>CM034315.1:17023655-19423655 GCA_019925795.1 Dendrobium chrysotoxum
AAATTTCGAGTTCAAGAAATTTTTTTAACCAAAAAATTAATTTAGAAAGCAGGAAGAAGTGTCCCAAACGAACTCAAACCTCTTAGCAAATAATACATAAAAAATTAAAAAAAAAAATCTTACACCTATTGAAGAATTTAAGAGTTTTTTTTAAGTTCAAACAAGTAGCAAGGATAGCAAGAATATTATGAATGGGTACCGACAGCAGACACACAATAGTGGTAGAGTGACACCAAAGAATCTGGCATGATGTGTGAGTTATGAATAGGTAATTGAGGGTCTTGAGAGAATAGCAATGCCTATATTTGGATGTTAACAAAATTCTATTGCATTCCAACATCTCATTAGTAGGGAGAATAGAATTGAGCAGCTTCCACATGAGCAATTGACACTTAGCAGGTAAGCCAGGCTTCAATAGATAGGTAAGACCATTGGTAAGCTCCAAACAAGGAATTAAGCAGCCTTAGAGCTAAAATTGCTAGTGGAAGTGACAATCTAGTGTACTAAGTCATTGGCCTTAAAAGCTTCAATATGTTGGGAGAGGATTTGTTGGGACACGACCAATGGGATTGACGAGTGAATAAGCTTGAGTCCAAGATGCCAGCACAGATCTAAAAGATCCTTAGTATGGAGTAACAACAGTTTGAGAGAAGTAAATAATTTGTAGAATGGGGCCCCCACACAGCCAATGGTCCCACTAAATGGATATATTAACATTTGCAATGAGTCACCATGTGTTATCTTCTATGATGAATTTTAACTTACACAGCATTTTAGATTTAAGAACAAATGTTGAGAGTTGGGTGGATGTTTTTTCCACAATATTTCGCTTATATGAAGTTGACCCAATAGATGGAAAAAATTTAGAAATCAAGAAAATTAAACCCAAAATTAAGCATTCCATGTCAATTGAAGGTATTTGCATATAGGTTTGGCATATGCTTTCCACAGTTTAGAAGGATACCATTTTGTACTGACCTGATTGTATCGCCAAAAAATTTGCTTTCTGAATAAATGCACAACTTCAATCAATTCTTAAGCTAAGAAGGTTACCTCAAGTACAAGGCTGTAATTTTTTTGATACCGTAGGAATTCTTTTCAAGATATTAAAATGCTTTGCGCAAAGCATTCCCAATCATCAAATGACAATTGGCTGCTCAATCAGCTTGTTCTTGAAACACCTAATGCTCTTAGTTAAACGTATTTTATTTATTTCCTTTCTCTTTTTCAAGCTACATAAAACACCCAAAGGCCACAACCTAATATATGATTATCTCTCGTTTAATGTACAATCGCATATAAGGACAAATGAAAGTATGTTTAGTGTAGCACAATGAGCACATAAGAGGAAGAACTGGATCATCCATAAGAGCCCAAAGCACAAAAAAAAACTGTTGACAAACAAGGCCAAGGATAAGAAATTAATTGAGGATGTCAAATTAATATTTACATAATTTATGGCTGATGTATGAGACTATGTGATTGTAAGTTTTTATTTTTGAAACTGTTGACACAATTTTTATGTCGACTCGACTCGAATTGTGTCAAAATCGGACCCAATCGGATTCGATTGAACCCAATCAACTCGATCAAGCTTTGTTGAACCTAAATCGACTCAAATAGGACATGAATTGAGCCCAATTAAGCTCAATTAAACTCAAATTAAAACAAATCTCTTCAATTCAAGTTTAATTTCATCAAATTAGCTAGATTGGACCAATCAAACAAAAATTGGCTTCGATTCGAGTCTAATTTCATAAAATTGACTCGATCGAATTAAAACAAGCTCGATTTGAACTCAATTTGGGCTCAAATTAGCTCCCAAATCAAAAATTCAATCCAATGGCTGAGATTGTCTTAGAATCCACTCGCCTACGTCGCTACATTCCTGTCAAATCCTATAGCAGACAATGTAAAGCGGGGATCGATTATCTTTCCGAATCCACGAAATCGAGCAGATTTGATTCGTTGTTCGTTCCTGCAAGTACCCCTGTCCACAGAAAAACGAGAGGGAGAGGAAGGCCCCGTTTGTTTCCCTGCTTGCGTGCATCCAGCTAGCTGAGGGAGAGAGTCTTCTGCATGTGGTTCAGTCGCATGCCCGAGTGGAAGAGGCGGCAGAAGTTCTCTTGCGTGGTATCTGGGAGCCGAACCGAATACAGAAGAGGGATTGAGAGCCTTGTCTCGTGCGTGAGTCTTGAGCGGTCAGAAGAACACGAGAAACACTCGTGTGCAACTAGGGGGGTCCGACCAAGCAACTGGGAGCTCTTCTGAGCTCTGCCTGGGCTGATCAAACAGAGACGAGAGCCCTGTCTCTCGAGCATGCGTGTGTCCAGCTAAAGGGATCGAACTGAGTGCAAATAAAGCGGCTAGAGAACTTCCTATTTCTTTCTGTTATTTGCTTCCTCCTCCTATTAAAAGGAAATTAATAAGGGAGATTAGGAGCTGCTCATTCTCTTGCACCATCTTCCACAAACAGCAAAGGGTTGCTATTTTTACTGCCATTCTCATTCCTGTTGGAGGACGTAAAGGGGCTGTTGTATGCTATTCTACCTCTTCTCTTCCGTCAACTCCGACGAGTTGGTAGCAAGGGAGGCAACATCTAGAACTATTTGTAAAGCAAGCACACGCTTCATCCTTTTCCTTCGCTTTTGCAATGCGAGAGCACGTCGGCTAGCCTCAGAAACTTGCTTCGGCAAGGTATATCCCATAAAACTTACAAAACCTAGGTCTATTGGCCAATGGTTGTGTGTTTGACGTTCCCCAAACTCTCAAGTCCTTAGAAAAAGCCCGCATTTTATTTTTTAAAGCCCAAAACAATCCCTATCTCCGCTATCCTCTTGGAAAATTTGTGGAAATCCGGTGATTTCACACAATTTGCTCTCATGTGAGAGTCAAAAGAGAGGCAATGAAGCTGGGTCATTAGACTCATGTCCAATGTCCCTACCTCGCATGTAATGCATTCATATTGAATCCTAGCCGTCGCTTACAACAAAACCTAGGCTTTGTAGTCATCGTATTCAAATTTGGTGGTCATACACTTAACCAACTAGATTGCACGATGTTAGGATTTAATTTTCCTTGCATAAAACAAAAATGCATGTTGTAGATATTAAATGTTGCAACTTGTGTTTCCCTTCCCTACACGGGTCATGCAAAAGTGACACACATGTGCAGGAGCTTGCATTGATTAGAACTTGTGAATTTTCTATGGCATTGTTGGATGTCCAAAATGCATTTAATTGATTGACAAATCTACCTTGAAGTAGGATTTTACATGAATCCCCAAGGGTTCATTTTGCAAATCCTAGAACAAGTAGAGCTAATCAAACTCATCTTGGGTATTTTGTAAAGCTTATAGAGATAATAACAAATAACCCATTGCTCTAATTTACAAAATTCCTAAAATTAAAAACTCACCTTCATATTTTTAATGAACCAACTCATACCAAAATTGATTGAAAATCTTCTTAAAGCTTTGGATGTGTGTTTCCTATTTTAACATGAATCAAAGCAATGTGTCACAGGTCTCTTGCTAGGATCACAAAATCTCCAACATTTACAAGTTCATAAATATGCTAACCTAATTCAAAGTGTTTATAAAACAAATATGAAGTATGTCACGAGCCCCCAAAGGTCAATAGCCAATACTCCATCACACTTAGAAATTATATAAGCTTATTTGTTCAATTTGCAAATTGAAATGACCAAGTATAATAGCAAACAACATAAGCAACTGATGAAATCCTAAAAGATCACAACTTCTATGAGCTTCCAATGAACTAAGTCATGGTAAAATTGATTTAGAACTCTCTCCAAAGCCATAGGCATGATCTCCCTTATCCAAATGAATTCAAAACATTCACAAATAGAATTAGGAGCTCTCTTTTAGACCCTTCTCTCTCTCTCTCATGCATGACAATTTAAAGTCTCCCAAGACTTAAAATGCATCATCACATGAATCATTGGACATAGGACCCAATTCTAAGTCCTATTAATTTGTTAGAACACAAAACCAACAAATAATCCCTTAGATATAGAACCCAAATCCTAGTCTTCTTCATTTGCTTAACCCATTCTTTATTTGGTTAACCCAAATTAAGCAAACGAACATCTCTCTTTGAAACCAAAAGTTTAAAGAAACCTTTCCAAATTTGCAACCCCTAAGTTGCATGTCCCCCCCCCCCCCCCCCTATCTTTGAAACCAAAAGTTTAAAGAAACCTTTCCAAATTTGCAACCCCTAAGTTGCATGTCCTCCCCCCCCCCCCCCCCCCCCTATTTTCTATGAAGCCAAATTGTAGAAAATCCCCCATTTTCCTAAGCCTAAAAGTCATAGGAAATCCGCATTAGCTAACATTGGAGATCAAACATAAACCAAAATAATTAAAATCAACAAATAACTTCACCTCAAGCATAGAAATCAAAATTCTATCTCCCTTTCATTCTCCTAACCCAAGTTGGATGAATGAGTACCTCTTTGGACAGCCAAAAGTTCAAAAAACCTCTTTTGATTTATAGTCCAAATCTACATATCATCCTCTTGTATTTACTTCATTCACATCAAGTAAATCAAACATCTCTCATTGAACATATAATTTCAATGATCTCTTATGGTTTATAACCCCAAAGTTGCAAATTATCTACTTCACCTCTTGAGTCCAAATCAATTGGTGACCTCTCTTGTCATTAAACTTTAAATTCAAAATCCTAGCTTCTTCATTTTGCTTAGCCCAAATTAAGCAAATGATCACCCTTCTTTAAACACAAAAAATTTCAAAGAAACATTTTTTATTTATTGCCCAAAAGTTACAAATCTTCCCTCATTTTATGGATATCAAAGGTCCTAGAAAAGTCTCTAACTCCTTATCCTCAAGTGCTATAGGAAAACTTTCCTCCCCTTAGCTCCAAAACTAAAGGGAATTCTTCAACCCTTAGCTCCAAAGTTTTGGGTCTTTTATGATCTTCATCTACTTAATCCTCAATCAAGTAGATGATCTTTTAGCCATAGGCTTGTAAGCCTTAGCTCCTCCTATTGGACCCAAATCAAATAAGGATTTCTCCCTCTTTGGCCTTAAAGCCAAAGACTATCTATTTAGCCCAAACCAAATAGATAATCTCTCCTCCACTTAGACCCAAACTCTAAGTAACCTTTAATTTAACAAAACAAGTGATTATCTCTCGTTTATGACATTTAAAACATAACTTTTAGATATCCTTTAAGAGTCTTTTTCTATTGAAATTCACCTTACCCTATTAGGTGAATTTCAAAAAGTCCCAAGTCAAACCCTTAGACATATTTACCTTACCCTATTCGGTGGATATCTCTCTCTTATCCAAAGACTAAGAAAACCCTAAAAAACACCGAAAAATCACTTTGTTTCCTTTTGATGCAATGATAAATCTTCCACCCCAAAAGGTGGAATTTCCATATCATTAGATCTTAGAATTTCATAAGTAGCAGGCTTGCCTCAAAGCAAACAGTGGGCTATATTATGGACTCTTTATAACACTTCTAAATATGAAACAATTAAGAATCAAATAAAAGCTTTAAGTGATAAGCAACTTAAAGTGAAATCAACCTTAGGATTAAAATTAAATATCGTCTACTCAATAAAATAAAACATCAATTATAGTGTGACATACCACCCAACTAGCACACTTAAGTACACAGCCCTAGGCATTCTGGGATTAAGATTATGTTTTCTGCGCATGTGTTTGTTGTGTTTGACATGATGAACATTGAATTGCCTGTGTTGTTGACACTTACCCTTAAGTGGATAACATAGAGATATACATGCTTTTTCTGTAGGTGGTCATGTCCAAAAGGGAAAAAAATAATTCATGACCATTTAACACTGTTTGCTTGCAAGTGCTACATAAAACTTCCTAAAAAGGCATGGCCAATAGGGCAAAAACAGGGCTTAGCACTTCAAGTGTCAGGCAAATTTTGTGATGATTCTTTGCCTTACATATTAAGCAATTTCCTAATCCCCCTGCCTTGCAGTTTTGAGTCTTTTCATTTTTCAAATGTATTTGATAGACTTGGAAAGTATTATAGGTCTGTAGGATACAGTTACAAGAGAAATGAACTAGAAGGATAAACCCCCCTAGGTGAAGCTCCGAATGCATCTAGAAGTCAAAGCATGAAGACTCACAGGCTAAGTGTAAAAAAGAAATGTAAATGGATTGTATAAGGCAGGCAATTCAACTACCCAATTATAATTGTAATAATTGGACTTTACACTTTACTTTTTTGCTTTGGTCGATTATATATACTCATGTTTGTTTAGTTATTGTGTTCACATTAGAAATATCTACTTTTTCTTAAGTTTGTTCACTTGTTTTTGCTTGGGGTGGTCTGGACATGTGTTATACGATAGGCTCTTAGAATAAATTTAAGATTTCTATCAATTAAAAGATCTAAATAAAAAAATCAACAATAGGACAATATATATTTTTCTATAAAAAATTGCATGGCTTACTCAAATAAGCCACTTTTTCAAATAAAAAATTTGAAATGATTATGTATAGCCCAATGTGTCTCATGCAGAAGTCCTCATATTAAGGATTAGATAACAAAAATCTGTATCTAATGAGTCAGCATTTTACATACCCACATGATCAGGCATCTTAGCCTAAAAGTCAAGTTGTAAGTCTTATCTTATAAATCAAAATAACCTCTCTAATCTTCATATGCATCGAAACCAGAAATCATGATTTTAAAAACAATTATGTGAGTTAGCTGGTAGCTCTTTCCAGGTAGGGTTGTAAATCCAAAGGTCGAGCTAACTTATGCCACATGTGAGATATAGGTTTGTAAGTCATTTGCACTCCGTTAGACTTAGATTCGAGACACTACCCCTCAATAAACCTCACCTTAGATCTAGGATCCGAGGTAGAGGTTGACTCCAGTCACTTCATAAGCCCTCACATTTCGGGCATTTCTCTCAACCTATGTTATTAGAATATAAGCCCAAACTTTCTAAATGAAATTGATTAATTCAAATAAAAATGTAATTTTAAAATGTAAAGCCCAACATAAGATTGTTTGAGCAACTCTGAGCTTCCCAAAATCAAGTGCTCCTACATTTTTCTCTCTTTAGCTTCCATTCTTAAAAATCTGATTTAAAGTTGATTACATCTCCTTTGAAATTCCCAAAGACCAAATATTTGAACAAGAATTTCTCAAATTTAAAAAATGAAAATATTAATCAATATTTTAATGACTACCATCAAAAGTATTCTCAAGTAACAAATGCTTGAAATATAACTAACCATAGAGACTAGCTCCTATGAGGCATCTATACCCCAAAATAAAATAAATCATATTCAACCAAACATTAAATAAGATAAAATCTCTGTTAAAACACAAAATTGTGAGTTTTATTATTGAGTCCATAGTGAAATAATATTTTTATCCTTCGGATAATATACTATTTTCTATATTATACTCAATCACAAAAATATCTCAATCCGTTGAAAATGATGACAAAATTCTAACAAAAGAAACATTTGCATATTTTGAAAATTTGAATTAAATTTTTTTAAATTCAAAACTTAGAAATTATGATTTTGAACTTTAAAACATGGAGGGAATGCAACTTGAATGTAAGTGGGAAGTGGTTATTGGGTATTTGGACTACCAAACAACCAAATTCCCAACCTCGCCCCACTTTCAATGACCAGCCACCCTCTTAGAAAAGGAGGAGTTGCATCATTTGGCCAAGGGTTGCTTCAACCCCCTTGCACCCTTTCATGTCAGCCGACCTCTAACTCTCCTCTCTTTATTTGAAGTTTGAATTATTTATCAAACACTACAAATGTTTACTATAAAAATAATGGAGAGATTGACATTTGGAAAAAAAATCTTGAGTGTTTACTCGTAGGGGCTATTTGGATGCAAGATTTAGCCCAACTCCTGCAGAACAGCAAAAACGATAACTTTAAATCCTATAGAATCTTAAATCCCGTTGCTTCTCCATTTTTCCGAAATCCTGGATTTAGTAAATCTAAAAGTTCGACAAATTTACAAGATTTAGGAGAAGCGTGCCAAAGGGAGAAATATCATTTCCTTCGTGGCAAGCTCCCATCAAGACTTCAAGCCTGAGGTCATCAAAGAAGGCAAAGAAGCTTTGAAGCTCTTTCAAAATACTACTTCACACAAAACACGTGAAGCCGAAGCAATAATGAAGAAATGGCAACGAAGAAAAGCAAAGCTTGGATTGGCCTAGGGATCTAGGAAGGGCATATAGAAAGACCAAAGATGAGAAATTATAGAAATGAATAGGCAATACCGTTCCTTTCCAAACTCCATTTTCGCTCCAATCAACGTTTCTTATTTTTCTTAATCTTTTTCTCTTTAAAATAATAGTAAATCATATGAGAAAGATAATCAGCCAATTGAATAATAAGGAAATTCAAATTTACCATGTAGCTGATGATTAATATTGAGATCTTCATCTAGAAGTTAAATGTTAAAGAAATTTTTTTATGTTTCATTAATTTACTATCTATTAATTAATAATTAATTATATTTTAATATATGATAAGCATGATTTAATTAGTTTAATTAAGATTTTTAAAATTTTAAAATAATAAATAATAATATTCAATCATACAAATTAGATGCAAATAAATTAATATTGATCCCTCACAAATATTAACAAGTAATTTGATATTAATAAAAATTTTATTTGAGTTAATAGACTTAAGTCCTAAAGTAACCAAATAGTTTATCAAGATTTAATCGAATTTAATCTATTGCAAGCCAAATAATTTAAAGGGTGTAATTGTTTCAGGATTTAATAAATTTGGATTTATAAGATTTACTAAATAGTAAATCCTACTTGAATTAAATCTAACTTGAAGCCAAACAGAGCCTTGGAATTCAGGCTTGGTAACCAAAATTCAAAATTTAGAAATTGTTTGGTGGCAATTGTAATGTCAACTTTTTGTGATCTCAGTTTTCTTTTGTTGTAGAGATCTTAACCACTCCGATGCCTTATCCTAAGCCTCCCCGTACTCAATAAAAATTAAGGCTCTTGGCCAAAACTAGGTTTCCCTAACCAAGTTTTGATCCAACTCCATTTACATTCCTATAAAACCTTTGGAGTACCACCAAATGCTCCAGAATTACAGTAGAGACATCACCTTATCCATTTCAAGCAAATTTATCCCCCAGAGTTCCCCCACTTCCAATCACTAAATTAATTACCCTTAAGGAATAGCTCTCGACCAAGGCCTCTGCCTAGCCCTTGGCCGACAAATAGTGCTAGATAGTCTTGCAACCACTCTTCCACCAACCCACCCAAGGCTTCTACATCCTTTCTAAAACATTAGAGAATACATCCAATCTTTGGTGGATCTCCATTAAAAGTCCAGACCCAAGATTCACAGCAATGTTAGTATGAGAGTTTAAAACAACTTCGTCAATGCATATTAACCAAGCTAACAAGCTTTATGGATCCAAATAAGATCACTTTACTGGATGAAACGTGAATTTATTAGAGCATCTACCGCATTATCTTGTAAGCTGTGCATAATGCGTAACTACTTCACATAATTTCATTATCCCTGTCAAGTAAAATCCATACTTCAAGCATCATATATCTTCACAAATACAATTTTAAAATTTAAAATGCAAAGCCATACAACACCTTCATTGGAGGGTACTTGGAGAAAGGAGCATGACCATGTGCCAACTCAAGTGCGGTGATTCCAAATGACCAGATGTCAGCTCTATTAAAAAGAGAAATATAAAAGCTTCAGTACACCTTGTTTCCATCAAAAAATATTCCCCACCAACATATTGGACAACACCACATAGAACATGGCACAATAATAAGATGTTTTGAACAATTAAGTCTAATCATAATGAGAAGAAGCTAAACAGCCAAAAAAAATTGTATAATGGCGAATAGTCTTCAATTTAGCATATAGACCTTTAAAAAATCAAATCAGTATCATTATAAGAATGACATTATGTACCCCAAATAGAATTGTACTAAAACGCATGTGAATTTAATCTTCATAAAGATAAACTAGCAGATAACATCAAACTTCTATATTTATCCTTTATGGTTAAAGTTTAATGATTGATATCAAATTTTCAAAATAAAAAATTTATTATTCACATGTAGCAATACACACAGACACCATACATGCACTCCTGCTACCTAAATGAGCAATGTTTGTAAGAAACTGAGACAAAGGAAAATAATGGTAGCATCAAGTAAAAAATTCAAGGAACGAACAACCACAGAAAGTTTAAACATGAGTTCTGGCTATGGTTAGGTGCACCCTTGGAAGTATGGACCATCTGGGCAATGTACTGTCATCTAGATTGTGCAATGAAAACAATTTAAAATAACAAAAAATATACGCACCGGTAGATGCTAAACTTAGCATGACAGAAACTGCTTTCCTCTAATTTAGTTAGAATTTTATTATCTTGATGCTATTTATTTACACGTGATTTAAATCGTAACTGCTTACTTGAAATTATATCCACTACCAGGTTGCAGGACCTCTGGTGCCATCCTAACAAAAGAAATTTTAGTGAAATTTTGCATGATTTCTTAAGAGAGCATTAAGTAAATCATAATGTCAAGATCAAAAAAATTGTAGATCTTACCAGCATGGCGTGCCTACAAAGGTATTCCTTGAAGATTGCCTATCACCCTTGTCAAACATGCAAGCTGTCACACCAAAATCACCAAGCTTCACAGCACCAGAATTATCAAGAAGGATATTCCCAGCCTGTAATGAGGATTCATGAACAAGGAGCACTGAAAAGTATATAATGAATATTCATCATTAAATAAACTAACCTTGACATCACGATGAATGTGCCCATGATTATGAAGATACTCTAAAGCTTTGAGAGTTTCCTTAAGAATTGATCCAATAACAGGTTCTTCGAACCCATCAGGATATGCAGTCTTCATCAGATGCAAACATGAACCCTGAGCCATGAATGGCATAACAACCCAGAGGGAGTGTTCAACAACGAATGAGCAAAATGCCTTAATCAAATTAGGGTGGTCTATCAAACTCATTGTTTGAGCTTCTCTCCTTATGTCATCCTGCCAGCAAAGTTTTTTTGTTTTCAATAAACAGAATACAGCTTTTAAAAAAGCCAAGAAATCTTGCAGCAAATTGAAAAAAAAGAAGATGATAATCTCAATTTACTTTTCTTTGAATCATCAGTAACTGCAGCAAGATTGACATAAAACATTTGTAGGTATGTGCCTAGTACAACTGCTTCCCCTTTTTTTTCTATTTTTGAAACATTAAAATATAAATATGGTACAACTCGTATAAAGCAAGGATGCTTCTCTACTTATTTCTAGTTCTCATATTTGTAGGATGATTGAGAAAAAACTGGATGTTACTTCACTGATAGGAAATATAAGCCTTCATGATCACCATCATTAGCCTTAACCCACCTATTTGGAGTTGGCTTTATGACTGCATTCACTATTTGTTCATACTTATTTGTTAACTTAAGTGTCAAACCTATTTTACACCATGCTACCTTCAATTTGTCCATTTTTTTTCACAATCCTTCGACATTATTTTATCAACCCATATTATTGATGCATCTTCTATCTTTATTTAGACATGCCCAAACCGCTCATCTAGTTTACATTACGTTGTCATCACCATCAACAGCAGCAGCAACATCATCCATATCCCAATCTACCTGAATCATCATTTTCCATTCATCTATATTGAGTGATATTTGAGGTGTTAAACTCATTCTTTATAAATCATTTTGTTAAAACGATATCTACTCAATTTCTTTCATAATCCTTTGATACTAATTTTATCAACTTATATAGCGGGCATATTTTTTATCATTCATTCCAGATATCCAAACAATCCAAGCCTATTTTTAATTCCATTATCTTCAATTTATGTCACTCCTACCATTTCTTTATAATGATTCATTAATTTATCATTCCTAATTTTATCATGCATCTATCTCAATATTATAATTTTGAATAATTTTTATATATGTTATCTTATGTCTACTCATTTTCTTCCTAATCCTCTGATACTAATTTAATCAACTCATCTAATGGGCATATTTTATACTATTTGTTGCACATATCCAACCAACCCAAGCCTATTTTCAATAACAATATCTTCAATATTTATATCACTCCTATCTTTTTCTTAATATAATAATTTATTAATTTATTCTTCCTAATTTTATCATGCAACATCTTCTACATATTTTTTTCTATTATTTTTAATTTTTCACTTTCACAATATAATAAAATTGATCGAGGCAGCGCCTCAAATTGCCTTGAGGACGCCTCAAGGCGTACGCCTTAATGAAGTAAATTGTAAGCCTCGGCCTTAAGCCTCGAGGCGTACGCCTCAAACGCCTTTTTAAACCATGGTTCTTACAATTAACAAAGCTTCAAAAATGTGAAGTTAGAGATTTGAACACTCAATTCTAGCAACTCTAAATTCACACAAGCAACCCTCGGATTTATCTAATCCACACTCAATTTCATGACTCATCTAATCAAGACCACTACAAATAAACTCAAGTCAACCAAGACAAATCAAATTCAGCTTTTGACCATTGCAAAGCTCCAAAAATCAAAGATACTCGCTCCCATGATAAGTCTAAAATCAAGCCAAGTGTGCATTAAGGCTTAATGATCAGTCTAAAATCAAGCCAACTGCATATTAAGGCTTAAGCAGAGTCATTAAATCCCTTTTTGAAGCATCTAAGATGGTTCTTTTACCCGAAATGGTAACCCATGATCATGACACCCAAAGCTCCTCAAATTTACCAATTGATCATCTACCTCAAATTAAGCTCTGTAGGGCAAAAGCTAGCTAACAAACCTAGTAGTATTGCACAAACCAAGCAAAATAAGTATACATGCCCTAACTTTTGAAATTCACCATAAATTTTTAAAAGATCAAAAATTATTAAATTTGGTTAATATCATCCTACTCTTAATGAGCTCCGCCAATCGTAGGAATTTTAACTCAAAATTCCATATTTGCATATTAAAATCTTCCCAAAATCCCAAATTGGAAGAGATTCCCAAAAATTATGAAAATTCTAAGACTTCGATGGGAGCTTCCCCTCGTCAATCTCTATCCACTATAATTTTTTACGCCAAAATTTCATCTAGTTTAATGGCAAAATTTCATCTTTTGAAATTATTTGCAAGCTTCTGAAAATAATTCTAGAATCCATAGTTTGCACTCACTAAGCAATTTTACCAAACAATTCTAAAATTTGGTTAGCAATCTCTCCTCAACTATCTCTACTCTAATAAAAATTTCTAACCCAAATTCCAACATATCCAAATCTAGACTTTTCTTGAATCACAAAATTAAAACTTCTCCATACTTGTTGTCCAAGAAAATCACAAAAATAAGGTGAATTCCAAAACATGTAGTTTTGAACCCTATTGATCTTAATTCTCCAAAAAACATGGATCTCCCAAACAATCACTAGCCCTCTATGAAATATATGTACAACAATACTCCAAGACAAGCTTAAACTAACACACGCACTTCAAATGAGGCTAAAATACTACTTATCCCATACACGAGGGTAAAACCACCATTTATAGTCATATCCCTCATTCCTCCACAATAAGGTCGACATGATCAAAGGGAAACAAAGGCTTCTAACTAAAACTTATAATCTTCTCAATTTAACAAGCCAATCTATCAATTGATTAGAACTAGCAAAATTTGGTCACAATTGAGAAGCCAGAGCAAGCTATATCCTTCGACTACTCAGCCTTCCAAATCTAACTCAACTTCACTAAATTATGACCAATGAAGTCTACCAAGGCCTACCCACTTATGCCCATCTACAAAATCAACCTACTAAGTTCTGTAATAAGCCCCTCAACTCAAAATAAACCTACTTGTAGTCACCCCCAGTGAGTCTTCTATCAACTTGAGACCCATATTTAACCATAAAATAAGTTAATCATTCCCCAATATGTAGCCCTTACAACCACTAATTCACTGCCAACTATTTTATTTATAATGAGTCATCTAATTTATATATGTTCTATCCTTGATGAATCACCTGCTGGTCTGTCATCCCAAGCTCAACCAAACTACGACCGCCTTCCATGGAACACTTAATCCAAATTTTACAAAACTAGTCAACCCCATCATCAGCCCCTCAATCCAAGTTCAACCCTGATAGTTATTCCAAGTAAATCGCCCTCTTTATTAGTTGTTTATTCCCAAGGAACATCATCCTCACAAAGTTCAGAACTTACGTTCCACTCTATTCTATCACAAACGATAAAAGTTATGTCCCTCGTACAACTCCACTAAATAAATCTTATCAAAACCTATAATCCACCAACTCCCCAATATTCAGTCTGAGGTCCATATTTAATCAATCGCTTAACTTACAAAAGACATTATACATTAGATAAGGAACAAACAACAGTTCAAGTTTTTAAGAATCAGATCAACCATATTACATTCCAACAACCATCTGTCCATTGCAATTTCTAGTCAAATTGATTCAGCTACTCCTAGTTTTAGGGTTGTGCGGTTCTACCACCATTTTTAATAGGTTGAACCCAGTTCCCTACTAATCTGAATTTTTAATAGACCGAATCGGTTTTGAACACCGGTTCACGATCTGACAGTCCATGATGGTCCAACCACTCAAGTGAGGGAAAATTATTAGGTAAGGAGACCGGACGTAGCTTTGTGTCCGGACGCGAATAAGAACTTGACATGTGGATCTTCCACGTGGAATTTTTTTGTGTGTATTATTCTTGGTTTATGTCTTATCAGCCCGACCGACCCGTCCGACCCGTCTAACCCGAATTATTTGAAATTAGGAAAACAAAAAGACGCGAAATGTTTTGTTTAACCATTTCACCCAACTTTTCACTCTCTCTGCTCGTTCGGTTCTCCATAAGCATTTCTTCAAATCCTTCGGCATTTTCAATCTCCAGGACCTCGTCGGCGGTAGACGAAGTTGGGCCCAGTCTGCAGTTTAGAAAAGGTACGACAAAAGTTGCGCCTTTGTTACGTATTTACTTGTGCCTTACTTGCGCTTTACTTGCGAAATTGCGTCGTTGTATCATTTCTAGAATTTAGGGTATATAACTATTTTTCTTCACTATATTTTTTGTTATATATTTTTATTTAGTCTTTCAAAATTATCATTACTGAACTGTTTTGTATTTGCGCTTTGGTTGCGCTTTTGTTGCCCTTTATCTAGAGTATTGGGTGCACTTTAGTTGCGCTGTCATTGCGTTTTGCTTTTATTGCGCTTTTGTTGCGCTTTATTTGCGCTTGACTTGCTCTTGTATTACATTTTTTCAGATGCCTTATCAACGTCCTATTACTTCTCGTTGCTACGTAATCACCTTCAGAACTATTTGCGATGCATTTGTTGAGATAATAGACGATGAAATTCATGACACGTTGAGGACCTTGCACATTCATCAGTTTTTGAAGTTTCCGCCATTCCAGCAGTGTATACATCTTTTATATGAGATTTTAAAATTCTAGAATACTTCTGATGAGGGCTTCATTATCAATGATTATTTGCTTAAATTCACTTCTGATGAGGTGGCTCTGCTAATAGGTTTGATTTAAAATAAGAAATTTTCAATATATTTTTAATTTTGCAATATTATCTTTGTCCAATTAAACAAAAATCTTCTCACAGATTTGCCTAATAGAGATGCTGATATCAATTGCAAGAACGAGCCACTCATAGAAATTCTATCAACTGATATTAAAACTGAAATGATAAAATTAAAAAAATCAACAGACAATGCAACAAAAATAAGGACTTTTATAATATTTTTTATTTCTAATTTATTTTTGCCCCTAAATAACCATAAAACTCTTAGGAGGCTCATATCTATAGCAAGTAATGTATATGAGTTCTCCTCTATTAATTGGGCAGCAAGTATTAGGGATTTTATGGTTCAGGAATTCAATACAATTGCAAACAAGTTTACAATGGAGAAACGCTTGGGTTACATCAATGATTTTTTTCCTCTCCTGTATAACTAAAGCGCATCTAAAGTGCATGTAAAGCTCATTTTTTCTAATATTTGTTTAAATTTTATGCAAATTAATCTTGTTCTACAGGATGTTAATGAGGAGGAAGAAGAAAATCTGAACGCTGACATAAATGTCATTCAAAACTTCGAAATTCAAACTCATCAAGATCCCCACAAAATCCACTCACCACAACCCAAAAAAGTTGACAAGCCTACACCTCACTCTCCCCTTGAAGGTCCTCCCCATTCTCCACATCAAGAACTCACTCAAACTCCTGCTGAACCTCCTACTCATCCACCACAACATAAATGTGAAGATTGGGCTTCTGTACAGAATAAATTACTTGGTGCATTAGAAAAGATGTGCAATAGAATTGAAGATAATTTGGACATAAGGATTGATCGAATTGAAGACAATTTAGAGAAATTTGAAGCAACTGTTGAATCTCTATAATATAAATTTATCCACCATCTTGTGAATATGATCCTGACAAACCTTCTATATTTTCATCTTCCTCAAGTAACCAATCTGTAAAGAAATCCAAAACTTTTCTTAGAAAAGATGTTGCTCCACCACCACCCAAGACAGCCGCAGTTCAACCGACAACTACAAAAGTTGCTCCACCACCAATTACTACAGAAGTTGCTCCACAACCACCCACTACAGAGGTTGCTGCACCACCACCCACTTCAGAGGTTGCTCCACCACCACCCACTAAACTTCCGGCTAGCACTCCCGAGGAGATCATCAAGTACCAGCCACATAAACTAAAAAGAAAAAGAGATGAAAAAAAACACTCTAAAAGATCAAAGAAACCAACGTCGACCAATGAAGTGATTTCAGTGGATAAAATAAAAGTAGTACCTCGCCCTGCGGAAATTAAAATGGAATATCCCAGGAATGATTTCCTAAAGAAAGAACAAGAAATATTCATAGATGATTGTTTCAAAAAGTTTTGTTTAAAGTAAGTTATATTATGCTTTAGCTGGGCTTTGAATGCACTTTACTTGCGCTTTTGATGCGCTTTGAATGCGCTTTTATTGCGCTTTTCTTGTACTTTTGATGCGCTTTTGAAGCGCTTTAATTTTTTTTCTTTTATTGCAGGGACGACCTTATTTTTACATCTGGTAACATAGCAATTACCAAAGCTGATATTGATGATCTACTAAAAAATGAATGTTTAGGGGACAACCATATAGATGCATTTGTTTTTTTGTTATTTGAGAAGAGTAGAATTATAACAGATAAATTTCAACCCGACTTATACATTTCTCCATTGTACAGGGTTAGTAGAATTTCAACTCATCTTACTTGTAATATATTAATCACATTATTTTTATCTAAGATTCAACTCATCTTCAATTATTGCAGGTATACAAGGATTACAAACAACCTTATCATATGTTCATACAACACATTAATCATGATTCAGTTAAGGAAAACAATCTTATTATTCAATCCATCATCTTCAGTAAGCATTGGATCCTAATTATAGGCAGGTTGAAAGAGAGAGTTTGAAAATTATATGATTCCTTACCCAATATAAAACACAAGAAAATATGTTATAAAGTTGTAAGTTTAAGCCTGATTGTATGCAAATTATTTTCTCAATATGACTATAAAAGTTAAACACTTGTTTCATTCTTTCAAATAAAATTCTTGCATAAAGACATGAAAGGAGCCTTTACAATCGATATAACAAAATGGAGTTAACAAACTGTCCGTGCAATTCCAACTCAATCAAACGAAGTTGACTGTGGAATGTTTGTGTACAAATATATGGAGAAAGCCATTCTTCGAACCAAAGTGGACTAGACATCTTTTAAAGACTGGCAAAAATATATGCTAAAATTTATGGCTGAATTTGTATATGCTCTTTTTCTTACAACAAAGATGTAAAACTGTAAATTGTGCACATTGTCATGTCAAGTCAATTGTAAATTGTGTATATTTGAGCTGTTTAATGTTAACAATACATTGTGTGTTGTTTAATGATAAGTCAATTCTAAATTTTGTATATTTAATTTTATTGATAAAGCGCATTTGTACACATAAAGCGTAGATAAAGTGCAATTAAAGCGCATCTAAAGCGCAACTAAAGCTCTTTAAAAGCGCATCTAAAGCACAATAAAAGCGCATATAAAGCACAGTGCAAGCGCAACTCAAATGCAACAAAAGCTTTAAATAATAATATGTACTTACAATGAAAATTTATTCAGTGATTGAGTTTAAATAACAGTTAATACTTATTACAATGTAAATTTATTAAATTCCAACTCCGACATAATAAAATCCATCATCAATCTGGTGTACTCAGCACCATGCTGGCTTCTTGCTTGGCCGGTTATATATTCCTCACTAAAGCATTCAGGCATGCTTGAGAAATTCATCTGTGTTGAAGAAGGATCATCCATTGTCATATGTACATCTTTTATTTTTTCATCCATCGCTTTTGTTTTTTCCCCCACCAAAGATTTCTCTGTTAAAAACTACCGATTTAATTTCTTAAATTTTATGAAAATAGAAGATGAAAAGCAAATTGTTAGGATATTAAAACTTACTCTTAGACTTCTTCTTCTTTTCCCAGTGGCTTTTCAGTCTTGTATTACATATGCCTTTAGGCCTACGCTTTACAGGATCTTTCAAGTTTGCACTGCCACTCTTGGATCTTACAACATACTTATGATTTTTTTTCTTGCCATCAATAATTAAATCTATATTTTCAGCAATATCTTTCATTGCGGCCAACATGTACTGCTCAGCCTCCTCATTCCCTTGCGCTTGTGTGCTAATTTGATATGCAAATCTGTTCACTTGATTTCTTTGGCGGATTTCTAAAAATAGCGTCAACCCTACGTTTAAAATGAAAAAATAATGACCTGGGTCAGGTCGAGCGGGCTAATATAAATTAATTTAATTATAAAATTTATCTTATAATACACATGGAAGATCCACATGTCAAGTTCTTATTCGCGTTCGGACGCAAAGCTAAGTCCGGTCTCCGCACCTAAAAATTTTCCGAAATGAGGAGGGCAAAGGGCTTAATAAGACAGCAGCGCAACAAAATTATCAGAATGAACATCTAACATCATCACTTTTAAATGCCCGATCCTAAAGCTCATCAATCTCAAAAGCCAAAGCAAAAGAGGAGGAAAAAATGTGTTTTTCCTAGAAAAACTACGCTACTCTGCCAACAGCTAAACACAAACTAATAATAGCATAAACTGCATCACGCCAACAGCAGCGCACTAAAATTGAGCCAATCATGATCACAATTCGCAAATCAACTCAATCAGCCACCGAGCCTAACAATTCTACCTAGAACCTCTGATCAGAATCGCCAAGTCGCCCAACAAGGAAACCCAATTGGAACATAACGATCCACCTCATCACAGCTATCAAACTTGAAAACCAAAGGGAACCAAATTTAAAGTGCAGCAAATCAAACACATAAAATTCATGGTAAAAGAAAGAGAGACAGACTAGGTTACTGTTGCAGCGATCGAGATCGAGGCACTTGACCGCAACGATCTCGTTGTCTAGTTTATACATAGCGCGGTAGACTGTCGCGCTGGCTCCGTACCCAACTTCCTCCAGCAACTGATAGTCCGCCGGTGAGACCGAGTAGGTCTTGGCCGGCGGGCCCGAATATGTCTTCTTCAACGAACCGCTTTTTGCTCTTCTCATCGTAGCCGGCGATCAAAAACTCTCTCTTAATCACCGATCGCCTCCGGTTGACCGCCGCCAGAAATAGAGCGGCTTGCTAAAAGAGGTCGTGCCGAGGAATTGGGATGTTGGGCTAGCGCGGCCAAGATTTGAGGGCATGGGGGAGAGAGCGGCAGGTCAGTTTCGTTCTCTGACGTGGCAGGTTGGAGTGGGCCTAATGGTGGGCTCCGGTGGGTCCCGCACAGGGTTTGACTGGCCAACACCTTTGGCATTTAATTAAAAAAGCTATGAAAATTATAAACTTATCACTCAAATATTAATTTTTTATAAAATTAAAAAAAAATTATATCTCATAATATTTAAAATTAAAAAAATATACTCACTATTTATTTTCTTGAGAAAATATATCAAAAAATTCATATCAAATTAAATTACCCCTTTTTTTACTATAGATAACTTATTGAGATCAATTCAAAGCGAATTGATTTTTAAATTCTGACCTAAAATCAATTCAAATTTGAACCTCAATTTCAAACCAAAGAATTTCACATGATCATAGTATGCAAGATGAAAGAAACTGTAGCTTATGAGGAGAAGGGATTGCATAATTGGTGATCACTATGACTCCCTAAAAGGAATGTGAATATGTGTGAAAAAGAGGGTTTCACATAGGAGCTAATAGTGGGCTAGATTCTACATTGGGTGGATGCTAGGGCTCATCAACAGGACAATCAATGTGTGGGTAGAAGGGGGTTTCATGAAGGAGTTAGCATGGGCACATCGATAGTACTGGCAATATGCGAGGAGAAGGGTTTTGTGAGACTAAAGCAGGTGAAGAAAATTTTGAATCATCTTTAAACATTATATGAACTTTGTTCTAACCAGATTTGATCAAAACTGGATCCAATATTGTTTGAATCTTATCCGTTCATTAATCAAATTGATTATAAAAAAGTTTGAATTCAAACTAGTTTGAACAAAATTTTTTCACAATGAACTTTAATAAGCATTCCATGCATGCAATGAAGGGGTAGTTTGGTCTGACATATTTCACCAAAAAATGAAATAATCGGCATATTTCTTCAAATATGATTATTATGTGTTATTTAAGATAAAGTTTTCTAATTAAAATGTGTCTATATTTATTATAAAATATGTATAGTTATGGATGCCATAATCAAATTATTGGGAAAATGATAAAAAAGGAAAAAAAATCAAATAAGTTTTATTGTGAATATAAAGTAAGAATGATAATAGTTTTATAAATTAAAATTTTAGGTGTTATGTATGTAATTACTTCAAAATAAAGTTAAAATAGGGTTCTTGTGACTAAAGTTAAACACGATTAATCATCATTTTAATAGAAATAAAATATAGCTTCATGATTTGGTTTATCTATTTTAAATTTTATTTAAATATATTCTTTTTTCATTTATCTTCAATTGATCAAAAATGTTATTTAACATTCTTATTTAAATATTTTACACTTTTAAATATTTTTGCTTAAATTGTGATCACCAAATTTTTAATTTTGATATAATTTTTAGGAAAAAAAATAGATCAAAGTTTTCTAATCAAAATTTAATTAGAATAAATCTCAAATTTTAGGTCAAAATAATCTCATCATCAATATCTAACAAAAAAATAGAATAAAGGAGATTAAATGTTTGAAGGGCTTCGACTCTTCCACCAATCAAAGTTTAAACATTAATTAACATAGAATATTTCTTCCCCACAATACTTTTAAAAAAATTAATTTATTTTAAGATTAATGTAATTGATTAAATAATCAATTAAAATTCCGTTATATACAAATTAAAATAAATTTAATAATTTAGAATACTTTCATGATTTATTTTGGGCTTCAAATCTAACTTTATAGATTTTATTCGAAAAGTATTAATGTATTTGCGACTGTGAAGGTGAGCTGATAAATTTTGATTGTCCATTATTGGTCTCATATATACAGTACAAGGTCAATAATGATCCTATAATTAACTTATGACCCTATCATAGTAATAATATTATATTGTTATTGGGCGTTGTTTAAAGTTCTTATATGAAAAATTGTATATCAAAGAAAACTAAAATTATATTATGGAGGTATCCACTACTTTGGGCAGTTTTAACACTCCGGTAGCAATTTCACATGCCAATTATCTACACTTCCAAAACTTTTTCAACACCCCCAACACCAATCACACTACCACAAATCATATTTCTCCTAGAAAAATCATCCCAAATTTTATGTTACCCTCCTTAACCACCCCTATCATAGATGATAAGATTAAGGCCATCACATTCTCTGCTTCCAAAGGTTTAGCTCCTAGGCCTAATGTGTATACTTGAATTTTACAAGACCATATAGATGATCACTAGCCCTCACATCTATAGAGCAGCCAAATATTTCTTTAATACCTCCCACTTCCTAGTTGGCCAAAGCTATTGCTATTGCTTTGATCCCTAAACTCCCCATGCTTCCAACATATCAGACTTTTGACCTATCTCCCTTTGTAACAACTTTTACAAGATTATTGCCAACATTTTGGCTACCAGGCTAAAACTCCTATTGCTTCACATCATTAACCCCATCCAAGCTTGTTTCATTAATAAAAGAATCTCCACATATTATATTTTCCTTGCCTTAAAGCTTTTATGTGAGTTATAAAATAGAGGTAAACTTAGCTATTTTTGTATGAAGCTGGATATATTTAAGGACATGCACATATAATAGTAATAGTGTAGGCATTACTTGAACATGATTTCAGAATAAGGATAACATTTCATGGTATCACATGGACATGGTTACATAACATAAAGATTTCAATGAACCTGATTTTATAACATTAACAACATCACATAAAACATAACATGAAGTACCACATAATATAATATTCACATTTTTTTAATGCCTCGCTATACCTCTACTTTAATTTATACCTCCACTTGGTTATCTCACATCTTTCGAAGATAGATAAAGTAATTACACACACACCTCGACTACCCTTATAACTCCACTTTCACTTATATCCTTACTTGATCATCTCACATCTATTCAAGACATATGTAGGAATACATGAATATATACATATGCAAGGGCCCTTATAACTTCACTTGTATTGCACATAAACATCAATCACTTTCTTCACATATGCCATATTCTTCAGATATGCCACATTCAAGACAATTGGAGGAATACATAAACATATATATGCATACATGAATGCAAGGGCCCTTACAACTGCACTTGTATTGCACATAAACATCAGCCACTTTCTTCACATATGCCACATTCTCTCATCATTCTTCTCCTTCCATCACACATTTCAAGCACATGAACATGAAAAGAATAATATTTTTTAACATAAATCAGCAGCACATGAACAATGATATTTTCAATATGCAGTCAATAACATCAACATTTTAAGCATGTAAGAATAATAACATTAATGATTTCAACACATAAAGCAGTATTAACATGATGTAGGAATTCATAAAATACACACTTGTATGGTGACCTTAGTATTTTTGGGGAAATACTTACACACATACACTATGTTGGAAAAATAAAAAACCATTCATAAATAAGGTTTATAATATCATTGGGGTTTTTATCATTCTATAACACTTTTTGTGAAAACCACATAATTAGAAAATTACTTGAAAAACTCCATATTTAAAATCAAGCAATGAAACTTTGATTTCTTCCTATAATAATGCTTAGAATTTTCTTTTTTATAATATACCAAAATTACACTATGAAAAGTTTCCCAAACTTACCCTTAACTTTTACCTTAATTGAAAATTGAAGTAGGGTAGCAAAAACCTACCACGAGATGAAAAATTCCTTTAACTGGCCTGATTGATGAATCCAACTTTGTGGCCTCAAAATCCTAACTTCTTCTTTTCTTTTCTTTCTCTTTCCTCATTCCCTCTCCCAACTTTTCTCCCAAAATTTCTAGCGATTCAAATGGGGTGAGGAATATTGGGTTAATACCTTTAGATATTTATATAAAATATGAAAATTGGCTTATTGTCTTGACCCTGCCTTCCCCAGCACCATTGTGCTCCAATGAAATTTACCCAAAGCAAGACATGTCTGTACAATAATTAAAATAGAGAAATGCCAATATAGACTTAGATCAGATCTTGAACTGCTAATTAATAGGCTCCTTCACTTTTCCTGACCCTAAAAATAGAATGTAAAACTACATTGTGATATAACATCTTAGCTGACCACAAACATCGATCCAAATTTCTAAATTATTTCTTTTATTAAATATTTTTAGAATATTTAAATATAGTTAAATCCAGTATAATAAATCACTGTGTTGAGAAACATAACAAGAGCATAGAAGTTATCAAAAGATTCAAATAATAATATTGAGCAGTTAATTAAATTGAAATTCATATTACAAAATAGTTCATATTAAAGATTTCGTTAATTCCAAATATAGTCACATAGGATTCTGGCCCCTTATGACTCCCAACTAAAACTTTCCTCTTTTAAATAGAACCTCAAATGATTTTGGCCCATTATGACTCCCAAAAGATAAACTTTTAGATTCCAATTCTCAGCCATAGATAGAATCTCAAAGGATTCTTGTCCCTTATATCTCCCAACAAATATTTTTTCATGTCAAAACTATTCAATATAACATAATTCAATCACTTAAACATATATTTCATCATATTGTAGTAATTTAAGAGTAATTAGGTTCATTTCATAATTGCATAATTTTTTATAATTGTAGACAATAAAAAATTCTACTAAGTAAAAATACATAATTTCAAAATATAACCAAATTACTAGAGAATGTGGAAAACTTCATTTTAAGACATTATTAACAATACAACGTTATTTTCTTAGAGTTGCACGATGAAAGTTTTTTCAATGTAAAGTTATACTCATTTTTTGGTAATAAAAATATAAACTTAATTAGAAAATTTAGAAAAATTTTCTATTTATGAAAATTGAGATAAGCATAATATGGCCTACCTCAATCCGGGCAATTTTCTGAACTGAGCTGATAGCTAGAAATGACACAAAGTGGCTATAAAATCCTTCTTTCATAAAGCCCTCTCCTCTCTCCAATGCTAGCTACCATACATATGCAAATGAATGGAATAGTGGATTTCAATTTTATATTTATTTATAAAAAGTGGCCTAGCACTATGGCGTAACCATCTAACACTGCGGCGCTAGTTCAAATTCCAAAAACTTAAGACTACAGCACTAGAATGTTACTGCCACTGCAGCGCTGTAGCATGCAAACACCCAATATTATGGTGCTCTTAGGAGAAAAATTCTAGAATTTGCCAATAAGCATTCCAAACTACTGAAACTCATTTCAGAACACATGAAAAGCTTTTTCATATACCAAAATATTTCCAGACATATATAAAAGGGTGCCATAGCATCAAGTCTTAGGGCATTGTAGGGTTTGCTTTGTAAGCATTGCAGCATCTAAATCGGGTGCCATTGCATTGAAGTCTCAATAAAATTAGTGTAATAGAATACCACAACGCTATAAATTTAAGTGTCGTAGTGCTACTTCCACTTACAGAGTGTTGTGTGGCTAATCCACGTAGTGTTGCAGTGCTAAATTCTTTATTTCTATAGTGCTAAAACATTTTATTCAATACAGTGCATCTCATTTCATTATAAATCTTTATTAAGCGCAACAACACTTCCTTTATCACCGTAACACTAGGTTAAAATCATAATTTGTAATCATAGTATTGTAGCAGTAGTCTTTTTCCAGCACCTCAACTCTCGTAAATGTCAAGCACTATGGCGATCCTGTATTTAAAAAGCTAGTGCTTCATTTATACTTTCACCGCAGTGCCACATGTCTTGTCACACCAAAACATTCTATTAGATTACCAGTTTATCCTTTAGCCCTTCCTAGCGATGTAGCATTACTCATCACAATAATGCAGTGCTTATTAAGTATTTTAAATATGAGGGCTATTTTTTAATTTTTTCACTGAGTTTTCAGTTCTCTTCTCTTCTTCTTTTCTGATTCATGTTTTCTAGTTCTCCTACTTCATATTTATCCAATGGCCCCAAAATTGCAAGCCAGTAAGAAAGGGGCTTCTTCTTCTTATGGTAGGAGGGGAATTGTTTTTGCAGAAGATGAGGAACAATATACTCAACTATTTGTTAGCAAACAGTTTATACCAGAGGGGGGATTCCAAAATACTAGGTGGGATAGTTATATCAATTATTGTGAGTAGGGATTGGGAAACTGTGTGAGGAACCCTCTTCGTGTGTTTTTAACATTGTAAAAGAGTTTTTTGCTAATGCTAAAGAAGCCCAGAATAATAGTTCTTTGTGAGAGGTAAGTGGGTACCTTATCATGCTCCTAGTATCAATCGCATTTATAAAGTTAGGGACATTGAATTTGATAGCTACTTTGCCTTTTATAATGTGCCGATTGACTCCTCAAAGCTGTTGAAAGTGTTGTGTAGTCCTAGGGGTGGAGCTGTGTGGTAGGAGAGAGATGAAAAAGTAATTAATTTCCCTTAATCTTTATAAAACCCACAAAATGCCATTTTAGGCTTCGCACGCTTTGCGATGCGCGCGACGAGTTTAAGTGAAAATTTCAAAGTCATCGGAATTCGACACAAATAATTTTATAAAATAGTATGCAAAATTCTGAGCGAAATGATAGAAGGAACCCATATCAAATTTGGTGTAATTTGGAAGTAAAAATTTATTGAAGTTTCATAATGACAAAATTGCCCTTGATGTCATGTGAATAGAAATGTTAGTAAGTGAGGGTAATTTGGACATTTGGCATTAATGAGAACATTCCACTCTAAATAGGGGACCGAAATATTTCGGTCCCCCATTTCTCTTGTGCAGCCGAACCGAGCGGAGAGGGAGAGGGAGAGGGAGGCGACGGAGGCGGAACGGAGCTCGTAGGGGCGGTTTCCGGCGGCGGTTTGCAAGGAGGATTGAAGGGAGACTAAGGTAAGACTTTGCAAGAGTTTTTCCTCTTATTTCATGGAGTTTTCTCTAAAGGGAAAAATTGGGGATTTGTGGAAAGTCAAACTTTCTTTAAGATAAATATAAGGAAGGGTAGGGGGATGTTTTTAAACCCAAATGTGAGTTGATTTCACGAAAAATGCGAAATTTTGAGATCTAGGGTTTGAGGGAAACTTTGAATTTCTTTGAGGAAGTGATAGGATAGAATTAGGAGATGATTTTATGCATGGAAATGAAATGATTCCTTGAAAATTTTAGATTTTAAAAATTAGGGTTTTCTCTAATTTTTGTATTCTTTCAAAATTGCTTTGTAAGAAGGCTTCCTAATGACGTTAGAGAGCTTCTATAGGAAGTTAGTTAAATGTTATGATGAAATTTCATGTTTCAAGATTTAGGGCTTTGCAAAATCATGAAAATTTTTAAGTGCCTTGGTTTCAAATAGACTTAGGAAGGATTTTAATGATGAGAATTAAGGTTTTTGCATAAAATTTTGTTTTTCAAAATTTTAATTTAAGTAAATCCGAAAATAAAAGAAAAGAAAAAGAATTTTTTTTTATAGGAAGAAAGATAGTATTAAAATAGAAAAGTAAGGATACCTTCCTCACTTTATTATCACCTTACGTCCTAAAAGTGGCACATACCCAACTGGCATCTTTCCTACAATTGTTGACCCCACTCCTTTCCCCAAAGGCTTAGAATGAGAAACCCTAACAATATATTCCACCCTATGGCCAACAGTTCCCATTCATTCAGCTTTTGTTTAGTGAACACTTGAATTAACAATAGTTGTTTATAGATCTTTACTTAATTCAATGCTAAAAATCACCAAAGCATCATCATCTTTTATATCAACATCAACCTCAACATCATCTAAAGATAACACTTCAAGAAATTTTTATTTATTTATTTTTACACCATCAATAACATGGAAATTCAATACAATAGCTACACATACTGGAGAATTCATATTTCTTCTAAAAACTATTAGGACAAGGTAATATGCATGATAATTAATGAAAGGAATCCTAATGTTAAGGAGATTTAATGTCTAATGTTATGGAGGATGATGGTAATGAAGATTAGATTAGTGAGGATTGGAGCAAGACTAGAGTATATATTTGACAATCATAGTTACATTATTTTTCTTAGGATTTTGAAGTGAGAGGAAAGGCATTGAAGAGGGAGAAGCGGTAAATTTTATACTTTTAACTTCAAAGTGAGTACTCATGATTCTTTATTACAGTGATAATTTTGTTTATCTTTAGTTATATATTTTAAAAGTTCAATCATGCTTATGAAATCTTTATGTTTAAATTAGATCATGATTATGTTACTCTTATTCATACTCTAGTCCAATGGTTGATCATACGATAAAGTTATATGTTACATTCCATGGCATTATCATATAAAGTTTATATGTTATAAAAGTGAGATATCTGAAGTTATTTCAGGATATACGACCACCATTATTCTAGGGAAATGAATGACCAATTGAGGCTGAAAAATGGGTTGCTTCATATAGAGAAGATATTAGATAGCATGTCATATCCTGATGAAAGGAAAGTATCACTTGCTATAATTCTCTTGGATGGAGAAGCATAAAGGTAGTAGAGAGGGCAACATGAAGACAAGTTAGGAGATATTCCAAATATAGAAGACTTGTAGAACTGTACAGAGAATAGTTTGTACCTATGTCAGAAGAGGGAGATGTAAGACAAATTGATAAGATTGTTTCAAGTAGATAAATTAGTAATGCAATATGAAGTGAAATTTACAACTTTATTACGATATCAATTGATTTGAAACAGTAGAGGAGAAGTGTTATAGATTTCAATCTGGTCTAAAAGATGATATTAGGCAACCTTTAATACCTTTCGAAATTGAAGACTATTCATTATTGGTGGAAAGAGATAGAAGGGTAAAAAAATTGATTTCTAAATCACAAAAGAGAAGGGATCAATATAAAAGGAAGAGTGTTGAAGAAGAAAGTCAAAGCAATCTGATGGAAGGATCAAATGAGAAGAAACCTAAATTTAGTTTTAGTGGAGTTAGTGGTACAACTGTTAGTAAAGTTATTGAAACTTATGCTAAGTGTGGCAGATTTCATAAGGGTGAATGTCTGATTTGTTCCAATACTTGCTATTGGTGTCGTCAGCCTAGACACAACAAAATATTGTCCTGTATTGGTTCAGAAGACTTCAGGAGAAATGAAATCTAGTGAAGCACATTCACAGAGAAATTTTGGCAAACCAAAAGATGATGGAACCATTAGTTGCAGATTCCGTACAAAAAAAATCAATCCAGGCAGAATGTTCGACCGTGAGTTTATACTTTGACTCAACAAGAGCCTAATGAGCATGTAGATGTTAATAGAGATGAATGAGTAGTCCTTGTTATGTTATCTCAAGTGTTTAATTTTATTCGATTATGTATGCATTGTTGAAGTTTATGTGAGCAATATTTGACGATGTCAAGGATATTATTTGCTAATGTTATTAGATGAAGATGTTTTTTATGTACTTAGAAGCAATATGTAAATTTCGAGGATGAAATTTTTATAAGGGAGGGAGAATTGTAAAACCCGCAAAATACCATTTTAGGCTTCGCATGCTTTTCGATGCGTCGCGACGAGTTTAAGTGAAAATTTCAAAGTCGTCGGAATTCGACGCAAATAATTTTATAAAATAGTACGCAAAATTCTGAGCGAAATGATATAAGGAGGATTTACTTATGCTACTTATTGATTTAGAGAAAGCATATGATAAAGTTCTAAGAGAAGTGCTATGGAGAGTGCTTGAAAAGAAAGGAGTTATTAATGCTTATATTCAAATTAATAAAGCTTTGTATGCAGGAGCTATTACTTGGCTATTACTTGAGTTCCAACATAAGGTGGTTTGACCAAGTATTTTCTCATTTCGGTTGGATTACATCAAGGATTAGCCTTAAGCCCATATTTTTTTGCTTTAGTCATGGATGTTCTCACTAGACATTTGCAAGAGGATGTACTTTAGTGTTTGCAAGAGGATGTACTTTGGTGTTTGCAAGAGGATGTACTTTGGTGTATGCTTTTTTGTTGAAGTCTATTTGAAACCAAGGCACTTAAAAATTTTCATGATTTTGTAAAGCCCTAAATCTTGAAACATGAAATTTCATCATAACATTTAACTAACTTCCTATAGAAGCTCTCTAACGTCATTAGGAAGCCTTCTTATAAAGCAATTTTGAAAGAATACAAAAATTAGAGAAAACTCTAATTTTTAAAATCTAAAATTTTCAAGAAATTATTTCATTTCCATACATAAAATCATCTCCTAATTCTACCCTATCACTTCCTCAAAAAAATTCAAAGTTTCCCTCAAATCCTAGATCTCAAAATTTCGCATTTTTCTAGTAAGCTTGTAAGTATACATGATTCTTTATTTACAGTAATGACCTTTGTTTATATCCAGTTATATGTTTTGAAAGTTCAAGCATGTTTATGAAATCTTTATGATTAATTTAGCACATGATTTTGTTACTCTTACCAAATGGTTGATCATACAAATTACATGTTACATTTTATGGCATTATATGATAAAGTTTTTATGTTATAGAAATTAGATGACATGAAGTGTTATGATTATGATATGATTGTTATTGAATACTTGTATGTGCATGCTGAATAGATGGAGCTCACCCCCTTATGGTACTGGCTGGGGACGTCGTACTCGTGCACGTTAATGGTAAAGGGAATGGTAAAGGAAATGGAAAAGAGGCTCTTTTGAGCCAAATGGTACAGGGGTACCTTCATTGGTACCAAATTAGACGGTGACTCCTGTGACAGGTGTATTATATGAAAATGAGAAAGATATGGATACAGTTATGACGAATGTAAACTGATTATGATATGATATGTATTTATGTTTTACGCATAACGCTATACATTTAATATTTCTATGAAACAAATGATATGAATAAAGGTAAAAGTGATATGAAGTTACAAATGCTGATATGATGAATGTAAACTGATTATGAAATGTTATGGATTTATGATTTATGCTCATGTTTAAATGATATGTTTATAGAAAATAAAATTTATGATACGTTTGAATGAAAGTGACATTTAGCATATTATTTCTCTGCCTTGAATTTCTGTAGTTTAGAAACATGTGTTACTCGCTAAGCTTTGGCTTATTTTAGTTACTTTAATATATTTTACAGATGTGACTTAATAGAATCAAAATGAGTAGGAGAGATGAAAATGTATACAATAGATGTGGCCCACCGGAAGAAAGGTATTTGAATGTTTTATATTCATTTATTTTCTTAATTGAAGTTTTAGTGGCTCTTTCAAAGTTTATTTATTGAGATAATTTTAGATGAAGTGAAAGTTTAATCTACCATTCGACCATTTGTTCCCGCTTAGAGAGCAGATGTCAGGGGTGTTTACCACCTTTTGTGAGGGGAGTAGAGGATGATAGCAGGAGATTTCTCATCAGGTCTCCCATTATATAGACATGTAAGAACAACATTACAGCTACATTTCTCAGTTTAATGGAGCATTAGTTGGGATGTTTAGGAGGAGTCCATTTGTAGAGAACCCCAACTAGCTCCAGCTCCAGTCCCTGTTGGTGCCTATGTATAACCCATTTGTTTGGCACCCACCGACAACAACAAATAATGATGAGGAGGATTAGGATTGATCCTCATTGACTTATTTTTCTTTATTATTCTTTATTTTGCTTGAGAGAGAGAGAGATAGAGAGAGAGATGGTGTATTGTTGTTGGTTGTTTTGTTTCTTTATTTTTCACTTTTTTGCTTGGGAAGGTCTTCGTGATTAGTATACTTGAGAAGCTCTTGTGGTGATGATGTGAGTAGTAGTTTTATGTTGTGCATGCGTGCACAATATATTGTAGTTATAGACTTTGTGGATTTCATTTTAGTGGCCTTTTATACAGGCTATCATTCTTGTTAAAAAGGCATGATCAGATCTTGTTTAGCATTAAGTTTTTATTATTTTAATTACTAGTGCACTTTGCTTTGTTTGTTGTTTATTTTATTTAGTTAATTTTTTTATAAATTAAATTTACTAGTTTGCTTAGCTGTTGAAATATCCTCCATATATTACACTTTGATAATTAAGTCAACCAAAATGAAAAATATGAATTGCAAATTATATGAAATTAAGAATAATACAAAACTCTATGTGATAAATTGAATGAATAAAGTACAAAAATTTCTAATTTTAAAATCATAACAATCAATTGATAAAATTTATCTAAGTTGGCACTTCTATTTTGAACTTAAATACTATAACACCTAAGCATTGACTATTGGTGACATTATTGAATAGCTAAGTTTAGAAAAAAAAGTACTTAGAATAATTTAGATAGCTCATTATTGAGAATTGCTAAGGCATCCAAGAGGGGGGGGGGGGGGGGGGGGTGAATTGGGTATTTAAAACATTTGGCAATATAAACTTAGATTTTAGTTTGTAGAAAACTTATAGTGACAAAGAAGTTTATATAAGAAAACCACTTGAAAATTATATTTGATTTTTATGAAAATTTTGGCTAAGTAGAAAAATTAGGTGATTAAGTTGGTTACTAGTTAGCTCAAGTAAGCACATACACGCACTCACACAAGGGAGAAAGCTTCATGTTGAATCCATAATTACTGTAAAAGGGATGCTTCAATGTTGTGTTGGTAATTTCTACCGTCGCTGTGCTCGAAGGCCCAACGCCATAGCATCACTAGCTTAGCACCACAACGCTTCAGTTCAAACAAAAATTCTGATTTTTATTTTAAATTTATTTTTTAAAAATTAGGTTGTTACACTCCATACCCAAGAAACTCTTGGAATAGGGATGGGGGTATATGTTTTAATTTTGGAGTGATTCACAAATTATCAAGGGCTTTAGATTGATCAAATGGTATTTAAAATAAAAATGGGTTAGGTTAGGGCTAATCTTGGTTGAGAGATATTAAAGGGATTTTGGGTGGATTTTGGCCAGAGATGTGTTATAGAATTAGAATGAGAGTGTGATGGGGAGATCATAGAAGAGTTATACAACAAGAGATATGTGTGGTTTGTGGAGATTTTGGGAACTTACCACTCACCAAAGTAGCAAGACTTGAAGGAATCGCCAAACCCCTTCAATGTTGAGGCCAGCTACTAAGCCCCCTCTTACTTGAAATAAAATCCATAACTTCAACAAAATAACATCAATCCATTCCTTCTTCACTCCATTAAGTATTTATAGTCTTTACATGATAGAGATTTCAAAAAAAAAATGAAGAGAGGGAAAATAGGAGGGGCTGACCAAATGTGTGGAGGAGAAGGAAGTGGAAGTTAACCTTGAATAACTACCACTTCAAAAGAAGTGTTGGCTATCCAAACATGTCTAAAATTGTTTATTTTATTATTCTTTAAGGTATATAATCATTTTCTAATAAATTTATAAATATTTCCCTCCATTTTAGAAAGCATCAACTTCAAAAATCCAAAATTTTAAAATTTGAAATTCAATTTTTAAAATTTGTAAATGCTCAAAAACTAAAAGCTATAGTAGCATAGTCGTACATAGCAAACATACAATAACTAAAATGAAAATACTACTTAAATAATTTCATTTAACACAGCATAATAGGCCCCTTCTTGACAATAGCTTCCTTGTTGCTTTGAGCTATAGTGGCTGGTCTAACTCATCCTTCATTATCTCCTTGGCCACATCATAATCTTTTAGAGTCGTTATGGTGTGCGCACTCAATAATTAATTGTTTCTTATTTGATCTATATTTATATAGTATTTCATATTAGTGATGATTAATCAACTATTTAATGAACATTGTAACTCATTTTTATTTGAAAATATCGTACGTGCTTAAAGATGAGTTAGAATTACTCCCTCACTTACTATACCTAAGTTAACCGCACATCATCTGCATTGCATTCTTGCAATGACCAACTAGCATAAATAAAAATATTATTGCTTACATACGCTACTTAGTTCAACATTATTAACATGTTGCCAAGTTTGAACTCCATTCATGATATTTTGTTCTAGATTAGCATCAATTGGCTCTTTTTACTAATTGGAACAGAGATGTTGAGCAACATTCATAATAAGATGAATGTATGCATAAGGTTTTCAAATACTATAAGTTCTCCAAGTGCCACCTTAATGTGGTAAAGCACTAAGGACATGGGGATGTGGCCTAGGGTTAGGCCTTTTACGTGGTGATTAAATTTGACTTGGAAGAATTCTAAAATGGGTTAGGGAGGGTGTATTAGCCTTGGGAACATACGCTTTGTAGAAACGGGGGTCTGACCAAAATTCTCAAGTTGAGATTTAGGGGTTTGGAGTTTTAAACTTTGGAGAATGGAACTAGGTTAGGAGTGATCTTGGTTGAGGGCTCTTAAGGGGATTTTGGGTGAATTTTGGTGGTATAATTATTAGAGAATTGATAGGAGTGTGAAGGGGGGATTGTAGAAGAATTACACAATAAGAGATGGATGTGATTTATGGAGATTTTGAGAACTTGCCACTCATCAAAATGGAAAGAATTGAAGGAATCACCAAACCCCTTCAATGGTGAGGCCATATACCAATCCATCTCTTGTTTGAAAATAAAATCCAAAACTTTCCAAAAACAACATTAATCCATTCTTTCTTCACACCATCAAACATTTCTAGTCTTCATGTGGAGTTTTAAAAGAAAATTGCAAAAAAGGAGAAATAGGAGGGGCTGACCAAATAGGTGAAGAATAAGGAAGAGGTGGTTACCCCTATTCAACTGCAACTTTAAAGGAGTGTTGGCTGGCCAAGCAAATTGGAAATTATTATTTAATTTTGATAATCATTTTTAATAAATTAAACAATATTTTCCCCCATTCTTGAAAATTTCAACTTCAAAAATTCAAAAATTTTTAATTTTGAGAATTAAAATTTTAAATTTTGAAATTCAAATTTTCAAAATTTATAAAGGCTCAAAAACTACAAACTACAATAACATATTCTTACATAACAAACATACAATAAATAAACTGTAAATAATTCTAAAATCTTTTCATTTTACGTTGTATAACGATCCCTTGCTTGGCAACAACTTATTGCTTTGAGGTATGGTGGTTGGTCCAATTCTTCCTCCATTCTTTCCTCAGAGGCATCACATTCTTTTAGAGTTAGTATGCTGCTCACATTTGACAATTAAGTGTTTCTTATTTCATGTATTTTTTCTAGCATTTCATACTAGTTATTGAATATTGGAATTTATTTTTATTTGAAAATATTATACTTGCTTGAAGATGAGTAAGAATTACTCCCTTGTTTCCTATACCTAGGTTAACCACACATGTGCATGCCATTCTCGCATTAAATAACTAGCATAAATAAAAATACTATTTCTTATATAGGTTACTTGGTTTAACATTTGTAGCAACATGTTGTCATATCTTTTGAACTTCATCATTCACAATATTTTATTCAAAATTAGTATCAATTGAATCTGCTTCACTACTTGAAACATGAATTGAATCACTATCCATTATCTCATATCTCTCATTAACTTCATCATTGGCCCACCCGTGGAGTGGAGTTTGATGTTCAAAAGATTGAGCCTCATGAAGGCGAACAACTTATCTATTTTTTTGGCTTAAATTTGCTTGTATTGTCTCTTAATAATGTCAAAAGCTTTTATCTTTCTTCACACATATTACAAGTATAATCAACATTATTAGGTGGAGATGCAATGTTAATTGGATTATCCAATTAAGATTGCATTTGCCACATATATAAATATTGCTTGTTGTTTAGGCAATGATGGAACTATCTCTTTATCTCATACATTTTATTATCTAAAATATGAGTCTTCATATTACCACCACTAATAGGGTAACGACAAATCATATTAATTATATGTAAATGAACTATAATAGTAAGGCATGTTTTGCTAATTTTTAAGTGTATTTTCTATGATATAAGAACTAGAATGTGATGAGTTCTTCCATCTATATAGGAGGGAGTTAAATTCATATGTAATGCTTAATTCATCCAAAAAAAAGCATCAATCATGAGTTCTTTATATATTCATAACACTAACTAACAATAATATAATACAAATTAAATATTTAAACTTTTATATTTTAAAACTAATTATATTTTTAATATCTCCTTGAGATCATAAAAAAATGAATATCTAACTACCATCACAATATTTTGAGTGCAAACACAGTGTTGACTAAAAAAAAATGAAATAATAAAATGAAGAAAAATAGATAAACTAACCTCAATATATCTTGGTAGTGATTGCAAAGAACTAAAAAATATTGGTGAACTAGTTGAAGAAGAACTAGAAATTTTGATTAAGAAGAAAAATACGGTAGTGAGAAAGGGTTAGAGAAATCAATGTTTGAAGAATTGGAAAGGGTGGAAGATGAAATAATGATTGAAGATGAAATGAAAAAGGGTATATATAGAAGAGTTACCAAATAGCACCAAAGAGCATTAACAGTGTAAAAAGGTAGAGCATGAGTTAGCTTGATGTATGAATGTGTTTGGCTCCTTCAAATTTTCACGTGGATAGGTTTTGCTCGTATTTGAAATTGCTTATGAACATTGTGCTTGTGCTCGGCTAGTTCAAATTTGAGTCAAATATGAGCCGATTTTCAATCATTAAAAATAAATAAATAATTAGCCTAATATAATAGAATCATTCTAGTAATGTACAAAATGAGCTCAAAATATATGTTTAATGTTAGCTCATTTATTTAACAAACAAATCAAATACAAACTTCTTACTGAGCCAAACATGAGTTGTTCATAAATGAAAAGTTATTTCCATAGCTCTAATAGCCATTGAACAAGTTCTCCAACAAATACAGGCTGTTTAATTTAAGAAATTACTATGCTCCAACCATGCACTTTTCATGAGAAAAAAAATATATTATGCAGCTCACCCAATAACTAGAAGAGATGTACATTCAATGAAAAAAATTTCATTATGGTGGAGGAACTCACCACCTCTTTAGCTGAGTGGGCCATATTTAAAATTTTGAAGAAGCTAATAAACTCATAACAATTTGGGTTTTTTTATTTTTTATTTAAATGATCAATGAAAAATTCTAAAATATGTTGCTCTAATTTATGATCCGGAAGAGACATTCTTCAACCATTATGTTGGATCTAAATGTGTCTGTGGATAAAAACTGACCTTACTAGCAGCAACCTCAAGGGACAAGATTGTGAGAATTTAGATTGAGTATGAAAAAGGGGAAGATTCAAAGAATATAGGAAAAACTAAGGAAATTTTAAAAAATACTCCACTAGATCAGTAATGCTCAAAAATATTCAAAATATGCATATATAGGGATTCACATTCTATTGAAAAATGCTACGTCGAAAAGATATTATATTAATTTAAAAATAAATCTATGAATTTTAACATTCATTATATATCATTTTTAAGAGAAGCTTTGACTTCATGTGTCTCATGATACACATAATTGGAGAAATGTGCCCTTGTTTCAATGTTTTGAGATATATGCCCAAGAGTTAATTTTGAACAAAAGTACCTCCTTTTATATTCATGTACCACTTCTTAGACTCCATTTAGGTTTGAAATGGTTTAAATTTGAATAGTATTTCAAACCATCGATTAAACCATCAATTGAATATGGTTTGAATCTAGTTCAATTTTTTTTTAATGAGCTCCAAATATGACTGAAAGAGTTTCAATAAGGATCAAGTATTGATTGAGTAAGGTTTGTGTATGGTTTGAGCAAAGTTCAAATTTGATTTTAGGAAGGACCAAGCATGATTCAAAGAACAATTGAGATGGTTAAAACAAGTTATAACATAACATACAACAACAATAACATCAAGCCTTTATCCAACTACATGGGGTTGGCTACATGAATTCCTTTTCTCCATTGTGTCATGTTAAGAGTCAATTTCTCATTTAAATCTAATAAAAAAATGTCATTTCTAATATTTTCTAACCAATTCTTTTTAGTTCTACCTCTACCTTTCTTAACATAGGCCAAATCGTTACTCTCTTAACTGGGTCATCAGAAGGCTGCCGTTTTACATGATCAAACCATCTGAGTCAACTCACTCTAATCTTATCTGTCACTGGAGCTACTCAAACCTTTCACGGATATGCTCGTTTCTTATCTTGTCTTTAAGAGTAAATTCACTCATCCACCTGAGCATCCTCATCTTAGCAACACTTAACTTAATGTTATGCTTCTCTTTTAATGGCTGACATTCTATCCATAAAGCATTGCAGGTCTCACCACCATCTTATAAAATTTTCCCTTAAGTTTGAGTGATACTTTTCTATTACACAACAAACCCAAAGAATTCCTCCATTTCAACTATCCAACTTGAATTCTACTAATAATATCCCCATCTATTTCACAATCACTCTGAACAAAAGACCCAAGATATCTAACATGAGTACACTTATTAATGACTTGATCGGTCAAAGTTACAAACCCCCCACTAGATCTATTACTACTAAAATTACACTCCATGTATTCAGTTTTAAATCTACTTAAACGAAAACCTTTAGACTCTAAGGTTGATCTCCATAATTTGAGTTTACCTTCAACTCCCTCCAGAGTTTTATCAACAAGAAGAATATCATCAGCAAAAGCATACACCAGGGTACATCCTCTTGCAAATGTCTAGTAAGAATATCCATGACTAAAGCAAAGAGATAAGAGCTTAAGGCTGATCCTTGATGTAATACAACTAAAATAGGAAAATACTAGGTCAAACCACCTTGTGTTTGAACACAATTAATAACTCATGTGTACATATCCCTAATGACTTGAATATAAGCATTATTAACCCCTTTCTTTTCTAGAACTCTCCATAGCACTTCTCTTGGAACTTTATCATGTGCTTTCTCTAAATCAATAAATACCATATGTAGATCCTCCTTATTCTCTCTAAACTTCTCCATCATCCCTCTCAATAAATGAATAGTTTCCGTAATAAACCTACTCGGCATGAATCCAAATTGATTTTGAGAAACATTAGTATCACATCAAACCCTATGCTCCATAACTCTATCCCAAAGTTTTAAAGTATGACACATCAACTTAATTCCTCTATAATTCACACAATCTTGTGCATCACCTTTATTCTTAAAAATAGGAATCAACACACTCATTCTCCACTCATCTTGCATCTTTTTAGTCTTCAAAATAATATTAAAAAGTTTAGTAAGCCAAGGAATTCCTTTATCTCCTAACCATTTCCACACCTCTATTGGAATATCATCAGGTCCAATAGTTTTTTCACACTTCATTTTCTTTAAAGCCTCTCTAACTTAAGTTTTACTAATACGTCGATAAAAATAAAAATCTCAATTTTCGTGCTAAGGTCATTAAAGTCAATCGTATTCACACAATCTTCAATGAAGATCTTAGCAAATTATCTCATCCACATTTGTTGAATATCCTCTTCTAAAAAAGCACTTTTTAATCTTCATCCTTAATGCACTTCACTTGAACTAAATCCTTACTACTCTTATCTCTTTGTTTGGCTAACTTATACATATATCTTTTTTCCCTCTTTAGAATCTAATCTATATATAAATCATTAAAAGCTAAAATCTTTGTATTGCAGATTGTTTTCTTAGACACCTTACGAGCCACTTTATATCTTTCCATATTTTTAGAGTATTTACATCTAAATCAATTATTATAACGAAGCTTTTTATTTTTTATCTTTTCTTGCACATTTTTATTCTACTACCAACTACTTTTATTATTAGGAGTTTTTCTTTTTGAAACTCTAAGCTCATCCTTTGCAATATTCTTAATATTACTAGTTATTTTTTTCACATAACATTCGCTTCCTCATGCAAAGATAAAATCTTATGATCACGAATCTTACTCTCAGAAATACTTTTGTTAGTGCTCTTTAAATGCACCCATCTAATCTTATAACAACATTTTACTATATTTTTCATATGTTATTCCTTCGTCTTAAAGTCAAAAACTAATAGGTGATGTTTGATACATAAACTTTCACTCAGAATAACTTTACAATTTTGCAATTTAAATAATCAATTTATCTTATAAGAAAATAATCAATTTGAGTTTTATTATATCCATTCTTATAAGTGATAATATGCTCATCTCTTTTCTTAAATAAGGTAGCAATTACAAAATCATAAGCTAGAGCAAAATCTAATATAGTCTTGCCACCTTCATTAGTTACTCCAAGCACATAGCCACCATGAATACTTTTAAATCCTTTGTCTCTCTACCAACATGTCCATTTAAATCTCCTCTACTCTTTCTTCAAGAGGTATCTTTTAAATTAATTCTTTGAAGTTATTCAAAAAATTTAATTTTAAACACATATCCAAACCTACTTGAGGAGTATAAACACTTATAATATTAATAATCTTAGCATCGACAATAATCTTCAAAGTTATAATTCTATCTCCAATTCTATTATTTTTTATAACATTATCATTCAAACTCTTATCTATAATCACACATACATCATTTTTAATACAACTTCTACCAAAATACCAAAGTTTAAATCCTATATTATCAATCTCCTTAGCCTTCTCTCCAACCCATTTAGTTTCTTGAATGCATAAAATATTTATCTTCATATGAATCATAATATCAATTAATTTTATTAATTTACTTGTAAGAAAACCTACATTCCAAGATCATATCCGAACTCTAGTTTCCCGGACTAGCTTCTTTGCCCACATCCATCCATGATGTGAGTACCCTTACTTATTTAACATTGCACCTAGGCGCCGATGCAGTGGCCCTTGCACACTTCTCGTTGTATTGAGGCCATACAATGCATCAGTTCCAAAGAATGCCCTAACATTAACATAATATATTAAAAGATTCATGTTATGATTATTTGACAAATTTTACAATGGTTGTCAACTACCTAACATTACCCTCCACTTTTCTCATCCAGGACTTGGAACCTGTCATGACAGTGTTAAGTTATAACATAACATAATTGAAGATTAATATAGTAAAATTCTATCAAATAATAGCAATGCAACATAATTAAATATTGATACAATAGAGTGTAATCATAACTACAATCACACAATGGAATTGAACTTTGATATAATAGAATATCATACAAAAACAAATGAAAGAATAAAATGAATTAAATGTACATCTTTTCTTGTTATCTACCTATGAACCTATGGATATAAATTATTATAAAATAAATCGACACATAATTGATTTTGGTAGAATTGTATATGATATTGTGTAACTTTTTAAAGATCTTTCTTTGACTGCAGGTAGATGAAATATTGTATCAAATATACTTCATAAACTCACCTGCAAATAATTCATAAAGCACTTATCATTATATTTATGCATGTACTATTGGCATAAAAAATGTCAACACCTTATGCTAGATCTAGTTGCCCTTCAAGATGAGTTTGGCTTGTCATTCCCAATCGTAATCTTTTGAACTTGAACCAATTCAATTCCCCTACACATACCTCTAAATTGTTCTTAAAGATGTGTCAAGCATTCCCCTTGATCAAACTTAGGCTTCATTTGGGAAAGTTTTTTCATTGCTTTTTAAAACAATTTTCTAGTACAAAAATTTCTAATTCAAGAAAATTTTTAAGTAAAAATTTGTTTTGAAAAGCATTAAGAAAGTTTTCCAGCCTTGATCTTTATTTCAATCCTCCATAACATTCAAGATTGCTTCAATCACTTAGACAAAAACCCTCCTTAGGATTGCATTGACTTGAATCAACCTTGGTCAACCCAATTTGACCATAGGTTTGACCAAATATAGTCAAGTAAGCCAACTTCGCCCATTTGAGCCAATGAAGGTCCAAATAAGCTTAAACACTCTTAGCATTCAATTTGGCTTAGCCAAATACCCAAATGGCTGGCTAAGAGCAGCCTCACCTAACCCCACCAACATCCTTAGCAAGGATTAACCTAATTAACCCAAGTTTAGTCTGCCAAAACCACGATTAAGCATCGTTGGAAGTGTCCAATAGGATGTAACCATGTTTAATCACAGGACTGTCGTTTATCTACCTCTCCTGGCAAGGTCACCACCCTCCATCCTGTATAAGGAAGCCAAGTGGCAGCTAATTATGTTAGGTTAACTCATTCTTAATCTTGGCTAAGCCACTATTTAGAAGAATTAGGCAAACTAAGCATTCCTGAGCTCACCATACCATTTATTAGCTTCCTGAAACAATCTCTCAGAGCAAAACTCCTTCCTTCCAATGCTATCGGTGAGCTCCAGCCATCAACTATAGCTAAAGCCGGGAACAGTATTGGTTTAGCCACCACCTCTAGCAGATCTCGTAGAAGATGTCGCACTCTCGTGAAGATGAGGGGCCACTTTCAGGAGCAGTAATGAGCAACGTAAGTGAAATTTCACGCCTTTAGCAAGCCATTAGATGGTCATTTTGTATGCTGGTGAGGGCAGGGTTAGATGCAATTAAGTGCATCCTTAGTAAGCCATAAATGTCCTAACTATCCTCATTGAGACCTCGCTCTGCGGCAGTCTGGAGGGTGAGAAATGAATTTGGGTAGGTATCAGCCTTCTCTCATTCATTCCAAGGCGCGGGGAGGAAGATGACTGCGGGATCGTTGGATCTTATATAAATAAGATCCAACGGTCCAAGTTAATCCATATAGAATTTTGTAAGAATATAATGGGATTTTGATGAGGTTTTGCCTCTCAACCAAATTCAATAAAATTTGGACCATAGATAAAATGTTGGTTTAAGGATTTAAACAAAAATAATTTCAAAACATTTTGACTATAATTTCCAATTTTAATAATTTTATTTATACTATTTTAAATCAATAAATTAAAAAAAATTTCAGCTCTTAAGATGGTTCAATTGCATCAATCTAAACCTTCTAGAACTTTCCCATGGCATGATAAGTACTAGATTGCATGATAGGAATTATTTAGTGCATTTTTCAGTGTTCAAAAATCATATTATTGCATGTAGTAGTGATTAAAAAATTCTTAGAGAAATTGGGAATGTTCATTACATATATTTACATGTCCCCAAATTTTTTTTGGGATGTTTTTAGATTCATTAGGTATGTCAAACTGTTCAAAAATAGTGATTTTGTATTATCTTCTAATTTTAGACTAAAAAATAATTCCACAAATTTTAATAAATGATAATATTCCTTAACTTATTGAATTTTCTTGGAATTTTTTGGTCACTTGCATGGATTTCATATTTTCTAAGTGAAAATTCACCCAATGCCGATTTACCACTGCCCTTAGGTGGACCCAAGGCCATGGCATAAATCCCATAGATTTGGTTTATTGCTTTTAATATCAAATAATTTCCTATTTTGCATATTGAAAATCATATATTTTAATTTTTGAATATGGTAAAATATCCTAAATGCCCTTGAAAATTTTAGGGTTGCTTAAACATCGAATGTTGAACCATCAAGTGCAATTGAATAATTTATTTGTCATTTTTCTAATTATTAATATTTATGTATTAACTATAAAAGATGCTAAAAATTTTAATAATTTTTAGAAATTATTTTAAGATGTTTATTACATATACATGAGCATTTATTTCAATTTCATGTGTATTTATTATACATGCATCATGCTACGTATTTTTATTATTAAAATGCCTTCCTATGAATAATGAAAGATACATATTTTAATTATTTTAATCAATGAAACCTTAATTTGAGCTCCCTAGAGTTAATAGTCAAACATTAAACATCTCTAGATATTTAAAAGATTTTTATTTAATATTTTTTCATAATTTTTCAACTCTTAGGTGATAATCATGAAAAATGCTAGATAAATTTTAAAAATACCCTTAATCACTGGGATTGTATTTTTAATTAATTGGGGTGATTTGGGTGCTCGTTCAGCTTATTTTGACTATTGGTTAACCAACTATCCAAAGTGTCCCAATATTTCCTTTTTTTTTTATTATTCATTTAATTAATAAAAAAGGGTTTTACTTTGACTATCCACTTGAGTTTTACTTTTTAAAGCATCAATATTCAAAATTCCAAATTTTAATTTTAAATCTCTCTAATGTATTTAAATGTTTTGAATTTCCACCTTTTGATAACTATGGGAATTTAAAAAAAAAAATCCAAATTTACTTTTAGAAATTCAAAATATTCAAAATTTAAATTTTGTTTGATTTGATAAATTTTGCTTATAGTAAAATTTTCTTTAAAATACTAGGCACACACTTGTGTGATATCTTGATCAAACTAGGTTGATTCCTGATAAACATGGGTTTACTAGCCTTTTAGCATTTTGTGTTTTTAAGTTATACTCCAATTTTATATTAGGCATATGTTTAGGGACATATGATCATCATACTTCACTCTAGACTCTCTACTTGATTAATTTTGATTTCAACTTTATTTACTAAAGTTAGGCAGGCTTGGTTGATATGGTTCAAACCTTACACTTCACTCTCAACGCACACTATTGGGTTGTCACTTTTGTTGAGCAGACTAGTGGGGGACTACAACCTTTATGATAGCCTAAATAGTATCTTAGAATAGCCCAGCCTTGTTCATTTAGACCTAGGTGGCTTATGCTGCAACGAAACATTCTAAGACACTTCTAGAGAACATTCAAGTCTTCCCTATTTGCATCATTGGCAAGCATTCCTTTTATGATTAATATCTTGACTTGATTTTTATATAATAGTGGAATTATGCACTTTTATTTAGGTTTTCCTTTAGAATTAGCCAGTCTCCTATGCATGGTTGGGTTTACCTTAGTACAATCATGATATTGTGATTATGCTTTCCACTCCTCTCAATCATGCTCTTTTGACTTGGAATCTTCCTAGATTGGTCATTCTTTTTTGACATTGTTTACTCCTAATGCAATTATGCTCTTTTAAGTGTGCTATGCATTCTCTTGATCATGCTCTTTTGATTAAAAAAATCTTGAACTAGCCATACTCTTTTAACTAAAAAAGTATCTTGAATTAGCCATGCTCTTTTGGTTAAGTTCATTCATTATGTATGTCATGCCCCAGAAGCAATTGAAAGAATTGCACCTGTCTTTTATTTTTTTTAAATTAACTAGAGTTTACCAATTTCATATAAACAACAAAAAGAAATATATTTTGTATTTATATTCATCAACACATACAGTGATTATAAGCCCAAAATGTCATGTATATAATAGTAATATAACAAAAAACTAGCTACATCACTTTCAATATATCATAACTATACAATAAATTATAATTGTTGAAAGGAAACTACACATATTGTCTAATGCCTCATGCCACATGGTCCTTACCCTTTCCTGTAAACATGTAGAAACCACATAATGAGCATAAAAGCCTAGCAATAACTCAAATTCACTACATCTTTTAATGCAAGGCATGAAGAATCAATATGCATGCTCAGTTCAATCAATATGCATCTCAGTTCAATCAATATGCAAGGTATTAATATTTTAACAGCTAACCCAAATTAATTATAGTGTTGATAGCCAACATTCCTTGCTTAAATACAAATACCATACTCATTTATATGAAATACAACATGAAATATAATAATCTATATAACAGAATAAAACTCATATATTAATCCATAGCTTCAGAAAATCACAACTCCCATTTTACCCAATGAAATTTAATAAATTACAGTCAAAATATTCATATAATCCGTATTTATCGTATACAAAATATTACAAGGTAAAAATTCAATAAATTAGAAGAAAATATATTTTTATCAATTTAGGAAAAAAAATCTGTTAAATTCATAATCATTAAAAATTAAAATGATATTTGGGTTACTTACAATGATCAGAAACAATCTCCAAATAGAATCGATAGACAAAAATGCCTGAAATCTGCTTCTCTCTCTTATCTCTCTCTTCCTTCCTCTCCCCATTCTTCTTTCCCGAGCAAGTCACATGAATGGGATGACTGTGTGGGTTTAATGCTCGAGATTAAGATTTTTAATATATATATAAATGTTGTTAGTGGCCTAGCACCGCAGCACTCAGACCCAGTGCCACAGCACTATATGTCAAATCCAGAATTACTGTAGAATAGAGGCTTAAAAGCTACAACGACAAGTTTTAGCATCGATGTGCTCTCAAGTCTAACACCGCAACACTTAAAAGTACAGCGCTAAAGCATTCTAGTTCAAACAAAAATTTAAAATTTTTTAACACTTTTTATATTTTTGGGTTATTACAATGTATTCATGCTCTTATAACTACATTATACCATTTTTATCAAGCTCTCTTGACCAAAACAACCCATAATTTAGTCATAAACTTTTAACTAGGCTTTTTTTTTTTTAATTTAGGCTCTGCTTGGGTCAATTTTCTTGCTGCTTTGCGTTTCATGCCACAACCATAGATTTTGTTTAGCCACTACGTTTTCACTGCTTTTAAATATTTTTTTACTAGGAAGCTATTTTTAATTAGCTTTCAAAAAGTTGCTTTCTCCACTGTAACTTTACAACACCATTATAAAAAGTTGTGATTTTTCCAAATGGACCCCTAGTCATGCTATTTTGGCTAATTCATTCTCACCTTACTATTCCTTTAACATAGTGAACTTCCTTTTTAGGCATTCTTATGAGCTTAGACATATCACATTTTTTTAGCTTTGTCTCAATTTGTTCGTACACTTCTAACTAGGTCCTATTTTTGCTTAACCATACCCTATGGTTAAACACGCTTAATTTTGAGTACAAATTTGTACTCAAGCCATTCCTTTTCTTTCCAAGTGGATTGTCTCTACTTTGACTTATCTTGTACTCTAGATATTGAAACTCTTTCTAAAAGTCTAGAAGTTTTATATTTTTCAAGTGTTTGTACCATATTCAAATGCATGAATATTGAGCTTGATAGTTGATGGTCTCAATTATTGCCTCTTCATATTGTTGCTTTTTGCATATGCATGAGGTCCACTTTGAAGTGTATGGCACACCTTTAGTTGGTGTGTGATTTTAAAACTATGCAAGTAATTTTAAAATTAAAAAAATATTTTTTTAAATAATTAAAAATAGCAAACAAAAGTATTATTATTATTATTATTTTCTTTTTTTAAAAAGGAGATTTTAATAAGACAATATATTTTTAAAATAATGGTGCAACCAATAAACAATTCTATTTGATAGAACTCAACTGGTTTTTTATAAAGTGATTCTATCATTTCAAGCATTTCATTACATGAGAGAGTAAGTATAATATCAATTTCCATTATAACACATAAAAGCAAGAGCATGTAAATATAAATAGCAATGTGATAAAGTAAAAAAAGGAAAACTAATTTAATATAACTTGGCACTAACACCTACATCCCAATGATGAGTTCTCCATTTGACATTTCACTACCCTTTCTTTTTACCACCATTAGGAGGAGAAACCCCTCTCCTTAATGAGTTGGAGAAACTCTACACCTCTCCTCTCCAAGTGGGAAGCCACTAAACAATTAGCCAAAAAGTCAACGCATGCTCTTTGGAATCGTAGTGAAAACTTATTAGAAACCTTACACCTATCTCACAAATTTTCTCCCTTTTTTTTCTATCACCCATAATTTAGGGCTACAAAAAAAGTTTATATTAAGGATCTTAAGTCAAAATCCCCAAGAATAAAATTAAAATCAAGGACTAGATAATCATGTTTTATAATTCACATCGTACAGTACAACAATTTAACATGAATCATACCTCATCAACCCATAATTCTATATCCTTATTATATTAATTAATAAGATCTATCATACAATATGATATATATCATCCAATATGTTTTGTTCAAATTTTGAATTAATCTAATTAAGAAAATTAAATAGACAACTTAGCAATTTAAAATAACACTAATCACATGGTGCAATCGTCATGGCACAACATGATTAATTTAATTTTTGAAAATATGTAATAAGTACAATTGATCATATCTTGAAATCATGGTTAAGGCAATCATAAATTATGATAAATTAAGATAATGTATATTAATATTTTTTTAATAAATTTTAATTTCAACTTTAATTTTTAGTGCGACAGAGTAGGGGTGTCAATATTGGACCCGACCCAAAAACTCGATCCAAAAATTTCGGGTTTGGGTTGACCCGAACCTGAAACGGGTCGGGTTCAAGTTCAACAATTTGACCTGTTTCAAAAAACGGGTCAGGTTCGGGTTGACCTGTTGACCCAAAATTGATCTGTTTTGACCCTAAAACCCATTTTTTGACCCGGCAACCCGAGATTGACCCTTTTCTGACCCGATTTTGACCCAAAAAGCGGAGATTGACCCGTTTTGGACCCGAAAACTAGCTATTTTTTGTTGGCACCGGGTCATTCGGGTCGGGTCGGGTTGACCCGGACCCGAAGCGGGTCGGGTTCGGGTCCTAAAAACTGACCCGTTTGCAAAAATGAGTCGGGTTCGGGTTGACCCCAATAGTGTCGGGTCAGTTTCGGGTTCGACCCGAACCCAACCTGTGACCCGAAATTGACACCCCTACGACAGAGATCTTTTAATATCTAAACCTAGATGCATATAATAAAGACTTGATAAAAATAAATAAAAATATAAAATTTGACTTTTATAGCTTCATGCTTGATTTATTCTAATAAGTTTGAATTTTTTTACTTTGCCGACATTTTGCTTGCTTAATTTACTAGCAAAATTTTCTAACTTGAGATATGAATAACTTTTGAGTCATGTATATATTTCTTAGAATATGCCTAACATTGTGAACTCTCTTCTAGTGTACAAATTTAATAATAGTACCAAAGCACCTACACAAGAATATGTCAGTTAAAAGCAGGTTAACCAAATTTTGTTTATGATCACAAAAAATAAAAAAAAGGGTCAGCACACTTGGCTAGGCAGATCAACCCTACAGTTTCAATACTTGGCCTATAATCATTATCATTAATAGGTGATAGTTCATTTGATAATAAGAATTATCCTATCATAACTATAATTATTCAAGGATACAAATAATTTAGGGCACGCCTTAATTAATTTTGAAAAGTACATTGATTATTTTAGACCATGCATAAGATCATAACCTTTTAACATATTTTAATTTTTATCTTTAGAAAATTAATTAAAAAATCTATTTTTTTAACTCTTTCAACATAATTAAATCTATTTACATTTTAATATTAAAAAAATCCAAGAAAATTTTAATGTGACAAACCTTAGTTTGATTAAATCCCTTAAAAGAGTTAAATTGATAACCCATCACATCTATAGGAGTTAACCCTTACTATGCCAAGTTTTCACACACACTTAGGTGTTAGAATAGGTCATAACCCCTTAGTCACTTAGCATTAGGAGGATGTAGTCAAGTTGATAGTTTGCTAAAAAATCCTACGGATGCACAACATATAGCCCATTATGTGATTAATTAAAATGCAAATGTGTCACATAATTAGTTTACCTATTTGTTGGCATTATGACGGAGATATTCTTCTTAAAGGTGTTAGACATTTGAATATTTCTAGTTTATTTTATATAGAGTTCATGTGTTAAAAGAATAAAATGCTAGCTTAGACATTAATGCTAAATATTCATTTCTATGAAATGATTTTATTTATTTATTTTTATAATTTATGTTGTGTTATAATGACCCATTTTGTACCTCCTTTTACTGTACTTTTAGTTTAGAAGAGTTTTATATATGCAATAAGTTGCTAGTAAGAGGTTTTAATTAGATTGAGTATAGATCCATATCCAAGGGTACTTAGGACTAGCTAGATTTGGGTAGACTCACCAATATGTACCATATTACCATATGAACATATGTACACACTACAGGAAAACAGCCAATTACAGTCGGAATTTCCGGTGGATAATATAACCGGAAACAGCGGCGAAAATACCGACGGAATATCTGACGGTAATGGTGCAACGGAATTTTCGGCGGAAGCACCGTCGCTAACTTACCGGCGGATTATACGCTGGAATTTTGTCGGAAAATTTTCGTTTCCAACGCATATTCCGCCGGAAATTACCGACGGAAGTACCAGCGTAGTTTACGCCGGCTAATTTAAGGTCGATGAAATATTATCGGCGTAATATCCATCGGTAAATATTACCGACGAATTAGCCACCGGAAAACCCACCGGTAAAGGCCCTACTTCTTCCCATCCACGGCTGGTTGCTCATTTCCTTCGCTTCTTCTCTCCCTCTTCGACGACGCTCCCACGACGACGTTCTCGTTGTTCGACGACGTTCGACGATGACATTCCCTCACTGTTCGACTTTGCTCCTTCGACGACGACAATGTTCCCTTCGCTTCTGGCCAATGTTTCCTCGCGTTCGAGTTCGCTCCTTCGAGGATGTTCATTTTCCTTGACTTCGCTCCTTCGACAATGTTCTCTTAGGTCGTTCACTTGGTGTAAAGGTAACTTTGTCCCTTTTGCTTTAGTCATGGTTGTTCTCACTAGACATTTGCAAGAGATTGTACCTGGTGTATGCTTAATTTTTTGTGATGATATTCTTCTTGTTGATAAGACCAGAGAGGGAGTTGAAGGAAAACTTGAATTATTTTCGATATATTGGGTTTATTGTTCAGAGTGATGGTGAAATAGATGGGGATATTATTAGTAGAATTCAAGTTGGATTATTGAAGTGGAGGAATGCATTGGGCTTGTTGTGTGATAGAAAAGCCCCCCTCAAACTTAAGGAGAAATTCTATAAGATGGTGATTAGACTTACAATGTTTTATGGTGCAGAATATTGGCCATTAAAAGAGAAGCATAATATTAAGTTAAGTGTTGCAGAGATAAGGATGCTCAGGTGGATGAGTGCTTTACTCTTAGAGACTAGATATGAAATGATCATATACGTGAAAAGGTTGGAGTAGCTCCAGTGGGAAATAAGATTAGAGTGAGTCGCTTTAGATGGTTTTATCACATAAAACTGCAGCCTTTCGACAACCAGGTTAGCAAAGTAAGAAATTGGTGGTCAATACACTCGAAGCTATGTGCTGCAGTGAGAGTTTGCACGATATGTTAAATGTCATCCTAGACGGAGCCTTAGTCTAGTTTGGTTTGGTCACTTAATTAAAATAATGGCCTTCCGAGCAGGCTAAGAGTCTTTGTATTTTTCTTCAATAAATGTTATAACATTATCTAATAAATTTATATTATATGTAGGTTATATTATTGATATCAGAACTCAAAGAAGTTGGATGTATAATCGATTGGCGCAAGGACGAAAGACATTAATCGATGAGTTCATTAGAGGGGTGAATATTTTCATTCAGATAGCTTCTCAACTGCCCAGCTTCATCTTAGATGGAATGATTCGTTGCTCATATTTTAAACATAAAAATCAGGTGCACCTAAGCCCAGATGACGTAACTATTAATCTATATCGTCGAGGCTTCATGCCAGAATATTGGTATTGGACTTCTCATGGTGAGTTTGAACCACATTTTGATTCATGCCGGAAATGGTGTTGGTAATATGATAGGTCGTACTTTCCGACGAATTTTGGGCCGGAAATTTCTGGCGGCTCGTCCACCGGTAATGTTCGACGATAAAAAGGGCGTCATTTTTCTTGCGGCGTATTATCCCCCTGTATTTTCGACGGACATTTCTGCCAAAAATACCGGCGGATAATACGCCCGAATTTAGCAATAGAAATGACGTTATTTTTTATAAAAAAATTTGCTAAAATTACGTCGAAAAGTCCGTCGAAAATATTTCCGGCGGATAGCTTTTATTTTTAATTTCGTATGATGCTCTTTATTTTTGTTTACTATTGTGTGATTTATTTTGGAATCCTACATTTGTGGGAGGCTCTTAGAATAAAGTATTTTCTACCAATTATAATAAATTAACAATCAACCTTAAAATTAATTTAATTTTTTAATTAAAGCTCTCTTTAGCCATTTTTTAATTAAAAATTGCTATATTTGTATCTCTTATATGAGGTGTAAAATAAAACTAGCTAGTGATTAAAATCCCCAAGCACTGATGCACATTCAAAATATTGCTAGTTTAAAGCATATAATATGGTCAATTAAAAGTATATAGAGGCCTATCTTCACTTAAGGATAGATAACTTGCATGCATATCATTTTCTTTAGGATAGAGCTTCTTTTATAAGCATGAATTTTAATATGCCTAAAGTTTCATCTTTATATGTTAGGTAGTGGCTATCCTGACACAAACATGATTATAAGACTAGTTATGTATAACCGGCAATCTCATTTTTCTCTTTTTGTAGCAGTCCTTATATTATTAAGGTATATAAGTCATGCATCTTTTTAATTCTATCTCTTAGACTTTATATATTTAGGTTTCCCTCCTCTATCAAGAGGTGTACTCTGGATGATACAATTCTTATTTGCTAATAAAGCATCTCGCAGCTTGATTAGGTCGATTATCTTCATAACTAAGTGGTTTCAAGTTTTATAGCCTGAAATGACAAACCCTTGAAGTCATAACTGAGATTTTTTCTATATTTTCCTGGATTCTTCACCTTTTCTTATCACCTAATTGAACCCTTTTGCTCTTTTGAGTTTTAGGTGATTCAAAGATCAATATAAAGAGATATTCATCTCACTTGGATATAGTGATTCACCCTCTGCCTTATTGACTAATCATTTTTAAATCATATATTTCTTATTAGGCTAACAGTATTTTAATCGTAATCATTCTTTATGTTAAATTGAGTAATCAAGACACAAGCATATCTCATTCATTGATGGTGCATCTTAGATGTGTTGTAACCTTAAAAATCCTAATCTCTTCAGGAAATTAATCATCTAAGATTATAAACTTAACTTCTCATCAACCTTTTACACAAATTAAGATAATTTTTTTCTCCTATCTCTTTGAATCTCCTCTCTTATCTCTTCTCGTGAAAGATCCTATACAAGAAGAACACTATCATATCATCATTTTTCCCTGAATAAGTACTACACATACTCTTGTTAAAATATCAAATGGCCTACTTTATAGCACCCCTAAGAACATACACATATGCTTGCCTTTCCTCCATCTCTAAGAAGTTTTAGAAGAAATAATGTTTACATATCATTAAATAACTCTAACAACTAAAGTTGTACCACCTAATGTTTCAGGACCTACGCAATTAACTTAACCTAGGATGAATTCTTACTTAATCTTGATTTAGTTATCAAGTATAAGTCCCATAGTGTCTAATTAATCTTTAATAGGATTAGAATTGGAATGTGAAAGAGAAAAATCAAAAATAGCAAAATATCCTTTGGAGCACTATGGTGTTCAATGTTGCCACCGAAGTGTTGGGCTTTCTATTTGAAGAATCTAGAATATTCTAATTGAGCACAACGGATTGTGAAGGTGAGCGTCGTGGCGCTGGACATGAAATAATGTTTGTATATATAAATATCTAAATTAGTTTCTTAAAATTGCTAATCCCCCTGCCTTCAGCTATTACTAAAAAAGAAAGAAGGGAGGGAGCTAAAGTATGAGAGAGAAAAAGAAGAGATGGATTGAGAGACAGTAGCTTGGGATTCATCTATCAGGCCAGTTAGAGAAACCATCGAGCATCAGGTAGACTTTTAAACAACTATCTTTGATTTCAATTCTAATAAATTTATAATAAGATATTGATAAAAATATATTTTTTCTTGAGTTTTACGATGTTTTCTCCATGTAACTTTTGTATATTATAGTATGCTTTGATCTAGATATTTTGATTATAAGAAGTTAAATTTGTATCAATTGATTTTCTCTATGATGTTTTTTGTGCATATTGAATAAATTAGGTATTTTTATAGTCCTGATAGTTCTCTGAAAGTCTTAAAATGTTCTTCTAAATAATTTTTTTTGGAATTATAATTAAAAAAAAGTTAAATATGAAAGGTTTTATACATGCAATATCACCCTACATTAATAATTATGGTAGTTCATACATTATCATGCTCATGTTTAAAGTTATAATTAAGTATTGTTACATTCACATTACATAATTCATCGCATGAAATTGGAGAAATTTTGAAATCTGAAAGGTTACCAGTGCAATTTTTGAGATGATATGAGGGCCCTATATGTTCTGTTCTAGCCTTATATACCTTTTGTGGATGTGGTGGGATTTTGGCCCCACTTGCTATGTAATTATAGGAGGTTTTTCTATTCTATTATATTTTGTTTTGGCCCCATTTATTGTCTGCGAGTGTGGGAGATTGAAATGGAGTTATATATGAAAGTGAAGTTATAAGTAGGCATTGGAATATGTGCATCATATTGATGCATTACATATTCTGAAACTTCTATGAATTAAGTACTACTGATATTCTAAAAAATATTTTGATAACTCTGAAACCTCTGTGTATATTATGATAAATAAAGAACACTTAAGTGCAAGCAATATTCTTATAGCAAGTATATCTCTTAACACCTCTTTAAAGTTAATTTATAAAAGTATTAGCAATGACTCTGAAACCAAATACATTTTAATAATTCTAAGAAATTTTTTTTGTTAGCATCTAGTTTATATTCTATTGATTAATTAAATATTTGAATACTTTGTAATTAGTATTTTAATGGATATTAATATTTGTGATAGGAATGTGAAAGAATTCCACTGAATTGGTTGCACTCACTCTATTATATTTCTCTAGTATTTCAAGAAAAGGAAAAGGCACTATGGAGTAAAGTTAATAAGGACGGGTACATCGAGAACGGGTCTTATGGTACTTGGGTAATTCAGTATTTATTTTAATGCATAGTCATGATATAAACTAGATTACAGTATACATAATTTTGAGAAATAAATTTTGACGGTGCTTTAGTTCATTAATATTATTTTGAATTGTTTAGTTGGTTCTAGTTTATTCTGTATTGAGGTTGAGAAATAAATAGGTTTAGAAATTTATTCTTCCATTAGATCTCGAGATGTGACAAAAATAATCCAATAAAACGCAAATAAATAAATCATTACCTACAAGTTATGCACTATAATTCAATATGGATTACAACAATGAAACATCATGATCTTCATATATAATGAGATCTCTTATTTTTTAACTAATAATTTAATTCATTAATAATGGGAAAAAATCTTTAATTGTGAGCATTTTATTATTGTTCCAGCTCAACATCCTTAGCTCTTTCTCTCTAAGGTACTCCATATGTTTTCTCCTCAATTTGGGTGGAATCATAAGCTTAGTGTTGTAATGTTATGGCATATCTAATGATTGTATACTAGGTTGGGATATCATTATTTAGGACACTTTCATCATAACATGTATTTATTCAGGTATTTCAAAGTCCTCTCCCATGATATCCAGTAATGTTTTTCCATCTATAATAAAGGCAAGCATCTTAGTAAAAATAACATCATGCTTATTATGATTGAGAAGAACATCATTTATAATATAACACAAACCTAGCATCCATACATTATCTGTAACAATACAAAATTTTAAAAATAATTGAAAATGGAAAAAATTTGAATTCCTGTTTGAATTGTAGCGCAATGGAGTGAAATGGAGAAAGTCGACTTTTAGCGGCCGGATCGATTTATTGCTTTTGTAAAAATTGCTTAAATCATGGTATGTGATTATAATCCTATCTCTTTTTTTAAAGATTTTGATTTTAACTATTTGAATCTCCTCAGAACTGATTTTATTAAACTTTCCTCGGATTTATTGAACTTTTACCATAATATTTTTTTGTATTTTATCATATTAATTATCCTAAACATTTTGACTATAACATTTATTGAATTTCACTAGGTCAAATGGAAGTTACTGTACTAAGTATTATTTTTGCTTATTGAATAGCTAATATTTTTACTATAAGCATACTTTTAATAGAAGCATTAAAAATAAATATGGATATATTGTTGAGTAATAGTTGGTCGCTATTATTTTTATAATACTGTAATGATAATATGTATGAGGATAAGTAAAAATTGATTTCACTGATGTTGGTTGGAGACTAACTGACTTGTACAGAATAATGAGCCAATGAACTTTTTTTAAAATATTGTGATTTGGTGTTATCCTCTACTGATTCACATGATACTAATTGGGAGTTATAAGAAGATGATTACTATGTCGATGGGCAAAGAGTGACGACTCTATTTACTGAGCCAATGAGATACTGATATGGATTACTGTTTATTAAAAAAATATAAAATAAACTAGGACTTCTTACTTGTTTAGTGTGACTACGAAAATGCATGTTATTGATTCTTTATTATTATTATTGTACGATTTTACTACTTTACTGTTATTGTTTGCTAATTTAGTATCATTGTACGGATTTATTATTACTATATTGCTTTACTATTACTGTCACTATTTTTTGATAACACTATACTGATAGTGCTACGGATACGAACATCAGTACTGTTCGATACTACTATTGATTAATAGTACTGATTACTGATACTGATTCACTGAAGTGATACCAAGCATGTAATATACTAAGCATGTGATTAAAATACTGATTTGATATTGATATAGAATATTTAGATAGTATGTGTACACTCTTATATAATTTTACTATATTGATATGATTTTGACACTATTTATAAATGCTTTGGTTTTACCGTTTTATATGATTTTTTTTACTGATTAATAGTACTGATATGATGACCGCTTTGTTGATTTGACACCCATATTAGTTTAATGGTTTCCCCACCATACTGCTTTACTAGCTTATGTACCATAATATTTTATTGTTTGCAGATTCTACTGCTATTGTATGTGTGTTTTACTATTTCTGTATCAATTTAAGATCATATGACTACTACTGTTATGAATTGATTGATAACATGCATACTGTTTCTTTATCGTGCCTTGAGTCAGTTGTAGGATTAGATGCCCTACTATACCTTTTAGCCCATTATATGTGATTTAAATGATTTCAAGTGAGGGTAGATGATCAGATGTGTGAGATTGATCAGATTAAGATTCTTTAGGTTTACATTTAGTTTATTTCTTTCTGTCCTTTAACTATTATTTTGTACTCAAGATTGATGATGATAGATTATAATTGTATAGTTCATGAGTATTGTATATAATTTTAGAATAAGAATACAAATATATTTTGATATTTTGATTGTTAGTTTTATTTTAGTTGATATTATATTATTAAAAATAGAAATAGATAGCTCTGGTGTTGATTTTAAAAAATAAAAAAAATAATTTTTTCAAATTTTATCTTGGGACATTACACTATCACTCTCAAAGCAAAACATGAATGCTTTCTAAAGTCTACATTCTAAACATTTTTATCTCCATCTAAGTAGTTATCTATAAGCCCAATACTTTTACTTAATTCCTTGGATTCCTCCTCAAATAGAGATTCTCCAAATCCCTACCAAATAATCAATGCAAATTTAATAATTTTAAATTTTGCATTTTTTCTATAAAATGTTAAATACATTAGAGTATCTCTAGTTCTACTCATAATCAACCATCCTCAGTAATAGTAATGAACTAGAGCTCTAGAAAACTACAACTTATGAACTTTGACAAGCTACCTAAAGGTGGATTTTTCAATTCCTCTCATAAGATTAAATGCCTCAAGCTATCTAACAATTTTATCCATTACTCACAACTCTATATAGGATGTTAGCATTGTAATATCTATCCATATATATGATTAGAGTGGTCATATGTGTACATAGCAAAGCATCTCAAATGGATCAATTCAATATAAGATAATGAGAACACAACAAAAGGTTTCAAACAATGTTCAAAGCTAGTTTAAACCATACTCGAATCTTGCTCTAACATGCTGGAACCATACTTGAAACTTGTTTGAATCTTGCTCAATCCTTATTAGAATCATGTTTAAAGTTTCAACAATAGTTAAAGAATGTTTGAGCATGATTTAAGTAAGGTTCAATAATGGTTTAAATAAGGGTCGAGCTTATTTCTAACATGGCTGTAACAAGTAATATGATGTATTGGGCTTATGATTTAGCGTGCAAACAAGGTTTGGAATCCTTATTATGAGTTTATACCTTCTTTATATTATGACCTATTGTTATTGAGAATGATTGTACTGAAATTTAAATAGTAAAAATATAACAACACTAACTTTGCATATATGATGGTTGAGAAGTCAAGATCATCATTGCAATGTTTTACAACCAACTGATCACATGAGCTCAAAGGGTACTGAGATAGAGAATATATTAGAGAGATGAATGTTTGTATAGCCCGCTGTTCTAAGATTCTCCTTATGGCTAAAATTATAACTCTTTTTTATATAATAGGAGGATTTCATTCGAGAGTAAATTTTAAATTTATATATTTTAAGAAAATATATAATTTAAATATTTGATTAATTATATATATTATGAAATATAGAAAGTCTAATTTCTCCCTTTTTTTTAATATCTTAATGCAAAGTTTTTTTCTACTTCCAAAAGCGTTTTTAAAAATGTTAGGCTTTAGCCGTCAGCACCGTGGAATATCTTTTCGCTGAGAGTCGCGATCCCAAAAAATTAGGTTAAATCGAAACACGCTCGTCGATTGACGTCTGGAGAAAGAAGAAGAAAACGAAGAAGACAACATTACATTTGTCTCTACTTTCCTGGTAATCATCCTTTATTTACTGCGTATAGTGCCAGTTCCTGGTTTCGTTTCAACTGATTTGGGGTTTTTTGAGGAACATTCCGCGGTGCAGAGATGGCTGAAGATCAGAAATCGTACCACTTTGATGAGGTCTCGAAACACAACGCTACCAAGGATTGCTGGCTTATCATCCATGGAAAGGTCCTTCCTTTTTTAATCTTTAGATTTTTAGTACTTAGTCATTAAAATGACAGTCTTTTAGGACTGTTGGTTGTAAAGTAAGATTTAAGTGAAATATAATAAAATAAATATCGTAGATCCGGATTTATCAATTTTTTTTGGGAGTCTTAAATGCTGAATTTGTTTGATATCTTCGAGTCCTGAATCCCTTAGGGGCTGTTTGGCAACGGGATTTATGCAGGATTGGAGAATCCCATACACTTCAAGACTAGATAAATCCGCCGTTACCAAAATTTTAGCGTAAATCCTGGATTTAGTAAATCCTAGGGTTCGGAGGATTTATGGGATTTGGCCGTAGAAGCGCGTGAAAGGGAGAAAGATGGTTACCTTCGCACCGAGCAAGCTCCAGTCGTCTTCGAAGTAGGCGAAGAACGTCATCAAAGGAGGGCAAGGAAGAGCGTCGTCGAACTGTCGTGACTTCCAATCGACACGAAGGCAACATCGTTGAAGGAGGCGAAGAACGAGACTCGTTCAAAACTCTATTTCACGTGAAGCTGGCAAAGTTGAACTGCAACGAAGGAAGCATGCAAAGTTGAAGGAAGAAGTGGAGAAGAGGAAAAACAAACCATGGGCCTAAGGTCAAAAATTTATTAAAATAATATTTTTAAATAGTTTATTAAATGGTTGATAAAGAAAATAACTAGCAGTATAAGTAATATGTAAATAATTAATTATTTTAAATAATAATTATATAATTAATTAGATAGTTAAAAGTTTAATTAGTTAGTAAATGCTTATTAAAATAACATTTAAATAAATAATTAGATAATTAGTATTTAAATCATTAATTATATAATTTGATAATTAAGCTGAATTTCAATTATATTATTTATAATTATAATTTATTGATGATAATTCAAATTGAAATTAATAAAGAACTCGTATTTAAAATGCAAATTAAATTTGAGTTTTTATTAAACTAATTGCCTTAAATCTTGAGTTACATTGCCAAACGTTCTCATAGGATTTATCAGGATTTAACAATTTTTTTGCCAAATAGTTTTCAGGATTTAACATTAGTAGGATTTACTAATTTTGGATTTGCAGGATTTACTAAATCCGGCTAAAGTTAAATCCTACTTGTATCCAAAGTGCCCCTTAATGCTTAGACCTTTAAATCCCTTAAATATTGCTATTGGTAGGATTTTGTAAATCTGGATTTCGGGTAATCTTTGATTTATGAAATCAAGGATTCAATAAAACCTTCAAAAATGGTTTGGCTAGATTTGGCTTAGACTTTGTCTGAATATTGGATAAATCTTGATATCAAACTTTATACTTTATGATTTGGGTTTGTTAAAAGAATTCATGAGGCACCTGAATTAGAGAATGCCTTTTTTTTGGATCAAAAGGGGAGTGGAAAATGATGATGATTGATGAACATATTTTTCATCCTTCTTTTTTGCATGAAAGAGTTGGTTGATGGAGCTGGGTGCTGGTAGATATTAGTATTTTAATGCTTCATAAATTTGTTTGAACAAGCATATAATTGCATGTTACTGGAGATTTTTTTTTTCTAAATTGACTTGATAAACAAACTATAGAAAAGATAGAAAATCTTATGCTGGCATACAAGGTACCCACCATTTTTCTTTTTCAATGGGTACGTTTTGAAGGTCATAATTGTCATTAAAACGTTTTAGCTACTTCGACTACATATTATTTACATTTAGAGTGAACCATGTCCTACATCAGAAGCGAGAATATTCTCTTATATTGATTGTATTTTTTGCATTGCTTTTTTGAGGACTAAACTACTCTATAGAAGTGCATAGGTTTACGCTACTAGATCATGAATTAAGGATAATTAAATTTCAAATATAGGGAAGTTCATTTAGGTTGACTTTAAAATGTACTAATCTATTTCCGCAAAAAATTTATTTCTTGCAACTCTGCACTTTCATCCTTGTGAAATAAGTGACTTGCTAGCTTTGCATTAGTTATGTGAATATGTTTAAGGAGAATTGTGTAGAGTAGTTTGTATCTTGGATGCCCAACTTAAAGATTAGTGCTCACTGATAAATTGTTAAATGTAAAATGTTGTGCAAAATGATGAAATGCCAAATTAATTGAAATATATGATATGAGTGAAACCTTAGGAATGATATATGCTAGGTTTTGATCATTAGCACGACATCTGTCAAAATAAAAAAAATAGAAATAACAATTGCAGGATCTACATATAATTGAAGTTAACTTATTCCATGATTGAATATGTGATGGAAAACATCAACCGTTAAGGATGGAAAAGATGGTGATTATGCAAGAGTGATATTGTCAGATCTTAACAAATCCAAAAGGATCCCAATTTTTGAAGCTTTGATTATCAGTTGAAATCACAATAACACGAAGAACAAAGGAAGGGATAAAAGTGTGACTTAAAAAAAAAAAAGGGTAACCAAACCAAATCAATGCTCCCTAACCTTAACATGGTGATGCCACAAGATATGAGATTGTTTAATCTTCACAAATCCTTGAAGCTTATGCTTGTGACTAAATATTGGTTGTAGATGCTTTGAGGATCAATTGAAATCACAATTATATAAAGAACAAAGGGTGAAAAAAGAAGAAGTAAAAAGATACTTGAGTCAAATAAATGTTTTCATGATTTACCAGCTGCTTCAAGCCTCAAACTTGGCCATGGAAAGTGATCACTCAAGAAGAAATCAAAGGTTAATCTTAGCATCCCTAGGGTTGAAGACATGAGGCTCTCTTATAAGCTAATACAATAACAAAGAATAAGATCAGATTGTCCCTCCCAAAAAAAGTAATTGATGCCAAGCAAGTGACCAAAATTGTGGTTCATTAAAAAGGAGAGGCCAAGTTACACTCCAAGTCTGATGAAAATACCCAGCTTTTGTTTCTTCCTCTGGATTCATTAACCCATAGATGTACAAAGTGAATGCATTGACCAATGTTCAAACTCAATGCAAGAGTTTCTCATGACCAATATTTACTCAGAAATACTTTTAGTTATCCACTTTCTTGATCAGCGATGTTCTGCATCACATTGCCGCTAAGATAAATGATCTTGTGATGTGCAATTGTGAAATGCCTCGTGTATCAACATGAAGCATTCACACTGACATGCTAAAATGTTATTTCTTAGACATTATAATTTCACTTTTGGAAAATTAGTTAAGAACACCTTAACCTTTTGTTCTTCCATGCACCTTTTTGGAGCTTTGGTAAGATGTGATTTGTATTGTAATCTCTGTCATTGTGGATGCCTGAGTTTTTGTTGTCAAAGCCTGTATTGGCTCTTAAAGCCTTCCTAAAATTGATTTTGTGGTCAATCGTATGTTTATCATATTTTCTATTAGCGATCATAGTTAAAGAAGCAGAAAACTAAGTTTTATTATTGAATACACTCGAGTAAAGTGGAATAATTGGTAACTGCTGCACAAGCTTATTATGTTTTGAGTTTAAGTCTACATGTGTGTGTTTGCAAATGCATTACAAAATTTTTCATTTTAGTTGATTGTTCAGATCTGTAGTATTTTTTCCATGGACCTTTCATCTCATCTAAGACAGGAGAAAAAGAGTGTTGTAGGCTTCAAGAAGGTTCATTTTATTCTGTAAAATATTTTTATCAAGATAATGTTTACATCAACCGAAAATGAACTCCAAGGGAGCAAGTGATTATTTAGGAAAAGCAAGTATGCTTGTAGTATGTGAAAGTAGTAATCATTGTATATATCTGGAAGACTTATTGGCATGTGTCTGATGGCTAAGCAGTTGGTTTGCCGCCCAAACATTATTGGTTTGCAACCAATGAGAGCAATTCTTGTCATTTAAATGGAAATGTGGGAGGTGATAGTCTTGGGGGTAATGGTCATCTGTTTTTTGATTAGGTAAGAAGCTTAGGTGACCATGCACTTATAATTATACATCTCTTTTAATAGCTTGTGGTTCCCATAGATGTTCTCATTGATTTTGATTTGTCTAACAACAATTATTTTGATCATTTGCTGAGCTTATTTTATGATCCAGATACCTTTTTGGGAGATATCAGGATTTGACAGAAATGTATCCTGGTGAGAAGCAAAGACTTAGTGATAATTTTGCACATCCAGATGCAATTAGTGATTGCAAACTTGTTCTAGGATCCTAAAGAATATAAGTAAGGTTTATTTAAATTTTCCAACCAAGTTGATATATTGGCGAATTGTGGTCAATAACCATGAAGATGAAAGTATTGTATAAAGGGTATGTTTTTGTAAGCTGCAATTTGTTGCATTAGATTTGAGTTATATTGGTGGAAAATTGGATTACTAGAGTCTGTTTTTGTTCTGGCATACAGGACAGAAAATTGTCTCTTTTATCTTTTCCATATAAATATTTTTCTTGATCATACTGAGTATAATGTGGATGCTAGGCCTTGCAACAATGTAGCAGACCATAAAAAAAGTGCTGGCTGTACATTTATTGTGTGGTGGATCAAGGGAACACAGGAAGAAAAGGTGCGTGATATATGTGAATGCATTTGAGCTTGAGAAAGAGGGAGGTGGGGGCTGGTGGGGAAGAGAAGAAACTTGAGTTGTAATCATATTTTTTTGGTAAGTGTGGCTAAGTATAAATTTTAGCCACGTTTCTTTTGGTAAAGTTTGAATTAAGATTCCTTTAACCATTAAAATTCTTATGCTCGTGTCTAAAATGTGATCAGTAAGCGCCTCCATTCAAAATTGTTTTTCGTGTATATGAAGTTCTTACTGAAATTAGCATAGGTTTCATGTTGAGTCAACATTCTCAAAAGAATGAGGGTTCACTTCTCTTGAAGTAATGCATCTTGTGTTTTTTTTCCCCTTCCAAACATCATGGTTTCTTTCCAACATCTTTTTTTGCCTTGAATGGATATTGGATGCTTAAGAAACGTTAGGATAGTAATCAACTTTGAGCAAAATCAAACAAAGATGATATAACAAACAAAACAAAGATTAGAAATATAAGGAATACAATTTTACATTTGTCTTTTTGAGGTCCACACATGTTCATGATTGCCCTATTGAGATCATATATTCTATTCGTTACATATAAAGTTAGCGATAAAGATGGATATATATCGATCATTTTGAGGCAATTCAACTACCTATGCTAAAACAAAGGTTGGACATGAAGAGGAAGATTGTTTTGTTGCTACTGCCCTCTTCTCTTCTCTTTTCTTCTTTGTTGCAGAAATCTAAATGGAAATTTTGCTTTCTAATGGAATCAAACCTAGAAGCACCTCATTCTTGAAGAGTAGAAGATCTCCTTTATGCAAACACTTGAAAAAAAGCTCTTCCCTTTGTTCTCTCAGCTGGCAACCCGTCCCCACTTTCTTTCCTCCATTTCTCTCTGTATTTGTAGTTGTGGGATGTCAATCCCCTTCTTTTAAAACTTTATTTTTCTTGTTAACAAGATATGTGTTTAGTGACATAAAATTAATTACAGTAATTTATTTGATCTCTTAAGGTTGACAAATATCTTTGAAAATCTCATTTAAATATTTGCAAAAAATAGATCACAATTATATCTTATAAAGATTTGATGGGACAAAATTGACTCCATAAATGTAGCAATGTCATGGTTATAGCCAACAAACTTTTGATGTACTGTGTGGTGCTTAGTGTCCAAATTTCTCTTTGTGAGCCTTTCTCAAATTATCATTTATAAAGGTTAGCTAAGTCTTCACAAAGCCTTAGCCTTAGCCTTAGCCTTTTTATTGATATCATTTTTGTGAGTAATTAGCAGGGTTTTTCTATGTGTTGGACATTAACAAGTTATAATTCACCAAATTCAAGTAAACTATGTGTAGTGGTACTGAAGTTGTATGTGTTTTATTCGGAATTAAAAAGCCACATTTTTTTGCCAGATGATTGATGCTTTTGGTTATCATAAAAGAGTGTATTTTCTAATGACCTGTTCAATTCTTCTAGAAAAATTTTGAGTCGAATCATCTCTTTACTGGATTCAATAACAGCTACATATTCAAGTTCCTAGTGGACAATGGGATTATCTTTTATAGTTGTTGCATCCAGTTGATTGTAGGGTCACCCAGAGTACAGATATACGTAGTTGCACTCTTCTGGTGTCTAGGTTTGTGCCTAGATCTTAATCAATGTAGCGTTGTAGTTTTCAATTGTCTTTTTAAATTTAAGGGAATAATTGATCGTACCTTTAAAATAGTGTTAATCCACTTAAGAGATTCCCAATGTTTATTTCTCAGATTATTAATATACTTGTTGACTACTCACTTCTTGTGTAACATCTGTCTGAGTGATCCAACAGCTGATGTGTAGGCAACTTTTCTCATGTGCTCTTTTTTCTCTTCAATTCATGAAATTTGTTATTTAGTCAATCAGAACTGCTAATGAGCGACGGACCTACAATCTTTGCCTTTGTTCATGTCTAATACTTTTTTTTATATTTAATGTCTAACACCTTTATTCTATTGCGATCTATTTTCATCTTGAGAATTATTTTGGTTTCTCCTAGATATTTCATGTCAAACTCATTTGATAGTTGTCTCTTTAGTTCATAGATCTTTTGAATATTAGTCTCTGCAATTAACTTATCGTCTATGTATGATAATCAAAATAATGCAATCTTTTTTTGTTCTTTTGAATATCAATCTTTTCAGTTGAAACATGGGGGAAAGCTGGCTTACCGCATATGAGTTAAAAAATTTTCTATTTATTTTCCCATATGATTATTTTTCTTGAGTATACTGAGTATAATGTGGATGTTTGGCCTTGCACAATGTAGCAGACCAAAAGATAAGTTCACATCGCACATTTATTGCTTTTATTGTCTGGTAACCAAGTGAAGAGGAGAGGAAATGTGCATGTGTTTGAGCGTGAGAAAGAGGGAGGGAGGGAGAGCGACTTGTCATGTCTGCTTGGGTGAGAGGCTTTACAAGTATTTGAAGTTTTCATCATATGTTTTTTGGTAAGCATGGCTGAATATAAATTGAGGTCACTTCTCTTTTGGTTTGAACTATAGATTTCTTCAACCATTCAAATTCTTATACTCTCTCTTAAAGTAAATTACGATCAGTAAGTGCCTTCATTTAAATTTTTTTAGGTGTATATGAAATCTTAACTGACGTTCGCATAGATTTCATGTTGATTCAACATTCTCAAAAGAATGAGGGTTCACTTTCCTTGAAGTAAGGCATCTAGTGCTCTTTTTTTCCCTCCCTAACTTCACAACTTCATTCCAACATCTTCTGCCTTATATGGATTTTGGATATCAAATAAATGTTATTATTGTGATAAAACCTTTAGCAAAAACCAAATGAAAATGATAGAACTAACACAAAAGAGATCACAAGCACAAGGAATACAAGTTTATATTTGTGTTTTTGAGATTCACATGTCTACGACCTGTATTATGGAGATCGTATTTTCAATCTACTAAGCTTCACAGGGGTTCATCAAGGATTTCTCTGCATATAAATTATGAGGTAAAGAAAGAGATATGTCAATGACTATGAGGGAAATCAACCATCTGTAGTTAAAAAAATAAAGGTTGGACATGAAGAAGAATATTTTGTTATTGCTATTGCCCTTTTCTCCTTTGTTGCAAGAATCTGAATGAAAGCTTTTCCTTTTAGTGAAACCGAAACAAAGCACCTCCTTGAAGATGTAGAGGATATCCTTTATGTAAACACTTAAAAAACTCTTCCGTTTGTTCTGTCAGTTGGCAGCCTGCCCCACTTTCTCTCTATTGCTTCTGTCTATATGTTTGTAGTTGTGGCATGCCAATCCCCTTCTTTTAAGACTATTTTTATTGTTAACAAGATATGAGTTTAGTGGGCTAAAATTAATTACAAGAATCTATAAGATCTGAAAAATGTCGACAATATCTTGACAAAAATATTTAATCATTTATTTGAAAATCTCATTTTAATATTTGAAATAAATAAATCACAATCATGCCTTATAAAGATTTGTTGGGATACAATTGACTACATAATTTTAACAATGTCACACTTGTAGTACAAAATTTTTGATGTGCTGTTTGATAGTTAGTGTCTGAATTTCTTTTTGTGTGCCATCTCTAAATTATCATTCATAAAGATTAACCAAGACTTCACAAAGCCTTAACCTTTTTGTTGATATCATTTTTGTGAGTATATCAACAGGGTTTTGTATTTGTTTGACATTAACGAGTTATAATGGATCAACTTCAAGCAAACTACATGTCTAGTGGTAGGAGTTGTATGTGTTTTATACGGGATTAAAAAGCTACGTTCTTTGCCAAATGATGACGCTTTAGTTATCATAAAAGAGTCTATTTTCTACTAGAATGTTTTTGAGCTAGATCATCTCCTTGCTGGCTTGAAAAACAACTACATATTCAGCTAATATAGTCGATATAGTGATTATATTTCATAATTGTGCCATCTAACTGATTGCAGTGCTACCCAAAGTATAGATATACCTAGTAGCATTCTTCTTTGTGTCTAGTTATCTTCCTATATCCGTGTGGGCTCCGAAAATTCGGCCCTGGCCTCCGCCCGCTTTGCGTTCTTTTCGGGGGGAGTTTTAACAGATTAAGTTCCGGGGTAAATTTTGGAAGGCAGATGGGTTTTGTAGATAAGACACTACCCAGAGATTTCGCCCTCATTTTGCGAGGACTTTGATCTGAGTTCTGGTTTCCTATAGGCGCAAGCCCCTATAGTTAATTACCCCTCCCGATAACGAGAGAGAACTTTCGATTAAGGCTAGTCGTCGATAAGATACGTAGAGATACATATCTGGCATATAGTAGCAGCATAGGTTGGAGGTATTTGGAAATTAGAAGAGTTTGGTATTTAAAATTTGAATGTTTCACCATCTTTCACTTAAAGCGGATGGTGGGGAATGGATGATAGACCCGATCAAGATCCCATGATTCCATCGTCCCGGGCCATCGTGGTCCCTGGTCTACTTAGTCAGAGGAGGTAGTCGACCCAACCTGACAGAAGGATCCTTGTCAGCAACCATGGGTTGCTTCTTCCAAGGGTACCTTGTAGACCCGGGGTGGGTATTTGCCTAAAGGGACAATTTTGAATTCACCTTAGCTAACAGAGAGCTTTGTGCCCTATCATTTATATCCTATTGATTATATCTCAAGGATTTGATGCCACTAAGAACGTATTGGCTCTGGCCATAACTGGTATCACGTGGTGCCATTTGGCGGTAAAATCACTCGGTTCAGAGAGCCCTGGGTCATAACCGTTTATCCTGCAGTGCCATTTGGCGGCGAAACTGCCGGTTAGAGGATACGTACCACGTCCTTACTGGTAGGAGATTATTTGAGAATGGATCATAGTGATATTTTCGACTAGGCGTTAGCTCTATGTGAGCTGAAGTAAATTTTAATTTGTCCACCTCTGCAAACTATTGCGGAGGATGGATGGATGGATTTTTGCTTTAGGTGGTTGATGGTTTGATTTTAATTTTAAACATATTTTTGATTTTGGGATTGTTTGGAGTTTTTTGGATTTTGTGGGAGTTTGAAGGCATTTGAGATTGTAGGAGATATTTTGAGTATTTGGAAACCCCTCCGGTTGAGTTTAACGTTCAACACGGCCATCATCGAGGTAGAAAGGGGTCATTTGTATTTATGGGTTGAACCTTGTCGACTCTGTCGGGCTGTCGACAGAGGATCGGGTTTCGTAGGCTTTATGCCTTTGTAAGTGAATTCTCTTGATTATGGGCCTTGAAGGCCTAATATGAACTATAAAATAAATATCCCGGTCGATCTCGCGATCGCGTATTTATTTAGTGGTTTGAGCCGTGTCGACTCCTATCTACCCGTATAGAAGGATCGGGCTCGAACTAGAATTCACTTATTAACCCGCGTAGCATCCCTAGACGTCACATGTGTACCAATAACACGCTCGTCGGGGCCCATGCGGGTGTTTGAGGGTATTTTATAATTATTTGCTGAACCTTATCGACTCCTATTTACCCGCTTAGGAGGATCGGGTTCAAATTTATTGACCCGCGCAGCATCCCTAGACGTCACGTGTGTACCAATAACACGCTCGCCGGGGCCCATGCGGGTGTTTAGTTACACGTGCATTTCGGTATACCTATGTGCATACATATTATAGTGCACGTGCGGGGGATATTTTAGAATATTTGTAAACGCCTTCTGTCTGCTTGCATGGATGTTGTAGATCCGGTGGCGTTTTCTAGCAGCTTGTGGATCGAGTTATTTGCTGCTTCGTACAGGTGGATTGTCGTATACTACTCATTGCTTTCAGCAAGTAGATTGTAGTATACTAACGAATCTCCTGCTTTTATTTGTAGATATTGCATTCATCACGAGCTTCTATGATGGCTCATAGATGGTACTTTACATGAGAGGATTCGTAAGTATTTGAATCTGCTACAAATCATCTGCTTCTGCCTGTGAGTAGATTGTTGTATGAATGAGGACTCTCCTACATCTTCTTGTGGACAAAACATTAGCTGTATGACCAATGACCTTTTGTAGTAGTTTGTATGAGCTTGCATCTACAACCTATTCTCCACCTTGACTTGTAGGAGGGGCTAGAGTTCTTGGTGTATATTTGTCTTCTTTGTTTGTGGAGGACATATGTACTTGTGTCCACAGAAGATTTACCGTACTTATTTCATATCCACTATTGTTATCCACAAGTAATTTTATTGGTCGTTGTAGCTCATAAGGAATAGTTGTATTCGTCTACAAGTGAACCGTCATCAATTGTAGGGATATCACGACCTTAGCTGCATGCCACGTGAGTGTATTCGTCTTCCATTGGATGATTGCCGGCTGTAGAGATGCTACGTTATCCTTGTGGACAGTATGCTTGTTTGTATCTTAATGTTGACTACGAGGATACTAGAATACTCTTACTATAGGAGTTTGCAGGTGCTTGTATCTATTGCATGGCATGTTGAGCTTATATCGGCATTTACAGAGGACCTATCACACTTGTAGTATACTTATTGTAGTATCTTCTAACATTTATCATGGGAATGTTATCATATATACTTAGGATCTTATGCCATTTCTTGCAAGCATCTATACTCATTGCAATTTGTTGTCTTGGTTTGTGAAAAATTATTGCATTTGGTTGGTACTAGACTATTATGTGCTCATTTGTGCATTAATTCGTATTGATAACAAAGAGTGCTGCCTCTTCTACACCTCTCTTGTTTTACTTGTGATCCTGCCATTTTCACTTTTGACTTATGGCATGACTGATAACATCCTTGCTATTGTTTGTGAACATCACATTTGTCACTTTGTGTATTTGTAAAAGGCTACATGTCATGACTTTATAATCTTCTTGTTGCTTGCAAACAAATTCTACTTGCAAGCTCTTTGTCCCCAAAGATGTTCAATATTTATGATGAGTTTGATATCATCATTCATTTGCATTTCTTTATTTGCACAATCAACCTCATTGATTAACACTTATACTTCTTAGGGTTTGATCTTTCATTATGCAAATTCAGTCCTTCTGCATTTGTCGAATGTTCAGTTCGATGTATAAGTTCAAGTTGTCCAAATATTGTCCAAGTCCCCTGTGGTCCAACTTCAAGTCTTCGCTTGAGTTCAAGTGTTCAAGTTCAAGTCCTTTGTGTTTATTTGAATTCTTGTAGTTATCATTCGAATCAAATCATTGTCGATTGTCCATAAGTCCATTGTTGTTCAATCAAGCTCAAGTTCCTTGAATTCAAGCTCAAATTCATTTGAGGCTCACTCGGTTCATGTTAAAGCAATCTTGCTTAATTCATTTCAAATTTGATTTGAGTTTGATTGTATATTCAGGTCATGTTTAGAACGAATTCAAGTATTATGCCATCTTATAGAGTTTAAATATTATTATTTCATTTAGTTCCAATTCAAATTATAGTTCATTTGTATTCAAGTCTTTTGTTTAGTTCGTTTGAGTCCACTTGAGTCCAAATCAAGTCCAAGTTCAAGTTCTTTAGTCCACAGTGCAGTCTTTTGTTCACCCGAAATTTCGGCAGCCTCCCGGCATCTCCCTCGTTTAGGGGAAACTACAGGAAATTGGGCCTTCCCACCACGCTTAAGAAAGTGTGTATGGTAGGTGTTCTCGGACACCGCGGCCGTAAAGTCTTCAACCCCCCACCACGCTTAAGAAAGCATGTATGGGTCTTCAAATGTACCTGAAAAAGAAGAGCAGTTGTTTCCCCGCAGGTACAGAGCCGCGTACGGGTACTTAAGATTATCCCCACCACGCTAAGAAAAACGCGTATAGGGCCTACCCGCCTCGCCGTAGGTGTCGCATCGGGTTCCCTTCCCACCACGCTTAGGAAAGCGTGTATGGGCGGTTTGCCGGCTCGACACGAACGTCGAGAACAGGATTCTGGGTGATCACCCACTTCGTCGTAGGCACCGCACCGGGTTCCCTTCCCACCACGCTTAGGAAAGCGTGTATTGGTGGTTTGCCGACTCGACACGAATGACAAAATGAGCTCTTGAAATTTGCAAAATTCTTTCTTTTTTTTCTTTTTTGTTGAAATACTTTTTCTTTTTTTTACTCTTTTTTTTTCTTTTCCTCCTTTTTTTTCTTTTTCTCTTTTTTTGCTTTCTTTTCTTTTTTTTTTGAAACTCTCTTCTTTCTCTTTTTATTTGAAACAATAATAATAATAATAATAATAATAATAATAATAATATTAATAATGTTAATGATAATAATGTTAATATTAATATTATAATTATATTATATCATCATAATATTATTATTATACAACATTAATGATCTTATTAATGATGATAATAAAGTAATATTATGATAAATAATAATATAATATTAATATTAATATTTACACTAATAATAATTAACATTAATAATAATAATAATAACAACAACATAATATAATTAATAATTGATACTAGAAAAAATAAAATAAAATGAAATATACCTAAACTAAGGGAAGTCGGGTAGAAGCAATCGGCAGGAGGCGGTGGCTTCAATGGGTATCTGATGGAAGGGAGATCGGTACAGGAGGGGGGATCAAATGAATCTACAACTAGGTAGGGAGAAAGCTCTTCTTCTTCTCTCTCTCTCTCTCCCTCTCTCTCTGTGTGAACCGAAAGAATTGGATGGAGTCGGATAGGGATCAGACAGGGGCTCGGCAGGGGGAGTCGAGCGAGGCCAGAGATCTTAGATTAGGGCAGGTTTGGGCTTCGGTTTGGACTGAGAAGGTGGAGGCGGCTGAAGGGATTCAGAATAGGTAGGGGGCAACGACAGTGGAGGCGGAGGCCGGAGCTTGCGAGTGAGGTAAGAAGCTCTCTCTCTCTCTCTCTCTCTCTGTGGATTGAATGGATCGAAAGCCACGATGGTTTCCGTCTGTGGGTGCGAATGGAAACAGCGACGGGAGCTCGGATGGCTCGGCTAGGTCGTATGAGAAGGAGAAGGGATGCCTTGGAGGTTGTTGCTTTGAGCGAGTGTGGGTATGGATCGGAGGTTGAGGTCTTACGGCTACAGGGATTCGAAGGGGGTGATGGCTAGAGGAGTTCGGCTGGTGTTTGCTAGAGGAAGTGTCGTGGGAGAGGTCGGCTAGATTCGGATCGTGAGGTTTGCGAATGGGAAGGGAGAATAAGAGAGCTCAACGAGAGCTCCCAGTTCTCATTTTAACGATGTGAGGAAGGCAAGTCTTCGCACGCAAGCGACAAGACCATTCGGTGCTGCTGTAGAGGAATGATTATTGTAGCGAGATATCGGCAGGGATACGGAATGGTTCGTCGGCTACAGGTAATCATTTTAAGCATTTTTTTTTGTTTCCTTTGGATTTTCTTATAGAGGTCAACAATCCGAATCAATGTAGTCTTGCAGTTTTCATTTGGTCTTTTAAACTTCAGAGAATAATTGATCATACCTTTAAAATATTATTAATCTACTTAAGTTCTTTCCAATATTCTTTTCTCGGATTACATAGCATTTGTTGACTACTCCCACTACTTGTATAATATCTGATCTTGTTTAGATTATTACATATATGAGTGATCCATAGCTGATGTGAAAGGAACCAAACTCATGTGCTCCTTTTTCTCTTTAAGTTATGAAATTTATTATTGAGACAATCTGAAGTGCTAATGAGTGACAGGCTTACTGTCGTTGTCTTTGTTATGTTGAACATGTCTAACACCTTTTTTATTTATTATGATCACGAAAAATTTAATGTACTGGTAGCCTTGTTGTCATCTTATTAAGATCACAAAAAATTTAATTTACTAGTAGCCTTGTTGTGATCTTTTTTCATCTAGAGAATCCTTTTGGTTTCTCCCAGATATTTTATGTCGAACTTTTTTGACAGTTGTCTCTTCATATTATTTATTTTTTGAATATCTATCCATGCATATAACTGGTCATCCATGTAAGATAATAAAATTAATGCAATTTTTCTTTGTTCTTTTGAATATAAGTCTATGTTGCAAACCATGATTCGTATCCTGTGCATGAACGCATCAAATTGTTGGTGTCATTGGCAAGGTGTTTGTTTCAAGTCATAAAGATTTTTATCTAGCTTGCACACAAGTCTTTCTTTTTAGGTTCATTAGGCCTTTAGATTGCACTATGTAGATGTCTTTCTCTAGGTCATCATGCAGGAAAATTATTTTGGCATCTATCTGTTCAAAGTATAGATCTTCTTTTTCCATAATGCTCAACACTAAATGAACAATTTTTAATTTAACCGCAAGACAAATATATCTCAATAAAGTTTATTCCTTGTTTTTTTTGAAGCCCATTTACAACAAGCAGTTGACTTGTATTTTTTTTTATTAATTTATGTATTTTTTTTAAAACTTTGTAGAACCATTTGTTCTATAATGCCTATATTCTTTGGGCAATTTAGTTAGTTTCTAGGTGTTCTTATGGAGACCTGTATCTCTTTTTTCATAGTATGTTCCCATTTGACAGATTTGTTTACTTGTATGGCTTCATTATAGCATTCGAGCACTCTTGTATCTTCAAACAACACTTAATAAGGAGAAGAGAATAACAATTAGTTGACTTGTGAGTTCTTTATGATCTTCTGACTAGGTTCATAGATGTGCTACTCTTAGCTTACTCTAAGAGTTTTTTGTGGTATTTTCTTCCTTTTTTTAGCTCACACAATTCTTCCAGTTCAACATACTCGGAAGTTGGAGTTTCTTTAGTGGTAGCTATTGTTCTTATAAAATATAATTTATTAAAGATAGCATTTCTGCTCATAATTTTATTTCACTTTCATTGTCCCTCCAAAATTTTAGTTGAACTCCTCTTTCTACCATATCTAATGAAGAGCACTTATTAGATTATGGGTCTAGCTTGTCTTAATCTGACCAGTATAAACACATGATAAACAGGTAATCACCTTCAAATTTGACAAACATATCTCCTTGCCAGTACAGGCTTTCTTAGGAATCCCAAAATTGAGTGCAACTCATGATCTTTTATTGACCAAATATGATGCTATGTTTATCACATCCGTCCAGAAGATCTTCATAAGACCTGCATGCAATCTCATATTCCGTATGTGTTCATTTAGAGTTCCATTCATCTTGTCAAGTACTCCATTTTATTGTAGGTTGAGTTCTTGGAACTATTCTCTCCATGTGATTTCCATGTGTGGCACAATAGTTTTTTTTTTTTTTTTATAATTATGTTAAATCGGTCTCCTACCAATTATAAGATTGTATGCACATGATTTTGTCTTCAGTTTCATATTCCATTAGGATTTTTCACTCACAATAGTTAAAAACTAGGTAGATTTATTTGATAAAATAAACTAGTATCTTCCTAGTGTTGCTAGCATGAGACAATACAATGTTACTATGAGGGAAGCAATGGGAGATGACCCTCATACATTGTGTGCAATAGTTCTAGCTTTTTGATCTTTTAATTCTTTCCAGACTTGAGAAATTGTCTCATCTTTGCTTCCCTAAAGTTCAGTCTCCACGAACGGTGTATTCAACATGCTTTAAACTTAGAAAATAGAAATTTATCTTTGACATAAGGAATCTTTAAGTTTTTCTCACTCCTGTTGCATAGCATTTGTTGACATAAATTTGAATCTATCTTTAAGCTGGTGGCAACTCTCATTTTACTTGTGCTTGTCATGATGGAGGAAGCGTCTATCTTGTTTCCAATCACCAAGGCTCTTTATATCACTTTTCAAATATCAACATTGAAAATGACATGACTTCCTTTTGCAACTAGTTGTTCAATTAATATTAAGTTTTTCCTTGAGCTATGAATAGATTTGACTTTGCTCAAATTCCAACAGTTACCTTTTATTGTCTTGATTTTTATATCGCTAATATCCATAATATTCAAATTCCAACAGTGGCTATCTTGTCTTGATTTGTTCTCTGGATTGGCACCCCCTCTCCTCTTTTTCTCCCTTCTCTCTATATACTTGTGGCTGTGGGATGACGAACCCCTCCTTCCAAAGCTCTATTTATAATAAAGACATGAGTTTGGAGATATATAATTTAATTACAAGATTTTACAAAATCTTTTAATGTTCACAAAAGATTTCATAGACACACAAATTTTAATCATATTTTGAAATTCTTAATCCAATATTTACAATAAATAGGAGGTTTTCTCAATTATGTCTTGTAAAGATTTAATGGGTGATTATTTTGACTACATAATTTTAATACTAGCAATGTCTGTCGAAGTCTTGGGATGAGATTTTGAGATCCCAAGTCCTTATGAACAATCTGAATTGTCAAGGAACCTAAAGTTCAATCATATGCAAGCCTTTCATCAACTTTTATTGATTTTTCTTTTTCTTCTTGTATTCCTTATTTCTTTTCTTCAGGTTTACGATGTGACCCCATTTATGGATGAACACCCTGGTGGTGATGAAGTCTTGTTAGCAGCAACTGGTGAGAGCTCTGTTAAAGTTTCTTGTTTCGTAAGCATTTAAGCAGTAAGCTGAAACATTTTCCTTTACCTGAAAGATGAAACTGAAGATGTTCAAATTTAATTTGTACTTTTTTTAAAAAAATTTAAAACCCTGCTCTTCATTGCCAAGTAATAGAGGATTGGCCTGTAACCATATTGACTTTGAAGGAATTGCCCACTTAAGGATTCCAAGAAGAATACCATATTGGGTTCTCCATATAATAGTTAATAGTCCTAGATACTGCCAGCTTCTACTCGGTCAATTTTAAACTTCCCATCAACCATCTCTTTTTCTTTAGCAATATCATCTCATATCAATGCTATTCTTGAATAGAGTATGCTGAAAAAAATAATTTAGATCTAGAAAATCATTTATTTTTTAAAAATTTATGTGCCAGATCTTGAAATTATAGTCAATCCTTTTTTTGATAATAAGGTAGCTAACAACGTAATCCAATTTTTCATAATTTTTGACTATCCATTGCATAATAGTTCGAAAAGAAGATCTAATGTTATCATTTGAAATGCTCCAAGACTTTTTAAGGGGACGTCGTGGAAGATTGTGACTTTGTGAGTCATACAATAGATTGATTAACAACAAACTACTTTGTAAGTGGCGTCCTAGAAGAGAAAACTTGAGTACTTTACTCTTATAATCTAGCCTTCTTTCACGCATTCTCTTAAAGCTATAGGCTGTCACTTGCAGGCCTTGGCATTGGCGCATTAATATTACAGTTCCTTAAGTCGTGGAGGGGCTGATATTTTATTTGGTTTTTTTTCCCCTGTACAGTCCCAGATTTACCAGTTTATTTATCAGCTTTTTGCTTGCTCTGTGGCTCACAATTGAATCCTATGTTAGGTTGACCATGTGGAAAACACCCATAATCTCTCCCACTGGTTCTTCTCTTTAGATTTGCAGAAAAACTCATGCAAAATCATTCATTTGCATATAGAATATAATCCAAAATTCATTCTCTATTTTGCAATTTTTTCTTTGCAGGGAAAGATGCAACAAATGACTTTGAAGATGTAGGTCACAGTGACTCCGCAAGAGATATGATACACAAATACTGCATAGGAGAGATCGATGCTTCGACTATTCCAGCTAAACGTGCCTATGTTCCACCCCAGCAAGCACCATACAATCCAGATAAAACCTCAGACTTTGTCATCAGGATATTGCAGTTCCTGGTTCCCATCTTGATACTGGGCCTTGCTTTTGCAGTCAGATACTACACCAAAGCAGAGTAGACAGACTTCTATTCAAGGAAAAGGGAAATTCAAAATGTCCAGTTAAATCGAGTCACTGTCTTACATATTGTTATTGAGTTACTGGAAGAATTTGTTGACTAAGAGAGCGTATGCAGTTGAATTGCATGCGTTGGCTGGTGAATTCATATACTATAAAGATTTAATGATATTGTTATTTAGGCTGTAGCAAATGGAGCCTTTGAAGGTAATGAAGATTCAGTTGATGGGATTCAATCAATGGATTTAGCTCCTGGCTTTATCATTGTTATTGTTCTATTTTCTTCTATGGGTTACTTCGTTTTGGTTGTTTTTATGGTGGAGAGGCTAAATGGGCACTAACTTGAACCAAATGGATCAAGATGAGTAGGAGTACCTGATTCAAACCGAATGATTCAGGTCGGTTCATTTGGTTACTTGAATTGAAAACTCAACTTCATTCCCAGTTATAATTTTCATGTTTCTGAAATCAAAACTGCCCTAATTATTATCAACTTGACCAAATTTCTTGGTTTGCTTCATATATGGGTGCTAAAGTCACATTTGTGCATCTAAGCCATTTGTCAATTCAATCGTTTTCCTTTGGCTCATTTAGCTCATGGATTCTCCATTCTAGTCACAATAGATCATACCCACCTAATTTGCACCTACTTTGGTGTCCTGGTTGGCGTGAGGATGAATAATAGGCAAGGTAATTGCTATGAATTGAGCTTCATAAATCCTATGTAGCCATCGATCTCCTAGACCTGCATATATAGCCTGATAACCTAGTCAATATGAGCATCCGGAAGTCTTTCATTGGGTTGAAGAATCCAGTCAGACAACCAGCAGAGAGTTGATAACAGTATAGGGATCAAAATATTAGCAATGAAAATTGCTCAATCTTTTGTTCCATGGAGTGACAAAAACCATGAGGAAATTTGCTCTTTCATTCATGCAGAGCTAGCCCAAATCCCAGTTCTAAAATAATAATAATAAAAACAATAATATGAGAATATCCTACGGCAATTGTATCAGAATGGGCTTAAATATCATTAAATTTGCTTTAGATTAATACTGTATATGAAAAGATTGTATCAATTCAGTTTTACAACAAATTGAAAACTATCCTAATATAATTTGAACTAAGGTATTTGATAGAATTTTTCTCTGCATCATAAGGCATGAAGGAATTTTGATTGTATCAACCGATAAGGAGATCATATATTTTAATATACAATATAAATTCTGGCAATAAAATAGAGTTGGACCCTTATGCGAATGAATCAACTTTTCTTTAGAAAAGCGCAGCCTGAGCGCCTCATGAGAAAAAGGTCCATTAGACACTAGAATAAACAAAACCTTGTACGTAAAGGCGAAAGCTATCAGGGAAGAGGAAGGGAGATACCCAGCCAAGAAGAAAAATATTAGATCATGAGATCTTGTCATGGAGGGTTACAACCAGATCATGAGCATCATCAAGAAGCTTCCACACATCTAAATGACCTGCCATATTGTTGCATTCTCGTAGTATCTCTTCCATGCTGTTGTACTTCTCAATGATCAACTTCCTCCTCTGAAGGACACACGCTGCAATCGCATAGAGAAGCAAGTCATCAGTCGGAGGTGCCCGTGACCTTATCCTTGCCCAAGCTGATTTCCCAAAACCAGACCGAATTGCCGTCTGGTCTGCCCACATCACCTCCCATAAGCACACTGTCTGCTCAAAGTTGAGCTCCCGACGGAAAAGAACCACCACCATTCTATAAACAAAGAAGCAGTCCTCAGCTTGAAGCTTCTCCAAGTGTTTGTACAGGTGAGGGTCTTTGAACTTGATGATCTTAGAGACAATGCTCAGCTGCCTGCGAATGCCAACTTCATCAAGCCTGAAGTTGTGGCGTGCTTTCGTCATGAATCCCACAAAGCACCAAAATGCTTCATCATCTTCCTCCATTACTGAGATTATGGGTGACAAGAGGTCGCTCATCCCTTGGCAGTATCCAATATCTGGGTCATATATTGCATATGCTTCAAGAACTACAACAAGACGAGCAGCATGATAGATCATGCAAGGCTCCAGATGGTCATAGTCCTTTAGACCGACAGCCTCAGCAAGTTTGAGAGCCTTTTCCGCCAAGACAGCAGCCTGTGCTGGTGCATAAATGACCCACTCTGCATTGGCTCGCACTGCATCTAAACGGATGATGCGCTGCCATGTTGTGAAGTCTTCTACGGTCTGTGCAGATTTAGAAACACTACATTTGAGAGAATTTGTTTTAGCATATCGAGAATTAGCTTCCTTACTCTCTTGCGTGGTGGAGGCCATTGAAATTCTCCCAGACTCTTCTGATGAGGACTCTGAGTCGGAAGATTCAGTTTCACCTGTGTACAAACCAACCTTTGTGATCTCACTCTTGAGTTTTTCTTCTGTGGATGAATGAGCATGACCCATCTGATTCATCTGCTCAACTTGAACAAGCTCATTTTGATCATCGAGTGCATTAGCACAAGTGATGTCACTTTTATCATCAGATGCACCCGCTTGAGAATTCCTCGATCCTTCTAAGGGAATGTTCATATGAGTTGTCATACTCCCATGTCCGGAAGTAGAGGCTTCATCAGTGAGAGTATGCTCTATGTCACCATAATCTGGGCTGTGATGCTCATGGGATAATGGTTGCTCCACAAATTCTACTTCTTCAGGTTGTGGAGATACAGGGCATCCACTGAAGCTAGGACTGTCCATATGATCGACTTCATCTATGTCTTTCAACATCTTGTCACCATCATAACCAAGTTTTAACAAAGTTTGACATATTTTCCTTAGTTTATTGAATTCCTTCCTGCGCCTCATTAAAATGATTTTTACTCAAATTTTGCAGAATAAGCACAAATATCTAGAATACTGTCACTACCGACTTACCACTGCAATATTAATTATAATTAGACTAGTGTAAAAGCAAACTAGGACATTAATAAATTAGGAATTACACGTCACATGTCCTTTAACAGATCAAAATTAACAGCCAGTTTAGTATAACTTCGTAAGTAATGCAATACAACCAGCAAATCGGTTCATATGGACTCAACTTTTCAGAAGTCAAACTCAAAGAGTTGAACTAGTCAATAAATGAATGGTGTAATTACGGTTTAGTTTCTCTATAAATAGGATGTTATGTATGGACTTTTAGAATTAGTCTTGGATTATGAAAATAATGAAAATTTTATGCATTCCTTGTGTGACTTGTTTGCTCGTCTGGAGGATTCTGCAACAACCTGACGTCTTAAATTTGAAAGTTTGTTATTGTAATGATTTATTTTATTGTGTTTATTCCATATATAACACTATTTTAACAATTTTACTGCATAGCCTACGTCAATTTGATATCAAAGTGAATTTCCTGTTATTTCAATTTCATTTTCATTAATTTCTAATTATTTTGCACGTGAAAGTAATATTTTCTATACATTTGAGATTTCAACAGTTAGCTTTTTATGCTCGATTGCAACAATTTTTTATGTTTTCCCTCTCCCCAATGTTTTCTTCCTCTTATAGTGAGCCCAAAAAGAATCGCCTGCCCCCCTCCTTTACTCTTTCTCTCCACTTAGTTTTATCGCCTAGATTCCTTCACCCACCCCTCAGGAAATCTCTCAACAAAATTTTCATCATTTGAAATTAAATTTAAATTCAAAGTTTCTTTTAAATCAACTACAATTTTCTAAAGAATCTCCACAATTAGTTACTATAAAATTGAAAATATAATCCAATCACAATTAATCACATTTGTTCATAATATTCCTTATTAACGGGCTTTTATTTTCAAGACTAATTTTACCATGGATTGAAAGATGGATTATTAGGTACGGGAAACCATCTCGTGTTTTATTCTTTAACTCCCATCATATGCCACATCCTATTAAAAACCCAACCCAACACAAGCATATAAATGACAATTGGTCACATGTATAGTTCATGAATATTACTTGTAACATCTGTGAAATGAAGTATTTAATTCTTCATTTAACCAAAGCTAAGTGAATCATGAACTTTCCCCATTTCTTCATTTCCTCTACAATAATCACTTTCCTCTTATTAGGTTAGTTCTAATAAGAGGAAAGTGATTATTACAGAGGAAATGAAGAAATCACTTTCCTCTTATTAGAACAAATCAAATTCTTCTACATCACAAAACAAATATAAAATAAGATGAATTATGATGATAATCCACCAAAAACTACTAAAGGAAACCAATAAATCCGTTAATTTGTAATTTTGTATGGTCTCATAAATACAATAATATTCTTTAATCTATATGCTACCATAAATACAATAACATTCGAATTTCAACATTCCACTTCAAGCTAGAAGATGCATTTTTTTTTGTCCCCAGCTTACAACTTAATTCCTAAAAATTTATCAGAGGAAAAGCCTTAATAAGAATATTTATAATTTAGTTGGAGTTTGTTGAAAAGATGTGGTCCCATTATTAATCTTTTTCTTGATGAAATATCGATCTATCTCGACATGTTTGATCTGGTCATAATACACAAGATCCTTTGCAATGCTTATTGTTGTTTGATTATCGCATAATAGTCTTATTGACTCTTCTCCTGAGATGAGGAATTAATTAAGCCTTTTCAACCACATTTCTTCACAATTTCATGGGTCATTGCTCTAAACTTAGTTGATTCACTGCCTCAAGTAACCTCATATTGCTTTTTAATGTACCAGGTGACTAAATCTTTCCAACACAAACCTATAATACTCTACAGTGGACCTATGATCCATCATGGAGCCTGCCCAGCCATCATCAATGCCTCAATCTTCCACTTTGAGTTCGTTTTGATGAATTGTCCTTTTTTGGAGTCATTTTAAAATATCTAAAAATCTTGGAAAACAACTTCATATGCTTTTAAGTAGGATTATTCATAAACATACTGACCACACTTATTGGAAATCCAATATCAGGTCTAGAGTGAGAGAGATTAGTCTACAAACAAATCTTTAAAACCAATCTTTATCCATTGGGGCACACATCTATCTTCAATTCCATTTTTGGCAGCTCAATTCATAGGAGCATCTATCGGTTTACACAACAACATTCTTTTTTCTTTTAAGAGATCTAAGACATATTTGTGTTGTGAAACTGAGATACACTTCTTTTATCAATCTAACACCATAATCAAGAAATATTTAAGATTACCCAAGCCTTTAATATCGAACTTGACTAAGAGCCCCTTGAGTATGTTCATTTCTTATGCAAAATCTCTTATGAGAACAATGTCATATATGCAAACAATCATAATAATAATTTTACCTCCAAATGATCTTTTCACAAAGAGTGTGTCTTTAGCTTGACATTGTATCTACCCATACTATTTGACCACTTTGGTGAATCTCACGAACCAAGGACATGTGGATTATTTTGAGCCATAAAGACCTTTTAAGCATACAAACTTTGTTTAATCTGAAAAACATTTGAAGACTAGGATGAATTTCTAAGTAGAATTTTTCTTCAAGGTTATAGTTGATGAAGGAATTCTTGACATCTAATTGGTAAAATGGACAATCCAAATTAGATTCAACAGATAAGAGTAGCTACATGGTATTCAATTATACTATAGGAGCAAATGTTTCCTGATAGTCAATTTCATAGGACTATGTAAACCAGTTTGTCATAAGGTGTTCCTTGAACCTCTTTATGCTCCCATCATTCTTATGTTTAATAGTGAAAATCCATTTGCAACCCCCTTGCTATTTCCTAGAGGCAACTTGATAATGTCTCAAACTTCGTTCTTATCAAACTTCGTTCTTATTAAGAGTTTGAATTTCTTCCAAGATAATAGTTTTACATTCACAAATTTTGATTTCTCATAAATAGACTTTGGAATATGTACCTGATTCAGATTGCAAATAAATGCACGAAATCTTCGAGAAAAACCCTCATAAGATACAAATTTATAGAAAAAGGTAATTAGTGCAAGATCTCACACCCTTGCTTAAGAAAATAGGTTCATCAAGATCCTTGTCAACCCATAGGTTCAAAGAAGTTGTTACCTTAGGAATTTTCAAGAGTGTACGAAGTATGAACTTATATTAGAGTTGGACTACTGAACTTATTCAAGATATTTTAGGTGATATACTCTTTCCCATATATATATTTTTCTAGAATAAACAAACATCTCATAGTTTATGACAATGGAGGTAACAGAAGAAGGGTGTTTGCAGAAGGGTGTTTGTCCAAACTTGACATAATAAGAATAAGTTTTGGTAGTTCTATACTGTCATGTGGAGTTGAGCGATTATGGTCAAGAGCTAGCCAAGGCATTGTGGCAATTGTAGGAATATTATTCCAAAATTGATATCCTTGATCGAAGTTATCCACTTGAATATTAGTTTTAGGATAACATGATGGTTGTTTGAAGAACGTAACATCCATGACAAGTCATGTAATAGGAGAGTAGCACCTATATCCCTTTTTTTTTAGAGGAATATATTAATGAACATGCATTTGATTGTGCAAGGATCAAGTTTACTACTTTTTTTTTTAATGAATGTGGGCATTTGCATAACTGAAACACTTTTATAGGGAGATAATTCTAGTTTTAGGATAAAAACTTAGAAGAACTTGATTTCTAGATATAAGTTAGAATTGCTACCCCAGAAAGTATTTAGAGGCATAGTGAATCTGAGCGACTTAAACCTCAAGATTTCTAATTTTCTTTCAGCTATCTCATTTTGTTATTGAGTTTTAGCAAAAATGAGCTTTAATGAACCATCCCCTAACTCAATAGATAATAACCTATGATTGAGGTAAATTATTCTTTTAAATTATCAGTCTCAAACACTGGTTGAAAATTTTTAAGATTTGACATTACAGGGATTTTTCTTTCATTTGGTATATATACATGCGAGTATGCGACTCTAGCATGATCATTTACGAAGAAGATAAACAAATGATTTTTTCTACTAGATGGTTTCCAAATATTAAGTGAATGAGAAAAAAATAATGGGATTTTTTTAGGATGGATCAAAATAAAATTTTTACATGTTTTGAGAATTGAAAAATTCACATTTTTTTTAACATTAATTTCAAAATAACAATGAAAAGTTTTTCAAAATAAACAATTTGGATGATAACCTAACCGATAGTGACAACATGATTTCACTATCTTACTGCAATCAAAGCATTACAAGAAATGATTTTTACACTAGAACCTTAAGAGCTTGTTTTTCTAAACCAGGTTTGATGAGATAAAATCCTGACCACATCTTAGTACTATCAATTATCTTTCCTGAATTCAAGTCCTAAAATTCACAAAATTTATGAAGAAATTTAGCACTATTGTCTTGATCTGATGTGAGTTACTGAAAAAGACAATAAGTTACAATCAAAGTTTGACTTTAATAAGACTGAGTTGAGAATTAATTATTTGAGATTTCAGCAAATACAATTCAAGTAACTTTAAATATAGAACAATCAACAATCTGATAATAAGACTCTCATTACATGATTTATAATACATTGCTCGTCATATGATTGGAGGTTCCAAGATCTACTACCCAAATTGGGCATGCCTGCTTTATGTTTGAGGAATTTATAGGATTATATGTTTGAAATTATGAATCAATGCCAATAATAGTGAATGCAGGGACAAAATTGTTTTGACATTGAATGAACATTTTTTAATAAGGTCCATTTGCTCCTTGCTTAATAAGTTTTGGATTGAGTTGATGCAATATGTCTGCGATTACCTTTGTAATTGGAAGAGCATGTTGGTTCCCAATCTAAGTTTCTCATGAATCTTCCAGCAAGTGTCTATCTTACCTATTTTACCACAATGATCACAACAAGGTCACCCCTTCCATGGTCTATTTTCAAAGTTAGGTGTTATTGAGGACCACAAACAATCACAGCAAACCCTTAAATGGTGATGAAATTGAAGATGCTGTCATCAATTTCTGATGACTTTCCTCCAAGCAAGCCTTTAGAAAAGATTATCAAACTATGGAAAGTGGTTGTATTTCTAAGATCCTTCCACGCAATTCATCAAGTTTCTTGTTCAATACCCACATATATTTAAGTACTCACTTCTCAAAAATTTGTATTTACAGGGCTTCATCTTTGGGGCACTTCCATTGAGGTATTTGTAGTGCTAGGACACAAAGCATTCTTCCTGCCAAAGTTCGTGAAGAGCACTTTTATTAGTAAGCAAATTTCATGTATTTCCAAAAATGCATTAAGATTTTTTTTTTTTTGGGTGGGGGGGCATCCCAAATATCTTGTAGTGTTGTAAAGAGGGCAATTTCTCTCTTGTTCTCATAAAATTAATGAGCCTAGACATTATCATATTATTTTCTGATTTCTAGACTTAAAATGGCGTATCTTCTTTCTTTGGGGTTATCACTACTCTAGTGAGGTAACCATCTTTGTTATTTTTGCAAATATACAGCATTACCCATTGGGACCATTGATGCTATTTGTCACCACATAATTTGTGGTTGGTGATGGAAAAGATGGCTGCTACCATATCTACCAATAGAACATGTAATGAGTGTTTCTGAATCAAAGGTGGCTTCAAAAGAGTTGTCTTTCAGTATCTACGCCATATTTGGTCTTATGACAAAAAGGCACACATGCACTCACTCATAGTCATAACAAGAAAGTTCGTCAACAAATATAGAAGATTTTCAACTACCAATGATTACCACAGATTGACAATCTAGCCAAGCTGCAATTGATCAATGGATCACAATGAAAAGACTGATCAATATCTCTACAATCACAGGAGATCACCACTTGACAAAAAGGTTGAAAGTGGTGCAATGGAGGATCAGTAACTAGTCAGCGAGTAATTGTGACAATGGTTGAAGATTAATGAAAGTAGAATGAACGGAATAAGAATGGCTAATTGACAAATTTATAATAGTTGAAGGTGAAGTTCAATGGAGTCATCGAGAAGGACAAACAGAGGTCTAGAGGCTCTATGTAATAGACAAAGCTTGTCGTCATGTTGCTAGATGAAAGAACAAACTAGAAGTCGAAGAAGACTGATGTCAAAGGTGATGGGGGAACAATGATTGAGTCATGGGGAAACTAGTTGGCAAAGGAACAACAGTCGAGTTGCAAGAGAACGATGATCAAGCCGAGACTACAAGAGATGGAGTATGTTGTGATGTCAAAAGTAACAAATGCAATGTTGTGTCAAGTCAAGCAATTAAAAGAAAGAGTCGTGATGTCGAGGAGACAAAGGCAAAATCATGAGAAAGCTTGCTCTGATACCATATAAATATAGTACATGGGAGAATTCTTTCTTCCATTAAATTATATAATATGACTGAAAGAATGCATATAAATCCAAGGATAAAATCTCTTTCCTTTTATCATAGAAAATCACATCATATAAACTAGGAAAATAATAAATACTAAATAATAAGGATTACAGTGACAATCAGCAAAAAACCACTACAGGAGTACCATAAATCTCTTAATCCCTAGTACTCCCATAAATACTATAATATTTAAATTTCAACACTACATTTTCAGTTGAATACTTTTTTATTGTTAATTGACAAATCTAATGTCATGCATCTTCATGCTCTAGCAAACTCCACTTTTTAATTGAACTTGTATCAATTGAGTGAGAGTTAGTGAGAACATTTATTTCCCCCAAGTGTGAGAGAGTCCTAAATTGTGTATATATATATGAACTAATCTCTGTCTTTTCATTATACTTTGTGTTGAATTAAATTTGTATATATAAATTCTAATATGTATTAAAATTTAAAATTTGTTAATTCTATATTGCATATAAGATTTTCTTACTTGTTGCATTACATATATTAATTATACTTGCTTTTGCATTCACATCACTATGAATTTTGAAGCATTAAAAGTCGATCATTAAAAAATCTCTAAAAATGTGGAGCAAATCAAAGAAAGGATAGATAATGTAGAAATTAGAATGACTAACTAAAAAAAAAATTAAGTCTAGAAGAAGAAATTTTTTGAAGGGTTGTGGATAAATTAGATGAAATGTATGTCCAAATGAATGTCCATAGGTTTCTGTGGGGGCGAAGTTGTTTAGGAAGGTTCCTAATCAATAGGGAGTTGTTTAGGAAAATTCCAAATTAAGGAAAATTATTTAGGAAGGTTCCTAATCAAGGGGGGAGTTTTTAGGAAAGTTTCTTAATTGTATTTATGCTATTTAGGAAGTGTTTAATTGTTCAGAAATATTTCCTAAAATATGGTTAATTGTTTATGAAAGTTTTCTAAATCATGTTTAATTGTTTAGGAAGGTTTTCTAAATTATGTTTATGTGATTAGGAATGTTCTATTTATTTAGAAAGGTTTCCTAAATAATGTTTATGCTGATTAAGGTTCTATTTATTTAGAAAGATTTCATAAATTATATTTATGCTGATTAAGAAGGTTTTAATTGTGTTATTGTGTTCTACGGTTATTTAAGGGAGAGTTTGTCAATGGTTTAGGGATGAGATGGCTGAGTTTATTTTTCTAGCATTTGTTGTGAGTTCCTAACGACGTCTAGGATTTATGAGAGAGCTGATCTACCTCTCGAATAGTAGATCAATTGTATCTTACTTTATTATTGAAGGAGAAATAAGAAAATCAGTCTTATCTTTGTGTTCCTATGTTGTTCTTCTCTTTTATTTGTTATTTTTACTTCCAAGATGCATCAAATTGGTATTAGAGCACTTTTTTGAGACCTATGGCAACAAAGGCAGAGGCGTTGGAAAAGAAGATGGAGCAAATCAAATTCGATGTGGAGAAGTTCTCAACCATGGAAGGAAGGTTTACATCAATAGAAAACCGATTGGGAAGGGTGGAGGAGATGTTAAGGAAGTTCATAGAGATGCAATCCGAAACTCTACTGGCGGTTCCGATTCCTAAACCTAACCAAGATTGACCGGGATTGCCTTGGCTGAATCTAAGGGAAAGGAGACCGGGAGGAGTTCGATGAGGGAAGATCGGGAGGTGAAAATTTTGAGGGAAGAAGAGATGTCATCTTTGGAGCCACTTCCAAGTAGGAGAAAGAGGAAAGGGTAAAGGAGTGTGATTTTTGGTGGAGTTGTAGAGTTTGGAAGGAGAAGAAGATGGGGAGAAAATAGAAGAATCAAACATGGTTCAGCTACTCCTACAACAATATCGAGAAGTGTTCCAGCCAGTTGAAGGGTTACCTCTTCCACGGGAACACACGCATGCTATCATTTTGAAGAAAGGAGTCTCGCATATCAGTGTTCATCCGTACCATTCTCCCCAACTCTAGAAGGATGAGATTAAGATCATTCGACCCAGTGATAATTTATTTTTCAGTCCAGTGCTATTAGTCCAGAGCTTCAGCAGCAATTTCCTTTGTTCCACCTTGAGGACAATGTGACACTTTGGGAGGGGAGTGGGGAGTATTAATGAACCAGCCGATTTGATTGAGAGAGAATTAGGAAGTTTTCTAATCAAGAGGAAGCTATTTAGGAAGATTTTTAATCAAAGGGGAATTATTTAGAAAATTTTAATTACATTTAGGAGGGAATTATTTAGGGCATGAAATCTAATTTGAATTTTGATTTGGAGGTGATTAATTAGGAGATGTTTCCTAATTAAAAATGACAGATTTAGAGGCTGATTTGGAAGTTGTTTATTCATATTTCCTTTCTTATCAATAAATATCTGTTGTTTACTGAATTTGTATTGGTTTGTTGGCTGTTTTTGATACAAAGGCATATCAAATTGGTAATAGAGCAAAATTTTTGGAGAGATGGCAGTAATGAAAGTGTATGTATTGAAAAAAAAATAGAGCAATTCAAATCCGGCAAGGAGGTGAAGTTTTTAACTATGGAGAATCTGATGGAGAGCCGATTTGTAGGGATAGAAGAGATGTTAAGGAAGCTCATGAAGATGCAAACCAAAACTCCATCGGTGGTTCCAATTGCTAACCATAACCCAGAATCGATCGAGATTCCCTTTGTTGAATCTAAGGGAAAAGAATTTAGATTGAAAGAGTTCGATAAGGACAGTTTCTTTCATCAAGAACTACCTGCTAGGGCTCCGATAAGGGGCAGATTAGGGGTTCCGGATTTGGGGGGAGGGGGGGGGGAGTAAGAAGAGAGACAATAAGAAGAGAGTTTTATAGGGGAGGTGGTGGAGTGGTCGACCACTATGGGAGACATTTTGGACAAAGGGTGTGGGCCATCAGAGAAGGAAGGGGTCAAAAGCCACCACCTACGGCTCCGATAAGGGGCAGAATAGGGTTTTCGGATGGGGGGAAAGCAGAAAAGTAGTTTCGTGGTGGTAGTGGTAGGGTTTCCAACCATTATGGGAGGCATTTCAGGCAAAACAAGTAAGCCATCGAAGGAGGGGGTCAAGGGGCATCTCCTAGAGCTCCGATAAGGGGTGGAATAGGATTTTCAGATGGGGGGACAGCAGGAAAGGAGTTTCGCGGTGAAGGTGGTGGGGCGGCTGACCACTATGAGAGGTCTTTTGGGCAAGGGGAGTGGATGACAGGAGAAGGAGTAGACAGGCCGGACTATGGGGATCGGTTCATGTGAGGCAGAGGGAAAAAAGGTGGAATTCTCACCCCGGATACACAGGGGAAACATGTAGGGATCATGACAACCGTTACACTAGAGGAGGAAGAAGCTCTTGGAGCGATGGCGATCTTACGGTGACAATCCTAGGGACATTGGATCCTAGTCTTGATATGAAACAAGCTGAATATCTTGCAGTAAGAGCTGCACCTGTTCATCCCGATTCTCAAGAATTTAGTTCATATGGTGGAAGAATGAATGTAGACCCAAATGTTTTACTCGTTCCTAGACAATTCATGACTTTTATGCAATCCAAAGATACCAGAGAGCTCTTTTATAGCTTCCATCGAGATAATGTCCCTACCGAGTCTGTTATGCATAAGTGCGTTGTACATTTTGTTCCCCTCAATAAAAAGTTGCTAATTCGTTCTCAGTATCATGAGTTTATTGTTTATAAGGTACTTATCAAGTGGAAGGATTAGCTGAAGCACGAAGCCACATGGGATCCTTACGAGCTAATTAGGAGATAGTTCCTATCCTTCCATCTTGAGGACAAGGTGCATTTTTGGGGAAGGAGTATTGATATGCTAGGGAGCCACGACCAGGAGAGGGGAGGGGGGGGCTGTTTAGGAAGGTTCCTAATCAAGAGGGAGTTATTTAGGAAAGTTGCTAAGTAAAGGAAATTATTTAGACAGGTTCCTAATCAAGGGGGGAGTTGTTTAGGAAAGTTTCTTAATGGTGTTTGTGCTATTTAGGAAGTGTTTAATTGTTTAGGAGAATTTTCTAAAATATGTTTAATTGTTTAGGAAAGTTTTCTAAATCATGTTTAATTGTTTAGGAAGGTTTCCTAAATTATGTTTATATTAATTAGGAAGGTTCTTCTTATTTAGAAAGGTTTCCTAAATTGTGTTTATGCTGATTAAGAAGGTTCTAATTGTGTTATTATGTTCTAGGGCTATTTAAGGGAGAGTTTGTCTATGGTTTGGGATGAGATGACTGAGTTTATTTTCCTAGTGTTTGTTATGAGTTCCTAGCAACGTCTAGGGTTTGTGGATCAATTGTATCTTGCTTTATTATTGAAAGAGAAATAAGAAAATTAGCCTTATCTTTTTCTTCCTACACTGCTCTTCTCTTTTATTTGCTATTTTTACTTCCAAGACGCATCAATTTCAAATGAACGAAATAACAAATACTGAGGAAGGAACCACTTGTGATGTGCTTTCATTGCCAAAAACTTCATAAGAAATTTATAAGCACTTACTTTGACGCATGAAATGGTTTAACAGAAGAAACAACAACGATTTGCCTCTTAGGGCATACCATCATAAAAATAATTGTATACCTCGTCCTACTAAACCTCAATGCTTACAAAAGATCTTATAATAGGTCCAAATGTCCATCACCCCTAATCCAAGTATAATAGGAATCATAATATATATATATATATATCCTATAGATCATTAGGAGTTTAGAGAGTAGAGAGAACAGAAAAGACATAGGAACTCTCAAGCTCGTCATGATGAATATATTTCTGATGATGATATTATGATTAAACGTGGTTTAAAAAATAGTTCGAGGCGCGCCTCGAACAATTGCTCCTTTTTTAAATGAGGCATAGGCCTCAAGGCTTCACGCCTCAATGTATTTTGAGGCAGTGCCTCATTCTGGTTAAGTTTTATAATTTTTTTATTAAATATCATTATTAATAATATATATATATATATATTTTATTCTATTATACAAATAAAATGAATGTAGTTATAGCACGAATGAACAATGTTGAATGGTTGTGTTATGTTTAACAAAAAATTAAAAGATAAGCACTTCAAATTATAGAAGCAAACAATTGGTGATGATAAAATAAATCCATTGATTGTTAATGATATCTAATGATAAATAGATAATAGTAAAAAATAGTTAAAGATTTAAAATTGAAAATAGAGGAATAAATTTAACGATGAGAAAAATGAAGATATCAATGCTAATATTAAAATGACTACTGAATTGGCTCAACTTCACAATTAATTTAAAGAAAGTATCAAAGTGTAGTTCAAGCTTAAGAAATAAATATCAAATGTTGTGTTATTAATTTACTACTTTATTTTATATTACATTGAATCCAATATTAATTAATATAGAGAGATAAAAAAATGTAATAATTGAAGAAGATTTAGAAGATGACAATGAGACATAATTTAAGGATGATATAATTATAGCATACGAGGGTTATTATGAGAGTATGAAAGTAAGGATGAGGCTTTTGTGGACCTAATTTTTATGATTTAAGTTTTAAATGAGTGTTTACTTTGAATTTCATTTCAAACTCTCATTTTATAATAACATTTAATATTGAGACTTGTAATTTATATTTTTATAAATAATCAAATAAATATGTTGATGTTTTATTTTATTTTTGTCATTTTTATGAACTATTTATAAGTTTGTGTGTTTTTTATTTTTCTATTTTGAGGCTTACGCCGCAATCTGTCTCGAGGCTTATGCCTCCCCTCGCTAAGGCAAAACGCCTTGATTTCCAATTACACCTTTTTAAATCTTGTGATTAACAACATAAATATCATAATAAAAAAAGTAGCAATGATGTGCCTCTTAGGGAAAAGCTCCATAAAAATAGTGGTGCATCTCCTCAAACTACTAAACCTTATAAAATTTCAAAAGATCTTAGGATGGGTCCAAATGTCCATCACCCCGACCTTAGCATAATATGGACCCTAAAGACTAAATTAGTTGGAGTTGCTAATAAATTTTCTCTAGAAGTCCAATGCAATGACAATTTTATAAAAGGTCCAATTAGAACTTGGGTTGTCATGAAAATTGGGCTAAAGGTTTATTTGGGGTGACTATAGCTTTTTACAAAAATAGTTGTAAAATTATTATGGGTAAAGCAACTTTTTTTAAAGCTACTGTGAGATTTTTTTTGAAGTCAAACAATAGATTTTTAATAACTACCACACTCTAATAGAAATTTCTGAAAAGCAAAAATTAAGCATCAACCAAACAGAAGTGTGGCAATGGTTTGAAAAGTAAAACACTAAGAAAGCTGCACGAACTAGACCTTAAGATTTTGCTTGGGGAAACTATAGCTAACTATAAAATGAACCGTAGAATTATTATGAAAAAATACATTTTGAAAGTTGTTAGAATTATAAACTCTCTTTTGAAAAAAAAATCCAACAACAATTTTATTACAGCTGCCACATTCTAACATTTCTCATTATAAAAAGCTACTTTGCACAAAAATAATAATAATAAATAGCTAGAAAGTAGCAACAAAGCAGAATCGTGAACACTTTATGGAATGCAAAGTTATGAGAAAGCCATCGTTTAAAAAGGCAAACGAGGAGGATGCCTCGAGGCGCGCCTCAATTCGAGGCGCAACTTAGGCGACTCGAGGCTTAAGCCTCGATGGTTCGGACAAGGTGTGCACTCTTTTGTCACGAGGTGTACGCCTCAAGGCATATTGAGGCGCTGCCTCAGTTTGTTTGTCATGTTTTAATACCACATGAGCAATCGAGTCAAGTATAAGGATCAGGGTGTAGGGCTTGCCTGCTTCGTATGAGAACTGAGAAGTTTTGAAAGTGAACTCCTTCGCCACCTTCGACAGCCACATTCTTGTTGAATTCGACGTAGCTCGCAGTGAAGGTAACGATTTAACTCCCTTTCGTGCGCTGTTGCAACTTCATTTTCTACATGCTACGTAGAGTTTTGCTTCGTGTAAAGTCGGAACTTGCAGTGAAGTTGACGATCTTTCTTCTTGTTCGTCATTTGCTTCCTCTTTGCCTGCTTCTCATCTGCTACAGTGAAGGTAATGTGCTTTCCTCTCGTCTATTGCTTCAGCTTCGCCTATTCATGTCTCACCCGCTACAGCGAAGGTAACATTTTTTCCTCGTGTTTATCTATTGCTTCAGATCCGCCTGCTTCAAAAAAAGTTTTGATTTATTATTTAGTATTAGCGTGCAATTTCGTACTTAATAAAGAACGATTCTATGTAACTGCAAATACACACTTTTGGTTCAAAGCTGTTTTGAAGTTGCTTGTTGGCTAATGATAAGTATATGTTTTTAGTGCCGAAGATTTTTTTTAATTCTTCATCAAATTGCAGTCTAGAAATTTTTTGTCTGAACTATTTTCTCCTTTACAGTTTGTAAATATAAACGGTTAGCCAGAAGCATTGAGATAAATGAAAAATTCTTATAGACTTTGCTTTGTCTTTATCTTAAAATTGTTATGCTTGTAAAATATTTAATATTCATTCATGAATTCTATTTATTTTATACTAGTCAGAAGATGCATAATTTGGAGCTTTTTGAAATGTTCTTTTAAGTATACTTGGCTGGAGTAGACCTCAATGTTTCTGTTTGATTATAATGAATTATTTTTTATGTTATTAATTTCTTATTTCATTTTAGAATACAACTAATGAAATGTTAACTGATATAGGAGATAAGGAAAAAAAATATTATAAATGAAGAAGATTTTGAAGATAACTTTGACATAGATTATGAGGATTCTTTTGAAGACTGTCAAAGTGATGATGAGACTGCCTTGAGTCTTGACCCTAAGAGCGTGTTTAAGTTTTAAGTGAGTATTTATTTTAAATCTTGTATTACAATTATATTTATCTTCAAACAAATCATTATGTTCATGATTTACTTAATATTTTATCATTTTTGTGAATTATTTATAATTTTTTAAGTACTTTATTTTTTTTGTCTTAAGGCTTACATCTCGATCCCCCTCGAGACTTTACACCTCGCCCCATTTAGACAAAATACCTAGATTCCCGATTTCACCTTTGTAAACATTGGAGAAAGCTACTCCAAACAAATCGTTAGTGAAAAATAATTGTCTACTTAATATAAGTATTAAATAACTAAACAATTGATAAATTTAAGGTAGATTAATCATATTGTTAATGAATATTTAAATAAATTTAAAGAATTAGATTTTAGATGTGATTTGCAAGTTGTGTTCGAATATTTTAGTAATTGAACGCCTATTCATGAATTAGTAATTAGACTACCTATAATTTGTTGCATCCCCCGGGCATGTATTCTATGATCTAGATACAATATGTGTTGAAGATTTGCATGAATTATAATAGTTTTTAACTTAATTTTGCTATACAAGATGAAAGGCATATGATAATCATACAAGTTCATTATAGTATTTAGGAAGTTGCATGAAGGACTATGATTTAGTTTGCTTATCTTTTGTGAATAATTTGCACTCCATTTATTTCTCATTATCACTACAGCCATAAAACTTAATTAAATAGGTGATCGACAATAATGGGTAGGTAAATAATTTATCTTTTATCATTTATTAATCCCTCTTTTAATGATGCAACTATATTATATATTCAGAACGCTCCAGCCTCCAGTTCTTGATACAGTTACTAGTTCTTCTTGTTGTTTGTTTGCCTTTATCACTATGTCCATAAAGCTTAAATAAATTGGTGGTCAACAAGAATTTAATGCGTAGGTATATCCTTTATGTTTTAACATCTATTCATCCCTCTTTTAATAATGCAAATATATTACCAATTCAAAGCATTATCAAGCCTCCAATTCTTCTTGTAGTTGTTACTTCAATAGGTCGAGAGGTTGTGCTTCTACTTCTGCCACCATGTCTTTTAATTGGTAGCATGTGAAAATGTTATAACTATTCTAATAAGATCAACATTTAAAAGGAGGTGACATAAAGCAAGATACTTTATCTGTCATAACGCACGACAGGTAGAGTTTAGTCAAGCTTAAGGCTCCAATATTTTGTAAGCAAGTAGAAGAGAAATTGATTTCATAAAACTTAACTCTTAAGAGTATAAAAGGAAAATAATTTTTTCAACAATTATTTTTTATTTCAATAAATGAGAAAGATATTTATGATATGTTAACATTTAGAAATTTGATAATTTATTTTAAGTTCAATTATATAATAGGGCTATAGCCCTACTAACAAGCACAATCAGGTGCCTAGGGAGATACCTCAACCTGCAAGGCATGCCCCACAAGTCGAACACAGCTTCCTTGACTACCAAGAGGCAATTTTACACCCACCCACCCCACCCCAAGGCAATCCCTTAAAATGCCTTTTAACACTGGAAAATATTAAAATATCATTTTCATTTTAGACATTCCACCACTTTAGTTTGTAAAGGTGGGTTATTTCCACTCTGGATAAACAATGAAATACTTTTGACTAAGTGGTTCGTAAAAAATCAATTTTTTATAGGCCAAATATAAGGAATTGAATCAACCAATAAAAGTGCAAATCTAGACAAATGTTCAAGTATTTCTTAGCTCATTATTAGTTTTTGCCGAGTCCTCATAAATTTGCAAAATTTTAAAGAATAGTTTGAATGTAATAAAGATAACAAATATTTATCATTAATTAGGCTTTGGTCTTTATATAAATAGGCCCTGATGAATGTAATTTCAGAATTATTTTTAGATTCTGAAGATTCAAAAAAAGCCCATGCTTAGCCTCCTACTATTCTTGGCTTGAGGATTCGACAATCTAATGTCTTGGGAAGTCAACATCAATAGCTTGAGAATTCATTATTTGATATCAGTTTACTACATTTTATTCTTATATTCTACTATTTTCACAATTTTATTGTGTACCCGATGTCATTAAGGTTACTAATAATTAATAAACCTATCTAAGAAGCCCCATTTTTTTTCTTGCAATTCTATTCAAATAAGGAAGAAGAGCTGATATTTGAAAACTTCTGCAACAATACAATATTAAACAAAATAAAATGTGGATGCATAAGGAAAAGGTAAAGCATGTTCACTAACCGTTTTTGCTTTCTCACAGCATTTCTTTCATCTTCTGAACTGTTCAGCTCATAACTACAGAAAAGAATTTAAAAAAAAAATTAATGATAAAATAATATTATACACAAAATTTAGATCAAAGTTTTTTCTTGAAAATACAAGGGGTGTCGTTTATGAATTACAATTATCTGATATGTAAGAAAAGCTCTTAGAGAAACATCATAACCATGATAATCTTTATACCAACTACTTGGGATCACCATTCATTTATGTTAAGTGCAACATGAAATCTTTAACTCTAGTCAGCATAAATCTTTTTACCCCTCAAAGATCAATACAAAATATCTTACTCCATTTCTTCCATGGCTTTGAAAAAAAAAAATTTGCACATGCCCACAAAGTGACATAAGCATCATAAACGTCTTCCTTTATTGGGATGCTAGTGTAATATGGGTTGCGGAGCACATGGCATGCTGAGAAGAGATTATAAACTATGTAAAGAATAATGGTTGCAATTTGATTACATGCCCTTAAAAGAGTCTTGGCGGCAAGGAAACCATGGTGGATGTGACAAGTCAATTCAGATGGACATGCATTAGCTCAAGAGTGGCTAAATATAGAGAGGGTAAAAAAAAGCGTGACCATTACTCTTGATTAGACGCTTGGATTTTTAGTGATCCACAGAGATTCAAAATCAATATGACCAGCAAGTTAGGAGGAGTTGCTAGTGTTTAGGTAGACTATTGGAGTAGCAAGCTGGAAGAGTCGGCGGGGTAGCTAAGTTAAAGAACTTGTTGAGAGCGTAATTTAGGCTGAATAAAGACATGCATCGGCTCTACAAGTCAAGATACATCTTGGTAGAATAATGATTGAGATATCTGGTTAGTGTTTGGGCAATCTGGTAGAGCTAGTTTTAATTAGTCGGAAAGCAATGAGTAGCATCTAGAAAAATAAAAGGATATAAGTTGGACTTCCAAGTGGTCCTTTTCTCAAGCTTAGTTGGTGACTAGATGATGTAGCAAATTGAGTTGTTAGGTTTGATAACCATAGCCTAGAAGATAAGTATCAACGGCTTACTCTACGACTCTAATCTTTGGAACTATTTGCTAGATGTACGCTTTTAATTGAGTGTAAAAAAAATAATAAGTGTTATATTTTTCTCATCATTTCAAACTCTTTATACCTACAGACACTAAGAATGAAAAGCCCACCGAGTTTTCAACACACTTATGAAATATTCTAATGTTGAGTTCAAAGGACCGAGGTTATCCTATTAAATTCTGCAAGCATAATGAATTTTGTTAGGAGCAAGAAAAAAAATGACCATCTTTTGGGAGCCATTAAGGTATTGGGAGCCTCATGAGACTTTCCTAAATCAGACTTGGGTAAGTTGAAAGTCTGCGGGATTGGATTTGAGAGTAGATGGGTTGAATTGGATATAAATAGATTCAGCCAAAATAGATTTGGGAAGATTAGTGATGGAGTGGATCCAAGCGAGATTGACTCCTTGTCTGAACAAACATTTAGGAGAAATGTGAGAAGAGGCTAGTCTAAGTAGAGTTGGTAAGAAAGATATTAGATGTACCCGCTAAGTCAGGCCCATGGACCTAATCATAATATAAGAGCAATTGGTCAAACGAACATGAAGCTGATCAGGCCATTGAAAGCATATTAGTGAGTTCGTATGTATCACATATAAAGGTAGATCTATGCTAGTCTTGGTTGAAAGGTAAGGCTTAGTGCTCACAACTATAAAGGTCATAATCATACTTGTCAATGGCAAATGGTGCACCCGGCGCAAATTTTCCTATCGAGCCATGGCGCATAGCGCATGGCATGGCGTGTTCCATTTTAAACATGATGCACAATGCAAAATAATTAAAATATATATATTTATTAATATTAAATATCATTAAATAGCAAATAATAAGTTGATTAGAACAAAATTTAAGCATAAATATCCTATCAAATAACAAAAATGATAATTTTAAATCCTATAGAAACTTACATCAATAGATTTGAGCAAGATTTAAGCATAATTTAGCCTAAATCCTGCCAAATAGCAAAAATGATAGCTTTAAATCCTACAAAAAAAGTTAAATCTTTTTCATATTTTATTAATTGATAATTAATTATGATATTAATATATAAACCTTAAAAAAATTAATTATAATTTATAATTTGAAACTTATAACATGTTAACAAAATAGTGCACCCAATTTGTGCCTTGCGCCATGGGCCATTGTGCATGCATGGCGCGAATAGCATGCGCTATTTTAATGCACAGCGCTGCGCCAAATAAATAGCGCCGTATGTGCGACGTACCATGCCATGCGCCATGGTGCGCACCATTTTGTGTCATTGACATGTATGGTCATAACATCTATTAAGAGTAGAAGTTTATTCTACAACTAATCGATGGAGAGGTTGGTATATCCATTCAAAGTAACACATGCTAATTTATAAAGGTGGCTCTTGCTAATGGATATTGTGAACCGTGACAGGGAATGTGATCTTAACTTACAGAGGAAACACGGCCGAGGATGCAATGTTGCAATTAACAGCATGTGATGTTGAGAGGGGGATTGAGTTTGGCTACTTCTAATTCACTACCGCAGGTGGGTACAACAGACAAGATCTAACCAGAGTAGATGTCCTGCTCAATTACCTCATAATATGATAATTCATGCTTGACCCATCAAGAATATCATACCTAAGACCAGAAGATATTGAGATGTTGATATGAGGCGTCTCAGCAGACGGCCAAATAATATTGCAGGTATTCAGAAGGTTAAAAAATTACACATATACTTAGCTTTGGGTGAGATGGTCTGCTGATTGAGACAAAGCCCATGCTAGTGGGGGCTCTATTCTAATACTCTTGTCTCAATGGAAGAGAATAAAAGCAAACTTAGGTAATTTTGAAAACTATGGGTTGAATTCAAATGCGACCCAACTGGAATGAATCCAATCGAGATTGGTTGGATTGACTGTTAGCAGGCATGGAGTTCAATAAGACTTTCCATAATAGTGAATATGACTTGGTGGATCGATTTGTGGTTGTCATGCAGTTGGACTCCTAAGACAGAATGAATCCATGAAGAGTAAGTTGTATGTCCAACGGGCAAACTCAATCAAGGGTTTGGAAACCAATTGGAATAAGATGTTGCAATTAGCATGGCCGACATGGAGTCGTCCAGGCCATTGTGAAACTAGTTAGGTTAAGGGAGTGGTCTCCCTACTTATGGTTAATAGGTAGGACAAGGCTCAACCCAACTATTGTCATTGTAATCACCGGTAGGATTGAGAGTTAACTCTATAACTAATAGACCGAGGAGGTTCATGCATTCATTATGGGCGACCCATGCATTTTTTGTTGGTAGCAATTACTGTTGGAGCCTTCGGAGAATGGCATGTTTATTTTAAACGTTCAAGCAATATGAGCAAGGTAATATTGTTGCGAATAAGTCTACTTGAGTCAACCGCTCTCGTTGGGACACTTTCATGAAAATTTATGTGGCTCAACTCACCATACTCACATAATGATCAATGATGTATGTAATGGGGAAGTGACCATGTCTAACCCTTCCTAGTTAACTGCAATGGGATGGCATGTCCAACAGTAATATTTCATGTTGGGTTTCCCATTAGCTTACCACAAAGTTTGATAAATATTGTGTAATTAGATAATCTATCAAACAACCATGAAGGATGGAGTTACTCAAATAAAATAAAATAAAATACTTAGTTTTGGGTCATCAATTTCCTAAAGAGTGTCAGAAGTTGCAGTAGATAATTTGTAAAAGGCGGCGCATCGAGTTATGTTGGGGGAATAGTTGAGCTTGTTAAGACCTTCTCAAGAAAGAGTGTCATGGAGTCCAAGTTCTCAAAGCAGAGAGTATAGACCCTCTACAATTTCCCTATTGTGGAGAAATCTTATTAAATGATAATGGTTGGGGGCATGAATACTTCTACTAAGATTGCTATGCGGGTGATAGTGGGAAGGTGTCTATGAAAAGCAAGTTCTTTTGGGAGGCTAGCTTCATGATAGTTAAGAGACTACCTGAGAATAGATGTTGCATTCTCAAATAAGAGCGTTGAGAGTTGAGTTCTACTAGTAGATATAGATGAGTTTCTTGGGCTTTCAAAAGAGGTGCACTGAGTAACAAGTGCATGTTGGAAAAGAGAGGTCACCCCCTGAGCAAGGTTCAAGCACCACATACTCAGTCAAATTCAGAAATTTGTCTAGCAAAGCATTCTTCCTAAGTAACAAATTATTGGGTGTCCATGTGATGTTCTGACTAGACTTGCGTTACAAAGTACAACCTACATATTTAAAATGATAAAAAAATTTAGTCCATACAGATAACCACGTTTTGTTACAAAGTAATCAAGGTCAATTATATGACCCAGTATTTTCCTATTTTGGAAATCTTCTCACTAATAGAATCATACGAAATGTTTCAATTGAAAAAAGCACTTAAATTTACTAGCTTCCCTTTTATTATTTCTTATGGTTATTGCTCCATGGATGATATCATAAGTAGAAGCATCAGATGGAAAAAAAGATGTCTACATCAATGTTGTATGATAATGTGCCACTTTGTAACATTTATTGCCTCTACTATGATATAGTGCAAATACAATATCTCATCATAATCACATAGACTTCATGTCAACTTTGTTTCCATCAATTCAGGATTCTAATAATTATAATAGAATATTTTTAAACGATAAAGCAAATAGATGTGAAAAGTGATAGCATCTTGAGCCTTCCATAATGAAGAATGGAAAAAAATGAGGATATAACTTTCAAAGCTAGGATTATGTAGTTAAAAAAGGTGTCTAGGAGTTCCAAGAGAACATCATGAAGACCTAAGGATAAACTTTATAAAACTATATCTGATTGGGTTTGTGTAGTATGGAATGAGCTTTAAATATAAAGAAATCACTTTTAACCAAGTTAAGCATGTAAGGAATGATAAACGTTTAAGATGCATGTGGTAAACATGGTAAGCATAAATAAAGAAATAAATGTATTAGATGGATACTAAAAATAACACTTATCGCATATGAGGCAATGAAAATAAACTAAGGTGGGTTAGACCAGTACAAAGAACGCAAGAAAATGCATCTATAATACAATAACAACAGCAACAACAATCTTTATCCAATTATGTGGGGTCGGCTAAATGAATCATTTTTCTCCATTGTGCCCTATTAAGAGTCAAATTCTCATTTAAATCTAATAAAAAATATCATTTTTAATACTTTCTAAACAAATCTTTTTAGATCTACATTTACCTTTCTTAACATAGGCCGGATCTAATACATCTAATCTCCGAACATGATCATCGGAAAGCCAAGATTTTATGTGGCCAAACCATCTAAGGCGACTCTCTCTAATCTTATCTATCGTTGGAGCTACTACAACCTTTTCATGTATATAATCCTTTCACATATTGCCTCTAAGTGTAAACACACTCATCCACCTAAGCATCCTCATCTTTGCAACACTTAACTTAATTTTATGCTTCTCTTTTAATGGCCAACATTCTACGCCATAAAGTATTGCAATTCTCACAACTAACTTATAAAATTTCCCTCAAGTTTGAGGGGTTCTTCTCTATCACACAACAGGCCCGATAAATTCCTACACTTCAACCATCCAACTTGAATTCTACTAATAATATCCCCATCTATTTCACCATTGTTTTGAACAATAGACCCAAGATAACTAAAACATGCCTCTTTTTTATAACTTGATCACCCAATGTGACAATCCCACAACAAGATCTATTACTACTAAAATTAAACTCATGTATTCGGTTTTAAATCTACTCAAAAGAAAACCATTAGACTCTAAGGTTGACCTTCATAAGCCAAGTTTTTCAACTCCCTCTCTAGTATTATCAACAAGAAGAATATCATCAGCAAAAAACATGCACCAAGATACATCCTCTTGCAAATGTCTAGTAAGAAAATCCATGACTAAAGCAAAAAGACTGATCCTTAATGTAATCCAACTGAAATAGGAAAATACTAGGTCAAACCACCTTATGTTTGAACACTAGTAACAGCTCCTGTATACATGTCCTTAATGACTTGAATATAAGCATTATTAACTTCTGTCTTAGCTAGAACTCTCAAAAGCACTTTTCTTGGAACTTTATTATATGCTTTCTCCAAATTAATAAATATCATATATAAATCCTCCTTACTCTCTCTATACTTCTCCATCAAACCTCTCAACAAATGTATAACTTCCATAGTAGACCTACCCGGCATGAATCCAAACCAATTTTGAAAAACATTAATATCACGTCATAACCTAAGCTCAATTACTCTCTTCCATAATTTTAATGTAAGACACATTAACTTAATTCGTCTATAATTCGCACACTCTTGTACATCACATTTATTCTTAAAATATGAATCAATACACTCTTTCTCTACTCATCTAACATCTTTTTAAATAATGAAAATACATCTATAATACATAAATTAAATTGATATCAAGTTATTATGGGATTTTGTCTAGAAAAACATGCCCATATTGTTTTTAACACTTCTTGAACACTTAATGGGAATGAATGTTACAAACTATCCCCATATAAATGGGATAAGGCTAATGATGATCATAATGATGTCAGGATTAACAAATTATATGTGATAACATGTTGTCAATAAATGAGTATGTGGCAATAGCTTGAATATTCATAAAACATAACAGTGTGAAAAGAAGGCTTGATATATATATATATATTATATGTGTATCGTGCTCAAACATAGAACAACTACCCTCGTTATTTCTTTTGCAAATTTGTCTCTTCTCCTTTGATGCTTAATAGAAGAATTTGTAAAATTTACTTCGAAATTTTAGGGATAGCATACAAAATAACTATGACAGAAATCCTAAACATAATATTTTTTAAGGGAAAACAATGCATAATCAATAATTATGAAGTTTATATCAAGTTGGTTCAAGTGAGCAGCTCAGATTTGAATTGAACATCTTGATTTTAGCTCAAATATAAAATTATTGATTTTAAATAGGCTTTAAATAAATTCAAGTCCATCCTACTATGTATAAATTTATAAATAGGTTCTAAATTTCAAACTAATCAAAATTAAGATTATATATATAATATATATATATATATGTGTGCGCGCTGCGCGCGCGCGCGCACGGATGTAAATAAGTGCAAGAAAATCATTTCTAGTTAGTTGATTCATCCATTAAATATCAATAAATAAGAAATTAGAAAAATAATGGATAAATAATTTGGGGCCTTGGTTTCAAAAACAAGATACACAACTCTTTTGAGAGGGTGGGTGCATGCAGTCTGTTCTTTAGGTGATGCATACTGAAGCTCCATGGCCCTTTTGAAATACAAGAGCACAATTTTCCAGGGAATTGCATACATAATAGGACCAATATTATGATTGACATAACAAGTGAACAGTTAATCTACTAGTTCTGATGGGGTGGTAGTAAGAGTGGGGATAGGAGGGTGGAAACATAGGCAAACTATATGCAATAGAAAATTTTAAAACCTACACGCACTTTACTTTAGTATATAAAACAGATGGAAAAAAATTTCAAAGCTTTCAAGGTTAAAATCTTACACTCCAAGAAGAAAAGGCCAAACTTCAGACCTGATACTCGGGTCCACTCCCTAAACAATAAACAAGAACGAAAACTTAGGACATTTATTTAAACTAGAATAACACATATGCATTAACATAATTTCAATGTAATAAGCACTTACCCCACTTCTAACTTTCTTTAGAAGTCTAGCCCCTCCATCAAAAGCTTTCCCTTCTGGGGTAAAGAACCTTTTCCATTGTTGTGGGGTAAGTACATGTTTTCTTTTCCTTCTAGACCAAGGTGATTTGAGGCTGCCTCTGGTAATCATAAAGTTGATATTATGAAGAAAAAAGCAAACTAAAGCACGTTCAACTCAGAGAGAAAAAAGATCTTCTAGGTTCACTGTGATTAAATCATTCTATAATTAACATTTTCACTCTCAACTGTCTTCCCATGAAAGCAAACCAAACTACTCTATCAATTATTCTCTGAAGCAAAACACCTATATTGAACAAAGGTAGTGAAACTATGCTAAAGGACAAACATCGAGAATTTAATTGCAAACATTTAGCAAATTTAATTGCAAAGTATTAGAAGTTAGCAGTTAGTGCTTGAACTCCTTCATGGAGGAAGAGGGTGAAGATCAAAAACAGGAGAAGAAGGTGAGAATTTGATTGAGCAAATTTAATTGCAAATATTGTGTGAATTTACTTAGAATTGTTAGAAACATTAGAAAATAAAAGTTAGTGTGCTTGAACTCCATCATGAATGGAACAACAAGGAGGAAGACAGTGTAGATGAAAAGAACCAGAAAGATAAGAATTTTATGTAGGATGAATTCCACCAACTAAGGGCGTACATTGAAATTGAGCAAATTTAATTGCAAACATTTAGAAAATTCAATTGCATTTATTTCAAGTATTAGAAGTTATAGTTGGTTGGCTTGAACTCCACCAGGAGGAAGACCGCAAAGATGAATAGAAGGAGAAGAAAAGTGAGATTTTGATGTTGGAGGAAATCGTCAGAGAGCCTTCATATAATAGCCTTTTCTGCTACTCCTTTTTAGGTTTCCCTCACCCATGCTTTAGCGTGCGGAATAAGAACGACGGGAACAAAGGTACATAAGGAATAATAGCTAGAAAAGGTAAGATTGCTTCATTCTCTCATCATCCACGGGAGGACAAGACAATAGTGGCAGCCAAGCCGAGATCTATCATGGTTGTGATTCCTAACGCCATGCCTAAATGCCACAGATCAGCGTGATTAAATACTTCTCTTCCTGATTTAACATTTCCCTCATAATTTGCCATGAAAGCAAACCAAACTATTCCTACGCCTATCTTCTGAAGTGAACCGATAAAACTGAACAAAGATAGCGAAACTGTGAAAATCAAAATTTTAACAAGATTGGGTTCGAGACAAAAGTAGGAGAATGAGAACATAGGAGAACTGAAGCAGGTACAGAAACTCACCGATTGCGAACTTGAGAGGAGTTGAGAATGAGAAGCGACCGCGAATGGGCCGACCAGTGGGACGACATCGAGGACGAAGAGTTAGAAGATGAAGATGAAGGGCAAGGAGAAGAAGAAGATCGAGAATTCGACGAACTATGAAATCGTCGAAGAGCCTTCATCTAATAGCTTTATCTTTCATCCCTCTGCTGCTTTCCCTCCCCACGAGCGCGGAATCAGAAGGCTGGGAACAAAGACGAGAAGGGAGATAACATACAGATGACGAAGGGTTCTCTGATTCTCAACTTACCTACGGGATGACAAGACGATGGTGGCTGCTACGGCAAGTCCGAGCATGGCCGTCACACCTATCGCCGCGCTGACATCCCACCGATCGCCGCCACCGCCTCCACCGATCCCCCGGATCCAGCCGTCCCTTCCACCGCCGGCGAATCCCTCCGCAATCGATCCACCAACACCGCTGAATAATCTCTCCCCCCACCTCCACACCATCGATCGACCTTCACTTCCACCTCTCCCCCGGTCCCTCTTCTAGCATCTGCCGTCGTCAAACGATCTCTCTCGCTCTCTCTCTCTCTCTCAACGCCACTTAGAACAGTGAAATGAGTCTACGCACCGACGACCACAGAATCTGGAGGACCTAAAAACGAAGGAAGCGTAATTATTCGGTGTCTCGGTGCGGAGTTCGGTTACGTTCCTACTCCGATTAAGGTTTGAAAAAGTTAATGGTCTCCTCATCCTGAGGTTTGAGCCTAGGCTATCAACTAAAAAATTTTATATTAGAATTTTATATATGTGATATACTTGTCTATTTTAATTGATCTAAATATCTCAAAAAAAAAAAAGTTGAGTTCAATTTTTATTTGTCTTGTTAGTTCGATGGATCCAATTCATAGATGAAAATTTTGAATTCGTAGAAGTTCAAATGCCCGAAGCTAGGTTATTTATTTTCCCATTTACTTTTCATCCCAACCTTTCACTACTCACTTTTTCGCTCATTTAGTATTTCAGGCGCTTCACTACAAACAAGTGCAATCCTTCGGCATCCCAGTCGGTGCAAAAGTTCATCTCAATGTACAAATATGTGCAAGAACTTGCTGCGCTTTTGATACGCTTTTTGCTGCATATTCACAGGTATCGATACCGTACTGAGTTCTTCAATTTTAAAAATTAGGTTGCATAGCTTTAACAATTTTGAGTTGTTTTTGTTCATTTTAGCCTCGTTTTAACTACGCCTTAAGTTTGTTTTCGATGTGTTTTTGCTTTCATGATATCAGCTCATATATCCACTTCTTTAGTTTTCAAAATTAGGTTGCATAGGTTTAAAGTATATGAGTACATTTATTAATGGCGTTTTTCAATGCGTATTTGAATGGAGTGTGTACTCTGTCGAGGAAATTCTCCAAGGACTACCGGGAGACTGATTATTCCTTCTGCTTGTACAGGTCGATTATCAAATCCATATAAAGGACCTGCAGCAGGTTGAAGTTTTTCTCTTGAGAGACCCATGTTGAGGAAAGTAGAGTAGAATAGGACATCTACAGAGCTTCCGTTGTCCACAAGAATTCTTTTGACATTGTAACACGGGTCACCAATGCCTGCGTTTATGACAAGCGGATCTTGATGGGGGGTTTTTACTCCTTCCAAGTCGGAATCATTGAACGTGATGGAATGATCAATACGAGCCTTTTTTGGAGTTGGATTTTCTTCTACAGTTAGAAAGACTTGGTCGGATAGTAAGGGGCCTCCTGCGATTGTTTCAATTTCGCCAACCGTTATCCAGTTATTCACTAGCTGTCTTTGTGGTTGATTCTGCCCCCCAGTGGGACGAGTTTCTTCTCAGGTAGGTGGATTCCCAATAAACTGTCGAAGATAGCCCTGACGGATGAGTCTTTCAATCTCCTCCTTAAGTTGCCTACAGGATTCAGTAGCGTGGCCACGACTACGATGAAAGTGGCAGTACTGATCTTGGTTTTCCTGCATTCGGCTTCAAAGGATGCGGCCACTTCACTTTGTCCTGATCTTGAATCGCCATCAACACATTTGCTCGAGATGTGTTGAGCGGAGTGTACTCCTTCTCCCGTCGGGGTTCTCGTCGTGGCAGTGGGGGTTTAGGAGGTAGATTGCTCTTCCCTTGCTTTTTCCGTTGTGATGATGAATTGTCCATTTCGGGTGCTCCCTTGCGCTTTCCAGTGGGTTGCTCGAACTATTTTCTGTGAGCGTTTATTGCCTTATCTGCTGATATCTGTGCTTCTACACGATGGATCAGATCGGCATATGAGTGAACAGTATCGCGCATGAGTGCCGAATAGAAGGGGCCAGGACGAAGTCCTCCAAGAAAGACCCCTCTGAGCAATTCTGGGTCTACTCCTGGGATTTGTCGAGCCTCAATAGAAAACCGCTGAAAGTACTCTTTCAATGATTCTCCCTCATTCTGACGAATCCCAGAAAGGTGAGAAGAATCCTTAGCAATTCTTCGGTTGGCTACGAACTGTTCGACAAATACTTTGGCCAATTTGACAAATGTGGGGATCGTTCCGGCTGGGAGTGAATAGAACCATGTTCGAGTTTGTCCTTTAAGAGTAGCAGGGAAAACCTGGCAAAGGAGTGCATCTGAAGCTCGTTGAATATGCATGATGGTCCTGTAATGGTCGATGTGCTCGTACGGGTCGGATGTCCCATCGTAGGATTCAATGCTTGGCAGCTTAAAGCCAGCCGGAATAGGGTGTTGAAGAATGGCTTCTGCCAGGGGCGACGACTCCTGGAAGTCCCACTGACGAAGAGGTTGCCTTACGCCTCCTGTAGGGAACTCCTCCCGGACTAATCGTCGCAGTTCGTGGCGTAGGGCATTGCGAGGGAGCTCGGCATTGTGAGGTTGGGCTAGCTCCTCAGGGAGGTCTTGAGGAAGGCGAGATTGCTGACTTGCGTGTGGAGGATGGGTAGAACTTGCTGTATCAGCCAGCTCGTTCTCTTGATGTGACTGCGAACGCCTCCTGGGTGGAGGAAGAGGATTCTCAGCCTGAAGATGTTCAATCTGAACAGCTTCGACACGGGGTGGATCTCGAGGGAGAAGAATCTCCTCCTGAGGTGCTAGGGTCGGCTGTCGAGTCTCTCGCAAGAGTTGTAGGATCTCGTTTTGAGATTCTTCCATCTTTCGAATTCTCTCTTCTAGGGAGGGTCCCGAGGTCCCCTCTCCAGGTGCGTTTTGCGCCCCGGGGTATAAAGAGGCAGATATCGGATGTCTATGATTCATAGACTGATTTCTCGATTGAAGAGAATGAGAGCGGGAGGCTCCTATGAGGCGACTGCTACGCCTGTTGACCATCGTAGCAATACTTGAAGTTGTGGGATAAGTTTCCCACAGACGGTGCCAAACTGTTGCGGACTCAAATATACGCGGCGATAGATTTTAATTTTTCGTCTCAGCGTTGTACATATATTCAGCACACAAACAGAATCGAAATAGTAACACCAAGATTTTTACGTGGAAAACCCTGGAAAGGGAAAAAAACCACGGGGCCACGCCCAGTTGAAAGAGTTCCACTAGTGTTGTTTGAAGTACACGAGGCTGATTCGTCCTTTGAATTCAGGATGATCAGATTACAATGAGTATCAGTTACAAGGACAAGCAGAATTTCGATGTCACTTGAATGTCCGGCAGAATTCTGGCGTCACTTGGAAAGAAGTCCGGCGTCACTCGGGCGTCGGGTAGAATTCCGGCGTCGGGCAGAATTCCAACGTTGCTCCCGTGTCAGGCAGAGCTCTGGCGTCCCTCCGGGCGCCTGGTGATGCTTCCGGCGGTGTTCCGACAGTGTTCCGGCGGAGTTACGGCGGTGGTCGAGGAGGAGCTGTTCCCTCCTAGGCTTCTCTTCTCTTCTTCTTCTCTTCTTCTCTTCTTGGCTTGGGTCCCCTCTTAAGAGAAATGAGGGGCTATTTATAGTTTTTCTGGAGTGGCATAGCCCGTAAATATGTGAGGGATCAGGGGCAAATAGGGAGTGATCCGGATGAACGGCCGATATTGAATCCCTTGATCGTGAACTATTTATCAAGCATTTGAAGGTCTTAATGATATCAGAATTCTATGATCTTGGGCTTGTTGGATTCGTTCTCGTCGAGTCGCTCGATTCGACTATAAGCTCGCCAAAATCGGAGACCGTTTGGTAACTCAAATAGCTGTTTGATGCTTCCAACAGCGCTTCGGGTACTTGATTTGGACTCACTTGGGCTCGGATTGAGTTGAATTTGGTGTCGTTGGATTCGTATTTCCGAGACGCTCAGTTCGACTATAAGTTTGCTGAAATCAGAGTTTAAATGGTCTCCGAAATAATTTTTGAAGTTTCCAACTTGAGTTTTTCCTCGAGATTCGTGCCCGATCAAGATTATTTTTCGATGACGTATCAACTCTAAAATGTTTGCAATATAATTAAAAAGAGTTTGGGCACCAGGCTTGATCCTATTGAAGCAAAGGTCGATTCTCTTGAATACAATCTCATCCACCATATAACCCAATGTAAATTTGTTCCAAAGAAAACTTCTACATCCTTATCATCATCTTACCCATCTGTACATAAAGTCCCCCATCTATATAGAAAGCCCCCACAACTGGCCCTCCAACCCTCCCATATGTATACAAAGCCCCCCAATTTATACAGAAAGCCCCCATAGTTGCCCCTCCAACCCTCCTATCTGTACATAAAGCCCCCCATATGTATAAAAAACCCCCACAATAGCCCCTCCAAGCCACCCATCTATATATAAAGTCACCCAAGCCAAACATGAAGCCTCCCCAGCTGTATAGAAAGCCCCCCTAGCTACCCCTCAAACCAAACATAAAGCCTCCCTAATAAAATTAAAGTTGACGATATTCGAAACCACCTAGTTACATAGCAAAAGCGTAGTGAAAGAGCATCAAAAGCATAGTGAATTACACATCCTATTATCATTTTCTAAAAATTGTTTCTTATAAACTTAATTCATAGTGAAAACACATATAGTAACATGATCTGAACTAAAGAATTTGATTACGATAGAGATTTCCAAACTATGCAATCTAGTTTTGAAAATTAAAGTTGACGATAGTTGAAACCACTTATTACGCTGCCAAAGGGTAGTGAAAGTGCATCAAAAGCACAATGAAAATACATCAAAAGCATAGTGAATTACACTACATTGTGTCATTTTTTTAGAAAAATTTTCTAACAAATTTAATTCATAGTGAAAACACTTATAGTAATATGATCTGAACTAAAAAAAATTGATTACGATAGAGATTTCCAAACTATGCAATCTTGTTTTGAAAATTAAAGTTGATGTAGTCGAAACCACTGAATACACAGTAAAAGTGCAGTGAGAGTGCATCAAAAGCACAGTGAATTACACATTATATTATCATTTTCTAAGAAAATTTTCTTACAAATTTAATTCATAGTGAAAATACTTATAGTAAAATGAACTAAACCAAAAAAATTTAAAAATTAAAGTTGATGATATTCGAATCCACTGATTATGCAGCACAAGCGCAATAAAAGCACAACAAAAGCACAATGAAAGCACAGTTAAAGCGCAACAAAAGCTCAGTTAACAACAATTAAAGTGCAGTGAATTACATTATCAAAAAACATTTCCTTACATATTTAATATATAGTATACAAAAGTTACTAACATGAACTAAAGTAAAAAAAACTAATTTTATTATAATGAATTTAATAAAAATATTGAGTTTAATAGAAAGTTATTTTTAATTTAACAAATAATCACTAGTCATTACAATTAAAATTTATTACAATTACATCTCTGAAGTAATGATATCCATCATCATTCTTATGTACTCAATCCCCAATTGTCTAGTTATTGCCCCGGTTATGAATTCCTCTCTGAAGCATTCAAGCATGCTTGAGAAATTCATCTATGTTGAAGGATCATTCATTTTTGTTATTTTTTGCATAGTAATTTCTCTGTTGAAAAATTAAGCATAGCAAAATATATATTGTCTCATAATATATAATGAAAAGTAAATTGCGAGGATGTTAAATCTTACTCTTAGGCTTCTTCTTCTTTTTCCAATGGCCCTTCAGTCTTGCACCAGAGATGCCTTTAAGTGTACACTATGGTGGATCTTTTAATTTGTAATTATATCATGTGTATTTCCAACAAACTTATGATTTTTTTTTATCTTGCTATCAAGAATTAAGTATATATTTTCAGTCATGTCCTTCATTTGCAGCCAACATATACTGCTCAGCCTCTTCATTCCCTTGTGTTAGTGTGTTAATTTGATATACAAATCTGCTGAGATAATTTCTGAATATGAATCCACCACCAGCTTCAAAATTATTCTTTCATGTACTTTATATATATATTTATATATATATATATATATATATATATATATATATATATATATATATTCTAGCTCTTGCTAACTATTGCAGCATTAGGGTACTTCTTAGGGATTTTCATAGTATTCAACTATCTCAAAACTCTCATGCAATGAAAACACATCAAATCCATCATCTCAAACTTCTTATAGGTGCATTAAATGCTACATTCTACTGCACCAAAATCAATAACCCAAGAGTTAGATTGGTCCTTATTCTCCGTGTGCTTGACTAAAAACTTCAAAAAATCACTTGAGACAAAGTCTATCCTCATTCCACCCACACCTTATAAAATTTTTCTTCAAAATGGAAATAATTTGCTTGAGTAAAATTAAGTAGCTTGCTTTAATATTAAGCTGCTTTTTGTTATAGGTACTATTTTGGACTTCTCATCCTATTCATTTCAGTGCCAAGTCATTATCACCTTCTCTAAGCCTAGAAAATAATTAGTTATAGAACTTGTGGGCTTTAAAATGACTTGACACATATTATTAGTAGAATCGCTATACTGTGTGGATAGAATGCCCATGCTAAAATAGTCCTTGTTGAATGTTATTGACCACTTATTTCTTATCCTATAATAATCCTCCAACCAATCTTGGTTATGGAGGTTCCCTTCCGTGATCATTTCAGCCTATATTTTCTCAAACTCCTCCTCAGAGTTACACTTATTTAAACACTTATAGAAAAGTCCTCTGACTTTGTTGTTGCTACAAAAGTATCCAACTTTTGATGGAACCTTTTTGGAGATATGCCATTAGCACAGACTATGGTGAGTGTAAGGTAATATAACTTCTATGACCCTAGCAATTGTCTGGTCCTGATCAGTAAATATTATTATTGGATGTTTATCACCAATTATTCATACAAATATTCTAAATAGCCATGTAAATGATTTAATTATTTTCTCTAATAAAAAGGCCACCCCTTGCAAAATATTTTGCCAATGATTATTAACACCGATAAATGACGCACAAATTCAAGTATATCAATTTAGCCTATAGCTAGTATAAAAATTACCACATCTACAAAATAGTTATAATCTATCCTACTAATCCCATCAACCTCAAAAAAATTATTAATCTATCAAATTCATTAATTTGGATGTCCCATGTGAACATGCTATCATTAACTTGACGATCTTTAAATAATTAAATCAAAGAATTAGTGTCCCCAAATTTAATATATGCTCTTTTCTCTTTCTGAATAAAGTTATATGCATCTCTCTTATAGAATCCAACATTCTCAACACCTCCAACTTCATCTATAAGGTAGAAGAATGCATTAACGATTCTTATCTCAATTTTTGTCATTGATTTTAGATCTAAAGCTTTCTCATCATCAATATTCTTACATGATCTCAGGAGGTGTCGGTATGCATCCCTCTTATAGAATCCAACATTCTCAACACCTCCAACTTCATCTATAAGATATGAGAATGCATTAACAATTCTTATCTAGATTTTTGTCATTAATTTTAGAACTCAAGCTTTATCATCATCAATATTCTTACATGATCTCAGGAGGTGTTGGTCTTCTGGCCTAGCCAATTCATGATTGTGGATTTCAATATATTTTTTCACATTCTAATTTTCAGCTTCATCAACTATAAACCTAAACAAAGATGGGCAATCTGTCCTGGTCTCTAATTTTTGATATTTTGTTTGGGAATTCAGATCAAATCTCTTCTTGAAACCAAATTTTGAACAGAGAAAGTTCTTGGATTTTATCTTTTTAGAATTTGGCCAGTAATTATGATGATCCTTACGCACACTAAAATTAGCATTATAGGCATAACTACAGTAAACATCATATGCTTCTTTTTCATCTTTTATACACAACCTGTAATACAAAATAAAGCACAGTGAAAGTGCATAAAAAAAGTAGTGAAAGCATAGTGAAGGTGCAGTGAAAGCGCATCAAAATCATAGTGAAAGCTCAATAAAAGCACAGTGAAAGCATAGTAAAAGCGCAACAAAGGTGCAGTGAAACTAAGTGAAAGTGCATCAATGAGTAGTAGCAATGCGATGTGAAAGCAAAGTAGCAAATACACAATGAATGCGCAATAGCAAATGCACAGTAAAAGTGTAGTGAAATCACAATAAAAGGGCAGCAAAAGTGCAAAAGCAATGCATAGTGAAAGTACAGTAGCAAATGCATAGTGAAAGCACAGTAGTAAATATGTAGTGAAATCACGGTAAAAGCCTAAACCCTAATTTTATCCACCCAATGGCTGAAAGCATAATAATACACATTTTTTATTGCGTATCACTGCATTTTTTACTGCTTATCACTTCTTTTTTACTGAACTTGTATGCACTTGTACTGAGCATTGATGTGCTTTTTCTATGCAGCTTTGTTTTAGCATGAGCATGATATCCACATAGCGCAGCCCATATAAAAAAATTATAAAACTTGGGAAACCCTTATAGAAACTTGGGATGAAGTAGAAATTTATTGGTAAGTTGAAACCTGTAGCAACTCCAACCAAATTAACTTTCAATTCCTGAACGTTTGCATCCATCCTTTCAGCATTTGCGTCTTGTGAGCATGCCATCTCCACGAATAATGCAACGTTCTCCTTAATCTTCATCGGCTGTTCCTTAATTTTTCTTTCTTTACAGGTATCAAAAGTCTTAAATATTTAGATTTGGAAGCTTTCGTGGGGTTTTTCTTAAAATAAAGCACCAACACTAAACCCCTCTTCCAAAAAGTAGAAAACTATGGGTCGGTCAGGCTGACAAGACATAAATACAAAATAAAATTCAATTAAATATTCACGTGTACACTCCACATGTCAATATTTAATTAGAGTCCGAACGTAGAGCTATATTTGTACTCCACACAGAATAATTTCTCCCATAAATGACTTCTTCAACTCATCCGATCCCAACTGGAATAAATTTGGATTTGAATTGAGCAATTTAATAAATGGATGAAATTTGGGTCGTGAATTTCTATCCATTTGTTAAATATATTGGATTCAAATTAATCTATCAATTTAATTTTAATTCAAAAAAAAATCAATTTAGTATTTATCATTAAATTCTTTTATTTATTTATATAATTTTCTTATTTTTAATCAATTAATCTAAAATATACAGTTAAAAAATTAATAAAAATATTTTTTTTTCAGTTTAAATAGGTTATCGGGTCAAGTTTAGGTTGCTAGTGGATCGGATTCAAGTCCACTTCTTTGACCCGTTAAATAAACATGTTAGATTTAGGTTGATCAGATTTGGATCAGGTCAATTTTGGGTCAGATGCGAACCTGACTTGTTGACCGTTTTGACTCCCCTACTAATTGTGTCAATCATCTATGTTTTTTATGCATTTACATTAGTAACATTGAATATTTTTTAATTTTTATATATTTAACACTTAAATTTTATTATTTATTCCTTAAATACTGAAAATATTAAATGATTTTAAAAATAATATCTTCATTTTCTTCATTATAATTTTGTTATTGAACTACTCATTTTTTTCATATATAATTTGTTTTTGCCACCATTCACTGGTGGCAGAACTTCTCATCTTTCACATGCTACTAATCCCATCACTTTTCACCAACTAGATCGTGTCACCCTTCATAAGCAAACACACCAACAGTCTAGTGAATCCCCTTCTTCAATGAGATCTCATCGTGACTCTTCTCCAGCAAGATCCATTCACAAACCTTTGTGACGAGAATCCTTCATGATTACTTTATCATCGAGGGTTTTGTCAATGCTATTAATGAAAGTATATGGGGTGTTAAATAGTGAAGTTTAGATGATATCATTATTAGGGAATTGAGTTATAGACTTATTATGTTTTTTAAAATTTTTTATCAACTAAACTAGCTGCCAACTGCATTTGTTATTACTAGAAATTCACTCAAGAGCTTTAATCAGCAGGCATCGCATTGAATATCCAAATAAGACCATACGTATATAGTCCAAATGTTACCAAATCATACTTATAAATTTCAATTAAATTTGAAAGATCAGGTTTTACTTACTCTCTCAAAATCTTCTCAATAGGAAAATAAATAACTTTTTCCAGATAAATAATAGCATTTTTGGTATTAAAAAGAGTGGAAAATTCGACTTTGTATGCCTCTTAATAGGTGTAATTGGAGAAATAAACCTTTTTTTTTGAAATATACCAAAAGGTTATTACGAACCAAAATACCCTTCATATGCTTATATTCTTGTTACATAGGAAGAACTTCCTCATTCTATAAGAAGAACACTAAAATGCCCTTCCATATTTCAACCTTCTTCATTGAAATTTCAATAGTTGGTGGTGAAATCAATTGAATGTTAAAATGACACACCAAGAAAAGGGGGGGGGGGGGGGGGGGGGGTGAATCGGTGTTTTAAAATTTTTTTTCAAAACCTGTTTTTAATTTAAAACAAATTTAGAATTTAATGCAGAAGCGAATAACAAAACAAATACTAATTTTTCATTTTAAATTTTGTAGAAAAAAAGTAATTAACAAAATTTTAGTTTTTTTAATTTTCCTAATTTTTTTATTTTAAAATAAAGATTGAATTCAATTAAACACAATGAATAATATATCACAATAATAATCAAGCTCAACCCAAATTACATAAAAATAAATATGGAGGAAGTAAAAACTACAAAAAGTAAATGCAAAAAGAAAAAGAATGCAAACAAAATTTTTATTGTTGTTCGATCAGCTTGACTTACATCCATTCCTCGAAGTCCTCATATTCGAGTATTGCACTAATCAATATTGTTTCTCCTTTAGCCCCACGGCTAGGTGGAGAAGCCCTTTTAGACTCAAATCAGTTTCACCTCTCTAGTGTCGCGGAGAGCCGAGATCCCTTTCACCTCCTCAGTGCGGTGGAGTAGCCGACGGCCTTTGACACCAAAAGATTCTTCACAGAGCTTCCCTCAAGAAAAACACTAACAGATGGAAGAACTAAGGTGCAAGTTGTCCGGAGCAATCGTGTGGAAACCCCTCTCACGCTCTCTTAAAACTCATAAGGATCTTCTCCCTCTCACACAACCTCACCCTTTATCTGTCTTTGCTTATTGCCCTCTCTTTAAACTCTCTCCAAAAGAAATAATCATCTAACAGAGTGTAAATAGTGGACTTCCAAAAACTCTAATTTTTCAATTATGTTGTTTCTGATCGTACGGTACGATATGAGTATTGTACCATATACGATTAGTTTAATTTTGAGTTGTAGTATTGTATGATGAATAGTAGTTCAGTATGATCAGTTCAAATCTTTTACTCATCAACTAGTATGAATATCAAATTGTACATTACGATTAGTTCAATTGAATCATAGTTTGTACGGGATGAATCCTAGGATGATTAAACATCATCCAGAAGGTCATTCTGTCGATCGTCCAGTACAATCCAGTTCACAATGTATGATCTTAAATCTTAATTAATTCAAATTAGCTTTATTAATCACAGGGATTAAATTAGGCAAGATTATAAAGCATCGTACACTACAAATAGAATAAAATTTTAATTTTAAATTATTTCCTAATTTAATTAACAGTGGGGTTTCTTAAAATATAGGATCGATCAGTACAAACAAGATTTTATACAGTATGCCTATTTAAGTTTTATTTCAATTTATTCTCACCTAATTAAATATTTTAATTAATATTTTATTGTAGTGATAGTATAGTAACATCCAAATGATCTTGTACAATTTTCAAAAAAATAAAAATATTTAATTACAGTCCCACTTCTGTATGTGTGTGCATGGTTGCTAAACAAACATACTCTTATTACAAAAATAGACTAAAAAATAAAATTACATACTCTTTTATATATAATTCAAATCACAAGCTTGCACAATATAGTCTTGAGCCTTGAATTTTTAATCATTCTTTGTGTATGCTATTACCTAAAAGGGTTAGTAGTACACAAAACAAATATCCAAAATATGTTGAAGGAATAATTAAATAATCATTAGATAATATTTATAATCATCAAAATATATGGTCAAGCTCCCATCTTATAACATCCATTATTGTTATCATCATTTCATTTTAAGAATTCTTTACTTAATAGAGTAAAATAATCAAACTAGTGAAGCACAATAAAAAAAATCATCAATGACTTTAGTAGACATGTATAATCTTCTTTTAATGTTTCTATCATGAAATGGAAGTTAGGCATTTTGATGGAGCTTTAACACATAGCCTGATACAACATTGAATAAACTATTTTGAATCTTATCAGAAAATGTATCAAAACTATATTTAAAGCGTGACTGTATATGGTTTAAACATAGTTCAAACATATTCAAATGCATTTTTGAACCTTATTCAAACATGGTCCAACTCATGTTTAAACCTAACTGTTCAAACAAGTGTTTAACCACATGGTTCGAGCCATGTTACAATATGGTTCAAACATGGCTAAAACTTTATTCGATCATAGTTTAAGCACGTATTCTAATTATAGTGAAATTATGTGTTGACCACTTATTTTATAAAGATGAATCAAGTATTACTGGTAATGCATTATATGGAGGAGAGTGGAATGAAGACACCAAGTCGATCAAATATTTATCAGAAAACAAAGAAAATGATTAATAGTGCAAATAAGTATCTCTTTGGAAGGTCCCATAGATCTTATATGCAAAGTGATAAAGATTGAAGAACCAATTTAATATGAAATTGTAGGTAATGTACCTCTTTGGTATAACATTATATATAATTTCAATTCCTTCAACTAAGATGCTGACATATTATGATAATGCTTTTATTAATGAGATCCATATCTATTCAACACTCATTTCTAATGTGTTTCTATTGCTTCCAGAAATATTTTAATTATACTTGTATATACAAATGAGGGTGATGTAAGATTAGTTAGTTCTTCATCTTTTATAGGTATAGATGATATGTGAACATACCACTTGCATAAGTAGATGATGTTGTAGATGTAATATCTAGAGCAATAATATTTTGAATTGATATGGATCTGATCTAGTAAGTTCTGTGTGTTTTCATTTTAACATTTTCTTATATGTGAATGTCTATGTATGTTTCTAAATGAATCATTTCTATTTTAGAGTTTTTTTTAGTGTTTCATGTGTAAAATTCTGCATGTATAAAACTTTCCCTTAGGAGTACTATGACACTTTGTTGGGGAGCATTGCAACACTTGGCTCTCTATATTTTTTATTTTGAAAAATGATAAAATGATATTTTTTGGGGAACACTACAACATCTGGTTGGAATATGCCTGAAATTTGTGAATTTGAGAAGTTTAGATGATGCTCTAGTAGCTCTATTATTCTGTGTATAGGGAGTCATAAGGGTCTGAAATTTTGAATATTTGTGATACTAAGCACTAGGAGTTATAAAAGTCTATTATCTGATATGCTAGTGCCAAGAGTTATAAGGGCCTAAAATTCTACCTTATAATATCTACTAGAAGGTATAAAAGCCTGACATAAATTAATATGATCAATTTTGAACAATTGATGTGATGTGTCTAATTTTTATTATTGATGATCTGATATGTTATGTTCATTATTTTTATTTCTATTATCTATTTTGTGTTTTAAACTATTAGATTTGTTCTGTGAAACAATAGATTCTAACACTGTTATGAGTAATTTGTTACTATTCAGTTGAAGGTTTTATACGAATAGTATGTTTTAACTTTCTATTCTGCTATGCTGAATATCTATCATTTTATTTATTAAAAATTTGGATAGGTTCAGTCTAGTATACTGAGCCATGATTTGCTCATGCTTGCTATTCTACATCTGTTTTAGGTCAGAGCAAGGGACCAGGACAAGTTGAGTAGGGAGAGGCTACAAATTTTGATCTATCTATAGATATCTTTTCTTAGATATTTTAGCAGTCATTACTATTTTGTTATGTACTATATTCTTCTATTCCATACACTACTTGCAAAGAAATATTTTGATTTATATATTTATGACATGAATGAAAAAGATATTTGCTGATGAGTATTTTTTTATTTATTTGAAGTAAACTAGCATTTATGTAGTCTAAAATAATTGAGAGTGTTAAAATTCTCTACAAATAGGTCTTGGAAAAATTTTCATGTTATAATCTGACACAATATGAGTTGTTATGTATGTGGGTTATATCGAGTGGAGCTATGAGTTTCCATGCCACATATTAAAATATGTGATGTTGTGGACATAGTGGCTGAAGATGATAGTAGCTCCATGGATGCTTCAATACTAAAGCATTCATTAGAGATTATAACCCAATTTGTGATATACATGAAACTAATAAATGGGGGAGAGGTATTCTGAGTCTTCGTTTTCCTTGAAACTAAAAGCAATAATTCAATATACAAAGAACACACCGAATGGCTCCTTTCCTATAAGGGTTTATGTTTGAAAGTACCACTAATTTAATGGCTACTAATATAATGTCCTCATGCTTAAGGTTGTTCATTGTTCATTTGAAAGTTGGGTAGCTTTTTAGGGGAAATAAGAGTTAAAGTGGATGTTACATCTACATGTGATGAAAAACTTTTAGTTTCAGTTGAAGAAATCGGGTATGGTACATTGGTTGCACTACTCATGGAGCTTATGAGTGTGATGTTGGCAAATACAAATATATTTGAGACCAAGAGCCATAAATGAGATCACAATTACACTTTGGATGTTAGATTGAAAAACCACTAACAAGCTTAATAATGGCTCATTAGACATATAATTAAGGTGAAGCTCATCAGATTTAATCCTAATTTAAAGCTAATGATGATTATATTATATGTGAAGAAGAAATAAGACATTCATTTCTCCTATAAAATTCTTGGCAATGTCATGAGCAAGTTATCATTTATGTAAGAGGTTCTATAAAGCATCCTTTTAGAAGTTACTATCTTATTTAGGTATGTTAAACAACAAAATAAAAAAAACTGAGAAAATTATTAATCTTTAGCATGGTAGTAAATGTCATTTCAGTATATTTACTACTCTATGGGTGTTTGTGTTTATGTCTTCAAAAGCACATGCCACTTAGTGTCAAGTATCGACAAAATATCTTTGAATACAAACTGTTGAAGTCCTTTGCTTGTAGTAGTGGTACATGATGTTAATACTCAAATTTATCTAGTGGCATTTATAGTGGTTGACTCAAAAAATAATGAGTCATGGATGTATGTCATAATCAGGTTGAGAGAGTCACTTAGCAAATTGGATAAGTTGTTTATCTATGATAAACATAACAATATTGTTAATATTTTATCATCCATCTTTTTGTAGACACATCATGGAGCTTGCACCGATCATTTCATAATGAATATTATAATTGGGTTCAAAATCTATAGTTGTCATAAGGAATATCACTTACCTTACAAGGCTTATAGAATAGATGAATTATGCATTTACTTTGATAAAATGCATGTCAATAACACAACCATAAGTGCCTATTTAGAGAATAGCCTTATCTTTTTGTGGTGGGCTCGTGCTTTCTTTCATAGAAATATATATGACTTGAGGGCAACTAGTATTTCAAAAAGTTTTAACAATATTTTTAAGAGTGTGCTCCTATTTAGTGATTACTTTACTAAAGTTTTTTGGGCACATAAAACATAAAAGTTTCTTTGATAGACACACCATTGCATTGAATATAAAAATTATTTTGGTGAAGAAAATAAAAGAAGTATTGGGAAAGCTTCTGAATAAGGCTCAAAATTTGATTATATGCTCATTAGTCAATTTGAATTGCATGTCCTTGACTATAATCTTAGTTGTGATGTTGATTTGTTGGAGTGGTATGTACATGCAAAAAATTTGATATTATGGCTATTTCATGCGAGCATGCATTGGTTGCAGCTCACGATTAGAGTGTCAGTTATTATAATTTATATTCAAAGTTGTATCTTGAGAAGCATTAGTTATATACTTATATATATTGAAAATAATTTATTAATAAAAGAATGAAAATATATAAGGATTCTAGAAATAAATAAAGTTGTTTTATTAACCCTCATTGATCAAGTTTAAGTGTGGTCATCCAAAAAATTATAAGATATTCAAAGGGAGAGAATGATGTAGTGCAATTTATGCACAACCAATGTGGAGCAAGAGGCCATAATTGAGTTACTTACATGGCTAAATGGCAACTGCCTTCATAATAATGTTTACTTTGCTCTTCTTATTATTGTAAAAATATTATAACTACTTAGATTTAATATAATTCTTAAATTAATATCACTAATTAATTATATAGTGATGTAATGTTTGTCATTATAATGTGTTATATATATGTGAATTTATATTTTAATATGTTGTGTCATAGCTATTGTGATAGCTCTCTATTATATTATAGCTCATAGATTACACTATGTTGCATCTACTTTATAATATATTATGTTATAGTTATTGTGATTATACTATGACATATCAACCTTATAATTTTCTCTATTAAAGCATCTGGAATGCACTTTGTTGTATCTACCGTAGGTAAATCCAGTTTCAACCATATTCAAGCATACTTTAAACTAGGATCAAATTTTGTTGAAGTATTATTCCAATTTTGTTCAAACTTTGTTCCAGTGTTGTTCACAGACTTTAAATAAGTAGTCCACTATAAAAAAATAGTGTTTTCTTGTCCGAATGAACTTTTAAGCATATTTCTCCAAGAATATAAATAACGCTCATGTTTCTCCAATCACACATTATAAATCATATAAAGTCAAAATTACAAAAATAGTATAGGAACACAAAATTAGTTGATTATTCTATTTATGTATTCAAATTTTAAAAGAAAACATCTAATTAACATAAATCTCTAACCAAGTTATTACATATTAGAGCTTGCATACTCATTTTTAAGCTTATATTTTTTATGATTCAAAAGTAAATGTGTTGTCTTGTGATTTTTCATCATCTTTATCTACTCCTCTTGTATGATTTAATGGCTTAACTTATTATTATTATCACTTTAGCCATCTAAAGTTCACCAAATCTTATAGTTGTGTTGACCTCTGTGTATATCTCATGACCAATTTAATCGAATACAATGAAAGTGATAGCCAATTAATACAAAATCACACAATCGATTCTAAATGTCTTAACCACAATCAAAGTCACTGGTTTAAGAAGCAAACCACATCGATGAGTTTGGAGTGCCAAAATCACTAAAGAAGCACCTCTCATGATCAATTAGATCAATCTCGATCAAGTCGATGGATGATGGACGTGATGTTACACAAATTAGGTTTGAAGTTGCTCGATTGCAATCAAAATCACTTGAATGTTGCTCTTTTAGGAAACAAACTACATCGACACATCTAGAACATCAAAATTATCTAAAATAAATAGCCATATTGCCTAGATCATTTCATGAAAGAGAAATACAAAATTTACTTACTCGCTAGCTAAGGATGAAATTTTGACATACTTAAGCAAAAAGAAATTGTGCAATGATTCAATTCTGCATTTTAATTTATCTTTCTCTAATTATATATGTAGTATCATAAAATCATAAAAAAATAAAAAAATAAAGAAAGTTCCATAAATCTTATAGGCTTGAGACCCTTAGTGTCAAATCCCAAATTAGTATTGATAGCCTTTCTTACCATGTCCCCATTTCAAGCACACATCATCCCTTACACAAATCTCATAAATTCCTTTTCTCCTTATCCACCTAGTCCCACCTAGGGGTACAAATGAGCCAAGCCAGCTCATGTTTGACTCGTTAAGAAGCTCGCAAGTTGATCATATCGAGTTTTGAGCTTGAGCAGAATTTCAAGCTCTCATTGTACTATCGAGCTCTAGTTTAACTGAAATGATGCTTGACTTGATTATTCATCGAGAGGCTCGAGTTTGAAAGTAGAACTATAGGATTAGACATTGAAAGCAGAACCACAGGGGCCAGCTTGGATGTGCTTGAATGAGGAAAAAAGAATTGGAACTGTGGGTTCAGACATGGAAGGCTAAATTACATAAAGTTGAAGCAGAAGTGGCCCATGGAGATGAAATCCATATGCCTAGAGAGCTAGCTTACGATCTGACATCCACTGCCATGAGTTGAGCTTTCCTTTTAAGCTCGACTTGAGTTCAAGCTCAGGATTTGGCTTGTGGGTCAAGTTCGAGTTATACATGACTTGATCTCGACTTGACTCTGTGGGCTTCAAAAATTTGCCCCCGGCCTCCTTGCTTCTTTTTAGGGAGTTAACATATTAAGTTTTGGGATAAATTTGGGACGGTAGATTGGGTTTGTAGATAAGACACTACCTAGAGATTTCATCCTCATTTTGCGAGGACTTTATGATCTAAGTTCTGGTTTCCTATAGGCGCAAGCCCTTATAGTTAATCACCCCTCCCGGTAATGAAAGAGAACTTTCAATTAAGGCTAGTCATCAATCAGATACACAGAGATACATGTATCTGGCATATAATAGCAGCATAGGTTTAGGAATTGGAAGTTTGATATTTAAAATTAGAAATTTCACCAATTTTGTACTTAAAGCGGATGGTGGGCGAATAGATGATGGACCCGATCAAGAACCCATTATTCCATCATCTCGGGCCATCGTGGTCCCATGTCTCTATCAATTATATCCTATTGGTTTATATCTCAAGGATTTGATGCCATTGGGGAGCATAGTAGCTTTAACTATAACCGTAATTTAGTGGTGCCATTTGGTGGAAAAATTATTCGGTCTAGAGGGCCACGATCATAACCGTTTATCCTATGATGCCATTTGGTAGCAAAACTATCGGTTAGAGGATACATGCCACATCCTTACTGATAGGGGATTATTTTAGAATAAATCATAGTGATATTCTCAACTAGACATTAGCTCTTTGTGAGATGAAGTTATTTTCATATTTGTCTACCTCGACAAACTGTTGTGGAGGGTGGATGAATTTTGTGCTTTAAGTATTGGATGGTTGATTTCAATTTTAAATTTTTAGATTTGATAGTTTATTGGAGTTTTGAGTTTTAAATGGGTATTTGGGTAGAATTTTTGAATATTTAGAATTGACCCCTCCGATTGAGATTTACATTCAATACAACCATCATCAGGGTATTTATGGGTATTTGGAAAGTCTATAAGATATTTGGAATTGACCCATCTGGTTGAGATCTACATTCAATGCGGCCATCATCAGAATGTATGGGGTCATTTCATTTGTTGATTGAACCTTATCAACTCTGTCAACTTGCTGATAGAGGATCGAGCTCATCGGCTATATATTTTTGTTGATGAATTTTTTTTTATTATAAATCTTAAAGGCCTAATATGAATATATAAAATAGATATTTTAGTCAACACCTTGATCGTATATTTATTTGATAGTTTGAGCCATGTGAACTCCTATCTATCCACATAGAATGATCAGGCCCAAATTTAGGTTCCGTTATAGACCCGCACAGCATCCCTAGACATCACGTGTATACCCATAATTTGCTCGTTGGGGCCCATACATGTATATTATTGCAAATGCATCTCTTTGTGTTTGTGTGTATACAAATCATAGTGCATGTGTGGGGGTATTTTTTTTAGAAATTTTAACACTGCGCAGTTATGCGGATAACTATCAATGAAATATATGCAACACTTTATATAGAAGTCCATAAATGCCTTCTGTCCGTTTGTATGAATGTTCTTGATCTAGTGGTATAGCATCGCACTACAGTCATTTTTCTATTGCATACAGGTAGACTATCGTGCACTACTTATTGCTTTTTGCAAGTAGATTGTTATGTACTAATGCATCTCCTGCTATGTGTTTGTAGACGCTTATATTCATTGTAGAATCTTGATCTTTGCACATAGTTGTCATGTAGCATACGTACCAAGTGTACTGCATTCACCACTGGATCTTCCATGCATGCTTGCCAGCAAGTTGTTACATTCATCGTTATTGCTAACAAGTGTTTGCATCTACTATAGTTCTTCTTCTATTTGCTTATAAATGATATATCGAATGTATAACGGGCCTCCTATAAAGGGTATGTAGGCACTTGCATTTGTTGCATATCTTTTAATGTTTTATTGCAATGGACTAATTTATTTGCTCAATATTGTATGATGACCAATCGTAAAGGTGCCATAGCATTTATTTCCTATTGCTACGATAGCTTGTGAACACTTGTGTTCATTACATGCCTATTCCCCATGTTTGTAGGTAACTTGTTGCACCTATGATGGGTCTTTGATAGCGGAAAATAAGAACTTGTGTTTGTTGCAGTCCTGCAACATTTCTACTATCATTGCTTGCAAGTAGATTAACATGCTCATTTGTGAACTAATGTTGGTTGATTTGCTTATGGATGTTAGCATTCAACATATGTGATTGCTGATAAATCACCATATTCACTGCACATTTTTTTTATGCATTATGGGCATTCATTCTTACTTGTAAGTAACATGTAACATGCATTGTAAGCTTTTTATCATCATTTGCATGGAGAGTTCATTTCCCACTTGCTTGTTTACGTAATGACATTGGCTATGAAGATTTTACTGCATTCATCACATATCCTTGCTTGCATGACACTTATTTAAATGCATTCAAATTATTGATTAACATTTTATATTTTGAATATTTATTATGAACTTGTAAGATTAAAATCCAATTCTTTGCTGTGTTAATTCTATTCTTGTCATGCTCAAGTTTGAGCTCATTTCACTTTCATGTCATCTAGGTCAGGTTCAAATCTGAGTCTGGTTCAAGTTCATGTCCACTGTAGTTCATGTTCAGTTTAGGCTAAGTTCAATATGCAAGTTCAATTCAAGTCCAAGATGAGTTTAGGTTCACTTATGTTTTATTCAATTCAAGTCCCCTATAGTACAACATGTATATCAACTTTACTATCATTTGGTTCAAATTTAATTTTTCTTTAAGATCAACTTGTTATCATTTGCTCAATTTTAGGTCATTTATTTAGTTCATTTGTATTCAAGTTAATGTCCAAATAAAGTCCTTGGTTCACCAAAAATTTTGGTAGCCTCCTAGTGTCTTCCCCATTTAGGAGAAACTATATGAGTTATAGCCTGCCCGCCACGTTAAGAAAGAACTGCACGGTCGGTGTCAGGGGATACCACAGCCGTATTCTTCATCCCCACCACGCCAAGAAAGGCGTGCATGGGAATTCAAAAGCACTTGTTTGAAAACACAGTTATTTCCCTGACGGTATTAAATCACATACATATACTTATATTTTTGTCCCACCATGCCAAAAACATGTACACATGGCTCGCTTGCCTCATAATAAGTGCCGCACCAAGTTCCCTCCTACCACGTAAAGAAAAGCGTGCATAAGGGGTCCCTCGATGTGCTGTAGACACTAAAAATAAGACTTTGGAGGATTACCCACCTCATTGCAAGCACCGCAACGGGCTTCCTCCCACCATGCTAAGAAAGCGTGCATGGGCGGTTGCTCGCCGCATTGCAAGCACTGAATGGGATATCGTAGGGTTGTTTGATTAAAAATGTCTTATTTAAGTTTTTAAAAACTTAATTTTCTTTGGAAAAAGTTAATTTTATGAATTTTAGTTTTGAAATCGAACATATTAATATGAATGATATGTCACTTTGAAAGGTGAACATATCGTTCCCTAATAGGTTCAGATTATAAAACTTTGGATTTATCCTTATTATTGTAGTCAAACTCAGGGAAAAATTAATGACCTTGGAGGGTCAAAATAAAATTTTGATTGAGTGTTTGATTATGTTAATCTGGATAAAGAGATCATTAAGTTCATAATTAAAATTAAGATAGTAAATGATATATCTCTCCGAGGAAAGAAGATATCAATCACTATCGATCATTTGAAAATGATGATATTAATCATTAGGTTTGATTTTTCCAAAAATAATCGATTGAAGTTTTGAAAACTTAATTTTAAAAATTAGATCTGGGTTTCTAAATCTCCTACAAGTGCAAGCCCTTGTACTTTATATCGTAGGAAATCAAAATTTCCTATGAATACTCTTGATTAAAATAGCGATGAAAATTTCATTTAAGAATTTTAAAGTTTGATATCAAAGAAGGTATGGATTCAAAATTCAATTGGGATTGGATTAAGGTTGAGCACTTATTTCTAGAATCAAAGGAGGAATGGTAGGAGGCATTTGGGAATCTGAATTAATTTAGAAGTGCCCCAATCTATCCTAAGTGTTGGGCTCAAATTTAATTGAATGAGATTTAAGTTTGAGTTACCAATTTTATTAGAAGGTTGGGATTAGATTTCTAAAAGTTGAGGTCTTATAGCCTGAGCCTACCTTAGAACCTATGTCTAAAATTGGGTACCAAAAATTAATGACCAGAACCTATCTAATGCAATACAGCATCTGGACTTACCCCGGCCTGGATTTAGGAGCCATCTAACCACCTTGTCGCTTTAAAATCATGTGTCCGATCACTTATGAAAGAGTGGATAGGGATGTTGTATTAAGTTAAGTTTAAGAAAAGTGGGGCTGACATCTAGAGCAGATCCTAATTAGCCCTTTGACTTATATTGGGTAATTGATGCTTAAAGTAAAATGTAATTATAAATTTAAACACTTTTAAGTTTGTATCTAATGTAATGCATGCTAGTTGACTGGATTAAATACTTAAATCAAAATGAAACAGTTTTAAAAAGGCTTAAAAATAATTTTATCCTAGAGATTGGACAGATTGCCCTTGAGTGATTTGCACTCTCATAGGCAAGGTGGTCTGTCAAAACCTGCAGGCGGGGAGGTGCCTAACAAAGGAAAGAAGGATGCATCAAAATGCTATAGAAACTCCCGGTGATCCCGGGCTTACTTCTTAAAGCATTAAAATTTCTATAATAACTTAAATGTTTTAAATTTGATTAAGTTAGAAAAATTTTAAAGATCTCTCATGAGCTTCCGATCAGATTCTAGGAAAAATCAAAATAGACATGCAAGTGCCAAAGAAACAACGAAAAGCAGACAATCTTAATCTTAATTAAAACAAGCAACGTACAAATTAAATTAATTAAATAAATTAAAGAGTCAATTTGGAAAGTGCCACTTAATAGTACAACCCATGGTCTACAGAAAGTAAAGTGGCTGGGCACCATTCATAAGAACCTGGATTCTACTCCTAAGACTCAAGTAACTTTGAGAATTATGATTCTTCTCGTTCTTTGCTTCTTAGTCTTTCTACGGGCTCCTTAGATCTGTCAGGTCCGGATATATTTTAAGCCAAGTTTTTAATTTTAATTTCTAAAAAAATTAATTTAATATTAAGTTAAATATTAATTAAATATTAAGAATATTTAAACTGTTGCAAATTTGGTTTCAAAAAGTACAGTTTTGATGATGACAAACATGTTAGTATTCTATTTTGCTTGGCTGACCCATTTTAGGTACAAAAGATCAAAAGCAACTCAAGCCAACTCAAGATTAGGTCCAAGTGTGTCTAAATGTAATATTTTTCTTTTCTTGAGTCAAAAGTAATGTAACTGATCCCCTAGGTAAGTAACCTTGTACACACACACTTAGGGGAAGAGCTTGAGTGAATTAGAGTTTCTGTTCATTTTTTGTTCAGATCATCCTGGACGATATTCATACGTCCTGGACGAACAAGTGAAAGTAGAAACCCTAATTAGGGTGACAATGTTAAGCCGGGTTGATTAAGCTGATCGTCCTAGACGATAGACTCAAATAAAAAATTCTCAACCGCCAGATCAAGTTAGACAAGTTTTATTTTTGGTGATTTGGTCTGATCGTCCCGGACGATACGTGTATCGTCCAAGATGATCTAGTATAATCATGCCTAAATTAGACTGGTGATTAAGGAAAGTAATTAATATTTAATTGATATGATCATATCGTCTGGGATGATCGCAAGATCATCCGGGACGATTATAATTATCCAGTATGTTTCACCTATACATCCAGAGCGGTGCTCAGGATGATTTTGGCACTTTTTGAACTAATCGTACAGGACGATAGCAATATCATCCTGGTCGATCAAGTCATTTTTAGGTCATCCAGCACAAGTTCCCCTAGACGACCAGAGCGGTCTTCTGGACAAAGTTCTTGAATTTACACTAATCGTCCCGGACGATCGCAGAATCGTACGGGACGATCTGAACAACTTTTTCTACTAATCGTCCAGAAGAGCCAAATCGTCCAGGTTGAAACAGGTGATTTTGAACTGATCGTACAAGATGATCTATTAATCTTCCTGGATGATATGTGTCGATCAGTTGAGATTTAGGGCAATTTTTGAGCCCTCCTATAAAAGATCTTTTTCTTCCAACAAGAAAAATCTTTTGCCACTTTTCTTTCTAGAGAAACCTTAAGAGAGAGAGAGAGAGAGAGCTTGGGAGAGAGAGAGAGGATCTTATGAGGGGGAGTTTGTGAGGGATTCACAAAGGTTGCTCCAAGCAAGGATCAGAGTCATCTTCTCCGTTCATCGTCTGTCGTCTTGTCGGTGTTTTCTGTGGGAGGATCATTCGCAAGAAGATCTGGGTTCTCTGCCCGCTTCAGGAGGAAGCGAAAGGAGTTCAGGTTCTCTGCCTGCTTCAGGAGGAAACAAAAGGAGTTCGGGTTCTCTGCCTACTTCAGGAGGAAGCGAAAGGAGTTCAGGTTCTCTGCCTCACCAGGTTGGTGAAAAAGAGTTTTGTACAAGCTTCTCCGCCTTGTGTGGGAGTAGAGGGAGAGTCACTTTTGTGTTAGTGCAATACCCAGAGAGGAGGCTCCATGGAGTGGACGTAGGTCAAGTTGACCGAACCACTGTAAAATCTGGTGTGCTCTTTCTGATTATTTTCTGATTAAAATCTGGATGATCCTCCCACAGAGAAACCAACAAGATAAGAGACGATGACCGGAGAAGATGACTCAGATCCTTACTTGGAGCAACCTTTATGAATCCCTCACAAACTCTCCCTCACAAGATCCTCTCTCTCTCCCAAGCTCTCTCTCTCTCTCTCTCTCTCTCTCTCTCTCTCTCTCTCAAGGTGCTCTTTGGAAAGACAGGTGGCAAAAAATTTTTCTTGTTGAAAGAAAAAGATCTTAAATAGGAGGGCTAAAAAATTGCCCTAAATCTCAACTAGTCGTAAAAGATCATCCAGGACAATCGGTCAATAATCCTATATGATTAGTACAAAATCATATGTATCACCCTAGATGATCTAGTTTCTCTGGACGATTAGTAGATAAAATTTGTTCAGATCATCCTGTGCGATTCTACGATCGTCCGGGATGATTAGTTTAAATTAAGAATTTCATCCAGAAGACAGCTCGGGTCGTCTAGGGCAACCTATGCTGGACGATCTCAAAATGACTTGATTGTTAAGGATGATATTTATATCATCCTGTATAATTAGTTCAAAAATAATAATATCATCCTACACATAGCTCGGGTCGTACAGCCAAAATATGCTGGATGATGTCAAAATGACTTGATCGTCCGGGCCGATATCTCGATCGTCCTGTACGATTAGTTCAAAATTAGGAATATCGTCCAACACATTTTTCAGATTGTCCAGGTGAAGTTCTCTAGACGGTTAGGATTTTGTATGTACTATCCCAAACGATATGGCGATTGTCCAGGATGATATGATCGTATTAATCAAATGTTAATTACTTTCTTAAATCACCAGACTAATTTAGGCATGATTGTAAAGGATCATCCGGGATGATCAGACCAAATCTCTAAAAATAAAAACTTTCCTAACTTAATCTAGCGGCTGAGAATTTTTTATTTGAGCCTATCGTCATGTATGATGTGTATATCATCCAGGATAATCTACTTAATCAAATCGACCTAACATGGTTGCCCTAATTAGGGTTTTTTTCACTAGATCGTCCAGGATGATATAAATATCGTCTAGGATGATATGAACAAAATTTGAAACATAAACTCTCACTCACTAAAACTCTCCCCCTGAGAGTGTGTGTGCAAGGTTACTTAGCTAGGGGATCAATTATATTACATTTGACTCAAGAAAGGGAAAATTTATGTTTAAACACACGCGGACCTTATCTTGAGTTTGCTTGAATTGCATTTAATCTTTTGTACCTGAAATATTAGCTAATCAAAATAGAATACAAAAATATTTGTTATCATCAAAATTATAATTCTTAAATTCAGGTTTGCAATAATCTCCCCCTTTTTTATGATGTCAAATATTTATTTAGTAGTTTCAAATCAAGTAGATTACAGTAATTAAAATACAGATGAGAGAAAATTTGTCATTGCAAATATTACTAATCATTGACAAACAGTGACATTCAATACACAAAAGAAACTACTATAATACAAAAATAATAAAAGAAATTACTAGTACCACAAAAATAACTCCCCCTTTTGACATCACAAAAAGGAGACAAAAAAAGGCAAAATAATAACAAACTAAAATATCATAACACACCAACCTAATAGAGAGGAAGATCTTGATCAGATGAAGGAGGTGGTGGTGAATGAAAGTAGCTGTGAATGGTGGCGAAATTGTTCACCAAACTAGACCATGTCCTTGTCGTACTGCTGTTGTTGGTGAGTCACAAATGAATTGAAGCGAGCAACATCCTCAACATGTTGCTACTCCTAGGCAACCACATAGGAGTCAAAGCGGGCCTCCCACTGGTCAAAACACTACACCAAGTGATCTAAGGGTGATGCTATACAGAGAGGAGAAGGTGCAGTAGGCTCAGGAGCAGCCTCCCCCTCTTCTCCCTCAACATCCGCTGTGGGCTTCGAATGAAGTCTAGTACTATGGAGAGTATGAAAAGAGCTGTTGGAGAAGAAGATAGGTTGGATTCTGGCTAGATCTGGATATTAAAAATTGTATTTAGTTTCAAGGGCATAGTGAATGAGATGTCCTAAAGCCAGATTGGGGCGTCTTCTATGGCCCTAATCTCTAATGGTAGTCAGTTGTTCAATGTAGCGAAAAATTAAATCAGTTTCATTAAAGTCACGACGGGCCATGATGTAGTAGGTAGTTATAGAGAGCAAAGGAGTGATGAAGATGTGGTCCCCAGGCTTAGGAAAAATGGAGGAGCGAAGGACATGTTGGGTTGTCCTTACATCTTTGACTAGGGAGGAACAGGCCTGGTCGTGGTATTGGGTATTCGTGTTTCTAAGAAAGTGGTTGGGGACACTCCAATTAAAGTCAGGATATATGCTAAAATATGAAGCTTATCGCTAGAAGTGGATAGCTGAAGAATGTTATGAAGGGCGGAGTAATCAGTGGTAATGTGAAGATTCGCAAAGAAAACTCTAAGAAGTTCAGTGCTAAAAGGAAAAGCCAATATAAGAATGAAGGTGAGGGATATGTGAGTGAATAGATCAAGTAGCAGATATGTGAGGGTCCGTAGGTTCACAATTTTGGAGATAGTGATCCCAGTATCAAGATATCTTTGAAATGCAGCTTGATCAACTGCATCAGAAAAGCAGGGATCAGTAGTTCCCCAGGAGGAACTAGCACCCTAATGTTGAGATCGTTTGCCACCAGCCATTAGAAGATGAGGGGATGAAAGATTGAGGGAAGAATGGTGAAAAGTGGTGAAGAAAATGGTTGTTTAAATAGAAATCGTCTAGATCATCCAGGATGATCGCAGGATCATCCAGGACGATAGGATCAATTATGATGTCCAGGATGATTGGTTAAAAAGGTGGTCGAATCATCCAGGATGATTAGATATCATTCAAGATGATTAGTCACAGATGATCATCCCAAGGAGATAGGCTGGATAACTTTTTACTAAAGGTATCGTCGAGGACGATGAGGTGGATCATCCCGGATGATATGCAATAAATGTATTGGATGAGCTGAATTTGAATTATCCAGCTGCAGACACTTGGATCGTCCAGGATGATGAGGTAGATCATCCAAGACGATCACCAATAATTGGTACACACCAACCGTTGGATCATGGTTGGGATGATTTGAATGGATCATCCAGGACGATGTATGGATCATCCAGGATGATGTGGGGATCATCTAGGATGATGTGAAGAAAAAGTAAAAAAAATGAAGGATGGAGAGGAAAGATTAGGGATCCAAAAAACACACACAAAAAAAAGAAAAATTCAAAATCAAATCAAATAAAAGCTAGAAACAAGAAAAATAAGAATAATAATAATAATAATTTTTTTAATTGATCAGCTCCAGTGAAATAGAATTTTCCTTGATTTTTAATTCAAAAGCCAGTAAGAAGAAAATTGACCACACTGAAATCCAAAAAAAATAAAAAATTAACTTTCGTAACTTCTACCTTGGACTCCTTACAGGTTCAAGTTCCTTTCAAATAAAAGTCTAATTCAGAAGAAAAGAAATTAGATTTGAAAAGAAATCCTTTCAAGTCTCATTCCAGAAAAAATATCTGATAGAATAGTATTACAAAGTAAGGAATCAGAAATCATAAGTTTTTATCTCAAACTTTTGAAAAATATTAAGTGGCGCATGGATTTTTCTAAGAAATTTAAGGATCTGAAAGGAAAGAGAGTTTGTTTCATTGTGGGCTCATTTTTTATCTCTTTTTTAATTTGTTTAGCGCACTTTACACATATTTTAATTTTTGATACACTTTGTGTATCTTTCTAATTTGGTGATATTGCGCATCTTTTCAGCATTTAAGCTTATTTTGCTTTTCTTTTTTGGCGCTCTTTACGCATCTTTTTCAAGTTTACTTCCTTTCATAATCATTAAAGAATCTCAGTTATGATATTACCTTCCAGATATAAGAGAGGATAAAACTCACTCACTATAATAACGAGGAGTAATTCATATAACAAAAACTATATATTATATGATAAGTGCAATCACCTGATTAAAAAAAATATAACAGTGATCCAAAACTTTAAAAATATTATTTATATGAGGTAGATTACTGTAGGAAGATAAAATAGATCTCTATTTCAAAAACTAACTTTAAAATTTTGAAGAAGATTTTTATCCAAAAGAAATAATAGACCATTAAAGGAGTTAGAGGAAGGAAAACAATCATTAACATTTATTCCCTTTAACAGATTCAGAGGAGTCAATCACTGCTTACAAGCTTCCAAACAAAAATAAGGTTAAACTCTCAGTCAGAAATCTAGTTTATCAGCAGTAGTGAGCAGTGATCTGATTTATAAGGAAAGCAGTAAAGCAATAACAGGTAGAAAATCACATCAAAATAAATACTTAAATTAGAAAAATAATAACAATAAAAAGAAAATCAGCAGAGAATAAAATAAATAGGAAATATATAATCAAATCAAATACAAACTAAATAAAAAAATCAAAACTAAAAAATTTAGAATTCACCAATCATCAGATTCATGCATTTATGTCAATCACACTCAATCTGGCCTTAAAATACTGACTGAGTCAAAGGCTAGTGGTTTAGTAAAGATGTCAGCCAGTTGATTTTTAGTTGCTATATAGTGTAGCTCAATGTCCCCTTTTGTAACATGGTCCCTAATGAAGTGATGCCTTATGTCAATGTGTTTGGTTCTAAAATATTGGATTGGATTCTTAGAAATGCAGATGTCACTGGTGTTATCACTTAGAACTAAAATTGTGCCAATAGGTACACCTAAATCCAGAATTTATTTCTTCAACCAAAAGGCTTGGGCCACACAACTTTCTAAGGTAATGTACTCAGCTTCAGTAATAGAGAGTGTAACTAAATTCTATTTCCTACTGGACCAAGAGACTAAAGACTGTCCTATGAATTGATAAGTTCCAGAAGTGCTTTTTCTCTCCACCATATATCCTGTAAAATCAGAATCAGAATATCTAATAATATCAAAATAAGTGCTATGCCTAGGATACTAGATTCCTTAGTTTGGGGTCCCTAAGAGATATCTAAGAATTCTCTTAACAGCAGTCAGGTGGAACTCTTTAGGATCAGCTTGAAATCTAGCATAAAGACAAACACTAAATATGATATCAGATCGGCTAGCAGTCAGGTAAAATAGTGATCCTATAATTCCTCTATACTTCTTCTGATCAATAGATTTTTCATTTGAATCATTATCTAATTGAATAGATGAACTCATGGGAGTGTTGATTGGCTTGGCTTTATCCATTTCATATTTCTTTAAAATATCCTTAGTATATTTTGATTGATTCAGAAAGACTTCATCATCCATCTGCCTTCTGCTAAACCCCAAAAAGTAGGATAATTCTCCTATCATACTCATCTCAAACTCCTTATTATTTTAGAAAAATCATCACATAAATTTTTATCAGAAGATCTAAAAAGTATATCATCAACATAGATCTGGACAAATGAGTAAATCATCTCCTACTTTCCTCAGAGAAAGGGTGGTGTCTTCGCTCCCCTTAATAAACTTTCTTTCTAATAGAAATATGCTAAGCCTCTCATACTAAGCTCTGGGTGCCTATTTCAATTCATATAAGATTTTTTTTAATTTGTAAACATGATTAGGATATTGAGAACTCTCAAAGCTTGGGGGTTGCTCTACAAAGACATCCTCCTTTATTATCCCATTTAAAAAGGCTATCTTGACATTCATTTGAAAAAGCTTAAATCCCTTATAATAGGCAAAGGCTAGTAGCACTCTAATGGCTTTCAATCTAGCTACAAGGGTAAAGGTCTCCTCAAAATTAATTTCTTCTATTTGGTTGTACCCCTTAGCCACCAATCTTGCCTTTTTCTTAACCACCACACTAGAATCATTCATCTTATTCTTAAAGACCCATTTGGTTCTCATAACACTTTGATTCTTAGGTCTTTCTACTAACTCCCAAACATCATTCCTTATAAATTGGTTCAATTTCTCTTGTATAGCTAAGATTCAAAATTCATAAAAAAGGCTTGATTGATGTTGGTGGGTTCAGTCATTGAGATAAAGATAGAATGGTTTACTTCCTTCCTAAGTCCATGCCTAGTTCTAACACCTTCAGAAGGGTCTCCTAAGATCATTTCTTTAGGATGACTCGAAGAATATCTCCAATCTCTAGGCAAAGTATTTTGAGATTATACCCTTTCTGCTAGATTTATATTTTAAACTCCTTAATCTCTCCTACATCTTCTTCTTCCTCAACTCTAGCCTCCTTAGGATCAGACTCATCAAACACCACATGAGTTGTCTCCTCCACCATCAAAGTCCTCTTATTAAACACCATAAAGGCTTTTTCCACACTAGAATAGCCTAAGAACACTCCTTCATTAGATTTGGGGTCAAATTTTTCTAAGGATGATTTCCCATTGTTCAGAATGAAAGCCTTACACCCAAAGATATAGAGGTGGGACAGATTTGGAGTTCTACCCTTAATGATCTCATAAGGTGTCTTATTTAGATTGGATCTAACATTCATCCTATTCAGCACATAACAGGCAGTGTTCACCGCTTCAGCCCAAAAGTATTTTGGAAGTGAATACTCAGCAAGCATGGCTCTAGAGGCTTCCACTAAAGTCCTGTTCTTCCTTTCAGCAAAATGAAGCAACATAATTAATATTATTTAAATTAAGCATATAAATATTATTGATCCTCTTGCCATGCAAAGTAGTGTTATTATTTAAGCTTATGATGCAAGTATTTACCAGGAACTTAATGCTGAACCCTTTGTCATAGAGCTGACTGATGCTAAGTAAGTTGTGATTCAATCCATCTACAAGCAAAATATTTTCAATTAAAAGGTTCTTGGAGTTTCCGATTATAGCCGCACCTACCACTTTCCTGGTTATATTATCTCTAAGAGTGACCTTACCTCCATCCCTGGCCTCCAGCGAAATGAATTGATTTGTATCTCCAGTCATATGTCTTGAACATCTGCTGTCTAGGTGCCACATGCTCTCACGAGATCTTGTGTGAGAGTAACCCTACAAAATCATCAAATGTCAAATTTAGGAATCCAAATAAGTTTGGATTCCTTCTTATGAAAAGAAGAGTGCAATGTATATGTGCTGTGCTGTGAAGCATGCAATTTGGGCCTCCATACCTAATGTGTACTACGGTGAAAAGTGCAGGTGTGAGAGATATATCCTAACATGCCACAAGAAAAATATCTAATGCCAGGAAAAGGGTTAACTAATCTATGTGGGTGATAGTGCCTCTTCCTAGGTTTGAATGAAGCATGCTTTGATGATTTTGAATGAGATTCTTTAAAAGGTGGAGGTGCATAAAATTGTGCAAAAGTAGGAGGTGTTTCATTATTCTCATATGCACTAATTTACACACTTAGAAATTCATTTTCCTTCTTGAGGCTTATAATTTTAAATTTTAAATAATGCTCACTACTATCTAAATCAGATGCATGAGTTTTTAATTCCTTAAATGCAGTTTTTAATTTAACATGTGATACTTTTAATGAATCATTTAATGAATCATACTCAATAATCAAATCAAAATGTTTTTTATTCAACTCATCGAATTCATCAAGTAATGTCATGTGATTGCTATCATACGTAGAATGATCCTTAATCAAAATTTCATGCTTTTTTTCCAAGTTTAAGAATTCCAATTTCAGGCTAACATACATTTTCTTAAGTTTCCTATATGATGAATGAATTTCTTCAAAAACTTCAAGTAATTAATCATAGGTTAGCTCATATACCTCTTATTGGTCAGACTAACCAGCATGATCATCTACCATCAAACATAAGTTCGTAGTCTCCTCTTTAGCTTCAGTGTTAGAGGAGTCTGATGCTGAATCTGCCTAGAAAGCCTTTTGAATCTTTTTCTTGTCCTTTCTAAACTTGGGTTTCTCTTCACCCTTCCCCTTGCTTTGGTGAGCCTTAAGTATATGACAATCAGCTTTTATATGTCCAGGCTTCCTATATTCAAAATAAATAGTATCAGATGAACCTTTAAGATTTCTGCTACTCTTATCTTTATTCCACTTCTAAAAGTTCTTGTGTTTCTTCATTAGAAAGTTTTTGAATTACCTAGTGATTAAGGCAACATCATCGCTATCAGGCCTGAAAGAATCAGTGTCAGTATCGTTGGCCTTCAGCGCCACAGTTTTCTCCTTCTTCTTCTCACCTGTATTAATTTATCGTTGGTTCACTCCTTGGTCATAAGTAATGAGTGACCTAAGTAAGTTATCAATAGAATAAGTGTTCCAATCTTTGGATTAAGTAATTGTTGTTATCTTGGCATCATAAGAAGAAGGAAAACATTTCAAAATTTTATTAACTTGCTATAATTAGTAAGCTCTCTTCCTAAGGCATGCAGGGACGTGACAATTTGAGTGAACCTAGTATACATTTTAGAAATTGATTCAGTAGGTTTCATGCAAAAAAGTTTGTAGTTGTAAAGCAAGATGTTTAATCTGGATTGCTTAACCTCAGATGAACCTTCATAAGTAATGTATAATCTATCCCAGATTTCTTTACAAGTAGTGAAAGTAGAGACACGCATGTAATCCTTAGATTTTAGTACACAGAAAAAATAGTTCAAGCATTATGCATTCAATTGTGCTAAATCACGATTATCAAATATCCTTTCAGTAAAAGAAAGTTCAATTTTAATGCCATTAATAAGTCTAAATGGTGCTTCATACCCATCTTTAACAAGCATCCACATGCGATAATTTATAGATTATAAAAAGGTGGACAAGCGAGTTTTTCAAAAATCAAAAGGTATGTTATCAAATAATGGTGGTCGTGTAATTGAATAACCTTCAGCAGTATTACGATTACTAAAGTTAGCCATGGATCAAATTCAAAAGATTTTCAATACTAGATTTTATGAATCCCGCTCTGATACCACTTGAAAGTTCATTAAGAATGTTAAGCCCTTGTGAACTAGTCCGAGGCTAACCAAGAGGGGGGGTGAATTGGTTATTTTAAAAATTCATGAGCAAAAATGATTTAGAAAAATCTTTTTGAAGGTTTTAAAATAATTTCAGTTTCACAATGATATGCAGATGTTCAACAATAATAGAATAATAATCAAAATCACATAATCATCATCTGAAAAATAAATGTGAAAGATAATCAGAAAGAATATATCAGATTTTATAGTGGTTCGGTCAACTTGACCTACCTCTACTCCCCGGAGGCTCCCCACCGGGTATTGCACTAACATTAAGTGACTCTCCTTTTGCTCCCATAGTAAGATGGAGAAGCCTGTAGAAAAACTCCTTTTCACCAACCTGGTGAGGCAGAGAACCTGGACTCCTTTAGCTTCTTCCTGAAGGAGGTAGAGAACCTGGACTCCTTTCGCTTCCTCCTGAAGCAAGCAGAGAACCTGGATCTTCTTGTGGATGATCCTCCCATAGAGACACCAACAAGACAAGAGATGATGACCAGAGAAGATGACTGAGATCCTTGCTTAGAGAAACCTTTGTGAATCCCTCACAAACTCCCCCTCACAAGATCCTCTCTCTCTCCCAAGCTCTCTCTCTCTCTCTCTCAAGGTTCTCTCTGGAAAGAAAGATGGCAAAAGATTTTTCTTGTTGAAAGAAAAAGATCTTAAATAGGAGGGCTAAAAAATTACCATAAATCTCAACTGGTCGTCAAAGATCATCCAGGATGATCGGTCGATCGTTCTGTATGATCAATACAAAATCACATATATCATCCTGGACGATCTAGTTTCTCTAGATAATTAGTAGATAAAATTTATTCAGATCGCCCCGTATGATCTGTGATCGTCCGGGATGATTAGAGTAAATCAGGAAGTTTGTCCAGAAGATAGCTCCAGTTATCCAGGGCAACCTATGCTGGACGATCTCAAAATAACTTAATCGTCCAGGATGATATCTATATCATCATGTACGATTAGTTCAAAAATGATAATATCGTCCTGCACACAGATCATGTCGTGCAGCCAAAATATGCTGGATGATCTCAAAATGACTTGATTGTCCGGGCCGATATCTCAATCATCCCGTATAATTAGTTTAAATCAGGAATATCGTCCAACACATTTCTCAGATCTTCCAGCAAAAGTGCTCTAGACAGTCAGGATTTTGTATGTATCATCCCAGATGATATAAAGATCATCCAGGATAATATGATCGTATCAGTCAAATATTAATTACTTTCCTTAATCACCGTACTAGTTTATGTATGATTGTAAAGGATTGTCTAGGATGATACACGTATCGTTCAGACGATCAGACTAAATCTCTAAAAATAAAAACTTGCATAACTTAATCTGGCAGCTGAGAATTTTTGATTTAAGCCTATCATCATGTACAATGGGTATATCGTTTAGGATGATCTGTTTAATCAAATTGACATAACATGGTCGCCCTAATTAGGGTTTTTGTTTTCACTAGATCGTCCAGGACAATATGAATAAAATTTGAAACATAAACTCTAACTCACTAAAACTCTTCCCCTGAGTGTGTGTGCAAGGTTACTTAGATAGGAGATCAATTACATTACATTTGACTCAAGAAAGAGAAAAAATATATTTAAAGACACGTGGACCTGATCTTGAGTTGGCTTGAATTATATTTGATCTTTTGTACCTGAAATGTTAGCCAATCAAAACAGAACACAGAAATATTTATTATCATCAAAATGATAATCCTTAAATCCAGGTTTGCAATAATCTCTCCCTTTTTTATAATGATAAATATTTATTTAGTAGTTTCAAATTAAGCAGATTGCAGTAATAAAAGCACAAACGAGAGAAGATTTGTCATTGCAAATGTTACTAATCATTGACAAATAGCGACATTTTGGTCAAAAGCGACATTTTGGTCACAAATAGTGACATTTTGGTCAAAAGGTGTTGACCTGGTCAGTCTAGCTTGACCACATTCCGGGGCTTGAGTCCACAGCATTCCAAAAGGTGATTAGGGTGTATTGGAAGAAGTTTTGAGGTTTGATTTGAAGAAGCTTAGATGAAATTTGGAGAAAATTTTTAAAATTACCCTTAAGAGACATTTTGGTCATTTTGACCTTTGGTCAACTGGGGGTCAAAGTGGGTCTGCCAAAATACAGATTAATGCTTAACATGTCATAATCAAAGGTCTGAAAGTGATCAAAGGATTTGGAGAAGGCTCCATGGTCAGGATCAACTGGTTGGTAGGTCTAGTGGCATAGGCCATAAATATTTGAAGGTTGTATAGCCTTTGGATTTCAGTCCAATTATTAGGGTTAGAGATCTCAAATTAAGCTCAAATTTGGAGTGTTTTCTCTAGAGACATGTCTCATCAATATGTAATTAATAGACTATGAATCAAAGGCTATTTGATTTAATTTTAAATTGTGTGAAAAAATCCTTAGAAAAGGCTTTCAGGACCTAAGCCTTTGAATTTAGATTTTGATTTGAATTTTTGGATTTAATCTGGATTCTGGGTTTGATTGCTTGATTTTGGATTATATAAATCATTTATAATCATTTGCATAATTGTATATGATTAGATATGTCTAAAGTTTGATAGGAGGCTGGGTAGATCCTAGGGGCTAGAGTCTAGGAGAATTCTAGAGTCTAAGAAGTCCTAGGGTCTAGGATTTAGAAGATTCCTAGGACCTAGATAAATCCTAAGGTCTAGATTTTAGAAGGATCCTAGTGTCTAAATAGATCCTAAATCCTGGATGAGTCTAGAGATTGGATTGGCCCTGGTGACCTCATACAAAAATTTGATCAATAAGGGTTTTAAAGGTTATACCTTGGCAAGTCGAGGCATGTGTTGGGGCATGCAAATCAAGGTAAGAGAATATCTCTTTCCTTCCTTATTAATTATAATTAATCATAACTAATTATAGTTAATTATAATTAATTATAATTAATGTCAATAAATTATAATTATATATAATTATTAATAATTAATAATAATTAGATATAATTAATAATAATTAATTATTATTAATCATAATTAACTATATTTATAGTAATTAATTATAATTAGTTATAACTAATTATAATTAATCCTAATTATAAAAGGATTTGAGCAAGATCTATACTTAATGCTGTCGGGATATAAGATTAATGCATGATTTGAATAGTGATTTACATTAAATTCTGTTAATAAGATTTATACAGAGTTCGGGCAGGATTTTTCCTAATTTCTGTTAACAGAATTTAATATAAATCACTGTTCAAATCCTGCATTAATCCTGAATCCCGACAGCATTAAGTATAGATCCTTCTAAAATCTTTTTATAATTAGGATTAATTATAGTTAGTTATAACTAATTATAGTTAATTATTATTAATGATAATTAATAATAATGATTTGAGCAGTATAATTAATAATGATTAATTATAATTAATTATAATTAACTATTTTTATAATAATTTATTATAATTAGTTATAACTAATTATAATTAATCCTAATTATAAAAGGATTTGAGCAGGATCTATACTTAATGCTATCAGGATACAGGATTAATGCAGGATTTGAACAGTGATTTACATTAAATTCTATTAACAACATTTATATAGAGTTCAGGCAGGATTTTTCCTAAATCCTGTTAACCAGAGGTTGTTTGAATGAATGTTGGATTCATACAGGATTTAAACAGGTTTTTTGGAATTATTAAATCTCTCAGTGAGTTAAATCCCCTTTTTCCTATTCTCGATTTAGTGGATTTACGGGATTTGGTCAAAGTAGCACGCAAGAAGGAAGAAAGTTACCTTCTCAGTGAGCTAGGTCTCGCCATTTCTTTTGATCAAAATGTTGTAACTTCTGATTCTATAGTAAAGAAATATCATCGACAGAGAGGATCACGACTAGGTCAATGTGGGTAGAGGTCGGCATCAGTTTGGAGTTTAATGGAGCAGCTAAGAGGGAGGTCGATTGAGTCTTATACAACGATCAGAGGAGGAAGGGCACAGGTAAGTTCATTCTTATCTGCTTCTTGCAACTAGGTCAGAGAGGAGGTGGCTTAGTGGATCAAATATGAGGAAGATCTGATAGGATCAAGGCTTGGAAGTTGAGGGATTTGGCTACAGGCAAAGTGGTCGATGGGAGGCTTTTTGACGGATACGGAGTTGGCTCGACGGGAGTGGGGTTGATTTCGGTAGTGAGGGTAGATGCTATAGTTTCAACAAGCAGAGATGAAGCACTGGGAGTCTCAGTTGGGGAAGATCGTGCGAGTTCCGATCGGTGGAGTTGGAGGTCTGTGAGTGGAAATAAGGAACCTTGCGAGAGTTTTGCGTGAAGTCGAAGAGAGCTAAAGGCTTCATTTGGCTCAGTATTTAACGATGTGAATGGGAAAATCAAGACAAATTTACACACATGAGGCATTACTTGAATTTAGCACCATTTACATAGGGTATGGGTACTGTAGATTTGGCATTATTTTTGTAGGATTTGCACAGGATTTGGTACAGGTGATCATTTTAGCAATTCTTTATTTCATTTTGTTTTGTTTTATCATAAAGGTTAATAAATGACCCCCAATAAATGTGAGATGCATCTAGAGCGAATCACATTTATTGCATGCTGATTAACCTTGTGGATCTTCAGATATTTACTTTGGATGTCACACAAAGATTTTCTTTTAGCGAATCTCCAAGAGCTTGTTTGGATGTTACGCTAAGAAATTTATTTTATGATTCTCCAAAAATTAGTTTTGATGTCACGCTAAGAGTTTCATTTTTGTAGATTTTTAAGAGTCTATCTCGATGTCTTCATAGATCTTTAGATGCACTTGTAGTCAATAATACGATTGACATGTTGTCTTTAGTCAACTAGAGATCCATAAGACAGTGATATAATTCTTCAGGCTTAGATCCTTAGACTGTTACTTTGTAGATTAATGATAATAGATAGCATTTTCATCTTATATTTTTTTCTTCTTCCACCACTGTCACTATTTTTTTAGCATTTTCATCTTGTATTTCTCTTCAGAGTTAGCAGTTGTATTCTTCACAGTTTCATTTAGAGTTTTGAGGCTTTGGTTACTTCTGCCCAATGCTTTATGTGGCAAATATTAGTGAAGGATTATCTGATATATAAATAATGACTTGTCAGGAGATTTGTGTACCTTCAGCCCTATGCTTCTTACTTTGGCAGGTTAATGAATGAGTATATGCCAGTAAACTAAATTCCTTTTAGTTTATACTAGGTTGATGGCGAAAAGTCATCAGTCCAGAGTTTTGTGCATAGCGAACATGTTGATGATAGAGTCCTCTTAATTCATCCTTAGACTTTATGTGAACTTCGGTCCTTTGCTTTGTGATTTAATGGACTTGTTGAAGAAGAATTTCTTTGATCCTTGCTTTGTGCTTTACGAATTTGTTGAAGAACTTGCAGGTTTCAAATTTAATCTATAATACCAAATATTGGTAGTATGTTGATCCTTAATCAGTTGAGGAGATTTTAATCTGAGTCACTTGAGTTTATAAGATAACGTGAGCTAAGATTTGATAGCTCTTCGTCCTCTGGTTGTTGAAATGGGGGTTCCTCTACTGTGGCCTTTGTTATGACATGTTGAGTAGACGAAGCTGCCAGCGATCTAGCCATATTTGGGCTAGTTAGATCAGACCTTTTACACCCATTTAGGCATCAGACTTGAGCTATGAGAAATGTGCTTCCCATTGATGATTATACTAAAGTTGGTATATTTATAGTCATCCTTTATGGTTGAAGATTTAGAGCCTACGTACATTAGATTGTTGCTCGTGATTTCTCCTTCCCACTGGAACTTTGATTCTCCGATCAATTAGGAGAATTTGATAGACTACGATCACTTGAACTTATCAAGTCGAATTAGCCTTCGTGCTTCATACAATCCCTACTGACAGGTTGACAAAGTGGGGGTTCCACTACTACGACCTTTCTTATGGCATGTTGAGTAAATAGAGCTGCAGAGATCTGGCCATATTTGGGCATATTAAATCTGGCCTTTTGCACCCATTCGAACCTTAAGCTTCAGGCTGTTGAAAGACTTAAAGCTATTCTGGCTTGACTTGCTGGAGTGTGCAGTCACAAAAATCTCTTTCCTCAACTTTGAAGTCTTGGTACGTTGGACAATGATGTGTCTTGAACTTTCAGAAGAATCACTTACATATGCATTAATAGAGAAATTTTTTGCATCATTCTATATGAAGGAATATTCGGGTTAATGATATTAAATCTTTATTCAGGGATCTTGGCATGCAACACGATGTTGACCCGAATAAATATTTAAAAATGCCTATTGCCTCGCAAAGACATTTTAGAATAAACTTGAAATTTTGAGATTTTAAATATTTATTTGGGGATCTCCGTGTATAGCACGATGTTGACCCAAATGAATATTTTAAATGCCTCCTATCTCATAAGAATATTTTGGATTGACTTTATATTTTAAGACTTTAAATATTTATTTAAGGATTTCGGCACATAGCGTGATGTCGATCCAAATAAATATTTAAAATACCCCTAATTTTATGGAGGATTTTTTGTGGGCTTTTTGAAATACATTCTTGTACCATAAGAGAATTTCAAAATGTAATGTATATATTTTAATTAACATATATGAAATACATACTACATTAAACATAACATTTTCTCTAGTAATTTTATGCGTGATACTTTTTTAAATGTCGGCCATTTATAGGTTGCATAGGCCTTTGACCATCAAAATTGATCAACTGATAAGCTCCTCCTTATTATACCTTTTCGATGATAAAGGGGCCCTCCCAATTGGATTCAAATTTGCCACTAATTTTTCAGTGTAGGATGATTGGCCTTCTCAGCACCAAGACTAATTCCCCTTCTTGAAATATTCAATGACGCACCATTTAATCAAATGATTTTTTCATTCTTGCTTTATAAATTTCCTAGTTTTATTGATCTTGCAATCTAATCTCAACGAGCACATCAAGCTTATTCATTCTCCAACAAGCATTTTGTTCTTGAGTGAGATCGTACTGAATTGCTACTAGAAGTGATGACAGTTTGATCTCCAGTGGCAGTATTTCTTCAACCCCTAATACTAGTGAGTAAGGAGTGGCTTCGGTTAGTATTTTGTAAGTTAAATGATATGCCCACAATGCTTCTACCATCTTAGTATGTCACTCTCTTTTATTTTTGGTGGGAATCTTCTTTAAAAGCTTTAGCAACGTCCTGTTGAAGGCTTCTACCAAGCCATTTGCTCTTGGGTTATATATTGATGAATATCGCCAATCAATTTTGTCTCACTAAATAAACTTGTAAATTTTTGTACTACTGAATGCAACACTGTTATCAAAAATTATATGGCGTGGTACATCGAATATGTAGATAACATTATGGGTGAAAAAGTTAATCAAGTGTTCGGACGTGACTTCTTTAAAAGGAGGTGCTTCTGCCCACTTATAAAAGTAGTTCGTTGCTGCCAGTATAAAGCGGTGTCCGAAGGGAATGACTGTATAGTAGAATATATGGATGGGTATTCTGAATGATGTGTGCTATTCATCTTCAAGCGCCATTTTGATTTGATTATAACCCTATAATCCATCCATAAATGAGAACATATCATAGTTGAAAGTGTTATCCACTAATAGAAGATTTGATTGTAGCAGAATATTCAACCTCCCTTCTCCCTTTGGCTATTGATTGGCATACCCTTCGAGATTTGGTAGGGGTGGCAACACCTTCTTCTATGTCACTCCCTAGATGAGGCACGGGTTTCCTTTCCTTAGGAATGGTCGGTACTTTGGGGAGAGTCGATGTTTCTTTCTTTCTCCCCACATGCTTTTTTGCTTTCTTAGTTTCTTATTTAGGTCAGTTTATAATCTCATGATTCGATGCCTGGGCCTCAAGAGAGCTTGGTGGCTTCAGCTTCTTTGGATTAAAGTATTTGGCATCTTTGTAGATTATTACTTTATGGACTACAAAGGGCTGGATGTCTCCAGAGATCATGAATTCTTCTTTATCCCTGAGGTGCTTCATACATTGATGTAGTGTTGATGGTTTGATGGCGTATTAATATAATCATGGGCAACCTAGAAGGGCCTTAAATGAGGTATCTGCATCAATTACATGAAATTTGATATCTGTATGTAGTTCTTCAAATGTGACGGAGAGCGTAAATGATCCTAGGGTCTTCTGACCCTTCTCATTAAAGCCATGTACCATTAGCTTATCTAGCCCGAGGTGTTCCACATCAATGCACAGCGATCTTAGTGCTTTCAGGCTCATGAACTTTATGGAGGACCCTTGATCAATCAACATTTGACTTATTATCATTCTGTCACTATCTACAATAACATAGAGAGGGCAGTTAAGATCTGACAGTCCGAACATCATGTCCTCTTCAGTAAAGGTGATGAATGGCTCATTATGGGCTTACAGAACCTCCATCATGTTACGCTCAGCAAAATAGGCCTCATACCTTTTGGGGTCCTTAAGAGCCTGAATCAAAGTCTCCCGAAGGTCCTTGGACATCACAAGAGCATCGTATATGCAAAGTTGTGCTTGTATCTTCCTCGGATGGGATAAGATATTGTAATCTATCCCCTTAACTGGAGTATCTTTCTTCTTGGGGTCCTTGGTGATGATATCTTCATTAACACCTATCTCCTTCCCCTTATCCTTATTGGAGATCCTCTTGTTTTGGTGGAGATGATAGTATTTTCCCACTTCTTAACTGCACTTGAGTGATTGCCTCTGGCTCAGACTCATTTAGTAGCATATTTTCCTCAGAGTTGACTATTGTCACATCTATAAATTTATTCGTTGATTTAGAGTCACCAGCCAGATTTATATGTCCCATTTGTGGCGCTATGTTGGGTTCTGACTCATTTTTCTTTAGAAAATATAGATCCTCCTTCGAACTATAATCCATCAGTGACACCATCATACAGAATTCAGGGGCTGCCTCCTCAGTGCATTCTTCTTTTATCGATGTATTTGGCATCACCGAGATGACCCGATATACTTCTACCGGAAGAGAGTCTTCATCATCTTTTTTAGTTTTATCTATTTTAAGCTCTAACATGAAGTCATTGAGCTTAATAAGTTGCCTTAAAGTCTGGTAATATTCACTAAGACTATCGATAACCCTTTGAGTTACTATCTTTTTCTTCTTGGGCATGTCAGTTTGGTCTTTTTCTTGAAAGATTTTGCCTTTCTAGACTTTGAAGAGCCAGCTTAGTTGGTGCTCTGTTTGGAAGCGGATGCTAGTTCCGTAGGTAGTGCTTTGAGATCTAACACTGGCTTCGCAGGAGATTTCCACTTCACCCTTGGAACTCCTTTCAGTTGGTTCAGCATTTTCACAATTTTCTTGGAGGCCGCAGTCTCCCATTGCTCTTCTTGGGCTGGCTTCTTTTCATTTCTTCTCTCTTTAGTCGAGGTTACGGAAGAGGACATGATTACTTGAGTTAATTCTTTTCTAGGATAGATCAATAGACTATCCAACAATGTGAGTTCTCCTCTTCGATATTTTCTTTTTAGGCAGTCCTTGAAGATGTAGAAATATTTAATAGGATGGCCGATTACCCAATGGTATGGGTAATAATTCAGGTCACCAGTATGCTTCGACTCCTTAGGTCTCTTACACTCCAGCAGTTCTAAGCCCGCTTTTAATGTCTGTCAAAATAACTTGGGGACACTTGTTCTCTTAAATGAATATTGTTTATTCATTTTTTTCTTGAGGGATGGGAATGTTCTATCACCAATTTTTGTTGTTTGTCTCGGGCATTCTCCTCCACCCTAAAAAGTTTATGGCTTATCATTATCCCTGAGTATCAGCTTTAGTTGGGGGTTAGGTTTATAGGCCTGCTTTAGCTTTTCTTCATATTGCATTGATTGTTTGCCTTTATCTACATTATAAACCACCTATTTTTCTTTTTCAGCTCTGGAGAAAAATATAGAGCTGGCCTCACCTCTTCTGGCACCCGAGGCTTTAGCCTTCTTGAGCTTATTAGAGTGACATTCTGATCTTGATAAGTTCAGCTTCTCAAACTTTGCCACTATGTCTAATAAGTCTTTAAATGTGGTGATGGAAGCCATATGCAGGATGGTTGATTCTTGTCATCGATGTTCCTCATTAACAACTGCAAGGTATGTTCTCCTTCTAATTACAACTAATATTTCATGCTCAAGTTTTTCCAATGAGTTATATAATTTGACACTAACTCATCTCTCTTCTACTTATCCAGAGTAAGGTCAGTGATTGTTATCTTCTCGGTCGTGCGGGCGAACTTTTTCATGAACATTACTTTCAACTCTATGAACATCTTCAAAGAGATATTTGACAATTCAGCATACCATTTAAAAGCATTTGTTGTCAAACTATTGATGAGCTGTCTGAAGAGCAAGGCGTCATTTCCCTTATATTAACGTAGGTGGCCATGAATTATGCCAAGTGCTGTCGGGGGTTATTATTACCATTGAAGGTGTTGAACTTTGATACAAAGTATCCTTCAGATACAGCACTTGATCATATTTTGCAGGATAAGGATGACCTTTTCCCACTAACTTCTCTGCTTGATCAATGGATATGATAGCCATGATTTTCTCTATAATTATTCCTTCTAACTGTGCAGCCATTACAGGCTCAAAAGTACTTGTTATATTTTGCTGAGTGGGCTAGCGGATGACGTTGTGGACCTCGTGACCACCTTCAAGTGCATCCTGCATTCCTGAAACTTTGGTATTTGGATATTTAGAGGATCAGCTGAAGGATCAGGCATGAGACTAATAGCAGCAGTTCTCTGCATCATTTCTATCATTTTCACCATCTGGGTCATCATTTCAGTCATCTTCTCATTCAACTGAGAGATTTCCCTATCTTTAACTCTCATTTACCATTATTTTCCATTACATATCATTAAGCGTGATGTTTTCAACATCGAGAGGATTCTCCTCTACTTCCTTTGCTTCATCTTCTCCTTGGGAGTGGCCACCTCTGCCAACGATGGACCCAGCTTCATCAGTATGTCGGTGTACTTATCTAGCTTGTGGCTGTTGCCAGTTATCACCATCTCCACCATCATCGCAGTAGGCCTCTTCATTGGTATTGGTGTACCTTGCCTTGTAGATGACTTATATGTTTATGGTGTCATTTATTTCTTCCATTTCCTCTTCCATATCTTCTTCAACTTCCTCTTTTAGTACTCAAATCTCCAAGCAATAGCGCCACTGGATCTCCAGTTCTTAATCTGGCAAGAAGATTTCTTTGACCTGCTGGCTGTGGTCGAAGTTGGTCATCTCTTGAGTTGGGGTCAATGAACGACGGGATCTGTTAGAGGATTCTCCAAGGTGTCGACCATGGGAAGGATGTAATAATGGGTTTTCTTTGAAACCCACTTTTGATATTATCTGTTGGCAGGAGCGGATCTCCAGATCACCCTTTATCTTCTTTCTTATGTATCTTCTCTGCAAGGCGTCGGCCTTCCGATTTGCTTTCCTTTCCACCAAGACCTTTCAGCGGTGGATCCCTAAATACACAATTTAGGTGTCACACCCCGATGCTCACTAGGTGGAACCTACTTTATTTCTTTCCTTTCCACTAGGCGCTCTCTTAGTGGGGTCTTTCTGGCCTCGATCATTAAAGGACACTAGAACTTCTTCTTTTTAAGTCCTTTCTCCTTCACGATTTTTAGGATCTTGTAAACTCGAGCTGATAGTATTTCAGGCTCTTTCATTTTTTGGAGGGACTGGGGCTTTGGACCATTGTTCCCATAAAGACCTCTTTAGCTCGCTAGAGGAGCTATTTGTTTTCACCCACTTTAAGTCGATAAACTTATTCTGGGTGGAAACATTGGCTTCATGCTCCAGAGTTCAACATTTTTATTTCTTCTTTACCTTATCATAAGCCTTGCTCCAGATGAGGAGGCATTAGCATCATTCTTCTCTGGTGCAGGTAGCCCAGTTGGCAGAGTAGCGGCCCTAGTAGGTACCATGGAGATCCTTCCACCAGCCAGAATCCTCTTAGTGGTTGGAGCTTTTAGTTGTGACAGTCGTTCAAATACAAAAATCCTCTTATGAGGATTCTCACCAGTAGCAGGAGCAGTAACTCACGATGTTGGCAGATGCGTGTGACGTGAAATGGTTTCAGTAGAATGAAGCCTCCTATTGGGCCCATTAGAATTCATGCCGTATATAGGGACGATAGCAGCCATTGCACTAGCTACGGGGAATTCGACCCACCAAATTGGATGGTTTCTCTGGAGCTTCCAATGTTAATAATAACATTTACTAGTTGAATATTGGTGCCACGTCTCAATTAGATGATAAAAGTAGCAGTCTGTAGATCCATCTGTATAAATGAAAGGTAAGGGTTAGTAATCAGCATCTGATACATAACCTCACACTTTCAAAATATAGAGACTTACACATAACAGATAAATAAAAGTAGATAATCATTAGCGAGCAATTAAAATAAATCCAAAACCCTACTAAATCTCAATGAATTTATTGAAGGATTATTTTAGAATATTTAAATTTGAATGATCAATTTTAGAATATCTAAAATTTTACTGCAATAAATGATTGTTATGAAAAATTTGCATTTTTTGGCCTAAATTAATTAGATGTTGCTACAATGCTTAGACGACTAATTAAAGATGGAAAGAGAAATCAAACCCCACTGGAGTCGCCAGAAATCTGTGGGCTCCATAAATTTACGCCCCAGCCTCCCCACTACTTTTCGGGGAGTTTTAATGGATTAAGTTTCAGGGTAAATTTTAGGAAGTCAGATTGGGTTTATCGATAAGACACTACCTAGAGTTTTCATCCTCATTTTACGAGGACTTTATGATATGAGTTCTAGTTTTTTATAGGCATAGGTAAGTTTGATCTTATCTGCTTATTACGGCTAGGATAGAGAGAAGGAAGGAGGAGGTTGGGGTTCGGCTCAGTGGATCAGATATGAGGAAGATCCGACGGGATCAAGGTGGAAGTCGAGGGATTTGGCTACAGGCAAAGTCGTCAATGGGAGGCTTTTTGACGGACAGGGAGTGGGATTGATGGGAGTGGGGTTGATTTCGGTAGTGAGAGTCGATGCTATGGCTTCGACAAGTAGAGAAGAAGTATTGTGAGCCTTGGTTGGGGAAGATTGTGTGACTTCAGATTAGAGTCAGAGTCGGAGGTCTACGAGTGGAAGGAGTGAAATTCTATTTAAACATACCGAGTATAGGACCCATGGATTCATTTTAGTAGTAAAAAAATGTTATCAAGTTTTTTTACATGAAAATCAATTCTATTAAAATTCTGGTGTGTATGAGTTGTAAATAGTATGTATGGAATTCTGGTTATACACACCCTATGTACAAGTTGTACACACGCTGTGCACAAGTGGTATATGGTGTGAAATTCTATTTAAACACATCGTGTACATGACATATGGATTCATTTTAGTATTAAAAAAATATTATCAAGATTTTCTACCTGAAAATTAAGTCTGTTAAAATTTTGGCGTAAATGAGTTGTACACAGAATGTGTAGAAATTCTAGTTATGTATACCTTGTATACAAGCTATACACTGTATGTGTATAAGCTGAACACATGCTATGTATAAGTGATACATGTAAAATTCTATTTAAACACACCGTGTAAGGACATGTGGATTCATTATAGTAGTAAAAAAAGTTATCAAGTTTTTGTTACATGAAAATCAAGTATATGTAGAAATTCTATTATGTGAGTTATTGTACACAATATATATAGAAATTCTAGTTATACACACCCTATGTACATGATATATATAGTGTGTGTACAAGCTATACATAGGTTGTATACAAATAGTACATAGTGTGAAATTTTATTTGGACACATCGTGTACAAGACATGTGGCATGTACATAAAAATTAATTATTAAATGAATTATAAATTATCAAATGAACCATTAATTATGAAATGAACCTTCAATTTTTATAATGTACCATAAATTATTACAATAAAACATCAACAAAAGGTTACAATGATTACAATGAGTCATTATTAATCTAAAATTAAATTTAATGGCAATGTTGCTTTAATGTATTGATATCCATCATCATCCTCGTATACGTAGTTGTCGGTTGCTTGCTTGTTAAACCACATATAAATTCCTTAGAGAAGCATTCAAAGATGTTAGAGAACTTAATCTATCTTGAAGGTGAACATTGCTCTGTTGTAGTTGAATCTATTATATATTTCTCTATTAAAAAAACTAAGCTAAGCTCAACAAACATAAATTGACTCACATGCTGTATAAATAAATTCACTCATAGCCTGTGTGTAGGTTGTACCCAGTGTGTGTATAAGCTTGTACACACCCTATGTACAACTTGTACATTGCATATAAATTCTCTTTGTACATAGCCTGTGTACAAGTTGAACACTTACACACATTGGGTATAACATGTACACAATATGTATAAAGTCCACCTTTACACAATATATGTACATGTTGCATCTTACTCTTGGGTTTTTTTTCTTCTCCCGTGGCCCTTCTACCTTGCATTAGAGATGCCTTTAGGCTTACACTTTGACAGGTCTTTCAGTTTTTTAATTTCACCCTGTGTATTACCTACAAACATGAGGTTCTTTCTCTTTCCATCAAGGATCAAGTCTGTATTCTCAAACCTATCCTTCATTGCAGCCAGCATGTACAATTTGACTCCTCATTTCCATATGCACAAGATAGAAAATGCATGAACTATTCTTATCCTAGCTTCTGTTATTGATTTAAGAACTGATACTTTCTCATTACTAATATTCATATATGATCTAAGTATATGTCAGTCTTCTGACATAGCTAATTCATGATTGTGGCTTTATATAAAATTTTGCACATTCTAATTTCCAACTTAATCTACTGTATACCTAATCATAGTTGGACAACTTATTCTAGTATCTACTTTTCAAAATTTCATTTGGGAATTCAAAATAAGACCCTTCTTGATACTAGATTTTGAAAAGATAAAGACATTGCCTCTTATCTTTATGGAATTTGGCCAGTAATTGTAATGTTCCTTACGAACACTAAAATTAACATTATGGGCATAACTATAATTGAACTCATATGCCTCCTTTTCACCTTTATATGTACTCTATGTACAAATACAAAAAAGTATTAAAAATATGAAAAAACATAATAGAAACCCAACAGTGTACATATTCTCCTTTATACACACACTGTGTACAAATTGTACACATATTATGTACAAGTTATACACAGTAAGTACATAAGGGGAATTTATACACTTTGTATACTCTTGTACACAATGTGTGTACGACTTATACAAAAGGTGTGTAAAGGAGAATTTGTATATTGTGTACACTTGTACACAATGTGTGTCTAGTTGTACCCAATGTGTACACAAACTTATATATAAGGCAAATTTATACACTTTATGTGCACTTATACATAGCGTGTGTAAGGGAAAATTACACACTTTGTGTACAGTTGTACTCAGAGTGTGTACAAGTGTAGAAAGAATTAAAAATATATAAAATACAATATAAAGCCTTGAGGAGCAAACGACATTCCAAAAAAATCTCCTTCTACACATCCTGTGTATAAATTAAATAAATAATTAAGAAGAGGAAAACATATAATTAGCATGCCACAACATTTGTGTAAAATGAGAAATCATGAACTTCCAAAATGATCATTTTACATAAAGTTTTACGTAGTTGTTGTACAAAAGCATGTCTATTCTTGCCATTCGACATGTAAATAATTGAGGAATACACCATAAACCTTAAAAACTATACATTTATACAAAATATAGTAAAACTTTGGAGGAGTTTAAAATTTACTGATAAGAAGTTCAAATTTATAGTACCTCCAACCAAATTGACTTCCATTTCATCCAACCTTAAAATCTCTACAAACACCCTATAAACACTCCTTGTTTAGCTATGGTTTGTTATATTTAAGTCTACTTGGACATTTTCATAACGCCTTTCAGACTCCATGTTATGTGAGCATGCCATCTCCTTGAAGAATGCAACATCCTCCAAACCAATCTTCATCTTCATCAATTCTCATTGTTGCAAATCTGGTTTCAAAAGTACAGTTTTGATGATGACAAATATATTTGTATTATGTTTTGCTTGGTTAAACCATTTCAGGTATAAAAGATCAAAAGCAACTCAAGCCAACTCAAGATCAGGTCCAAGTGTGTCTAAATATAATATTATCCTTTTCTTGAGTCAAATGTAATGTAACTGATCCCCTAGCTAAGTAACCTTGCACATACACACTCAGGGGGAGAGCTTGAGTGAATTAGAGTTTCTGTTCAATTTTTGTTCAGATCGTCCTGGACGATATGCACATCATCCTGGACGATCAAGTAAAAACAGAAACCCTAATTAGGGCGACCAAGTTAAATCTATCTGATTAAGCCGATCATCCTGGACGATCCATACATCGTACGGGATGATAGACTCAAATAAAAAATTTTCAGCCGCTAGATCAAGTAAGGCAAGTTTTATTTTTAGAGATTTGATCTGATCATCCCGGACGATACGTGTATCGTCCTAGACGATCCAGTACAATCATGCCTAAATTAGTCTGGTGATTAAGAAAAGTAATTAATATTTAATTGATACGATCATATCGTCTGGGACGATCGCAAGATCGTTCGGGATGATTATGATCGTCTAGTGTGTTTCACCTGTACGTCCAGAGCAGTGCTCAGGATGATTTTGGCATTTTTTGAACTAATCATGCAGGACGATATACTTATCGTCCTGGATAATCGAGTCATTTTTGGATCATCCAACACAAGTTCCTTTGGACGACAAGAGCGGTCATCTAGACAAAATTCCTGAATTTACACTAATCATCCCGGACGATCGCAAAATCATATGGGACGATCTGAATAACTTTTTTTACTAATCATTTAGAAGAGCCATATTGTCCAGGCTAAAATATGTGATTTTGACCTGATCGTACATGATGATCTGTAAATCATCCTGGATGATATTGGCCGACCAGTTGAGATTTAGGGCAAATTTTGAGCCCTCCTATAAAAGATCTTTTTCTTCCAACAAGAAATTTTTTTTACCACTTTTCTTTCCAAAGAAACCTTGAGAGAGAGAGAAAGAGCTTGGGAGAGAGAGAGAGGATCTTGTGAGGGGGAGTTTGTGAGAGATTTACAAAGATTGCTCCAAGCAAGGATCAGAGTTATCTTCTTCGTTCGTCGTCTCTCATCTTGTCGGTGTCTTTCTGTGGGAGGATCGTTTGCAAGAAGATCCGGGTTCTCTGCCCGCTTCGGGAGGAAGCAAAAGGATTTCAGGTTCTCTGCCTGCTTCAGGAGAAAGCGAAAGGAGTTCGGGTTCTCTACCTGCTTCAGGAGGAAGCCAAAGGAGTTCAGGTTCTCTGCCTCACCGGGTTGGTGGAAAGGAGTTTTGTACAGGCTTCTCCGCCTTGCTGTGGGAGCAAAAGGAGAGCCACTTTTGTGTTAGTGCAATACCCAGAGGAGAGGCTCTGGGGAGTGGACGTTGGTCATGTTGACCGAACCACTATAAAATCTAGTGTGTTCTTTCTGATTATTTTTGGCACTTTATTTTTCTATTACTATCTGCTTGGGTGAAATCTGTGGTTGATCTTTTCGCTTATGTATTTTCTTGTTTCCACTGCAAATCATCAAAAAGATTGTTCCTATTACTTACGAATTTTTAAATAACTAATTCACCCCCCTCTTGGTTAGCCTCGGGACTAGTTCATCAGGGCTTAACATCCCTATCAAACTTTTAAGTGGTATCAGAGCGGGATTCAAAAATTTAAGTTTAAAAACTTTTAAATTTGATTCATAGCTAACATTGGTAATCATAATACTGCTGAAGGTTATTCAATTACACGACCACCATTGTTTGATAATATACCTTTTAATTTTTGGAAAACTCGTATGTCCACTTTTCTTCAATCTATAGATTATCGCATGCGGATGCTTGTTAAGGATGGCAATAAGCCACCTTTTAGAATGATTAATAATGTTAAAACTGAACTGCCTTTCACTGATTGGACTTTTGACGATCGTGACCTAGCCCAACTGAATGCCAAATATTTGAACTATTTTTTCTGTGCCTTAAAATCTGATGATTACATGCGTGTTTCTACTTATACAACTGACAAAGAAATTTAGGATAGATTGTGCATCACTTATGAAGGTATAACTGAAGTCAAACAGTCTAGGTTAAACATATTGCTTCATGATTATGAACTTTTTTGCATTAAATCTACTGAATCTATTTCTGAAATGTATACGAGGTTCACTCAAATTGTCACTTCTTTGTATGCCTTAGGAAGAGAACTTACAAACTTTGAAAGAGTGAATAAAATTCTTAGATGTTTGCCTTCTTCGTATGATGCTAAGATAACTGCAATCGCTGAATCTAAAGATTTGAATACTTTCTCTATTGATAGCTTACTTGGATCACTTATTGCTTACGAGCAAGGGGTGAACCAAAGATAGCTTGATGCATGTGAGAAGAAGAAGGAGAAAATAGTGGCACTGAAGGCCAACGATAGTGATACTAGTACTTTCTGGTCTGATAGCGATGACATTGCCTTAATCACTAGGCAATTCAAAAGCTTTCTAAGGAAGAAACATAAGAACATTTATAAGTGGAATAAGGGTAAGTCCAATAAAAATTTTAAAGGTTCATCTGATACTGTTTGTTTTGAATGCAAGAAGCCTGAACACATTAAGGCTGATTGTCCTACACTTAAAGCTCACCAAAGCAAGGAGAAGGGTGAGGAGAAACACAAGTTTAGAAAGGATAAGAAGCGGATTCAAAAGGCGTTCTGGGTAGATTCTGCATCTAACTCTCTGAGACTGAAGCTGAGGAGGAGACTACAAATTTATGTCTGATGGCTAATGATCATCCTGAACAGTCTGATCAAGAAGAGATATGTGAGTTTACTTACGAGTAATTATTTGAAGTGTCTGAAAGAATTCATGCATCATATAGGAAGCTTAAGAAAACTCATGCTACCCTAAAACTAGAATTTCTGAATTTACAAAATGAGCATCATTCTATAGTTAAAGATCATTCCACACTTAACAGCAATCATATATCTTAACTTGATGAATTTGATAAACTGAATAAAAAGTATTCTGATCTGATTACTGAGCATGATTCATTGAAAACCTCACATGTTGATTTAGAAAGAGCTTTTAAAGAATTAGACAACATGGCATGTGAAGAGGAGAGTAGTAATGGAGCATTGAAATTTGAAATTATAAGTTTGAAGAAAGAAAATGAATTTCTAAAAGTTAAAATCAGTGCTTTTGAGAAAAATGAAACACCTCCTACTTTTGCATAATTTTATGCACCTTCATCTTTTAAAGAATCTATTTCAAAATCATCAAAGTATGTTTCATTCAAACCTAGGAGAGGCACTATCACCCACATAGATTAGTTAACCCTTTTCCTGGTGTTAGATATTTTTCTTGTGGCATGTTAGGACACATCTCTCACACCTGCACTGTTCACCATTGTACACATTAGGTATGGAGACCCAAATTATCTGTTTCACAGCACAGCAAGTATGCATTGCATTCTTCTTTTCATAAGAAGGAACCCAAACCTGTTTGGGTTCCTAAATCTGACGTTTGATGATTTTGTAAGTGTGCTCTCACACAAGACCTCATGGGAGCATGTGGTACCTGGACATGGGATGTTCAAGACACATAACTGGAAATGCAAATCAGTTCATTTCGCTGGAGGCCAGGGCTGGAGGCAAGGTTACACTTGGAGATAACACCACCTGGAGGGTGGTAGGCTCAGGTATAATGGGTGATTCAAAAAATTTTATGATTGACAATATTTTACTTATAGATGGATTGAAACATAACTTGCTAAGCATTAGTTAGCTCTGTGATAAAGGATACAACATCAAATTCTTGCCCACTTGCTGTATTATAAGCTTAAATAATAAAATTATTTTGTAGGGACAAAGGATCAACAATGTCTACATACTGGATGTAAGTTACTTTAAAGCTGATGTTTCAATTTGCTTAAAAACTGTTGCTGATGAGTCTTGGTTGTGGTATAGGAGATTGTGTCATGCCAGTATGAAAACTTTTAGGAGAGTCACCCAAAAGAACTTCGTTAGAGGTGTCCCCCAGCTTAAGTTCACTAAGGACCACCTGTATGATGCCTATCAATTAGGGAAGTAAGTGCAATTCTCCTTTCACTCTGTTAAGGATATTAGCACCTCTAGACCTTTAGAAGTCCTTCACATGGATCTCTTTGGACCTAGTAGCACTGCCAGCTTAGGGGGGGAAGTCTATGGTTTTGTGATTGTTGATGATTACTCGAGGTTCACTTGGATTAAATTTCTATCACATAAATCTGAGTCATTTGATGAATTTAAGTCTGTCTCCACTTGGATTCAGAAGAAGTTAGGTTGTGAGATCTTGACTATTCATAGTGATCATGGTGAGGAGTTTAAAAATATGAAGTTTGGAACCTTCTGTGAGGAGCAAGGGATTAATCACAACTTTTTAGCTCCTAGGACCCCTCAGCAGAACGGGGTAGCTGAAAGGAAGAACATGACCTTAGTGGAAGCTGCTAGAGCCATGCTTGCTGAGTATTCACTTCCAAAATACTTTTGGGCTGAAGCGGTGAACACTGCCTGTTATGTGCTGAATAGGGTGAATGTCAGATCCAATCTAAATAAGACACCTTATGAGATTATTAAGGGTAGAACTCCAAACCTGTCCCACCTCCATGTCTTTGCTTGTAAGGTTTTCATTCTGAACAATGGGAAATCATCCTTAGGAAAGTTTGTCCCCAAATCTGATGAAGGAGTGTTCTTAGGCTATTCTAGTGTGGGGAAATCTTTTAGGGTGTTTAATAAGAGGACTTTGGTGGTGGAAGAGACAACTCATGTGGTGTTTGATGAATTTGATCATAAGGTGACTAGAGTTAAGGAAGAAGAAGAGGTAGGGGAGATTACCCAAGGGGTTGAAAATGCAAATCTGGAGGAAAGGGTAGAACCTCAAACCACTTTGCCTAAAGATTAGAGATATTTTTCGAGTCATCCTAAAGAACTGATCTTAAGAGACCCTTTTGAAGGTGTTAGGACTATGCATGGACTTATGAAGGAAGTAAACCACTCTGCCTTTATCTCAATGACTGAACCCACTAACATCAATCAAGCCCTTTCTAATGAGTTTTGGATCTTAGCTATGCAAGAGGAATTGAATCAATTTGCAAGGAACGATATTTGGAAGCTAGTAGAAAGACCTAAAAATCAAAGTATAGTGGGAACCAAGTGGGTCTTTAAGAATAAGATGAATGATTATGGTGTGGTGGTTAGGAATAACGTAAGATTGGAGGTTAAGGGGTATATTTAGATTGAAGAAATTGATTTTGAGGATTCCTTTTCCCCTGTAGCTAGATTGGAAACCATTAGGGTGCTACTAGCCTTTGCCTGTTATAAGTGATTTAAGCTCTTTCAAATGGATGTTAAGAGTGCCTTTTTAAATGAGATAATAAAATAGGATATTTTTGTAGAATAACCCCCAGGTTTTGAGAGTTCCTAATATCCAAATCATATTTAAAAATTAAAAAAGGCCTTATATGGATTGAAACAGGCACCCAAAGCTTGGTATGAGAGGCTTAGCACATTCCTGTTAGAAAGAGAGTTTGGTAAGGAGAGCGTAGACACCACCCTTTTTCTGAGGAGAGTAGGGGATGATTTACTCATTATCTAGATCTATGTTGATGATATAAATTTTAGACTTTTTGATAAATATTTATGTGATGAGTTTTCCAAAATAATGAGTAAGGAGTTTAAGATGAGTATGATAAGAGAATTGTCCTATTTTTTGGGGTTTAGCATAAGGAAAATGGATGATGGAATCTTTCTTAATCAATCTAAATACACTAAGGATATTTTAAAGAAATATGAAATGGATAAAACCTAGCCAATCAACACTCCCAGTAGCTCCTCTGTTCAGTTAGATAAGAATTCAAGTGAAAAATCTGTTGATCAGAAGAAGTATAGAGGAATAATTGGATCACTGTTTTACCTGACTGCTAGCCGACCTGATATTATGTTTAGTGTTTCTCTTTGTGCTAGGTTTCAAGATGATCCTAAAGAGATCCACCTGACTGCTGTTAAGAGAATTCTTAGATATCTTTTAGGGACCCCAAACCTAGGAATTTGGTACCCTAGACATAGTACCTCTTTAAAGATTATTGGATATTCTGATTCTGACTTTATAGAGTGTAGGGTGGATAGAAAGAGCACTTCTAAAACTTGTCAATTCATAAGACAGTCTTTATTCTCCTGGTCCAGTAGAAAATAGAACTCAGTTACACTTTCCACTGCTGAAGCTGAGTACATTGCCTTAGGAAGTTGTGTGGCCCAAGTTCTTTGGTTGAAGCAACAAGTCTTAGATTTAGGATTACCTGTGGGCACAATTTCTATTCTGTGTGATAATACTAGTGCCATCTGCATTTTTAAGAATCCAATCCAATATTTTAGAACCAAACACATTGATATAAGGCATCACTTCATTAGGGACCATGTTACAAAAGGGGACATTGAGCTACATCATGTAGCAACTGAAAATCAGCTGGCTGACATATTTACTAAACCACTGGCCTTAGACTCATTCAGCATTTTGAGGGCCAGATTAGGTGTGATTGACATAAATGCTTGATTCTGATGAGTACTAATTTCTGATTTGTCTATTTTTTTATTCTGTTTCTGTTAATTAGCTGTTTGATTTGATTATCTATTTTTTGTTATTTTTATTTTTTTCTACTAATTTCTATTTTAGCCTTGGTGTTATTTTAATTTGAGTATTTATTTTGATCAATTTCCTACTTATTTTTTAATTACTATTTTATCTCTTTTGTTTACTATTTTATCTCTTTCAAAATCAGATTATTGCTCACTACTATTGATAAACTGGATTTTTTATTAAGAGTTTTGCCTTATTTTTATTTGGAAGCTGGTAAGCAGTGATTGATTCCACTAGATCTGTTAAAGGGAAGAAACATTGATGATGGTTTCTCTTCCTCTAACTCCTTTAGTAGTGTATTATTTCTTTTGGATAAAAATCTTCTTCAAAATTAAAAAGTTGATTTTGAAATAGAGATCTATTTTATCTTCATATAGTAATCTACCTCATATAAATAGTGTTTTCAAAGTCTTGAGTCATTGTTATAATTTTTTGAACTAAGTGAATTCACTTATCATACGATGTATGGCTTTTGTTTTGTGAATTACTCTTTCTTATTGTGAAGAGTGAGTTTTATCGTCTCCTATGTCTGAAAGATAATTTCACAGTTGAGACTCTTTAACAATTATAAAAAGAAGAAAACTTACAAAAGATGCGCAGTGCGCCAAACAAATTAAACAAGAGACACAAAATGAGCCTAAAGCTGAAAAGATGCGAAATATCACCAAACTGAAAGATACACAAAGTGTATCAAAAATTAAAAGATGCGCAAAGCGCCAAATAAATTGAAAAAGAGGGACAAAATGAGCCCAAACCAAGCTTTCTTCGCTTTCAGATCGTTAAATGTCTTAGAAAAATCTATGCGCCACTTAATATTTTCAAAAGCTTGAGTTTAAAAATCCTGATTTCTGATTTATTACTTTGTAATACTATTATATCAGATATTTTTCTAGAATGCGACTTGAAAGGATCTCTTTTCGAATCCAATTTCTTTTCTTCTGAATTGGATTTTTGTTTTGAAAGGAATTTGCATCTACAAGTGTTGACCTCATTTTTATATGAGGTTAGTAGGACCATTCCAATCCTTAGGATTTAATCTTGACCCTAGGATCAATCTGATCTTAGATCAATTTAAACTTTCATTCAATTCAGATTTCAAATTCATCTTGATTTCAAACCCATTTAAACTTCAAATCAATCTCAACATTAAGCCAATCCAGATCTATTCAATTTCTAGATCATCCTAGACCTTAGATCCTAGGATTTTTAAACTTTAGGATTCTCCTAGATCTCTAACCCTAGGATCTACCCAGACTCTAGATCAGTCTAGGTTTTAGGATTCTCCTAGACCTCAGATCTATCTAGGCCCTAAGATCTTCTTAGAATCCAGACTTTAGGATCTATTCTAGATCCTAAGAATCTTCTAGATCCTAAACCTTAGGGTTTCCTAGACTCTAGGATCTTCTTAGACTTCAGTCCCTAGGATCTACTCTGGACCCTAGGATTTCCCTAGATCAATTTAGGTCTTAAGATTCTCCTAGACCTTAGATCTATCCAGACCTCAAATCTATTCAAACTCTAGACTAACCCAGACTTTAAATTAATTTATTCAAGATTCAAATTAATCCAATCCCTAGACTTTAATCCAAACTTCTATCTAGACTTTAATCCATATCCTCAATTCAAACCTTGATCAAAATCCAGAATTCAATCCAGTTCAAAATCCAAACTCTAGTTCATACCTTGATTCTACCTTTGATCAAGCTTTAATCCTATCCTATCACTTATGATCTCTAAATGATCATAAATGATTTAGGTAATTCAAATCCAAAAATTCAAACCCAAAATCCAGATTAAAACCAGAAATCTAGATCAAATTCCAAGGCCAAAGGTCTAAGTCTTAAAAGCCTTTTCCAGTAAATCTTTGAACATTTCAAAACCCTATCAAATAATCTCTGATTCAAGGTCTATTAGTTCCACACTGATATGACTTGTCTCTAGAGACAACCCTCCAAATTTGAGCTCATTCTGAGGTCTCTAACCCCAGAAACTGAATCGAAATCCAAAGGCTGTAAAACCTTCAAATATTTATAGTCTATGCCACTGGACCTGCCACCCAGTGGATTTTGATCCTGGAGCTTTCTCCAAAGCTTTAAATCACTTCCAGACCCTTGATTATGACACATTGAGCAATAAACTGCATTTTGTTGGATTCAATTTGACCCCTAGTTGACCAGGGGTCAAAATGACCAAAATACCCCTATGGGGTGTAAATAGTCATTTGAACCAAATGAGCTCCAAATAAAATGCAACCCTTCCAACAAATTTCAAATATCAAACCAAACCCATTGAACCCAAATCTAGCCCCTGTGTCAATTTTGGTGACTAAGTCAACCATGTTGACCAAAGAGGCCCTTTAGGGTCAAAATAGGTCATTTTGACCAAATGACCTCCTCAGATCTTGGGACCACCTCCATTGGTCTCCAAATGTCAAACCAAATCTGTTGAGCCCATTTTCAGACCCTAGACCCACTTGGTTGACCATGTCAACCAGGGTTGACCTAAAAACCCATTAAGGGCCCAAACAGGTCATTTTAACCAAACAACCTCTCCAGACCTTGATACCACCACAGTAGACTCAGAATGTCATTTTGAACTAGTTGGACTCAATCCCTGACCCTGGGTCAACCTGGTTGACCCAGTCAACCCATTAAGCCCTTTAAGAGCCCCAATAGGTCCATTTGACTCAAATGACCTATCTAAACCTTAGAGGTACCTTTGACAGACCCAAAACATCAAATCAAACTTGTTGAACCTATACCCACCTCCTGGGTCAACCTGGTTGACTGAGTCAACCTAGGTTGACCTAGGTGTTCCTTAAGGATATAAATGGGTTATTCCAACCCATTGGATCCAATCAACTCTTTCAAGTTCTCAAATCCATGTCAAATGATATTTTAAACCTATTTAGACTTGTCATGAGTCAAATCAACCTTGGCTTGGCTTGGTCAAACTTCAAACTTTGGTCAAAGCCTCACATACACATCTCTAATCTAATTAAATTTCAAACAAATTGGTTCCAATCCCCATTAAACCTTTAATCAACATCAAATCATAGTCTAAGCATGCCTTAGACCTTGGGTAGTCAAATCCAAGCTAATATCAACCAAGTCAACTTACAAGATTTGGTTAAAAGTCTATGTTTAAGTCAAATCATCAAATAAATCCAATTGAAACCTTATCAAACCCTCAAGATTACATTCCAGTAGTTCAAACATTTCACCCATGCCACCTCATTAGTCAACTAGTCAAGTTGACTGGTCAAACAGTCAAAATAAGGCATTAGGAGGGGTCAAAGTTGGTCAAATGACCTCCTAAGCCTAATCTCCTCTAATCCAAATCCCTCCAGCAGCTTGAACAGACTCTGGAAGCTTCCTAAAACTCATCTTAACCCTTATATCAAGATTAAATGGCTCTTAGCCATTCCACATGCTCACAAGATGACAAAACCCCCTTTCCACCTCATATGTACCCTTATCCTTTGATTCTTCTGCTCCCAACCACCCTAGGGATAGATGGCAGCATCTTAGCAGCTCCACAAAGTAATCTTAGCCCTCTATTCGATCAGGGGACGTTTGAATAGGGGGGAAAACCCTCGTTAGAGCGGCCATTCGATCCTTAACATTCTCTCACTTTCTAAGCTCCCCCAGACTAGCCTCTAGGTTTCCTGAGCTCCAGACTTTTCCATCTTCAATCCCAACCAAAATCCAACGTCAAAAACCTTGCCAGCGATGAGCCATCCGATGAACCTAGCTCAAATCCGTATCAAGCTCGAGGCCCTCGATCCAGGCATTTTCAAGCCGAGGAGTCTTCATCAAATATTAGTGTGGACAGTCCACAAGCTCAGAGAAACAAAAATCCTAAGGATCCATTGGTTAGTTTTCTTGTAAACTCAAACCCTAGCTTACACACTTAGAGCTAAATAGCTTTTTAAAAAGCACTTTTCAAGCAATTTAAACACGTCCACATGAATTCTATTCATTACAGCTAGCTAGGTTTTAAATTTCAATTTATTTGATTGATCCGTTTGGGAGAACGAGCAAAAAAAAATGAGTTCTAAAGCTCGGTTTGCGATTTCTGCTCGTTGAGGGAGATCTGGACCTTTGATATAATGATCAACGGTCAAGATCTTCCTATTCCGCGGCTTGAACGAACCGGGAGGACAGATCCCGCGGTTAATTTTTTGGTTTGGCTCGATCTGAGCCGTTCATTCGAAACACTGGGATTAACTGTCCCTGGAATCCTCGGTCTGCCAAGATCACAGCCGTTTATTCCAGACCGCGCCAGATCGAACCGCGGCCGCGAGTGCTGACTGGATCAAGTGAAAAGCGAGTGGGGTCCACGCATTTTTTAAATTCCACGGGCAATGATTGGTGGCGGCGCCAATCATTGCCAATGATTGGGCGCCGCAACGCAGTTTTGTGGCACCCAATCAGGGGCCGCCACGTGTTAAGTCTGTTTTTTTTCTTTTAATTAAGTTTTAATTATTTTTTTAAATTAAATTAGAATTAAAAGAACTTAATAAATATTTAAGAATTATTTTTGAATATATTAATATTAATTTGAAATGTTAATATATTTTAAAAATACTGAATAATTAATTAAATATTTTAAATATTAAATACATTGATTCAAAGTTAATATTAATATACTATAAATTACCTCAAACATTAAACTTTAGTTATTATTATTATTATTATTATTTTTAATTAATATTTATTTAAAAATGATTAAAATATTTCATAAATATTTTAACATATAAATAATTATTTTGACATATTTTAATTTGAAATTGGATAAAGTTAAAGTATATTTCAAATAATATGTATATATATATATATATATATATACTAAATTAATCAAGCATTTAAATATTAATTGATATTTTATTGAAATTAAATTTAAATAAATTTAAAATTCAGGTGAAATTATTATAAATAATTTTATAATTCTAAAAATATTTCAAATAAAGTTTAATTTAATTTAAGAACTAATTCAAACATTAATAAATTTTAAAATTAAATTAAATATCTTAATTAACCTTAAACTTTAAAGAAATTCTAAACAATTTTTTTAAGTCATTAAAAAATCAAATAATACCTTAAAAACTTTAAAGTGTTAAGAATTTTAATTTAAAATCATTTTCAAAATTAAAATCTTAACTAATGATAATTAATTAAAGATATTTGAATAATATAATATTTAATTAATATTTTAATATTTTATTAAATATTATTTTAAATATTTTCAAATTTAAAAATTTATTTTCAAACTAATGAGAGGATCTCTCATTTGAATATTAAATTTATTTTAATAATAATTTGAGTATTTTAAATTTAAATTTTATATTTATATATATATGTTTATATATATATATATTTATTTATTTATTTATATTAAAAAAAATCTATTTTAAAATTATATATATTTAAATTCTAAATATTTGAGAGATCCATTGGAACTTTAAACTTAGTTTAAGCATGTTTGAATAGAATTAATGTGGAGTGATGGATAATCAATGGATAATGAATGTGTTAATTATTCATTGATTATCCCTTGATTAATCAAGTCATTTTGATCTTTGCATGTCTAGGAAGCACACACCACCTAGCTTTAGGGTTCTCTTAGGTCTAGGATTGATTGATTACATGTATGTTTACTTGTGCATTTATCCAAGGGTTAGAAACATTGATTAAAGCCCATTACCCTAGTGACATCATTAAGGATAATAATTATGGACTTTGTTTAGAGAACTTAGATTAATTCTAATAATTAAGATATAATTCCAAATAACTTGAAACTTTGAACACTTGAACTTAGTGACACTCTCAGCCTTAGGAAAATTTCCCTCTGAATTTTGAAGTCATTAAGCCCCTTAATTAATTTAATCAAAATCAAAGCTTAATTAAGCCATTTAAGCTTCCAGAAATTGTAATAAATCAAATTTAAATCCAAAAATTATATATAATACCTCAAACTGACCAGAATTAAATCCTTAATTAATAAAAAATAAAAGCCCCTTGACTAGACTTTAAAATAAAGCTTAATTTAATTTTAATTAAAATTCAATATTTAACTAATTTAATTAATTAAAAATAATTAAAATTTCCAAAAACTTTCCAAACACTTGGAGATCACTCCTTAGGTCATTCCGGACCTTTGGAGTTGATTTTAATGAGTTTGGAGGTCATTTGGATTCAAATCACAAAAAGGGTTTTAATTAAATAAATTTTGAAAATTCAATAAATAGTCAAAACTTCACAAATTCATAACTAATTCAAATAAACTCCTAATTGAGCAAAATCAAAGGCATACAACTCATATTAAGGTTTAATATTTATTAAAAATATTAAGTTTCCAGAAATCAATCAAATTTGAAAAAGTCAACTTTTGGTCAAACCTAGTTCAAATTCAAGTCAGAACTTCAAACCTTCATAATAAAATATAGAAAAAATCCAATTTTAGTGTACTTACTGTCTAACTGATCGTATTAAGGTCTAGTATTTTAATAAAATACTAACATTTCAGAAAATACTTTAAATCAAAAATTCAACTTTTGACCCCTTAATTAAATGAATAAAATAATATAGAAAATTCCAAAATTTAATAAAATCATTCAAAATTCTAGAAAACATCAATTTAACTTTAAAACCAGCAACTAATTAAATTCAATTAAAAATTAATCAACCTTCAAACATTAATCAAACTCAAATAACTTAATTATATCGGGTACCACTGGGTAACCCAAGCCTACGATGCTATTAAATTAGCCCCAAAGAAGGTGAAATAAACTTCACGACCTCTGTGTGCAACAAAGGTGGTATCCAACAAACAAGCAAAATCAAGTTTAAAATTAATTTCAAGTCATTAAGATTTAAACTCAAATCAAAACTCCCTTAAGCCTTCAACCAACTAGAACATCAAGCAACTTCAATCAAATAATCCTATTTAGGACATATCAAAGACACACATCCAACCTCACACACTTTAGATGGTTTGCTAGGACAACCAACTCTAGTCTTAGGCTAGGCCGATGTTTACTTTTTTGCTACTTGTATGTGTCGGGTTTTCCTTGGTTTTCATTGCATGCTGGTTGCTAGATTTAAGTAATTAATGTTGATGTGATTGTTTATTTATTTACTGCACTCTGTGTTAATTTGATTGTTTGTTAGATATACCCCTAGGCTAGGGACGATTTATACTAATTCAATCTTATGCAGGTGGCCATGCTCATGCAGGGCATTAAACAAAGGGGGCAAATTTATAAATAATAAATTGCACAGATGCTCCAAAAAATATGCTAAGCCCCTTTAAATCAAAAAGAGCATGGCCAAGTGTGGCTGGTTTGAGCATTTTTAATTTTCAATATATTAACTATTTGGGATGTAAATATAACTGTTGATTATTAGGATAACCCTGCAGGTTGTTGAGTCTAGATTTTTAATTTTTATTGATGAAATTTGAATGTAACTTGAGTTGTAATATTAAGTGGTTTGAGATGGGATAATAATGCCCCAAACTGGATTCTAAGGAGAAAAGTAACATCCCTTAAGGGAGAGTATCTTTTCACTTGGAAATATAGTTTAGGATACTTTCAAATATCCAAAGAAGAAAGATAAATCCCTATCCAGGGGAAGTTTCTTTTCATTTGGATATCCGGACCCGACGATCCAAGGAGTTACAAGAAGATGAAGAAGTGAAGAACGAGAAGACCCATTCTCAAAGTCACTTGAGTCTTAGGAGTAGAATCCGGGTTGTAGTCAGTGGTACCCGACCACTTTACTTTTCCTATAGACCCTGGGTTGTATAATTAAAAGGCACTTGCCTATGGACTTTCAATTTGAGTTTTAATTTAATTGATTTAATTAAATGTTGATTGTTTGATATTGATTGCGATATTAGGATTGCATGCTTTTATTAGTTTTTTTGGTGATCTTGCATGTCGTATTTGTTTTAGCCTGGAATCCGATCGGAGGCTCGTGAGGGTACGGTCATAAACTATTTCTACTTAAACAAAATTTAAAACTTTAGGCTCAGATAGAAACTAATGATTTTAAGAAGTAAGCCCGGACTCGCCGGGAGTTTTTGATGCATATATATTGAAACTTCTCTTCCGTGTTAGGCACCTCCCCGCATGCGGGTTCTGGCAGACCACCGGACCTATTAGGGTGCAGTTCTGTCCAAGGGAATGTTGTGCAATCTCTAGGATAAAATCTATTTTTAAAGCCTGATTTTAAAACTTCGACATATTGATTTAAGCATTTCATCGAGTCAACTAGCATTCATCGTATTAGTAACAAATTAAAATAGAATCTAATTCTTAATTGCATTTTTACCTTAAGCATTTAACCCAACATGTGTTAAGGGGCTAATTAGGAATCTGCTCTAGATGTCAGCCCCGCTCTCCTTAAACTAATCTTAAATAACATCCTTAACCACTCTTTCATAAAGACTTTGACTCATGGTTTTGAAGCGTTTAGGTGATTTAGCTGGCTCCCCAATCCAGGCCGGGGTAAGTCCATATTGCACTGCATTAACTAGGATCCGGGCCACTGATTTTCAGTACCCAATTTTTAGACTTAGGATATGAGGTAGATTTTTAATCTTAAGACCTCAACCTCTGGGAATTGATTTCCCACTTTCTAATAAAATTGACCACTCAAACCTAAATCTCTTTCAATCAAATTAAAGCCCAACACTTAGGATAGGTTGGGGTGTTTCTGAAGTAATTCAGAATCTCAAAACACCTCCTACTCTTCTTCCTTTGACTCCAGAAATAAGTGTTCAATCTTGAACCAATCCCGCTTGAAAATTCCAGTCCTTTAACCTCCCTTGATATCAAGTTTTAAATTCTTAAATGAAATTCGTATTGCTATTTTAATCGAGAGTTTTCGTAGAAAATTTTCTGGTTTCCTATGATGTAATTAACTACGAGGGCTTGCGCTCGTAGGAGATTTAGAAACCCAGACCTGATTTCAAAATCAAGTTTTCAAAACCTTCAATTGATTATCTTTGGGAAATTCAAACCTGACGATCATTATCGTCATATTCAAATTATTGATAGTGATTGATATTTTCTTTTTTCGGATAGATATATCAATTACAATCATAATTTTGATTATGAAATTAATGATCCATCTATTCAGATTAGCATAGTCAAACATTGAATTAAATATCATTTTGATCTTTCGAGATCGTATGTTGTTTCTCCTTGAGTTTAGCTACGGTAATCAGAATAAATTCAAACTTTATAATATGAACCTATTAGGGAACGATATGTTCACCTTTTGAGGTGATATATCATTCATAATAAGCGTTCGATCTTAAATATTAAAAATTTTATAAATTAAACATTTCTCAAAGAAAATTAAACCTTTTTAAAAATAATATATTTTTCAATCAAACAACAAGGTGTCTGAGGTGGGAGTTACGAAAGTTGATTTTCTAACTTTTTTTGGATTTCAGCGCTGTCGATCGTCGTCTTATCGGTTTTTGAATTCAAAATCAAGGGAATACTCTGATTTACTATAGCATATAAAAAATCGTTGTTTTTGTGTCTCTCGTTTCGAGTTTTATTTACTTTGCTTTTGTTTTTCATTTTAATGTATGTGTTTTTGGGATCTCTGATTGTTTATCTCCATCCTCCATCTTTTTGTGTCTCTTATTTCGAGTTTTTCTGTTCCCCCTCTTTTTTATGATGTCAAAAGGGAGAGTTAGTTGTAGTAATTTTGGTTTATGTATTGATCTTATTTTATGTTGTTTATTTCATTTTGTAGTTATTTTCCTGTACTGTTCTAATTGCTTAATGAAATTTTTTCATGTGTGCATTGGTTAACCCCTAGTTATTTTATTTTAAACTACTGCACTAATATTTGACATCATAAAAAAGGGGGAGATTATTACAAATCTGGTTTCAAATAATACAGTTTTGTTGATGATAAATATATTTATATTCTGTTTTACTTAGCTAACCCATTTAAGGTACAAAAAATCAAAAGCAACTCAAGCCAACTCAAGATGGGGTCCAAGTGTGTCTAAATGTAATCTTTTCCTTTTTTTGAGTCAAATGTAATGTAACTGATCCCCTAACTAAGTAACCTTGCACACACACACTTAGAGGGAGAGCTTGAGTGAATTAGAATTTTAGTTCAATTTTTATTCAGATCATCCTGGATGATATGCACATTATCCTGAACGATCAAGTGAAAATAGAAACTCTAATTACGGCGACCAAATTAAATCTGTCTGATTAAGCCGATCATCCTGGATGATCCATACATCGTACGGGATGATAGGCTCAAATCAAAAATTCTCAGCCGCCAGATCAAGTTAGGTAAGTTTTATTTTTAGAGATTTGATCTGATCGTCCCGGACGATATGTGTATCGTCCTGGATGATCCAGTACAATCATGCTTAAATTAGTCTGGTGATTAAGGAAAGTAATTAATATTTAATTGATATGATCATATCATCCGGGATGATCACAAGATCGTTCGGGATGATCATGATCGTCCAGTGTGTTTCACCTGTACGTCTAGAGCAGTACTCAGGACGATTTTGGCACTTTTTGATTTAATCGTACAGGACGATATACTTATCATCCTGGATGATCAAGTCATTTTTGGATCGTCCATCACAAGTTCCTCTAGACGACTAGAGTGGTCTTCTGGATGAAATTCTTGAATTTACACTAATCGTCTCGGACTATTGCAGAATTATACGGGATGATCTGAACAACTTTTTTTACTAATCATCCAGAAGAGCCAGATCATCTAGGGTGAAACAAGTGATTTTGACCTGATCGTACAGGACTATCAGTAAATCGTCCTGGATGATATTGGCCGACCAGTTAAGATTTAGGATAAATTTTGAGCCCTTCTATAAAAGATATTTTTCTTCCAATAAGAAAAATCTTTTGCCACTTTCCTTTCCAGAGAAATCTTGAGAGAGAGAGAGAGATTGGGAGAGAGAGAGAGGATCTTGTGAGGGAGAGTTTGTGAGGGATTCATAAAGGTTACTCCAAGCAAGAATCAGAGTCGTCTTCTTCGTTCATCGTCTCTAGTCTTGTCGGTGCCTTTCTGGGGGAGGATCATTCACAAGAAGATCCGGGTTCTCTGCCCGCTTCAAGAGGAAGCGAAAGGAGTTCGGGTTCTCTGCCTGCTTCAGGAGGAAGCGAAAGGAGTTCGAGTTCTCTGGTTGTTTCAGGAGGAAGCGAAAGGAGTTCAGGTTCTCTGCCTCACTGGGTTGGTGAAAAGGAGTTTTGTACAGGCTTCTCTGCCTTACTGTGGGAGCAAAAGGAGAGTCACTTTTGTGTTAGTGCAATACCCGGAGGAGAGGCTCCGTGGAGTGGACGTAGGTCAAGTTCACCGAACCACTATAAAATCTGGTGTGTTCTTTCTGATTATTTTTGGCACTTTATTTTTCTGTTATTATCTGCTTGGGTGAAATCTGTGGTTGATATTTTCGCTTATGTGTTTTCTTGTTTACACTGCAAATCATCGAAAAGATTGTTCCTGTTGCTTACGAATTTTCAAATAACCAATTCACCCCCCTCTTGGTTAGCCTTGGGACTAGTTCATCAGGGCTTAACATCCCTATCGAACTTTCACTCATTTTTTCTTTCTCAGTAGGTATCTGAAGTTTGATTATGCTAAGATCCTAAATATTGGGGAGCTTTCACGAGTTTCTTATCTTAAAAATGAGTGCCAACCCTAAACCTTTAAAAAAATGAATGGTACAACAACTAACATTTTTCAAAACTATCATCGAGTTTGGATCGGGTCGTCAGGTCACGAGTTATAAAAATTATATATTAAAAATCCACATGACATGATTTAATTGGATTTCGGATGTCGAGCTATATTCACACTCTGCACATAATAATTTCTCCTCTTCCTCTTCCTCTCTCTCTCTCTCACTCCCCCTCTCATTATCTCATTTTCTCACTCGTCCCCTTTGTCTCTCTCACTAGTTTTCTCACTCCAACCAACTCTCTTTCTCTCATCTAATTTTAAAAAAATAGCAAAAAAAAAAAAAGAAATAAAGGAAATCAAAGAGAAAAAAAGAGAATATATATATATATATATATATATATATATATATATATATATATATATGTAAAATAGAGAAAAATTACAAAGTTTATCGTACCACAAGTCATTGAAAGTGTAAACTTGAGAAATCTTAGAACTCATAAAATTCTAATTGAGATGCCTTTGTCGCAATGAGAACATCTGTATGTTTTTTTAACAAGACTAGGAAATCTTATTTGTGATCCTCGTGATACAAGGGTTAAAACTCATGTGCATTTTCTTAGAACATGAGAAATTTCAAATTTAGGCATTTGTGCACATTATTCCAACATGATGTGGAAATATTATGAATATTATGTTCGCATAAGAAGACATAAAGACATTTTTCTTGGTGTAGTGTGATATAAGACTACCCAACTATGATAGCTTAAGACACTAACCATGTATGGTTTTTTTAACAATGATAAGCAGCACTAAACTCCGTTTAAGAGTTCTCCTTCACCAGTTGATCTTAGGAGACTGTCAAAATTTCTAGTGAATAGAACTAAAATAGAATAAAAGCCAAATGAACATTCATAATAAAAAATTAACAATAATGAAAATAAAAGTCTATAAATGAGAACAAAAAGAATGGTTGAAATCACGCTACATGTTGCATAAAATGAACTATAATAACCAGAACTAAATACCAAATTGAACACATAATTGGACCAACAGTGAAAAAGCAGGTTGCTAACGAGCATGGATACAACTTCTGTAATGCCCTAGGATCTAATGGAAGGATTGGTTTGTCTAAACCTATGATTTAATCTCAAACATCAATAACAATAACCAGAGCTACTAATATTTCAAATCAGTAAATCAATATTAATAAATGTGATTTCATCATAATATAATTACAATAATCCAAATATGAATGTCTATACATAAAATAGGTAAAACTGTATTACAAAAATCAATACCTTGTTAACTAGATTACAAAGATCCTGCTAGTACACCTGGCCTACTTCACTGGACCTTTAACTTTTCCTTAAATATTAACAAGAATAAAATGAGAATAACTAACTCATTGGGTTTCTTACCTTGACTAATCATAGATATCAACATCCAAATTGAAAGAAGAAATTGTTATATAATAAAAAGGTAATAAAGAATAAACTAAGCACTATTAAAATAGTAAAATATAACTTTTTATATGTTCTAATGCATAATTGAAGCTTTAACTTACTTGAAAACCACTTCCACATAAGTTTTTAGATACTTTAGAGGATACTCACTTTCAGAGATTCACATGCACTTGAGTTTCATATTTCATCAGAATACAGCCAAAGTTTCAGAGTTTCCAACATTCATTTTAAATTACAACAGTAACTCTCTTTCTCTTTCCTCTTCTCTCAGCCCTTTCTCCTCCTCTCTTATCAACTAGGGTTGAGTGAAATGAATTGTGCAAAAATGTTATTAGTTATTTAAGTATTTAAAAACAACTAACTTAACCTAGTTTTATGGAGCCTAGCTTCCCAGCATCACTGTGCTCCCAAATAATCTTCCAAATTCTCCTAGAATATCCTTACCTAAGACAACACATCATCGCATCACTTCCCAGTGCCATAGCACACCCCCAAAACCCTATTTTTTATCTATTTTCTTGAGAGCTCAATGTTTTAGTGCTGTTAACCATAGCATCACGATGCCTGCAAAGCAATTTTCCCCAACTTGGCTTTTCATTTATCTCATTCCACCTTCCTTCTCCCAAGTTGCTTCCCTTTCTAACTTATGCTTCCATTAAACATTGATCATCATACTTTGTTTATTCCTTAATTATTTAACTTTAAAATCCAAAATGCTATTGGGTTCTTCCCTGTAAGTTAAATTGGGCTGCACTTCCACTTCATCTTCAAGGATTCTATATATCAGTTATGTGGTCTATCAAGAAAGCTCTATAAGCAAATTTTCTTATTGTTACAATAATTTTGAACTGTTATGTATATTTGGGACTTAATTTTCCATCTTTGGAGGACCCATATTGACCCACAACTAACCAGGGGTCCAAATGACCAAAATGCCCTTTAAGGGGAAAATTGAAGTTATCCTTAAATTTCAACATGGCCAAACCAAATCAAGCCATGGGGCATTCCTCAATGCATCCTAAACACCATTAGGAGTGCATTGAATTCAAGCCTAAGCTTTAGTTTGACTTGGTTGCCAAAGTCAACCATGGTTGACTAAAGTTTCCCTTAAGCCTTTAAACATGCATTTCAATCCAAATGACATTACTATAATTTGAGACCACCCCCATTGATTTCACAACTTCAATCCAAACTCAATGGACCCAACCCATGACCCTAGGTCAACCTGGTTGACCAAGTCAATCAAGTTTGACCAAACACACATAAACCTCAACCTAGCTCAAATCTAATGACTAGGGCTTTTCCAAGCCAATCCAAACCCTTAGGGTTACCCATTAGGTCCCTAAGAGAGTCCCCTTGAAGGCCAACACCTTAGGCCCACTGGAGTTAGCCATATAGCTTGACCCAAGTGTCCAAAGAGAGCTCACCATGAGCCAAAACTCAACCAAAGGCAAATCAAATATAACCAAGGTTTCCATTGGGTACTCCATGATCCCAAATACCTGCCCTAAGTGACCCAGCTCTTGGGTTAACTCAAGCTAAGAATTAGGCTAGCTCAAAGAGCCCAAAACCACTGAGGGCTGACCTAATTCCCAACCTAGGCTTCACCAAGCCTAAATATCACTTTCATTTGGTGTCCCTAGTTCAAATGCACCATCCCTAGTCAGCCCAACCCCTGGTTTGACTTGGGTCAAGATCTAGGCTAGCCCAAAGTGGTTAAAACAATTTTGACTTGAGCTAACGTTTAACCTATATTAAACCAGATCCATTATCTTATCAAATTTGATAGCCCTTGACTGAAAACATCTTCCCTGGTCAGCCCATCCCTTGGCTTGACCAGGTTTGCACCCAAGCATACCAAAACTATACACATTTGGGTCAACCTGAGCAATCCTATAGGTTTAGGCCTCACCATGCCCAATTGAGCTCACTAGACCTGTAGACAACTTTCCACCTCAGCCTGACTGAAGCAGCAGTCGGTAGCAACCATAGTAAATCAAAAGGAGCTCTAGTGGTCCCCTCTTCTCGAGCCCTATCCAAGGCTACCCCAGGGCCTGAGCTCATCAGCCTTAGGCTCACGAGGCTCAGAGAAGTTACCTTCTCTAGTTGGCAAGCATCTGACTGCTTACTTGATCCATCCCATCTGTCAGTCACCATGGCTGAGGTCTAAAAATGGCATTCTAATCCAGAGCACCTCATCACGCCTAATATTTCAAAAATTCTCCCTAGAGCTCTCTGAGCATTTTCCTACTTCCCCCACTCTCAAGCCTTCTCTAGAGCTTATTTTGAGCGAACTTCGGTGAACTCCTTTCACCTTCTGCTTGAAGTCGTACCTCCGGTGCTCCTCTAATTGTGACATCTGAAGGAGAAGCTCTTGTCATCACCCATGAAGCTGCCTGATACAAGGAGCTGGCATCTAGATCATTCTATAAGGTATAAACATTAACCCGAGCTCCCTAGCTAGGAAGTCCAGTCAAGTATGAAGGAAACCTTCAGCCTAATGGATTTCTATTATTGGATTGAAGGTTTCCATCATCCCGATGCTCCTTGTGATGTTTGGTGGAGTTTCGCTATTGGGATCTCTTGGATCATGCAGAAAAAGCTTCACAGTAATAGAAACATGTGTAAGGTGGAAGATATAATCAGAACTGTTGATTTCAATCAACGATTCTGATTAAATCCCGTGATTTTGGGCAGCTTTAAATCCTAACGGCTTAATCTTTAATCTAATGGCTATGTTCAATCCCACATTTATCCAGTCAGCCGCAATGATTGGCTATATAATTAGAAGGTGCCGTGTGGAAAGCTCGTGGTTGACTGGGTAATTTCCTATTTAAAAAATTCTAAAAATGAAGGAAACTTCAAAAGTTATTATCTCCTCACACACTTAACCAAATTTGGTGTTCTTAGACTCTTTAGAAAGTTTTTGAGGAGTCCAACAAAAGCCCTAGGGTTTCAAGCCATGATCATGCATGAAATTTAGTCAATTCCAGTAATAGGCCAAGGGGTATTCTTGTAATATTATCTTCAAGTTAATTCACCATGGCTTGAGACTTTCGGAGATTAATATTGGGCTATCCTTGACATGTCCAAAATTTCTCCCCTCTGTTTGATGTGTTTAAGGGTATAATTAAGTTAATTTAGGCTCGAGGGTCACTAACTAAGTTCAAATTCGATTAATGACATATCCAATGGGAGTTAGGATTTGAATGTTTATATGCATTTTTTTAAGGAAAACCCTCAAAGGGGCCTACGCATTAAATCAAGAAAAAATACACGGTCCTTAAATACACCTCAAGCTCACTACTGCTCGAACAAGCTATAAAAAGAAAGCAAAATAAACCTAAGAGCTTGGGGTCCCTGCTAAGCAAAATTAAAAAAAAACTCTAGGTACTTCTACGGTGCACAAGAACGAACACCCAAAAATAAGAAGAGAACCAAAAAGTAGCAACCATCTCCATCTTCCCATCCAACACGAGCTCACTATATGCACCTGTAAAAATAATATTCTACAAAAAAATTTGAATCCCAGGATAGATATACCGACAATTAAAGTAGCATCAACCAATCCAACAAGAAACCCTCATCATACCCCCATTAAAACTTGACCAAAAAACACAAGCAATCACATAGCAGGTCCAGTAAACCAAAGAGTTAGAAATGATCCAAGAAATAATAGCAAAACAAAGAATACAAAAACAAACATGGGAAGGGTACGGGCAGAATGAGCTTAGGATAGAATGGAACCAGCAAACATCACTCAGGCAAACCCAATGCCACTCCATCCTACCATCCAGCCAAACCAACCACCTCCTAACAAACAGCTCCAAAAAGCTCCAAGGAAAACCCATAGAGAAGGCAGCCGCCCACACCCAGATAGAGGTAAACCTGGACATAAAAACACAAAATAAAAAAGGAACTAAGGGGCTCCCTCGAAAAGCACACACGGCCCCCATGAGCAGCAGCCCAAATAGAAATCCCCCCTAAGAACACCAGGAAAGCACACATGGCCCCCACGAGCAGCAGCCTGAGCAGAACCCCCCTAACAAAAATAACAAAAAACCAGCAAAATCGAGATAAGGATAAGCCCCTGGCAACCCAGTAGTCCACCAGGAAACAACCAGCACTTGGAAAACCAAAGAAACGCATAACAGCAACCATAAAGCACCAGCCCTTACCAAAACTCCCAAAAAACCCACCGCCATAAAGTCCAGGCAAGGCCAGATCCCAAAATAACAACAGGAGGTAGAAGAGTAACAACTGGGACTACCATCAATAAAAATGATAATGTAATTACAGCTCAAGCCCAAAACCCCAAAATAATCAGCCATTTCATGCAACACCACATCAAACTTCCACCAGTAATTCATAAACATCCTAAAAATAAAGATAAAGACAAAAGGCTCATCCATAAGCATGGACCAAAAATGAGCAAACCACCCAATAATAGCTCCAGCATAAAACCAAAAAATAGAGCCACCAGGGATAAGCAAACCAAGCCAAACCCTCCAGCAAGAAAGCACAACAAAAGGGAAAACCTACAAAAACTAGAAAAACTGAAAATCACCACATTACCTCTTGACATATGGCATACTGAGTTTATCTAATCTTTGAACCCTTTTAAAGGAGAATGTAAATTAGCCTCAAAAAAATCTGTGAAACAATCAAGCCCGCTCCCAAAATTGGCAAGCCAAATAGCACAGGCATTACCCTCCCTAAACACTTGAGAAACAGAATCATTAACAAAAATCATCAACTGTTTAATATCCCTAACCAGATAAAAAGCCACAGGATTGCAAACCGAATCCTCACCATTGTTAATGCATTGAATACTATGAATAGACTCAACCTCAAAAATAATGTTAGTAATGTCAAGAGCCATACAAATTCTTAGCCCATAAAGAATAGCATTAAGAAAAGCAATATGCAAATTACCATTATGTAAAGGGCCTGCAAAAGCTAGAGTAACATTCCCTTAACAGTCTCTGATGATCCCACCACACCCTAGGATGGTATCATTATCAAAAACACCAACATTCAGTTTATAGCAACCCAACGAAGGTTTAACCCAGAACATAAACAGAGGTTCGGAGATAGGCAGAACCTCACTCAACCTGATGCCTAAATCAGGAGCAACAAAGTAGTAGTTCTTGAAACTCTAGATAGAAAGCAAATTAATAGAAAATAGACTCAGGAGTTTGTATTTAACATTATTGATAATCCTATGATAGTCCATTCTAATACCATCAAAAAGGGAGTTGTTCCTCTCCATCCATAAGTACCACAAAATAAGAGAAGGGATAACATTTCTAATATGACATTTAGAATTAACAAACCAAGAATTAAGCAAAGCAGTAATAGACAATTTCACATTAAAATAGTTTAATTTGAAAATATCATTAAAATAATACCATATTTTAACAACTAAAGGACCCGAGACAAAAACAGGATGCATATTCTCCACATGATAATAGCATTGGCACTTGGACGGTAAGATAAAACCTCTTTTTGTCAAATTATCATCAGTAGAAATGAATCTATGCAAAATTCTCCAAATTAAAGTAGCAACAGTGGACAGTATACTTTTATGCCAAATCAAAGAGAAAATATTAGTAACAACATTTTTGGTTCTAAACACATGCCAAGCATCTTTTAATCTAAAAACCCCATATTTAGACAACATACATAATAAAAGATTCTCTGAATCCAAGTTCAAAGGGAGGTTCATGATTTATTGAATAATAGAATCAGGAATCACATTAGCAAGTTTATCATAATCTCAACAATTATTAGTAATGAAAAAGTTTTCCTTAACCATAGCAGTAGAAAAAGTATTAGTGATGGAATCAATAGAATGATTACCCAACCATTGATCCTGCCAAAATAAGATGTTGCCGCCACCAAGACCCCAAGAAAGATGAGGCTCAACAACCCATTTAACATTGCAAAGCCTTTGCCAAACTTTAGAATCACCAATATTAAAAGAACAAATAGTAGGATGCTTCCCCACACAATATTTATAATACATGAACTTAGCCCACAAACTCACTTTAGCATGAAAGGTAAACCATAATTGAAAGAAAAAGCACAGGCCAAATCAAATATACACTTACACCCCAGACCACCCTCCTGCAACACCCCACAACACTTGTCCCAAGAAGACCAAATAATTTTAGTGTTGCTATTAGTCCCTTTCCAAAAAAATTTATTAATAATTTTGTCATTTCTATTACACACCATTTTAGTGGGCAAAAGGGTTTGAAAAGAGTAAACAGGAAGGGAACAAAGAACACTTCTAATAAGAGTAAGCCTACCCCCAAAACTCAAAAATTTGAATCCCAAGATAATAGCTTATTCTGCACTGAAGCAATCAATTCGTCAAACAAAAAAGACTTCTTTCTACATTTAAAAAGAGGGATACCAAGATACTTATTAGGGAAGTGGTCTTGCACAAAACCAGTGAGATCTTTGATAGCATAAATGCGAGCATTAGGCACCTTATTAGAGGCAATAAAATAATATTTCTAATTGTTCAAAGAAAGCCCATTGACTTTTTCAAAGTTATGAAAGAAGTCCAGAAGTCTATTAACCCTATTATGAGAAGCATTAGTAAAAATGATAAAATCATTAGCAAAACATAAATGAGATATAGGGAAACCCCCCAAAGTCCTAAAGTAAAGGCTAGGGTGGTTCTCAAAGAGGTTGGTTAGGCCTCTAGATAGATAATTAGCCGCAATAATGAAAAGGGCTGGAGACATAGGACCCCCCCCCCCCTTTCTTAAACCATGAGAGGATTTAAAAAAACTAGAGCTTTTTCCATTAATAATAATAGAAAAGTAAGGACCTTCAATATAATTTCTGATAAGGTTAGTAAAAATTGAATTAAAACCAATTAATTGTAGAATATTATAAAGAAACTTCCAACTAATGTTATCATAGGCCTTAGAGATATCAAGCTTCAGGATCATATTACCACCCCTCACCCTGACATCCAAATCATGGCAAAATTCTTGAGCCAACAAGATATTATCTGAGATAGCACAACCTTTAACAAAACCCATTTAAAAGGGTGAGATAATTTTAGGAAGAACAACAGTCAAAAAATTCATAATAATTTTAGAAATCAATTTACTAAAAAAATTGCAAAGACTAATAGGTCTAAAATCATTCTAATTACTAACATCAGTACTCTTAGGAGTAAGAATAATATAAGTAGAGGAAAAAAATTTAGGCATAGCATGACCAGCAAAAAATTCCAAAACAGCAATGTAAAGATCATCACTAATAATAGACCAAGCTTTCTAAAAAAATTTAGTAGTAAACCCATCCGGCCCAGCCGTAAAATCATCATTCATATTATAGACAATATCTTTTTATTCATCAAAAGAAAGGGCCTTAGAAAGAAAATCATTATCCTCATGTGAGATGAGATTGGGAATAATAGCAGGATTCTCAATAGTCCTAGGGGTGAAATCCCTATTAAGCCAATTTTGAAAGTACTGCACCACCAATATAGCAATTTCCTCAACATTGTCAGTGACAGACCCATCCTCATGCTCGATTTTGTTAATGAAGTTCTTAGCATGCTTCCTATAAACCAAAGCATGAAAATACTTAGTGTTATTATCACCTTCCACCAGATGCTTTGCAACTGCCTTTTGTTTCCAAAAAGGTCCCTCTTGGGCTTGAAATTTAAAGAGGCACTCCTCAGCCTCTCTCAGTAAAAATAAATTAGCATCAGAAGGAGACATTTGACAAATAACTTCAACATTATTAACTATATCTTTCGCGCTTAAAATATTAGCACAGATGTTTTTAAAAACATTGTGATTCCACCAATTGAAGATTTGTTTCAGTCTTTTCAATTTAAACCAAAATCTTTTCATACCAAGGATAGAATTATCACGATGCAAAGGGGAAAACCAATTTTCCTGAACCACATTCAAAAAGGACTCATGATGTAACCACATATTTTGAAATCTAAATTGAGGAAAGGAATTCACCTATTTAGTATTAAGCCCAATCAATAAAGGAGAGTGATCAGAAAGTGTTCTGCTAAGATGCTCAATAGAAATAGAGTTAAAAGAGTTAAGCCAGCTATTATTAAATAAAACACGATCCAGCCGTTGCCATAAATGACTACAGTTCCAAGTAAATTTGTAACCAGAAAAGCCAATATCAATTAGATTGCAATCCATAATCATATTATTGAAATCATCCATAGCATGAAATATAGGAGTGGAACCCCCCAATACTCTCTTAAGGATTAAAAATAGTGTTAAAATCACCACCCACTAGCCAAGGTCGACGAAGAAGAAATTTTCAGAAGACATGAAGATTCAGCCGGACAACTCTTGAAAGAGGATTGCACAAATTAAAGTTTAGGCACATATGAAAAAGAACCAGATAAAAACTCCTTGAATGACCTAGAATGGCCATCAAGAAATGAAGAAATCAATGGGGTGAATAACGACGGAGTCGTCATCTCCCAAAACCAAAAACACAGAAAAAAACCTAAAACAAAAGTCGCGAAGGAGATGAATAAGGACCAAGGAGAAAAAATAGGAAAAACCCACCAATCGAACATGCCAGGAGATCGAAACCAGAGCTTACAAACGGAAGCCCTAAATCGCCCAGGAATTGCCAAAGAGCTGTATACTGTTTATGCTTAAGTCAAGGGTTAGTAAACCATAGGTTTCATCCCCTCTCTTGGCCTAGAAAGCCTATTCTAAATCTCTAAGGGTAACCTTAAGGTTACCTTAGGTGGTTTGGTTAACAACCTTAAAAGGTCCACCATAAGATAAAATTTAGTGGGTTTGGACTTTGATATATAGTGAACTCATGGTCCAAATTTCACTGAATCTGGAATCCATTTGGTCCACAATCTAGGCAACCCAAAATCAATCCTTAAAATTGACCTAGAATCTTTAAAAATCATAAAAAATTCAAATTAAATCTAAAAATTGCAAATAATATATCAAACTATTCATAATTAAACTCTCTATCGAGAAAAATTAAAAACCCCATCACTAGACTTTAATTTGAGCTTAATTTAATTTTTAAGAAAAATTAATAATTAATTAAAAAATATTAAAAATATCAAATAAATTTCAAACCCTTGAAAACACTCCTATATGTTATCCCTGACCTTTGGGAGTAATTTCAAGAAGTTTGTAGTGAGTTTGGTGCAAAATCATCAAAATCTCCTTAATTAAATAATTAATTAATTTCACTAAATACCAAAACTTCAAAAATTTATAATTAATTCCAAAAAAATTCTAAATTAAGTAAGCTCAAGGGTATTAGACTCCTTTAAGGGACTAATATTTATTAAAAATATCAAACTTTAAGAATTCACTCAAAATAAAAAATTCAACTTTTTGGTCAACTTTAGTTTAAAATTGTACCCAAATTTAAAAAAATCATAGATTAATTTAAAAAAATCTAAATCCAACAAACTTAGTGTCCTTTTACTTTTCTTAGGGTCTAGTATTTAAGAAAAATATTAAAATTCCAGAATTCAATTTAAATTAAAAGTCAAATGTGGACCCTGTTAATTAATGAATTAAATAATTCACAAAATTCTAAAATTCAACAATTGATCTAACTCCAACAAACCTTAACTTTATCATTAAAATCAGATGACTAACCCCCATATACATAACAAACACTCTAGAGATGAAGTTTTTAAGATGAACTACCTTGAGCTGCGGTGCTACGTATCCTAAGGAGGCCTGATTCGTCTAGCCCACTATGATAATGCCACAAATGAATTTAATGGAGCGCAAAGCTATAAAATTAATTGATTATTAATTACTTAATCAAAATTTAATCTTTAATTCAACTACATTAATCTAATTTTTAAGATGGACTATCTTGAGCTGCGGGGCTACATATCCTAAGGAGGTCTGCTTCCTCGAGCCCACTTTGATAATGTCATGAACCAGTTGATAGAAAACAAAATTAATTAACTTAATATTTGAAATCAGTAACTAACTAATCAACCTAAAAGTTATCACCCTCTTAATTAAAACCAAATAAATTATTTAAATAATATTAGTTACTACTGGGTAACCTGAGCCTACAAGGTTATTAACTTAACCAAAAAGGAAGGTGAAATAAACTTCATGGTCCTGGTGTAAACAAGGGTAGTAATTACTTAATACTTAAAATTTATCTTAAAATTAATATTAAAAATTCAACACTTTAACTCAAATTAAAAATACCCTTTGACCTACAACAAACATTAAAATACTAGACAACTTTAACAACTACCTAGGATAGGATACAACCAAGCCACATATCCTGATGTGATGTTTATTAATGAGTTAATTTTATTATGTTATCTGTGAATTGATGTAATGGGCATTAGATTACTCCTAGGCTAAGAAATGATTTGGATCCTCAAAGAGTTTTGTATAGGTAGTCATGCTCATACAGGGCTAAAACAAAGGGGGCTAAATAAAAATTTAACTGGCCAATTTTTTGTAAGTGCTTAATATGCTAAGCCCCCTTAGAATTAAAAGAGCATGGCCAAGTATGATTGTGCTTCAGTTTGAGCAATTTAATTATATAACTGCATGATATAATGTTAATGATTTTGAATATAATTTCCTTGGATAACCGTGTAGGTTGTCTAGAGTCTTTTAAATTTTTAATATATTTTTTAATTTAATTGAGTAGTGAAAGTTAAATTTTAAATGGGATATTACCCATCCAATTTGAAGTCCAAAGAGAGGAGAAACATTCCTTAGGAGAGAGTTCTATTCATTTGGGGATTCAAATTAGGATGGCTTGAAAATTCAAAAAGGAAAGAAACACCCCTTCGAGGAGGAGTTCTTTCCATTTAAATACTTAGACCCGAAAAATCTAAGGAGCATGTAGAAGGGGGGAAGACCAAGAAATGAATACTTCAAAAATATCCCATTATAAAATTACTTGCATCCTCTCTAGGATTAAAATCCAGGTTGTTGTCTATGGTACCCGACCATTTTTAATTTCTACAGACCCCGAGTTATAATTAAGTTGTATTTGCCATATGGACTTTTTATATTTACTTGATTCATTTTGATTTTGTGAATTGATTTGATTGATGTGTCTAATTTTATTCAGTAGGTGCTTCGTAATCTTTTTAGGTTTCTTACTCTTACATGTCACTTTTGATTTTGCTTGGAAGCATTTAGGCTCTCTAAGGATAAAAAGTTTTCTACTTGTAATTTAAATAAAAAAATTTAGGCCAACATAAAAATTTAATAGATTTTAAGAAGTAAGCTCGGGCTTGCCGAGGTTCTCATGCATAGATAGTATTTTGGTGTATTCCAGAACTGAAGATGATCTTGTGAGGTATTTGAGGTTGAAATTGCAGACTTTGAGGTAGCATCAGTCGTATGTTAAATTTATGAAATCTTAATTTTGGTTAAAATTTATGGCATTTTTGGGGCATGAATTTAGTAGTGAAAGAATATCTATAGACCCTATAAAGTGCAAGCTGTAGTTGAGTGGCCAAGGCTACTTTGATGTCGAAGGTAAGTAGTTTTCTGGGCATAGCAGGCTATTACAGAAAAAATTTCCAAAGGCTTATCTCATATTGAAATTCCTTTAATAATATTAACCCAAAAAGTTCTTTTGTTTGATTGGACACCAAAATGTGAGGTTAGTTTTTATAAGCTGAAGGATTGCTTTGTGTTAGCTTTTGTGCTAACTATTTTATCAGGAGTTGAAGGATTTCAAGCTTTTAGTAATGCTTCCTAAAAGGTTTGGGTTACATTTTATAGCAAAATGGAAGAGCAATTAATTATACTTCTAGGCAGTTAAAGTCATATGAGAAGAATTATACTACACTTGACCTTAAACTAGTAGCAGTTGTATTTGCTCTAAGGATATTTAGGCATTACTTGTATGGAGTGAAGTGTAAAATATATACTAATCATCAAAGTCTGAAGTATATATTCCCTTAGAAGGTGGTGAGTTTGTGGAAGAGAAGATAGTTAGAGTTGAAAAAAATTTGTTATCTTAGTATAATTTGTTAACCCGATAAGGCCAATGTTGATGTTGAAGCTCTTCATGGGAAGTCTATTGGAATAACAACCGGTATGATTACTTCTAACCATGTTTTAATTTGGGAGATGGAAAAGTTAGAATTGGAAGTTATTTGTCCATCTAAGGTGAATGTGAAATTATTTCTCAAATGATTATTCAACCCTCAATGTAAGAGAGAATTAAGGAGGAAGAAAATATAGATAATGAATATGTGAAAGTGGTTAATCATATTCAATCTTGAAAGAGGCCAAAATGGTAAGTAAATGATCTTTGTGTAGTGATTTGTGGTAGTTGATTGTGGGTTCCTATTAATAATGACTTAAAGAAGAAAATTATGCATAAAGCCCACTATTCTAGATATACGATTCACCCAGGTTGTAGCAAGATGTTTCAGGATATGAAGCTAACATTTTGGTGGCCTAAATTAGATCCAGATGTTGCAAAATTCATTCAAAGTGTGAGACTTATCAAATGGTGAAGCTGAACATCAAAGGCCTAAGGGTTTGTTGTAACCCTTGTCTATTCCTGAATGGAAATGGGAGGAAATCACTATAGATTTTGCTGTGGGTTTTCTAAGGTCTATATAAGGACATGATGCAGTATGGGTGGTAGTTGATAATCTAACCAAGTTATCTCTTTTTTAATTTTGAGGCAAATATATTTTATTGAGAATATGGTGCAACTATTTGTGAAGGGAATTGTTAGATTATATGGAACACCCAATATAATTATTTTTTATCATGATGTATGGTTTATATAAAGGTTATGGAGAGGAATTCAAGATAGATAGGGGATGAAGTTAATTTTTAGAACAATTTTCCATCCTTAGACTAATGAGCAGTTTGAAAGGACTATTCAAGTGTTTGAAGACTTGTTGAGGTTAAGTGTATCAGATGTTGGAGGAAGCTGGGAAGATCATGTTTCATTGATTAAATTTACCTATAATAATAATTTCTTGGCAAGTATGGGTATGGATCCATAGAAAACCATTATCCTGGATAAAAGTTTGTGAAAGGCTTCTAATGGGATTTGAGTTGGTGGACGATGTTACTGAGAAGAGTAAATTGATAAGGAAAAGGTTGAAAGCACCACGAGACAACTAGAAGAAGTATCATAACTTGATGTATCGACATGTTAAACATTTGTTATTTACATGTATATGGCATATAGATGAGGAGGAATAGAAGTGATGTGTGTGGTGGCTATTTCATATTTTGTGCAGTACAAGTGGAGTTATAGGGAAATATGCACATATGTTTATGTATGCTTTCGCCATTTTCCTTGAGTAGGTGTGAGATGATCAAATAGAGTTATAAGGGGAATCGGGCTATATATGCTCCATCTATCTTGAATAGATGTGATATGATCAAGTAAAGGTATAAGGGGAAGTGGATTTATAAGAAGCATCTGGATATATGCATATCATATTTCATATATTGCATGTTAAGTATTGTTGCAAATTTGGATTCAAGAAGTATAGTTTTGATGATGACAAACATCTTTGTATTCTATTTTGCTTGGCTAATCATTTCAGGTATAAAAGATCAAATACAAGTCAAGCCAACTCAAGATCGGGTCCAAGTGTGTCTAAATATAATTTTTCCCTTTCTTGAGTCAAATGTAACGTAATTGATCCCCTAGTTAAGTAACCTTCCACACACATACTCAGGGGGAGAGGTTTAGTGAATTAGAGTTTCTGTAAAATTTTTGTTCTGATCATCCCGGACGATATACACATCATCCTGGACGATCTAATGAAAACAGAAATCCTAATTAGGGCGACCAACTTAAGTCTATCTGATTAAGCCGATCATCCTGGATGATCCATTGATCGTACACGACGATAGGTCAAATCAGAAATTCTCAACCGCCAGATCAAGTTAGGCAAGTTTTATTTTTAGAGATTTGATCTGATCATCCTAGACGATACGTGTATCATCTTGGACGATCCATAAAAATCATGCCTAAATTAGTCTGGTGATTAAGGAAAATAATCAAGATCTGATTGATTCGATCATATCGTCCTGGACGATTGCAGGATCGTACCGGATGATGTGTTAAAAATCTTGACCGTCCAGCATATTTCACCTATACATCCTAAACGGTGATCAAGATGATTTTGGCACTTTTTGAACTAATCATATAGGATGATAGAAATATCAGCTTGGACAATCAAGCCATTTTGAGGTCATCTAGCACAAGTTCCTCTAGACAACCAGAGCGGTCTTCTGGACAAAATTTCTGATTTACACTAATCATCCCGGACGATCGCAGAATCATACGGGACGATCTAAACAACTTTTTCTACTAATCATCCAGAAGAGCCAGATCGTCCAGGCTAAAATAGGTGATTTTGAACTGAGCGTACAGGATGATCTAGCGATCGTCCTGGACGATATTGGCCGACCAGTTGAGATTTAAGGCAAATTTTGATCCCTCTTATAAAAGATCTTTTTCTTCCAAAAAGAAAAATATTTTGCCACTTTCCTTCCAGAGAAACCTTGAGAGAGAGAGAGCTTGGGAGAGAGAGAGAGGATCTTATGAGGGGGAGTTTATGAGGGATTCACAAAGGTTGCTCCAAGAAAGGATCAGAGTCGTCTTCTCCATTCGTCGTCTCTCGTCTTGTCGGTGTTTTCTGTGGGAGGATCGTTCGCAAGAAGATCTAGGTTCTCTGCCCGCTTCAGGATGAAGCGAAAGGAGTTCAGGTTCTCTGCCTGCTTCAGGAGGAAGCGAAAGGAGTTTGGGTTCTCTACCTACTTCAGGGGGAAGCGAAAGGAGTTCAGGTTTTCTGCCTCACCGAGTTGGTGGAAAGGAGTTTTGTACAGGCTTCTTCGACTTACTATGGGAGTAGAAGGAGAGTCACTTTTGGGTTAGTGCAATACCCAGAGGGGAGGCTCCGGGGAGTGGACGTAGGTCAAGTTAATCGAACCACTATAAAATTTGGTGTGCTCTTTCTAATTATTTCCTGCACTTTATTTTTCTGTTATTATCTGCTTGGGTGAAATCTGTGGTTAGTCTCTTAATTTCTGTGTTTACTTATTTTCATTGCAGATTATCGAAAAGATTTTTCCTGTTGCTCATGGATTTTTTAAATAACCAATTCACCCCCCCTCTTGGTTAGCCTCGGGACTAGTTCATCAGGGCTTAATATCCCTATCAAACTTTCAAGTGGTATTAGAGCGGGATTCAAAAATTTAAGTTTAAAACTTTTGAATTTGATACATGGCTAACTTTGTTAATCATAATACTGCTGAAGGTTATTCAATTACACGACTGTCGTTGTTTGATAACATACCTTTTGACTTTTGGAAAACTCGAATGTCCACTTTTCTTCAATCTATAGATTATCGCATATGGATGCTTGTTAAGGATGGCTATGAACCACTTTTTAGAATGATTAACAATGTTAAAACTGAACTGTCTTTCACTGATTGGACTTTTGATGATCGTGACTTAGCCCAACTGAATGCCAAATATTTGAACTATTTTTTCTGTGTCTTAAAATCTGAGGATTACATGCGTGTTTCTACTTGTACAACTGATAAAAAAATTTAGGATAGATTATGCATCACTTATGAAGGTACAACTGAAGTCAAATATTCTAGGTTAAATATATTGCTGCATAACTACAAACTTTTTGAATGAGTCTATTTCTGAAATGTATACGAGATTCACTCAAATTGTCACTTCTTTGTATGCATTAGGAAAAGAACTTACAAACTATGAAAAAGTGAATAAGATTTTGAGATGTTTACCTTCTTTGTTTGATGCTAAGATAACTGCAATTACTGAATCAAAAGATTTGAACAATTATTTGATTGACAACTTACATGGGTCACTCATTGCTTATGAGCAAGGGGTGAACCAAAGACAGCTTGATGCAGGTGAGAAGAAGAAGGAGAAAACTGTGGCGCTGAAGGCCAACGATACTAACACTGATTCTTCCGGGTCTTATAGCGATGACGTTGCCTTAATCACTAGGCAATTCAAAAGCTTTCTAAGAAAAAAATATAAGAACTTTCAGAAGTGGAACAAGGGTAAGTCTAGTAAAAATTTTAAAGGCTCATCTAATATTATTTGTTTTAAATGCAGGAAGCTTGGACATATTAAGGTTGATTATCTTATACTTAAAGCTCACCCAAGCAAGGAAAAGGGTGAGGAGAAACCCAAATTTAGGAAGGATAAGAAAAGGATTCAAAAGGTGTTCTGGGCAGATTCTGCATCCGACTCCTCTAAGACTGAAGCTGAAGAGGAGGAAACCAACTTGTGTCTGATGGCTGATGATCATCCTGGTCAGTCTGATCAAGAAGAGGTATGTGAGCTTACTTACGATCAATTATTTGAAGTATCTGAAAGAATTCACGCATCTTATAGAAAACTTAAGAAATTACATGCTAGTCTGAAATTAGATTTCTTAACCTTGCAAAAAGAGCATGATTCTGTAGTTAAAGATCACTCTACACTTGACAGCAATCACATATCTTTACTTGATGAATTTGATGAACTGAATAAAAAGTATTCTGATCTGATTACTGAGCATGATTCATTGAAAACCTCGCATATTGATTTAAAAATAGCTTTTAAAAAATTAGACAACATGGCATGTGAAGTGGAGAGTAGTAATGGAGCATTAAAATTTAAAATTGTAAGTCTTAACAAGGAGAATAAATTTTTAAGAGTAAAAATTAGTGCTTTTGAGAAAAATAAAATACCTCCTACTTTTGCATAGTTTTATGCACCTCCACCTTTTAAAGAATCTATTTCAAAATCATCAAAGCTTGTTTCATTCAAACCAAAGAAGAGGCACTATCACCCATGTAGATTAGTTAACCATTTTCCTGGTGTTAGATGTTCTTTTTTTGTGGCATGTTAGGACACATCTCTCACGCCTGCACTATTCACCGTAGTACACATTAGGTGTGGAGGCCCAAATTACCTATTTTACAGTATAGTACACATACATTGTATTCTTCTTTTAATAAGAAGGAACCCAAACATGTTTGGGTTCCTAAATCTGACATTTGATGATTTTGTAGGTGTGCTCTCACATAAGACCTCGTGAGAGCATGTGGTACATGGATAGCGGATGTTCAAGAAACATGACTGGAGATGCAAATCAGTTCATTTCGCTGGAGGCCAGGGCTGGAGGCAAGGTTACACTTGGAGACAACACCACCAGGAGGGTGGTAGGTTCAGGTATAATTGGTGATTCAAAGAATTTTATGATTGATAATATTTTGCTTGTAGATGGATTGAAATATAACCTACTATGTATCAGTCAACTCTGTGACAAAGGATACAACATCAAATTTCTTCCCACTTGCTACGTTTTAAGCTTAAATGACAAAATTATTTTGTAGGGATAAAGGATCAACAATCTCTACATGCTGGATGTAAGTTACTTTAAAGTTGATATTTCAATTTGCTTAAAAATTGTTGTTGATGAGTCTTAGTTGTGGCACAAGAGATTATGTCATGCCAGTATGAAAACCCTTAGGAGAGTCGCCCAAAAGGACTTAGTTAGAGGTGTCCCCAAGCTTAAGTTCACTAAGGACCACCTGTGTGATGCCTGTCAATTAGGAAAGCAAGTCCAGTCTTCCTTTCACTCTGTTAAGGACATTAGCACCTCTAGACCTTTAGAAGTCCTTCACATGGATATCTTTGGACCCATTAGCACTGCCAGCTTAGGGGGGAAAGTCTATGGTTTTTTTTATTATTGATGATTACTCGAGGTTCACTTGGATTAAATTTTTGTCACATAAATCTGAGTCATTTGATGAATTTAAGTTATTCTCCACTTGGATTCAGAGAAAGTTAGGTTGTGAGATCTTGACTATTCATAGTGATCATGATGGAGAGTTTAAAAATATGAAGTTTAGAACTTTCTGTGAGGAGCAAGGAATTAGTCATAATTTTTAGCTCCTAGGACCCCTCAGCAGAATAGGGTAGCTGAAAGGAAGAACATGACCTTAGTGAAAGCCGTTAGAGCCATATTTGCTGAGTATTCACTTCCAAAATACTTTTGGGCTGAAGCGGTGAACACTGCCTGTTATGTGCTGAATAGGGTGAATGTTAGATCCAATCTGAACAACATACCTTATGAGATTATTAAGGGTAGAACTCCAAACCTGACCCACCTCCATGTCTTTGGCTGTAAGATTTTCATTCTGAACAACGGGAAATCATTTTTAGGAAATTTTGACTCCAAATCTGATGAAGGAGTGTTCTTAGGCTATTCTAGTGTGGGGAAATCTTTTAGGGTGTTTAATAAAAGGACTTTGGTGGTGGAAAAGACAACTCATGTAGTGTTTGATGAATCTGATCCTAAGGAGACTAGAGTTGAGGAAGAAGAAGAGGTAGGAGAGATTACCCAAGGGGTTGAAAATACAAATTTGGAGGAAATGGTAGAACCTCAAAACACTTTGCCTAGAGATTGGAGATATTTTTCGAGTCATCGTAAAGAACTGATCTTAGGAGACCCCTCTGAAGGTGTTAGAACTAGGGATGGACTTAGGAAGGAAGTAAACCACTCTACCTTTATCTCAATGACTGAACCCACCAACATCAATCAAGCACTTTCTGATGAATTTTGGATTTTAGCTATGCAAGAGGAACTGATTCAATTTGTAAGGAACGATGTTTGAGAGCTTATAGAAAGACCTAGGAATCAACGTATAGTGGGAACCAAGTGGGTCTTTAAGAATAAGATGAATGATTCTGGTGTGGTGGTTAGGAATAAGACAGGATTGGTGGCTAAGGGGTATAATCAGATTGAAGAGATTGATTTTGAGGAGACCTTTGCACCTGTAGCTAGATTGGAAGCCATTAGGGTGCTACTAGCCTTTGCCTATTATAAGGGATTTAAGCTCTTTCAAATGGATGTCAAGAGTACCTTTTAAATGGGATAATAAAAGAGGATGTTTTTGTAGAACAACCCCTAGGTTTTGAGAGTTCCTAATATCTAAATCATGTTTACAAATTAAAAAAGGACTTATATGGATTGAAATAGGCACCCAGAGCTTCGTATGAGAGGCTTAGCACATTCCTGTTAGAAAGAGAGTTTGTTAAGGGGAGCGTAGATACCACCCTTTTTCTAAGGAGAGTAGGGGATGATTTACTCATTGTCCAGATCTATGTTGATGATATAATTTTTGGATCTTCTGATAAATATTTATGTGATGAGTTTTTAAAATAATGAGTAAGAAGTTTGAGATGAGTATGATAGGAGAATTATCCTACTTTTTGGGGTTTAGCATAAGGCAAATGGATGATGGAACCTTTCTCAATCAATCTAAATACACTAAGGACATTTTGAAGAAATATGAAATGGATAAAACTAAGCCAATCAACACTCCCACGAGCTCCTCTATTCAGTTAGATAAGGATTCAAGTGGAAAATCTGTTGATCAGAAGAAGTCTAGAGAAATAATTGGATCACTGCTTTACCTTACTACTAGCTGACCTGATATTATGTTTAGTATTTGTCTTTGTGCTAGGTTTCAAGCTGATCCTAAAGAGTCCCACCTGACTGCTATTAAGAGAATTCTTAGATATCTTTTAGGGATCCCAAACTTAGGAATCTGGTACCCTAGGTACAGTACCTCTTTTGAGATTATTGGATATTTTGATTCTAACTTTACAGGGTGTATGGTGGATAGAAAGAGCACTTCTAGAACTTGTCAATTCATAGGACAGTCTTTAGTCTCTTAGTCCAGTAGAAAATAGAACTCAGTTGCACTCTCCACTACTGAAGCTGAGTACATTACCTTAGGAAGTTGTCTGGCCCAAGTTCTTTGGTTGAAGCAATAATTCTTGGATTTAGGATTACCTGTGGGCACAATTTCTGTTCTGTGTGATAATACTAGTGTCTTCTATATTTCTAAGAATCCTATCCAATATTCTAGAACCAAACATATGGATATAAGGCATCACTTCATTAGGGACCTTGTTACAAAAGGGGACATTGAGCTACTTCATGTAGCAATTGAAAATCAGCTGGCTGACATATTTACTAAATTATTGGCCTTTGACTCATTCAGTATTTTGAGGACCAGATTAGGTGTGATTGACATAAATGCTTGATTCTGATGACTACTAATTTCTAATTTGTCCATTTTTCATTCTGTTTATGTTAGTTAGTTGTTTGATTTGATTCGAATATTTATTTTGATGCAATCTCCTACTTGATTTTTACTTATTATTTTATACTTTTCAAAATCCGATCACTGCTCCCTACTACTGATAAACTGGATTTGTGACTGAAAATTTTGCCTTATTTTTTGGTTTGGAAGCTTGTAAGCAGTGATTGATTCCACTGGATCTGTTAAAAGGAAGAAACATTGATGATTATTTTCTCTTCCTCTAACTCCTTTAATGGTGTATTGTTTCTTTCGGCTAAAAATCTTCTTTAAAATTAAAAAAATTAGTTTTTGAAATAGAAATTTATTTTATCTTCCTACAGTAATCTACCTCATATGAATAATATTTTCAAAGTTTTGAGTCATTATTATGATTTTCTGAACTAAGTGATTGCACTTATCATATGATGTATGATTTTTATTTTATGAATTACTCTTCCTTATTGTAGAGAGTGAGCTTTATCATCTCTTATGTCTAGAAGATAATTTCACAGCTGAGATTTTTTAACGATTCTGAGAGGAAGAAAGCCTACAAAAGATGTGCAAAGAGCGGCAAAATGAAAAGAGGCACAAAATTAGCCCAAACTGAAAAGATGCGCAATGTCGCCAAAAATTGAAAGAATTCACAAAGTGTATCAAAAATCAAAAGATGCGCAAAGGACCAATAAAATTAAAAAAAAAGGGGGCACAAAATTAGCCCATAAAGAAATAGGCTTTCTTCCCTTTCAGATTTTTAAATGTCTTAGAAAAATCCATGCACAGTTAATATTTTCAAAAGCTTGAGATGAAAAATCATGATTTCTGATTTCTTACTTTGTAATACTATTATATCAGATAATTTTCTAGAACGAGGCTTGAAAGAATTTCTTTTCGAATCTAATTTCTTTCTTCTGAATTGGATTTTTTTTTGAAAGGAATTTGCATCTATAAGGTGTCCGAGGTGGAAGTTACGAAAGTCAATTTTTCAACTTTTTCTGGATTTTAGCATTGTCGATTGTCATCTTATTAGTTTTTAGATTCAAAATCAAGGGAAAATTCTAATTCACTGGAGCTTTTGTATTTTTGTTTTTGTCATTTCTAGCTTTATTTTCTCTATTTTTTATTTTTATTTTGTTGTATATGTTTTTAGGATCCCTCATCTTCCCTCTTCATCCTGCATCTTTTTTCACTATTTCTTCACAACGTCCTAGATGATCCCAAAATCATCCTGGACGTTCGTCTTCATCCTAGACGATCCATACATCATCCTGGAAGATCCATTCAAATCATCCCCTCTCTGATCAAACAGTTGAGATACATCAATTATTGATGATCGTCCTGGACGATCCTTACATCGTTCTAGATGATATGATCCATATTTCCTGATCCTGATCAAATTGCTGAGAATGCACCAATTATTATTCATCATCCTGGACGATCCACCTCATTGTCTTGGATGATCCATGTGTCAGTAGTTAGACGATTCAAATTCAGCCTGTCCTATACATTTATTGCATATCATCCTGGACGATCCACCTCATCATCCTGGATGATACTTTTTGTTAACGGTCGTCCAGCTAGACTCCTTGGGATGATCGTCTGTCTCTAATCATCCTGGACGATCTGACCGCCTTTTTGACCAATCATCCTGGCCATCATAATTACTCATATCGTCCTGGATGATCCTGCGATCATACGGGATGATATGTCCGAGTTCTACTTAAACAGCCAATTTTCTTCAGTTTTCTTCATCCATCTTCCTTCCATACCTCATCTCTTGTGATTCTAATGGCTGGTGAAAAGAGATCTAGGCATCAAGGTGCAAGCTCCTCCTGGGGAAATATCTATCCCCACTTTCCAAATGTAGCTGATCAGGCTGCCTTCCAACGATATCTTGAAGTTGGAATTACACAATCCAAGATCGTCAACCCCCGCACTCTTACCTACCCTGTCCTGGATCTGTTTGCACATACCTCCCTCACATTCATCCTCACCTTGGCATTCCCCTTTAGTACTAAACTTCTCAGGGTCTTTTTCGTAAATCTTCGCATCACCGCTGACTACTCCACCCTTCACTCCTTCGTTAATCAGCAACCTGTAGAACTCACCACCCAAGATTTTCACCATATCCTTCAACTCTCCATTACTGGCGATAATCTCCACACCCTAATTTCTGATCCTGATTATGATTGGAGTGTTACTAATCACTTCCTTAGAAATACCAACACTTCCTACCACGATAACGCTTGCTCTTCCCTCCTTAAGGATGCCCGTACTATTCAACATGTCCTTCGTTCATCCATCATCCCAAAGCCTGGGGATCGCATTTACATCACCCCTTTACTTTCCCTGACCACCTACTACATCATGGCCCACCGGGACTTCAATGCTACTGATCTCCTTTTCCGCTATATCAAGCATCTCACTACCATTAGGGATCCAGGCCATAGATGACGCCCAAATCTAGCTTTAGGACACATCATTACATATGCTTTAGAGACTAAATATGATATGCAATATCCAGTCCCTGCCAATGTCCCTCCTTCCTACTTCACAAATAATTATTTCCATGTACTATATAGTACCCGACTACATCCGAAGCTCGCCTCAAATGTTGAGGAGGAAGAGGAAGAAGTTATTCCTGTTCTAGCTGCACCTGATGCACCTGCTCCCCTTCATATTGCATCCCCTTTTGATCATCTTGTGCAGCGGTTCGACCAGTGGGAGGCCCGGTTTGAGTCTTATATGGCTGCCCAGGAGCGGTAGCACACTGAGGATCTGCAACGCTTCAATGACTACGCTACTCAGCAGCAACAGCAGCACGACTAGGACATTGCCTGGTTTGGTGCACATTTCACCACTATTCACAATTACTTTTAGCCACCACCTCCTCCTCCTTCTGACCAGGATCTTCCTCCATTTTAGCTTTGTGTTTTATGTTGTTTTTTGCTTATAGTGTTGTGTCTGTACCTCCTCCTTTTTTGTGATGTCAAAAGGGGGAGTTAGTATTTTGAGTGACTAGTTGTTTCTTGTACTATTCTAGTTATTTTTTGTATTGCTCTTGTTCTGTAGTTATTTTTCTTATTGTATTTTATGGTTAGTAAAATTTGGAATGAAATATTTTCTTTTGTACATGCATTGGTTACTCCTATCTATTTTATTTGAAACTATTGCATCAATGTTTGCTATCATAAAAAAGGGAGAGATTGTTATAAATATGGATTCAAGAAGTATAGTTTTGATGATGACAAATATGTTTGTGTTCTATTTTGCTTGGCTAATAATATCAGGTATAAAAGATCAAATGCAAATCAAGCCAACTCAAGATCGGGTCCAAGTGTGTCTAAATATAATTTTTCCCTTTCTTGAGTCAAATGTAATGAAATTGATCTGCTAGCTAAGTAACCTTGCACACACACACTCAGGGGGAGAGGTTTAGTGAATTAAAGTTTCTGTTAAATTTTTATTCTAATCATCCCGGATGATATACACATCATCCTGGATGATCCAATGAAAACAGAAACCTTAATTAGGCGACCAAGTTAAGTCTGTCTGATTAAGTCGATCATCCAAGACGATCCATTGATCGTACGGGATGATAGGCTCAAATCTAAAATTCTCAGCCGCCATATCAAGTTAGGCAAGTTTTATTTTTAGAGATTTGATCTGATCGTCTCGGACGATACGTGTATCATCCTGGACAATTCATAATAATCATGCCTAAATTAGTCTAGTGATTAAGAAAAGTAATCAAGGTCTGATTGATTCAATCATATCATCCTAGACGATCGCAGAATCGTACAGGACGATGTGTTAAAAATCCTGACCGTCCAGCATGTTTCACCTGTATGTCCAGAGCGATGCTCAGGACGATTTTAGCACTTTTTGAACTAATCGTATAAGACAATAGAAAATATCATCCTGGATTATCAAGTCATTTTGAGGTCGTCTAGCATCAATTCCTCTGGATGACCAGAGCAGTCTTCTAAATGAAATTCTTAATTTACACTAATCATCCCGAACGATCGTAGAATCATACGAGACGATCTGAATAACTTTTTCTACTAATCATCTAGAAGAGTCAGATCGTCCAGGCTAAAACAGGTGATTTTGAACTGATTGTACATGACGATCTAGCGACCATCCTGGATGATATTGGCCGATCAGTTTAGATTTAGGGCAAATTTTGAGCCCTCTTATAAAAGATCTTTTTCTTCCAACAAGAAAAATCTTTTGCCACTTTCCTTCCAGAGAAACCTTGAGAGAGAAGAAGCTTGGGAGAGAGAGAGGATCTTATGAGGGGAAGTTTGTGAGGGATTCACAAAGGTTGCTCCAAGCAAGGATCAGAGTCATCTTCTTCGTTCGTCGTCTCACATCTTATCGGTGTTTTCTGTGGGAGGATTGTTCGCAAGAAGATCCGAGTTCTCTGCATGCATCAGGAGGAAGCGAAAGGAATTAAGGTTCTCTACATGGTTCAGGAGGAAGCGAAAGGAGTTTGGGTTCTCTACCTGCTTCAGGAGGAAGCGAAAGGAGTTCAGGTTCTCTGCCTCACTGGGTTGGTGGAAAGGAGTTTTGTACAAGCTTCTCCACCTTGCTATGGGAGCAGAAGGAGAGTCACTTTTGTGTTAGTGCAATACCCGGAGGGGAGGCTCTGGGGAGTAGACGTAGGTAAAGTTGACCGAACCACTATAAAATCTGGTGTGCTCTTTCTGATTATTTTCTGCACTTTATTTTTCTGTTATTATCTACTTAGGTGAAATCTGTGGTTGATCTTTTCATTTCTGTGTTTACTTATTTCCACTGCAAATTATCGAAAAGATTTTTCCTATTGCTCACGAATTTTTTAAATAACCAATTCACCCCCCCCCCTCTTGGTTAGCCTCGAGACTAGTTCATCAGGGCTTAACATTCCTAATGAACTTTCAATTATATCATGCGGTATGTATACACCAATACCCATGTTCAAGTGCAAGTAATGTTCATATTAATGTTCATAATTTCAAGTTCAAGCTCAAGAAATGTTCAACTAATACCCATGTTCAAGTTAAGTGATACTTAAGTAAATGTTTTTGATACTCATGTTGAAGTTCAAGCAATGTGCATATTATCACTTTTGATGAAGTCTTAATGCATAAGTACTAGTAAAGTTCATGTTCATGATATTATCTTATATAAATTTAAACTTCACATCAATAAATGTAATTTTGAATTTAACTATTAAATTTTTGTTTCTTTATACATAAATTAGTGTGAATGTGTATATGATTTCTTTAATAAGAATTATGTAGTGTATTGAGTAATTAGTTGCTCATTCTTTATGTTTACATGTCATTTCAAGAAAGGAAAAGCTGAGGACAAGTAGATTAGATGTTGGTAAAGTCAAAGTCCATATGGGGTAAACGTAAACGTATTCTTTTGATAGTCTAGCTAGTTAGATATATAATTTGATGAATTGGAAATGTTTGGGATTATGGTATAAAATTCTTTTAAATGAAATGTGATTGTTTATGTATATATATTTTCTTGAATTTCTAAATGTTTAGTTGGATCTTGTATATTAAATTTTATGATGTGATAATTCGGAATAAGGATAAGTTTTCTATTAGATTTTGGAGCATGAGAAGTGCTAACCCTAACTAAATTATTTATCCCACCTCTATCAAAGATAAAGTTATCATGTACTTATAACCATACAGGGCCCCATACGATGCCATTTCGATACAAGATTAGAAGCTATTATTATAAGTATATTCAATAAATGGAATGTAATATCCCTACTTCCACTGAAGTCAAGTATATATATCCTCAATTAATCTTCTAGTACCTGTCTATTTCTTTTTAGTTGATCATCTATCTGTAAATAAAAAGAAGTATTAACATTCAATCTAGTTCCCAAACTTTTCTTAATGCCTCTCCATAAACTTAATGCAAATCAACCACCATAGTCAAAATGTTCACTTTTAGTATGCCATGAAATCTAATAATCTTATGCATTTAAATTTGTGCAAACTTTTCCATAGAATTAATTTGACTTGTCAAAAGAAAACGAATGGATTTTGTTAATAGGTTAATAACAAACTAACTTGCATTATCACCCTATATAAACCTTAAAAATCTTATTCCAAAGCCCATAGTGTTCTCCTCTCACTTTCACTCATGAATTGGTAACGACTGTAGCAAACCAACAAGTTGCTAATGTTTCACTTTCGCATTTTGGAAAACTTTTCATTTGATACCAATTCGGCTACCTTCCCTTTTAATCTACGCCACCAGAATATTGATTTCAGATCAAGATAAATTTCACTATTCCCAGGGTGAATCGTATATCTAGAATAATTAGCTCCAAGCATAATTTCTTTTCATAATCCTTCACTATTAGGAACCCATTATCGACCTTAACATTTTAACACTCCACTATCATCTACCTATAGATTAGGTCTCCTTCAAGATGGAATATAATCTTAAAATTTTGCATAATTCTCATCAAACGTTTGAGCTTCTTAAATCTTTTCCTAAATAGTAGGCTGTACAATCATCTAATAAAGCACAGTAGAATCCATATAAGTGGCTCTGACCACTTCCAATTTTAACCTTTTTATATCACAAATCAGAAGGTATTAAATGTAATCATATAACCAGTGACTCATGTAGATTTCTACTTAGTGCATCAGCTATAATGTTAGCCTTATTTGGTTGATATTAAATTCTATGTTTATAGTCTTTAATCAATTTCAACCATCTCCTTTCACTCATATGCAATTCCTGCTAAGTGAAAATATATATTAGACTTTGATGATCAGAGAAAATTTCACATATGATAGCATACATATAGTTTCTTCAAATCTTCAATACAATAATGATAGATATTATGAGTAGGATAATTCTTTTTATTTGTCTTCAGCTTTTTAGAGGCATAATCAATCAATTTACCATGTTGTATTAGTCGACATCCCAGCCCCTAAATGTTGCATCACTAAACACTTGGAATCTTTCAGTACCAGACCGAGTAGTCATAATAGGCATTGATAGTAAATAATTGTTTAGTTTTAGAAAATTATTTTCACACTCAACTATCTATTCAAATGGCACAACTTTCTATGAAAAATTATTTGTGAACTTTTTTTTCAAAAATTCTAATATATCCAACCTTACTGACAAAATACACTTTAGATATTATTGTGGTCCTTGGCCAATTTGCAATAGCTTGTACTTTTTAAGGATTTAGAGACATTCTATTATTATTCACAATATGCCCAAGAATAAGATACTACTTAACCAAAATTCATATTTAAAATATTTGGCATACAATTTATGCTGCCTCAATGTCTCAAATACAACTCATAGACGAGCTATATGATCCTCCTCAATCTTTAAATATATTTGAATATCATCGATGAAAATAATCATAAATTGATCCAAATATATCTTAAATTTTTTGCTCATCGGATACATAAACATAGCATGTGCATTTGTTAATCCATAAGGCATAACAAAACCTCATAGTGGCTATACCAAGTGCTAAAAATTGTCTTTGCTACATCCTCCTACTTCACTTTCAAGTGGCAATACCCACACCACAAGTCTATCCTTGAGAATATAGATGCACTTTTTAACTGGTTAAACAAATCATCAATTATAGGCAACATATATTTATTCTTAATAGTTACCTTATTAATTCTCATTAGTCAATAAACAATCTCATTACGCCATCATTCTTTTTCACAAAAGCACAGATGCACCCCACCGATATACAGTACGTCTAATAAAACCACTATCCACAAGTTTTCACAACTTGATTTTTAATTCTTGTAACTCTTTTGGTGCAATCCTATAAAGAGTTTTAGCAATCAAAGTTATGTCAAACAATACCTCAATACAGAATTATATTTCCCTATTAGGTGGCAGGTTCACCAATTCTTCAGGAAAAATACAAGAAAATATTTTACTATAAAAATATCCTTAATTATTTCAAAATTCATTCTTTTATCTCTCACATATGCTAGATATATGGCAGTCCCTTTTTCTATAAGCTATTAATATATAAAGCTGATATCAACAAAGTTAACACTCCTCTAATTACTTGAAAATAAAAACTTTCACTTCCTAAAATATAAGGTTACCCTCTTTTTCATACAGTCAATATGAGCATCATATTTACTTAACTGGTTTATTCCCATAATAACATCAAATTCAATCACAGGAAACACTTTTAGCTCAGATTGTAGTAGTCTATCAAAAATCTCTATCTCACAAACACATGTAGAAATTACTACCATACAGCCCCTTGTAAATAAATCATATATAAACCATATTAAAATATAATAGTAGATAAAATCAACAATGCAAAATATCTCTCAGCTATGAATAAATGGCAAGCTCTAGAATCAGATAAAGTTCTACAATGTTGAGCAGAAATAAAATCCATACATCTTACAACACCAGATACATCTTTGGCATCATCCTGAGTTAGAATATACACTTTGGCTTGTACTAGTGCCAAACCAATTGGAGCACTCGGTCATCTCTCAATCGGTTGTCCTACACCTTTACTAGAATATCGTTCACTAAAAGCTCTAGTTGGGTTATCCTCTGCCTCCCTATATGTACATCAGATTGTCTCTCTAGTTTGGCTTGTAGGCAATATATTACTCTGACTAAAATGACCATATCAAAAATATTACCTTGTAATCTCGTAACATCATCCCAAGTATCTCCTTCCACATGTCAGACATGCAGCTACTCCACCTATATAACCAATTGAGTTACCGCTAATAAATACAGTTAGACCCCTCCTGTAAGCTCCCAACTTGAATATACACTTATTCACATTGAATCCACTTCTAGAATCTTCTCCACTAAATCAATTCTTACTAGTATTCCAACCCTATTGAGTTGTAGTCTAATCATTTTCTACCATTTGTGCCATCTCCACTAACTTAATTACTCAAAAATCTTGAATGGAGCTAATGGCTATCGCATATATTATTTTTGATTCCTTATAAAAATCTATAATATTTCTCCTCAGAAGTACTAACAAGCTGTGGATGCAGTAAATTTTTCCTCATATAGTCACTATTTTGCTTCCTTGCACTAGCCTAAAAAGGACCCTTATATTTAATGTCTAGAAAAAGGAGGTACAAATAACTCCTTAAATGTATCCATAAATTCTTCCTAGGAAATTAGAGCATTCACAACTGGCCTAACCACTAGTGCTTAGCTTCCCTTTCTAATATAAATATTGTTAAAAGCATCTTATAGTCCTATGGACACTACATCTTATTAAAATTCTTTTCCAAGCTGATCAGCCAGTCCTTTGCTACTTGAGGTTCTACAACACCTTCAAATTAAGGAGGCTTCAAGCTCAAAAATATTTGTTGATGTTTATCCACCTTCTCTTTACTCTATAAGCAGCCATCCTGCTCTAGGACCCATCCATCAATTGAACCACTAAATCAGCAAACTGTGACCCAAAATCTAAACCCATGGCTCCCACTATACTCTATACTGCAAAGTTTGACCTATCAGTCATTTCTAGCTCTTGCTAATTCATTAGTCTCAATCACATAAATCACACACCTAAATGATCAATTGCAAATGAAAGCAAAAACAAAAGAGCTAAATAACTTAAGCTACCTACTTTTTATGATCTTGCCATAGATCAGTCCCATGGCTATATTATAATCAATTCTTTCAAACCATTGATTTGATACCATAATTTATTATTGTGACCACACCCAACATAACTTGCATACCGAAGGGTCACATCACGTAGAATCACAATAGGATAGTTACTAAGATCTATTTGGAAGGAACTTTTTTCAATTCATTTATTAGCATAAGCATAGAGCCACTAAATGTCAAATTAAATTTATAAAATAAACTCATTTACATTTTTTTAATTCATCTCCAAGAAGCCATATAGTCAAAATATCACCATAAATACAATCATGGTACAAAATCTTCGTATAATCATTACAATATATCATGATAACCAAAGTAATTTGCTAACCAAAAATCATACTGATTGCCAGAGATCTATAACCTCTATCTACTAAACTTGCCCCCTTCCCCTTTCCTTCCCTTGAATTTAATAAATGTAAAAAGAGCATATGTGAATAATCCATAGCTCAATAGGCTATGTGAAACCTACCTAAATTCTTAATAATAAAAAATAATAAATAAACAAATCATTCCATCATCACAAAAATATTAAAATAATTTATCGTAACAAAAGTATTCAACAAAAGGTTTAGAATAGTGTTACTTATTACAGAGTCTCATATATCATATGTTTAATTATTTTCAATTCAGTGTCAACATAACAATTTAATCAGATTGTAAAAATACACACATTCATAGATAATAGAAATAAATATATTATATTAGTCTCTAGTCACATTCCAGCAGTCCAACCCAACTCCTTATACCTCCATAATATTCCGTAAATATAGAATCAGGCTCTTATAACTCCTTGTGCACAACAAATCAATATTAGGACCTTTGGACTCCTAGTGCTTAGCATAACAATATTATACCCTTTATGACTCCTAGTGTATAGCATAATAATATCAAACCCTCATGACTCTCGGTGCATAGCTTCATTCATCTATTTAATATTAGGCCCTTATACCTCCACTTGGATACACATAAGCATTAATAAATAACCACTTGTATTTTCTTCTCACATAGTTTTATCACACAAACTTAGAAACATCAGCACATTCGACATGTATAAATAGAATTAGACAGATCATAGAAATACACAAAATCTCACATTTATTGTAGAGCAATAAGAGTTTCGTGATAGATTTATACATACACTTCTGCAGTTACCAATCATAAAATTATTCACAAATAATATTCACAACAATATTTTAGAGATTTTACCTTTCTATAACAACTTTCATCAATATCAGTAACTACATCAAAAAACTTAAAATATCATATAGTCAAAAATATCACGTGAAAATTCATAATAAATATATCAAAATGTACAGAATAATAAGAACAAAAACATACCAAAAGTTGCATGGTAAAAGTTTTCTAGATATGAAGTCATCCTAATTTTTGTGTTGTCTATTCAATTAAAAAGCTAAAACTTTCATAAAAACTTACATTATTAAATATAAAGGTATGGTAAATGTAACTTACCTTGATCAAAATAATTATTTTGACTAGCTCGACAGGTGAAAATAGCTCGAATACCTAGGAAATATATTTTCTCTCTCTCAAATCCTCCTCCCCTCTCTCTAGTCAACTAATCAAATGGTGGAAATGAAATGTGATAATGTATTTTGAGTGGAGTTTGATATTTGTATAAAAATTCAGAATACATTGCCAGGACTCCCAAAATCCCAGCATTGCAGCGCTCCCAAGAAACCCTAAACTCTATTGCGAATATAGAGAAACTGATGCCACAGAGCCCAAAATAAGTGCTAAGGTATTCCAATATAGAGAACCTAGCACCGCAGAGCCCAAAACCCAATGATGAAGTGCTCCATAAAACCCTTTATTTTGTTAAAATATAGATAGCTCATCACAATAGTGCTCTTATAGAATTTTTCTACACATTATTATATTAAACATGGTTGGTCACCCTGACCTAGTTAACAGTTAACCTCATCAACTAAACCCAGATTTGGTCAAACCAGGTCAATCTGGGGCAATCCAGTGCATACACTTAAATTAAATATCCTAATCCCTAAAGTTCATTTAATTGCATGCTTCAAACAAGCCCAATCTCTCCATGAGCCAATCTTTGGTTTGTTTGACTTAGTCAACTCATCAAGAATGATCAAATCCATGCATACATCTAATCCTTCCTTCAAACATGCAATCCATTGCTTCAAGCCCCATTCAATTATTCTCAACATCATGCAAGACTTCTATAAGACTCATCCTAGTCAGCTTGACTTATTGACTGGTCAAATAATCAACAAAAAGTTTAAACAGCTCTAAATGGTCAACCCTAACCAAACCCTTCATTTCCCTTTAAATCAGTTAATTTAAACCCTCCCAATCTAATTTAAAACATCCATGAACACCCTCTAACCTAATCCCAAGCTTTAGTCTAGCCTAAAATGGCAAGCTTTTGGTCCCCTCCCATATAGAAAGACTTAAAGTCATTTTCACCTTATGCAGACACTACCCTGGCTCCTAACCATCTATGACAGTTGTTGGACGTCCAACGGAGAGCTCTGAGTGATCCTAGTGATCCAATTAAGCCCTATGGTTTTGAATTGAGCAACACTATGTAAATCACTCATTCCAACTTATATCCTGAACCAGAGCTCCTCTAAAGAAAAACTTTTTTCATTTTGCCTCTCCACACCACCCTCTACATTCCACAAGCTCAAATCGATCAATCAAAGGTCATCGACTATGAAATTCTATCCACCTTGCTTCAGGGTCCATCCAAGCTTCTTATCTTGTAATCTAAAGCTCCTAAGCCATCGACTTCTTCAAGTGAATTATGCTAGAAGTCTCATGGAGAAAAATAAGACCATGAACGACCCCTAAGACCTGTAAGATCAAGGTAGAAGCTAAACCCTAGCTTGCAATAAATAGAGTTAAATAGCTTTGTGTAAAGCACTTTTAAAATCATAATAACCATTCCCCATCCTTTGTTTGCATAACCTTTACCTCTGTTTAAAATTTTTAAGCTATTATGTTAAGTGGATTACAAGTTTGAACCCTTCTTCATCAAGTATCGTTGATTGCTCTTCATGCATGCATTAGACGTGATTTGAGTCGTTAATATTTAAATTAATGGTCCAAAACTCACCATTCCTTTTAACGTTCAAACTACAGATCACCACCTTATCGCTTTATTGTTCGTTCAGCTGAATCACAACCGTCTACTCCTACCGTGCGTGAACAAATGACTGTGATTTCCCTTTTATGTTGATAAGCACTATCGTGGGCTTTGATACTGCACCGCCACCATTCAATCATTGGGCATGATTGCGCTACCATTTGATTAATCCATTTAAATGAATTATTTAAATCTAAAAATCTATCATAACTTCAAAAATGCATGATAAATCCATTTTGCATCCAATTTTGAAGTTCTTGGACCCTATGTAATTAGTAAAATACTATTAGAGAAGTTTTACCATTAAATAAAAGTAATTAGGGTTTGTTTAGTTATTTTCTCTAATTACTCTTTGCCCAATGATCAAATTGGATCAAACTTTAGAGGTCATAAATTAGGGCATTTTTATTAGACCTTGGGGAGCATTGCATCTACAGCTATTGAATTTCCAAAGTATTGGGTCATGAGTTTACCCAAAGCTTTGGAAATTCAACACACAATCCACATAGATTTAGGAAACAATTTTGTTGTGGTAGGTTTACATTATTACAAGGGTAAATACACTGATTTGCAAGCCTATTTGAATACTAGAGACACTTGGGAAAAATAATTAAAGAAATTGTCTAGCTGAATTACAAAACATTTAGGAAATTTCACATGCATCAAGTAGGGGTGTAACTCAAACCTAGTAAACTTAGTGACATGACACACCTTAGGAATACATTTGGCATTAATTTGAATTCATTTAGCCCTTTAATTTAGTAAACCTAAAATCAGCCCTTATTTAAGGGCTGATGTTTTTAAAAATGATAATAAGTCACTAAAAACTCCTAAAACTATAAACTAAACTTTAATCAACTCTAAATCACACCTACAATTAATGAAAATTAAAATCCTACTTCTATTTTGATTAAAATTTAATGGATATTCAATTAATTCTTAATTAAATAATAATTACATAAAACCATAAAAAAATATTAATCAAATTAATTTGAAATTTTTAGTGATTGGTCTATTAATTAGTCTTAACCAATGATCTTAATCCCTTAATCATTTTAGTTAATTTGATTAGTAAATTAAACACCCTAAATTCTTATGTAAATAAAGGGCATTCAATAATCATCAAAATACTTTAAAAAAATAAAATAAAATAAATTTTAGTAAATACAACTTAAATGAATAAAACAAATTAAAATAAAATGAAATAAAAAGAATAAGTAATAATTGAGTAAAATTTAAATAAAATTTTGAATAAAAATAAATAAAAAAGAATTAATAATTAATTAAAATTAACTAAAAATTTAATAAATAATAAAAAATTCTAAATAATCCAAATAAAAATCAGAGAATAATAATTGAATTTTAAATCATATAAACTAAATTAATTTGATAATTTATTTAATTAAATTTACTTTAATCAAATAAATTTGATAATTAATATTAACTAAAATGTCATTTCATGCTTTATATTTGACTCCTTTGGAGGACATATTAGCATTAGATTTAAGAGATCCTTATGTAATTTTAAATAACTAGAAGACCCTCATGTGTTGTGTACAACTGCTTTCAGGAAGACACAAACATATTGGATTGGGGGTCTTTAACCAACCTTTAATAAATAATTAATAAATTAAACGACCTTTGGTCCTTTATACATTATGCATAATTTCTTTTGGAGGGCATGTATCATTTGAATATTTGAATTCATAAGGTCTTTTATTCGTTCTCTTATTAATCATTAATAAAATTGAAGGATGCAATAATCCCATCCTTTATGAAAAAATGGTAGCATTACAACTATAAGCCTTAGTACATGGGTTAATGGCTTTTGTACTTTGAAGTCACTAACTTACATGATTCTTTAAAATTAAATAATTAACTTTAACACCTTAAAATATAAATAATAAAATACTAAATCATTAACACTTAAATTAAAATTAAAAATTCCCTTCAGTCTATAATAAATAGACTCATTAAGAAAGTAGCTTAAAAATAAATCTCTTGAACATATCAAAGCTACACAGTCTCCTTCACACACTATATATGGCTTGCCAGGACAACCTACTCTAGCCTAGGCTAGGCCGGTGGTTTGGCTTGGCTTGCTTGTGGAGTGCCTTGCCTGAAGGGTACTCATATTTGGTGTGTTTACTTTTTGTACTATGGATGTCATATTTACTTTATATTGGTACACATTTGGAGTAGGCTCTTAGGTCATTTTACTTTCATGTATACACTCGCACAACATCATATATTATATTTTTATGTACTGCTCTTTGTATTCTTGCAAAAGTAGAATGTACTTAGGCAATGATGAGGTAAATGCAAATATTTTAGATATTTTGTATAGCTAGATCAAGTTGTATAGTGTCAAGAGTTATAATAGATTTAAAAATAATTATTTATATACATGTATTGGTTTCAAAAGGAAATCATTCTTCTTCCTTTGAAGATTATTACTTTTGGAATTCTATAGAAGATCAAGCAGCCAGAAGATCCTAAGAAGAAATAAACAATCAAATTTAAATCTATATTTGTATAGGAATAGAAATCTAAGCTTGTTGTTAGTGGGGCCTGACCACCTTTACTTTACAACAAACCTTAGGTTGTACTTTGAAAATTATCAATGAGTAAAAGTTTTATTTATACATTATTCTACATATATCATTTCTTTGTGTGATCATATACATGTTGTAAAGTCTTAATTATAAAGTTTTATAAATTATAACTCCTTGATTCCTAGGATAGAGCCTATCAAATCATACATACATATGGTGATTATTTGTGCTTAGGATTGTTGGCTGGAAACTAACTTTAGGCAAGTGTAAGTCCTGCACATCTTTCCTACTCTTTCCTTCCAAGAAATCCAAATCTATCTTCAGAATGTACAATCTAAAGTACGTGCATGAATTTGAAAATCTTTAGTCTTCACTTTAATCGAGAGTATTCTCATATGAGATGTAATTAACTATAGAAGCCCTTATAGGAAGTCTAAAACCTAGAATTAAAATAAACCTTACCTTAGTTCCTTTTTAAGATAGGGGAAAATTTTGAGAATGCTGACCAAGCTTTAAATATTGATTTAATTTCATAATCAAAGGATAAGTGAACATTCTTAAGGTGAATTAAATATCCCTTATGTGTTTGATTATGAAATTAAATTTATCAATTTAATTTCATGAATAAAATTAATGATAGATGAATATTCTATTTATCCTTCAAGATGAATTAAATATACTTATGTTATGTTTGATTACGAAAATTAATTGTAGTTTCTCTTTTCAAATCAATAGTGAAACATTAGTTTATCCTTCAGGATGATACAAGATTAGTTTATGCAGATTTGACTAAAGAAGTATTTTTAGAACAAATCATGTGGCAAACCAACGAACAAAAAATTTGTCCACAATTACCCCCACCCCTTGAGCATGCGACAACCAATTTGTTTATTATTCTTCCTTTTCAAAGTATGGAAAATATATTAAGTATTTTGTATAATTATTTTTGAAAGCATATTGCATACTCCATATTTAATACTTACCTTTTTAATGAGAATATTTTTTATTAATATTTTAAAAAGGAATAATCAATATTCGATATTCATCTTTTCAATAACATACTTGACATTTGGTATTCTGCTTTCATCTTTTCAATGCCAATACTTGGTGTTCAATATTTGTATTTTAAATGATAATATTTGGTATTCATTATTCATCTTTTTTTAGAAAATATTTGGTATTTGATCTTTTAAGTAAAAGAAATTAATATTCAATATTCTATATTTTCCAACAATCATGAAGAAGTTAAATTCAACAAATGTCAATTTATTTTTATTATTCAATATTTGGATTTCTTTATTGAACTTATACTCAATATTTGTTCTTTCAAGTAAAGAAAATTCAAATTTGATATTCAAAACTCAGTATTCATTAATAGAAAAACTTTAGTCAAAAGATAAGAATTCAGAGAAGTGAAATTCGTACATGTAAAAAAATTTAACAAGTGCAAGAATATATATAAAAAATATAATAGTTCTTCATCCTTGTGATTCTTTCTTTGTTGCTACTTTCTTCACCAGAGCTCTATTCTGCCATCAAAGCTTTGAAAGAATCCTCATATTTGCATTTAACAATGAGGACTTCTTTTCAACTCGTCACGGTAGAAGTTTATTCATTCCATGAACTTGAAAGTCAATGTAAAACTGCTATCTAAGGTTTTGATGATCACAAATACTTTTAATTGTATAGATGTTTGACAAATAATTTTGTTAGCGTAGGCTTTCTTTTAATATAAATAATTATAGATACACACTAGAAGAAGGCTAATTCAAGGTTGGACATACTAATATGATGACAATCACATGATAAGGAAGACATACTCAGCCTAAGCTCAAGAAAGAAGCATTTATGCATAATTTAAAGTCAAAAAGATAAAAAAAGACTATCAAAGAATTTAGAATTTGTAATTTTATTTTTGATTGATGTGAAGTAACCAAGCACACACATATTAGAACAAAATTAACATAAGATAATTTTAAAAGACTTTTTAAAATTCTTAACCAAGATAATTTGATCTTTAGCAATCATGTTGTATGATGAAGTGGTCGTACTATATGATGTGCATGGTATTTTTATATATCTATAAGATCAAAATATATTGATTGCTAGAAAATTCAAAATTAAAAAATTGAACTAACCATATTATGCCTTGTTAATCATACTATAAGACCACTTATTAGTAAATTATATAATAAACATGCTTTTAAACTTAATTCGGTTAATTAAAAATTGAACTAATCATACTATATAGTACACATCATATTGTATGATGATGTAAGAAATTAATCTAATTAAGAATTGCATATCCAAGATGAAATTAAAATTAAAATTGGGCAAATAGATTGTACTATATGACTTGATTAGCTAGTCCAAATAAATAAAGATGATTTTTCATGAAAATCTTCAGAAAGAACTAATAATGTTGTACGATTAGACTAAATTTTTTTAATATAACTATTTAGGATTTCTAATGAAAGCCACTCTATATAAATACCTTTGTATTAAGACTAAAATGTATAGAGGTTACTATTACCTAAGAGCTTTGAGGTGAAAAAGGTTTTTCTTACAACCTTTCTTGATTTTTTTATTTTTCATCATTTCAAGAAAGACCTTTATGTGATCTTGTGCACCGTTGATTTTTTTCCTAATTATGACCTTGATCCTTTGAGTTGAGAGTCCAAAGTTTTGATAGTAGGGACTTTATGAGTTGATTGTGAGATATCTAATGATCATATGAAAGTTTGTTTAATACTATGGACTAGCTGGTTGGCTAGGGTAGCTATGCTTTTTGTAGAAGAGAAGTGATGTAGGGGCTTTCCAATACCCTATGAAGGAGAGATGCTTCTTTGCATTGTATGGAACAAAAGGAGAGAGTTTAGTAGAATTACAAAGTAGAGGACTTTTAGAGTAGACTTTGGCTGGTTGGTCAAACAACTATAAAATTCCAGTTCATTACTTTTTTTTAAAACTTTATTTCATTACACTACTTATAATATTTGTGATGAAGATGGTTAGCTATACTTCAATATCCTCTTGTGATGTGATGAATATCACAAAAAAAAAAGGTCTTGTTGATTGTTGATCTAATCCATAAGATAAACTAGCATTTTAGAAGAAAAAATCATTTAACTTAATTTTTCAAGTAGTTGCACTTATATTTATTGTTGAATCACATCTTTGTTTTAAATTAAAAAATGAGGTTTATTATATTATTTATAATGTCATTTCATAGTTGCTAGCTTATCTATATTCAATAAAAAAGGGAAAATAAACAAAAAAATTTCTTTTAGTATTTTTGTTGGTTTCTTATCCAAACACTTACCTGATCGTATTTATTAAAAATATACATTCATATCATGCATTGATTGATCTTAGCTATAGTTGTTGTGACTTGAGGTTTATATATCATACCATAAGTTGAGCCTTTATTTATTACCAGATCTATCTTTATTGTTAAGGGAGAAGACATTATCTCATTACTTTTTTTTTTGAGGACTTCAATTTTTTCAAAAGAGGTAACTGGATAACTTTTTTTCCCTTGCCTTGGAGTTCTCCTTATCCTCACTGCCCTCATCAGTATCTTCCTTGAGGAATTGGCCAACATCAGATTCTAAAGGAGGGAAGCTACACAAATAAAATTAAAAATATAAAAAATATAGAAAGCACTTGAAATCATCTTACAAGAATTCCTCTTATGGAACTCAACTATTACTAAATATTCAAATAAAATAAAAGAAACTTACGAGTTAGAAGTCGATCAGTTATAATCAATGTATGTCTGTTATGTCAAACTATGATATTTCATCTCAATGAAGAGTGTATATTCTTTCTTACCTAGGAGAGGAATTTGAAACCTCTTTTGAAAGGCAATCGACTACTTTTTGGCTGATGACTCAATATAAAATTTGTTTTATCAATTCTTGGTCTTATTCTCTAGGCCAATCATCTAAATGTGGTTAAATGAGAATATGATGAAGACATCCTTAAGAACCTTCATCAATAAGAGGTGGCAGAAAAGGATAATTGACCAAGACATTTACTTCTTTCTCATCACATACCAAAGTCATGATACTGAAGAAGCTATTTAGCTTGATATGGTGGATCGCCATAAAAATTTATTATTCCTACAAACTTTTAACATGATGGAAAGTGAAAGTTGAGTTAGAAATAATATGGAAGTAAAACATTTTATCCTTTATTATGGTATTTGGGTACTTTCTTGGATTTTGCATCATGAACTTGGAAGGACTTGTCAAATATGTATTTCAGTTGTATCAGGGGTAGGTTCAACTTTGACAATTTAGTGAGCAAAGATAATGAGAAAACTAGAAAGTCTCATTACTCTTTTTGAAGGTGGCTATTGCAAGTAGCAAAGATTACGAGAGTACTAACCAAAAAAATTACCAAGGAGATAGAAGGAACAAGAAGATTCAAGGACTCAGAAGAGTATGAAGTATACAAATTTTCACAGTGAATTTTTCATAGTTTCTAAAATGATGATTATATGGAAGATACATTACATAGCTTTAACAGTACATCTTTTTAAATTCTAAATTCTAAATTCTAAATTTAGTTTTGTTGACAAGCTATTATTGTCTTAATATTTTTTAATCAAAAAATTGTTGATAGTCATGTCAAGATATCAACGCGTCAAATTAAATGATTAATACATTTTGTATTCAATAAAATTTATATTTTTATGCTAGGCTATTACAAGGGGCAACTCATAATCTGGCCCTAAAAAAAAAAGAATTAAATAAAAATTTAAGAGAGAGATTAGTGGTGACTTCTCTAGAGAACTTTCCACTATTAATATGCCATTTCAAGTTGAGCTTGCCTATGGCCAATAATTGATTTAACTTTATAAATTCCATATCTCTAGAGCCAACCGTGGGTTTAGCCTTCATAGCAATAACTTATTGGTAAAAAGCCTCAACATAGTTTGTAAATGATATCTTCAATTTAGCAATTTGTTTGTTCAAGTCAAACTTTCCTAATTCATGCTTGTCAACTTTAATTAGCCAACTTTAGTAGATAACCCCTCAACTTTTTTCAAAATTGCTACTTCAAGAAGTTCCTTGGTTGTAGCAGAAGGTGCACTATATACATCATGGGAACATTTTCTCATAGTTGAAGTCTGTGTCTTCCCTTTGTTTGTGGTTGGCCCATCGATTTTTATCAATATTTTTAGCACTTGAGTGACTAAGTTCAAAAGCATCTTGGGATCCTTCTTTGTAGTCAACTCGACCAAAAGGGAGGCCGGAATAGGAAGGATTTCATTTAAAAAAATTGACATAGACTTCTTGACCGCATCAATATAAAATTTTATCCAAGATACAATTAAAGAAGTTGTACTTAGTTGCTTTTTGACCAACTCCAGTACTCAACCCTTTAATGATTTTGTTATTTAGTATATACTAACGATTTCAATTGTAGTTGTCTCAGTAGCCAGCTAGATGACTTAAACCTCAGTTATTATAATAAGCAATTGGATGATTTTTGCTTCATAAACTTCAATGGGTGGTTGAACAATATCAATCATTGAAAGAACCACCACCCAATCAATTTCTATACTTTATTAGGAAATTCTTGGTAAGTGGGAGGTACAGTAGTGGCTGTCTCACCTAAGAGCTTGTTCATAGAGAAAAAATTGAATTAAGTCTCTCAGTAGAATTCAATTTATATAATTTATTAAGCTTTTTTTTTTTTTCAAAATTTCACCTTCTCTCTCAACTTTAGCTTTAGATTGACGGTGAGCTGTCAGTGGTAGAGTGATATCTTTCTCCATAACAATAGGAAAGAAAGAGTGTTGATCGACCAAAGATTTCAATTAATCAGTGAGTTTTTAGATCTTACTCTTAGACCTTTTCTCCTCAATTTTACTCTCTTCTTTTTTCTTCTTTTTAGAAGAAGTTTTTTATTTCGTACACATGCCAAATAAGCTAACAATTATATCCTCTTATGAAATATTAATCCCGTCATTTGGAAATTCTATTCTTAACAAGAATGAGGAGTTGTGTAACTCAATAGGAGAAGTAAGAAATCGAAGAAGCAATCATTTGAATAAGAAGCACCAATCTCTTATTTATAGGCTAAGTATTGGCTTGTATGGATGAAAGGACAATATCACAAGTCAACATCAAATGGATTGGCTAATATATAATATTAAAATAAATATTTATCAAAGTTTTATGATTAATTAATGAAGCATATTGTTTATTTTTTATTTTTGGCAATAAACCTTCAAATATATAAGAGATCATAAAATAAATGTGTATCCAAATATTCCTAAAATCCTGTTCAAAATAAATCAAGTTAGTTCAAACCAAATTAACTTTGTCTCAATTCAAAAGAAACTTGCTAGTCTACAAGAGAACTAACTTGACGAATTCAACTATGAACCAGAAACTCTTTTTATTCGGGGGGCTTACCAGTTGAGCATACTGACCTAAGAACTCTTCTTTTCTGGGTGAATATATAGCTTATCAGTTGAGAATAGTGACTAATAACTCTAAATTCATCTATAGCGACTACTTAAGGAATGATGACTTCTCTAAGAAAATTATTGATTGGCTATTCATCTACTCGAGTATCAATACATACCAAACTGATAATTTCTTAAGAACTTGACAGACGACTTCATCAAGTTTGATATCTCGATTATGCTATACAATTATTTTATTTTCTCTTATTTTATGTATAATCATATATGTAGCCAATTATATAACTCACAACTACCAAATTTACATATAGGGGGTCAAGGGGTGAGCTTAATTTATATAATTTTATTATTTTTTTTAATCAAACATATTATACAATATCTTACTCCAGAATTCTTTTTCTCTTTCCATTTCTCTGTTCTCTTTTTCACGTAATATTTACATTTACAGTATAGTTGGGTGTGCTTCACGAATAATTCTGGATTAAACAAAAATATTTTAAATTTATATTTGTCTTTCATATCTTTAGTGACGTTTTATTATTTTTCATTTAATTTTTTATTATTTTTATTATGTTATTATAATAATTGTTTCAATAAGAATGATGTTTTCCCTTTCAAAATAATTGAGATATATCATAAACAGACTTGAATTTACAAGATTAAATTTAAACTCAAACGCAAGTTTAATTAATTTATTTAGTTCAAACTCAAATTGGGTGAACCATGCTCGTTTACACTTACCTTCTAGGGTTTTTGAGTCAAGAAAATAGTGAAGTACACATTTTAGCTTGTTATCCTTTTGTTAGACCAAGTTTACCCAATTTGGAGTTGCAAATGAGTTTGGTTGTGCTCGAGTTGTAGCAAGTCTATCCAATTTTGAGGTGAAAACAAGTCAGGTCGAGCTCGAGTTATAGCTCGAGCTTGACTGGTTGCTCAAAAAGAAATGCTACATCATTGATGTCCATCTTAAAAAGGAAGAAGAGGTGAGATGGCAATAGCGGGGCTAGTGAGTAAAAATAATAATGGATTAATGTAAAAGAGTTGAATGTACAACTTTTTTTCTTCCAGGAAAGCTACATAAAATATAAATACATTTGTTGCTGCATTTTTCTTTTTGGGAAAATTTTACAATTGGATTGAATATTTTTGTTGCTGCATTAAATATATTAATTTTATGTAATATATAAAAAATATAACAGCTTTTAATATCTAATTTATTCAAGCCGGCCGGTGAGCCAATCAAATTCATTGTGTTTGAAATCAAGCTCGTTTAATATTAGAGCTCACACAGCTCATTTTGATCTATTGGTTGGGAGCTTAGGCTACCAACTAAGAGGTTTGAGGTTCAAGCCTTGTATATGCAATATGTATATGAACCCGTCTTAATTGACCTAAATGTAAAAAAAAAAAAAAAAAAAAAATGCGCTCAAATTTGACCTCGAGCACCAAGCGAGTCTAATTCGAGCCAGGCTCCCTAGCTCAACTCTCGCCCCGTCTGGCCTGCTCAGTATCATAGGCCGATCGATCTCCCAAAGATCGCAGTTGACCTCTGTCAATCTCGGTCAGCGGTCGATGCCCTAATCGGGCGACAAATAAAGAAGCGGCAGTGTTATTAGATTACCAGAACTCGCTCGTTGCTGAGAGGACGTTGGGGGAGAAGAGATGAGGAAGCGTGACTTGGGGATTCTTATGCTCTCCGCCTTTGCAATCTTCTTCTCCCTCCAGGTATTGATGACTATTATGATATTATCTTCTATATCTCTTTCACCCTGCCGCTCTTTTGAGACCTTTCTCTATGTGAATTTCTTCTCAGGAATGGTTAGGGTTTTCTGTTTCAGGTCAAAACCCCAGGGCTTTTGTGGATTTGAACTCCTCAACACGTATTCTCATTCTTGTTCCCCTATCATTTTTTTCGTCTGATTTAATTATTTGTAGAGGAGTACGCTTCTCGTATATGGGGAGCATGTAATGACATAAGACTCAAATTTGTATAAATAGTGTATGAATTCGAACCGGCATCGATAGGAGTGAATGGTTTAATCCAGCTTGATGAGATCGGTAATTGGATAATGAAAAAAAGCATTTGGATGGATTGAATGAAATAAGCATTGTCCCGTGTTTTCTTTTGTTTGAGCGTTGAATCAACTTTGGTTATTATTGAGTGAATTGTATGTATGTACATATCAGATTATTCCTCCCTGCTATTAGAGATTCATCATGGTATTAGTTGCCTAACTATTTTTGGATTCTGTATTCAGGCATTTTTCTCTAACTGTTGATTACTTTACTCTTCATGCATGATTTGTTTGTATTTTCCATGGATCAATAGCAAACAACCGTTGGCCATTAGTTGTGTATAAATTTCTCTCTTAGTGCGTCATTCTTCTCATTGATAAAGGATTGTGTATTTATTTTGGAATCTGGCATAAACTTTCATATACTCATGCTAATTGACACCTCCTGAGCACCTTAAGCTTTTATGGACTATACATTTTAAAAAGAATTTGCGTTAGATTTACTTTGCACCTTATTTGAGCAATGTATGCCTGTTGCTTGAGTTTTCTTAAATTCATATAGTTTGTCACAGGGTTTACTCATTTAAAAGCTTGGTTTTTAAAGTTATGGGAGATATTTGAATAATGTTAATGAACCATTTTAATGAAATCTTTATGCCTAAGAGGATGCTGAATGGTTTGAGAAGAATCATTTTATTGTCAAATTTTTATAATGAAAATGATACCCATGAAATTTAATGTAGGAGAATCAAGCTTGTGGGCTGTGGATGATACATTGGTTTTGGATGATACAATGAACTTTTGGAAGATTGATTGAACAAATAAGAGAAAAATCATACCGAGCTCATAGAATCAAATAGTTTAATGAGAGTAAAGGGCAGTTATGGAATCAATTTTTATGCTATGATAGTTAATAGTAATGTGTAGACAAAGAAGGCAAGTCTTCATGTGACTTTTGTTAATCTTGAAGGGGCATATGACTTCATGAAATGGGAGCCAATTTGGTGGGTAGTAAGGAGGTACAATGTGTATGGAATGCATTTTGAAGTTTGTAGAAATATATATGATGATGTAACAACTTGTTCTAGACTTTTTTCGTGGGACAATATTAGAAGCATTTGTGGAGTAATGAAGGTTTATCAATCAAAATAAAGTTAGATCAAGGATCAACATATGTTCATATCTTGTATTGGTCATGGTGGTAACAGATATTTTTAGTGAGATACCTTGTTGTATGCTACTTGTTGATGACTTAGTCTTGATAGGTGAGTCTCTTGTCAATGTAAATGAAATTTTGGACAATAGAGAAAAATTGAAAGATAAGAGGCTTACAATTAATAGAAGAAATCTAAAGTATATTTTCTTTATCTTGTTTGACATTGAATCAATAATGACTGATCAATAATTAGGATCATTAAGTGATACCTATATGAGAGGGGTTTAGATATAGTTCTTACTTTGTACCAAAAAAAAAAGGAGAAATAGATGTAAGAAATGACTTATTAAAACATAGAGGTGTTTGAGGCTATTACATCATAGAAGAATACATGATGCAAGAAAGCAGTAGTCAAACAAAATTATGGTTGCTGTCTAAAATGTAAAGCAAGGAGAAAGTTATCCCAAATAGACCTTTAACTAGTTTGGGTGTGTATAAAGGAGGGAAAAAAGTTCACCAATAAGATGACTATATAGAATCAATTTGAAAGTCTGAGGATGGAAATTAGGTATACCACAAATTACTTAACTAGAAATTGTGAACATATATTGCATAAACTAAAGTTGCTACTTGTAACTCCTGTTAAAATTGAATGTAGTAGAGGTGTTCATAATTTTGAGCTCAAATAATCTGAATAAGGTTGACGAGGATGAAAATAACTCTACACTTTTTTTATTTAGACATCTCAAACAAAATTAATATAATTTTGTTAAATCATCAAGGATTTTCCTGCATTAGTTTTCATTTTCTTTCAGTGTTTTTTTTTTAATTTATGATCTAATTTTATGATCTTTTCTTCTTCTTTCAACACATATAGCAACATATTACCATTCTCGCAACTTTTCTTCATCTTTTTCTATCATGTTTTTTTGTCCCTTATCAAATGAAAAGTAACTCTTGAACCTCTTTCACTCTCATGTCATGTTGATATACTATTGAAGAAAGAAGACTGAAATCTGATATTTTTACTGAAATTGATTGGCCAGCCTGTTGGCTTTTCACATTTTGAAGTAAGGGAAGTAATTATCAGCTAATGAAAGTGTCTATTAATTTGTCAATAAAGATTGAACATGTGGTGCATGGTTTGCTAAGTAGTTTTATGCTTCTGTTTACCATTTTAGTAATCATATTATTTTGGCATTTTCACTTTAGTGGATTCTATGTTTCTTGTATTCTTATTTTTTGGGTTAAAAATCATAACAGATTTTTTATTTATTTTTTGTTTATAGTTCCAATGTTTTCATTTTACAAGTTGTGTTGATTAAATTACCTGTTTCACTTCTAATTATACCAAAATATTTTATTAAAATTATATTTATAGTAATTTAAAAAAATGGCTTCATATTTGAAAAAGGAAAAACTAGAAATCCTTTACTCTGGTCTTTTAGCAAAGGTGATTTTCGGTAGTGGCGTCTTACTGCTTCCTCCACATTTACTGAGCTTGAATTATTTAGTCATTGGTCATAAACAATCACAACTGTTTTTGTTTAATATGTTTTCTCACTTTCTTGGGTTGTTCCATAACTAATTCATGGATAGTTATTTATCAGATATTTAAACTCTAGCTTGATAATCATTGTTTAATTACTAATGGCTATCTTGCTGTAGCCTTCGCAAACTATTTATTTAACACCAGGTTGTTGGTGGATTTAAGTTATGGTTTAGTGAGATTAAACCTTCAATCTTGGTTGAGCATAGCACAGAACTCGATCTAGTGCAAAGAAGTTGTTTGGTAGCATTAAGGGAAAAATCTGGTGGTTTTAGGGGATTAATCGGATTTAATATCTAAATAATTCTTATAAAATTTCGTTTGGTATTTGGGAATTCCAGCTGATTTTGCCCATGCAATGAAACTTCAAAGAATGGTAAACATTCAAATGCTTTAATATATTTGTCTCTTCCCAGCATGAAGGTGATCTATCTTTTAAGGAGGCTTGGTTCCATCTCACCGATGAATACCCAATCAAATATGAAGCTGAGCGCCTTCCACCACCAATTGTTGCTGATCTGAATGGGGATGGAAAATGTGAAGTGCTTGTTGCGACACATGATGCAAAAATTCAGGTTGGTTGAATTATTACATCCCTAACTGTCTTGTTAATTAGTATTTTTGGGGGAAAGCTTGAAACATAGCTGCAAAAGCAAAAATAAGTTGTCTAAATTTAGGCCAGTCAATTTCTATAATTGTAATCAACTAGTTAGTCACCATTAAATTGCCGTAAGAAAATCTATAATATTCCATGTTAAGTAATTATGAAGGATATTTTGGGTTTTGTAAGATCAATTATTGTTGTAAAGGATGAAATATGTTATTTCATTATCTCTATGGAAATAAACTACATAGAACAAATCCTTGTTTTGATAAATCAATTAAAATAATCCTGATATAGTAAAATGGCATTATATATATATATATACACACACACACATTAACGACTGCAAGTAGGATTTTAGCAAATCTTGTAAATTTGGATTTACTAAATCCTAAGGAAATTAAATCTTGAAAACTATGTCATTACAGAGGTTAAATTTTGATGAACTGTTTAGCTAATTCAAGATTTAAGTCAGTTAACTCAAAATTTTTTTTAATAATACTAAATTTCTTTTTAATTATTATAATTGATTTATATTAATTATTAAGATTAATTTATTTGTTTCTAATTTATGTGATCAATCCCATAGTACTGATATAGTAGGATTTATATTGATTTATCTTAATTTCCTAAATTTTGATGAACTGTTTAGCTAATCCAATCAGCTTAAAATTAAAATAATTTTAATCATGCCATTTTACTATATATATAATCATAATTAATAATTAATTAATATTATATTAAACTAATTAAGCAAAAAAATTATTTCTCAAATATCTAAATGAAGACCTAAAAATCAACATCACTACATGTCAAATTGAATTTCCTTATTATTCAATTGGCTGATTCTCTTTCCCACATGATGTACTATTGCTATGGTTTGTAAAGAAAAAAAGATGTGCAAAAATAAGAAAGCTGATTGGAGCAAAACCGAAGTTAGGATAGGTGTGACGGTATTCTTCTTTGTCATTACTTATCTATTTTTATAATTTCTCCTTTTTGGTCCGGCTATGCTCTTCCTAAAGCTTTAGGCCTATAGGGTTTGCTTTTCCTCATTGTCATTTCTTCGTCGTTGCTGCTTCAGCTTCACGTGTTTCGCTAAAGTAGCGTTTTGAAAGAGTTGCTAAGAAGTTTCTTCACATCCTTCAACGACATTGTTCTTGTCAATCACAAGCCACCATGGTAGTTTGCCAAGAAATGGCCTTTCTCCCTTTTCGCGCACTTCTTCGGTTAGATCCCATAAATTTGCCGAACTATTTACTAAATTTGGGATTTAAGGCAAAACTAATAAGGAATGAGATTTCAGTTTTGTAGGTTTCAAAGTTATCATTTTTGCTAGTAGGATTTAGGCTAAAGCATGCTTAAATTCTGCGAAAACCTTGTATACAAGTGTTTGCTTTTCCTCGTTGTCATTTCTTCTTTGTTGCTACTTCAGCTTCACATGTTTCGCTGAAGCAGCGTTTTGAAAGAGTTGCTAAAAAAGTTTCTTCGCATTCTTCGACGACATTGTTCCTGTCAGATCACAAGTCACCATGGTAGTTCGCCAAGAAATGACCTTTCTCCCTTTTCCTGCACTTCTTTGGTTAGATCCCATAAATTTGCTGAACTATTTACTAAATTTGGGATTTAAGGCAAAACTAATAAGGAATGAGATTTAAGTTTTGTAGGCTTCAAAGTTATCATTTTTACTGGTAGGATTTAGGCTAAAGCCTGCTTAAATCCTGCGCAAACCTTGCATCCAAGTAGCCCCTTATTGATTCTTTTCGTCTACCAAATTGTAGCATTGAGAATTTTCAAGGGTTTATTTTGGGCATCTTTTTCACAGCTTTGCTTTCTAGATAGCTATGATGCTTTTATCTTGTTTTAGATTTTTTTAAATTTTTTTATTTTGCAAAAATTCTTTTGCTAAGAAGTTATTTTCTTACAATTAAATCTAGTAGAGTGTGATAACTGTTGTAAAAAAAATTCGTGCCTGACTTTTCCAAAAGGGAAAAAATCATACATTCCCAAAATTTTAAAAAATATATTTTCCCAACATAATTCTACAATAACGATTACAGCCAACTGCGGTCATTCTAAATAAACCTTTGTTTAAAGTAGCATTAAGCATACCACATTAAAAGGATGTTCAATGACATTTGACTTGAAGAATATTGGGATATATGTTTTTTTTTTCTCAATTAAGTTTATGGTCTATTTGGGAGAGCTTTTTCATAGCTTTACTTTACAAGCAATTTTCAGATTTCTACTTTCTTGTGGTGTTGCACAAGGAGTATAAAAAATGGCAGAAAAGATCCAACTGCAAGGGTTTAATTTAGAAAAATTGTAGCTGAGCATAGTGAGGCTATCATTAGGACTTAGGAGCAAGTTGAAGATCATAATTTAGGAAATTTTATTTATATTTTCTATTTAATTATGTTTTAAAATTTAATATGTTATGAAATTGTTTGTGTGTAAGACTTAGTATTTATATTATAGATTTCATGTGTTAATTGGCTAGTAGAAAGCATTTAGTTGAGTTAATTAAGTGTCTCATGCATGGAGTGAGTGGTTGGCCTAGCTAAGTAGCCAAGGAGGAGTGTAGAGGTCGGCCGCCAAATATGGAAGGAGAAAGTTATGGTGTTTACTAGTGTGGGCCTCCCTTGTTATGATGGTTATTAGTGTGGGTCATTCCCTTCTCTTTTTTCTTTCTCTTTCGCTTTTTTAAATTCAAATTTCTCTTTTGTAACTTGTATAAATATTTAATTAGCTGTGGAATGAAGAGATTGATGTGTTTTGTGATTGAATTTTCTTAGAAAAATTCATTGGTTGGAGCTTGTTGGCTAATTGCCAAATTAGGAGGGGTTGGGAGATCCTTTCTAGGACTACTACTTAATTGAGTAGTATGATTTATCTTGTTTTACTTCCCACATTTTTTATTGTGTTTTGTCTTATTAGTCATTCCCTACTCCAGAAAATTATGATCCTAATTTTGCTAGCATTATATCCCATCATTTGAGAGCTTTTGTGAGAATTGGCCAAGCTAGGTCAGAATTGAACTTGTTTTAGTTTGACTTCAATTGGATAGCGTAAACTCATCTAAATTTTTTTTAGAACTCCAAATCTATAGTAGACATCCTAAAATTCAATCTCTACATTTATTTGGGGTTCTTATTCACCAAATTCGAAAGTTCTGGAAGCCCCAAGTCATTTACAGCCTTCAGTTGGAAAGGGGAAATCTTAGACCAATTTGTGGAAAAATTTAGGAAAAATTACAAAACCTCCACAAAAATTCATCAAATTCTCCATATTATAATTAGACATTTTAACTTTCAATTTGATTTTTATTTCATGTCATTTAGACTTCTGCAGAGGAAGTTGTAAGGGTTAGAACCTAGGGTTCTAGATTCTGGCTAGTTGCTGGAATCGGGTTGATTGACTACTAACTCCTTCCCAACATTAATTTCATGCAAATTTAAACTGCATCAAATATAGCCTTTGTCTCCTAAGTATCTTGGGAGAGCCCCCTTCCACCAATTGGATCATATCAGTGATCTAAAGCCCATACAAGAAACAATATCGTTATTGGTATAAGAGCTTTGGTGGTTTATGGATAGCACTTTCATTGGAAGGTGGATGCTAAGGGTGAGAGAAGCTTGGTGAGGCTTTTGTAAATAGTGGATTTGAATTGTCTAAATTGTGATCTCTGTAATTTTGGATTTGGTTTTCTTTAATGGTATTTGATTTTCCATTGCAATCACATGTGGTAGATAGCTTATTTGATGCAAACCTTTGGACTATTGCACTATTGCCAACTAGTTGTTTCTACTATAATTAAATCTAGCCATTAACCTACAATCTATCCAAATCAAATCAAAGAAAGAGTTGTTCTAAGAGGGAGTGTTTCACTCAAAGCAAAGACACCTCCATTGATTCCAATTAACATAGGAAAACCTAATTTGAGCACTAAAGGGTTTTGTCTTGTCTTTGTTGCTTCTACTTGTTAATTTACATTATGTGAAGGCTCAAAAATAATTTTAAAAAATAATTTGCATTTTTTTAGTTAAATCAACAAGTATTTCATATTTGAAAAAATTATAAAATCTTTTCAAATCATAATATTAATCATTCAATCATGCCTCCAAAGTCTTCTAGTCAAGATCAATTAGATAATACCAATAGGAGGATATGAATTACAATTGCAAAACTTGCAAACTAATGAAAAGTTTGAAAGACTACAAGAGCTTATAATCAACCTAACCACCCAAGTTCAAAATCTGTGTTATGGTACAAATTCCTCTATTAGAATCAAATCCTCTAGATACTCAAATAATAGAAGAAGACTTCATGGAAAACCCTAGGGAACCGATTCAAATGCTACGCCCGTACATATGCTTCGCCTCGATCAAATGCTACGCCCGTCGTCGTTAAAAGGGAACATAAAGAAGCCAAAGATTTCTTCTTCGCTACTTCGTTTCTTCTACTATCGAAGCCCTCGCTTCTACCACAACCCACTTCGCACCTTCGACGACGTTGCCCTTCTATCGGAGCGGAAGTTTCGACATTTCGACCGGAAGAAACGGCGGGAGCTCGGTCGCTGAGAAGGTAACTTTCTCCCAATCGCATGCTTCTTCGGCCGAATCCAGTGAAGCTGCCGAATCTCTTCGGCTCCTTCGTCGTTGTTAGACTTCGCACCTTCGACGACGTTCCCCTTATGTTGGAGCGGATGTTACAACATTTTGATTGGAAGAAACGACAGGTGCTCGCTAGTTATGAAGATAACTTTTTCCCATTCGCGCGCTTCTCCGCATTCTTCTTTCCTGGTCAACTTCGCTCCTTCGACGACATTCCCTTCCCGTTGAATCCGAAGCAACGACTGGAGTTCGCTCGATATGAAGGTAGCTTTCTCCCCTCAGCTCGCTTCTTCGGCCAAATCCCGTAAAACCTCTGAACTGAGAGGAGGGTTATTATTATTATTATTATTAATTATTAATTATTAATTATTATTAAGCATTACTAATTATAATTAATCATTATTACTTCTTTTATATACTATAATTAATTATTAATTATATCTAATTAATTATTAATTATATCTAATTAATTATTATTTATTAATTGCTAATTATGATTAATTATTAATTAATTATAATTATAATCAATTAATTAGTAATTATAATTAGTTAATTAATTATGAGTAATTATTTATAGTTAATTATTTTCAATTATAATTAATTATTAATTATAATTAATCATTATTAATTAAAATTTATTAATTATTAATTATAATTAACTATAATTAATTATGGTTATTTATGGTTAATAATTATTAATGGTAAAAAAAGAGTCCAATAAAAAGTGAGAAAAAAAAGAGAAGAGGAAGAGTTCAAAAAAAAAAAAGAAATTTTCAAAAAAAAAAGAGAAAGAAAGAAGTTGCAAAAAAAAGGTAAGTGAAAAAAAAAGAAAAAAAGAGAAAAAAAAAAGAAAAAAGAAAAAAGAAAAAAAGAGAAAAAAATTTTCATTAAAAAAAAAAAGAAGAGGGGAGAGGGGGATCCCTTTTGTTTGTTTCACTTAGATTCCTGTTCTCGTCATTTGCGGTGGATCGACAAACCCCCTATACGTGCTCTAGTAGCACGGTGGGAGGAAATCCGGTGTGACGCCTACGACGAGGCGGGTAATCACCTAAAATCTCATTTATTTTTGGTGTTTGCGGCGGACTGGAGAAACACCTATACGCACTCTCGTAGCACGGTAGGAGGGAGCCCAGTGTGACGCATACGACGAGGTGGGTAAGCCATATACAATCTCTTGTAGCATGGTGGGGAGTCCTTGAGTACCTGTACACGCCATTGTGACGTGGCAGGGAAAGTCACTTGTGTTTGTTTTCATGCAGGTACTTTGGAGCCCCCCATACATGCTCTTGTAGCGTGGTGGGATGAAAAAAATGTACGGTCTGGTGTCCCCCGATACCTACCATACACGCTCTAGTAGTGTGGTGGGATGGCCCAATTTCCCGTAGTTTCCCCTAAACGGGGGAGACGTCGGGAGGTTGCCGAATTCTCTGGTGAAACATGGGACCTAAATGTGGATTAAATGTAATAAACTTGAACTCAAAACAATAACAGGAGACTTGAATTTAGAACAACAACAAATTGAACTTGAACCTGCAAGGACACAATAGACTTTTGAATATTCGAGCTTGAACAAATGAACTGCAGGGGACTTGAACAAGACTTGAACATGTAATTGAACTCAAGCAAAGACTTTGATTTGGACTTGATCCGAACTTGAAAGAGCAATACAAAAGATCATAAAGAACTTGAACATGAGCTTAATTTGAACCTAAGTGAATGATAAACTCAAATTGAATTCAAATACCTTGAAGCTTGATTTGAATAAGATGACAGACTTGCAAATTTAAGCTTGACTTGAGCGATAAAAAAGAACATGGACTTGAATCAAACTTGAAAAGTAAGAAACTTGAGCAGTATGCAAGGGACATGAAATGATTATGATAATTCATATATGAGCAAGTTTGCAAGGACTCGTTATGAATGAAACATCGATACAACTTCCCTGTATGTATCAATGAAGTTGAAGGAAGATACAACAAAATATTTACAATCAATAATACAAGATTTCAATGAAGTAGCAAGTTGTCATCAACAAGCAAATTCATTATATGCGCCACAAGCTATCTTCAAGGGCATTGTGAAACTGGTGATATTCAATATGACTCACACATAAGAAATGACCAATGAAGATTGTAGAGAATACGACGATTTGCTTACAAACGATAGCATGAGACCTTTAAGATGTAGCTCATTTAAAATGATTGTATAAGTTGAAATATAAATGCCAAAAAGCAATCATGACAGTTTCACCATGTAAAGGGGATAGTAGTTCACCAACATAACATATTCAAGGGAGTTGTAATGAGTACGACTTACTTGCAACGATCTATTCAATGCTATAGCAAAGGATCTTCAGCCTACATGAACTTGCAAGTCGATATGCTGAACTCCTGCAAGCATAATTCACTCACAAGTGATAGTGGAATCCCACGCAATTGTCTGACTTGAAACAATTGCAATGGCCATGGGGACATGTAATAATTTCAATAATAACTAATATATATATATATATATATATATATATATATATATATATATATGCAAACAATCAAGTGAAGTTTTCAAGTGACAAAAATTAGACGACATATACAATCAATTGCAAGAGAATGTCAAAGATGCAAGTTCATCACGCAAACTGCAATCTATTCCCAATGAGGCTGAAAGATTTATAATGTTCAACGTGACTAATACACAAGCAATATAATCGCAAGGTGAATGAACATGAAGGAATGTGGTAGTGCTTATGTTATTAACGACAGTTCAATGTCTAGAAAATACATTGACAAAATAAAGCAATGTGTAACAAACATAATGATTGACACATCCGATGAGTTTGAGTCGAACAAACTAGCTTTCAGGAATACGAGACAATGTCTTGAGTTTAAGCTCAACACCTATGCAGAAGCTCGTGACAAATGTAAAGATACCCATACAACCCATAGTAAGGCGGTGACAAGTGATGACATCTACCTTCTACAGGCAGGGGAATTCAACATGCAATGAACTAAAAGAACATGGTGTCTTTGAATAATTCAAGGAGAATGCAGTTTTCATGCAGTGAATATTATTCAGCCATAGACAAATACACTGATCTGCCACAGACAAAGATAGAAGATGTACAACAAATGCAAACGCCTACAGGCCGCTGTAAAAGACCTATCGTGCACCCGACATGTCGTCTACAGGGCAAATACAAAAGAGAACTGCGGTAGATATGAGCTCCTACAAGCTACTGTAGAAGGCCCGTTGTAACCCAATGTGTTGTCCACTAGCATAGTGTAAAGTGACTACATTAAATGCAAATGCGTACGAGTTGCTATAGGAAATTGATTGCACATATAATAGACTGTCTGTGAGTGAATATAGAAGATCTGCAACACATACATATTCTCTACGAATACAGATGTACATACTACATGCCACCTGTGGGTAGATGCAGAAAGACTTCAGTGAATATATTATCCTGTAGTCAATTTCAGTCTGTGAAGGAATATATCTACCTGCTTACCTGCAGCAATAGCGGATGTATTGCCGGGACCAAAGACCGTAGCAAAATACATAAGGAGTATAATAAATGCAAACACACCTACAAGCACTTGTAAGAGGCTCCTCGTACAGGCTAGAAATCATTCACGAGTAAAATGCCAAAGGAATATAACGAGTGTAAGTTCCTACGGGTTGCTGTACGAAACTCATTGTATGTACAATCCACTATCTACAAGAAGATACAAAAATTATAGTGAATGAAAATGTCAACGAGAAATAGTAAGAGATTCATTAGTGCACTACAATCTACATGCAGAAAGCAACAAGTAGTGCACAACAGTCTACCTGTACAAAGCAATGGGCAAACCGTAGTATGACGCCATCGAATTTGCAACCCTATACAAGCAGACAGAAGGCGTCTACGAGCTTCCAGATCGAATGCTGCATTCAAATGACAGTTACCCGCGCAATTGATCAACTGAAATATTTTAAAGTCCCTCGCACATGCATTGTAATATGTATGCATATAGGTGCACATAAGAGGATGTATAAACACCCGTATGGACCCTAATAAGCGTGTTATGAGCTCACACGTGACGTCTAAGGATGCTGCGCGGGTCAGAAAATAAATCCAAGTTTGAGCCCGATCCTTCTATGCATGTAGATAGGAGTCGACACGGCTCGAACCATAAGACAAGTATACGGTTGAGAGATCGACCAGAATATTTATTTTATAGTTCATATTAGGCCTTTAAGGTCTATAACAAAAGAAATTCATCACTAAAGATATAAAGCCTATGAAACCCGATCCTCTGTCGACAGCTCAACAGAGTTGACAAGGTTCAATTCATGAATGTAATTCCTCACAAACACCCCGATGATGGCCGTATTGAATGCATATCTTAACCGGAGGGGTTAATTCCAAATAATTCAAAATGCCCTCGAACTCCTACGAATATAAATATTTCAAATGACCCATTACACCCTGATGATGGCCGCGTTGACAGAAAATCTCAACTGGAGGGGTTAATTCCAAGTATTCAATTGCCTTTCAAGCTCCACTCAAATATCCACGAAAAGACAAAAATCATCAGAATTCTAAATATTTAAAATTGAAATAATCCATTAATCACTTAAAGTAAAGTCCATCCACCCTCCGCAACAGTTTGTCGAGGTGGACAAACTGAAATTTACTTCAGCTCACATAGAGCTAATGTCTGGTCGAAAATATCAGTAGGATCCATTCTCAAACAATCTCTTATTAGTAAGGACGTGGTATGCGTTCTCTGACCGGCAGTTTCACCGCCAAATGGCACTGCTGGTAAACGGTTATGACCCGGGGCCCTTCGAACCGAGTGGTTTTGCCGCCAAATGGCACCACAAGATAACGGTTATGGCCATAGCCAATGCATTCCTTAGTGACATTAAATCCTTGAGATATGAATCAATAGGATATAATCGTTAGGGCACAAAGTCCTCTGTTAGCTAAGTTAGATTCAAATTTATTCCCTTAGACAAATGTCCACCCCAGGTCTATAAGGTACCCTTGGACGAACAACCCATGGTTGCCGATAAGGATCCTTCTGTCAAGTTGGGTCGACTACCTCCTCTGACTAAGTAGACCAGGGACCACGATGGCCCGGGACGACGGAACCATGGGATCTTGATTGGGCCCATCATCCATTCCCCCCACCATCCGCTTTAAGTGAAAGATGGTGAAATTTCAAATTTTCCAATTTCAAAAGCCCGTGCTGCTACTATATGCCAGATAACACGTATCTCTACGTATTTGATTGACGACTAGCCTTAATCGAAAGTTCTTTTTTGTTATTAGGAGGGGTAATTAACTATAGGGACTTGCGCCTATAGGAAACCAACACTCAGATCATAAGTCCTCGCGAAATGAGGGTGAAATCTCTGGGTAGTGTCTTATCTATAAACCCATCTGCCTTCCAAAATTTACGCCGGAATTTAATCCGCCGGAATTTAATCCGTTAAAACTCCCCTGAAAAGCAATGCGGGGAGGCTGGGGCCAAATTTTTGGAGCCCACATTGGAATAGTTTATAGTTACAACACTAAGAAACCAATTGATCTTGCTAGTATTCCCACGCATGCATTTTCTGATTTTGCATTTATTTGCAAATGATTTTCAAAGCCTAATATAAAGAATCAATTAGAATTTACAAATGGAAAATACGTTGAATTTAGAAATAAAGATAAAACTTTTAAAGAATTCAATATTGAGGATCATGTGTTAAATCGAATCCGTCCCGAGAGGTATCCTTCTACATCATGTAGAAAGTTATAAGCTTGGGCATGTGAGTTATTTGAGATTATTAGGAAAATTGACACTGATGCGAATGTTATTAATTTACCTAAAGACATGTTTATTTGCTCAATTTTTAATGTGGAAGATCATATATTATCATATAAGGGAGTTAGCCAACCCCCAAATTCTTGTGATACTTCTTTTGTAGGTACACAAAATCATTCTTTGCAGTAGCTAAACCAACACTCATTTGTGGAGATGGACCACATCATAACATATGAGGAGGACCAACTTGGAGAACATAGGTTTTTAGCATGGTGGAGAGACAAACTGCCCTCTGAGGGCATCTGGCTCATCAAATAGGATTTGGAGAAGTTAGCACCATATTTGGCAATTGATTATTTGGACCTTAACTTTTTAGAGAGAATTTTTTTGAGGTCTAGGGGAATTGGTGTATCACTAGTAGCATAAAAAACATTAAATGATAGAAATGATCCAACTACTTGTGCTTAATTTAGAAAAAAATACAACTGAGCATAGTGGACCCATCACTAGGAGCAAATTGAAGATCATAGACTAGAGAATTTTATTTATATTTTATAATTAATAATGTGTGAAAATTTAATATTGTATTGGAATTGTATGTAAAACTTAATGTTTTTATTGTGGATTTCATGGTTAATTGGTTAGTAGAAGGCACTTAATTGAGTTAATTAAGTGCCTTATGCATGGAGTGAGTGGTTGGCCAAGCCAAGTAGCTAAGGAGTGTAGGGGCTGGCTAAGCATGGAAGCAGCAAGAAGTTGTGGTGCTTACTAGTGTGTGCCATGCCCTTCCTCCTTACTTCTTCTTTTTAAATTCAAATTTCTCATGCAAATTGTATAAATACTTAATTGGTTGTGAATGAAGAGATTGATGTGTTTTGTGACTAAATTTTGAAAAAAAAAAAAAAAGATTTGTTGGTGGGAGCTTGGTGGCCGGCGAGGAGGGGTTGTGTGATCCTTCTTAAGACTATTACTAATGTGAGTAGCATGATTTATTTTGCTTTACTTTGTGTTTTGTCCTATTAGTCATTCCCCACTCTAGAAATTTATAATCCTAATTTTGCCAGCATTCAAACCCATCATTTGAGGGTTTTTGTGGGAATTGGCCAAACTAGGTCAGAACTGATCTAGTTTTAATTTACCTTCAATTGGGTAGCATAAACTCCTCTATAAGTTCTCAAAAACTCTAGATCTGTAGTAGACATCCTAAATTTTAATCTCTATACATTTATTTGTGGTTCTTATTCACTAAATTCCTAAATTCTAGGAGTTCTAAGTCACTTACAGCCTTCTTCCAGAAAAGGGAAATCTCATACTAGTCTGGGAAAAAAATCAAGGAAAATTAAAAAACCTCTACAAAAAATCATCAAATTCTCCATATTATAACTAGACCTCTTAACGTTCAATTTGATTTTTATGTCATCTCATTTGGACTTTTGGAGAGGAAGTTTTAAGGGTTACAACCTCGTGCTCGAGATCTGGCTAGTTGCTGAAATTGGGTTGGCTGACTACTAAATCCTTCCCAAACTTAATTCCACTCAAATTTAAACTTCATCAAACATAGCCTTTCCTAAATATCTTTGGAGAGCCCCCCATCCATCAATTGGATCACATCAGTGATCTAAAGCAGCAACACCATCTTGCTTTTCACAAATTTTTGTATTGAGGAGCTTTTCACAACCTTCTCTGCTAGAATGTGCCTGTGTGGTAGCTGTAAGAAAGTTTGTCTGCTTTTTTCTGAAGAGGAAAAAATTTATAATACCTATGATATTTTTCAGAAATATTATTTTTCCTACAATAATTCTACATCTAATTTCTCAGAAAATTATCATTGTTCAAAACAGATCCTAAGTAACAGCTGCCAACAAAAATCATTTATTTGCATGAAAAAATTGAACAAGTTTTTTTCCTGCCTTTTCCAGAATTTGAGTTTTGAATTTAGATGAAAAGTTGTTTTTAAGGAATAAATTATGTTTGAAAAAAAACCTTTTAAAAAGTTTTGACAGCAAAAAAGAAAATCATTAGCCACCCCAAATGAAATTGCGTCAACCCTTTTTAGTGATTGAACTTGCTTATTTGGTATTTTAAGTATTGCTGTACTATGATCGAGACACTGTTCGTTATTTCTCAGGTACTGGAGCCACATGCTAGACGTGTGGATGAAGGATTCAGTGAAGCACGAGTATTGGCTGAGATTTCCTTACTGCCAGATAAGATCCGCATATCATCTGGAAGACGGCCTGTTGCTATGGCAACAGGCTATGTTGATCGAAGTTATAAAGATGGAGAAATAAGGAAGCAAGTTTTGGTTGTTGTTACATCTGGCTGGTCAGTTATGTGCTTTGATCACAACCTTAAAAAGCTTTGGGAAACTAATTTGCAGGTATATACAACACATTTTGACAACTTTGAAGATTAAGGTACTATATAGTGCAAACATGCTTATGTAGCTACCTTGCTTGCTTATTTGTCAGGAAGATTTTCCACATGGTGCTCACCATGGAGAGATAGCAATTACGATAAGTAACTTCACACTAAAGCATGGAGATGCAGGGCTAGTGATTGTTGGTGCGAGGATGGAAATGAAACATCATGTATGCTTTATGATTTTTTACTTTTGTGAACCTATCAAATGCCGTGATATTAAATATTTTTCCAGCTATTTTTGTTTGTCCGTTAAATGAACCTTTTATGTATTATCCTGTGCCTTTTCTTGATAAACTGATCAATGTCTGATTGATCCCCAATGCTATTTATTCTAGGTTATTTAACTTGGTTTATATGCATACGAGTATATGACTGCTATTGTTTCCATTGAGTTGTTTTGTTTATTTTGTGGTAATGTATTGCTTGTTTGTTTGATGCTATTTTCTTTCTAAAGTGCACACCACACATGGACATATGCATCTATCGGTAGATATATTTATTTATTTGCGTGGATTTGTATGTGGAATGCCTTTATATATTTATTCTTCTCCCATTGTCAAGTAAATTCTTTTTATTTTCTTCCACTATTGTCGCCTTGGATATGCCAGTTTGTTTAATCTTACTCCTATTCATCTTCTACGTAGACCATGGATTTCTTTGAACAGAGCTTGCTGTCTGATAAAATTGAGGAGCTGCACCAGAGAAATGCAAGCGAGAAAGAGGTCTGAATCTTGTATATATTTTAGCGTCTAATTGCTTGGAGTATATAGTTATTTGATCACTTTTTTATCACCTGTTGTGTAATTAGCATGAATGATCTGACCTTTAGATAATAATGATGGATTCCGTCCAAAGTTTAGATTTTTTGTTAAGTAACATCTTTTTGCTTCTGATAGATAATTTTTTTATTATAAATATTAAAATGTTGTGATTTCTTATGCTGTTTTTTTTTTTTCTGAAATTGATTTCTTATAGTTTAAGGGCTGATATTCTTGCAATTCACTAAATGTTTATGGTTTGGGGGAATGAATGTACTTAAGTAATCAAGTTCTTTTTGTGACCTTATCTCGTTAAACTAATTTAAAATTGTCCTTCACTTTGAATTCTTTTGTTATAATTTAATATTATAAGTCCTGCCAAAAGCTCTGCACAACTTACTGATCTTGATTGTTTAGAAGAATATTAGAATTCGCATTCACCTTGCTAGGATTGCAAAACATGTGCTTATAAGATCTAACTTTCCTCGTGGGTTATTATATGTTATGTTACTTTCTTTCAATGCTTTTATTAACAGTTATCATACTTGTTGCCATGTGAACATGCACGCAATTGAATCATCAAAAGTAGAGCAAAAGAGAAACCTTTTTGTTCTTTTACAATGATTCTAAACTCAGTTTGGATTGTCCTTTACCCTCTTACCTCAAGCTAATAGTTATTTTTGTGGCTCTATTTTTATACATATTGAAAAAGGGGACTTGCACATAGCATTTAATGCTATCTTATTTACTTTTTTAACACTCAAACTTCATATTTACTCACATAACATGCAATTCTTTAAATAACATAAACAATAATACCTTCCTCATCCTCGCTTTTAATTCCCCATGACAAGTGGAGGTCATGATGAACTCCTGCTTCGCATGCCGTCAATTTCATCAATACCCTTCCCCTACCATGATCTTGTTGCGACTATCTCGTTTCTTATTCAACATCGAGAATCCTTCACACATTGTTGGTTTCATCAATGCCCTTCCCCTTGCTAGATTCCATAGTGACATCCTCACCTTTTCTTCACCATCGAGGGTTTTTAGATTTTGAATAGGGGAACGGAATGCGAGAAACGAGACGTGATTTTGAATAGGTGAACGGAATGCGAGAAACAAGGGACAATTTTGAATAGGGGAACAAAATGCGAGAAACAAGCACTTCTGACAGAATTAACGTAGTGATAGTTTAATAAATAGGAAGTTTTATGTGTTAAATATGTAAATAGGATATTTTTAAGTGTTGTCTATGTAAATCCCCCTTCTAAAAATTGAAATGGAACAAATTTCCAACCAGCCCATTTAGTAGCGTAATGGACTTGGAAATTATGACATAGGATAATTTTTGCTTTTTAACCATATATATTCTTTGTAACCATATATCCTAACATATGTTGCAAAAAGATAGTTTGTTGAAATATATATATATATATATATATATATATATATATATATATATATATATATATATATATATATATATATATATATAGAAACCTAAAACAATGAAAAACAAATATTTTCTAAATATTTGTTATTGAATACACATGTAAGTCTAATTGGATGTCATTATCTATTCCCTCATCGTATGAAGAACTCTCTTCCATAAAGTTCTTCTTAAGGCATGCTTCATGAGAATTTGGCGAAAGATGCCCAAACTGATTTTGTGACACTCACAAATCACAACTAGAGGATGATGTTGCCATCAAATTAAATGATGTTGATTATTTGATGGATCTCATGTGATCTACTTAATGCCTCATAGAAATGGAGGTGGTAAAACTAGAACTAATGCTGTAAGAGGAGAAACATAAACTCTACAATTGGATACATCTTTTGGTTTGGAGGTTTGAGAGTGTTTTTATAGGCTGGTAATCCCCCAATATTAAAACTTGAAAATAATGTTCATGTAAGCAGGCTAATCAATATACATTTGGTTGAGGTTTTATGAGCATCTTCTAAGGTCTTAAGATTCTCACAGGGAGTTTGTTGTATGTATTTTTTAGAAAGCACTCATGTGAAGATAAACTAATAACAAATTACCTTCATTTTATTCTCAAATTTTTAGCATTTATCATGGTTTTATATTTCTCATTTTACAAACATTTTATCTTAATTTCAAAAATTGTAACCTATGCACATGCTCAATGAATTGTAGTAGAGCCAGAATATGCATGCATGGTGTGGGCAAAATTTCTCTTTAAGGAACAAATTTGCCACATGAGACGCATTAATAATGTTTCTGCAGGAATAACATGGGCCATTTTGCAAAAACTTAAAAGACTATCACAAATATAAAAAATCTATCCATTGGCAATCCTCAGTGATCCTAACACAATATCCATGGTGATATATCCTTAAATGGGGCGTTTGAAATAGGTAACGAAATGTACTATCTAGCATTTTGCTTGACAATTACCCAATGACAAGCTGAACACTAATCAAAGATACCAGAAACATCTTTTTAAAGTAGAAATTAATAGAATCATTCTGTAGTAATCATAATATTGTGTTGACTAATGAGACTAACCATTCTGCTAGCTTGTAACCCTTAAACAAGATAGTATCAAAAGTATGAGTTGTACTTATATTGGATCCTTTTATAAAAAATCCATCACGTGTGACATAATTGGGTGGAAATTAGTTTTAGTTGTCTTTTATTTGTAAGATGAACATTATGACCTCCTAAATATTATTCCTTTATAAGTAGGATATAAACCCTACTTTATTGTTAATAGCTTTATTTTTAACACTCGAGTGATGCTTGAGAACAGGAATACTTTTATAAATGCAACCCATTTAGCATGTTGATCAGTCAATTTATTATGGAATTGGTAATATTATGAGGCCTGGTGATGAAAGTATATAATAAACTTCCTATGAAGCTGATAATGACACAAACAATGATGTTCGTGTTTTGCAACATAAAACTTGGCATTAATGGAGTATTTGTGGTCAGAACTATTCAACTTTTTACTAAAATATGCAATATAATGATTTTCTTGGCTTATAACACTGGTAATACGTAGTTTTGAAGCATCACCAACAACTTAAATCCTTTGCGGGATTAGTTAAGTCTAAATATTGTAGATTATTTCATTCTGAATGATAATGAGGTCAAATCCATCTGTACTGGCAGGAATTCAATCAAATGAATGTTTTTAAAATGTCTGTTAAAGGTGCAATGATGTTAGGAATGCCTTTCCAAAAATATATGTTTGTAATGCAGCTGCTTCATTGGAGCACAGGAACAATAAAATTTTTTTGGGACCAAACAACAACAACAAAAAAAAAGCATGAATTCACTCTAGTTACAAAATTGACGTAGAATGGAAGATAAATCATTTATCTTGATTACGTGCCATAAATGTACTGGATATAGGATAAATGGTGAGGAGGAAGTGATTTTTAGGTTAAGAATGGGGAGAGAAAGGAGGACAATTGAGAGAGATGAGAGGGAATGATTGAGAGGGAGGGACAGTTGAGAGAGACCAAAGGGAAAGGCATATTATGTGAGAGAGAGAGAGAGAGAGTCAACTGTAGGTATCATTATATAATCCACTTATCCTGTACTCATATAAATAAGTCAAGAAGTTTGTTTTAAAGAGAGAAAAGTTTCTTGGGTTCAATTACACAAATCACCCGACTAATAAAATTAATGCTGAAAACAATTTAAAAAATATAAAATAAATATTTCTTAAATGCAATAAATTAGTAAAGCAATAAATGCTAATCAAAGATGCCTTGATTGGTATATATATATATATATATTTGGATGGACAGATAAAAATATATTGATAAAGAGAATGTTTACATGTCATCTTTTCTTCTTTCCTCAAAATTTATAGTAAGATTGTTTTTATATTTAAAGGTTTTATTTTATTATAACAATATGATTTGATTTAGTCCATGACAGTTTGCATTTCTTACAGATCTCTGGAAACAATGCATCTGTAGATCTGCGCCATTTTGCCTTTTATGCATTTGCTGGTCGTTCAGGCTCAATACGCTGGACTAGGAAGAATGAAGTACTTATTTTCAGATATTTACTTATCTCAATTCCTTTTGCTAGATCATTTATTGGCGGTATCATTAAAATTTTCCAAAAATTAAGTCATATTCTTTCATCTTCTATCTTGGCTTGCAGAATGTCCAGGTGGAACCTTCTGATGCTTCACAGTTGATTCCCCAACATAACTATAAGCTTGATGCACATGCGTTGAATAGTCGTCATCCTGGAGAGGTATGGATTGCAAAATACTTGAGCTATTACCTCTTTGTTGCTACAATTAACAAATATGTGCTGTGATTCTTAGTGATAGAAACTCGCTGAACCTGAATGAGTAAATTCATCAATTTCGATGCAAGCTTCATTGCAACTGATATGCATCTTTATTCATTGATCTAAAACTCAAGTAATCAAAGGTTGGTTAAATGATCCAAGACTTATGGACATAATAGAGGTTGGGAGTTGTGGATAAGCTTGTAAATGATTCCCTTCCTTCTACTCCTTTACTGGAATTCACCTTGAAACGGATTCATTTTGCATTCCAATTGATAAATTCACTGTTGTTGACACATCAGACTTGAAACTTAAAAGTTTTTTGTTATTCATTACATCAAACGGTACTATTTATAATTTAGATAGGGATTTCAAAATTGTAAGCTATTGTAAAAAAAGGAGAACTTATCTTCTTAAAATTCATAAATTGAAAGAAGCTTTCTTTGATTTTGGATAACTAACTTTTAATACAAAGACTAACCAGCTCAAAAGCTTAAAAAAATTTAGGTATGAATAAGAAAATAGGTAAGAACTAATATTCAAATGAAATTCTAGCCTTGCATGAGCTAATCTGAACTTGGTCTTGTATTATGATATAATCTTTTGACCCGAAAGGGATCAAGCTACCTTTTTTCATGTTCGTCTCTCATTGGCCTACATGATTGATACTGGCCTATAGGTTTGACTATAGATCCTCCTAAATTAGGGCTCTCACCTTTGGCTTCATTCATTCCTATGAATAATAGTAAATTGAGGAAGTCTCTAGACTCCTTCCTTCAAATATCATTTGGCTTGTCTTGTTGTTTATCTCCTTTTTGGCTATCTTGAAGGTTTCCTTATTTTCACATCGCATTGAGGTAGTCGTTATATTCACTATCCTGTCCTCCAACAGCGAGCCTTCATGTCTAATCTTAAGATCTTCACTAGTGATCTTCATTTTCCATAACTTGGTGTTCAACTCCTTTCCACTGCACTAGAAACCAACACTAAGAAGTGATGGATGAATTTTTTCACATAGTGACAAGCACCCATGAAACTTTAATTGTGTAGGGCTGGGGCTAATTTTAGATCTCCTCTATCTTGTTTAGATCTATTTGTAGCTCTATCATGTCTACAATGTGAAGTAGTGGTAGAAAAATTAGAGGCCGTCAACCTCGCATTTCTTGAGATTAAGTAAAATTTTGGCTTCTTGCATAAACCTCATAATAGTTTGCTGAAGTGATGTAGATTCTTCTCTCACCTGCTGTAAACAATATGTTATCTTGATAAACAATTATGAGTTTATCTAAAAAAGGGTGCAGTACCTCATTCACCAATCTCATGAAAGTTTTAGCGCATTTTGAAGTCCAATGGCATCACCTGCCATTTGTTCAGTCTTGTGTCTCATTTTGAAGCGAGTCTATAGGTATATTCTTCTTTGACCGGGATATGTTGATAATCGAACTTAAAATCTTGCTTGGAGAATTACTCGGTCAATTTTAGTTGATCTATCAACTCTTCTATATGTGATAGTTGATAGTAGTTCTAAATGTAGTCTTGCTCAGTGCTCTATAATCGATGCACATTCACCATCCACCATCCTTATTTTGCACAAGTGCTGTTGGTGATTTGTCTGGCGAATTGTTGATTGTGATCGCTCCCTACTGTGTTATGGTTTGCCATATCACATCCAAGCACCTTAGACCCTAGTGGAGAGTGGAATCGCATGAGTTGATTTGACAAAGGAGCTCCCTCGATCAATGATAGTTCATGCTCCATAACTCTTTTGGGTGGTAAATCTATCACTTATTGGAGAATGGTAGAAAGCTCTTGTAAAAGTTGGTATATTTGCTTGCCCTGGGAAGGATCAAGCACTGAAACAAAACAGATCTTATTTGATTTTATTATCATCTCATGCTAGAGAAGCAATACAAAATCATGACTGGCACTATTCATCTTTCAGGCTTGATTGAGGGAGACCATATGAAGATAAAATGGAGGAATAGTTCTAGAAATAGTGTAACACTCTTAATGGTACGAATCTCTTACTAACTGAAATTGTTGTCTACTGCTGTACTTGCTGTCCTGTCTTTCTGTTTGCTGATTTCTGCAGTTTCTGCCATCTAGATGGCTTCCTATGAGCCATCAAAATGATGGTGTGGTTCATCTGTTGTATCCCAGCAATTTACAGTTATTTTGAGCATGCCACGGTGGCTGCTTTGCCTTTCTTCTATCTTTTGGCCTCAGTTCTGGGTTAAGCTGCCAACACTTGGCATTGGTATGTCCACAAGAGTTGGCAATGTGTATAAAAAAAAAGCCTTTTTGCTGTTTTGCTGGCCTTAGTTGCCTTTTTCTCCATCTTTCTCCTTGCATTTGCTCTTGTTCTTATGAGGTTGTTCTTCTTGTTGCCAATCATTGGTTGATTTTTAGCTACTATGGCCATCACCTTGACACCAGCTTCATCAATCAACGCGATGAAGAATAACTTCAATTCTCGATAAAGGTTTTCATGCAACCTTAATGCTAAACTTCATTATGGTTGAGATTTCTTTAAAAAATTTGTCTAGAGAATTGGTCTGCTTGTAGGATTCGATAATGTTGTCTTATACGGACTGCCATAATCCTTGTTTTAGACTTTGCCATTGTATCCGTTTCTCTCACTTGTGGCCAATAGTAGAGAGCTTCTTCAAAATGCCATGTAACTTCTCTGCCCTCTCTTTTCTTAGCTTCTTCAAAAAATTTTCCATTTGGATTGGTAGCACTTGTACCGTTTATGGCATGGGTAAGTGAAATACCACAACTCGTTATTGTTCCTCGTTGCTATGGGGCCATTAACTATCAAAAGATACCTTCTAGGACCTGTAATCTGCTTTCAAGCCTGCTACTATCTGTTGTCGTTTTCAATATCTTTACTTTATTGAAGATTAGATTAACCTCTTAGGTTGTGTTTAAGTTTTGTTCCATATCTATGCAGGGGTTCGTTTTTGTCTTCCCTATTTCCCCTGTAAGCTGATCTTGTGGGCTTTATTCAAGAAAGATGATCCAAAAACTAAAAAAATCAATTAACCAAGGGTTGGTTAAATGCGTGAAGAGTACTGGTTGCAAATATGGTGGGGAATTGTGGACAAGCCTTTAGATGATTCCCTCCCTCCTATTCCCTTTCCATTGTTGTTGGTGGAACCCTCCTTGAAATGGTTGCAGTTTGCTGTCTTGTTAGTACATTCACTATTCTGTACAGAGTTTGACCAACTAGAACATTCCAAAGCTAGGTTAGTTGCTTGGCAGTTTCCCTAGCCTTATTGGCTTTTGGTTGTAGCCAAATTGACAGAAAGCAGGAAGGAAAGGGTCAGCTGAGAGAGAGAGATTTGAAAGCACAGATTTGGAGCTTGAAGCTCTCTAATTTTTGTTGCATTAGATGGTCCTTTTAAAAGGAACTTAAAACCCTAATTAATTGTAAAAATCAAGAAGATAAATTTTTTTCTTAAAGCCTATTTGGCATCGTTATTATTTTTATTTTTTATTATAATTTATTTTATTTTTTATTTTGTTTTTGTTCTGACATTATATTAAGTTAATTGTTGTAGAAATGAGGATGCTCAGGTGGATGAGTAGCTTTACTCTTAGAGACATGATACGAAATCAACATTTACATGAAAAGGTTGGAGTAGCTCCAGTGGAAGATAAGATTAGAGAGAGTCGCCTTAGATAGTTTGGTCACATAAAACAACCGCCTTTCGATGACCCGGTTAGGAAAGCAGATGTATTAGATTTGGCTTATGTTAGAAAAGATAGAAGACTTGGATAGAAAATATTAGAAATGATATTTCTTTATTAAATTTGAATGAGAATTTGACTTTTAAAATGACACAATGGAGAAAAAAGATTCATGTAGCCGACCCCGCATAGTGGGATAAAGGTTTGATGTTGTTGTTGTTATTGTATTAAATAAAATTTATTTTTAAATCCTATTTATTATTTTAAAAAGCAAATAATAAAAAAGGATATCACTTGATCTCCACTATACTTTTCTTGCTTCTCATCCATGCCTCTTTTGTTACTCATGCGAAAAATCTTCAACGTATCGCGACATGTTTGACTCACTATTGGTAAGCAATTGCTCTACATTAGCAACAAAATCCTCATCACAATCTTGTTTGTCGACATCATAGCTTCCATTGAATGTTGATCTTGGAATCAATTAAAAATTCTCCACAGTATTACCACTGTTGCCTCCTTCCCTTTCCACCTTCCTCATTCTCTAAAACACTGCCCTCAGAAACTCTTCTCCCGCTTTACAAATCTTTGATCTCCCCATGAGATTCTTGGCAAAGCCTCTAGAAGCCTGGGAGCCTTCTCCGGCATCAACGCTGACGCCACAACCACCTCAACTATCAATACCTTTGGCTCTGTTGAGACAATCCTTTCCTTCACCATTTGTAGTTTGGCCCATCAAACTCTATAGATCGCTGCCGAGCAGTCAATCCCGTGAGGGAGATTGAGTGCTAAAAGGTGGTTTGAAAAATATTTTGAGTGTTTGTTAAGACAACTTAAATTAATTTTTAAAAAATACTAATCAAATATGTTTTAGCCAGCGTAAAACTTGTCGAATAACCATGACATGAATCCTTTAATAAATTGTGTTATTGCTAGGGCGTTCCCTGGAAGCGACGCACTGTATGGCCTGAATACAGTGAAAAGTGTGCAAGGGCCGCTGCATCGGCGCCCGGGTGCAGTGTTAAATAGGCAAGGGTTCCTATATCAAGGACGGATGTGGGCAAAGAAGCTAGTCCATGATACTAATATTAGGATAGGAACTTGGAATATAGGTTTCCTTACAGGATGATTAATGGAATTAATAGATATTATGATTCATAGGAAGATAAATATTTTGTGCATTCAGGAAACTAAATGGGTTGGAGAGAAGGCTAAGGAGAGTGATAGTTTAGGATTTAAAGTTTAGTATTCAGGTAAGAGTCGTACTAGAAATGGTGTAGGCGTGATTATAGATTAGAGTTTGAAGGATAATGTTATAAATATTAACAGAATTGGAGATAGAATTATGGCTTTAAAGATTGTTGTTGATGCTAAGATTATTAATATTATAAGTGCTTATGCTCCTCAAGTAGGTTTGGATATGTGTTCAAAATTAAAATTTTGGGATGACTTATAAGAATTAATTCAAAAGATACCTCTCGAAGAAAAAATTTTTATTGGAGGAGATATAAATGGACATGTTGGTAGAGAGGTAAATGATTTAAAAGCATTTATGGTGGATATGGGTTTGGAATGACTAATGAAGGTGGTAAGACCATATTAGATTTTTCTTTAGCTTATGATTTTTTAATTGCTAATACCTTATTTAAGAAAAGAGACGAGCATCTCATCACTTATAAGAATGGTTATAGTAAAACTCCGATTGATTATTTTTTTATAAGAAAAGTAGATCGTTTAGATTGCAAAGATTGTAAAATTATTCCGAGTGAAAGTTTATGTACCCAACATCGCTTATTAGTTTTAGACTTTAAGATGAAGGGATAGAAAATAAAAAATAAAGTAAAGCGATTTTTTAGGATTAGATGGGGGCATTTAAAGAATAGTAATAAAAAAATTTTTGAGAATAAGATTTTAGATTCTAAGATTTTATTTGTGCATGAGGATGCTAATTTTATGTGGGAAAAAGTGGCTAGTGATATTAAAAATATTACAAAAGATGTGTTTGGAGTATCAAAGGGAAAAGCCCCTAATAGTAAAAATAGCTGGTGGTGGAATCCAATTGTGCAAGAAATGATAAAAAATAAGAAGATTTGTTATAAAAATTGGTTTAGATGTAAAAATTCTGATAATCGGGAAAGATATAAAGAGGCATGTAAGGATTCTAAGAAAGCAATATGTGATGCAAAGATCTTAGCTTTTAATGATTTATATAATAGATTAGATACTAAGGAGGGAGAAAGATATATGTATAAGCTAGCCAAACAAAGAGATAGGAGTAGTAAGGATTTAATTCAAGTGAAGTGTATTAAGGATGAAGATCAAAAAGTACTTTTCTTAGAAGATGATATTCAACAAAGGTGGATGAGATATATTTTGATAAACTTTTTAATGAAGATTGTAAGAATACAATTGACTTTAGTGACCTTAGCACCCTAAATGAAAATAAAGATTTATGTTTTTATTGGCGTATTTGTAAAACTGAAGTTAGAGAGGCTTTAAAGAAAATGAAGTGTGTAAAAGCTGTTGGACCTGATGATATCCCAATAGAGATGTGGAAATGCTTAGGAGATGAAGGAATTTCTTGGCTAACTAAACTTTTTAATAATATTTTGAAGACTAAAAAGATGTCAGATGCGTGGAGAATGAGTGTATTGATTCCTATTTATAAGAATAAAGGTGATGCACAAGATTGTGCGAATTATAGAGGAATTAAGTTAATGTGTCACACTTTAAAACTATGGGAGCGAGTTATGGAGCGTAGGCTGCGGCGTGATACTAATGTTTCTCAAAATCAATTTGGATTCATGCCTGGTAGGTCTACTATGGAAGCCATACATTTATTGAGAGGTTTGATGGAGAAATATAGGGAGAATAAGGAGGATCTACATATGATATTTATTGATTTAGAGAAAGCATATGATAAAGTTCCAAGAGAAGTGCTATGGAGAGTTCTTGAAAAGAAAGGAGTTAATAATGCTTATATTCAAATCATTAAAGATATGTATGAAGGAGCTATTACTTGTGTTCAAACACAAGGTGGTTTGACCAAGTATTTCCCTATTTCGGTTGGATTACATCAAGGATCAGCTTTAAGCCCATATCTTTTCGCGTTAGTCATGGATGTTCTCACTAGACATTTACAAGAGGATGTACCCTGGTGTATGCTTTTTGCTAATGATATTCTTCTTGTTAACAAGACTAGAGAGGGAGTTGAAGGTAAACTTGAAGTCTGGAGATCAACCTTAGAGTCTAAAGGTTTTCGCTTGAGTAGATCTAAAACTGAATATATGGAGTGTAATTTTAACAGTAATAGACCTAGTGAGGGGATTGTGATTTTGGGCGATCGAGTCATTAATAAGAGTACACGTTTTAGATATCTTGGATCTATTGTTCAGAGTGATGGTGAAATAGATGGGGATGTTATCAGTAGAATTCAAGTTGGATGGTTGAAGTGGAGGAATGCATCGGGCTTGTTGTGTGATAGAAAAGTCCCCCTCAAACTTAAGGGAAAATTCTATAAGATGGTGGTGAGACCTGCAATGCTTTATGGTGCAGAATGTTGGCCATTAAAAGAGAAGCGCAATACTAAGTTATGTGTTGCGGAGATGAGGATGCTCAGGTGGATGAGTGGATTTACTCTTAGAGACAGGATATGAAATGAGCATATACGTGAAAAGGTTGGAGTAGCTCCAGTGGAGGATAAGATTAGAGAGAGTCGCCTTAGATGGTTTGGTCACATAAAACGGCGGCCTTCCGATGACCCAGTTAGGAAAGTAGAGGTATTAGATTTGACTTATGTTAAGAAAGGTAGAGGTAGACCTAAAAAGACTTGGTTATAAAATATTAGAAATGATCTTTCTTTATTAGATTTAAACGAGAATTTGACTTTGAACCGGACACAATGGAGAAAAATGATTCATGTTGCCGACCCCACGTAGTGGGACAAAGGCTTGATGTTGTTGTACTAATCAAATATGTTTATTCACTCATTTTCTCTTTTAAAAAAAATGAAAAGTGATGTGAAACAGGCCTTTAAAATTCAATAACTAAAATTAACTTTCCTAGATTTTAGATAACAACAAAATATAAGATTTACCAATTCAAAAGCCGTAGGACCTTCAAATGGATAAGAAAAGAGAAATGAAGTAAAATTTATTTAAAATTCTAGCCTAATGGGAGCTGATGTAAACTTGGGCCGGCATCTAGACTCAACCTGTAGGCCCAAAAGGGAGTGGCTGGACTTTTCCTTGCCCAACTGCAGATTGAGCGGTCTGTGTGCTTGCTGCTGGCTTTTGGGCCAGCTGATGTTCCTTCGGGATCTTTCATACTTGTATTTCTAAGTGTTAGCTTTAATATGGTATATTTACCGGAGTGTCATATTCCTATTGTATTGCCATTAGCTTCAGCTCAATTTGCATGATATTCATACAAATGAGATGTGAAGAAAACCACATTTTAAATTATAATGCTCTTGTTTTGCATTATGTTCTAAAAGCTTAAAATCTTTTTGATGCAATTTTGATACTGGAATAGATTCTACCTTTTGCCGGATGCTAGATGGAACAAGTTTTGAAGACAACTTTCTTGAATCCTACCAGGAAATAATTATTAGATCGGGCAACAGTTGGATTTGACATTATATGACGCTATAATTTCAAATTGTTTTCTGATTGACTTCCTTATGTATTCTTTTGCTGATTCAGAGATGATTTCAATGAATTCATGTTTTGTGCCATCTTGAGGTTGATTTTTCTTGTTGAACTTTATCCTATTCTTAATTGTGATGAATTTTTCCTGAGATTGCTTTAGTCATTTATGTTAAATTGCAGTTTGAATGCAGAGAATTCAGGGAATCAATTCTTGGAGTAATGCCTCATCGTTGGGTATTTATAACTTTCTTCTGTATTAAATAAAAAAATAAGCTTCGAATGATGTTAACTCATATCTAGATTACGCTTTTGTTAGGATAGAAGAGAAGATACTTCCTTGGAGCTTGCACATTTTAGAAAGCACAAAAGAAAACCACTGAAGAGAATGCCGGGAAAATCCTCAACAAATCCTTTGCATCTACCTGTTGAAAGCAATCCTCCTGGGAAGGATTCATCTAATAAAATAGCCAGGGCAATTGGGAAAGCTGCAAGTTATGCTGGCTCAGCAAAAAAAAATAAGGTGTGCTTATCATGGGATTCATGTTCGTATTGCATCTATTTTGTTTGCCTTGAATGCATGAATCTTCTTCATATATGAGGTTGTAAACCTGACATCACACATGAATGCATGCGTAATTTGTCACCCTATTTCAATGGGCAGATTTGTGTGTGAAGTTTTGAATACTGGTGCATTGATGAGATTTAACGATCCTTTTCGTATTTCTTAAGAAATACTGTACGACGCCTAAGAGATGAATGGCCCTTATTAGTTCTCTGATCCTATTACTAATTGTAGTTTTGATTGCATGAGCTGCTTGATGATGAATCCTACTTTTTCATACAGCTGTTTTTCAAATCACCAATAAGTAGTAATAACTGTTTAAAGCAGCCTTCTGATTTTCTATTGTATATTTATAAATGCAGAGGCATCTTTATATTCCTACCATAACAAATCATACTCAACTTTGGTGGGTTCCTAATGTTGTTGTTGCACATCAGAAGGAAGGAGTAGAGGCTGTTCACCTTGCATCTGGGCGAACAATTTGCAAGGTATAGAATTCTTTTTTGAAATCATGCAGCTGATCTTTCATAGTTTGAATGACCATCATTCTATTGGTTTGTTATATGAGGTAAAGGTTTGACTATCGAGACATAGCCTTATTCCTGAAGTTTTAACATGCAGATGACAGGGGGATTTAATTCTGTTGTGTATCTCTATGGACCATTGCTATGCCAATATACTAAAAATAAAATTAGAAACTAATTACAGGAGTGTTTGGTTATCCAATCAGTTTAGCTTCACTTCTGACGGATGCGAATCCATAACTTGCAATTCCATTACATGTCTTTGTTGTTTGTGATTAGTTAATTTATGTGAAGGCTTTTTTTATCATTGGTGGTGATTGCTGCACATGCATTCGCCTTTTCTCACCGACAGTTTAGTACTCTTGTTCTCTAATGTCTCTTGCTTTTGAATGTTCCCATAATATATATATATATATATATATATATATATATATAGATATTATAGAGATCAATGGAGTAGGGGGATCATCCATAATCCCAGTAAAATGAAAAGCAAAACATTTGATCAAGAGCACCAATTGTTAAGCAAATGCCACCCAATTGTTCCATTAATTTATAATCAATGAAACTTCAGGGCAACAATGCTCTGTCTGATCTTGTTTCTATCCAGTTCTAACGTTAGCTTGACATGTCATTTAAATTTATGATTCCACCCACAGCATGTTTAAGCGGACATTGCTAGATAGGCGATATATAGACCTTCAGGAAATGGTTGGCTAAGCCTGCTGATCTGGTGCACACATCAGATAATGTCTGCCATCCAAACTCAGCCCTGTCACTGGTGCAGGGTCATTTGCCTGGGTTGCCAGTTAAATTTAATCAAGTTTGGTTCTATAACCGTGATATCTACCCCTTGTGTGAGGTCTTTTTCCAATTCAAAGTTTATACACCTGTTAAAAGAATATCCTATATGTTACAGCGATGCTTGTATTTAAAAGCTTTATCATAAAAGACACGGACTTGTACTCTTAATATGTTTATTTTCAGTCCATTCAAAATGTCTATTTTTATTTAAAAAAGGATGACAGAGCGATAACTAATAAAAAAGAAGCGAAGTTCACTCTATATTTACTAATGCAATCTTTGCATCAGATGAGCTATGGTTCTATTAACTTCTTATATTCATGGAATCATTCCCTTATATTTACCTATATATTAATAAGTTAAATAGTCATCTTATAATTTTCAAATAGATTGGCACATTTATATGTTTTTTGATATATAATTTAGTATATTCTATTATTTTTTTATCCACCTGATTTTGTTAGGTATCATCATTGGCCTTGCCACAACAATTAAGGTTTGGCTTCATGAAATCATTCTTATCTAGTGATCATTAAGTTTTGCAGTATGTGATATTAATTCAGGTCTATAAGTGTTTATTGATGTAAGCAAAAATTAAGAGAAAACCTCAATTTTTGCTTACAAAAGTAAATAACTCTTACCTATACCTTTTAACACATAAAGATAAAGAAAATACAAAAATATAAGACTTTTATAAGATAAAGACGCTTACAACTCTTAACAATGACAAACACCAACTCATACAACTCACATAAGAAACAACGTCATCCTAAACTTGCTTTGGAGAAGAAGGATACAGGTGGGGTGGACACTTGCGTAGAGAAGAAGGGGTTAGAAGCTGAGAAGAAAGGAGGAGAAGCTCGCAAGCTTTCCTAGGAGGGAAGGAGAAGAAGTGGACAAAGCTCGCAAGCTTTTCCAAACAAAACCCTCAGGTTTTAGTCCAAAAATAACATCATATCACTCACTTTATTACACAAAACATCTTATATTTATAGCTAAGAGAGAGGAAACCCAACAGCCACTTCACCTCCAACAACACCAATAGGAAATAGGAAAATGAAGGCCACAAGTCACCCAAAACAGCAGCCCCAAAATAGGTACAGAAACCCAAGAGACAAACCCACAGCAACCAGCCAACAACCATGGAAATTCCCCCCCTAATTAGTCACGGCAAAGCAGCCAAGTAGGACTCGAAGAGCCACATAGAATCCAGGGAGAAAGGGCACGGGAAAACCAGCCAGGTGAGGGACCCGAAAAGGCAACAAGGGGAAACCAACCAGCACACAATGGGAAGAGCAAAATGCCACCAAAATCGAGAGGGAAGGGAGAAACCGAGGAGACACCCAAGTTCCACTCCCCTAAACCTTTTGAAAATAAATACACACCTTTATGCATTAATGAGTCTCCAACAATAATGAGCTACAACCCCAAGTAGGACAACTTAAACAAGCTCCAACCCAAACAGCCCAAGCCAAACCGAGAACAACAGCCACCAGAAGGGACCCAAAAATATCAACTTGAATTGACCCCCCCCCCCCCCCCCCCCCCCCCCTTGCCTACATCATTTATTCACATTCTATCTTTTAGCTTGGTTATCTTTAGTAATTCCATTTGCTGGATTTATTTGTACATTTTTTTATTTACAAGATTTTGACCAGGAAATGGCCATAATGGAAGTCGTGATTTGTGCTCATGATTTGTAGAAATGAAATCAGGAATGATAATTACATGATTTCATTAGTCGGTAACACTAGAAAATTGGTTGAGATATAAGAAGAATATAAAAAATCATTTTGATGTACTTTTTGAAATTACAGGTGTTACATGCATCCCACCTAGTAAACTTAATTCAAGTCATGTGTTTCACTAACCATAAATATTTAATATGCTATAAATATCATGAATAATCTATATGTAAATTCAAATCATTTATAAGATTGGATCCTATGATAGCTATAAATTTATTTCATGCAATTGAAGTCGTTTGTGGAGTAATTTTTCGTTCCTATGATGGATGATTAAATGATTGTAACAATGCATCAAAAGGTGCATATCACTAGTTTTAATGGTGTTAATGATAATTGAAAAGCATGATTAACATTTGAATGTCATATTTATAAATTTAATTTGAATGAGAATAGACATTATCATTCTTGGAGGAGAAACAAATATCTTATATACAAGTGTATTTTTACACACTCACACTAGTCACTATTGTGGTGGAACTAGGATTCAAAGAGAGGGGTGGCAAACCAGGATTCACACATGCACAACTTTACAAAAAAAAGATTAAATAAAAAAATTCAAATAAGAATAACCTCCCAAGCAAAAAAAAAAAATCTAACTATTACGGTTGGACATTAGAAATTGTGTCAGTTAATTCTTCATTACATCAAAATCATCAATAATTGATTATACCTTAAAATTCATTGCAATATCCTTATCAATATATATTATCATTGAACTTGCAAGAAAATCATCTTTCATGTTATTTCACTATCTTTTCTTAGCAATCTTCATTGCTAAAAATGCATGTTTAGTTATTGCAAGAGAAACATGCATAGTAACCAACCAAATTAATCGATCAATAAGAGGATGATCAGTTTTTTCGTCTTTGCCAACATCTGATATAGATAAAAAATTATGAACAATTTTAAAAAAATTTAATTTTGATGAGTTTCAATTTCAAAATGCTCCAACTGAATTTTAAGTGTAGATTTTTTTGTTACGCAAAATCTTAGGATAATTTTATCTGCAATGTAACAAATATCATCAATTTTAAATGATTGGTATCCTTTTTGAGGATCCAAGTTTGAATTTAAAACCAAAAACTCTACAATATCTTCATCAAACCTGTTATTCATTTCTTGCAAGTTTGTTTGTAAAGTGGTGATGAGAATAACAACTTTATAATAATATTCCACTGTAATAGTGTTTTTTTTCTATGACAACAGCATTTTTTATCTCTAGAGTATCGAGTATTTATATTTGAAGTATGTACATCTCATTTTTTACAAAATAACTTCATCATTTGGAGCAAAGAATCCCATCCTCTCTTTTTAAAATTATAAAGAAGATATTTGATTTTTGATACCAAGTGCTTTGCATTTATGATGTCTTATGACTTTCTTTGTAATGCTTAAGACACATCATCTGTAATTTCTAAGATATCTATGATAAGATGCAAAGTGAAAATAAAGTCAAACAAGATTATCATATCATAAAACTCCATCTACTTTATTTGACTTGATGATTTTCCTTAGTGTAATGCTTAAAAATGCTTATCTGTAATTTATTTTCCTATATGCTCTATACATTTGGCATTGCCAAGTCTAGGGTGATAAAAGGTTTTAATATAATACATAATATTAAGGGGTGTACTCCAAGTCTGATAGTTGGGCGTAGCCCCTCCCCCCTCTCATCCTCTATGTTCATCACTACATGTCAAGGTGCTAACGACTTTAGCGCTTAATATTTTATGCCACCTGTCATATTATGCTTGTGTGTGGGCATTACACTTATGCGTCTGAGACTCTATTAGTCATATTAACATGTTTGCCTATTTACAAGGCATAATCACCCCTAATTTTCAAAAAATTAACTTTGAGTTTCAACCTTCACCAAACAATTTTTATGCATATATGAATGAATAGAATATAAAATGTTGGCCTTCCGATGACCCGGTTAGGAGAGTAGATGTATTAGATTTGACGTATGTTAAGAAAGGTAGGGGTAAACTTATAAAGACTTGGTTAGAAAATATTAGAAATGATATTTTTTATTAGATTTAAATGAGAATTTCAATATTAATAGGACAGTGGAGAAAACTGATTCATGTAGTCGACCCCATGTAGTGGGGCAAAAGGTTTAATGTTGTTGTATGAATGCATAGAACACTAATATGATTAATGCATTTCTCCATCATAATCATTAGCCTTATCCAAGTCCCAACATGGATGAGTGTAATCTCTGTAACATGGATGCATAATATGTATCTAAACAAATGGAAGTCATGCATGCTTATGCACACATAAAATTACTCTAATGTTTATATTATGGTTTTTTGAGACCCATATAATTTTCATGCTTTCTAGGTATATCATAGCCATTATACATAGTTTTCTGATTGTTGTTTTATTATACTTGTAATGGAAATTTTTTTTGTCTCTTTCGATGCCAGCTTCATCTTCCAGAAGGAGGCCTTCATGCTGATATTAATGGAGATGGAGTTTTGGACCATGTTCAGGTGCGAAACAGTCTGAAAACCTGCTCTTCAACCCCACTTTCTAATGAGTGATTTAAAAAAAAACACTTTTTAAGGACAAACTTTTATTGTTGGTTTCTAGATTGCAATCGTATGCATTTTCCAGTTGTGGAAAATCTTGATATGCATCTTAGTTTCTTACAAACAGAAAAAAAAACTACTAGAAAATTATTCTTATTCCAAAAGAATGCTACTTGCAGTAAAAATTTCTTCTTTAACATATGTGAGTTATGTCATAAATAACATAACTTAGGAGCTTCTCGAGTGACAAGTGTACTTTTGTTGATGAATAAACAACTTCCAAGTCATTGTTGTTGAAAGCACTAAGCATGCTCAAGACGATGTGATTGCCCAGCACCCCAAGATCTAGCATCTAACTAGGTGCTTGTCCGAACAAAGTTAGGAGCTATAAAGGAAATTCTTATATCACTTATAAATATTGTTAGACATGATGAATATTGTTTGGGAGTATGAAGTGATTATCGTCATATTTAAGTAAAAAAACATTATATTTAAGTAAATGTGGAAATTTGTGAATATTCAAGTTCCATTGTAATGTAAGTGCAAATTTGTTGGTAAATATTTTATCTTTAACAAATACGATGAACTACTCATATTTGTAGAATGTATAGCCTAGGTATAATTCAATGTTTGTTTTTATTTATTCCATATTCTTTATCATTCATGTTCTCTTTTCCATCATTGGATTTATAGCCCTCTATTTATTCCTAGACTCCTCACACTAATTATTTACATCCTATTGATTTACTACTCTAGAGCTTAAAACTACTTTACCAACATTTGATATAGAATGTTTTCTAATATGCATTCTTGTTTCTCCGATTGTTTTGCATCACCTAATTTCAATTTGTTATTATGAAAAATTAGCTTTTCTGCTATGTAGAATTGTTAGTAATCATATTTCCAATTGTGGTGAGGTGCTTGCCTCACTGTCTAGCACTTTAGTGTAGGATGATTGGCTAGGCATGCCTTAGCGATAATGCTTGTCTAGGAGGTATAAGAGATGTTTTGGCCTTGCCTCACTTGGGGAGCCTAGGTGAGTGCTTGAATCACCTTTAACGACACTAAGCGTAGTAATTTGCCTCTATAAACTTGCCAAGATAAGCACAAAAGTTAAAATGTGTCATGTTAAATGCAAATTATTATTTTATTTATGAATAATGCCAATTTTTAAAGTTTTATACAAAATTAATATTTTGGGTATCAAGTTGGAATTTGACTATGATTTTAATTCAAAATTCATTTCCTTGAAACTTCTATAAATTAAAAAAAAAGCAAAAAATGAGCCGGTTCACGGGCATAGGCGTACATGTGGGCTTGAGAAATTTAGAAATCCAATCATCAAAAGGAATTTAGAGTGCCATGTTGTGGTGGAAAATTCAATCGACTGGTTGTAGAGCATTAACAATGAAGTTGAAAAGGAAACAAGAGAGAGAGAGAGAAGTTTTTTCTCCATGACTAATAAGAACTATCTTTATTCAGTGCATGGTTGATGGCATTAAATATAATGTGATGCTTTCATGGACATGATTGTAGGTATCATTCTCAGGAGCATTCGCGTGGAGAATTTTTGGTATTATTTAGTCTTATTTGGTTTTTGTATCTCGTCTTAGATGGTTTGGTCACATAAAACAGCTTCCTTCCGATGACCTGGTTAAGAAAGTAGATGTATTAGATTTGACTTGTGTTATGAAAGCTAGAGATAGACCTAAAAAGATTTGGTTAGAAAATATTAAAAATGACATTTCTTTATTAGGTCTAAATGATAATTTAATCTTAATATTACACAATGGAGACAAAGAATTCATGTGGCCGACCCCACATAGTGGGATAAAGGCTTGATGTTGTTGTTATTGTTGTTGAAAGATTTAGGGCTTCCTTTTTATGTTGAGATTGGAAGTAATTGGTTTTAGGGAAGATATGCATAAACCAGTTGTTATTAGGGGCCTATCGATGAAGCTTGATTAGATATGTAAATGGTGACCTAATTTATAGTTTTCAAAGTAGTTTAAATTGGGATTGCAATGTGCTTTTTCTTTATGCACTTGAAATTCTTGATATTTGGTGAAACTTTCTTTTACATAGGATAGTTAGCAAGTAAGACTCTTTGGCAACACTTGATCTTACTTTTAATGGAGCTTTTTGGATCATGCTTAAATTAATGGACTTATAAACGAACAAATAATTTAAATCTAATTAATAAGTTGAAAGATTTGTACCTAAAATGATGGTCAATCGGTCTCCATCACCACAAGTTCCTTGCATTTGAAGTTCTTGATTTTGAAACTGTGCAGTAGGAAGGGTGTTATGCCACATCAAGTTTATTGCGGACATCATAGAGTTGTTATCTGTGCTTAGGGTTTCCACCAGAAGAGAGGTGGAAGATGATGTGAGCAATCTGGGATGGTCCGGAGTTGTAGGAGGCACTCCAAAGTGATTGTTTGAGGATTCCCTGGGAAGTGTGCAATAGGAACTCAAATTAATTTTCATTTAATGTCATGGAATTTTGCATGGACAGTGTCATGTCAGTGAAAATCTAAAGGAAATGTTGGAACCCTCTATAACCAAGAAGAAAGAGATTGCTTATCAATTTTATCTTCAGATGGAGTTATTGCATCCCCAAAGACTACATATTCCTGTTATAGTGTTAGTTTCATCTGCATCTGAAATTGGCTGGATGACTATAGATGATGTTATATTAGACACTTTTAGGCCAACAAAAATATCAAATTCAATAGCTCGATCTTCCACCATTAAAAATTCCTGGGTAATAAATCAAGAACATCAATGAGTTGCTCCTGATATTCTGGATGAGCACCATCATTAGTATTCTCTAAAGGAGAGTTCTGCCCACCTCAGCAGAATTTTTGGAGGCCATCCATCACCTTCTATATCATCAACACGACATCTCTACCACACATGAAAAGCTAAATAACTTTAAAGTTATATGAGAATTTATGAAATCATGATTTCCTTCTTTGCCTAATGCTTTACTTGGCACATATTTTTTCTTCTCTTGCTTTTGATTTCCCATTTTTCTCTCCTATAATTAGAAGTTTTTCACTCCTATTGAATATACACTTTTCTCTTCTATCAAAAATTGAAAACCTTAATCCTAAAACTCTCTTTAACCCTTTTAGTATTTCTGGATTATCTCTCACTATTTGTCAAAATTGTTTGACTTTTTATTGTGTTCATGATGCGATTCACTGCAATTTTTATGTTCTTAATGTTGACTGATTTGCTTACCATATGATGTATTCAACTTGAAGTAAAACACCAAGAGAGGAAGACAAATATGAAAAGAGAAACAAGACTCACTCTAGAAATTTTAAGACACCACTTGGAGAACAACATAAACTAGTTAAAACGACTCAATTCAATTTAGGAAAACCAACATCCAACAAACCTAAACAAAAGAAAGTTAGCAAAAGAAACAAAATAAAACCAAACAACGCTATCCTCATAACATCCGACAAGCGGACTCCTCACATGTAACGAAAGTAGGAATATATTTAAAAATAATACTTAGGCATGCAAACTGAGGGTCCACCACTGCAAAAGGGTCCAACGTCATACCAAACTCCTCCAGCAAATGCCTCCAAAACAGCCAACAAATCTTACCAACGGAGCAAGAAGAAAGATACAGGTGGAGTGGAACTTGCGTAGAGAAGAAAGAGGTTAGAAGCCCGAGAAGAAAGAGGAGAAGCTCGCAAGCTTTCCTAGAGGAGAAGGAGAATGGAACAAGCTCTCAAGCTTTTCCAAAGAAGAAACCCTCAGGTGTTTAGCAACTTTGCTCACAATTTTTCAACCACCATTTCCTCCCAAAACATCTCCATTTTATAGGCAAGATAGGGGAACCAAACAGCCATAGCACCTCCAACCAAACCAATTAGATTTAGGGAAATGCAAGGCCAACAGCCACAACACAGCAGCCCCAAAACAGGTTCAGGAAACAAGGAGAAAAAGCCACGAGAAGCCAGCCAAAAGCCACGAGAAAGCAGCCAGGCATGGGACCCAAAGAGACAACGTGGGAAAACCAGCCAGGGAACCACGGGGAAGCAGCCAGGGAACCACGGGGAAGCAACCAGGGAGGAAACCGAAAAGCACAAACAGCCCACCCAATAAATCCCATGGAAGAAACCAAAGAGGCAAGAATGGGAAGAGGCAAATTCCACACCACATACCTTTTTTCATTTATGAGCTAGGAAGTGAAAAAATCCTCAAACAGCTCAAGCATTAATGAGCTAGCACCAAATAGCACCCACTTTATAGCTCAAAACCAAGCAGCCCAAAGCCCAAACCGAAAACAGCCAAAGCCTCCAACTGAGAACAGCAAGCAGCCCAAGGACAAAAGGACCCCAAAGCCAGCAAACCCAAGACTTGCAAAGCCCAAGCATTTTCCTACCATGATCATTGGATGCCTTCCATCATTGGATAGCTTAAAAAAAACATAAAACAAAATATAAAACACAACTAAAATTGTCCAAATTACATCAAAACAAAATAATGCAAAAATCTAAATGCATCACCATACACTTGAGATTTCCTTACAATCTAACGAATTTGGTTTGCCCCCATCTTCTAAATCATCCCAAACCATAATCCTAAGAGCATTCTAACCCCTATCCTTAGTTCAGCTCCATCTCTCCATCATCAAAATAAAACACTTGCTCTAATTTTGCAACATCTCTACCATCATCAAATGAAGATCCTATGGATTGCTCACCTCCGCATCCTTCTGATCAATTTGGGATCCGCTACATCTTCACCATTTAATATCTTAAAGAATTATTACAATTTGCTCACTGCAATTTCCAGATTGCGTCAAACAAGTATATAATATTCATTACATATAAATAATCTTCAAGAATGACTGTGATATATTGATTTACTAGGAAACCCTCTTGTGTGGTCGGTTCTCAGGTTCATTAGCAATGTAACTGTTTCTTAATGGTTTCAATGTAGATCACAACCGTGCATATTGCCATGTTACTTTTGCTGCCTATTTATTTTGAAGATGTTTGATGTTAAGAACCCGATTTGTTTCTATTTATAGTTTGTGCATTGTTTGCATGATAAGTGTTTTCAATGCTCCAATCAAGTGGCTTGTGTGGTGATAAGTTCCCTGTACCTTTTAGTGGCTTCCAGCTAGTGAGATTTGTAAAAACTGAGAGGAAGAGGTGAAGGTGGATGGGAAAAACAGAACCCGTTGCTTACAATGAGCAAGAACCTGAGTATGTGATGATGTTACAACTAACTATAGAAGGTTGGTTGATAAGTTTGGGAGGAACGCAATGGAGAAATTCCAAGGAGCTCTCATTTTGTCAAGAACTAAGAGAATTTTCAAAATTTAGCAACCAAAAATTGAATCCTTATTCCCTTCACATGCCTTTAAATAGGGTTCTAATATATTACAAGACAAAATTACAAATACACTTATAGTTTTTTGGGTATTTAAAAGGAAAAGGGTAAGGTAAAAAAAGACTCAAATACTATCAAATACCCTAATTATTAAACTGAAATTAAAAAAAAAATCCTGAATTTCAGTTTTTTGTGAACTTAAAAAATCTGACTTATTCTTGGGCTTGAATGACAGTTGTCCAACATTGATTAACATTTTCTACGACCCTGCTCGAGTTAGCTTGAGCCCATGTAGCATGAATTGACTTATAAAGTGTGTTTGAATCTCCTTGCATAAACTCGTGAGCCCATGTACCAACTCCATATGAGGTTGAATTGGATCGGAACATATCTCAACCTGCGTGCTTAGCTCTGTACTAGTCTCAACCCCATCATGAGGCCTATGGTAATAAGGATCTATCATATATGCACTCAATTTTCATTATTAGTGTAGATAACATATCACGGGTGCCTGCTACCTTTTTTTGTTATGTAATTCAGACCTGAAATTGAAAAAAGATCCTTTCAGTCTTGCTAGCTATCATTTGGAAGAATTATGTTTGGCATTTGAACTATTTTCAGCTAGGATTCATCTGCTGTCTTAGTATTAATTACATTGGCTTTGTATATTCAATACAAGTTAAATTTGAATGAGAAAGTTAAAAGTGCAATGAATAATTGCATACCATCATAACATTATTTTTAAAATATATTTGCATGTTTTCCTATGAATTTCCCACTGATTATGAGCTTGTTTCTTTTTTAATTACTGTACTTAAGATGGACCTTCTAGTGTAAACATTATCCAAAATAAAAAAAATAAAAAAATAAAAAAAATAAAAAAAATAAAAAAATAAAAAAAACAAAAAAAAATATCATTAATGGCCTACAGCTGCAGAACTATACTTCTACTTTTTACTAGCTAAAAACCCTTGCTGTACATGATTATTCTACTCAAACTCAAATTCTAGTTTTAAATGTATAAACTTTCAATGCAAACTGTGTCAGTCAATGTGAATGCAAAATTTTCGGTAGGGAGTCATGTGTCAATGTGGATGCCATATATCCTTTGATGAGGAGATGCCAAGTGTTGTCATTGAACACATTTTTATCATTAGACATATTTGTCATGTCCAGGAGATAAGTCACTACTCAAGAGATTGTCCTTTTTTTTGCGAGGATTTTCAGATCTATTTCCAAGTTTCTTATAAACATAAGTGCTTATGGTTACTTACATCTCGTGATGACAAGATATAACTTTCGATTAATACTGGCCATTAGATAGGCGCTAAATAGTAGTAGCAATTTGATTTTAGAATTGAAAGAAATGTATCGCCGTTTATTTAAAGTTAATGGTGGGGAGAAATGATGGCAAACTCGATCAAGATCCTATGATTTTGTCATTCTAGGTTATTATGGATCATATTCTACTTAATCAATAGAAGTAGTTGATCCGAGTTAACCAAAGGATCCCTATCAGCACTCATGGGTTGTGTTGTCCAAGGGAGTTTAATAGATATGAGTTGGATGCTTATCTAAGGGAAAGATTTAAGTCCACCTTAGCTAATAAATGATTTTGTGTCCTATCAAATGTATCATATGATGCAAATCTTAATTGTTTTTAAATTATTAGAGAACTTATGAGCTCTATATGTGATTGTAATTTAATAGATTCATTTGTGGCTAAATCATTCAGCCAGAGGGCCCCGGTGATGTAGGCAAACTAGAAAGAAAAGTCAAGATAGGAGAATACCAAGACTAAAAGAACATGACTCAATCCAAACTAGAATACTGACATCCAAACAAACACCAAGACAAAAGAAAGCCGAACAAACGAAACAAAATTAAAATTAAAAAACACTACCCTCAGAACAACAAACAAGCGGTTTCCTCACATGCAACGAAAAAAAAGTAGGCAATATAAAATAAGTGCTTAGGGCTAGCAAACCAAGGGTACACCACAGCTACAAGGTCCAACGTCCATCAAAACTCCTCCGGCAAATGTCACCAAATCAGCAAACAAACACCTCCAATAGCTCAAGAAGAAAGGTACAAGTGTAGTGGAACTTGCGGAGAGAAGAAGGTGTTAGAAGAGCAAGACGAAATAGTAGGAGAAAGAGAGAAATGGAAAAAGCTCTCAAGCTTTTCCAAGGAAAAGAGAAAACCCTCAGATTTCTTTAGGAGACTTTGCTCAAATAATCAACAACCTTTTCATGCACCAAAACACCTCCAATTTATAGGAAAAAAAGGGGCAGCTAAATAGCCAAACCACCTCCAACCAAACCAATCAGGTAAGGGGAAATGGAAGGCCAAAAACAAGTCCAGAAACAGTACCCCAACAGTCACATAGAAACCTGGATAAAGCAGCCACGGGACAGGCAGCAAGGGGAGGAAGCGAAGGGACGACACAGGGAACCAGGACAGCAGCCAGGAGAATCGGAATAGGCAACCAGAAAAGGGGAAGGAACCAACAACGGGAAATAGCACCAGGAAGAAACCGAGGGGACATAAAGAAAGGGAAAAGGCAAAGATCCAACTCCACATAATGAGCTATCAAGAGGAAAACCTTTTCATAATAATGAGCTAAATATTAGCTCAAGCATTTATGAGCTAGAACGAAAAAGTCTCCAAAGAGCACAGCCCAAACCCGAGCAGCCAAAGACCAACCCAAGAGGCAACCAGCATCCCAAAGACCAAAAGAACCCAAGTAGCTAGCACACCCAAGGTTTGCCAAGCCCAAACACTACCTACTCATGCTCATTGGATGTCTTCCATCATAGGGTAGCATAAAAAATCAAAAGAAACTATAAAATTCAAATTACAATGAAAAGCTAAAGTAAAATATGCATGCATCAATTTCCCCCTAGTGGAAGATTCTCATCTCCTGATGAGAAAGCTTCATCAATTTTTTTATAGAGCTCCGGATGACGATTTTTAAGCTCAACAGCATCCATCCATGTACAGTCAGTTAATGGACGATTACTCTATCTAACCAGGAACCTTTTGTACTCATGTCTAGTCTTAGTAATCCTAACATCAATAACATCTTCAATCTGTTCATCACTGTTTAGAACTGAAGTGGAAAGTGGCAAAGTTTCAACTTCCACAGAATTATCAGAATTTCCTTCATACAAAGAAAGGTCAGAAACATTAAACCCAGCAAAAGTTTCAACAGGAATAGGGAGATCCAAGAGATAGGCATTTGTGCCCAAATTTCGTAGAATACGAAAAGGCCCAAATTTCATCCTGCTTAATTTGCCAAAAGTACCAACAGGAAATCGTTGACGACGAAAGTAAGCCATAACCAAATCACCCTCCTTAAAATAAACTTCCCTCCGATGTTTGTCGGCAGCAGATTTGTATTTAACATTAGCCATTCAGAGTTTTTCAAGGACTTGTTGTTGGACAGATTTGATATAATCAAATGTTTCTTTGGCTTCAGCACTAACCTTATTAGGTAATGGCAAACAATTTCTATCTAAAATGTGAGGTATAGGCTGGCCATAAATAATTTCAAAGGGAGTTTTACAAGTCCTTTTTATGGTGCAGAATGTTGGCCATTAAAAGAGAAGCATAATACTAAGTTATGTGTTGCGGAGATGAGGATGCTTAGGTGGATGAGTGGATTTACTCTTAGAGACAGGATACGAAATGAGCATATACGTGAAAAGGTTGGAGTAGCTCCAGTGGAGGATAAGATTAGAGAGAGTCGCCTTAGATGGTTTGGTCACATAAAACGGCGGCCTTCCGATGACCCAGTTAGGAAAGTAGAGGTATTAGATTTGACTTATGTTAAGAAAGGTAGAGATAGACCTAAAAAGACTTGGTTAGAAAATATTAGAAATGATCTTTCTCTATTAGATTTAAACGAGAATTTGACTTTGAACCGGACACAATGGAGAAAAAGGATTCATGTTGCCGACCCCACGTAGTGGGACAAAGGCTTGTTATTGTTGTTGTTGTTGTTGGAGTTTTACAAGTGGAGCGATTAACAGAATTATTATATGCAAACTCAGCTTGGGGCAATATCAAATCCCATTGGGATGGTTTCTCACCAGCAAGGCATCTCAGTAAGTTTCCTAAGCTTTGATTGACAACTTCAGTTTGTCTATCAGTTTGTGGATGATAAGCACTACTAAACTGAAGAGTAGTTCCTAACTTAGCCCAGAGTGTTCTCCAAAAGTGACTCAAAAATCTAGTATCCCTATAAGAAGTAAATGTTCGAGGAATGCCATGGAGACGAACAATTTCTTTAAAAAATAAATCAGCAATATATGGTGCATCAGAAGTTTTTTTGCATGGAATAAAGTGTGCCATTTTGCTAAAGCGATCCACAACAACAAAGACAGAATCATACTTTCGTGCAGTAACTGGCAACCCTAAAATAAAATCCATAGTAATATCTTCCCAAGGTTTATTTGGAATTGGAAGGGGAGTATACAAACTAGTATTTTGAGATGTTCCTTTAAAAGCCTTACAGATTTTACATTGTTTCACCAGCTTAGCAATTTGCTTTCTCATATGAGGCCAGAAATATTTTTTTTCAACTAAGGCAATAGTTTTTCCTTGACCAAAATGTCCACCCAAACCCCCACTATGAAGCTCTCGCACAAGTTATTCTCTTAAAGAATTTTTTGTAATGCAAAGTCGAGAACCTTTAAATAAAAATCCTTGTTGAATGACAAATTGAGTAGATTGATCAGTTCCAGTAGTGAGACAAGATTCCTAAATACCCTTAAAATCTGGATCATTCGCATAGGTGTCTTTTAAAAAATAAAAAAAAGTTATGGTTGGGTAAATAGTTACCAACAGATGAGACCTCCTACTTAAAGCATCAGCCACTTTATTAAGCACCCCAGTTTTATGTTTTATATGAAATGAGTATTCTTGCAGAAATGAGGTCCACTTGGCATGTCTTTTGTTCAGATTTTTTTTGAGAACCCAAAAATCGCAAAGCTTTGTGGTCAGTGTTAAAACAAATTCTCTTTGAATTAAATACATCTCTAGAATTTCAAAGCTTGAACAATGGCATAGAATTCCAAGTCATAAGTAGAATATTTAGATCGAGAATCATTCAACTTTTCACTAAAGTAAGCAATGGGCTTTCCTTCCTGGCTAAGCACTGCACCGATACCAACATGCGAAGCATCACAATCAACTTCAAATTTTTTTTCAAAATTTGGCAGGCTAAGGATGGGAGCTTGACTCATTTTTGCCTTAATTAATTGAAAAGTTTGTTCAACTTGAGGTGTCCACTTAAAGACTCATTTTTTCAAACAATCAGTGATAGGAGCAATTAGACAGCTGAAGTTTTTAATAAACCTTCGATAGAAAGAAGCTAAGCCATGAAACCCTCTCACCTCGCTTATGTTTTTAGGAGTAGGCCAGTTTTGAATTGCCTCAATTTTTACAAGATCGACCTTTATTCCTTTAGCAGACACGATGTATCCCAAAAATGTCAAAACTTGAAGTCATGAAAGAACACTTTTTCAGATTGATGTACAGCTTTTATTCTTTTAGAGTTTGCAGAATTTGTTTCACATGATTAAGATTCTCAGAAGGGTGAATACTATAAATCAGAATATCATCGAAGCACACCACAACAAACTTTCCAATAAAAGGTCTCAAAATATGATTCATTGTTCTCATGAAAGTACTAGGAGCATTTGACAACCCAAAATGCATAACAAGCCATTTGTACAACCCTTAGTTTTAAAAGCAGTTTTTCATTCATCTCCTGATCTTATTCTAATCTGGTGATACCCACTTCTCAAGTCAATTTTAGAAAAGATTTGAGCACCACTTAACATATCCAACATGTCATCTAACCTAGGAATTGGAAACCTATACTTGATGGTGATTTTATTTATAGCCCGATTATCCACACATATTTGTCATGTTCCATCTTTTTTAGAAGTGAGTAAAGCAGGCACAGCACAGGGACTTAAGCTTTCCTTAATTAAACCCTTCTCTAAAAGTTCAGACACTTGCTTATGAAGCTCTTTATGTTCAGTTGGGCTCATTCTGTAATGGGGAAGATTAGGCAAAGTGGTTCCAAGTATTAAATCAATGTGATGTTGAATGTCTCTCATTTGTGGCAAACCTTTTGGCAATTCTTCAGGTCTTAAATCAGAAAACTCATTGATTAAAGGTTGTATTTCTTTAGGAATTTGAACGATTGGGTCAAATTCTTTCCCTAGCACCAGATATGCCACCTCAGATTGTTTCAATTCATTAGTGTTAAGAAGAAGCTTAGGAGTGGTTGTTTTTGCAGCTTTGGTATTTTTGGCTGGTGAGCCAGGAATGTGTTTTTGACGATTAAGAGTGTATTTCTTATTATTTTGAATCAAAGTGTAGGTATTCTTCTCCCCGTTATGAATGGTTTTGTGATCATATTGCCAAGGATGACCCAACAAGATGTGACATACGTCAAGAGGAACAACATCACAAACAACTTGATCTTTGTAAGCACTTCCAATTGTTAAATTAACAATGCATTGTTTTGTTATTGGAACCTCACCCCCTTCTTTAAACCAAGAGATTTTATAAGGCTTGGCAAGTGGTTTTGATTTCAATTTAAGCTTATCAACTATTAATTGTGAAACAAAGTTGCCTGAACTTCCACTATCAATCATTAGAGTGCAAATTTTTCCCTCAACTGTGCAAGTGGTTTTGAAAATATTTCTTCTAAGCCACCTATCTCCATTTTCCATTTTAGCAGTTAAAACTTTACGGATTACTAACAGTTCTTCACCTTCATCGCCCTCTACATCAACTTTTTCCATTTCGATTTCATTTTCAGGTTTAGATTCATTTTCTACCTCTTCCTCTATTTCTTCATAATTTTCAATGTAGTTACTTCTTGGTGGGTTGTTTTTTCTACAAGCCACAGAGAGATGACCATAAAGCCCACATTTATAACATGGTCCAATCAGTTTTGGTTGTTCAGTAAATTTAGGCCCCATTATTCCTTTACCTTTATCCACAGTTTGAGTTTCAAATGATTTAATTCGCACACCATATGTTCCTACAGAAGTTTGTGAAGAATGAGTTTTAACCCGCCAGTCTGTCATCGCTTATAAGTTTCAGTTATTTTGTTATGACTACGTTGATGTTGCTTTTCAATTTTCAGTGTCATTCGATAATCCTCGTCTAGTTTAATTACGTGGTACAAATTCAGTTGATCTTGGATTGTCCATTTTAGACCGTTGATATATCTTGTGACAGTTCTTTCTTTAGATTCATCTAAGTCATTTCTAGATTGGAGTTTGTAAAAAGTTTCAGTGTATTCTTCAACAGTTTGATTACCTTGATGCAAGTTATTAAATTCTTGAAAGATGGTTCGTGCGTGGTCTGAAGGCAGAAATTTCCCTCTCATTTTCTCTTTCATTCTTTCCCAATTTTGAACTTTTTCTTTCCCTCGCCTTAGTCTATTGTTTTGAAGATTCTCCCACCATGTGAGTGCATGACCAGTGAGTTTTAAGCTTGCAAATTTAACCTTCTTGTTATCCGGTATTTTCTTCCATTCAAAAAACTGATCCATTTTTTCTACCCATTCGAGGAATTGGTCGGGTAGCAATTTTCCTTCAAAGTTATGGACATCGATTTTAATCCCATGATCCCAATTTCTTTGTTGCCTGTTTTGATTTCTAGGGACCTCCTCGTCACTTTCAGAAGTTTGAACATTAGGATTAGCATTAGCATTATTAACATTCAGATTTGCAATTGCTTTAGCCATGTTGTTGATTTATTGTTGCAAATTATTCAATTGTTGCCAATCCCCAGGGTTATTAGCCATTTGTGATTTAAAAAAAAAAAACTCACACACCCACCTAGGATATGCTAACTTGCTCTGATATCAAACCTGATGCAGGTAAACTAGAAAGAAAAGTCAAGATAGGAGAACACCAAGACTAAAAGAACATGACTCAATCCAAACTAGAATACTGACATCCAAACAAACACCAAGACAAAAGAAAGCCGAACAAACGAAACAAAATTAAAATTAAAAAACACTACCATCAGAACAACCGACAAGCGATTTCCTCACATGCAACGAAAAAAAAGTAGGTAATATAAAATAAGTGCTTAGGGCTAGCAAACCAAGGGTACACCACAGCTACAAGGTCCAACGTCCACCAAAACTCCTCCGGCAAATGTCACCAAATCAGCCAACAAACATCTCCAATAGCTCAAGAAGAAAGGTATAAGTGGAGTGAAACTTGCGGAGAGAAGAAGGGGTTAGAAGAGCAAGACGAAATAGTAGGAGAAAGAGAGAAATGGAAAAAGCTCTCAAGCTTTTCAAAGGAAAAGAGAAAACTCTCAGGTTTCTTTAGGAGACTTTGCTCAAATAATAAACAACCTTTTCATACACTAAAACACCTCCAATTTATAGGAAAAAAGGGGCAGCTAAACAGCCAAACCACCTCCAACAAAACCAATCAGGTAAGGGGAAATGGAAGGCCAAAAATCAGTCCAGAAACAGCACCCCAACAGTCACATAGAAACCTAGATAAAGCAGCCATGGGACAGGCAGCAAGGGGAGGAGCTGAAGGGGCAGCACAGGGAATCGGGATAGCAGCCAGGAGAACCGGAATAGGCTACTCGAAAAGGGGAAGGAACTAGCCACGAGAAACAACGCCAGGAATAAATCGAGGGGACACAAAGAAAGGGAAAAGGAAATGATCCAACTCCACATAATGAGCTATCAAGAGGAAAACTTTTCATAATAATGAGCTAAACATTAGCTCAAGCATTTATGAGCTAGAACTAAAAAGTCTCCAAAGAGCACAGCCCAAACCCGAGCAGCCAAAGACCAACCCAAGAGGCAACCAGCAGCCCAAAGACCAAAAGAACCCAAGTAGCTAGCACACCAAGGTTTGCCAAGCCCAAACACTACCTACTCATGCTCATTGGATGTCTTCCATCATTGGATAGCATAAAAAATTAAAAGAAACTATAATATTCAAATTACAATGAAAAGCTAAAGTAAAATATGCATGCATCACCCGGTCATAGTAGTTTACCTGTGGTACCATTTGGTGGCAAAATCATTAGTTCTGGACACTTATGATGTCGTCACCACCGACAACTTATTTGAAAGTAAACATATTGATACACTTGACAAAGCATTAACTCTTTGTGAGTATAAATTATTCTTAAATTTATCATTCTCAACAAATGGTTGCAAAGGGTGAATTTTTTTCTTTAAGTTTGAGATAGTAGATTTTACTTTTAAGAATTTTGTATTTTATAAATTTTTAAAGCTTTTTGTATTTTTTGGGGATTAACACTACTGTTGCAATGTCTCAAGTCCTCAATTAGAAAAGTGGAGGTTGAAGTAGCTCCAATTGTAGATAAGATTAGAGAGTCGTCTTAGATGGTTTGGTCACATAAAACATCGGCCTTCCAATAACCCTATTATGCGAATAGATGTATTAGATCTAGTCTATTTTAAGAAAGGTAGAGGTAGACTTAAAAGGATTTGGTTCGAAAATATTAAAAATAATAATTTTTTATTAGATTTAAATAAGAATTTGACTTTAATAAGACATAATAAAGAAAAAAGATTCATGTAGTTGACTCCACGTAGTGGGATGAAGGTTTGTTATTGTTATATTTTCTTGGGATTTGAATACAAAATGATGTGTGAGATTTTGGGGCATTTAAGAATAAAAGTTTCCTCTAATTGAGATTCACTGTCAACCATTATTTAAAATTGTGTAATTTGAGGCCTGCCTTAGTGCAGTTCTAGTGAAAAATGCTTTGAGGCTTAAGCCTCGAGCTTTTTTATGAGGTTTGCGCCTCAGCTTGGTTGAGGCCTGTCTTGAGGTGCACCTCGTTGGCGTGAGGTATATGCCTCATCTTATTTATATGTTTTTTTTTAACTTACCTAAATCTTAAACTAAAGCTTCGAACAAATCATGCCTTCATTCACCCCCGAGCAGCAGAAACTTCCTCTCGACTGCCTTGACCTCCAGCTCACTACCTTCGCCACATCCACCACTATTGTAGCTGACGTCGGGGATCACTTTAAAGCCGAACACCACCTCCTCTAAAAATTTTGTAGTATTACTCTCATCTTTATATTGATGATAAATATTTATAAAAGAAGAAGATGACTTAAATAAATGAAAAAGAAGTAGATTGGGAAGCATTGAACTCCACAGGATGAGGTAGGAGATAGACTAATTTGTTATGACGATGACTCAAATAAAGAGCCCCCCAGTGATGACAGTACAGATGATTTCTGAATTGTTGACAACTATTTCAGCTTTCTTTAGAAATTAAATGTGGATGAGCAGGGAACTGAGAAAGAAGAAATTCAGCTTGATAATATATGATATTTTTATACAATTCTTATATTTTATGTTGTTTTGCTCTTATAATATTTGAATTTCAATTCTATTTCGCATCATTTATCACTTGTCACTTTATGTCATGTGCAATTTTTTGTTTCATATGTATGTCAATTTGTTACTTTATTCAATAGAAAGTTAATGTCATCCTTTAATATATAATTTGAGTATTATATACAAAATTAGTTTTAACTTTTATTTTTTACTTTACGTAATTTTTGAATTTTGAGGCTTACGCCTCAAAATGCCGTGAGGCTTATGCCTCACTTCACGAACAAAAAACGACTCAATACCCAATTGCGTAATTTTAAACCTTGCTATCAAAATGACCATTATTGAGGTATTTGAATGCTTTCATCCTTGCTTTTGACCTTGTTGACTCTATTAGCTTGCTCGAAAAGTATTGGATCTGTGATTAACTCTTGTTGTTGTATTTTGAAAATATATTTAGTTTTTTAAAGGCATTGAAAGGTTTATGCAAACGTAAAACAAGAAACCTTGACATTTTAGATTTAAATAGTTTTCACGGGATTTAAATGTGTAGACTTTAGTCCTTGTGAGGAGGACCAGGCTTGAACTATTTACCTTATGGCCCTACCCTATAGATATGGTTGCTTGCTTGAGAGCATGAGTTAATTCTTTTGAATTTTGAATTTTTGAAAAGGAGTTTGAGCCCTTAAAAATAATTGAGAGACTTTCAACATTCTTGTATGCTTCTTAGAGCAGGGTAAATATAAATTCAATTTTTTTTTAATCACATAGTATTCTCAGATTTTGTATTTGAGCATTTATCATGTTTCTCGAAGTTTAGGCAGATGGCTCGGAGTTTGAAAAGTAATTTGCAAATTTTAAAATGATTGTAGGCTTCATAGAGTAATCATACACTTTTCAAAGTGAGAATTTTAGTTCAACTTGTTCTTAGTTTGCGAGCATTCTCAGACTTAATGCCTAAACATTTAGCACGTTTGTTATGGCACATGTGAATGAAATTATTTTTTATGATTTGACATGTTCATTAGATATCTCGGGTTTATTGTCCAGTGTAATGGTGAAATAGATGGGGATATTATTAGTAGAATTCAAGTTGGATAGTTGAAGTGGAGGAATGCATCGGGCCTCTTATGTGATAGAAAAGTACCCCTCAAACTTAAGAGAAAATTCTATAAGATGGTGGTGAGACCTATAATGCTTTATGATGTAGAATGTCCATTAAAAGAGAAGCTTACAATTAAGTTAAGTGTTACAGAGATGAGGATGGTCAGTTGGATGAGTGGCTTTACTCTTAGAGATAGAATGTGAATTGAGTATATATGTGAAAAGGTTGGAGTAGTTGTAGTGGCAGATAAGATTAGAGAGAGTCGCTTTAGATGGTTTGGTCACATAAATCGTCGGCCTTCTGATGACCTGATTGGGCGAGTAGATGTTAGATTTGGCCTATGGTAAGAGAGCTAAGGGTAGACCTAAAAAGAGTTGGTTAGAAAATATTAGAAATGACTTTTTTTATTAGATTTAAATGAGAATTTGACTCTTAACAGGACACAATGGAGAAAAAAGATTCATGTAGCTAACCCCACGTAGTGGGATAAAGGCTTGATGTTGTTGTTGTTGTTGATATGTTGTGCATTTTTTTCAATGCATTTGCAAAGCATACTTACACATTTCATGATGCATTTTGCTTGCTTTTCATTGTGTCTATATGGCGCACTTCATGTTTTTTGGTATATTTGTAGAGTACTCACATGCTTTTCAACACACCTACGTGGTGCATTTGCATGCTTTTCTGTACATTTACATATTATGCTTGCATGTTCTTTAATATTTTTACATGATATATTTGCACGCTTTTCATTGCATTTGCATGGTCTTGAACATGCTTGCACATTGCACGTGCACATTTTGCAATGCACCTAATGGTGCAATTACATGCTCTTTGATGTATTTGCTGAGTGTACTTGCATTTTTTTAAAACCTTAGCACACCTCTTAAGAGTAATTACGAGTTTCTCAAGGAAACTGCGTGCTTCTAACTAAGCTACATACTTGAGTTTGCACATTTCTTGAAGCAACGACATGCTCTAGGTGTCACATTTGAATTTGGAAGTTATATTGTGATGCATGTGTCTTTAAAAATAACTGGATTTTGATTGTTTGCATGAATATTCATGCAAAATTTTATTTTGAATTTTTGAAGAACGTTTTATGTCTTGCATGTATGTATGTCGTGGATAGGATGTCATAGAAGGCGTGTTAGAATATTTCACACTTAAAAAATGTCATAATTTTTATCTTTTCATCATTGGATTTTAATTTAGTGGGCTTCACAATGAATCTTTCACCCTCCTTCAAATAGGAGGGGTTAGCCTATTCATTTTCCAATTCACTCGATAGCTTGTAGAGTTTTCATAGTGTTAGGAACTATTTAGAAGTCATGTGTGTGCTCATAGATAAGCTTTAAAGTCATGTTCTTACTCTTTGGCGAGTTGTTTAAGTTCCCTGCTGTCCAGTTCTATGTTCAATTCTAGTTCTTTTCAGTTTGTTTATTGCAATATATATTGCATTTGAAGTATTCTTTGGTATTTTGTCTTTGCAGTTTTATAGCCATATTTCAATTTGGAGTCTATAAAGTTCATTTTAGTTCTCTTCTTTTTAAGAGTAGATGGGATATAATTTGACATCACGCGGCATGATGGAGGGGATTTGGTTGATTGACTTGATGTTTTTTTTTAATAAAATAAAATAAATAAATAAACAAGCGTATTAACTCTTTGTGCAATTTCTCATTCCTCATGCATCTCTAAATGAGTGTCATTGCCTCATGCACAATCAAATTTCGCATATCGCTTTCTTACGACAATCCATGTAATATGGGTGTCTATCGAAGGTATTTTCGACCTTCTAGATGAGTTCTCAATGTCCATCTTGCGGAAGGGCAATGTTTGAGCTACTTTAACTATGGTTGAGTCATTTCAAACTCAATTCATGGGACGTTGTGTCCTTTGTCCCTCATCTTATGCGAGCAGATTTCGCTTTTCATCCTCGTGTGACAATCCATGCAATATGGGTGTCCAAGATAATTTTGACATTTTGAATGTGAAATTTTTAGAGTATTTATCTCATCTTTATGTTAATGAAAAACATTTATAAAAGAAGAATATGACTAAAATAAATGAAAAAGAAGCAAATTTGGAGGTGTTGAACTCCATAGGATGAGACAGGGGAGAGACCATTTTATTATGATGATGACTCAAGTAAAAACCCCCATAGTGATGATAGTGTAGATGATTTCTAAGTTTTTGTCTAACTGTTTTAGTTTTCTTTAGGAATTAAATGTGGATGAGTAGAAAATTGAGAAAGAAGGAATCTAGAGTTGAACTTGATATTATATGATACTTTTATGTCATTCCTATATTTAATATTATTTTGCTCTTATAATATTTGTATTTCAATTCTATTTCATATAATTTATCATTTGTCGCTTTATGTCTTGTGCATTGTGCAATTTTTTATATTATATGTATACCAATTTATTACTTCATAATTCTATAGAAAGTTAACATATCATCCTTTGATATATTATTTGAACATTGATTTTGATTTAACGTAATTTTTTGATTTTGAGGCTTACGCCTCAAAACGCCTTGAAGCTTACGCCTCGCCTTATTAACAAAAAACGTCTCAATACCCAATTGTGTAATTTTAAACCTTAGATCAAATCGTTCAAGAGATACATAAGGAGATCATATATATATATATATATATATATATATATATATATATATTGATGTGAGAACTTCTTTCGTATATCTAACTTCTCAAGTACCTTCCACTCTTCAGAGTTCTGATAATTTCACATATCTTTAGCCTGACATAATAATTTGTTCCTCTTTAAATCTTATGTTGATGTCGCATGTACATCCCCCTTTCTTCCATCAGAACTGTCCCCAACGGACGCCACAGTTGCCTCTTGCTAGGCATTTCAATCTCAAATTAAAAAGGAAAGTAGTTGGTGAAAAATAATATTTGTTAGGAAGACAACTTTATCATCGGATTTTCAAACTTTTGCCTTAAAGAGTTAGTTTTTAATGAACAATTTTGAAACTATGGCTGAGAAAGAAGCTTTTTAAAAACAAAATAAGAATATATCTTAAACTGCCCCAAAATAAAATCTAATTGTAGCTTCAGATAAGTTTATTCACAATGCAATTGCAGTACAAAGATAATAAAATGGAATTCCTCTCAAAGTCTTAATTGATAAACCATTAGGTCAATAGCAGTAGTATGAGGGGATATAAAGAGTTTGTCTAGAGCATATGGCTTGGAAAGTCCAAGCCTAGCCAGACGGAGGTTTATCTTTATATTTTGCAGAAACTTCAAGCTTGACAACTATTGAACTTGAAAGAACTGAGTTTGCAGGAAAAAAGTTTATTCCCTTGCAAGCTAATTTGATTTGTTTGTTATTTTTATAGGTGGTGGGAGGAAATGGAGCTGAAAGAACTGTTGTGACTGGTTCCATGGAAGTGTTGAAGCCCTGCTGGGCTGTTGCCACTTCAGGTGTACCTGTTCGGGAGCAGCTTTTCAATGCTTCTATCTGCCACCATTCACACTTCAACCTATTCCAGCATGGAGATTTTGCTAGGAGTTTTGGCAGAACAGTTGATTCAGGTGCCGTGGAAGTGGCAACTCCAATACTGTTACGCAGAGACGATGGGCATAAGCATCGGAAAGGAAGTCATGGTGATATTGTCTTTTTGACAAGCCATGGAGAGGTTTGAGTCTTCCAATCTAGCTCACACTGCCATTCTGTCTCATGCATGATGATGCTTTTCTCACAGGCTGTGCAACAGTTTCTTTGTCTGGTTATGATTTTCTCTACATTCATGGCATTTTAATCCCTTCTGATCTTTCATTTTGTATAGGTTACTTCATACTCCCCCGGCGTGCATGGTGAAGGTGCCACTTGGAGATGGCAGCTCACAACTGGTGCAACATGGTCAAATCTTCCATCTCCATCTGGAATGGCCGAAGAAGCTAAGATTGTGCCTACCTTGAAAGCTTTTTCTTTGCGAACACATGACAACAAAGAGGTGATAATCGCTGGCGGCGATCAAGAAGCTGTGGTGATCTCTCCTGGAGGCAGCTTTTTATCTTCAATTGAATTGCCTGGCTCTCCTACACATGCCTTGGTCTTGGATGATTTCTCTGGGGATAGTTTCACTGACATTATTCTTGTTACATCCAGTGGAGTCTATGGCTTTGTACAGACCAGGCAACCTGGAGCTCTTTTCTTCAGTACTCTTGTTGGTTGCCTGATCATTATCATGGGAGTCATTTTTGTATCGCAGCACCTGAATTCAATGAGCAAGGGTAAACCAAGGGCTTCCAGTGAATACAGGTGAAATTCTTAGGTAATTGGAAATCGCTAGAGTAAAACACAATTGAACTACCTACTGTATAACTTGTTGGATCATGCAGTCTCCCAACATCATCATCTTGCTCCTTGAAGAGTTACCTATGTGCACTGCTATTCTGCCATCTGCCAAAAATATACTTTCTTGTAGGTATGATTATGCCCCTGAGAGACGCCATAGAATAGTTCAATGCAGTTCGGGGTGATAGAAAATAATACAGGCTTATAAAATTCATTTTGATGGTGATATTGTTTATATTGTTTAGGTAAATCTCTCTTGCAGTGTGTAATGCACATTGCGAAATAATTGCATTTCAAATCTTACCAACTTTGTATTGAGAAGGTTTTCTTTTTCACCAAAAAATGTTAGTGTGAGCTCTTGAGCATTGTGTTTTATGGTGCTACATAAGAAAATATCTACATCTCTATATTAGTACACATATTTATAGCCATAAAAAAACATATAACCAAACAATGCAAAGTTCGGCCTACTTAAAACACCTCTAGTGCTAACCAAACATATTTGATGTGCATTGGTAGAGATTTTAAATAGTTTAGCAAATTTGATAAGTCTATGGCTTCGTTTGAGGTGGCTTTTTTACTGCTTCTTAAAGTAGCTTTTTAGTATAAAAATTAAAATTTTTATAGTAAAAAGTTGTTTGAAAAAGTAAGAATGCCACCCCAAACGAATATTAAATAAGAGTGTCTAGATCAATTTTGAGCTTTGGAATGCAAAGTTCCACCATTTAAAAAAGATTTGACATGTTCAAACATGGGTGTGATTTAACCTGTACAAAGATATATACCTAAATAAATTTATTATATTTTGGTTTAATATCAGATTGAAAGTTTAATAGTTAGTTGTGAAATCAATTGAATTATGGAATGATAAATCAAAAGGGGGTGTGAATTGGTGTTTTAAAATTCTTTTCTTTTTTTTTTATTTTAAAAATAAATTCAGAATTTAATGTAGAAGTTAAATCACATTTCAAGTTGTCAATCAAAAGCAAATTATAATCTTTGCGTTTTTGATTTTTTAGAAAAAAATAAATATTTTTATCCTTTTATTTTTCTTATTTTTTTTCTTTTTGTTTAAAACAAGGATCAAATCCAAAACAATTACAATGATTTTGTAACATAATGATAATATTGTTCAACCCAAATTTGCAGAAAATTAAATGTGCAAGAAAGTAAATTTGTAGAAAGTAAATGTGAAAAATAAAAGAAACAAAATCATATTTTTATAGTGGTTCGATCAATTTGACTTAGGTCCATTTCTCGAAGTCCTCTTCGGGTATTGCTTTAAATAATTGTGACTCTCTTTCAACTCTCATGATTAGGCGAAGATGCCCTTACAAGATAACTTTTACCTCTCGGTGCGACGGGGTAGCTAAAACCCCTTTTACATTTCCGGTGTGGCGGAGTGCCGAAATCTCTTTCACCTTTTTGGTGCGACGAAGAGCCGAGATCCCTTTTACCTCTGCGGTCCGGCGAAGAGCCGAAATCCCTTTCATTTCTTCGGTGCAGTGGAGTAGCCCAAATCACTTTCACTTTCTCGGTGCGATGGAGTAGCCGACAAACAGTCTTCAAAGTCTTCCTTCACAAAGCTTCCCACAAGACAAATAATGAAACATGACAAATAATGAAACATGGAGGAACTCAGGTTGAAGTTGGCTAGAGCAAACATTTGAAGAACTCTCACACTCTCTTGACACACTCAAGACTCTTTTCCCTCTCACACAACTTCTCCATTTCTCTCATTTGCTCAAAGCCCGCTCTTCAAGCTGTCTAAAGAAGAAACAACCTCTTAAGGACCACCAACAGATGACCCAAGATAGCCAAAGACTTTTCAAAATAAATTAAAAAGAGTTTAAATAGTGGGCTTCTAAAAATTCTAAATTTTTAATTTTGCAGACTCTATTTATACAGTATCATTGGAGAATCATACAGTACAATTAGTTCATTACTACCATACATCGCCCTCTTCGATTATAAATTATACAGTACGATTAGCTTAAATTAAACATCAGATCATATAGGACAAACCAAGGTTTGTCCAAAGAGTATTCGGATGATTCGTACTGTACGATACATAATCATCTAGTATGATCTATAATTAATTCATATTTGTTTTGATTCCTTAATTACCTGACTTAAATTAGGCAATATTATAAAATATCGTATAGTACCAATTCAATTTTCAAAATTTTCTATTTAAGTTTGATTCAACTGTGGGGTTTTGAAAATTAAATATTCGTCCACTGCGATTGACTGTCATACAGTATGAATAGTTATAATTGAAATCCATTTTCTCATTTAAAGTAAACATTTAAATTAATTTTTGTTTGAATTGATCATATAGTATGATCTGGATCATATAGTATGGTTAATAGAAAAATTAAAATATTTATTTTTTCAATCCACTTGTGTGTGTATGCATAGTTGCTAAGCTAAAATACACATTTTATATGCATTGACTCAAGAAAAATGACATTACATACTCATTCAACAAGTTTAACTTATATAACATTTTCTTGAGCTCTGATTCTATGATGATAAGTTGTGTATGTTGAACCTGAAATATTAGTGATGCATGCAGAAAAATATGCAGTATATAAAGTGGGTAAAAAATAAATAATCATTCAATAATTGTTATAATCATCAAAATATAAGATGGGCTCTTGGATTGAAATAAGCTCCCCCTTTTTTATAATGACAAATATTATTGGTTGAAATTATAAGTTAATTTTAATTTCCTGCCAAGCTCTCCCCCTTACTAAGTGATTCCTTTAAAAATATAGAGAATTTTTTTTTAATTTTTTTAATTTTTATTTTAATGAGCAAATAACATAAACTAAAAGTAAAATAAAAACATAACAATTACTGAAAAATAAGCAATACAAACTGTACTAATAAAAATAAATCAATACAACCAACAACTCCCTACTCCCCTTTTAACATCACAAAAAAGAAGAACTATGGACTAAACAATAATACAAAATAAAAAAAAATAACAAAACGGACAAACAATCTATAAAGCATAAACAATACATCACGTCACATATTAATCATACAAGGAACCTTGATAAGGTGGTAGTGGTAGTGACTGAAAGTAGCGGTGAATGGAGACAATCTAATCATTAAACCTTGCACGACCAACCTCATGCTATTGCTGTATTTGCTCCCATCGCTGAGTTGATTGCTCGATGTGTGTATCTACCGTTAGCTCTAATAGAGCAAAATGTTTTGTCCATGCATCCTGAGGGTAGTGGTACTCAATACGAGGAGTAAACTGTACTGGTGCTTCCTCAGCTTTTGGTTCTTCCTCAGTGTTTGATGAATATGTTGGAGCCATATGACGCTCATTATAGATAATGTGAAATGAATGGTATGTGAAGAGAGTAGGAAGGTGGTCTGGAGGTGTAAGGAAGGTCAAATTATATTTGGTTTCTAGAATATAGTCAATGAGATATCCTAAAGCTAAGATTTACTTTCGACATGCTCACAGATTTCTAATATAAGTGAGGTTTTTTATGTCACAACCAACCCGATCGACTAGGACATGTTCTATTGTGTTGAGCTGTGACAGGTAAATTCCAAGATCTAATTTTTGAATTTTTAGACTCTCTTCTAAATTTAAACTTTAAAATAAATAACAGACCTCAGATATACTAAAAACATCTAAGTATTGAAACTAAACGGATCCATAAGATTTATTTCATTTTATCTAAATATATCTACACTATAGTACACGACTACAAATAAAAGCTACAAAACTGAATAATAAACTTGTCATGACTGTACAAAAATTAAAATAGAGAAATACTTATAAACTCATATCTGATCCTGAACTGCTAATCAATAAGCTCCTTCCCTTTCTCAGATCCTGAAAACTAGAAGCAAAACTATAGTGAGCTACAACAGTTCAACAGGTCATAAAAACTGATCTAAAATTTTAAATGCTTTTATTAAATATTGCTGAATGCTTAAAAGCAGATAAATATAATCTTCTTTAGGTTCTCTAATTTGGGCAAAATGATGAAATGAAATGCTTTTATAAAATTATATAATAGTGGATTAAAACATTAAAATAAAATATTAAAAAATTATTCTAATTATTTAATTTTTAGCATAAATTCATATAAATTCTTTTATATCTTCAAATCTAAGAATCCAAAAATTATACAAAAATATTTCTAAATTAGCTAAGCATGTCCAAAACACTCTGGTGAAATCGGTTTGTAAAATGGATGTTTAATAGTCTAAAAAAACCCCACTTATACCGACAAGTACCAATTTCTTAAAAAATTATACCTGTGCCCAAAAATTGTGAAAAAATTAGTGAAACTAAAACACAATAATATTTATGTTATGGCAAAGACTGTTCATGATTTGGACTTATAATAACTCATAAACTAAATTTTAACTGTTATAGGTCAAAATAGCTCTTTTAAAAAGTTAAGGGTTATCACAATCTTCCCACCTTAAAAAAATATCATCATCGACAAGTCCAAACCAGAATGAGTTAGAATAAATCTTGATACACTTGTCTCATATCAGATTTCTTCTCCCAAGTAACATCTCTTTCAGCCCTATTCTTCTATTGAACTTTGACCATAGGAATCTATTTACTCCTTAGCTTTTTGACATCATTAGTTAAAATCCTCTATGGTTCTTCCCTGTAGCTCAAATTCGGATGTATCTCAATGTCTTTAGCAGATATCCTATTTCCAAAATCATATATCCATTTTCTCAAAAGTGACAAGTGAAACACATTATGAATTTTTGACATGTGATATAACAACTATAATATATAGGAAGATTTCATAATCCTTTTAATAACCTCAAATGGTCCAATGTACCTTGGATTCAATTTTTTTCCTTGACAAATCTTCTAATACCTTTTATCGATCTGATCTTCATATATACAAAATCTTTTACCTAAAATTCTACAACTTGATGTTTAGCATCAAAATATTATCACTGCCTATTTTGTATAACCTTCAATATGTTTATGATTAAACGGGTCATTTTAATAGCATCATCAACCAAGGATGCCCCAATAAGATGTCTCTTACCCTCCTCTATCTAAGATAAAGGGTTTCTTATTTTCTATCATATAAAGCATCATATGGAGTCATACCTATACTTGATTGAAAATTATTATTATAAGTAAATTCAATCAGAGGAATGTAATCTTCCTAACTACCACCAAAATCAAGAATATATTATCGTAGAAGATCTTCTAGTACCTGAATGGTCCTCTCGGATTGTTCGTCTGTCTGTGAATGAAATGTTGTACTAAAATGCAATTTTATTTCTAACCCTTATTGAATACCTCTCTATAGACTTAAGGTAAACCTGCCATCTCTATTAGAGACTATAATATTTGGTATCTCATGTAATTTGATAATCTAATGCACATATATCTATGTAAATATGTTTACAAAATCAGACTATCAGATTAGAATGAAATGGGCTAATTTTTTCAGAGGATCAACTACAACTCAAATAGTATCATGTCACTACCTCGACCTGGGAAAACCCCTAGTAAAATCTATAATAACTTCTTCCCATTTCTACTTTGAAATGGGTAATAGTTGCAAAAGACCTCTCGATCGTTGATGCTCTACCTTCACTAACTGATAGGTTTCATATTTAGATGCAAAATTTGTCAGATCCTTCTTCATTATAGATCACCAAAAAATACCTTTTAGATCACTATATATTTTGCTACTTTCTGGGTGAATAGTGCATCCTGAATAGTGAGCCTCATGTAGAATCTCTCTCCTTAGATATCGTAAAATAGGAAACCATAATTTATTCTTGCAAAAGATAATACTAGAATCAGATACACATAGTTTATATTTCTTACCAGATCTAATCAGATCAATCAGCTTCAGATATTCGGTATCTAACGTCTGAGCTTCCTGAATCATTTCATATAAAGAAGGCTAAATAAACATTTAAACCAATATATCAGAATTTCTAATGAAAAAAATCAACTCCAACTGTAATCTCTCTATATCTTGTATCAAATACTCATCAGAAGTGAGCTGAAGAAATGAAACTTCAAAAGATTTCTTACTCAAATCATCTGCTACTACTTTAGCCTTATCCGACTAATACTGAGTAGTTAGATCACAATCTTTGATCAACTCAAGCCATCTCATTTACCTCAATTTTAGATCCTTTTAAGTGAATATATATTTTAGACTTTGATGATTAATAAAAATCTCACACATAACACCATATAAATAATACCACAAAATCTTCAAAACAAATACAATATCAGCTAACTTCAGATCATGTGTCAGATAGTTCTTCTCATATGGCTTTAAATGCTTGGAAGCATATCACTCTATCGTGCTGCATTAGAACACATCCAAACCTCTCAGTGAAGTACCACTGAATACATGAAATCCTTCTATACCAGATGGAAGCTAAAATTGGAGTAGAAGTCAAACAATCCTTCAATCTCTAAAAATTAGCCTTACACTCTAGTGTCTAGATAAAAGCTACTGACTTTTAAGTCAGTCTCATTAGAGGTACATAAATATGAGAAAATCCCTTCTCAAACTTCCTATAATATCCAACCATACCCTAGAAACTACATACCTTAAATATGGTAGTTGGTCTCGGCCACTTGGTAACTACCTGAACTTTTTGGGAATCTATAGAAATACCATCACAACACACCACATATCCAAAAAAAAAATACTCATAATCCAGAACTCACATTTAGAAAATTTGGCATATATCTAATGCTTCCTCAAAATTTCCAAAATAATCATCAAATATCTTGCATAATCTTCCTTAGAAGCAGAATAAACTAAAATATTATTGATGAAAATAATCACAAACTGATTCAAAAAATCTCTAAATACTCTATTAATTAGATCCATAAAGATGACTGGTGCATTTGTCACCCCAAACGGCATGGCCAAAACTTATAGTGTCCATATCGCATACTAAAAGTTATCTTCATCACATCAGCCTCCCTCACCTTCACTTGATAGTATCTAGATTGTAACTCAATATTAAAAATTTAGAAGATCCAGCAAGCCGATCGAATAGATCGTCAATCTATGGCAGAGGATACTTATTCTTAATAGTGACTTTATTTAACTCCTTATAATCAATACACATATATATCGTACCATCATTTTTTAAAAAACTAGAACAGACCACAGAGACACATGCAGATGAATGAATCCTCTGTTAACCAACTCTTGAAGCTGAACCTTCAACTCCTGAAGATTCTTAAGTGTCATCCTATATGGAGCCTTAATACATGATCGTTTAGTATGATCTGTGATTAATTCATATTTGATTCGATTCCTTAATTACCTAACTTTAATTAGGCAATATTATGAAAGATTATACAGTATGAATAGGTTCATACTGTGCAAAGAGTTAAAGTTTTAAATTTAAAATTTTCCTATTTTAAGTGAGTTTGAATTGACAGTACGGTTTCTGATAATAGCTATTCATCCAGTACGATTAGTTATAATTAAAATTTATTTTTCTCATTTAAATTAAGTATTTTAATTAATTTTTATTTGAACTGATTGTATAGTATGATCTAGATTACACAAGATAATTAACAAAAAAATTAAAATATTTATTTTTCACTCCCCTTATGTGTGTGTGCATGGCTGCTAAGCTAACATACACCTTTTTTCATACATTGACTCAAGAAAAATAAAATTACAAACTCTTTCAATAAGTCTAACCTATATAATAATTTTTTGAGCTCTGATTCTCTAACGATGCTTTATGTATATTGAAATTGAAATTTTATAGTAATGCACACAAAAAATATGTCGTATAGAATGAAAGAGAAAATAAATAATCATCCAATAATATTTGTAATCATCAAAATATAAGGTTGGACTCCCAAATTATAACACAGATGACCAATGATCATTTCCTTCATGTGATATCATTATGAACCTCTCTAAGTTGGTGCTTTGTGATGATGTGGAGACTATGAAAAGCTGAGAGGGAGTTGAGAGAGTTGCTGTGAAATTCAATTTGGATATTAGAAGTAGAAACCAAATTTTTAATCATGTGGTCTCTTTTCAATATATTTGGGCTCTTTATTTGAACTACGAGGAATCTTATTACGGATCAAAGACTTGGGCATGGGTCCTTGGGCGGTCAAAATGGACAAGGCATCAGACTCGTAAACACTGCCAACTTTCCTACAATTCACCCAATCTGAAGGCCACTAAATGTTATTAGTGGTCATCTCCCCAATTAAAATATAAGCTTCATTAAAGGATTTGGACATCAATGACCCTCTAAGGCCCATATCTATAACTTATGGATTCTACTAGTCCATTATAAAATGTTTGAGTAATCAACCAATTGGGAAAGGCATAGTGGGGGCACTTTCTAAGAAACTCTTTAAATCATTCCCAACACTAATAAATCAGCTCTCCATTAAATTTAATAAAGTAGTATCATTCCTGAGTTTAGTAATTTTTAAATGAGGGAAATACTTAGCTAGGAACTTATCGACAATATCATTTTAAGTGGTCATAAAACCTGGGGGTAAGAAATTCAACCACATTTTCACCTTACCCCATAAAGAAAAGGGAAAACAAAAAATTCTAATGGCATCATCAGAGACTCTGTTATACTTGAATGTAGCACTGATCTCTAGAAAATTGGTTATATATAGGTTAGAATCCTCAACAAGAGTTCCCCCAAGTTATGAATTCTAGAATATTTGGATGATCACGGGTTTGAGTTCAAAGTTATTTGCTTGGATTTTTGGTCGATGGATACTCTGGTGGATACCCTCTACCATGGGATTATCATGTCTCTAGGAGGTCTAAGCAGGTCATTCTCTTGACTTGGTTAGGCTATCTCTAGAGCTAAAGTCTTTTTTATTTTTCTAAGTTGATCAAATAATAAGTTTTCCTTATTGAATCTACTATGCATGTAATAGTTACAACCACCAAATACAAATGTAATATGCAGTAAAAGTAAATACAAACTAACTTAAACAGCTCCAAAAATTTAGTAAGAAATAATTATAGATCCACAACAAAACAAAATAAATAAGAAAAATGGTAAGATTAAATATGCAATTCTATGAATAATATAGAGTGAATAATAGGTTAATAATCAAAGTTCCTCGATAATGGTGCTAAAAACTTGAAAGCCTATTACACAATGTTTACAATAACAACATATTAGTTCTAAATTAAGTAAGATTGATTTATAAGCAAGTGCATGTGCCATTCGGGTAATAAATAGTTGAATTGAATGTTGATCCTTAAAGGAACTAAACTAACCTATAGTCACCCTAGTACTGTCTATATGAACCATGATGTTTATCCTAGCAATCCAAATGACAAATAGTTTTCTAAAGTTCATACTACAAATGCTGAATTGAGAAGTTTAATAAATGAAAGTGTTATAAACTTGTGATGGTAATAAAAAACATGTTTACTTAAGTTTTATTCCTTTAATATATGTAGTGAATTAGAGAAAAGTCACTCTTAGATCTCTATCAATCTTGTAAGAGTTTCAAATAAAGTTTTCACTTCTCTATAATTATTCTATCTCCTTAGACTCAAAAACCCTAGCCATCATATGTCTACACATGGTAGTTTTTTGTTTCAATTCTCCAATTTATTCTCTTATTCCTTAATCAAGGTAATAATTCACATTAGGATTTAAATTAGAGTATGGTTAATATAATAATTAAATAAGATTTGAGAGAATTAAAAACAACACTAAATATTATAAGAACTAGAGTTAACTTGAGTAAATCATGCTTTTGCAGACATCATAAGTCTAAAATAGATGTTTTAGTCAATCATTAATGGGAAGATACCCGAAATAAGTTCCATTTAAACAATCGAAACCAATATAAAGAGGAAGAGTTATTAAGATGTCACCCAAAAGTTCTTTTACAACTGCAAATACTTTTCACTCTCTGAATGTCCTTCCCTTTAGCACTTGAACTCTTACACTCTCCACTGACTCTCACATAATATTTTGCATAGTAAAAAATGGTCAGCCCTCATAAATTTGGATAAAAAATAATTTATATTTAACACATTAACTAACACTAGCACTGTGATGCTACAAAAATTAGCATTATTTTACTGAATAAGTGAACTAGTGTCACGACACAATTGATTTTTTTTGTGGCACTACGTCTAAATCAATATGTCATTTCACCATGTAACCATCCCAAGTGTGGCACCACAACATTAAGGCTATTTGGTGCCATGACGCTGATGTATCCTGAGCACTGTGGTGCTTGATTGGCACTACGATGCTGAATTATTTTATAAAAATATAAAGAAGATGTTGCAAATCTGGACCCAAGTCTTATGATTTTGATGATAACAAATATTATTGGATTCTCTACTATGCTATCTCTTGTTACTTCTATTATTTCAAATTTATTTCTTGTGCATTAATGTTTCATGTCTGTCATACACTGTGCAAATTAATCAGCTCAAGACTGGCTAGAATAGGGTTAAAGTATCTTGAACTAATCATACTGAATGATCTTGATTGTACAAGATAATTAGTTGTAATCAAGATCCCGGCTGTCAATTATAATTTAGGCAATATTTTGAAATTTAAAATTTGTAATAATCACACCGTACGATAGGGTATGATATACTTTAAATCTTGTCAAAATTAATCCTGTAATTAAGGAACAATTTTGGATTAATTGATACAGTCAAATTGTATAGGATAATTTGACTAATTATACTTTATGACTCGATTCCTATATGGGATGATATCTATTCATCGCAAATCATACGGGATGATAATCTAAGTCATTTGAACTAATTATACTGGATGATGCTCCAAATCGGACTGGATAATCAGGCCAATTCCTTGAATTAATCGTACAACACCTTACCCTTCATACAGTACTAACAAGGTTATTTGAACTAATCATATAGTATGATCTTGAATCATATTGTACGATCAGTATAGATAGAATTGGATTTTAGGCTTTTTATGTAGCCTTATATTTAAGCTCTCTAATTAGACTTATTTCAAGTCTTTAGCCGCTGAGTGTTCTACCGAGAGAGCTTGGAGAAGGGGTCTAGAAGAGCTTGGAGAAGGGGTCTAGAAGAGCTTTGAGAAGAAGAAAGGGAGAGCTTGTGTGAGAGGGAAAAGTAGTGTGAGGGGTTTACACGGTTGCTCCAAGCAAGTGTCGTGCTTGTTTCCTCCAAGTGTCTATCTAGATTTCTTGGGTGGCTTTGAGAAGAAGTTCTTCAGCTCAAAAACCGTCAAGGTTCTCTGCCATCATTTAGAGGGTGAAAAAGGAGGTCGTGGTTCTTTGCCATCACCAAGTGGGTGAAAAATGAGGCCGTGGTTCTCCGCCATCACTAGGAGAATAAAAAAAGAGGTCAAGGTTCTCTACCGCACTGGGTTGATGAAAAGATTGTAAGGGCTTCTCCACCTAGCTGTGGGGGCTAAAGGACAGACACTAAAGGTTTAGTGTAATACTCAGAGAGGACTCCAGAGAGTGGATGCAGGTCATTATTTGACTGAACCACTATAAAATTTTTGTGTGCTTATTCTGATTTCTTATTTTTCACACTTTACTTTTTTTCATTTAATTTCTGTGATAATTACTTGATGGAAACCTGTGGTAGTTATTTTATTATGTTGATTAGCCTATTATTATCATCTTTGTGACCTTTGATAAGTCAATTTATTTTCGCATCAGGTGATAGTTTTTGCTTTCTTTTTAATTACTGAAAGATAAAAAAATATAAGTTTTGTCTTAAATTAAGGAATAGGTTTTTAAAACTACCAATTCACCCCCCCCCCCCCCCCCCTCCCTCTAGGTATACCTAGGGACATTTCACTTAGGCTTAACATCCAAAAAATTTTCATTTGACATGATCTATTTTGAATGTAGGAAACAAGGGCACCTGTGAACTGACTGCCCCAACCTATAGACTCACCCAATCAAGGAGAAGAGTGAAGAGAAGGGAAAGTTCAAAAAGGCGAAGAACAGACACAAAGCATTTTAGGTTGACTCCGCCTCCGAATAGTCTGACCAAGAAGCAACGGAGGAGGTAACAAATTTGTGTCTTATGGCTAATAATTATCTTGATCAGTCAGATCAAGATGAGGTATGTCAATTATTATATGATGAACTTTTTATTATATCAAAAAATTTATGATTCATATAGTAAGCTTAAAATAATGTATGGTAGCTTAAACACTGACTTTTTTAATCTACAAAAGAGCATGATAGTCTGGTAGTTGAGTATTCTACCTTAGATAGTGATCACATGTCTTTCATTGATGAATTTGATACATTAAACAAGAAGTATATCGAACTAACCAATGTATATAAATCCATGAACTCAAAGCATCTTGGATTTAGAAGATTCATTCAAACAATTACAAGAACTTACAAGTGAATTATATAGTAATGAGTATGCATTGAAATTAGAAATAACAAGCTTTGAAAGTACAAATAAATTCCTAAAAGCAAAAATTCATACATTGCAATAAAATATAACACCACCTATATTAACACAATGGCATAATCCTACATCACTGCATGCATCATATACCCCTAGGAAGAGGTACCACAACCCACATAGATTAGCAAACCATTTCCTAAGTGTTAGGTGTCATTCTTGTGGCATACTAGGTCACATAACTCGCACTTGCACAATTCACCATAGAACACATATAGTGTGGAGACTATAATCACTTGCACCACAATATAACATGCATGCAAGTCATTCATCAAAGCATAAGATGGAACCTAAACACACTTTGGTTTCTAGATCTAATATTTGATTGACTCTATAAGAGTGCTCTCATAAAAGGCCTAGTGAGAGCATGTGGTACATGAACAACGGATGCTCAAGGCACATAATTGGAGACAGTAAGCAACTCTTCACGTTGGAGGCTAGGGCAGGAGGTAGTTACACTTGGAGATAATACCACTAGGAAAGTGGTAGGTTCAGGTATGATTGGTAATTTCAAGAATTTTATTAATAAAAATATTTTGCTAACAGATGGACTCAAACATAACTTGCTTAGCATTAGTCAACTGTGTGATAAATGCTTTAATATTAAATTCTTATATATTACTTGCATGATTAGTTTAAATGGAAATATTATTTTAGAAGAAAAAAGGATTAATAATATCTACATGCTTGATTTGAATTATATCGAGTCTATTAATTCCTTATGTTTGAAAATAATTGTTGATGAATTATGGATATGGCATAAGAGACTATGTCATATAAGTATGAAAACTATTAGGAAGATAACCCAAAAAGACCTAGTTAAAGGCATACCTAAACTAGAATTCTCCAAGGACCACCTTTATGATGCCTGTCAACTAGGAAAGCAAATCAAAACTTTCTTTCATTTAATCAAGGACATCATCACCTCTAAGCCACTAAAAATTCTTATATGAATCTATTTGGACCCATTAGTATAGCCAACTTAGGAGGTAAATCATATGGCTTTGTGATTCTGATAACTATTCTAGATTCACATGGGTTAGATTCCTAACACAAAAGAGTGAATCATTTGAGGAATTTAAAATCTTCTCCACATGGATACAAAGAAAATTAGGGTGTGAGATATCGACCATTCATAGTAATCATGGTGGAGAGTTTGAAAATAATAAATTTTTTATCAGGAGTTAGGCATAGAATATAATTTTTTAGCTCTTAGAACCCCTCTATAGAATGGGGTTACTGAAAAGAAAAAATAGAACCTTACCCCCAGGTTTTAAGAACTCTAAATTTCCCAATCATGTATTCAAACTAAAGAAGGTGTTATATGATTTGAACCAAGTACCTAGAACTTGGTATGAAAGGCTGAGCATTTTCCTCCTAGATAGAGCTTTTATAAGGGTAGTGTAGACACCATCTTATTCCTAAAGAAAGAAGGAGAAGATCTACTCATTGTTCAGATTTATGTTGATGATATACTATTTAGATCTACAAATAAAAATATTTATGATAAATTCACAAAAATAATGAGTGAGGAATTTTAGATGAGCATGATGGGAAAGCTTACATATTTCCTTAGATTTAGTGTGAAGCAAAGGGATGATGGAACTTTCCTTAACTAGACAAAGTATATTAAAGATATCCTTAAGAAATACGAGATGAAAAATGCTAAGATAATCAATACTCCTATGAGCTCCACGATTCAATTAGATAAGGACCCAAATAAAAAATCAGCTGACTAGAAGAAGTATAGAGGGATAATTGGATCACTTCTTTATTTAACTGCAGGTAGACCTGATATAATATTTAGTTGTTGACCTCATTTTTATATGAGATCATCAGAACCTATCCAAATTTCTACTTATTGATCTGATGGTTGATAATCATCCAAGTGTTAATCATTCAGAACTCAATTATCCAAGTGTATCATCCAACAACTTTGATTGATCAATTATGGGTGATCGTATTATATGAACACCTACTTCGTACTGGATGATACATGTGGCACTAGACCTTGGACGAATTAAATTCGACTGATATGATATTAAATATTGTATCATGCTGTACGAACACCTATTCATATAAAATAATCTTATCAGCCAACAATCGTCCAGGCTGACTCCTCGGGATGATCATCTTTATACTGATTGTCTAATATGATTCTGATCATACTGTATGATAAGATCACATTTTTTAATTGATCGAACTGGGTGAATTGAATACACTCGATTATAGTGTACGATACCATATCATACTGTATGATATGATTGATTTTTATTTAAAGGGAGGGAAATCAAAGTTTTTTTCACTCAACTCTTCTCAAATCTTTTTCCTTCCTTCCTATGATCTTACTCCTTGCAAATGGCCAGTGGAAAATGATCAAGAGCTCTCGTCGAAAGCTCCTTCTGACATCTCATGGATCTATATTTTACTGAAGCAGCTGGCGAAGAGGCATACAATCATTACAAGGCTATTGGGATCACACCCTCAAAAATAAAAAATCAGGAAGTTCTAAACTTTTAGGTACTTACTCTCTTAGCTCGCACCACTCTTTAGTTCATTCTCACTCTTGCCTACCCTTTCAACTTTGAACTTCTTTTTGAATTCTTTGCAAGCCTTCAGATCAACAATGAGGGCATTGTCCTCCAATCCTATGTCAATAGAAAGTCAGTTGAAATCATCTACCAAGACGTTGACCAATTCTACCACTGAGAAAATTTTCACTCTTTAGCTTTTCTCCCTGACTATGATTGGTGTTGCAAATTTGAATTCAAAAATTATAATTTTGATGATAACAAACATTTCTGTCACTACTGCACATTTATGTAGTTGCCCTGCCTACTAACTTTTCAGGTCCACAAGATCAGTTGCAATTCAAGCCAGCTCAAGATTGGATAGATCAGGACTGAGTCAGTCTGTAACTTTTTAATTCTAATTATTTTTACCTTTTCTTGAGTCAAATATAATAAGGTGGATTCTGATGCTAAGTAACCTTGCACACACACACTCAGGGGAAGAAATTTGGTAAGTCAGAGAGTTTTTTATTTTTTGATCATATCATACGGGATGATCCAAAATTATTCTAGATGATCAGTTAAAAATAAAAATCCTAATTAGGGCATTTGGGGTTAAGTAAATTTGGTTAGGTAGATTGTATTGGACGATCCTCCCATCGTCTTGGATGATATATTTAAATTCAAAAATCAGCCACCAATCACATTTTAGGTAATATTTTATTTTAAAATTTTGAACTAATCTTACAGGAAGATCTTGATCGTCCTGGATGATTCATTATAATATTGCCTAAAATAATCCCTTGATTAGGAGACTAATTATAGTTAAATTGATCAATCACATCATACAAGATGATCGATCTGATCATCTTGGATGATCCTTTATATTTTGTGGGATGATCACCAATCATCCCGGATGAAAACCATGATTTTCTTCTAATCGTCCGGGATATCGACCTGGATGTCCCGAACTCTTGTTTGGATGATTTGTCAATTTCCAATCAAAATGAATTGATCATCCCAGGAGATTATTTAATTATCCTGGATGAAAATCCATATTTTCTTCTGATCATCCTGGATATCATCCTGGACGTCCTGAATAATTGGCTGGATGATTTGTTGATTTCCACTCAAATTGAACTAATCATCTCGGATGATCGTGGAATCACCCTGGATGATATATGAAATTATTTCTTTTGATCATCTAGATAGTGGAAATCATCCTGGTTAAATGGTTGTTTGTTACAAATCTGGATTCAAGCACTATAGTTTTCATGATATCAAACATTCCTGCTTCATTACTGTTACTACTGCATATCTATTTTAGTTGCCCATGCTTACTAACTTTTTAGGTTCACAAAGTCAATTATAATCCAAGCTAGCTCAAGATTAGGTAGACTAGGACTGCGTTAGTCTGTAAGTTTAAATTTCAATGGTTTTTATCATTTCTTGAGTCAAATGTAATAAAATGAATCCTGATGCTAAGTAACCTTTCACACACACACTATGGGAAGAAATTTGGTGAGTTTGAGAGTCTTCTGAATTTTGAGCATATCAAACAGGATGATCTAAAATTGTCTTGGATGATCAATTCAAAAAAGAAACCCTAATTAGGGTATCTGGGCTAAGTAAGTTTGATTAGACAGATCGTCCTAGATGATCCTCCCATCATCCTGGACGATATGTTTAAATTCAAAAATTAGTCGCCAATCATATTTTAGGAAATATTTTATTTTTAGATTTTTGTTCTGATCGTACAGGACGATTCATTACAATTTTACCAAAAATGATCCCTTGATTAGGAGAATAATTATGGTTTAATTGATCAATCACATCGTACAGGATGATCCACTTGGATCATCCTGAACGATCCTTTGTATTTCATGGGACGATCTCCAATCATCCTAGATAAAAACCATGATTTTCTTCTTATCATCCAGGATATCATCCTGGACATCCTGAGATGTCAACAGGATGATTATCGATTACCACCCAAAATGAATTGATCGACTCGGACAATTGTGAAATCGTCCAGGACAAAAACTCTTATTTTCTTCTGATTGTCTAGGATATCGTCCTGGACATCCCGAGCCCTTATCTGGATGGTTTATTATTTTCCACTCAAATTGAATTAATCATCCCGCACGATCATAAAATCATCCTGGACCATATGTAGAAAATGTTTCTTCTGATCGTCCAGACCATGGGAATCGTCCTGGTAAAATGGCTGATTTTGTACTGATCGTACAGGACGATCGACAGATCGTTCTGGATGATATAGTCTTCAAGTTGAATTTTAGGTCATTTTTTGAGGCCTTCTATTTAAGCTCTTTAACCATCTCTTCAGTAATCTTTTGCTGATTTTTCCACTTCAAGAGAGCTTAGAGGAGAAGGAGAGTTAGGGAGAGAGAGAGGATCTTATGAGGGGGAGTTTGTGAGGGGATTCACAAATGTTGCTCCAAGTAAGGATTTAATTGTCATCTTCTTTCTTCGTCCTTAATTCTGTGGTGGCTCTAGGGAGATGATCATCAGCATCAGAACTAGGTTTTCTGCCTACTTCAAGAGGAAGCAAAAAGAGTTCAAGGTTCTCTGTCTGCTTTAGGAGGAAGTAAAAGAATTCTGGGGTTCTATGCCCGCTTCAGGAGGAAGCAAAAGGAGTCAAGGTTCTCTACCTCACCGGTGTCGATGGAAATATTTTGTAAGGGCTTCTCCGCCTTGCTGGGGGAGAAAAAGGAGAGTCACTATAGTGTTTAGTGCAATACTTGGAGGGGAGGCTCCAGGGAGTGGACATAGGTCAAGTTGACCGAACCACTATAAATCTGGTGTATTCTTTTCATTTATTTTTCCATATGTTAATTTTTGCATATTTCTGTGATCTGGTCTGTAGTTGAAAATTTGATTTTAGTTATCTACTTTCGCTTACATTGCTCGTGTTTTAAATATTAAAAAAGATAAAAATATTTTTCTGTTTGTGCAAGAATTTTTAAAATACTAATTCACCCCCCCCCCTCTTGGTTAGCCTTAGGACTAGTTCATAAGGGCTTAACAACCCTAACAAACTTTCAAGTGATATCAGAGCGGGATTCATAAAATTAAGTTTTGGAAAACTTTTGAATTTTGATCCATGCCTAATTTTAAAAATTATAATACTACGTAAGGTTATTCAATCACACGATTACCGTTATTTGATAATATTTTTTTTAATTTTTAAAAAACTTGCATGTCTACCTTTTTGCATTCGATCGATTATCACATGTGGATACATGCTAAAGAAGGTTATGTTGCACCCTATATACTTATTAATGGAGTTAAAACTAAAATTCCTTTCACTGAATGGACAACTGATGATAGAGAACTTGCTCAATTGAATGCTAAATGTTTGAAGGGTTTTTTCTGTGAACTAAAATCTGAAGATTACATGCATGTCTCTACTTGCACTACTAGTAAAGCAATTTGGGATAAATTATGCATTACTTATGAAGGCACATTTGATGTTAAACAATCTAGGCTGAATATTTTGCTTCATGACTACAGATTCTTTCGCATTAAATTAATGAATCAATTTTTGAAATGTATGCTAGGTTTACACAGATTGTTACTTCTTTGCATGCCTTAGGAAAAGAGTTAACTAACTATGAAAAAGTGAACAAGATTTTACGATGTTTACCTTCTTTCTTTGATGCTAAAATTACTACAATTACTGAATCAAAAGATTTGAATAATTATTCAATTGATAACTTATTTGGATCACTAATTGCTTACAAGTAAGGAGTGAACCAAAGGCAGCTTGATACAGGTGAGAAAAAGAAGGAGAAAGCTATAGCCTTGAAGGCTGATGAGTCCAACTCTAGGTCTTCAAGTTCTGATGATGATGACATGGCCTTAATCATAAGGCAATTCAAGTGCTTCTTGAGGAAGAAACAAAAGCATCATCAGAAGTGGAACAAAGATAAATATGGTAAGAATTTTAAAGGATCATCTTATATTATTTACTTTGAATGCAGGAAGTCTGGACATCTGAAGTCTGATTGCCCTACACTTAAGACTCACCTAAGCAAGGAAAAGGGTGAGGAGAAACCCAAGTTCAAGAAGGATAAGAAGAAGATCCAAAAGGCTTTTTGGGCTGATTCAGCATTTGACTCCTCTGAAACTGAAGCTGAAGAGGAGGTAACTTGGTCACTCTGACCAAGAAGAGGTATGTGAATTAACGTATGATCAATTGCTTGAAGTTTCTGAGAAAATTCATACATCGTACAGGAAGTTAAAAAAATTGTATGTTAGCTTGAAACTGAAATTTCTGAACTTACAAAAAGAGCATGAAATTTTAATTAAAGATCATTCCACCTTGGATAGCAATCATATGGTATTACTTGATGAATTTGATGAATTAAATAAAAAGCATTCTAATTTATCTGACGAGCATGATATCTTGAAAACATCACATGTTGAATTAGGAATTGCATTCAATGAACTAGAAACTCTTGCATCAGAACTAGATAATAGGGAGCATGCCTTACAAATGGATATTTCAATTCTTGAAAGTGAAAATAAGTTTTTAATACTTGAATTAATTACCCTCAAGGAAAATAGCAAACCCTGTGCACTTGAAGAATTTCATAAATCATCACATTAGCATGCATCATGTAAACCTAGGAAGAGGCACTATCACCCATGTAGATTAGTTAACCTTTTTTCTAGTGTTAGATATTTTTCTTGTGGCATGCTAGGACATATCTCCCACACTTGCACCATTTACTGTATAACACATTTGGTGTGGAGACCAAAATTACAAAATTCACAGCATAGAATGCATGCATCACATTCGTCATTTCATCACAAGGGACCCAAACCTGTTTGGGTTCCTAAATCTGACATTTGATGATTTTATAGGGATGCTCTCACAAAAGGCCTCATGAGAGCATGTGGTGCCTGGATAGAGGATGTTCAAGGCTTATGACTAGAGATATAAATCAATTCATTTTGCTGGAAACCAGGGCAGGAGGCAAGGTTACACTTGGAGATAACACCACCAGGAGAGTGGTGGGATCATGTATAATTGATAATTCAAAAAATTTCATCATTGATAATACTTTACTTGTAGATGGACTGAAACACAATCTACTCAGCATCAGTTAGCTCTGCGATAAAGGCTTCAGCATAAAATTTCTGTCAACTTGCTGCCTTATAAGCTTAAATAACAAAATTATTTTACAAGAAAAAAGGATCAATAATGTCTACATGCTAGATCTAAATTACTTTAAAGCTGATATTACTATTTTCTTAAAATCAATTACTGATGAATCATGACTGTAGCATAGGAGATTATGTCATGCAAGCATGAAAAGCCTTAGGAAGATCACCCAAAAAGACTTAGTGAGAGGTGTCCCCAAGATAGAGTTCACTAAGGCCACCTGTGTGATGCCTGTTAGTTAGGGAAGTAATTCAAATCCTCATTCCGCTCAATCAAAGACTTAAACATTAGGAAACCCTTAGAAGTCCTACACATGGATCTCTTTGGACCTACTAACACTTCAAGCTTATGAGGGAAAGTTTTTGGGTATGTGATTATTGATGATTATTCAAGGTTCACCTGGGTTAGATTCTTGTCTCATAAAAGTGAATCATTTGAGGAGTTGGATCTTTTTCACTTGGATTCAGAGGAAGCTAGGTTGTGAGATTGTGGCTATTCATAGTGATCATGGTGGAGAGTTTAAAAATGAGAAGCTTGAAACCTACTATAAGGAGCAAGTGATAGATCATAATTTTTTAGCTCCTAGGACCCCTCAGCAGAATAGGGTAGCTGAAAGGAAGAATAAGACCCTAGTAGAAGCCACTAGATTCAAGTTAGCTGAGTACTCACTTTCTAAATACTTTTGGGCAGAAGTGGTGAATACAACCTATTATGTTCTGAATAGGGTAGATCTTAGATCTAAGCTGAACAAAACACCTTATAAAATTCTTAAGGGTAGGACACCCAACCTCTCTCACCTTTGTATCTTTGGATGTAAGGTATTCATTCTGAATACTGGGAAGTCTCAACTAGAAAAGTTTGACCCAAAATCTGATGAAGGAGTGTTCCTAGGTTACTCAAGTGCTGGGAAATCATATAGAGTCTTCAAGAAAAGAACCCTAATTATTGAGGAGACCACTCATGTTGTGTTTGATGAATCTAATAATTCTGGAGGGTCAAGAGTAGAAAAAGAGGAGGTTGTAGAAGTCACCAAAGGAATAGAATCTATAAATCTGGAGGAAAGGATAGAACCTGATGTTACACTGCCTAGAGAATGGAGATATTCTTCGAGTCATCCTAAAGAACTGATCTTAAGAGACCCTTCTGAAGGTGTTAGAACTAAGTATGGACTTAGAAAAGAAGTGAACCACTCTACCTTCAATTCAATGACTGAACCCACCAACATCAATCAAGCCCTTTTTGATGAATTCTAGATCCTAGCCATACAAGAGGAACTAAACTAATTTACTAGGAATGATGTTTGGGAGCTGGTAGAAAGACCTAAAGATCAGAGTGTAGTAGGAACCAAATGAGTGTTTAAGAATAAAATGAATGATTCTAGTGTGGTGGTTAGGAATAAGGCAAGATTAGTGGCTAAGGGGTACAACCAAATAGAAGGGATTAATTTTGAGGAAACCTTTGCCCCAGTAGCCCGTTTGGAAGCTATTAGAGTGCTACTAGCCTTTATCTGTTATAAGGGATTGAAGCTTTTTCAAATGAATGTCAAGAGTGCCTTTTTAAATTGGATAATAAAGGAATATGTGTTTATAGAGCAACCCCCTGGCTTTGAGAATTCTCAATTTTCAAATCATATTTTCAAATTAAAAAAAGGCCTTGTATGGATTAAAACAGGCACCTAGAGTATGGTATGAGAGGCTTAACACATTCCTACTAGAAAAAGAGTTTGTTTAGGGGAGCATAGACACGACTTTTTTCTGAGGAGAGTAGGAGATGAATTACTCATTATCCAGATCTATGTTGATGATATACGTTTTGGATCTTCTGATAAAAATTTATGTGATGACTTTTTTAAAATAATGAGTAAGAAATTTGAGATGAGTATAATGGGAGAATTATCCTACTTTCTTGGATTTAGTATAAGGTAAATGGATGATGGAACTTTGTTTGTGTTGAAAGTGGGGTTTTGAAAAGGATTAGTTTTCTTTGGAAATTTTAATTTAGGATTTTCAGTCTCAAAATCGAACAAGTCAGCATGAACAATATATCGCCTCGGGAGGCAAAGATATCATTCTCTAGTGGGTTCAAATAATGAAACTAAAATTTCATCCATACTGCAATAGTTAAATTCAGGGAAGAATTACATCTATCCCCAAAGGGTCAGAATGATGTTCTATTTATATTTAACTATTACAATCTAGATGAGAGATTACTAATTTTATATTCAAAGGCTTGCTACGAAATGATATATCTTCTCGAAGGAAAAAAATATCATTTACTAATCGATCATTTGAATATGATGATAATGATCATCATTGATTTTAATTTTTCCAAAGAAGACTAATTGAGTTTTGAAAACCAATTTTTGAAAAAGTTAATGTGGGATCTAAACTTCCTACGAGTGCAAGCCCTCGTAGTTAATTACATCGTAGGGAGGTTGAATTCCCTATGAAAACTCTTGATTAGAATAACGACAAAAAATTTATTTAAGGAATTTTTGAGGAGTGATATCAAGGGAGTGAGGCTTGAATTCTAATTGGGATTGGATCAAATTGGAACACTTATTCCAAAAGGTCAAAGGAGGAAAAGTAGGAGGTGTCTTGAGATTTTGAAACCTTTTAGAAATACCCCAGCCTACCCTATATATTGGGCTTTAGTATTTTGGAGAGAGAAATCTTTATGTTCGAGTTAAAATTTTATTAGAAAGTTGGGACTTATATTCCTGATCACTAGATCAGGAGAATGCCCAAAAAGTGAGGGTGGATACTAACCTACCAAGTGGGTATGACATCCCCGATCAAGATCCCATGGTTTTCCATCATCCTGAGTTTGTCGGTGTCCTTAGCCTACTTAGTCGAGTGCTGACTAGAGGATCCTTGTTAGCAACCATGGGTTACCTCATTCAAGGGGACCTTGTAGGCCAAGAGGCTGGGGACCTAATCCTAGGCTGACAAAAAGGAAGTGCACAGGTCTGTGGATAATGATCCTATGTCTATGTTATCTAACCTAGGTTGCCACCACAAGCATTAAATATAATCATCACACAAATTCAATATAATAAGTAATGATCAATCAACAATTATTTTGCATGCAAATTAACGCATCTCAGAAGTAAAAAGAAACACAGGCCTAACCTAAAGCTAGAGTCCGTGTCCTAACAAACTAATTTAAGTGTGTGTAGCAGGCTGTGTGGCCGGGATATACCCTAGAATAGGTGATTTATTGAAGTTGTCTAATGTTTGGATTTGTTGAAGGCCGAAGGGTGAATTTGGTTAGAGTTCAAATATTAATGTATTAAAGTTTAGTTTAAGATGTATTTTAAGGGTTGATTAATTAAGTGGATTTAATTAATTAAAGATTAAGGGATCGATAAATTTTAATTAATTTGATTAATTACTAATTTTTAAGATTAAAATTAACTTAGATTTTTCATCAACCGGTTTGTTGTGTTGTGCCACCAGGCTCAAGGAACCAGGTCTCCTTAGGACACGTAGCCCCACAGCCCGGAGTAATTCATCCTAAAAACCTAATTGATGTAGTTGGATTATGAATTTTAGTTTAATTAAATTATTAAGAGTCCCTTAATTTTAATGTTTTATACTCCATTGAATTCATTCATGGCATTGTGCCACCAGGCTCGAGGAACCAGACCTCCTTAGGACATGTAGCCCCGCAGCCCAGAGTAGTCCAGCCTAAAAACTTCATATTTGGAGTGATTGTTGTGTATTAGAATATTGGTTGAAGATTTTATTAATCAAGTTAGAGTTTTCTGAAATTTGAGTTGATTATTGAATTATTTAGAATTTTTAGATAATTTATCAAATCTTCTCAAATTAATTTTGATTGAGCGTTAGTGAATTATTAATTAAATTTTATTCAAAAGTTTCATCAAAATTTGAATTATTAATCTCTAGATTTTATTTAATTTTACTCAAATTTTAATGTGTTTTTGAAGTATTTTTATTGTTTAGGGTCAAATTTTAATTAATTATAAGTGAATTTAAATATCTAATAAATTAAAATGAAAGTTTAATTGAAATATTTTATTTTAAATTAAGATTAGAATTTTCTTCTCTTTATTTGTTCTCATTTGGATTTGTTTTATATCTTTGAATTTCATTTCATTTTTTTTAATGAATTTATCTATTTAATATTTAATTAAGAGGTAGCTAAAATATTAACTAAATTTTAATGAAGTTTATGCTTGAATTTTTTCTTTTAATGATTATGAATATTGATTAGGATCGAAGGTTAAATATTTTGAGGCATTCTATTTGAATTATTATTTATTGTTGGAGTTTTCAATTCTTAAAGAGGATTTAATGATTAATTATTGCTTAAGTTTGATTGAAGCCAAATTAATTGTATACACTAATCCTAAGGTGTAGTGTCACCAAATTTTCTATGTTTGATGTTTCATCACTAAAGGATATATGTGTGAATGCTAGAGTTTACCTAAGTTCTCTAAGACTCGTCCTTAATTATTATCCTTAAATGATACTAGTGTTGTAGTGGGATTTGCATTCAATGCTTCTAACCCTCGAACATATAGAAGGGTGTAAACAAATTATATCAATGGGTTTTGGGTTTACAGAAAAATAAATATAAATGAGATGCATGGGTTACTGCATGGACCTAAGGTTTGAGGAGCATACAACATTGGCTTATGGGATCTAGGGCCTTCTAAGTTTTAAAAAAAAATTCACCTGATCACTGGAGCTAGTCAACGGTGGTTCTAGCCATAACACCACCATTTGAAAGAAATTGGGGGGGGGGGGGGGGGGGGGGGGGCGACTGAAGCTCCTTTTCTCTATCCTCAAGCCAGCTCCATTATTCCCTCGCAAATAAGGCGAAGAGAGAAAGAGGTGTCAGAACTCAATGTATTGTAATTCATAAATGCATATTCATATAAAACTCATAATAATGTTTGAGAATTATTGTAGACATATAAGTATAAACATCAATTCAGATTATTCACTTCTAAACAAGTGCACATAAGCTTGTCTAGATTCACCGTTCTTCTACTTAAGCTAGCAAAATGATTCATTTCTAAGGAAAATAGGATTGAACAGCAATGGAAGTTCATAGCCAATAAAAAGACATCTTACAAATAACTGATGAGCCTCCACAATGGCCAACCAAACAAAACTATACAAATGACTATTGCAGATCAAGTTTCCAGAAAAGTGAACATAAATCCAAAGAAGGAAATCATTGCTACTATAAGAAAACATGAGAAATAAGTTAAACAAACCAAGTTTCACAACCTCAAAATATTTCTGGTTAATATTTCAATTACTCTCAACAGGAAATCAAGATTTACAAAACATTATCAAAGGACAAGAATAAAGATGTTATATGAAACGTTGAGTGATGAAATGCTTGAAATAACAAACACAAGATAAAAAGGTCCAAGTAGAAAAAAATAAACAACAAATGCCTCCCAAGTAGTCAAAAGTGTAAAGTTTTATTGATTAGGAATAACCAAATAGACAAAGCCTTGATAATAAACACAAGCCATAAGATTGATGAATAATATTTGCCTTAAAAGATAAAAACAGTTGCTTCAGTCGAAATGGGAAGAAAACTTAAATATTTTGATACATCAAGAGCCTTTAAGTGCTAATATAGAAAATTTTGTGAATATAGAAAATTTATAATGCAAAACATCATATTAGATAACACATGCAACTTATAATATTCATGATAAGGATATGCAGATTAGGAAGGAGGTTCGTAATATCTTTTCACCTATAAAAGAATGAAGTTGTGAAAAGATTAAAAAAATGTACAATGTCAGATGCTTGAACTGAAGTAAACATAAACCTCATGTATTCCTGAAAAAAAAAATTTATATTGCTGCTCATATGACGATAGAAAAAAAATAAATTGTACTAAAAAAAGAATCCATGGTAAAAAAAATGTTGATCAAAGTTACATAAGTGACTAGTGTATTTAATGGTGATTTCGCTCATGATAAAGTTCCAAGCTCATGCAAACATGTGGGCTGCCCCAATTGAGCAAATTAGGTTAACTTTAGTGCGCAAAGCAATGAAGAAGAAAATCAAAATAAATGTAACACCATGGTGTTTTAACCATTATAGGTTATATCAAGTAAATCACATCCACTACAGATTATTACCTCAACCATGTTCTCCTTTGTTACCATACAAAGTGCATAGATTTAGAGAGTGAATCACATCGTACATCAATTGAATCTTAAAGGGCTTCTTATCAAATAGAATGAATGAATCTATCAGCTATATAAAAAAAATCCTGAAATTATGAAAGAAGAAAAGGCCACGTGTAAATGAACATTGATTTAGATAGGTATAAATTTACAAAATCTTTGCTTTAAGTATCAAGAAACAAAAACTTTGCTTTAAACATCAAGAAACAACAAGAAAATCTTCCCAAATTTTTTCCAAATGACCAAGCAAGATGTTGTGGGTCACAACGTTTGGGCGGTACCCCCAGCTAGCATTTCATCAAATAGCCTAAAAGCCATCTCAACTTTATCTGCTTTACCAAAACATTCAACCAAGGTGTTGTACATGAGCTGTAACATTACTTCTCAATGGTAAACTATAACACTATCCTCAAGAAGGTTTTAACCAAGAACAAAATGTAGATAAATGTGTTGATTGTACATGTTTTGTCACAAACGGTGATAGAAGAGCAAACACCACCTATCATCACCATAGATATCCATTCCTTTCTATCATACTTCTCAAGAAAGTGAGCAAAACAAAGAAAAATGCTTTTTCAACTTATCACCAAGACACCTTACCCGAATTCTATAAATGAAGCAATTTGACCATGGAGTTGCACATAGACTTCTCCCAACTAATCATGATTCATGGAGACCAAGTATGAATTCAACAGATTGCCAAAAAGAAACGCCACAAATCTATTTCTTCTGTCAAGCATGGCATATACATATCTCAGAAACCTTTTCATCTTTCATGTAAAAACTAAACTCCCACTCACACATAGTTTCAACTGGATGCATAGGTCGAACACAAATTAAGAAAAAGAAACGAATACAACTCCAACCTATTTCAAGAATTCAAATCCCTCCAAAGTAGCCACTTGATCTTTTTGCATATTAACAATTTGTATATATGAATTTAACACATGATTCATTAAAACACAAGAGAGACCACCTTCTCATCTACTGAAGGACCATGCTTATGTACCAAAATTGGAGCAAAGAAGAAGAAACATCATTTCAATTCCTCAGATCTACCAACAAAGCCACTAAAGCATGTTTCAACACCACCATTGTCACGAGAAGTTATCAATCAATTTATTAACACTTGCCAAACTCCCTTGAAATATACATACAATACCTATTGGAAGACAAGAATATAAGTCTGCATGAATACCCCTCATGACAAGTAGTTCATTCAATATATGAAAATTTATCCGTCACCGAGCAAGCTTACAACCACAACTATCTTAGCAGCTGCTGCAATTTGAGCCATTAACAATAGGATATCAATATTCTTGTGATCACCAATCATGAAATTATTAAGAATAGAAGAGTCACTGTACAGACCAGATCACATGGTTTCCTCTTTTCAATTTTCTAAAAAACAGGCTTGTAGTTATAGAATGATTCTTCACAAAGGTAAGCATGTCTACGTAAATATATATATATATATATATATATATATATATATATATATATATATATATATATATATATATATGCATATATGGTCACTGAGATGGTATGACTATATATATAAATGCTTGGAAATCGCAAGAGGCTCATCTCTATTGAATAAGATTTTTTTAGGTTCTTAATTCCTCATTAAGAAGATTATTTCTTTGTACAACTACTGCAACCCCTTACATTGTATAAAAGAGAGATGACGTACTAAAAACATTTAAATAGAAAAGACCTGTTGCTAGCTTGATAAAAAATGAATTGACCCAAACATGGTCACAACTTGCTCAAGCTTGAATTCATGACATCATCAACAGATAGCAATCATTGACAAAATATCACATCAAAAACATAGAATGGGCCAATGCATTCTCAAGGATTACCATGATTATTCCATTTTTACATACATATGTATGGGTTCATGCATCAATGTATTTATTAATCATGGCTAAATGAGATTTTTTTAGCAAAACTCATCAAGCGGCGAATAAAACCAACACATATTGTCTAGAGCATTTGATTCCAGAGCATTGAAATACACAAGGTTTATAGATGTCGATGTAAGATAGAAGCTATCGAAAGAATTGTTAAAACTCTTGTACCATTTTCTTATAAAGAAAACAATAAGAAAAGTTTAAAAAAAATATCTCTATATTAATCTCCACCAAAAATAGTGAGAAATCTCACTTAATCTCAATGAATTTACATGATATAAATGTGTGTTGAATCCTCATAGAATACGTGAGAAAGACTAATGAAGCAGTATACTACTCTTCCTAAACCACGTAGAAGAAATCATGTTCTTGCTTGGCTTTAGGAAAGAGATAGATTTCAATTCCTTCTTGACACAAAATCTTATAAGACAAAATCAAATATATGTATATAAAAAAACCCATATTGGAGTGAAAAAAATGCCCCCTGATTTGGGGAAATAAAATTAAGAGAATGCCAAGAGGAAGAAAATAGGATATGGCTATTTTAATCCTCAAGAAATACTCATTCCAAATTATAAATAATCATAAAATCTCAAATCATTGATGGACTCCAGTCATCCGGATTCAAGCAGATTTGAGCAGAGGAAATGTAAGGAGCTAGTAGGATGAAGAAGAAGAGATTACCGTTAGAGAAGAAGGTTGTTGACTTCAATCACACAAGTAAGTTATTCGAACAAGGCCACCTCCCATTCATCTCTTCTGTCCACCTCACTTTCCTCTGAGTAGACCTCCTCCTTCTTCCTATTAGCCAGACGGATAGAGAAGAGGAGAGCGGCTGATGTAGTGTCGAAAAGAAGAGAGGGCTTGCAGCTCTGGATGCGATAGAGATGTGTAGAAAATGGCTAGGTTTTGAATTGTGGAATCTGACAGGAATCCCTTCAGCCGGCCCTAGCTATATGAAGAATCAAAAGGCCATCATGCCTTTTAAAACTTGATCGAATGGTTGATATAAGCCCTTCCTACCTTCCCTTGTTCTTGACACTAAAGGCCAATATTAAAGCTATAATTAAGGCAATTGAAATGAAATGATTGAATAAAAAAAGTTAGTACAATTCATTCTTGGATTCACACTAATTTGATTGAAAGTATTCAAGTTAAATAACACCATTTTGATTTATATCGAGCTGATCAAAGCCGCCAAGTTTTAAACTAAATACGAATTGGTTGACTCAATTTTAGGTCACTTGATTGAATTTATTTGATAAAAATCAAACGAGTTATGATTGACGATTGATTGAAAATTGGATGTTTGAAGCTTAATTAAAACTGAATTAAAGTGTGAAAGAAGATTTAATTGAAGTATAATTACAGACTGGATTGGAGTGTGATCGAAACTTGATTGAAAAATGATTGAAGATTGATTCGAAGTTAATTAAGAGTTGGTTTGGGATTTGATTGGGATCTATACGATCGACAAGTGAGCACCTACCGATCATTAGGTCACCAAAAGAAAACCCAGGTGGGTCCTAATGACCTCATATAGAAATGAGGTCAATAAACTTTTCTTAATGAATTAAAATATATAAAGGACATCCTGAAGAAATATGAAATGGATAAAGCCAAGCCAATCAACACTCCCATAAGCTCCAATGTCTATTTAGATAAGGATTCAAATGGAAAATTTATTGATCAGAAGAAGTATAGAGGAATAATTAGATCACTTCTTTACCTGACTACTAGCAGACCATATATTATATTTAGTGTTTATCTCTGTGCTAGATTTCAGGCTGATCCGAAGGAGTCCCACATGACTGCTGTTAAGAAAATTCTTAGATATCTATTAGAGACCCAAAACTTAGGAATCTGGTATCCTAGGCACAACACCTCCTTTGAAATTATAGGATACTCTGATTCTGACTTTGTAGGATGTAGGGTGGATAGAAAAAGCACCTCTGAAATATGTCAATTCATAGAACAATCCTTAGTCTCCTAGTCCAATAGAAAATAGAACTCAATTGTACTGTCTACTACTGAAGCTGAATACATTGCCTTAGGAAGTTGTGTGGCCCAAGTCCTTTGGTTAAAGCAATAAATTCTAGATTTAGGACTTCCTGTAGGCATAATTTCTATCCTATGTGATAACACTAGTGCCATCTGTATTTCAAAGAACCCAATCCAACATTCTAGGACCAAACACATCGACATCAGGCACCACTTCATTAGGGACCATGTTACCAAAGGAGACATAGAGCTATATCATGTAGCCACTGAAAACCAACTGACATATATCTTCAAAAAATCACTGGCCTTTGAAACCTTAAGCACCTTAAGAACTAGATTAGGTGTGATAGATATTCATGCTTAAAATTGATACTATCTGTTTATGTTTTAGTACTTAGTTTTTGTTTGATTTGTTTGTCTGTTTTTTTTTATATGTTTTTGATTTCCTACTAATGTTTCTTATTTTTTTGTTGTTATTTGTTTGATTTGGTTAATTCTTTTTATGTGCTTTCCTTTCATTTTTGATTTCCTGTTTATTTTTTTCAAAATTAGATCACTACTTACTACTGCTGATAAACTGGATTTTTAAATAAGAGTTTTTCCTTATTTTTATCTAGAAGCTTATAACTAGTGCCATCTGTATTTCAAAGAACCCAATCCAACATTCTAGGACCAAACGCATCGACATGAGGCACCACTTCATTAGGGACCATGTTACCAAAGGAGACATAGAGCTATATCATATAGCCACTGAAAACCAACTGACATATATCTTCAAAAAATCACTGGCCTTTGAAACCTTAAGCACCTTAAGAACTAGATTATATGTGATAGATATTCATGCTTAAAATTGATACTATCTGTTTAAGTTTTAGTACTTAGTTTTTGTTTGATTTGTTTGTCTGTTTCTTTTTATATGTTTTTGATTTCCTACTAATGTTTCTTGTTTTTTTGTTGTTATTTGTTTGATTTGGTTAATTCTTTTTATGTGCTTTCCTTTCATTTTTGATTTTCTGTTTATTTTTTTCAAAATTAGATCACTACTCACTACTGCTGATAAACTTGATTTTTAAATAAGAGTTTTTCCTTATTTTTATCTAGAAGCTTATAAGCAGTGATTGACTTCTCTAAAATAGTTAAGTGAAGAAACATTGATGATTATTTCTCTTCCTCTTACTCCTTTAATGGTGTATTTTTCTTTTTGAATAAAAATCTTTTTCAAAATTAAAAAGTTAAACTTTGAAATAGAGATATATTTTAACTTCCTACAGTAATCTATCTCATATGAGTGGTGTTCCAAATCATTGAATCACTTTCATGTTTTCTTAACCAGGTGATTACATTTATCATAGGAGAATGATTCTATTTTGTGGATTACTTTTCCTTATCTAAGAGAGTGTTTTTTTCTTCTCTTATATCTGGAAGATAATTTCATGAAAGGAAGCTCGCAAAAGATGCACAAAGTGCTCCAATCAATTGAAAAAAGAGGCACAAAATGAGCCCAACACTGAAAAGATGCATAATATTTGCCAAAAAATTAAAAAGATACACAAAGTGTATCAAAAATTAAAAGATGTGCAAACTGCACCAAATAATTAAAAAAGAGGTACAAAATGAGCCCACAAAGCTTGCTCCTCTTTCAAACCTTTAAAAAATCTTAGAAGAATTCGTGTGCCACTTAATATATTCAAACACTTGAGATTAAAAATCATGATTTTTAATTCTTTACTTTGCAATACTATTTTATCAGATATTTTTTTAGAATAAAGTTTGAAAGGATTACATTTCTTATATAATTTCTTTTCTTCTGGATTAGATTTTTGTTTGAAAGAAATTTAAACCTGTAATGTGTCTGAGGTAGGGTTTACAAAAATCTATTTTCCAACTTTTTTGGATTTGAGCTCATCAATTTCTTCTTATTGGCTTTTGAATTAAAAATTAAGGAAAAATTCTGATTTACTGGAGCAGATCGATTAAAAAAAGAACTTTTTCATTTTTATTGGGTGTTTTCTTATTTTATTTTAATTTTTCAAGAATTTTAATTTAATTTTTTTATATTTTTTGAATCATCTAATCATTCCTCTCCATCATTCCATCTTTCCAATTTTTGTTCATATCATCCTAGACGATCTAATCAAATCACCACTTATCACACATCCAATAACTGATCTGAACCAATTATTGATAATCATCCTGGATGATCCACCTCATCATCCTGGATGATCCATGTTGAAAATGTGTTGGAAGAATTAAATTTGGTTGGTATGATCCATTAATGCATATCATCTTGGACGACCCATCTAATCATCTTAGACGATACTTTTTGTCAATAATCATCTAGAATGACTCCTCGGGATGATCGCATATGTCTAATCATCCTGGATGATATCTGATTGTCCTAGATGATATGATCGCCTTTTTGACTAATCATTCTGGATGACAATAATTATTCTGATCGTCCTGGACAATCCCACGATCGTCCTAGACGATATTCTCCAAACTTTTTAAACAACCCTTAAGAACTAATTTTTCACCACAATCTCTACTCCTCTCTAACTCAAAGTCCTCCCTCCTTCATACGGCTGGAGGTGGCAAATGCTTGTGCGCACTTGCAGGCAGCTCTTCTAGGAGTGTTGTCGATCCTCGCTTTACTAAAGCTACTGATGAAGCAGCCTATGCCCATTTCAAATCTGCTGGCATAAACCCCTCATGAATCATCAATCAAGCCACCCTAAACTTTCAGGTACTACATCACTTCGCCAACTCCACATTGACTTTCATTCTCACTCTAGCTTTCCCATTCAATTATGAACTCCTCTTTGAGTTTTTTGCAAGTCTTTATTTCAATCCTGATTTTACCACCCTCTAGTCCTACATTAATCGACGTCCTATCAAAATAACGTATCAAGATTTTTTTGAATTTCTTCGACTATCCACTATTGGGGATAAGCTTCATCTTTTAGCCTCTGATCCAAATTTCAACTAGACCATATCAACGCCATTCTTAGGAAAACTAATGCTCCTTTTCATGACTTAACTGTCAATTCCCTAGTCAATGATGCACGTATAATCTAGCACATCCTTCGCAACTTAGTAATTTCAAAAGCTGGAGACAGGATCCACATTACTCCCATCCTTTCACTCACCTCCTACTATATCATAACCAACCGCCAATTCAATGCCGCTGATCTGATTATTTGATACATCGAGCACCTAACATCCATTAGGGATCCAGGCCATAAGAGAAACATAAACCTAGCCCTTGGACACCTCATTGCATATACTCTTGAATCTAAATATAATCTTTAATTCCCTGCTTCACTTGATTACCATCCGATCTTCTGCTCAAATAGCTCCTTCCACACCCTTCACAGTACTCGTCATCCCCATGAGCATGAGGAGCCTGGGAAAGAAGAGGAAGGTCCTATTCCTGCACCTGACCCTTTCAACCAGCAACCTTAGATTGATTAGCTGGTACAAAGGTTCGACTAGTGGGAGGTCAGGTTTGACTCCTACGTAGCTGCTCAGGAATAGTAGTACACAGAAAATGTTGCTCATTTTGATGCTTATGTGGCCCAACAACAATAGCAGCATGACCAGGATATGGTCTGGTTTAGGGAATAGTTTGCTTCCCTTCACCGACTCTTTCAGTCACCACCACCTCCAAATGATCAGAGTTCATCTTTCTAGTTTTTAGTGTGTTTCTATTCTGTGTTCTATTTATTCAGTGCTTTTTTATTTCCTCCCTTTTTGTGATGTCAAAATGGGGAGTAGTGTTGTTAATGTTATACTATTTGCCTATTTTAGTAAATTTGCTTTGCTTTGCTTATATTATTTTTTGTTATTTTGGGTTTCATTTTTTTATCTGCTTAATTTGTAATTGTCTAACAAATATTTGTTATCATTAAAAAGGGAGAGATTATTACAAATCTGAATTCAAGCACTATTTTTTGATGATACCAAACATTCCTACTTTGTTACTATTACTACTGCATATCTGTTTTAATTGCCCATGCCTACTAACTTTCAGGATCACAAAGTCAATTGTAATCTAAGACAACTCAAGATTGGGTAGACTAAGATTGAGTCAGTCTGTAAGTTTAAATTTTAATAGTTTTTTCATTTCTTGAGTAATATGTAATAAAATGAATCCTGATGCTAAGTAACATTGTACACACACACACACTATGGGAAGAAATTTTGTGAGTTTGAGAGTTCAAAATTTTGAGCATATCGTACAGGATGATCCAAAATCATCCTAAATAATTAGTTCAAAATAGAAACCCTAATTAGAGAATCTGGGCTAAATTAGTTTAATTAGGCAGATTGTCCTGGATGATCCTCCCATCGTATTGGACAATATGTTTAAATTCAGAAATCAGCCGCCAATCAGATTTTAGGAAATATTTTATTTTTAGATTTTTATTCTGATTGTATAAGATGATAATAGTATCATCCTAGATGATTCATTATAATTTTTCCAAAGATGATCCCTTGATTAGGAAAATAATTATGGTTTAATTGAACAATCACATCATACAGGACGATCCACTTGGATCATCCCAAACGATCTTTTATATTTTGTGGGATAATCTCCAATCGTCCCATACCAAAACTATGATTTTCTTCTAATTATCCAGGATATCATCCTGGACGTCCCGAGACATTTTTGGGATGATTTGTCGATGCCACCCAAAATGAACTAATCATCCCGGATGATTATAAAATCGTCCAGCACGAAAACCCTTATTTTCTTCTGATCATCCAGGATATCATCCTGGACTAGCTCATAAGGGCTTAACAACCTTAATAAACTTATACTATTTTTATACTGATCATAAAGAATGATCGACAGATCATCCAAGATGATCTTTGACGGCAAGTTGAAATTTAGGGCACTTTTTGAGGCTTTCTATTTAAGCTCTTCTATCTAATGTTGAAAGATCTTTTGCTACTTTCCTGTCTAAAGAGAGCATAGAGGAGAGGGAGAGTTTGGGAGAGAGAGAGAGAGAGGATCTTGTGAGGTAGAGTTTGTGAGGGGTTCACAAAGGTTGCTCCAAGTAAGGATTCAATCATCTTCTTTCTTCTTCGTCCTTGGTTCCTTGGTGGCTCTGGGAAGACAATCATCAGCATTAGATCTAGATTCTCTGCCTACTCCAAGAGGGAGTAAAAGGATTGTCAGGTTCTCTGCCTACTCTAGGAGGGAGTAAAAGGATTCTGAGTTCTTTGCCTTCACTAAGAGGATGAAAAAGGATTTAAGGTTCTCTATCTCACTGGGTTGGTGGAAAGATTTTGTAAGGGATTCTCCACCTTGCTATGAGGGAAAAAGGAGAGACACTACAGTTTAGTGCAATACCTAGAGGGGAGGCTCTAGGGAGTGGAGGTAAGTCAAGTTAACCGAACCACTACAAATCTGGTGTACTCTTTTCATTTACTTTTTTGCACTTTAATTTCAGCATTATTTACTCTTGATTATTTATGTGGTTGACATATTATAATTCTATTTTTGTGATATTGTTCTGCTTTCATCTTGGGATAAAAGTAGTTTATTTTAAAAATATAAAAAAATACAAAAAGATTTTTCTTGTTGTTTAAGTTTAATTTTAAAAATACCAATTCACCCCCCTCTTAGTTAGCCTCATGAATAGTTCATAAGGGCTTAACAACCCTAACGAACTTTCAAGTGGTATCAGAGCGGGATTCATAAAATCAAGTTTTGAAAAACTTTTGAATTTTGATCCATGACTAACTTTAGAAATTGTAATACTGCGGAAGGTTATTCAATCATATGACCTCCTTTAATTGATAATATTCCTTTTGACTTTTGGAAAACTTGCATGTCCACCTTTTATAATCGATCGATTATCGCATGTGGATACTTATTAGAGAAGGATATTCTGCACCTTATAGACTTATAAATGGTGTTAAAACTGAACTTCTTTTTGCTAAATGGACAACTGATGATAGAGATCTTGCTCAATTAAATGCTAAATGTTTAAATTGGTTTTTCTATGCATTAAAATCTAAAGATTATATGTGTGTTTCAACATGTGCAACTGGTAAAAAAAATTGAGATAGATTGTGCATTACTTATGATGAAATGAACGAGGCTAAACCTTCTAGACTGAATATTCTTTTACATGATTATGAACTCTTTCACATGAAACTAAATGAATTAATTTCTAAGATGTACACTAGAGTTACCCAGATTGTTACCTCTTTACATGCCTTAGGAAGAGAACTCACTAATTATGAAAAAGTGAACAAGATTTTACGATGTTTGCCTTCTTCTTTTGATGCAAAAAATTACTGTCATTACTGAATCTAAGGATCTGAATAATTATTCAATTGATAACTTACTTGGATCACTAATTATTTACGAGCAAGAAGTGAACCAAAGATAGCTTGATACAGGTGAGAAGAAGAAGGAGAAAGCCATAGCCTTGAAGGCTAATGATTTTGATTTAGGCTCTTCTGATTCTGATGATGATGATATGGCCTTAATCACAAGGCAATTTAAGAGCTTCTTAAGAAAGAAACAAAAGCATCATCAGAAGTGGAATAAAGGTAAGAATAATAAGCATTCTAAAGGTTCTTCTGACGTTATCTGTTTTGAATACAAGAAGCCAGGGCACCTGAAGTTGGATTGCCCAACTCTAAAAGCTCACCCAAGCAAGGAGAAAGCTGAAGAAAAGATTAAGTTCAGTAAGAACAAGAAAAAGATCCAAAAGGCTTTCTAGGCTGACTCAACATCAGACTCCTCTGAAACTAAAGCAGAAGAGGAGATTATAAATCTGTGCTTAATGGCTGATGTTCTTGGTCACTCTAACCAAGAGGAGGTATTTGAGTTAATATATGATCAATTATTTAAAGTTTCTAAAAGAATTCATTCTTCATATAGGAAGCTCAAGAAAGCTCATGCAAGCCTGAAAATTAAATTTTTAAATCTACAGAAAGAGCATGAAATTTTAATGAAAGATCATTCAACTCTATATAGTAATCACATGGCTTTACTAGATGAATTTGATTCTTTAAACAAAAATCATCTTAATTTAACTGCTAAGCATGATTCCTTGAAAATATCATATGCTGATTTAGAAAAAGCTTTCAAAGAACTTGACACCATGACATGTGATTTAAATAGTAGTGAGGATGCATTGAAATAGCAAGTGGCAAGCTATAAAAAGGCAAATGAATTTCTAAGAGAAAAGATCATTGCATTAGAATAAAATGAAACACCACCTACACTTATAGGGTTTTATAAAATATCATCAAAGCATGCATCATTCAAACCTAAGAAGAGACACTATAACCTAAATAGATTAGTAAATCATTTTCTTGGTGTTAGATATTTTTCTTGTGGTATGCTAGGACATATCTACCAAACTTGCACCATTCACCGTAAAACACATTTGGTGTGAAGAATAAAATTATAAAATTCATAGCATTGCATGCATGTATCATATTCTTCTTTTCATCACAAGGGACCCAAACCTGTTTGAGTTTCTAAATTTGACATTTGATAATTTTATAGGGATGCTCTCATAAAAGGCCTTGTGAGAGCATGTGGTACCTGGATAGCAGATTTTCAAGGCATATGACTAGAGATACAAATTAATTTATTTTGCTGGAGGCCAGGGCAGAAGGCAAGGTAACACTTAGATACAACACCACTAGGAGAGTCGTGGGATCAGGTAAATTGGTGATTCAAAAATTTCATCATTGATAATATTTTGCTTGTAGATGGATTGAAATATAATCTGCTCAGCATCAGCCAGCTCTGTGATAAAGGCTTCAGCATAAAATTTTTGCCAACTTGCTCCATTATAAGCTTAAATGACAAAATTATTTTGCAGGAAAAAAGGATCAATAATATTTACATGTTGGATCTAAATTGCTTTAAAGCTGATATTGTTATTTTCTTAAAATTAATTACTGATGAATCATGGCTATGGCATAGGAGATTGTGTCATGCAAGTATGAAAAGACTTAGGAAAATCACCTAAAAAGACTTAGTGAGAGGTGTCCCCAAACTAGAATTCACTAAGGACCACTTGTGTGATGCCTGCTAGTTAGGAAAGCAAGTCAACTCCTCCTTCCACTCAATCAAAGACATAAACACTAGAAAACCCTCAGAAGTCCTTCACATGAATCTATTTGGACCTATCAGCACTTCAAGCTTAGGAGGGAAAGTCTTCGGGTATGTGATTGTTGATGAGTATTTGAGATTCACCTAGGTTAGATTCCTATCTCATAAAGCTAATTCATTCGAGAAATTTAGATCTTTCTCCACTTAGATTCATAGAAAATTAGATTATGAAATTTTGACTATTCATAGTGATCATGGTGGAGAGTTTGAAAATGAGAAGTTTTAAACCTACTGTAAGGAGCAAATGATAGATCATAATTTTTCAGCTCCTAGGACCCTCAGCAGAATGGAATAGCTAAAAGGAAGAACAAGACCCTGGTAGAAGCTGCTAGAGTCATGTTAGCTGAGTACTCACTTCCTAAATACTTTTGGACATAAGTGATGAATACAGTCTGTTATATTCTGAATAGGGTAAATCTTATATCTAAGCTGAACTAAACACCCTACGAAATTCTTAAAGGTAGGACACCCAACCTCTCTCACCTTCGTGTCTTTGGATGTAAAGTGTTTATTCTGAATAATGGGAAGTCTCAACTAGAAAAGTTTGACCCAAAATTTGATGAAGGAGTGTTCCTAGGTTACTCAAGTGTTAGGAAATCCTATAGAGTCTTCAATAAAAGAATCCTGATTGTTGAGGAGACCACTCATGTTGTGTTTGATGAATCTGATAATTCTGGAGGGTCTAGGGTAAAATAAGAGGAGGTTGTAGAAGTCACCCAAGGAGTAGAATCTACAAATCTGAAGGAAAGGGTTGAACCTGAAGTTTCACTACCTAGAGAATGAAGATATTCTTTGAGTCATCCTAAAGAACTGATCTTAAGAGACCCTTTTGAAGGTGTTAGAACTAAGCATGGACTTAGAAAAGAAGTAAACCACTCTGCCTTCATTTCAATGACTGAACCCACCAACATCAATCAAGCCCTTTCTGATAAATTTTGGATCCTAGCCATGCAAGAGAAACTAAACCAATTTGTTAGGATTGATGTCTGGGAGCTGGTAGAAAGACCTAAGGACTAGAAAGTAGTGGAAACTAAATAGGTCTTTAAAAATAAAAAGAATGATTCTGGTGTGGTGGTTAGGAATAAGGCAAGATTAGTGGCTAAGAGGTACAACCAAATAGAAGGGATTGATTTTGAGGAAACTTTTTCCCCTATAGCATGTTTGAAAGTCATTAGAGTGCTACTAACCTTTACTTGTTATAAGAGATTTAAGCTTTTTTAAATGGATGTCAAGAGTGCCTTTTAAAATTGGATAATAAATGAAGATGTGTTTGTAGAGTAACCCCCTAGATTTGAGAATTCCCAATTTCCAAATTATGTTTTCAAATTAAAAAAGGCTTTATATGAATTAAAATATGTACCTAGAGTATGGTATAAGAGGCTTAGCACATTCCTACTAGAAAGAGAGTTTGTTAAGGGGAGCATAGACACCACCCTTTTTTGAGGAGAGTAGGAGATGAATTACTCATTGTCTAGATCTATGTTGATAATATACATTTTGGATCTTTTGATAAAATTTTATGTGATACTTTTTTTAAAATAATGAGTAAGAAATTTGAGATGAGTATGATTATAGAATTATCCTACTTTCTAGGATTTAGTATAAGGCAAATGGATGATGGAACTTTTCTTAATAAATCAAAATACATTAAGGACATTTTGAAAAAAATATGAAATGGATAAAGCCAAGCCAATCAACACTCCCATGAGTTCTAATGTCCAGTTAGATAAGGATTCAAATAAAAAATCGGTTGACCAAAAGAAATACAGAGGAATAATTGGGTCACTTCTTTACTTGACTGCTAGCAGACCTAATATTATATTTAGTATTTATCTCTGTGCTAGATTTCAGGTTGATCCAAAGGAGTCCCATCTGACTGCAGTTAAGAGAATCCTTAGATATCTCCTAGGAACCCGAAATATAGGAATCTAATATCCTAAACACAGCATTGCCTTTGAGATTATAGGATATTCTGATTCAGACTTTGTAGGATGTATGGTGGATAGAAAGAATACCTCTAGAATATATCAATTCATAGGACAATTCTTAGTCTCTTGGTCCAGTAGAAAATAGAACTCAATTGCACTGTCCAATGTTGAAGTTAAATACATTATCTTAGAAAGTTGTGTGGCCCAGGTCCTTTAGTTAAAGCAATAAATTCTGGATTTAGGACTTTCTGTAGGCATAATTCATGTCATATGTGATAATATCAGTGCCATCAGTATTTCAAAGAACCCAATCCAACACTCTAAAACCAAACATATAGACATAATGCACCACTAAATTAGGGACCATATTACCAAAGGAGATAAAGTTACATTATGTAGCCACTAAAAACCAACTGGCATATATCTTCACTAAACCACTGGCCTTTGAAACCTTTAACACATTAAGAACCAGATTAGGTGTGATAAATATTCATGCTTGAAATTGATGATCTCTATTTATATTTTCTGCACCTAATTTTGTTTGATTTGTTTGTCTATTTCTTTTTATGTTTCTTTTAATTTCCTGCTAATTTTCATCAATTTTTTATTTGATTCATTTATTTATTTCTTTTTATGTGTTTTTCTTTAATTTTGATTTCCTGTTGATTTTCTTCAATTTCTTAAAAATTAAATCACTACTCACTACTACTGATAAATTTGATTTCTAAATGAGATTTTTATCTTATTTTTGTTTAGAAGCTTGTAAGCAGTGATTGACTTCTCTAAAACAGCTAAAGGAAAAAAATATTGAGGATTATTTTATCTTCCTCTAACTTCTTTAATGGTGTATTTTTCTTTTTGAATAAAAATCTTTTTCAAAATTAAAAAGTTAAACTTTGAAATAGAGATCTATCTTATCTTCATAGAGTAATCTATCTCATACGAGTAGCATTCCAAATCATTGAATCACTTTTGTATTTTCTTAATTACGTGGTTGTATTTATCATATGAGAATGATTCTATTTTATGGATTACTTTTCCTTATCTAAGAGAGTGAATTTTTCTTCTCTTATATTTGAAAGATAATCTCACAACTAAGAGTCTTTTAGAGATTTTGAAAGAAAGGAAGCTCGTGAAAGATGCGCAAAGTGTGTCAATCAATTGAAAAAGAGGTACAAAATAAACCCAACACTAAAAAGATGCGTAATATTCACCAAAAAATTGAAAAGATACACAAAGTGTATCAAAAATAAAAAGATGTGCAAAGTGCACCAAATAATTAAAAAGAGGTACAAAATGAGCCCACAAAAATAAGCTTCCTCCTCTTTTAAATCTTTAAAAATCTTAGAAGAATCCATGTGCCACTTAATATATTCAGTCACTTGAGATTGAAAATTATGATTTTTGATTCTTTACTTTGTAATACTATTTTATCAGATATATTTCTAGAATGAAGTTTGAAATGATCACTTTTCTTATCAAATTTCTTTTCTTCTGAATTAAATTTTTATTTGAAAGTAATTTGAACCTGTAAGGTGTCCGAGGTAGGATTTACAAAAATTAAATTTCTAACTTTTCTGGATTTCAGCATCGTTAATTTCTTCTTATTGACTTTTGAATTGAAAATTAAGGAAAAATTTTGATTTACTCGAGCTGATCGATTCAAAAATAACTTTATTTTTATTCTCATTTTTGTTTATTTATTTTTGTTTGTTTTGTTTGTCCTGATATTTTGATTTAAATCTTTTATATTTTTAGAATCCTTTGATCATTCCTCTCCATCAATCAATCTTTCCAAATTTTGTTCACATCATCCTAGACGATCTAATTAAATCACCACTCATCACACATCCAACAGTTGATCTGTACCCATTATTGGTAATCATCCTGGATGATCCACTTGTTCATCCTAGATGATCCATGTTGAAAACGTGCTGGATGATTTAAATTTGGTTGGTATGATTCATTAATAAAAAAATTCTAGATGATCCACCTCATCATCCTGGATGATACTTTTCATCAACAATCATCTAGAATGACTCCTTAGGATGATCGCTTGTGTCTAATCATCCTGGATGATATATAATCATCTTGGATGATCTGACTACCTTTTTGACCAATCATTCTAGATGATAATAATTACACTGATCATCCTGGATGATCCCACGATCATCTTGGATGATATTCTCAAATCTATTTAAACAGCCATTTGAAACCCATTATTCACCACACCTTCAACTCCTCTCTTCACCACACCTTCAACTCTTCTCTTGATATGGCTGGTGGTGGAAAAAGATCTCGTGTCATTACAGGTAGCTCTTCAAGGAGCACTATCGATCCTCAGTTCACTGAAGCAGCATATGCCCGCTTCAAATCTGCTGGCATCAATCCCTACAAAATCATAAATCAAGCCACCCTACATTTTCAGGTACTACACCATTTTGCCAACACTACCCTGGGTTTCATTCTCACTCTAGCTTGCCCTTTTAATTCTGAACTCTTGTTTGAGTTTTTCGCAAGTCTCCGCCTCAATACTAATTTCACCACCCTTCAGTCCTACATTAATCGACGTCCTATCGAAATAACCTATCAAGATTTTTATGAATTTCTTCGACGGTCCACTGCTGGAGAAAAGCTCTATCTTCTAGCCTCTGATCCTAACTCCAACTGGACCCGTGTGAACAACACTCTTAGGGATACCAATGCTCCCTTTCATGACTCATCTATCAGTTCCCTAGTTAATGATGCATAAATAATCCAGCACATTCTTCGTAACTCAGTTATTCTAAAAGCTGGAGACAGGATTTACATCACTCCCATCCTTTCTCTCACCACTTACTATATCATGACCAACCGCCAATTTAATGTTGTTCGTCTTATTATCCAATAGATCGAGCACTTAACTTGCATTAGGGATCCAGGCCACAAAAGAAAGTCAAACCTAGCCCTTGGACACCTAATTTCATATGTTCTTGAATCGAAATATAATCTTTAATTCCCTGCTCCACCTGTTCACCACTCGAACTTCTACTCAAATAGCTCCTTCCACACACCTCCACAATACTCGTCGTCCTTGTGTGCACGAGGAGCCTGAGGAAGAAGAGGAAGGTCCTATTCTTGCACCTGCCCCTATCAACCAGTAGCCTCAGATTGATCAGCTGTTACAGAGGTTCAACCAGTGGGAGGCCAGGTTTGACTCCTACGTAGCTGCATAGGAGCAACATCACGTAGAGGATGTTGCTCGTTTTAATGATTATGTAGCCCAATAGTAGCAGCAACACGACTAGGATATGACCTAGTTTGGGGAGTAGTTTTCTTCCATTCATAGACTCTTTCAGCCACCATTACCTCCAAATGATCAGAGTTTCTCTTTCTAGTTCTTTTTGTGTGTTTATTTTTGAGTTTGTACTTATTTCTATATTATATTCTGTTTAGTGGTTGCTTTTCTATTTTCTCCTTTTTGTGATGTCAAAAGGGGGAGTAGTGCTATTAGTGTTTAGTGTTGTTAGTGTTGTACTATTTGCATGTGTTTTGCTTTGCTTATATTATTTTTCTTTGCTTTATGTTTCATTTTTTCTGCTTTATTTAAAATTGTCTAATAGATGTTTACCATTATGAAAAATGGGGAGATTATTATAAATTTGGATTCAAGAACTATAATTTTGATGATAATAAATATTCTTGTCACTACTGCACATCTATTTAGTTGCCTTGCATACTAACTTTTCAGGTCCACATGATCAGTTGTAATTCAAGCCAACTCATGATTGGATAGATCAGGACCGAGTCATTAACTTTTCATTTCCAATTATTTTTACTTTTTCTTGAGTCAAATGCAATAAGATGGATTCTGATGCTAAGTAACCTTGCACACACACACTCAAGGAGAGAAATTTGGTAAGTCATAGAATTTTCTATTTTTTGAACATATCGTATGGGACGATCCAAGATCATCCTAGACGATCAGTTAGAAATAGAAACCCTAATTAGGACATTTGAGGTTAACTAAATTTGGTTAGACAGATCATCCTAGACGATCCTCCCATCATCCTGGATGATAAGTTTAAATTTAAAAATTAGCCGCCAATTACATTTTAGGTAATATTTTATTTTGAAATTTTGAACTAATCATATAGGACGATCTTGATCATCCTGAATAAGTTATTACAATCATGCCTAAAATAATCCCTTAATTGGGAGACTAATTATGATTAAATTGGTCAATCACATCGTAGAGGACGATCGACCTGATCGTCCTAGATGATCCTTTATTTTTCATGGGACGATCATCAATCGTCCCAGACGAAAACCATGATTTTCTTCTAATCATTCATAATATCATCCTAGACGTCCCGAACTCTTATCTTGATGATTTGTCAATTTCCACTCAAAATAAACTGGTCATCTCGAACAATTGTTTAATTGTCCTAGACGAAAACCCTTATTTTCTTCTGATCATCCAGGATATCATCCTGGACATCCTGGATGTCCTGAATAATTTGCTAGATGATTTATTGATTACCACTCAAATTGAACTAATCATCCTGAACAATCATGAAATCATCCTGAATGATATGTTAAAATTATTTCTTCTGATCATCCAGATAGTGGAAATCGTCCTAGCTAAAAGGCTATTTTTTGTACTGATCATACAAGACATGTTAAAAGATCTTTTGTTGCTTTCTTGTCCAAAGTGAGCTTAGAGAAGAGGGAGAGTTTGGGAGAGAGAGAGAGAATCTTCTGAGGGGGATTTTGTGAGGGGTTCACAAAGGTTGCTCCAAGAAAGGATTCGATCGTCTTCTTCCTTCTTCATCCTTGGTTCCATGGTGGCTATGGGGAGACGATCATTAGCATCAGATCTAGGTTCTTTACCTACTCCAGGAGGGAGTAAAAGGATTGTCAGGTTCTCTGCCTACTCTAGGAGGGAGTAAAAAAATTCTGGGTTCTCTGCCTTCACCAAGAGGGTTTAAAAAAGATTCAAGATTCTCTGCCTCACCGGGTTCGTGGAAAGATTTTGTAAGGGCTTCTCCGCCTTGCTGTGGGGGCAAAAGGAGAGACATTATAATTTAGTGCAATACCTGGAGGGGAGGCAACGGGGAGTGGACATAGGTCAAGTTGACGAACCATTATAAATCTGGTGTGCTCTTTTCATTTACTTTTCTGCACTTTAATTTTCGTATTATTTACTCTTGATTATTTGTGTGGTTGACATATCATAATTCTATTTTTGTGATATTATTCTGCTTCCGCCTTGGGATAAAAGTAGTTTGTTTTAAAAATATCAAAAAATGCAAAAAGATTTTCTTTATTGTTTAAGTTAAATTTTAAAAATATCAATTCACCCCCTCCCCCCCTCTTGGTTAGTCTCAGGACTAATTCATGAGGGCTTAACAATCCTAACAAACTTTCAATTGGACCCTTACCAATACTACACTTAGGGAGTCATCAGTTAACTACCACATTCCTCACATTAACACTTTAATGCAAGATGCCAGAATTATTCAACATATCCTTCGTAACTCAGTAATTCCAAAAAGTTAGGGATCAGATCAATATCACATCCCTTCTATCCCTTACTACCTATTTTATAATGGAGGAAATTGAATTTAATGCAGCTAATATACTTATTAGATATATTAAACATCTTACCTACATTTGAGATCCTGGGAACAAAAGAAAACCAAATCTTGCCTTAGGTCACTACCTTCATCCTTGAATCCAAATACAACTTCCAATTCCCTGCACCACTAGTTTATCTCCCAATTTTCTATTCAAATTGCTCCTTCCATGTCCTTTATAGTGCTCGATGCCACAATGTTCACTATGTTGACCCCAGCACTAGCACCTGTTCAGCAACCCTCTCAATACAATGCACTTCTTCAGAGATTCGATCAGTGGGAGACTCATTTTGATAACTACGTAGCAGAGCAGCACCAACAGCATGAAAATAATATGGCTTGGTTTGGAGAGCAATTTGCTTCTATTCATCGATACTTTCAACAACCACCACCACCTCCACCTCCACCTGATTAGGGCCCTTCATATTTTTAGTGTATCTTGTTTTAGCTCTTGTGTCTATTTTATTTTCTCTTTAGCCTGTGATGTCTTCTTTTGTTTTGGTTTTTTTTTCAGTTGTTCCTCCTTTTAGTAATGTCAAAAGTGGGAGTAGCCTGTTGTTGGTTATTTGTGCTTCCTACTGTATTATGATTAGTTCACTATTTTGCCTTTATTTTTCTTGCTCATTTTTATGTTCTTTTTATTCCTCATTTTAAAATTAAAAAAATAATAAATAAATAAATAACTCTTCTTATTTTCAAAAGTTTAACTAATAAGGGGGAGCTTAGGATATAGCAAAAATTTAACATGAAATCAAAACCAATAATATTTGTTATAATAAAAAAGGGGGAGATTATTACAAATCTGGACCCAAGTATTATGATTTTAATGATAAAAAGTATTATTAGATTCTCTACCATGCTATCTCCTGTTACTACTATTATTGCATATTTATTTCTTGTGCACAAACATCTCAGGTCCGCTATACACTGTGCAAATTGATCAGCTCAAGACTCAGTAGAATAGGATTAAAGTGTCTTAAAAAGTTTGTACTTTTTTATTTTTATTTATTTTTATCTTTCTTGAGTCAAGTTATATATTTGGTGGATATTAAACTTAGTGATCGTGCACACACACACTCAGAGTGAGATAGAGAGAAAATTAGAAATATAATTTTTTTGAACTAATCGTACTATACAATTCATATTGCAATGTACGATCAGTTATTCAGAGAATCATTAAAATGGCTAATTGTGTAATTAAAGCTATTTGAAGTAATCATATTGGATGATCTCGATCAAACAAGATGATCAATTAAAATTAAGATCCCAGCTACCAATCACAATTTAGGTAATATTTTAAATTTTAAAATTTATACTAATCCTATAGAATGAACATGTAAGACATGATACAAGAAAACATATCAACATGTAATAGATAATATTGAGACGTCAAGCACTGTGAATATTATCTATTATATTAGACTTATCATATGTATATATTAGTCATGTCCTGTATTATATTCTTATCACATTATATCATATAATTGATGCAATTTATCATGTATACTCAAGTCATATGCATATGTAAGTAAGGTAAAACACTTTCTATCTATGGTGTTTTCCTATATTATGTCTTGTATGTTAATTCTATAGGAATCAATATAAATTATATTGATTATATTACCAAGAATTAGTCCCATATCATATGTCATAAGTCAGGTAGCTTTCATATACGAAGTCAACACTTCCTGTCGTTGGCGTATCATGTCATATCAGTCATTCCCCTTATACTTCCCTTTTCATATTACTTATGATTATGTCACAAACCTAATTTAAAGAAAAATATGTCGGCCCACCCTCCTATATAGGATAACATGTCTCAAGCTAACCTGAATAAGTTAATCATTTTTAACTAGTCTTCTTGCTTTTACACATATTTCACATCATGTAAATCATAAGAACATGCATCATATACACATCCCATGCAATGATTACAGCACATAGATTATTCTAATATGCTCACAAGTTTACATGTGTTATTCTTAAATTACTAGATAAATTATAAGTTAATACATATCATGTATTTTATGTCCACATGTAGTACATTAATTTTTTGGTCATTTTATACTCAATATTATTCTACTCATTTAAAAAAAAATTACATATACACAAAAATAAATGGTAAAATCTCAATATAAACTAGCTAAAATACTCATAATGATGTTATTTATCATATATCAAAAGTTATACGGTTGAAGTTCACTAAAATGAGAGATATTTTTATCAAATTTAGGAGAGCTTTCTCTCTCCTCCTCTCTCCCCTTCTCCTCTCTCTATCCCTGTTAAGTAATAGCAAATGGGGGAGGGGGTTAAATGTTATGGGTTTTTAATGTAATGGTTTTAAATATTTTATTTTTAAAAATATACTTTAGACCTAATATTATGGCGCTCAAGACCGTTAGTGCCTTGCGCTCACTCAAATTCCAAAAAACCCAAGAGTTTAGAGTTGCAGCACTTAATAGACTTAGCATTACAGTGCTCCCTGAAATAATTTTTAAAAATATAGTGAAATTAAACTCATGGCTATTATAATCTATCCACCTTAAAAAATATCGTCCTTAATATTTCTCACTACAAACCACTAACAAATAGAACATGATTATTGATCAGTAGTCACATTAATTATATCAATTAAATTATATATTTATTCATTCATAAATATATGCATTCAATTAATCAATCAAATTACATGTAACATATAGTAATATGCAGTTCATGTCAATCATAGGTAATATCTTTTAGAATAGATAATTATACCAGTGGATCTCTCAAGTGTATCTCTCACTTTTTGTTGACTTAGGCTATATACCCTTGGTTGAACTAGTGTTATCATCACTGACGATGTGGTCTGCCTCTAATTCCCACTCACATGTCTTGCTGATGGAGGTACAAACCACTCTTTAAAAGTATTGAATAACTCCTCTGACTTGATTTGAGAGTTCAATCTACACTGGAATTTTTCTATATGTTGTTCTATCCACCATCTCTTAGCTTCATCTTAAAATAGAAAAATATCCAATGGAACTCTTCTATCTTTCGGGCACTACATGCTGTCAAATATCTACTTAATTCTCAATACCCAATCTTTTGCCGCTCGCAGCTCTAAAAATCCTTTGAATAGTGGGAGCTTTAGCTTATGAAACATATGTAGATGCCTATCCTCTTTAATTTTCTTACTCATAAACTGTATACTCTATGTATCACTTATCAATTGAGTAAACAAACTGGCTAATTGCATCATATTGTCAGAACTCATTATGGCTACTATGCTCTCCTCGTTTGGTACTTCATTACTAGATGGATCCATCACACTTAATATAATTCTCTTTCTTAATAGAATACAATTCAATCATTTATATGCATGTATGGTTGAACAAAAAATAAATCTTAACACTAACCAAGTCTATCCATCTTCATCGATTCTTAAAGCTTTAATTACAATTCAATTCTTTTAATAACCATTGCATTGATACCACTTAGCTCTAAATTTGGAATAATTTTCTTATCTTCAAATTATATTACCTAAGCTAATAATTTCTAATTATTTAATAAAAACTAGTGGAAGCAACAAAATTTCAAAATAAAAAAATAATACTAAACCTGGATATTCATTTCAACCTCACTCCACTAGATCCTAATTCCTTCCTAAAAATATATATATAAATTATAAAGTAAGCTAATAGCTTAGTAGGTTATCAGAACCTACAATTACAATCAATGTAAGATAATAGAAGTAGTGTGCATATAATCATTCTTACTTATAGATTATTCTCTCTCTTCTCTCTCTCCTTCCAAGCCAAGTAACAATAAATGCCGCCCGGGGGATGGGGGGGTATAGGTAGTGAAAATTTTTAATGTAATTATTTTAGATATTTTATATAAAAAAATTAAACCCAGTGTCGTGGTGCTTAAGATCCCAGTGCCGCTGTGCTCACTCAAGAGCTTAGCATCGCACTGCCTAGTAGACTCAGTATCGTAACACTCCCTCAGACAATTTTCAAGAATTTAGTGAAATTAAACACATGGTTGATACAATAATTTTATTTTGTAGCTACATTTAATACTCGTCATTAATTCACTTCTTCTTATCATCATTCACTTATTAGAAGGTCGATTGAATTGGAGAACTAAATGTATATGCCTTTTTAGGTATCTAGTATGTAGTAGATAGATTGTGGCAAAAGAGATTGCACCCAGTTGGCCCTATAAGGGAGCTCGCCCAAGGACTATCAAATCCCACTTGCTAGGAAGCGCAGAGAGAAATTGTCCACAGGTTGGGGCAATCAAGGGCACCCATGAACTAAACAACTCACCACTCATCTCATACATAAGATTATCCATAGAAGCTGCTCGTCATCATCTACGGTCGAGTGCCATCATTCACACTTGCTACCTTAACTATAAGAATAGCACCAACTCAAGGGGCTCTTAGGTCACCCAACCTCGACCATTTGATCATGGAGCTCGCCCTCCCTGCAACACCAACTCACTCATTTTCCTTTTCTAGTCGATCCAAGGCTTCGGCATAGGTCACCGATGACTTTAGAGTATCAATTGGCCATAGGCCCTTCATGCTTAGTACTCGTTGTCAGACTCATCCATACATACTCAGTGTTACTGAACTCATCCATGCACACTTGGCACTACTGAACTTTCCCCCAAGTTGGATTATCAGGTTCATGCAGAGTTATTCTCTTTCCATCCAATCAAAGGGTGGCACACATCTAGGGCAATCTATATTGAGAGTTTGTAAAGCATGACCTTTTCTATTTTTTTTTATAGAAGTAAGATTTCTTATAGCCCTCAAATTTTTATAAATAAAGGGTGAAGATGAGCATTTAGAATCTTTGAATCTTTGATATCTTGAGCACTTGTACTACTGGTCAAAAATAGTGGAATGCTCTCTCCATTCTCACACATGTTTCTAGGTCATTTTTTCATAGTTAGCTTGATAAATAAGGTCAGGTATCACCAACGTACATATTTGGATTCAACACTATATTTTTAAAAAAATACCAGTAGCATTTAATTATTTGATGTAAAACACATTTTTTCATGCATATATTTTGAAATGCCAAGGTGTTACTTAAATAAAAATAAAATTTAATGTGCTACATATGAGGGTATTTTAACAATTTTTTTAGTTAAAATGGCTTTAAAACACTTGGATTTATTTCATAATGAGTACAATATAAATTATTTATGTATTACACTTATCTCAAACACAAATCTCTTTCTTTTAAATACATAAGAATTCGTTGAAAAATAGGGCAAAATAAAAAAGAAAAATTAATATTAATTAATTTTAAGGAAATTTAAGTAATATATTTTAAATAAAATGATTTGAAGAGTTATCTAATATATTTTAAAATTAAAATTTATTATTTAAGTCATATTTATAATATTTGCATATTTATTAATTTTTTTATTTTTTAAATAAGCATTTGTATATGTAAATGATATATGATATATATTCTACAAATATGCATCTAATAAATTTATATATAAAATATCACAAACTCATAAAATTAGTATAGGATGTAGATTTCATATACCTTAATTTGTACTACAGTTGATTTGCATGCTAAGTTATTGGCAAAAGTATTTAATTGGGTTTAAAAATTTATTTAAGGATATTTTTGAATAGTATAAAAATTGAAAATTTTAAGATAAATTATTTATATATTATATTCATTTTAAAGAAGGCTAAAAATTTTTAAATTCTTATTATAAAATAATCATTATTAAAAAATCCAAATCTAAGGGCAATATGGTAAATCCACAACCTCATGTTTCCAATTCTCCATATAAAGTCGCATCGTCGCCGGAAACCCTAGGGTTCTCCAGGCGATCGATTTGGCATTTGGGTTATAAGCTGTGGTGCGTTCGCCCTTTCTACCTGCAACTGGTACGTTCCTTCCTGAATCTCCGATTACCAGTTCCTCTATTTGACTCGCGTGATAAGTTTAGTTGCTTCTCTGATGGCTTAGAATGGCGAAGTCGAAGAATCACACGGCTCACAACCAGTCCCACAAGGCTCACAAGAATGGAATCAAGAAGCCTAGGAGGCAGAGGCAGACATCCACTAAAGGGGTATATTGAAATCTCCTTTCTACTATTTTATCGACGAAGTTGTCTTTGCGTTTCATATTTTCCGAGAAATGGAACTTCTTTCTAATTTGGGTCATGGCTCTCTGCTAAAGATATACCTTTGATTGGATTATTTTGGCAGATGGATCCCAAGTTCCTTAGGAATCAGAGGTATGCGAGGAAGCACAATAAGAAGAGCGGTGAATCAGGATCTGAAGCAGAGGAGTAGGTGAAGTGATATGGAAGAGGCACCGGTCATTATTATTTCTATATTACAAGACTAGAATTGTGAACCTTTTTTTTGTCTGCTGCTATAATGTTTCTGAGTGAATTTTCTACTTATTGTCATTCAATCATCTTTTGGTTGGAGGATTTTAGTTAACTTTCCTCACTATTTGTATTGGTGTCAGTTTTAACTCTGGGTATGTCTTTAATGATTTTAATTCTCATCTTTAGTGAAATGTTGTTTTTGTGTTTGATAGAAATTTAGTTTGGCAAGTTTCATCTGGTTCTTTCTGCCCATGCGCTCACTTGATGTTCTTGGAAGCATGCTATGAGTGCTCAGAAAATCATGGATTGAAGCTGTCGAAGAGTTAAAACCAATACATTTCGGTTGAAGGGTCTATTTGGTAATGATTTTCTTCTACTTTTGTTTTTGAACTTTATCTATGTGAGAAATGAGCAACGGAAAACCCCAAAGCATGCATCTTCTCTTTGCGTTTGCATTTATGAGCAGAACCCTGACTTCATGTTGTATAACTCAATTCATTATACAGAAGCTCAGTATTACCAGATAAAGCTTGAACCAACCTTGTCTATCTTATTATCCATAGCTGATGGTGTAGTAGAATCATATCTTACTTTTAGGTAGAGCTATTGTTTTTCATGGAAAAATTCGTCTATAATACTTTATCATCTTCATTTGCAAGTCTATATATCTCAGTTCGGAATAATTTCATTCTTGTCTAGTTACATGCCATTTAAATGTGTTCATTTTTTTTCCCTCTATAGCTCTAATGATTACAAAAGCATATTGGATTGTCTTGTCTGATTTTCTTCATTAATGTAATTGAAACAATCTCAAATTACTGATAATTGAATAGGAAAACCTTTTTTTTTGTATGGTTCTATCAGGTTCTCGGTTCTGTTTTTGCAATGATAAACATTACTAGATATTTTGCTTTTTTTGTGAGTATTCATGTTCTTGTTCTTAAGGATTCGTGTAGGTGGCAATCCCTATGCCTAATTATTTCTAATGTGAGGTAGAGAACTATTGATTGAGGTTGGTAGTGTAGTCTTTCAAATGGATTTTATTCTGTGATGGCTTTTTTTAGTCTAAAATGGGCTATGATACTGTACATATGGAGGTTTAGTTTGGGGATTACCATGTTATGTCTCCTGCCCTAAGTACAGCAGTTGCAGGTTTAGAGCTAGCTTCTTGATTGGTGCGGGTTGGGCTTTGGCTAAGGCCACCTATGTTGCAGACATCTTGTTGATTGGTTTTGTTTGGTTTGGGGGTTAATGACATGTCTGGTTAAGACATGTAGAGGATTTAAAGCCCTTCAATAACATAACATTTACCAGTTAGATTTAAGTGGCATTGGGCTCAATGGTTAACATATACAGAAGACACATATTATTATATATCATGTTATTAATGATAATTTATTATTTCCCATAATTAAAAATATTTTTAAAGTAATATTTTGATTATTTTGGCCAAAATCTGCATTAACTTCATCATACGACTTATATCGATTCCCTTCCCTCATCATCTTCCTCCTCACTACAATTTGATTGCATCAGCCTATTGTATTCATAAGTTCAATGTATAAGTTGGGTGTTAAAATATTTTATATTAAGGTTTTGTTTAGAATGACTCTTTTATTGTTTCTTAAAACAAAGTTTTAGTTTTGATTTCTATACTAAAACTCTGTTTTAAAAAGCAATAAAAAAGTCATACCAAACGGAGCCTAAGAAGAATGATGAATATGCTTCAGAATACTTAGAAGTAATTTTGGGGGGATTTGTGGAATGGATCTAAGAGTTTATAGAGGGGAAAAAAATAAAGAATGACAAAAACTTGTTGGGCTCACATTAGAACATATGCTTAAGGAGGTATGTGAGATCATTTCTTTTTCTAATATTTTTTAATGTATTTATATTTATATTTATATTTATAGTTTTTTTATTGGAAATTTCCATAACTAGCCCTAGTAGGAAATTAGAAAGAAGACTATCAAATTTTTAATCTAACTCATCCAACCAAAGAAGTAGGCGAAAATTAATATCAATGAACTTCCTTTACCATTTCCTTTTTTTTCCCTTTCATTTCCTCCTCTCCATTTCCTTCAAACCTAATGAGCAAGACAATCATCCTAACATAAAATGTTGGCATAAAACTACATATGCAATTGAGGTTATGAGCCCTTGCATTTTATCTTTTTGCAAAATAAGCAGGCAAGGGGGGAGTTCTTGCAATTTATAGATAAACTACTCATTGATTTACATGTTGCTAATTTGATCTTACTAATTATGTAGAAATGTAACAAGCCATAAATATAGTACAAAATCCACCTCGATCAACTCAATATCAACCAAGTGAAACTTTCAACAAAAAGTCCATCCCATCAAGGTTGATAAACTCAAGTCTAACTCTATTACCAATCAACCACCAGTCAACCCAAGTAAAACCCGATCAAATACCGATCAAGCCATCCAATTTCAACTCAACCAACTTCTATCTCAGCTCAAAGTCTTACTTGTCAACCCAATAAATGAACGGTTAACACAATATCAACCCAATCAACAATTATACCCTCAGGAAATCTACCTACCAACCTACAAACATCTATTGGTGAATCCTATCATCTCGGTGATGGGTAAAACTTATGTCGATCATAATTAAAGAGAATAAGCACATTACATTCAATAGATTATGGTCTGATAGTTCATAGATCGATGGTCGAATTGATTGTGGGGCCGGTTTCAATCCTACTCAAGTTGATAGAGGGCTTTGTGACTAGTTATATGTAAATTTATCTTATTGACCTACACACCCCCAGGACCTAGTTTATACTTAGCTTTCTATACCGATCAAGTAGAACCCCATGATTGGTTATGAATTACTTCACTAAAATTAAAGCATGCACTAGGCGATGTGATAAGCAACCCTTTAGGCATCTATAGGCTTGAGATGTTTACTTTTAGCATGACATAATAATAATATTAAAGTATAAAATAATATAATGATAATAAAATTAAATCATGATATGATAATTTTTCATATTTAAAAAATAATAATATGAAAATTTAAAGTTTTCAAATTCATGGAAATAATGATTTTTATACTTTTTTAAAATAGTGATATTGAGGTATAACATGATAAGTTTAAAAATTTTTAATAGTAATTTGGCAATTTTAAGTTTATAAATTTATGATAATGATGATTTTCAAAATTTTATATTATATCACTCAAACTCATAAAAGTAGGTACTTACACAAGAGACACTTCCAAGTATTATGCATTTCATAAAGACTGTGCATGACATTGAGGTGTGCTGACATCTTAGGAGATTATTAGAAGATTTGATGAAGGTAAGAAAATTCTAAGTGTGTCTTGATTTATTTTGGTCGGTAAGTAGGGAAAACACCTATGGAGGGCCTAGCAAACAAGCTAGTTTTGACCCATCCTTGGAAGAGAGAGCTAGAGTGCTCATGAAGTAAGTTTTAAGCAACCTCACTCAGGAGAAGTCAACTCAGCAACATTCTAGTTACGTTCATTGTTAAAGATAGGCCAGTGAATGGAAATACCTTTAATGTTGTTGCGGTGGTCACTGCCCTGATCTTCAACTATTGGATTGGCAGATCTTGATCAATATAGGAAGCTCAATCAACAAAGTTTTTAAATTTGTCTTTAAAAAAATGAACTTATCAATATCTCTCCTCCCCACCCACCCCCCCACCCACCCCCGCTTTCTTATAGGCCCACTTTATGTTTTCTTAGAAAATTGATGACAAGCCAAAGGGATAATTGCTCTACTTATCAGTTGTGGTGAGAGAGAGCACCATGACAACAAATTTTAACTTAAAAATATGGTAAATGCATTCCTCTATGAGAATTATGGTGAGCACTAACCTATAGCGGTTGATGATAGTTGACAACTGTGTAAAACAAGGTAGTGCAATCCACAATGAAGTTGGTCCAGATAAAAACATAATTCACCATCCTTTGGGTTGTTTGAAGACCCGCCCTCCGAAGAAGCTTGAAACATCATATCATTCTTAATGTTAAAATCTTCTAACAATCATTTGATATCTTGGGTCCACAACCAATGAAGGGCAATCAAAATGAAACCTCAAGATTTTTTCTCAACACAGCAAGCGAGATCACTCGACATGTTACTTAATACTAGAGATAACATGATGCGATCGAGCAAAATAAAGAGATGAGGTATGATGAAGAAAGTGAACCCTAGTCAAAATTATAATAGAGATATGAGAAGACAAAATGTCACACTTCAAGAAGGTTAATTAAACAACAATATATCACATATTCTTATATATTTAAAGTTACACCCAACCCCTCCTCTAATGCGCATAAATGCACATATCTTGAGCAGTCGCAAACTACTCATTTTCAGTACAGAAAATCAATGACAATACTGCCTACTCTCAAAAGAGATGAAAGTCAGAATAGAAGATTTCAAATTTCTTCTTCGTAATCGTCCACCTCTCTCTCTATCCATCATCTTAACTAGTCCTGACAGTAAAGTCAAGATGTCTTCCATGAACAAAGTTAGATCCAACAAAAAGCTTTTATATTCTCAGCTAACAAGGTGGATGAATATTTTGAGCATTGCCTTACTTCATGATTGATGATTTCTCATTGCTCATTCTTCTCCTTTGCTCTTCTCCTCACTTCAATGTCTTTTGGAGTCTCTTTTTGGGATCATACATTTATGGGTGTTTTTTGTTTTTGCTGCATCTTCTTGATTGCTTCACTTGGTTTGAGATTGGATTCAACTTCCTTAGATAAAGGGTGAGTTAGCTCAGCTGATTAGTCTCTACTCTGGATGACCCTCTACAAATCCTGAACTCTTATTAATCTTTACTAAAGTCCTTTCTTATTATATTTTGCAATATTCAACAAATGTTTTGCTTGTGTCAGTAATCTTTTCTCCTATTTCAAGCTTCTAATTTGTGCTACCTTTGCAATTGTAATATATTTGCAACTCATTTTTTGATTCAATTTTGTAAAATTTTAAATGCTTATTACAATTATACCTCAACTCTCATCATTCTTATATATAAAATAAAATTCCATATTAAATTTTGTGTGAACCACATCTTGTTAATCATGCATTTACATAAAATTTTGCACAAAGATCCATAAAATTTTCAAGATTTTGAGAATGCAAAAAAAAAATTATAAAATCCAATCATTACCCTATTTGCTTTACATGCCATTACTGTTTTATCTACTTCCTAGTCTAATGGGGTGTAGGGGTTTGATTGCCTATGCTTTATTTCTTCTATCCAACTCATTTGTCATCTCCTCTTTTTGACATTTTCTATATTTAGTGTTGATTCCTTTCCTTCTCAGACCAAACTAGTTGAAGTCCTTCTACACTTTTTTTATAATCATATTTTTCCTTTTCTAAGAATCAGCTATGCTGTAAATTTTTTATTATTTTTTTAAGGATGAGTGCTGTAATCCAGCTCATAAGAATTCTTAAATTTGTTTTCAACCAGTGCTCTTACAAGTTCAAGCACAACTATGTTAATCGTATTTCTGTAACATATTTCATATGTTAATTTTTCGGGGCGTAAAATAGTTTAATACAATTAAATTAATATTTGATACATAAACTTCATTATTTATTCAAATACACTTAAACTTTTAGATGTTAACACATAAACCCTCAATTGTAGCCAAAATCTTGTGTTGCATGCCTCACATGTGTTCACATCTAGCCGGTCTCGTCGCCATCATCTCCTTTCTATGTTACCTATTCCGTTGTCTTCATTGCACATCATTGGTGCAAGTCGTGTGGAGTAGTTGGCTTGTACAATGAGTTGATTGCGACAAAGCTCATTAGGGTAAGGCATCGCTGGTACTGATGGGGATAAAGTCACGACGGAGCTCGCTAAGGTAAGGCATCGACGGCCCGATGCACGAAGTTGCAATGGAGCTCTTAAGGAAAAGCTATTAGCACTAAAAAAAAAAGCTGGTGATTAGATAAATAATGAAGTCTATGTATTAAATAGGTAAATTAAAAAATTTTGAGTGTTATATATGTAAATTCATTATATGGTGTGCGGATAGTGATGGAACTGAAAAAGTTTATATAATTTTTGTTCATTTACTCATAATATGTATCAATTATAAGCCAATTATAGATTCATTGGCAAAAATTAACTACTTTTACAACTGATAAAGCTTTATTTTCTTCTTAGCCTCTTCAAGGACTTCATGCAGCCTTCTGAATAATGCAAGAGCTTTCTAAATATAAAATATATTCTATCACTGATGTGCCATTTTCCAACCGATCTACAGTAATATGTTCTGTTCACTTGCCTGCACAAAGGGGCTCATTATTCTAAACTATATAAAGCACACATCACACCAATTAAAAAGAACTGGTTATGCATTTTCTACTCTTAGAAAGATTTCAAAACACTAAAAACAAAAGCGGATGACAAGTTATTTAGGCTTCCTTTGTAACGGATTTTTTATTGTTTCTTAAAATAATATTTTGGCATAAAAATTTTTATTCTATAAAATTGTTTTAGAAAGCAATAAGAAAATTGTCTCAAACTAAGGCTTCGTTAGGGATGACTTTCTTACTGCTTCTTAAATCAGCTTTCTAGTAAAAAATTAAAATGTTTATATTAAAAAGCTACTTTAAGAAGTAATATGAAAGCCATCCTAAATGACATGGGGGGCACGTACATGGCTCTAAGAGAGAGAGAGAGAGAGAGAGAGAGAGAGAGAGAGAGAGAGAGAGAGAGAGTTCAATTGCAAAATAAAATAACATCCAAAAGATCAAAAGTGCTTTTATATCTATACCTTTTATCTATGTCGAATCGATCAGCTCTATGAGACAAATCAAATGAGCCCAAGATCGCCAAATTTTGATATCATTAAAACATTCAAATGCCCAATAAATAGTTCACGATCAAGTTCATCATAATCTGTATATGTTACTTTTGTGTTATTCATTTGAAGAGGTTTGTCAAATATCTTTCTAATGACAAAGATAGTGCTTCTGATTAGTAAAATGTGGTCTTAACCGGATAAGGCAATCCAAATGAGAACCACCAAAAAGGCTCATGGACAACTATTTTAATGTATTCTAATATTTCAGATGAGATGGCAAACAAAAGTATTTTAATTTAGGCCCCTCCTAATAAAATTTTTGGCTATGCCACTGCTAAACAAAGCCTAAGCCTTAGTTTTTCTCACATGAATATAACTACATTGTTCATCAACTATCATGTTGGTGTTGATTTTTTTTTTTTTTCACTTTTGCCCCCTCTTAAATATAAGTTCTTTAGAATGCAACATTTTGGGTAAATTTTCACTTAAATAAACACGCATATAACCATCGAACTATCTCTTGCTCAAAATATAGGGTGACACCGTATATATCTCTTTTCTCGTATAGCCATTGTTGATTCCTTCATTCTTTAGCAACAAGATTTCCTTTTACAATAGATAAAAATGCGACGGCGTAATTGTTGATAAAGTATTTTAATTGAACATCATCATTCATTAATGTTTAAATAATGTTTTGGGCATATGATAAGAATGACTCATTGATGATTTATATATAATGTACATATTCTTCATGTGAAAGAAAATATATGTGAAAATTGATATCATTATGATAGTACTTGTATAACAAAAATGGGTCGGGTTCGAAACGGGTCGAATAGTTCTGGGTTAGACCCGAACCTGTCTCGTGACCCAATTTTGACAGCCCTAAACAAGTTAATGATTCGAAGAAACAAGTTCAAATAAAATTCAATCAAAATTCGAAAAGGTTCAAATTAGGTTCGAACAAGGTTCAATCGAGATGGTGTGAAGCTGATTCGAACCCTATTCTAATCTAATTTGAACCAACATGGATGCTAATTCGAACCTAATTTAAAGATAATTTCAACTTAGTTCAAATATTGTTTGAATGTTATTAGATTCTATCAGCACAATGTTTGAATCAAGTTTGAATGTTATTAGTTCAAATATTGTTTAAATGTTGTTCTTATTTGAATCCTATTTATGATTTTCAACTAGATTTGAACACCATATAACGCGTTGTAATTATATTCGGACACCATATAACATGTTTGAACCTCGTTTGAACACTATGAAATATATTTGAACTAAACTACAATATCATATTTTGAGTGTTATGTATGTAAATTATGATATAGCGGCGCTAACATAGTGGATATCTTATGTAGTTGTAGTTTTAGGCTTCGTTTGGGATAGCTTCTTTATTGCTTTCGAAAATAGCTTTTTAATAGAGAATTTTTTAATTCAAGAAATTTTAATACTAAAAAATTATTTTAGAAAGCAGCAGGAAAACTGTCTCAAATGAAGCCATAATGTCTCTATAGCTTATCAATAATTTTTTTTTAATTATGATATTATGTTTAGTAAATTAAATATTATAACTCATTTTTCAAATATGGATACACATTTGATCGATTTAATCTATTTGATTTGTAGACTAACAAATTAATTGATTTGGATTTAAAAAAAAAGTGATTAAATCAAATTATTTTCAAAACAAATTAAATAAAACCAAATTTTAGTTCAGTCAGTTTGGTTCAATTCCGGCTAAATCGAAAATATAATTAATTTTAATAATGAATCTAATTACTATTAACTCTAACAACATACATTAAAAGAAATATCAAATAATATTTATTAAAATTTATAATTTTACAATGTAAAATAAATAATATTCATAATTGATTTAATATTTAAATAAATTAGTATAATTAATTTTTTATTTAAATGATTTATTAAAAAAATTTAAAAAATAAGAAATCAAAATTATTGATTAAATTGATATTTTAGCAATCATATTGAGTCATTAAAAAAATCAATTTTAAAATATTGATTAAATAATATACCGTAACAATTGAACGTAGCTTATTTTGATTCGTTGGTTGGGAGCTTTAATTATCAATAAATATGTCTTAAATTTAAGACTCAACTTTTATTTAGAATAACTTTTTTACTATTTTAATATAGCATGAAGTCTTAATTAGGTTAAATGTAAAAAAAAAGAAATTGCAGCAATTGACGTTGGGAAAAGGTAAAATGTACAGTAGTCTGAGGACAGAGCTACGCGCACTTGATTCTGAAACTGATTGACTGAAAGTTACAGAGAAAGAATGTCCGAATAAAGTTTTCAACTTTAGGGTGGGCTCTTTATTTTATGAACAAAAGCATATAAAAGCAGCTACAATTACTCTATGTGTACTGTTGACCAACTTATGGTGGCTGGCATCTATACAGGATTGAAATCACCCTCTATTTTATGAGAGATTATTTGGTGTGAAGTCTTAATATATTTGAAGGTCAATGCGGATATGTTACATCATCTAATATATTATATATTGGGTGACGTGGTATATCCAGATTAGCTTCTGGACGCATTTGGACATGACACATAATAATTTTTCTTATTTTATAGGGTGGGTAAAATTGTAAAATAAGACTGTGAAATATATAATTTTATTTATAAAATAGAAAAAAAAATTTCTAAGAATTTGAGCAACCGTAATTATTGAAGCTGGACAAAAGGTTAAAACACTTATTTTTTTTAAAAAGTAAAATTTTAGGCTGGCTAATTGTCCATTTTGAGCTCTTCCTGATTCCACCTTTGTATCTATATATATATATATATATATATATATATATATATATATATATATATATATATATATATATATATATATATATTTAATTGAGGGGCACACCTAGTATTGATGTATAGCTCAAAAATTACATAAGAGTTATATATATTGCTGTCAAAATCAGGTTATGGGTGTGGTTCGGGTCCAACCCGGAATTTACTCGACCTGTTTTTGCAAACGGATCACTTTTTCGGACGCGAACCAGACTCGCTTCGGATCCGGGTCAACCCGACACGACCTGCCAAGCCGGGTTAGCGATGACAACGGTGAAGATGTTTGGTCCCGAGGGTAGCGATGATGACATTTGGACGGAGGCTACGGTGACGACAACGTTTGGGCAGCGGCGACGACGACATTTGGGTAGAGCTGTGGAGGCTACCATGTTTGGTCTCGAGGGCAGCTGTGAGGCCAAGGCATGTTGGTCCCGAGGGCGACGGCGGGTTATTGTGTAGGCCCTGAGGGTTTTTTTTTTAAATTTTTGCAAACGGGTCAGTCCGGGTCAATGTCGGGTTTCTAGGTCAACTCGAACCTGATCTATTTTTTCAAACGGGTCGAATTCGGAACCTAAACTCGACCCATTTTAAAATCAAGTCGGGTCTAACCTGAAATTTTTGGGTCAATTTCGAGTCGAATTTTTGTGTTGTATCAAATATTGACACCCGTGTTATATAATAAGGTTAATATAGAAGATCACAGAAGCTTATAAAGGAGAAAGAAATTGAAATATAAAATTGAGATAGGACCATGAGGCTGCATGTGCATTTATTTGTGAGCTGTATGCCTTTGAAGGTGATGAATAGTTATTGGTATGTAAGATTGAAGCATAAATTATGCGTTCAGAATTTTAGACAAATGGATTTAGTGAAGATATTTGGAGATAAAATTTATTTTGATATGTTATATTTTATAATATTAAATTACATTATATTGTAAAATAGATTATTATTTAATAAAGTTGGTATTTGAAAGAGAAAATTGATTTTATATGCCTCATAATAGTTTTAATAGGTCATACATGTCTGTGGATTATTTTTTTGAATAAATATATGCAAATGTTTTTTTTTCCAGATCAAAATGCCTCTCTTTTAACAATGATTACTTATTTGAATTTTGTTATTAGGACCGGCCTGGTGGCTCGAATTAACAAGGCGAGAACAAACGGTCGGAATGTTGATTAAGTTTTCAATTACAAACTAGCTAATTTCAATGCAGAGAAAGAGCCGATAAAACCTCAAAAAATAATAATAAAATCAAATTCTATATAAATACCTTTCTCTCGAAGCGTCGCGTCTACGATACACATTCATTCTCTCCTCTTCTAATCATTTTAATTTTTTGAATAATAATTGTATTCATTTACAAATATAAGAGTGAGTCATAAAAGAACTCAATGAGCACATCATGCTTTTAAATTATAGTAATTCAAGGCATTGAGAATAATATGAATGCTAATTTCAAAGCATAAGATAACTTTTTAAACATGTTCATCGATGTTATGCATATTTCATATCTTTATCATTTCTCATAAATAATACACTGTCACAGGAGACCGTCTTAAAATAGTAACAATGAAAGTGCTCTTTTTTTATTTCCTTTTTTCCTTTTCTTTTTCCATTTGCACATGCAGTAAATTACGTCCCCAACTAATACCATAAGGGGTGTGCTGCATCAATCAATCATCCACATACAAGCATATCTATCTAATCATTTTATTCATATAACATTCATTAACTTTCTAAAATACAATTGATAAAATATTATGTCATTATCAACAATTTTGCTATGATCATCGAACAGTAAAAGATAAATCATGCATGACATTTTTCAAAAACTTTTAATCAAATGGATTCAATAAAATTGATTTAGAGGAAACAATATTTTTACCATAAAATAAAATCATAAGTACTCACCTTGATCCTAAATATCATACTGCTTCGATCACTCTTACTCCTTACTTTGACATTGATAATGTTAATACCTATATAAAAGGTCTTCTAATCATCAAATTGTAAATAATGAACTGCTCATAAATTCTTTAACATGATATTTACATTTCCTTCTCTCTTTAAATATATTTTATTTCTTAACATAATAATAGAATAATTTACTAATTAAGATTTAAATTGAATTTTTAAAAATATATGCACTCTTACTCTCTCTCTCTCTATATATATATTTGAAATTTATATAATTGAAATTTACTTTTATTAAATAAATTTTCATTCTTTAACATTATTAGATATATCATCATTAATATGTTTATTTATCACCAATCATTTAAAATCTCTTATAATTTATAAAGTTTGTTCTCTTACACACAATATATAGTTAAAATTGTCAATTGAAATTCAAATATTTAAATAACAATTCACCTCGCTCCTACTCTATATCTAACTAAAATTTCTAATTTATGAATATAAATAATGTTAGAGATATTACTTAAATAATATTTAATCTTTCAGATTTATTATTAATTATTATATAATTATCCTAAATTTTATGATAACTATATTCAAGGATTAATATATTACGAAACTTTTATTAATAAACAATTTATTTACTTTTCCTCAAAATTTACTATTGCCGTGCTCGCCTCTTCCACGCTCGCCACTAAATTACGATCTCTCTCCCTCTTTTCTCGGTCTTACCCCATCCCCCGCTATCTCCTTCTTTCTCTCTCGGTCTCACCCCACCTCCCTCTCATCTCTAATTTATAGGAATGATCGGCTTCTCGTTTCAAATTAACGGAAAGCAAACCTTCACCATGTGAAACCCTTAAAAATTTCAAGATTTATTTTAATCTAGAATAGTCAAAAATTATTTAAGGAGTCATTATAACTCTAAATCATAAATCGTCTTCGCCAGAACATTTATAGTGTTGTGTATTAATTACCCTATTTTTTCATAATTTTTGGACACTATTGAAATTTCTTAAATCGGCACCTGTGGGTATAAGTGGGGTTTTTGGGATTGTTAGATGTCCATTTTGCAAATCAATTTCACCAGAATTTTCTAAATAATATGAGCTAATTTATGAATATTTTTCTATAATTTTTTGAATTTAAAGAAACAAATAAATTTAGATAAAATTAATATTTTAATATTAAATAATTAGAAAAAATTAATGTTTTAATATAATATCATATTCCACTATTATATAAAACGATAAGCTTTGGTTTTTTTGTCATTTTCTTTCCAAACAAAGATCGGCCAGGGAAAAAGAGACGAGAGATTAAGAGAAAACTCTGATTTTGGGCCGTTTTCATCTATTGGCCCATTTGGGAAACTTATTCGTCTCGAGGTAAGGCATATTATGCATATCTCAATTTTCAAAATTGAACAATTTTTAGTGAATTTTTAGATTAAAATTTTATATTCGTTAGCGAAAAATGCGGATAACTTTGCATAGGTAAAACCTTCACCGCGTAACTTTTATATGTTATAGAAATTATGATTATGCACATTTTGAATATTTTCTGGAAATTTTACAATGTGAGTTTTGAAATTTGTAGGGTCTTTATTGAATAAAAAATTATTTAGATGTTGAAAGATAGTGGTGTGCTACAATAAAAGTCTTAAAACATAACAATCCCTGATAATTTGATAATTTTTTTGAAAATAAGCATTTTTGCCTAGTAGAATTTTCTGTTATCTACCATTATACAATACTGTACAATTGTGATACATGCTCAATTACTCTTTAATTATCATAATGTGATGATATATGTGTATATGTGATTAAATTATATTTGTTGGGAGCTATAAGGGGCTAGAATCTGCTGAGATTTTATATATGTCAGGGAATTGCTGGGAGTTATAAGGGGCCAAAATTCTTTGAGATTCTGTTTGAGATAGGGATATATGATATATTTTGATGCTATAAGAATAAACAAAAATGGAGTCATAAGGGATCAGAATTCTTTGAGGTTATATTTGGGTCCGAGAAACATGATATGAACTACTTTGTGATATAAATTTTAATTTATTTATTTGTTTAGTATTGTTATTTAAATCATGGAATAACTGTTATGGATTTATTACTTCTCTCAATATAGTGACTTATTTAAATTACATTTTACTACTTTTAAATATTCAGCAAAATATTTGATAAAAGAATATTTAAAATTTTAAATTGATTTATGTGGCTTGCTGAGCTGTTGTAGCTCACTATAGTTTTGCTTCTAGTTTTTAAGATCTGAGAAAAGGAAGGAGATTATGGACTAGTAGTTCAGGATTAGATCTGAGGTCATATGTATTTTACTATTTTAATTTTTATACAATCATGACTAGTTAAATTTCTAATTATATAGCTTCTACCTGTAGCCATATACTATAGTGTTGATATTTATTTTGATGAAATAAAAGAAATCTGGTGGATGAGTTATTTTTTAATATTTAGATATTTTAGTAGCTCTATAGTCTGTAGTTTATTTCAATAAATATTGGCAGCAAAATTAAAATAATTTTAAAATTAGATCTTGGGATTTATCTATCATAGCTCAACACGATAGGACATATCCTGGTCGAGTTGGGTTGTGAAAAACTTTTGTGGTATCAGAGCAATAGTTTTAGAATTGAATCATAAAACACAACTATAGGAATTAATCTGTAAGTCTAGTGGGGTAGTTTCAAGTTTGTCTAGGTGTTCATTATTTTTATTTCATGTGCATGTGTGTTCAATTATATATTCTGTGTGATCATAGATCCACCATACCCAGATATGACAGATGAACATAGTGCTAGTTAGGCAGCTCCTATATATAATACTACTCTGATAGTTGGTTCATATATAGTTTCATAATTTACTACTTTGATAGTTTAGATTATGGGTGAGGCATAGAGTAGAGTTCCTATTATGAGATCTGAAGAGGTAGCCAGACATCTGTAGATATTTTTAAGATTGAAGCCTCCAAGATTTGAGGGTACTATTAAGCCTAGAGCAGTAGAGGACTGGTTGAGGAGGTTGAAAAAGATATTTGACGGTATATAGTATCCCTCTGAGAGGAAGGTACTATTAACAGTTTTTCTATTAGATGGTGAGGCAGAGCGTTGGTGGATGGGCCAGCATAAGGAGAAATTTCAAAGGAGATTGAACTCTTTAATTACCTAGGATGAGTTCTCTAATATGTTTAGAGCTTGGTTTGTACCACATTCTACATGACAGCAAATGCAAGAGACTTTTTTTAGGATGATTTAGAGGAGCAGGATAGTTATGTAGTATGAGGTAAATTTTATTACTTTGGCTAGATATGCTCCATAGTTGGTTAGCACTCTCACAGAGAAGTGCTATAAGTTCCTGAGAGGACTTCGGGATAGTATGAGATAGCCTATTGTACCATTTTATATTTCTGATTTTTCTAAGCTTATCGAGAGAGCTTGTTTGATAGAGAATGACCTGATGGCTACTCAGCAGCGATGGAATACTTGTAGGAAGAGGTTCAATGGTGAGACTTTTTTTATGGAAAGAAGAGCAAATTTACATATGGAGATTCCAAGAGAGGCAGACAGTCAGCATCTATAGTAGTCTCTAGTAGTGGCATCATAGCCAGTTCTAGTTCTATTAGTGGGGCACCTATATGCCAGAGTTATGGAAGATGTTTTTCTGGTATGTGCTACAAGATAACTAGACAGTGCTTCAGATGCGGTCAAATAGGGCATCGAGTAGCAGAGTGTCCACAGATAGGATTTGATCGACATTCTGAGTCTAGATCTGAGAGCTTTATCAAACCAATAGGGAGATCGAGGGCAGTTCCTCTCCATACATTTTATGAGGGACCATCTGGTAGAGCCGGTGGTTTGGGTTTAGTGGCAAGGAGGCCATCTAGCAGTGGTCAGAGAGAGCCTAGTAGTTCTCTTTCTCCAACTCTAGTTCATCTACATGTATACAGTTTGACTCAATAAGTGGCTCGTGATGCTCCTGATATTGTGACATGTACAGTTTATATTTTTGAGCGTCCATGTCATATTTTATTTAATTCTAAAGCTAATAATTTCTTTATTTTTGAGCATTTTTTTGATTTACTGCACTTGGCTTTAGTTGTATTGCCTGTTTCTCTTTCTGTTATTTTATCGACTAGAGATAGTATTATAGTCAGTAAATTTTATTTTTTGACATTAAGATTTTTGATAAGAAGTGAAAATCCAGTTTGATTTTATTACACATTTTCTCATATGATGTTATTTTAGGTATAAATTGGTTAAGTTAGTATGGGGCTTAGATTGATTGCTTAAACAAGTGAGTTACATTATTTATGGGTAGTGATAGTTATGTATTTCAAGCAATTAGAGGTATTTTATCCTGTTTGATCTCTACATTGGAAGTAAATAGATTGTGGAAGAAGGGTTGTATGATATTTCTAGTATCAATTCGGGATAGGAGTATAGATGCTGGTTCTCTTCCTGATATCATGGTAGTATGAGATTTTTCAGATATATTTTCTGATGAGTTAGTCAGTTTCCCTCCAGACAGAGACTTAGAGTTTTTTATTAATATATTTTCGGGTACGACCCCGATATCTAAAGCTTTGTATAGGATGACACCTATGGAGATTCAGGAGTTGAAGGTTTAGCTTCAAGAGTTGATTAATAAGGGATTTATTTTTCCTAGTGTGTCTCCCTATGGAGCACCTATTTTATTTATGAAGAAAAAGGATGATACAATGCTTATGTTTACCTCCAGATTATGGAAAGGAATTCAGCAGGGACTGGATACGAAGTTGCACTTCAATATGGCTTTTCATTCATAGATAGACGGACAGTTTGAACGGATTATTTAGATACCGGAGGATATTCTGAGACTATATATTTTAGATTTTGGGGGTAGTTGAGAGGATCATATCCCTTTGATAGAGTTTGCATATAACAATAGTTATCAGTCCAGTATATATATGGCTTCTTATGAAGCTCTGTATGGCAAGAAATGTAGGACTCCTTTGACTTTGATAGAGGTGGAAGACAGATATGTGATATATTCAACCTTTATGGATGATACTACAGTAAAGATTCTTTTAATGAAAGAAAGGTTGAATCTACACTGATAGGAAGAAGAAGTACTACAATAAAAAATACAGGTTAGTTGAGTTTCAAATTGGTGACCTGGTTTATGTCAAAGTCAGCCATATGAGAGGTGTTAGTAAATTTAGGAGAATTAGCAAGCTCAGTCCAAGGTACATTAGACCTTTTGAGATCATTGAGCGGATTGGTAGTTCTACTTATATGTTATTGTTACCTGATCATATGTCTGATATACACAGTATATTTTATATATCTTCTTTGAGAAAATGGGTGTCTGATTTTGGGAAGAGATTATCTACTGAGAATGTTGAGGTTCATCTAAATTTACAGTATATGGAAGAACTCGAAAAGATTTTGGTATATGATGTGAAATAATTGAGAAGCAAACAGATTTCGATGGTCAAAGTGCAGTGGAAGCATAGAACTGCCAGAGAGGTTACTTGGGAGAAGAAATTAGATATGAGGCAGTTGCATCCAGGCTTATTCTAATTCTTTCTATTTTGAAAATATCGAGGATGATATTTTTCTTAAGGTGGGTAGATTATGAAACCCTTAAAATTTTCAAGATTTTTTTATCTAGAACAATCAAAAATTATTTTAGGAGTCATTATAACTCCAAATCACAAATTATCTTCATCAGAATATTTATAGTGTTATGCCTTAATTTATGAATATTTTTTTATAATTTTTGGATTTAAAGAAATAAATGAATTCAAATAAAATTAATATTTTAATATTAAATAATGAGAAAAAAATTAATATTTTAATATAATATCAAATTCCACTATTATATACTATGATAAGCTTTGTTTTTTTCCATTTTTTCCTAATATAGATTGGTTAGGGAAAAAGAGAAAAAAAAAAGATGAGAGAGAAAGAGAAAATCCTAATTTTGGGCTACTTCAGGACGTTTTCTTCTATCGGCCTAGTTGGAAAACTTGTTCGTCTCGAGATAAGACATATTATACCCATCTAATATAGGAAAATGCCTTGTTACCAACAGACTAAAACCGCCATTAACAATGGAAATCCACCAAAAATTTCCATTTTTTGGTGAATTTTTGACGAAAATCCATTCTATGGTAATTTGCGTGTTGAAAAATCTAAATCAATAAAATTTTTTCACCGAAAAAATTTTTTGCGGACTTTTCGGCACAATTCTGGCTTAAAACTGAAGGGTTTATGTCAATTTCCCTGGATGAATTCTAGCGTTTAATCCACCGATATTTTCGACAAAAATATTACTCTGGAAGTACCGACGGATAATCCGCCGCCATGATCCGCATCAACTCCCTCTCTAGACTCCTCAACAAGAAGAGTATCATCAACGAAATGCATACACCATGCTACAATCTCTTGCAAATATCTATCGAGAACTTACAGGGAAATGCAAGGTCTGCGACGAACGTCAGCAATGGCGGCGGCGAACATCGGTAAGGATGGTGGTGAACGTGGGCAAGGTCGGCAATAAACATTGGCAACGAATCAGTCTCCATGGCAACGACGTTCGGCGCAAGTCTCAGATGCCAGCAGAGCAAACCGAAAGGAAGAGGAAACAAAAAGAGCGGAAAGATAATGAAGCGGGCGAAATAGGGCTTCTACCGGTAGATTTGCCGCCGGTAACATTACCAGCGAGTAATACCCAGAAAGTATTCGTCGAGTTTAAGTAAGCAGGGGTAATTTATATCGGTGATTCCACATGTAATGTCCGATGAAAATTACGCTGGAATATTTAATATACCAATAAAAAAACCTACAGAAAATACGCCGATACCTTTACGATGAAATTATGCCTATAATTCTGCCATAAGGTTATCGACGCATATTTCGTCAGTTAGTCCATCGCTTTTTTCAGTGCATGTATGTCCATTAGAAAGTCCGACGATAATAAAAGATTTTCCTGTAGTGATCTTAATTTTCAAAATTGCATAAATCGTAGAAAAGTTTTCCATTAAAATTTTATATCCACTAGTAAAAAATATGGATAACTTTGCATAGGTAAGACTTTTATTGCGTAACTTTTTATATATTATAAAGATTACGATTATACATATTTTGAATATTTTTTAAAAATTTAACAACAGGGGTTTTGAAATTTGTGGGGTCTTTATTGAATAGAAAATTATCTGGATGTTGAAAAATAGTGGTGTAATACACTAAAAATCTTAAAACATCATTTTACACAATCTCTGATAATTTGATAATTTTCTAAAAATATGTATTTTTACCTAGTAGAATTTTTTGTTGTCTACATTATACAACATTGTGTGATTTTAATGCATGATCAAATACTCTTTAATTGTCATAATGTGATGATATATATACATATGTGATTAAATTATATCTGTTGGAAGCTATAAGAGGCCAAAATCTACCCGAGATTCTGTCTGTGTCATGGAATTAATAGGAGTTATAAGGGGCCAAAATCCTTTGAGATTCTATTTGAGATAGAGATATGTGATGTGTTCAAGTGCCATAAGCACAAATAAAAAGGGAGTCATAAGGGACCAGAATCCTTTGAGGTTTCGTCTGGGTCCAAAAAATATGATATGAACTGCTCTGTGATATGAAATATAATTTATTTATTTATTCAGTATTGTTATTTAAATCAGGAAATGATTGTTATTACATCTCTTAGTATAGTGATTTATTTAAACTATATCTAACTACTTTTAAATATTCAGTAAAATATTTAATAAAAGAATATTTGAAAATTTAGATTGGTTTTTGTGGCTTGCTGAGCTGCTGTAGCTCACTATCATTTTGTTTCTAGTTTTTAGGATCTATGAAGGGGAAGGAGATTGTTGACTAGCAGTTTAGGATTAGATCTGAGGTCATAGGTATTTTGCTATTCTGATTTTTATACAGTCATGACTAGTTAAATTTTTAGTTCTGCAGCTCTTACCTGTAGCAATATACTGTAGTGTAGATATTTATTTTGTTGAAATAAAAGAAACCTGGTAGATGAGTTATTTTTAGTATTTGGATATTTTAGTAGCTATGTAGTCTGTAATTTGTTTCAATGAATATTAATAAAAAATCTAGAATAATTCTAAACCTAGATCATGAGATTTGTCTGTCACAGCTCAACACGATAGGACCTATCCTTATCGGGTTAGGTTTTGACACACCATTCCTCATCTCCTTCAGCTTCCAAGTGATGTAAATGACGTCGATTGAGCTTCGTTCTACTTTCGTGATTCCATGTAATTGAAATAGGGCTGATGAAATGAAGGCCTTCTGCTTCGTCCTCTTTGTCTTCTTCTGTAGGTTCAGGCTTTTACATCTTCCCCGAATGAAATTAACTCAAACTAATTTGTATTTCAATATTAGTTCAAACCCGAGTCTAACTTGTATTTTGAGTTTGAAATAGTTTGAACCTATTTCAAACACGTAGAACGAGTTTGAGTCATATTTAAACTTCTTCTATTGGATTCAAATTTGTCCGTGAATGATACACGCTTACTAATTAGTAATCTCTAGGTAAGAGCTAGGAAGCCTAGTAGAGTTTGATTGAGTATAATGAGTGAGGAATCTAGGTATTCTATAAGCAAGTAATATATAATCTAGAGAGAATGAAAATACTAAAACATATATAGGGTCCCAAAGTATTAAAAATTTTGAAGTATGCCTCCTGGTCATTAGTTTATAGGACTTGTAGAGTTACAAGAAAGGCTACACCTAAGAAAGTAAAAAAAGTAGTATAAAGTGCAACATATGATGTAACTTATTATAGATTTTCATAAACATGTGGCCTAGTTGATTGACCTCCATATGGATTTATGCTTATGGTGTGACCCTCTTGTTGACCTCATTTTTGTATGGGATTACTAGGACTTTTCCTAGACTCCAGATCTACCCAGACCCTAGACTAATCCAGACCCTAGGATCTGCCTAGGCCTTAGATCAATCTAGATCCAAGTTAACCCATACCTCAAATTCATTCATATTTTAAATCAAATCCTGACTTCAAGCCTATCCAGATCTCAACCCCATTCAAATCTCAATCAATCCTGGCCTTAACACTTGATCTAGGTTTCAAATTGACTTCAACCCTATTCAATCAATTATAATCATCCTAATTATTACTATTGGTTTGAATAATTCAAATCAAGAAATCAAACCTAAAACCCAGTCTAAATCTAGAAATCCAAATCAAAATCCAAGGTTAAAGGCCTAAATCTTGAAAACCTTTTCCAATAATTTTTCAAACACTTTAAAACCTAATCAAGTGACCTCTGATTCAAAGTCTATTAATTACATATTGATAAGACATGTCCCTAGAGGAAATGCTCCAAATTTGAGCTCAATCTGATACTTCTAACCACATAAATTGAATTGAAACCCAAAGGTTGCAAATCGTCAAATATTTACGGCCTATGCCACTAGACCTATCAGCTAGTGGAATTTGACCTTGGAGTCTCCTCCAAACCTTTTAATCACTTCTAGACCTTTGATATTGATATATTAAACATTAACCTACATCTTTCTGGATTCATTCTGACCCAAAGTTGACTAGAGTTCAAAATGCCATTTAAGGAGATTTTTGGACTTTTGACCAAAACTCAACATGGTTCAATCTAATCAATTTTTGAAACCTTTTCCAATCAATCTCAAACATCATTTGAGACCCATTAGACCCAGACCCTGGGTTAACCTAGGTTTACCCAATGACCCATTAAGGGCCCAAACAGATCATTTGACCCAAATAACCTTTCCAGATTATGAGACTACCTCTTTTAGACTCCAAATATCCAAACAAACCCACTTGACCCAAAATCAGGTCTTAGATCAACCTGGTTGACCAAGTCAACCTAAGTTAACCCATTAATCCTTTACGGGTTTAAATGGGTTAATCCAACCCATTCAATCAAATCAATGTCTTAAAATTCTCAAATCCACCCAATTGGATGTTTTGAATATTTCCAAACCTACCATGGGTTAAACCATGGTCAAGTTGACCAAGTCACTCTAAATCCTTAGTCAAACCTCCATGTCATATGCTCTAACTTATCATTTCTTTGACCTTAATCCCTTTGACCCTTCTCTAACCTATCTCAAGTGGCCTCCTACATTCTCTAAGTGCCACACCATTAGCCTTGACCTTGTTAACTAGTCAAAGCAAGCCAACAATATATTTAAATGCCATTTGAATAGTCAACTCCCCTTCTAAGTTCCAAGCACATTGCTCCAAGGCCTTGAACTTCATTCCTCTAACTCCCCATACTCCTTCCCTGCCACTTTACCAGGACTTTGACCTTTGACTTGTCAAAGAAGTCAATCCAAGATTAAACCCTCTCCTATGGTCAAATCCTAGTAAAAGTGGTTTTATCCCTTAGAATAGGCTGCTTAACTCCTTCCACTTAGGCCCTAAAGCTCTCTTAAGAGCTCCCATACTGAGCCCTAGGGCTTGGCTTAGCTCAAAATGGCAATGGTCCCCCCCCCCTCTTGCCCAAAGAAACTAATGAGAATGAGGCCAATTCAGCCTTTCCCTCTGCCACCCAACGACTTGGGACACCTATCAATGATCTAGGGAGGGTCTATGATCGATCATGACCATCCCTTTGCCTTTAGGTTGTTTGAATAGGACCAAAAGTCCCTAAGGATAGCTCATTCTCACTTGAGCCCTCTCTCTCTATTCCAGCTTCCTCCAATCCATATTTTGATTAATTTTGAATCCCCAGACCCTCCTCCTCACTTCCCAAGTGAAACCCAATCAGGGGAAGCTCATCGGCGATGATGCTCTGGCCACCCAATCACCCAATCCGTCCAAGGCTTCGTCCAGTCAATCCAAGGCATTTCAAACCACACTTTCAACTAAGAAAAGATACGATGATAGTCTACAAGCTCAACCAAATTCAAACCCTAAAGATTTAATAGTGAGATTTCCTAAAAACTCAAACCCTAATTTAGGTCACACTAGTTTAAATAACTTTTCATTAAGTGATTTTCAAACCAAGCAACTTGCCCCCCTTGATTTCTATTCACCTAGGCTAGCTAGGTTTAAAATTCAAGTCGTTTGATTCATCCGATCGAAAGAATGAGGCAAAAAACCCTTTTTAGGGTTCTTTCACAACGTAACTATATATTTTTTGGGCCATTGATCTCATGATCAACGGCCCAGATCAAGCCTTTCCGCGACCTCGTTCAACCGCAAATTCGATCCCGCAGTCGGCTGACCTGTCCGGCTTCATCTCAGTCATCTGTCTCATATAACAGATGATCTGACGAGCCTCGACTTGTTAACTCAGATAAGTGACACGACGCTGCATCGCCGTGACACAACAATGATTGCTAATGATTACCTCGGCATAATCATTAGCAATTAATGACTGCAAATTTGATCCAATGCCCCAAATGTTGCAGCATGTGCCTCCCGATTTCACGGTTCTGATCTGACACTCGGGATAGCGCCACATAGCCCTCTCCGCCGCCAGTTTAATATTTAATTTTTTAATTAGTTTTAAATATATTTTAATTAATAGAACTTAAAAAAATCATTAAAAATCAATTAAAAATCCAAAAAAGTAGTGTAATACATCAAAAATCTTAGAATTTGAATTCCTTTAATTTAAAATTAAAACTAATTTAAAATATTTTGTATTAAAGTTTAATTAAATTTAAAATGTCCTCTTTAAATATCTTAAATAATACTAATATTTTAATATTCATTTAGTACATAATTAATATTAACTTAAATAATTTTTAAAAAAATTAAAAATTTATTTTAGTTATCTTTTTCAATCATGAAAGATGTTTTAAATATTTTAAAATTAATTTTAATTAAAGAAAATATCCAATACATTTTAAATGATTTTAATTATTTAACTATTTAAATTCTTAATAAATGTTTAACTAAATATCAATTTAGATATTCTCAAATTTTCAAGTTTTTTTTTAGTTTTTTTTAAATAATTAGATAATATGAATCTAATTATCTCAAGATTAACATTTTATTTTAATATTTTAAATATTTCAATCAACCTAACTAATTCAAATTACTTAAATGTCTTATTGATGTTAAATCAAATTTAGTTTAAATATTTTTTTGTTAAGCCCAAATGACCTCAAACTATTTCCAAATTACAAAACTATTTTCCAAAATCAATTTTAAAATTATTTTGAAATTATGTTGGATTTTTTTAAAAATTATTTTGAATTACCTTAAGTTTTCGAGAAATTCCTAAAATCAATCTATTTTCTAATACTAAAATTAATTTTAAAATAATACTTATTAAATCTTGAGAGCTTTTGAGAGATCTTTTGGAATTTTAAATATAGGTTGAGCTAATTGAATGGATTTGATGGGGATGATTAGTAAATAATTATCCTAATTATTCACTAATCTATTTATTAATTATTCAAGTTAATTTTGTCCTTTACATATATAGGATACACACACCACTTAGCTTAGGCTCTCTTAGATTTAAGGACTTGATTGTGTTATGTGTGTGCCTATCATACATGTTAAGTCCAAGGGTTAGAAAAATCTTGATTCAAACCCATTTAATTTAGTGATAATATTAAGGATAATAATTAAGGACTTATTTAGAGAGCTAAAAAAAAATTTTAATAATTAGGGTACATCTCCTATTGATTTGAAACTGTGAACATTCAAACTTTGTGATACTTACAATCCATAGAAAAACTTCCATAAGTTTTAAAAGTCATTAGGCCCTTTAATTAATTTACTTAAGTTTAAACTCTTAATTAATCCTCAAGACTTCTAAAAATTATAATAAATCCAAATTAAATCCAAAAATTAAAAATAATACCTCTAACTGACCAGAATTCAATTCTTAATCAATGAAAAATAAAGCCTTTTAATTTGACATCAATTTTAAGAATAATTTAACTTTAATTAAAAATTAATATTTGATTAATTTAATTAATTAAAAATTACAAATAAATTCCAAACACTTGGAAACACCTCCTTGGGTCATTTTTGGGGGTGATTCCAAGAAGTTTGGAGTTGGTTTGGATCAAAACTCTTAAAACCTTCCTAATTAAATTATTTTAAAATTCAAATAATTGAGAAAACTATGAAAATTTAAAACTAATTGTTAAAAATTTTAAATTGACCAAACTCAGTGTCATTTAACTTCAACTATGGTCTAATATTTTCTAAAAATATCTAACCTTCAAAATTTGGTCAAAGTCAAAAAAGTCAACTTTCCGGTCAACCGTATTACAAATCTAGGCCCAAACTTCAAAAAATCATAACGTTTTGTAGAAACCTCCAAATTGAGCATACTAATAGTCTAACTACTCATCATAAGGTATAATATTTATTAAAAATTTGAAACTTTCAAAATTAACTTGAATTTAAAAAGTCAACTTTTTTGCTCTTTTAATTAACGCTACTAAATAATTCTAATAAGTCCAAAAAATTGAATAATTTATTAAAATTTCAAAAAGCTTTAATTTAATTAATAAAACACTTAACTAATATTTTAATACATAATAACCAGTCCAAAGATAAAGTTTTTAGGATGGATTACTCCGAGTTGCGGGGTTACGTGTCCTAAGGAGGTCTAGTTCCTCGAGGGGTGGCACAATACCACGAATGGATTCAATAGAGTGTATAACATTAAAATTTAATGAATTAATTATTTAACCAAATTAAAATTCTTAATTCAACTACATCAATAAGATTTTTAGGATGGACTACTTTGGGCTGCGGGGCTACGTGTTCTAAGGAGGCCTGGTTCCTCAAGCCTGGTGGATAACGCCACGATCCTGTTGATGAAAAAGTATAAATTAATCTAATCTCTTAAAAATAAATAATTAATTGAATTAATTAATATTAATTAATCCTTAATTTTTAATAAATTAAATCAACTTAATCAAACCCGATTACTACTAGGTAACCCAAGCTTATGAGGCTATTAGTTTAGCCCTAATAAAGGTGAAATAAACTCCACAGCCTTGATGAACAATAAAGATAGTAGTTATTTAATTATTAAAATATACTTAATTTAAACTTTAATATATTAGTATTTAAACTTTAATCAAATTTCCCTTTAAACCTTCAACAAACTCAAACTTTAGATAATTCCAACAAGTTACCCATTCTAGGATCTTCCCTAGCCTCATGGCCTTCTACTCATACTTCAGATGGTTTGATAGGACAACCAACTCTAGTCTAGGCTAGGCTGATGTTTACTTTACTACTATGTGCCAAATTTTTCAGGATCTTATTGCATGTTGTGATTGAAAAACTGGTTAATGTGTTTGTTTACTTTTCTACACTCTATGGATTAATGTGATGAGCAACTAGATTATCCTTAGATTAGGAATGATCTGGATGCTCACTAAGTTTTTTACAGGTGGCCATGCTCATGCAGGATAATAAAGGGGGCCAAATAAATAATAAATATAATTGCTACAGGTACTTTAGTTGCTTAGCCCTCCAAATAAAAAGAGCATAGCCAAGTGTATTTACTTTTCTATACATATATAATTTCTTGGGAATTGATTTGATTATTAAATGCTTAGGATAATATTGTAGGAGAGTCTAAAATTTTTATTTTTATATTAATATAATTCATTTGAAGTATTGAGTTATGAAAATTATACTTTGAGTTTGAGATACACAGATCCAAAGTTGGATTCCAAAGAGAAAAGGATACCCCTTGGGGGGGATAGTCCTTATCCATTTGAAAGCTCAAATTTGGATCATTTTATTACCCAAAATGGAAAGAATAACCTTCTCCTCGAGGGAAGAGTTTTCTTTTTCATTTGAGTATCTAGCTACGAAGAATCCAAGGAGTCTGAAGAGAAGAATATCGAGGAGTTAAAGACAAAGAATATCCCACTTAAAGTCACTTGCGTCTGTCTTAGGATTAGAATCCGGGTTGTTGTTGGTGGTGCCCGACCACTTTTAATTTTAGTAGACACTGGGTTGTAATAAAAAGGCAGTTTTCCTATAGACATTTATCTAATTGATTTGTTTTATTAATGCATTTAATTTAATTTAATTATGATTAGATATTACCTATTTTTCTTAGTTTTTTTTTACGATTTGCATGCCGAGTTTTATTTTAGCTTGAATTTGATCGGAGGCTCGTGAGGGTATGATAAATTTTTTCTACTTAAAAATTTAATAAAAATTTTAATATAATATAAAAACTCTAACGATTTAAGAAGTAAGTCCGGGATCGCTGGGAGTTCTCATAAGTATTTTTGTTGCACTTTCTTTTCTTTTGTTAGGCACCTCCCCGCCTACGAGTTTTGGTAGACCACCTGGCCTATGAGAGTGCAGATCTGTCAAGAGAAATCTGTGCAATCTCTAAGATAAAAACTATTTTTATTCTTTTTAAAATTGCTTCATTCCAATTTAAAGTATTTAATCAAGTCGATCAGCATGCATTGCATTAAAAACTGATTAAAAGTGTCTAAAATTTTAATTGCATTTATCTTTTAGCATTTTCACCCAACATGAGTCAAGGGGCCATTTAGGACAATCTCTAGATGTCAACCCCAACTCTTCAAAACTTTAATAATAACATCTTACCACTCTTTCATTAAAATGATCGGATTCATAAATTTTAATCACTTAGGTGGTTAGCTGGCTCGCTAATTCAGGTCGGGATAAGTCCAAATTTTGTATTGCATTAGTTAGGTTAGGGCCACGTGGTCCGATGGCAGATTTAGATTTAGAATCTGAGATATATCTTAAGTCATAGGACCCCAACCTCTGGGAATACAATCCTAAATTTTTAATAAATCATTCAACTCAAATTAAAATTCTCCTCAATCTAAAATTTAAAGCCTAACACTTAGTTTAGGTTGGGACACTTCTGAATCATCTTCAGAATCCTAAAGTGTCTCCTACCCTTCTTCCTTTGACCCCAAAATAAGTGCTCCAATTTGATCCATTCCGAGTTGAAATTCCAGAATCCAACTTCTTTGATATCACTCCTAGAAAATCTTTAAACAAAATTTTTGCCGTTATTTTAATCGAGAGTTTCCGTAGGGGACTTTAGCTTCCTACGATGTAATTAACTATAAGGGCTTGCACTTATAGGAGATTTAGAACCCACATCAATTTCTTTTCAAAATTCAAATTAAATCTTTTTTAGAAAAATTAAGATTAACGATCATTATCGTCATGTTCAAATGATTGTTAATGGATGATATCTTCTTCCTATGGGGAGATATATCATTTATTATGATGAATTTGAATATGAAATTAATAATTATTTCTCTTGATTATCGTAGTCTTATACTTGACTGAACTTCATCCTGACCCTCCAGGGTCATATGTGGTTCTCCGTTGAATCAGGCAATGACACTCAAGAAAAAATCTATAATTCTAGGTCTGAACCTATTATGAGTTTTTATGTCTGCCTCACGAGGCAATGTATTATCTCTAGTGGTTGTTTGATTCTAGAATTACAATTCAAACTTAAGTTTTAATATTGCCCCAAAGAAATTTAATTCAGATTTATTTTGCACCTTACAAAGCAAATCTCCCCTTTTCAAAACTCCCACCCAACACATCTATCTTGAGGTGAGTCCTTAATGTGAGTCTTTAAAGGGAAGCTGTCAAGGTCCTATGTATAAGGTGAGTTTGTGAAGGCGAATCATCTAGATGTGAATGCGAGTGTGACATCTTGAGATCTATTGGAAGGATTAAATTCTTAAACCTAAATTTTTCTCAACCACATCTCAGGATAAACCAAATCTAACTATAAAATTCAAAAAAACCATTTGATTTCATTTCTCCAAATTTATATATAATAATCTAGTTTACACAAAATTTGTACATCAAAAGAAATAACACTAGATTGCAAAAATACCTCAAAATCTTGCTCCCAATGAGCTTGCTCTTATCAACTCTACTCTATAAGGATTTTTCCTTTTATTAAAATATTAAAGAAATATTATAGAGTGAGCATAACCAACTCAATATACTTCTTTTACATTCCCATCACAAATATCAATATCCATTATAACACAAATAATAAATTATTCAAATGTTGGGATAATAAGTAAAGTATAAACTAAATGCTAATTTAAAGGAAATTTCTTATAATTATCATAATGTATTTGATTTCAAAATCAATAATTATACTTTGATAGATAAATCAATAAATGTTTCAAGGATATCATAATATACTTACTATCAGAGTATTGCTTGCACTTAAACCTTCTTGATTCATGAGAGTATACATAGAGGAGAAGGTTTCAGGATTATTAAAATATATTCAAAATACCATTTATATTTAATTCATAAAAGTTCCAGAGTATGCAAATCAATGAATATTATGCACATTTTTTATGCCTACTTATAACAATACTTCCACTTATAACTCATTTTAATTGTGATGTCTTAGAATTTAATTTGGAAAAATTGCTTATTTTATCTTATAGTTAATCTACCAGAGCGATTAATTATTCATTAATCTAAAATAAGTCCAATGAAAGTAATTATAAATCAAAATATTTTTATGTTCATTTATCAAAATTCATATATAATAACCTGGAATAGTATATGATAAATCAATGTTATAAATTTAATTTAATTGTGTCTCTGGTAGATTAATTAAGAGATAAAATAGGCAATTCTTCTAAATTAGATTCTAGGGCATCACATTGACCTCCTACGCCCTCATAGAACAAGTGTGACCAAAACAAAATAAAATAGAATGGAGTAATCTCCCATAACCATGTTCAATAATTAGGTCCAAAATCCCTCCCACATCCACACAACATAGATAGGGCCAGAACAAAATATATAGGGCCCTTGTATCATTTCAAATAGTGCACTTGTAACATTTAAGAGAGCAAAATTTCTTCAATTTCATGCTATGAATTATGCAATTTGAATGCTACTACATATACTTATAACTTTAGCCATAAATATGATAATGTTTGAGCTATCAAAAATATTAAAGTAGGGTAACATTACATGTGTAGAATTTTCTTCACTAATTAACATTTTCTTTTTAAATTATAATTTCAAAAGATATTCAAAGTGGCATTTTAATACTTTAAAAACTATAGGATTATTTAAAATGACTGATTTATTTGATATGCATAAAAATCATCATACAGAAAATCAACTGGTAGAAATTCAACTTCTGATAGTTAAAATACTCAAATTAAATTAGAATATAATATAAAAAAGTAACATGGTGAAAACATCATGAAACATAAGAAAAATATATATTTTTCCATATCTTATTATAAAATCATTGAAGTTTAATCGGAGAGGTGTTTAAAAGTCTACCTCATACTCGACAATTTCCTTAACTGAACCGATGTACAAATCTCAAGCTATAACCTATGAATCCTCTCTCCCTTTTTCTCTCTCCTTCTCCTCTCTCTACCTTCTCTCTTCTCCAACATCTCAGAGGAAAATAGGGGGGAGAATATATATATATATATATATATATATATATATATATATATAACATCATTTTTGTTCTAGCTTCACGATGCCCACTTCCCCAATATTGTAGTACTCCCCTAAATATTTTTTATGTTCCCAGATTTCTCAAATCCAAGAGCGAAGCGTCATGATGGTGCTACTTAGCACCATAATGCTACCTCAAATCCCTTATCCAAACAAAGAGGGCAATGTCATAGTAATGCCACTCCCAACATCGTGATGCTCTAAGGTTATTTTATCCCCTAGAGTTCTATCTTCCCCCATTCACTTCTTAAACTTTTTTAAGGTTAATTAAACATTTATAGCTTAAAATCAATAATTAAATCAAGATAGATAGGACTCATATGAGATTACTTTGCTTATAAGATCCCAGAACAACAGGTATTACAATGAGTCTATTGGGACATGATTCATACTCCTAAAAGTAGAAGGGTGTGTTCTCTTAGGTGGAAGTGATTGTGAGCTAAGGATTACTTTAACCTAAGAAAATCATTATTGTTGTCCTTAAGGGGTGTGATTTCTTATATCTGGATTAGGGATGTTAGCAGTAGCTAAGAATGCTTGATCGAGAAGAATAACCATGGATGAATAGTTCCTATGGAGATGAATGACATGCATGACTTATGTGAGCCTAGATGAGTCCTTTTATGGGGCATGATGAAGGTAACGATTCCTCAGTATGGGCGAGTCCTCACATCATGGCATCATTGGGAGCATGTTCATGGTTCTATGGAGTAATGCCCTCTGGCTTGTTGGCTAACTACTTTTCCCTCATGGCTAGTGCCTTTCTCAAAGATGTGATATTTCAAGTCTCTCATAGTGTTAAGTACTCGTGAAATATCTATATGGGAATGTATAAATATAAAACTTCAAACTTGTGTTTCAAACAATTTAAACCTTATTCAAACTACAAGTTCAAGCCTAGTTCAAACTAGGTTCAAGTTATAAGTGAAATACCATTAGAATAATAAACATTTCATCAGTAAGTATAACCATTGTACAACATTTCAATGAGAATACATTAAATCAAAGCACTCATTAAATAATAACTCAAGATTGGTTATCGAAGTAAAGGATAATTTATTTTTACATCAAAAAAAAATGTAATGTGCAACAATGTTAAGAAAAATAACATAAAAACTATATTAAAGTTATTAGGGACTTGGCCCTACAATTAACTCGATTATGACTTTTCATTTATAAATTTTTTAGCACATATTATAGTAACAAACTAGCATGCCCCGAAATCTAATGGAAGGATATTCCTAATAATCTCATCATCAATTTTAACACACCAGAGCCAACTAAATATCTAAAATACAAAATATAAACATTCATTCACATATCTTCCAAAGAATTGAATGCAATAATCCAATACATTTTTTATTTATCAGAACATAAACATAGATAACTATATTTTCAAAAGAATTGTAACAACCTCAAAATCTAAAAAAATATTTTTAAATGAAAAATATGAAAATTTTCATGAGAGCACGACAGCATTGTGCCTACCAGTGCAACAGCACTGGAAATCACTAGGAAAGCACCGATATGGCGCTGTACTCTCTAAAATTCTAAAAATAATTCATCACAATAGTGCTGAGGTGGCAATACAGCGTAGTGTTGTTTTACATGCAGTGTTGCAATGTTGGGTTATGGGAGCACCTCAGTGCCAGACACTAAAAAGAGTTTTTATATATTTTTATATAAATATCCCTGCCATCCCACCTCCCCCTCTTCTTATTTTCATTTCCTTGACAGGAAAGAAGCTAAGGAGAAGAAGAAGAGAAGGGAGAAAAAGAAGAGGAGAGAGAGAGAGAGAAGAGAGAGAAAAATCTTTGGGAGTTTTTTGTTCATCGCTTTTATTATAAAAGTTTTCTGATCATGGTATATAACCTTTAATCTCCATATATTTTTATTGATTCTAAGATTAGTATAATTTCTCTCTCAAAATTAGTAAAAATATAATATCTCCCATTTTAGCAAACTATAACAGTATAACTTTTGGTATATGATAAAATCATAATTTTGAATATTTTGAATGCCTTATATTAAATTTTCATCGACCGGTTTGACTTCTATGGTATTTTAAATGAGACTAGTAGGGAAATACTGGGTATAAATGATCAGGTGGTAATATATTAAATTTGGATATGAGATACCTGACAAGTATATGATTATTTTGTATTTAGCGTAGCATGAATTTTGGCATAATACATGCGTATTGATGACCATACTTGATAGATCTATATGTTATAATCATTGGATATTATATGTACAAAATGCCTGTTGTTATGATCCACATGATATGAAATGATTGTAAGAACATGCAAAATGAATGAACCAATGTGTTGTTTGATTGAAAAGTTTGATGAGTAATATATGACTGATGAGATGACAGATGAGTGAAAATGGGTGACTAACAAGATTAATGATTGATATGATGAGACCGATGATCAATGTGATGGATGACAGATGATATATATAACTGATAAGACTAATGACAGATGTGATAGACTGATAACATATATGATAGATAGATCGATGACAGATGTGATAGATAAACTAGTGATAGATTAACTAATGATAGAATTGATCGATGATTGATGACTGATAAGATTGATGATATATGAGATATAATATATGGTGATTGATTGATTTGTGATATGATTGATTCATGAGAATGATTGATTGATTGACATGGGATATGATACATGATGATGATATAACTAATATATGGATATGATAAGACTGTATATGATTATATGATATATATGATACTATTCATATTAGCTGTTACATATTCATATAGTTATATGTTTACTATTTCTATTTGATGCATTAATTTATGATATGTTTGCATTAGATTTATATAGAGGATCATATGGCAAGTGATATGCTAAGTACATGTTTAGATATATGTTTGAAGCTAATATTCACGACTATGATGTCAAAAGTCTTCATTATGATAAGTTCCCTATTAATGATATCATTGTTTAAAAAGAATTATGTCTCATTTTTTAGTATAGTAGGCACTTATCTTTGTCATTCTCCAATAAGAGGAGACATTTAATAACTGAGAAGACATGCATTAGATGTCAATGGCTAAAAGATGTCAATTTATAGTTGGCATTAGGCAATAGGTCATTGATGGTCAATATTGCTAGATTGTTGATGGGATGAGGATAACTAATGTCAATATTGGTTGATAATTAGTTTGATGGTAGACATCATTTTTAACATTTAACGACAGACAACAATAGCTAACAATGTTTGTTGAAGGCTAGTGTTAGGTTATAGTTGATATCATGCAGCAATCGATGTTGAACATCAAGTTATTAGCATTGATGATTGAGATATGAAGGCTATTATAGATCTGAAATGCTATAAAAAATATTATCCTTTATGAAAATTTTCACCATAATATATTAATTAAGTCATATTAATAGATTTTGCGGGAGGTCATTCTTTTAATTACTATCAAAATCCAGGATAATTCATAAGATGATCCAAATAGGTCCTCATTGATCCTTTCATATTTTATTTCGATACTATAGTGCATTGAGGAACTTGAAATTTTGTGGTCTAGAAATTTTAGATATGTTTCTGGAAGATCATTTTATTATAAGCACTAAAAATTCAGAGGGTATTTAACTTGCTATCTCATAAAATTTTGAATTATACTTTCATTACATTTATTTGGACTCATATTCAAGCATTTTTGGCACCATTAGGTTCATTACATTGAGACACATTGTCTCAATTGCAAATGTACTAAAATCATACCCTAATTAGCTTTTTGGAATAATTTTTGAAATGTCTCAAATACTTAGTTTTGATATGGGGAAATTACATCAAAACTCTCTCTTCATCAAATTAATTTTTCATTCCACATCTCTTATATTAATGATCTCAATTCTCACATTAACAAAATATCTCATGTGAAAGCTTTTTTTTATTAGAGGTGAAATTAATTCCACATTTTTATAGTAAATATCAACGAGATAGTTGATAAGGTTTGATGAATATTAGACAAGTCCCTTCAAACAATAAATAAAAATGAATAAATAAATAAATAAATAATATTAAGAGATGTATGATTAACAAATTGACTCATGTCTGTTGTCACATCAACCTGACCCAATACTCTGCTTTGACAAAAAAAAAAACTATTTATAACTTATTATCTATAAAGTTTAAATTAATTCATACAAATAAGAAAATCATAATAACAAGCAAAAAAATTAAGGAAAAAAAATTAAAACAGATTATTTTCATGTCAAAATTGGTTCGCAAGTCAACCCAAATAAACCTGTTTAATAAATGGACATAATTCTAGACCCAAACCAGACTTGTTAATTAAATGGGCCAATCCAAACCCTACTTGTTTAATAAATGAGTCGAAATTTTAGACCCGAACACAACCTGTTTATTGAACAAATCAATCTGAACCCGATTTTTTTGACACCCCTAATAAAAATTAAAAAGAAAAATAATAAGTTATAAATGAAAAGATAAAAAAGCTGAGTATGAGTCGGATTGATAGATCGTGTCATTTATTGACACCCCTAATAAAAAAAAAGATAGAATAGTATTATTGAATATTTTAGTAAAAAATTATTGAGTAGTATAAATCAATTTATTTACAATTTCACCCTTTATAACTCACATTGAAATCATTATTAAGCAAGGTTAAATCTAAATGAGACTCAATTATTTAATTCTTGAAAATTTTAAAGTAAAAAAAAATCAGTAAAAATAGCATCCTCAAAAATAAATAAATAAAAACATGCAAATCTAAACAAATGAATATATAGCACTTTAGCTCATATGGGCTAAATCAAGCAAGTGCTAGCAACTATATATTTGTTTTTTGCTTGTTATGTGAAAAAAAAATTGCCTAAATATTATTATTATTTAAATAATAATTTTATATATTAAGTATAATATATTTAATTTAATATTGGCCTATTTTAAAAATATAATACTATCTAAAAATATAAATATTAATTATGTGATTTGTTTTTTCTTTCCTTTATTTAGTCATTAAATAGTTTGATATTAGACATTGACATAATATCTTGTTTTGATGACATTTAAATATCAATCAATTTGACAGCCAAACACCAATTTTGCCAGCATTCAAATATCATATGATTTGACAGATACATAAATATAAACTTTTAATGCCATTTAAAAAATTATTGTTTTAAAATATTAAATAATAAAATAAGTAGCATTTTTATAACATTATATTGGATAAGGAAAAAATCAAATATCAACTACACTAATAAATTAATTTAATATTTGGTTAAATTTGGATAGACAACAAAATATATTCTCTCTAATTGTGGATCCCAATCCTTTCCATTTGAAATCTTCTTTTACAATTTCTTTATAAGTTGTGTCAAAAATGTATTTTCATGAGGATAATTTGATTGTACATTCCTCAGTATAGTTAGGGGTGTCAAAAGAATTTTTCAGATCACATTAAGGTCAAATTCGAAACTGACCTGCTCATAATATGTGCAAGTTGAATTTGGTATGTTTGTCCAATTGGGTTAAAAATGTAGATCCAAGCCCGACTCGACACCAACTTGACCTGACATGACATGACCAGTTAACACGGTTGGTGCGACGGACAAGTGCAAGTGGGCGAGAGAGGGAAAAGTCGAGGGCGAGTGTGAGCTCGAGAGGGTGAGGGCGAAGGTGAGGGAGAGTGCGAGGGCAAGCGAGACGGGCGAGATGTGACTGAGCGAGCGGGCAATGTACAGGTCAAACGGGTTGTGTTCAGGTTCATAGGTTAACCCGAACCCTACCCGATATTTTAATCAGGTTAAAAAATTAAACTTGGACCCAACCCATTCGATCCCGAAATTTTCAGGCCGAGTCCAAGACGAGTTTTTGGATCGTGTAATATATTAACAGTTTAACACCCCTAAATATAGCTATAATTAGAGAAATTTTTTATGTTATTTATTATATGACAAAAAATGTATCCAAAAGTTCATATCAGACCAATATACCCCACTTTCAAATGTAGAATACATTTTTTAAAAATTTGCCTTAAATAATTGAAGTTCAAACAAAGTTTAAACAATATTCCAGTAAGGTTTAAATATGGTTCAAGCAAGTTTCGAGCAAGATTCAAATATAGTTCGAGTATAGATTGATCATGTTACGGACAAGATTCGATTAAGGTCCAAATATGAATAGAATATAGTTCAAATATGATTCTAATGTGGTTCAAACATCCTCTTTAACCAATAAATTACAAAGTTAATATAGCTGAGTATTATAGCACACAAGTCGTAACACAGAACAGTCTCATTATAAGAGATATAGCATAACAACTAATGCAAAGATAATGCAATGAAAGTGCCATAGCACAACATCCTTGATAGAGAAGATGTAAATTGAGAATTAAGGTAAATGTACATAAACTGTATTAATGAAATCATAAATAGACACAATAAAATATTGTTTACAACAAAAGAAAGTAATGTACATTTGAATGGACCTATGGATGTACATTATTGTGAAATAAAACTATACCTAAGCAAATCATATGTAATTGGGTGTAACTTATTTCATTAAACTTAGGTGTACCATACACTCCACCTTCACTCCTAGAAGCAAATAATTCATTAGATTATATGTGCAAGAACCCTATAAATTACTTAAATTTTAATTAAATTTTCAAATGGCTTACCTTACATGAAACCTTGGGATCTTATCAGCTGTGGCCTCCTCCACTTCTAAAGAGATTTAGAGGAGAAAATTTTCCACCTATTTACAAATAACCTAAACATTTCAAATAACACAGGGAAGCACTTGCAGAATGAACTCATCAGTATTGTAAGATTTGTGCTAAGGTGTGAGAGTCTTATAACATCATGGCCTTCATAGGAAGTGATACCAAACATATCATCTAAAGAACTATATATATATATATATATATATATATATATAGTTTTGCATCAACCCATGATTTCATAAACTTAACTTCCCCTCCAATCCCATAAATGATGGCCTCGTTAGGTCACTTGAAAAAGTCCCTTTTTCTTGAGCTTGCTAAAAATGGAGATTGTTTATTTGCAGTACTGATCAAATAATTCATCCAATATAACGATGATAGATATGCTAAAAAATAAAAAATAAAATTAGGGTAAAGATTATTTAAGAAATCATACTTTAAACAAAGTAAAAAATTACTCAACTTACTATGCAACTTTGTTGTGAGAGTCTTCAACTAGAATCATGATGTGCTTCTATTGTCTACTCATATCGCCTTTACCTTGAAGTTGTTAACTAGGCCTGACATCTATATTTTGAAGGAAGATAAGTACTCCTTATCAATCGGGTGGAGGGATTCAATGACACATAAATCTATAGGCTTGTTTCTCTTCCATGATCGATCTCTAAAATTTCCAATTTAGTACTTCTTACTCTTATGCTTTCTTCTAATAAACCCTATTAACTCACCTTTCGTTGAAATTGTTAATTAAGCTTAACATCTATATTTTGAAGGAAGATAAGTACTCCTTATCAATTGGGTGGAGGGATTCAAAGACACAAATCCATAGGCTTGTTTCTCTTCCTTGATGGATCTCTAAAATTTCCAATTTAATACTTCTTATTCTTATTCTTCCTTTTAATAAACCCTATTAACTATATATCAATCTTATATACAATAGCAAGAGATTGACTAAAATATCCCATCTTCTTGACCTCCTTATCTATATATAAGATTATGGAGATTGGATACTTATAACCTCCACCTTCTTTAACCTTAGTTTATTGAATTGATGAGTAAATAGTTGGTACCACCTCACTCTCTTCCTTTCCCTTATACTCCTACATATGAACAAAACTACGAATAAGATTAGTCAAAACATTTAATTTATGCTCCAACCTTATTTGATCATTTCATAACATAATTAAATCTCCTCAGCTCCTATAAAATGACAAATAGTTGCTTGAATCCTTCATAAAAGCTCCCAACCAATAGATTAAGGAAAACTCACACACATCACGCATGCAAAACTTGAACCCAATACATTTTGTTTGATAGCCAAAGATCCCAACCAATAGATCAAGGTGAGCTACCATGAAATTGAAGATGTTCTTGTTGCCTCTTTTACTTTCACATCAAAATTAAAGGTGCTCTTATTCTTCTTTTAAAATCTAGCTGGGATAGGTTGAGAAGGAGTACATATTATAGACTTTTAAAAGTTCTCCGAATCATCTCTATACATCAATGTAGTATAAACAATCACATGCAAGGAATAAGTTATTAATTAATTATCCACCATATGAATAAAAATATCTTTCTTAATTTGAGATAAAAACAAACACTTGTTGACCCCACGAGCCTGTACTCATATTATATCATTTTGATGACAAATATGATTTGGCTTAATTATTAATTGAGATATTTTTAGGGCCAATACTTCTTTAGGAAGTGGAATTAAAAATGCAAGTGTTCATGAGGATGAAATGGAAATGTGATCTGTCAACTAGGAATTAAATGACAAAAGCAAGGTTATGAATTAAAATGCTCAAGTCAAGAAAAGAAATTAGGAGTCAATAATCAATATAAATCATGGATGATCAAACAATAAGGTGATACAAGTTGAGTCAATAATTATATTTCTTCCTTTTTTTAGTACTCTATTTGATGTTCCATAAAAAAGAATTTATGACATAATTAGCTCACACAAACGAGATTAAATGGTAAAAATAGTTCTATAACATTTAAAATAAGAATATAAATTGATCTCTGGTAGACAACAGTCTACAATCAGGATCATACAGTAAGATATGAGCTGATTGGGAAAGTAAACAAGATTAATCTATTTAACTAAGAAATATTAAAAATTTATTATCATAAAATAATCATACTGTATGATCTGACCTAATTTTAAATTAAACAATAATTACAATATTATTTTCTCAACTTAATCCAAAATTTTAACTAACCCTACTATATAATGCATTATCTTACTATAAAATCACCTTCTTAAATTAATCTAACTAAATCATAAAAATTAAAATGGAATTTAAAGTATCTCTATCATAACTAATTCTACAGTACAATATGAACAATAATGAAGGAATACATAGATACAAGTTTTTATCATTTTTGGCTATTTGAACTAATCTTATAATATTTTATAAATTAACTTATTTTAGGGTTTGTTTTTTAGTTACTTAATATCAGTGGCATTTAAAAATTCTAAAATTGATTATAAACAAGAAAAGAAAGGTGTGCCTTGTGGGAGGTTTCTTTGTATTTTTCAATTGAAAATCCAGGCGTGAAATCTCTTGTGAACTTGTGCCCCAATTAGTTGTTTCCATATCTCTTCTACCTTATTCCTTCGATATTTGTTGTTGAGTGTTGAGTACTATCATTTGAATGAGTTTATAAGAGATTAGTGAGATCACAAAACCATTGTGTTGTAAATAGGTGTATTAAATGGTGGGCTAGATTTATATTCTTTTCGCTTGGAATTAATGCAAGGTCTCTCCACCATTCGTTAAGGAAGTGGGCATTTTAGCTTGGTGATGGCCTAAGTTCAGAGTAGTGAATGGTTGATTTGGAGGGGTTAAGGCATGGATGTAGGTTTTAATGCCAAATCACATAGATTTTTTTTTTTTTGGCACCCCCTTTTCTATTGCTCTTTATCTAAGCATAATTTTTTTGCCATAATTTATTTCATGTACTAAGGATGACAATGATGATCACCATGTTATCTCTTGTATATAAAACTTTATGTTTCATTTTACTTTTATTGTATAGCAATTGATCAATTTAACAAATCACTAATTAGCATAAATGTTTTTGTTTCTCTAGTTGATCTTATTTTTTCATTAAAAAAAGAAAAAAAATCATCATGTTGATTTTAAAATTTTAGCATATTGTCTCAAAAATTAAAATAAATTAAAAAACATTGTTTTAAAAATCAACAATGCCAATTAACACCGCCTAGGTGTTGTAATTAAATTTCAAAACTTACATCTTTATCTCTCATTAATGGGAAGAAACATTTACTCATTAATATCTTATAGCTCTTTTAGGTTAATAACTTTTGAGTCCACTCATAAAGGAACTTCGTACATCTCCTCCCAACTTTATGATTGATTTATAAGCCCATTAGTATAATGATATGGCAAACCCAATTACATTATACTATGTTGGGGCATTCTTCTTCAAGGTAGTGGTCTTATAATGCATCATGTCTCTTTTTAGCTCTCTCAGTATCCTCTTTTATTACATCCTACCCCATTGGTACACACAAAAAAATCCTCATCTTCAAGCAATTTAAGTATCTCAATAAAAATTGCAATGTATTTATCAATATTGAGAATGAAACTATCTACAAGGAAACTCAACTCAAACTTCCACATATCATCACCTTTAATGCACTATAGAAATGCCCATTTTAGATTTAAATAGAAAAGCACTTTTATTTTTCCCTTGCCTAGGTAGTTATCTAAGATCTTTTACTCATCCTATTAAATTCCTCTTTATGTGGGTATTTTCTAAATCCCAATGTAATGATTAGGATAAATTAAAAAAATGCCAAATACAATATTTTTTTTTCTTCCAATGCTAAACACAATGGTGTAGCCCTTACTCCCATTATCACAAACCATTCTCACTAATGAATAATAAACTAAGGGCCTAGAGATTTATAGTTCAAGACACTTGAAGAAATAACAAAAGTGGAAATCTCACCATTAGTAATAAAGTCATTAGCCTCAAATTGCTTAACCATTTTCTTCATCACACTTTTAATTCTATATGTAACATAATCAGTGTGACATCCCGTTATATGTATGATTAGAGCATACAACTACATTCATAGATATATAGAGGAAAAAATACAAATTAAACTATGTTCAAATCATATTTAAACCATGCTCAAATCATATTAGAACTTTATTCCAACCAAATTTTATTCAAAAATAATAATAATTTTTGAGCATTAGTTCACACCCCCGCCCTAAATAAAACAAACAACGGGTATATTTGATCATTTTTATATAATATGAGACATATAAAGTCAAAATTCTCTTTCATAATGCAAAAATTAGGAAGAGAGAGACAATAAATTGAATAAACTATTAAAATTATTTTTAAATATTACTCTATTCTATTTATGATAAAATGATGAAAAAAATCTTACTCAAAAAGAACACAATTTCAAAATTAAGTCAAAAAATAGTATCCACTTAAGATATGATGAAATTAATAAAATTGTTAATCTTTTTAAAAATGATTTTAGAACTCGAAAAATTTATTGGCGATTTACATACATGCCAGTAATATCATATATCTTTACATATAATATATATCTTTAAAAATTAAATTTTTAAAAAACACAAAATTTTATTATATATATATTCTTAACAAAGCTTGATCTGAGCTAAAAAATGGATTTCAAATTTTCGTGACTAAATAAACTTCATGTATATTGCTTATCACACATGATTTTTTAGAGTCGGACAGTTCAATTGATATCATATTTAAATAATTTAATAAATTAATTTAATATAAAATATTTAATGTAAATATAATATATTTTAATGAGCCTAAATTTTATAATGATTATTTACCAACAATGCTTCAATAAAACATACTTATATAGTCCCATCACCTCATGTGACCTCTTAACACATAAAAGCTATATAAACAAAACTTAGTTGAAATTTTCTACTTCAAAATACATATATTATATATTTTTAAATTAATTTTTTTAATAATGAGAATAATATTTATTTTGTTGATTAATTATATTTAATTTTTATCTTTTTTTTTATTTTTGTTAAATATACATCATTAAAAATTAATTTGTATCAATTTATTAATTATAAATAGTTTATATGAATGAATTTTTGATGCAATATTATAATATGAATTTACTATATAATTTATATTAAATTTCACATAAATTAATATTAATTTATATTAAATTTATAAATTTATATGTAAACTAAATTTATTTTGTCAGAAATTTAAATCATTATATGATTATTCTATCATTATTTTTTATTAAATAGTTATAATATTTATTACATCATTCAGTTCCACTCTAATCAAATCATTGAACCTTAAACAACTCATTTTTCCGATTCGAGGTCCGATCTGATGTCCTATTTAAAAGTAAAGTTGGAATCATATAGGGATTTTTTTTATGATTATAAAAGAAATACAAATATTTCTCATTTTCCTAAACAATTTATATATTTCCGTTAATTATCCTGGAAATAAACAAAGAAAAACAAAATATTTTCTAATCCTACGAATAAAGCAACAGCAATAATAACAACTTGCTTCGAAGTATTCATGCGTAGGTAGCCATGGTCCTAAGTCTCTGTCATAAGCTAAATCGGCCTTAAAACCTATAAACCAAGCAGAGATTTCTCCCATTTTCGGCCTAATCTTACACAAAGAATAACTTTTTGACCGAAGAATTGACTGTTATGACAAACCACATATATAAAGATCTTAATAACCCAAATAAATATTTGATAGGGTTTTTTATATGATTAGTATGTGCTAGAATATTTATAATAGTAGATATAAATGAATAGAATGTAACTCACAAGAGGTACAGTATTTTTAAGCACATAAAAATTGAAGGTCATTTGATCTCTAAAATAATCTCAAAAAGTTTTGAACTATAGTTCTGAATGCTTGAATCAGGCTCATTTGGTCTTAAATCAGGTTGTTATTAGTATCGTTAGCGTTCTTCTCGTCAATATGATAATTTTGACTTCGAGTTTGTTGAAAAAGGAGTTCAGGTGATATCGAAGTAAATTTTAAAAGTTTTAGGTCAAATATTAGCATGCTTTGAGCTCTGGAAATTGGTTCAATATCGACACGTAACGTTAGCATACCATAGACAGAGGTGGACCTAAGAAGAGCTTAGGGTGGGTAATTGGCCACCCTGAATTTTTTTTTTGTCGTATCATAATAATCATTTTAACTATTTTGCTCACTCTCAATAAATGCATTTATCTAAGAAAAAATTTATTTTATATTTTATCTTTAAGGTTATGCCAGCCCAATCCCATTTGACCTATTTTCAAAAGAGAGACTGATTCTACTCCTGACCATAGAGCAGGAGAAAAGTCTTGTCGAATTTTTCTGTGAAATTTCTATGGGAAATACTTTTGAAAATTTTTCAAGTAGGGATTGCTGTCAATTTTGAGTTTAAAAATTTCTGGCAATTTTTTGTTTGCCAAAAATGCTTCTTTGATAGACATTTTTGCTTGTGGAAAGTGTTTTTGTTGGGGATTTTATTAGCACATATTTATCTGCGAAAACTCATATGAAGAGCATTTTATCGACGAATTTGGCCTTTTCTTCAATAGATTATTCTATCTAAAACTATCTAGTTTCCTTTAGTGTTTGATCCCACTGAATTTTTAGTGATATTTTAATAATAAGTTTTGATAATTTCATCTCATATAATATAATAAAATTAGAATATATTCATATTAGTTCTATATCTATGTAAAAAAATGATAGTTTAAATGTTTTACTATAAAAGATAACTGAAAATTTAGCCTTAGGTCAGAATCTTTTGAAACTAGCTACTAAATTTTATTATAATACCGGCCGTTGCTTAGTTTGGTTGGTGAGTGAGTATGGTTGGGAATCTCCTAATCTGTGCTCGAATCCCCTCGAGCGGCAGCGCTTCTTAAGTGGAGCCTGATCAAGTGCGGGCCAGGAGGTCATTAGGGTGGGTGCCTCTTCTAAGTCAGCCGAGAGATTAGTTACGCCGCCAAGCGCCTGCTAAAGGCGTGGCAACTGGTAGATACCCCCGTTCCCAAAAAAAAAGTTTATTATAATGCTCTAAATTAATACAAATATTTATACAAAAATCCTAATTATGAGATTCTATGACTAATCATATTATTGCTTACACTATTTAGGAGAAACCCTAGCAGTACTATCACATCCAAGAAACCTTATCATTTTAGTCTTATTTATAAACTTTTGTTTTTATTATTATTTTTATTAAATGATCAAATTACAAAAACTTTTACAAAAATTTCATTTTTAGTACAGCACCTTTACAAAAACATAAAAAATAATTTTAAAATATTATAAACTAAACTAACTTATTAAACATCAATAGTAATATTTTTAATTATATTAATATTCCATTACATCAATATTAATAATATTCTTAATGTAAATAAAATATTTAGATGTTATATAAACAAATAATATGTGATATATATATATAAATCCCCCTTAGAAATTTGTATTTCCAGAAAAGAGATTAAGCTACAGAAGTCTGACGACCCCCCCTTGTTTTCCTCAAAGGGCGTATCAGTAACGAAATTAAACCAGCCGAACGCGTACTTATAGCAATAGAAGAGTGTGATAAAGAGCTTAAAGCTGAGAAACTGTAACAAAAAGCAGAGAAAGAGAGAGAGAGAAGATTGAGAGAAAGGAGAAAGTAAAGTGACCTTCGCTTTAAATAGAAGAAAAACATCACATGTTATCTCTGCCCGCAACTTCTTTCACAAACAAGGAAACTCTTTCCATTCTAAGAAACTATAGCTTTTGCTTCCTCCTCTGTAAATGGAAGCGCTCCAGTTCTCTCTCTCTTTTTTCTTTACAGTTCTCTTCTTAGTTTTTTTTACATAATTTCTTTTTAATCCAAACTTTTAACAAAAGAGCTCGTTTAATCAGAATCTAAAACAAATTGGATGATCAATCGATCCAAGTTAAATATTAAGCTCTGATAGAAGTTGTTAGTAGCTGTAAGTGCATTTCAATGGAACAATCAAAGTTGAATTTTTAATAAAAAATCAAGCATAGAAGAATATTCTCACTTGTATTAACCCCCCCCCCCCCCCCCCTTCTCTCTCTTTAAAAAAACTGATCTTTCTCTTTCTATTTATATGAGAGGAAGAAGAAGAAGAAGAACAATTGAGAATAAAGCAAAACAGAGCAAAACAGAGCAAGACAGAGATGGGGAGGGGGAAGATAGAGATAAAAAAGATAGAGAACCCAACGAACAGGCAAGTGACATACTCTAAGAGGAGGGTTGGGATCTTGAAGAAGGCCAAGGAGCTCACTGTTCTCTGCGACGCTCAAGTCTCTCTCATCATGTTCTCCAGCACTGGCAAGCTTGCTGATTACTGTAGCCCTTCTACTGAGTAAGTGAACCATTTCTTTCTCTCTCTATCTCTTCTTTCTCTCTCTATGTTACTTTGTGATGATGAAAAAATGTGTTTGGACAGTATTAAGGGGATATATGAGAGGTACCAGGTTGTTACTGGCATGGATCTATGGAATGCTCAATATGAGGTGAGAGCCATTGTTTCTCTGCTCTTTTTCTTCTGTATATTCATCTAAAAATCTTATTTTTATGATCGGAGCAGAGGATGCAAAATACGCTGAAGCATCTCAACGAGATCAACCAAAACCTTCGCAAGGAGATTAGGTAAAGTCTGCTCTTTTGAGAGTGTTTCTGCACTTCTGTTTTGCATTGATAACAATAAATTATGTAAAATAAAATGTTGATGAAAATTTATTTGATAAATATGTAAAAAAAAGAGAACTTTTTTGGCAAATTAACCTTTTTTCTATGATATTAGATGGCACTTACCAATGGATTAAATAACATTTAAGTACATAACATTTGTGAAATTTACAATGAGAAAATATGAACAGATTTTGATTGGGTTGAATGCTCAATGCAGGCAGAGGAAGGGAGAAGAATTGGAGGGGATGGAAATAAAGGAACTGCGCGGTCTTGAGCAAACTTTGGAAGAGTCTCTAAGAGTTGTTAGGCAGAGAAAGGTGAACGCTTCTTATCAACCTTTTTTTTATTCTTCAATGGTGATTATTTCTTAGCTTACATAAAAGTTATTTTTTGTTATTTCTTAGCTTACAAATTGCTTCAGCATGAAGTTTATAGCCGTTGGATTTGTGTTGAGATTAGTGTAATAACTAATCTCAATAAAAATCCAACGAGTATAAATCCATCCCGACTTAAGTGAATTAAGTAATAATAAGAATAATTAGGATTTGTTTGGGACGGCTTTCTTGCAGCTTCTTAAAGTAGCTTTTTATAAAAAATTTTGTACTAAAAAAATAATTTAAAAAATAATAAAAAACGGTCTCAAACAAAGTCTTAGCATAGGGTGCTGATCATTAGGGCATGATAAGTAGCAAGTACAATAAAGGGTGTCCTGTTGGGTCCCTCATTCAAGAGAATGTCTTCTATGATCTGATGGATCTGTGTGCCTCTTTTAACTTCTCACAATATTTTGAAGCTATTTTGTATATGTAAAATTTTAATTAGGAGCATTATTTAAATATAATAAAATAAAAGAAGCTTAGTTAAATTTACATTTTTCAGTAAAAATGTAATTTTTTTTTATAAATACGTGTTCATGTAAAAATATAAAAATTACTCAACTCAATTAACTCTACAAGAAAATTTTCTCTACGTATGTTCCTATAAAATAAAATTTAAATTTAATTTATATATAAAGATTCATCTCGAAGTTGATTTAATGATCCTGTTGCAGGCCAGAATATACGCAGTAGTAAAGTGAGAGGATTTTTCATCTTAACTTTGCACGGATATCTAATACACAAACAAAGAAGTTAAGACATTAGAATTTTTACGTGGAAAACTCGGGAAAAGAAAAAAAATCGCAAGGTCACGCCTAGTCGAAAATATTCCACTATTGTCTGAACCGAATTCATGTAAATGAGAATTTAACTCTTAACAGGACATAATGAAAAAAAATGATTCATGTAGCCGACCCCACATAGTGAGATAAAGGCTTGATGTTATTGTTATTGTTGTATTGTCTGAACAAGTTATAAAGGTTGACTCGTCCCTAGATTTAAACACAGACAAATTATAATAGTTTAAAAAGTGCATTGGACTTCGTGTGACGACAGTTGAGCGAAAGTTTCATGGCCGTTGAGCAAAAGTATTGCGACAGTCGGTGGCCGGGTAGAAGTCCAGTGACGATTAGTGGTCGGGCGGAGGTCCAGTGACAGTCGGTGGATAGGTGAAGATCTGGTGACAGTCGGTGGCCGGATGAAAGTCCGGCGACAATCAGTGATCAAACAGAAGTCTGACGACGGTCAGTGGCCATGATAATTTAGTCGGGTAACCGTTAGTGGCCGGGTAGAAGTCTGACAATGGTCGGAGGCCGAGCAAAAGTCCGGCAACGGTCGATGGCGAGCAGAAGTCCGGGATATCTATGCAAAACTAAGATGAAAAATCCCCTTACTCTATTGTCACGTATATTCTAACCCGCAACAGACCTAAAATTATATACTAATAAAAGTTTTTTAGGGTATTACAACCTAAATTTTTTCTTTACTAAATAAATCAAATTAATGTTATATCTTCTTTAAAAATTTAAGATATATTCATTTTTTAAATATGTTATTAAATTATATTTTTATTTTAACATTTTAATTTAAGGAAATATCATTTAAATTTTTTTTTGACTATTGTGTTATGATATTCGAAACTTGTCATAATACTTGGAAAGTTTTATTTTATTTTATTTACATTTAGCAACTTTGTCTATTTTCTTTTAAATATGTAATTAATGGTATATCACTTAAAAAAAAAGTTATTCATGTTATATGACATGAACACACACAGAAAATTCTTATATTATTGTAGAGCTTATTGAGTTGAGAAATATATTTATAAGAAAATAATTCAGTTTTCATTGAAAACGCAAATTAGATGTACGTTTACAGTAAAAAAAAAGCAATTATAATTTGCATCTTTTATTAAAAATGCAAATCTAATTTACATTTTTGCTACTTTTTAAATTAAATTTTATTTAAGCTCATTTTACTTATTTATATTTAAATAATGCTCCTGATTAATTTTTTTTTTAACATATTTGTTTTGTTGATGAATATCTCAAAATTTCATTTCACTCATGAAAAGCATGGAAGCTATATGTGTTTGATTAGTGCATTTTTTTTTATGTGCAAAATAGGTATCCAATATAAAAATTATTCACATAGTAATAAATAGTAATACATTGTAGTGTTTAGGATTGAGGACTCGTCGTTGCATTATCTCTTTAATTTATGAGAAACTATTATCTACGGACTATATGATAGCTATGCATGTAAATTACGTGAGTACATAATTATATACTCGATGTGTAACAATTACACAGTTATTTATTTACTATATATTCCAATTAGATGGAATACGAAAGTACATAGTTTTACACAGTTTAATACTCTGATTAAATAGAGCACAAAGTAAGTACAAGTCATATATTTTGATAATTTGCACATAAGACTATGATTCCGTTTGGGACAGTTTTCTTATTGCTTTCTAAAACAGCTTTTTAGTACGAAAATTTAAAATTCAAAAGATTTTTGTACTAAAAAGCTAATTTAGAAAGCAGTAAGAAAACTATCTCAAACAAAGCCTATGTACGTAGATTTCTCCTAATTTACATCTCCTATGTTTAATTCATGAAAAGAATTTTTTGTTTAGATGCAACAATGATGCTTTAAATAATAATTCCTTCTTAGACTTCCCATTAACATTTTCTTTATGCATTAGAAACACCTTAATTTTTATAATAATAAATTAATAGGATATGTATAGCTATAATCAATCCTTTCTCATGTGATAGAGATGTTGATATTTCAAAAGTTTGAATGCATCTAATAGATAATAGCACTAGGGCTATTTTTTAGCAAAATTAAAAAGATATAGTTCATAATTAGTCAATTTATCTTTTAATGGGATTTATAGAAATATCATTAAATTATTATGTATTTATATATCTAACATTTAAATCTTTATTGTAAATTATATAACATCTTTATGTATAAATATATGCATGAAAAGATTTATTTCACTTTAAATAAATTGATGTTAATGTTATTAATTATGTGGCTTAAATATTTGAATTTTTCATAAATACATATAAAAATTTAGATGTCAAATTTTTTTATAAGCAATGCTATGTTACTTGAATCATAGGTAAAAAAAAAAGAAATTTTATAAGTTGAATATTTAGGTGACAAAAAAAAGTAACTATGGTACACATTCATATGGTAGCATTAAATACTCTCTCTCTCTCTCTCTCTCTCTCTCATTGACAATTCATCAAAATTCTTAAAGAGGTATAAATTGAATGCATATCATTTCTCTTCTCTTATAACAATTAATGTGTGGCATATTCCACCTCTACAGATTTGTTGGGTTGATGAATCAATCTTTTCTTGTGCATATATCAAATTATCCTTTTTGAAAGGCTATATTGATAAGATTCATTCGTGTTTTACGTATAAAACCAAAATAGTCAATATAGAGTATAATTGATATGAGCCTACTCAAGTTCAACTTAATAAATGGTCTGCGAGCCTAATTAAATGAACCAAGATGGCAAATTTTTTTTTAGACTTTGAGCAAACTAGGACTTCATTTGGGATGACTTTCTTGCTGCTTTCTAAAGCAGCTTTTTAGTACAAAAATTTCTAATTCATAAAATTTTGTGTTAAAATGTTGTTTTAGCAAGCAATAAGAAAGTTGTCCCAAACAAAGCCTAAATCACAAACTAACTCACACAACATACGTAAACTTTAAACCTAAAACTTCTTGATTTGAAGCCTAAGCTCCGAACTAACAGGTTAAAATCAACTGAATAAGATGGCAAACTTTAGTTGGCCCTAGCACAACTCATGAGTTTTTAAGAAAATATAAATATAAAATATACTTAAAAATACTAAAACTTTAGTGTTTAATTCCAATTTTATAAGAAGCCTAAATATTCTAGCTCACTTTTTCTCTTTCCCATTGACTCATCTTTTCTCCTTCAATTTCTCATTTTTTTCCCTTCAATCATGTTGTCTCTTTTGCATCAAGATATCTTAGCTTATAGGTCGACTTGTTTTTTTTTTTTAATAAAGAAAAATTATTAATTAATCAAGTTCAAACAATAATAATTAATTATTTAAATCTTAATTGATTTAAAATTTAAATTAAATTAATTGAGAGGAATAATAAATAAATAAATAAACTTTTCAGCAAAAGATTTTAGTCCATATTAGATAAATATAAAATAAAATTAGATATTTTAAGTAAGCTTTCATATAACATTTGATTAATTATATTTACATTTTGCCCATATTTGATTGATATTTAAATTATCATAAAAATCAACAAAAAAATTGTCCAAAACTAATTTTCAAGATGTATATAATAATGAACACTGTTCCTTTGAATTTAATAGAGTTTTTAAATCAGTTGATAAAAAATAAATTCATGAAGAGAATAAAAAATTTAAGAGAAAAGGCTCTCTCTCTCTCTCTCTCTCTCTCTCTCTCTCTCTCTCTAAGACAATGATTAAAACAAATCAAGCGATACATTGCAAAGTATTCAATTTTATAAACTATGTTGTTACATAATTCTACTATAAAGTTCATCTTAGGAAAAGTGCATTTGACATTGCTTTCATGTTGATATATAAGATGATCATAAAAGGGAGAAATTTGATGATTGATCTTTAGGTTGTAGTAATTGATATGATTGAAATCGTTGTGTCGTTCAACATTATTGTTGTTGTGATGATATGACATTATATTAGAGACGCGCCATTAAGTCTTTTGGTGGCAATAAATGATGAGATTGTTTTTTGTCTTGGGCAATGCATTAAATGATGCTATTATGATGGGTGAGATTAAGGATGTAAATGAGTCGAGTCGAGCTTAAGTAATAACTAACTCAAACTCGGCTCATCGGTCTTATGTTAGGTTAGGTCTCGAGCTTAAGCTCAATTGGAACTCATATATTGAATTCAAACTAAGTTCTCTTATCAATACTAGGCTTGTGCTCAAGTTTGAATGCAATACAAAAAATGGGGAACTGAGACTCTTCATTCTCCACCCAAAACTCAATCCCAAAAATTCTTGAAACCCTTATTGCGATGAGAGCTCATTAGAGAAGGCATCGATGGAGCTAGCAAAGTTTGAAGAAGATTTCATAAGACTTGTGGTCTATCATATTTAAATTAGATTTATGAGGAATAATGAGAAATGGTAGGGGTGTCACTTTTTGACCCGACTCAAAAACTTTGGGTTCGTGTCAACCCGTTTAACAAATAGGTCGGGTTCAGGTTTAAAAATTTTTGACCTATTTGACCTCACAAGTAGCCCACACGTAGGTAATTCCTTGCCTTGGACTAGCTCACCCGCGTAGTCATGCTCTCGGTGTTCGCACTCCCTGCCCATAGTCGTGCAGTCACTCATGGCAACGAGGCCTCGCCCTCTCCCACTCATAGTCACGCCATCGCTAGCACCTGCTCTCGCATATGTGCAGTCACACACTCAAACGGTCCTACCCCTCGCTTACAAACACGCACTCCTACACCCATTCTAGCCCGCAATAGTTTTCACAGTCCAACATGCTGCCCACACTCGATGCTCACATGTTACGCTATCGCACCTGTGGGTTAGCGAGTCAGGTTGGATCAACCCGGTAATCCTTCAGGTCGGATCAAGGTCTGGGTCTGAATTTCTGACCTATTTATCTTATCAAGTCGAGTTCGAGTCAGAACAATTAAAGAAGGGTCAATTTTGAGTTTTACTCGAACTCGACCTGAAAATTCATTTTGACTCCCCTAAGAATTGATAGCCAGAACTAAAGATAATCAAGTAGCTTAATGAGCTAACAGGCTAAGCCTTATCAAGCATAAACTCGACCTCATATAATATATGAGTCGTATTATGAACACAAACTCAAATTCGAGCCCGTAGATTGAAGCATAACTCATGTGCTCATTAAGGAGCTTGTTCTTGAGCCACCTTGATTCACCTATACCCTTATTTAAGGCTTCGTTTGAGACAACTTTCTTTTTGCTTTCTAAAGTAAATTTTTAGTACAAAATTTCTAGTTCAATAAATTTTTGTATTAAAAGACTGTTTTAAAAAGTAATAAGAAAGTTATCACGAAAGAAGCCTAAGGCTATCGTAGATGAGAGATGGGTGTCATTAGGTGTTTGTGAGAATGTAATGACTGTCATCATATATTAAAATCATGACATCTAAATATAGTGGCATGCCCAAGAATTTAATTTGGAAGAATTCTTTCTTTTATCTTTTATTAGACAACAATCAGAGCTATATAATTTCATTTATCAATAATAAAATTATATATCAATAAAAGTAAATTCTATTGATCAAAGCATTCATATACATCTATATTTATTGACCCAAAAATTATATATAATACTCAGGAATAATACAATCATAATATATCATTTCATTCTCGAGTACAAAAAATAACTAAAATAAAAAAAAATTAAACTTGAGGAATCCCAACCAACCTCATACTCTTGAACCTCTTCCATGACCTGAAATCATTTAAACAACATATAATGAGCTAAACAGTCCATCATACCACTAAAATTCTATAACTGAATTCAAAGTATGGTAAAGAAGTAGTATGCATGTCATTACTCTATTCATAATAGTAATAATTATATGATCAAGAATCAATGCAGAATAGTAAGGCTCATACTCAGTAATAGCAGTCTATAAAATAATAAAATAGTACGATATAAAGAGCAATAAAGTAACTAGTAATCTTGTAAATCAATATAGCGTCAATTCAATGAAATAATGACCAATCATTTCATAGTAGTATTATTCAATAAGTAAAGAAATCATATTAATCAGTAGAACCAAATCCTCAATAAATCTATTAGAATCACATTAATATAATAAAATTGTATGCAACAGTACATACCATATCCAACCATTAGTATATTAATCACATGCTTGGTGTATACAGTATATCATATACTCAGTATATCTCTTAATTAGTAATAATAAATTAGTAGGCAATATCAATAATCATATTGTAACAGTATTAGTATCAGTGTCGTCAACGACAATAATAGTAGAATAGTACTATAACAATTGTAGTAAGAGTAAGTAATAGTAAATCTATACAAGTCGATATAATATCAGTAAAGGCATATAGTAGCATTAAATCAATGACACACATTTTAGTAATCATACTAAAATAAATAAAAACTCCTAGCTAAAGCAGTGTTTTTTTAATATCAGTAATCCATATTAGTAACACATTCACTCAGTAAATAGAGTCGTCACTATTTGCCCATTGACACAATAATAACTCCTTATAATTCTCAATCAGTGAATTAGTAGAGAATAACATCAAACCACAATATTTAAAAGAAAACTCTTCAGCCTATCATCCTGTCAAAGTCAATAAGTCTGCAACCAAGGTCAGTGAGTAACTAGCCTTTTTTTATTTCCACACATTTTATTATCACAGTAGTATATCAGCAATAACGACCGACTATTACCCATTAACATATTAGTATTCATTCTCAAAGTTTGTATTAACAATATGCTTAAATATAATACCTACTAAATACAAATGCACAAGGTTTAAAACATAACCAAATTATCAAAGATTATGTGAAATATTTTTTTAAGACTTTAATCGTATAACAACACTATTTTTCAAAGTCCAGATTATTTTCTATTAAATAAAAACCGCACAATTTTAAAAATCACCGAGAAAATTTTCAAAAAATATTCAAAATGTTCAGAATCTCAATCTCTATAACTTTTAAAAAGTTACGCGATAAAAATTTTTCCAGTGCAAAATTATCCTTGTTTTTCGGTAACAAAAATATTAATTTAATCAAAAATTCAAAAAAAAATTTATATTTTTAAAAATTGAGATATGCATAATATGAACTACCTCGATCTGGACAACTTTTCCAACTTGGCCAACAGCTAAAAATAACCCAAAACGGCTAAAACATCCTTCTTCCCCCTCCAAAATCGTCTCCTTCTCTCTCCTGCTCGACTGGTTATGACGCTCAAATGAATAGATTAGTTGATTTATTTTATATTTAAAGTGCAAATAGCGGCCTAGCACTGCAATACTATCATCTAGCGTTGCGGCACTAGTTCATTATCTAAAGCCCCAAGACTATAGAGCTGAAACGTCACTATTTGAGACCTCGACGCTATTGCAGCACCGCGATGCGTGGATCAACACTTAGACCCTCAAATAGTAAAATTTCAAAGTTTTTGCCAAAAAACACTCAAAACTCTTGGGAGTCATTCTAGAAGACATATATATATATTTCATACACAAAAATACTTCCAAATACATGCAAAAAAAATTTAAAACATGAAATTTCAAAGCTGTATATTTTAAAATTACTTTTTAGATTTTGGGTTATTATATATACTTAGGCATATAAAATACTTCTAGCAAGTGTCATCAAATATTTATTCATTTGCGATTATTATTATTATTACTATTATTATTATTATTATTATTATTATTATTATTATATTGACTTGCAAGTGTTGTATTATGATGATGAGATAGCTATCATTTGGTCTTTAGCGGTCAAAAGGCAATGCAATCGGCGTTGTCATGCACGAATTTTATGGCAAGTAGACTACCATTGAATGCCAATTAATATAGTGACTCTCTAACTAATAGTTAACAAGAAGCCAATCATTCCTTCTACAAATTAATTAATGTTTAAGGAGAAAATGGATATAAAATTAAAATTTCCTTATTACTTATAATAAGTAATAAACTAATTACAATGAAATTAGTTTAAACTAGCAAACACTACTTAAGTTTTAATTAAAGCTCCATTTGGGACAGCTTTTTAAAAGTACTTTTTAGCACAAAAATTTTATTGCAAGTAGACTACCATTGAATGCCAATTAATATAGTGACTCTCTAACTAATTATGGTGATTCTCTTAATTATTGTCTAATTATTAAGGTTTCGTTTGGGACAGCTTTCTTACTGTTTCTTAAAGCAGCATTTTAGTACAAAAGTTTTAATTTTTGTACTAAAAAAACTGCTTTAAGAAGCAGGAAGAAAGCCGTCTCAAACAAAGCCTAAGTGAAAATCACAATAAAAATAAAGTAAGAGCATCTCGTAGGGGTGTCGATAAATGAGCTGACTTGGACTTAACCCAAAAAATTCAGGTTCAGGTTGACCTGTTAATAAATGGGTCAGATTTGGTTCATGCATTTTGATTCAGATTTGAGTTGACCCACCAACTTAATTTTGATTAAAAAATGATTCAAACCAAACCCGTCAATCCGTTTTAACACCCAACATCTAAAGTAATGCTCTATTCTACTTTTTTTTTTTTTTTTTTTTTTTGCGCATTTACTTTCTGCTTAATTAAACAGAAACAACTATCTGACAAATTTTACATGATTTGATTGGTTGGTAGCAGTATCATGTGATCGCCACACAAACTGACACTTACAAGAAAAAGGTAAGTAGAAACAAACACATTGTCCTGTTCATTTTCTTGTCATCTTTATATGAAATTTCCAAATCTTCTCTTTTAAATAAAGGATTTAGAAAAAAAATTTATCAAAGATTTATGAAGTTGACCAAAGGAATCTCAGATTTGCAAAAATGTTTTCATTTTAATGATATTTTCCCATTTTCTTTTAAGTTTATATATTTTGATTCATATAATTGTGCAAATAAAGTTGTTGTATTTTTACATAAAAAGAATAATCATTTTATAAATCAGTCCATTTTTTATGAAATTGTAAAGAAAATATTTACAAATTAATTTTTCCTATGCTTATTTATCATTAATTGAGGATAGAAATAGGACAATTCAAATAGCCCCTTCCACACTTTTATATTAATGATGGTATATATATAATTAATTTTTTGCAAATAAACTAAGTTCATAAAATAATATGAATCATTATTGAAGTCCACCATTTGACCAATCAATCAAAATGAGCAGTCATTCCTTGTATTTTATGTGGCTTTTGGTGTGGCCTATTGTGTGCTCTAGCTTTAGTGTTTTTATATTAATAAATAATCTCTTTTATTAACATTTATATATATATATATATATATATATATATATATATAAAATAAGAAAAGAATTTAGGGCATACAAGGATTTATTGTTTTAAGGAAAATATGTTGTGGATTTTGATAAAATTATATTATGATGAAGTTAAGCATCATTATTATTACACTAATCTCAAAGTAAATATAATAAATTTTTATTTTATTCTGATATAATTTTTTTATCATTTTAATTATTTAGTATTTTTTAAGAATAATGATTTTAAATGCTCCTTTAAAAAAAATTTGATTATTAGTCGGAGTTTGTATTGATAAAAATTGAAAGTAAATGATCTAATGATAATTATTGAGAGTTAATATTAGATTAATGATTAATTTTAATATTTATGAAATGTAATATAATTTAATAAATTTATTATAATAAAGCTAATGATTACAATGATAATCAGCTCAGAGAAAGAGAAAAAGAAGATTAGAGATATAAAGAGTGGTGTGTGAGAAGCTTAAGGAAATAAGTTAGGAGGCTTATTGTAGCTTCTCTTACAAAAACTAGAGACCCCTTCTCTCATTTTCAAGCTTATATTTTTTAATTTGGTAGTCTGGTCATTCCTCTTATAATATCCCAAAGAAAACTCCTTTTTTTGTGTTCTTTTCATAATTTAGAAAATTCTTTTTTTTAATTTCATTTAACAAAATGATTGAATCTAGCAAATTTAATAATCTTAAACATGCAATGGTTAATATAATCATGGGCGGATCCCCCCTTGCTTCAGGGTGGGCAAATGCCCATCCTCAAAAAAAAAAATTAAGGTAAAAGATAGAGAGTTTTGGGATTCTGCCTCCCCCCCGGCCCTCAAAAATATTTTTTTGCTCCAATATGCCCCCATCTTCAAGATTTAAGCTTTTAATCATGGGCGGATCCCCCTTTGCTTCAGGTCGAACCCCGCCAGGGGGCGCTACCCCCTTGGACCCCCGACATATCTACAAAGCGTATAATTTTTTGCCCCCCTTGAAAATTAAGGTTGGATCCGCCCCTGAATGTAATATATACTTATATACATGCTCTTAAAAAATTTTGTTAGAATTTTATTTCATATGACTTCAATATCACAGTTATTCTCACTGAGAAAAAAACTTCAATTTTTTCAAAGTGGATTCTAGTAATCTCAATCACTTACATGTATTTGCAGCTTAAAAGCACAAGGGAGACCTACAAAGCTCTAGTACATGAACTGGTTAGTATTTTACTCTTCCCTTATAATTCTCTTTTAAGAAAAAGCCTCCATATTTAAAGCTTCAAGCTTCCATGAAAGCAGGAGATGAAAGACGACAATCCGAATTATGCTTTCAGTGCAGAAAACCACAGCAGAGTCTATGAAAATTCAATTCCAATGGTGAATGATTGTCCTCAGATGTTTTCCTTCAGGGTTGTTCAGCCAATCCAGCCAAATCTGCTTGGTATAGGATATGAACCACATGATCTTAGCCTCGCATGATATGAAGAAGTCTTAGAAAACTTTATGATTTGATGTTGTATTTAATAAGATTGGTGAGACTGACAATATGTGAGTTCATGAGATGAGTGACAGATTCAGAGAACTATCCTTTCATTTGTTTGTTCAGTTGTTTCTATTTCAAGTTTGGTTTGTTTATGTTTTCCAATGTGTTTTCGAACTTGATAGCTATATGAGTTTGTGTGTTTTGGTATGGATGATAAAGAATATAGTGTATGCAGGAACTTTTGTTTGACTAGTCAAGAAGATCATGTTCAATTCGGTCGTTAAGAGAGCTGATATTGAACAATTCTTTGAACTCTTTAAGCTAGTTTTCTAAATAAGCCAAATAAAAACAACACATATGTGTGCACGTGCGCGCGCGCACGCACACACACATCAAGTCTTTATCTCACTTAGTGGGATCGGCTACATGAATCTTTTTGTTATTTTCGTTGTGTCCTATTAAAAGTCAAATTCTCGTTCAAATATAATAAAAAATGTCATTTCTAATACTTTCGAACCAAGTCTTTTATATCTACCTCAATTTTTCTTAATATTGGTCAGATCTAATACATTCACTCTCCTAATTGAGTCATCGGAAAGTTGATGTTTATGTGACCAAATCATCTAAGGAAACTCTGTCTAATCGTATTTGTCATTGTAGTTACTCCAATTTTTCTCATATATACTCATTTTGTATTGTCTCTAAGAGTAAAGCTACTCATCCATCTAAGCATCCTCATCTCTACAACACTTAATTTTATGCTTAATGGCAAACATTCTATACCATAAAGCAAATACATATTGTAATAGCTTGTATTTTGACCCAAGAAAATAATTTTTTTAGGAGCCATTTTAAGCCAAATTTGAAAAGCGTCTTTGTCATAGCATTTATATTATAGTATTTTAATTACATGAATTTTTTCATAATATACAGGCACTCGTGAAAATCTTTAAAAAATTGGCACATATCGGTACAAATAGAGATTTTGGGACTGTCAAGTGTCCATTTTGCAAATCGATTTCACCAATATTTTTTAAATAAAATGATTTATTTTATGAATATTGAATTATATAATTAAATAATATTATATTATTATTTAAATCTTACATATCTTAGTTCATTAACTAAAAAGCATTTAATTTCATTTCCCTTAATCCTTCAGCTAAAGCAAAGAGCATTGTGAGGAATTTCGAGAGAATATAGGAAAGATGAGAAAAAGCAAAGTTTTGGAGGTCGTGGTGTGTTTTTTGTTCGTCAATCCTGTTAGGAAATTGCTCGCCTCGCTGTAAGGAACAATTACTCTATCTTTGATTTCAATAATTTTATATTTTTTATATTTTTTATCAAATTTATATTTCCGTTACAAAAAATGAGAATAAGTTTGTATTTGTAAAACTTTCACCGCATAACTTTATATATGTGATATATATCATCAATATGAATATTTTGACTGTAACATATTAAATTTTTACCAGTTAATTTGAAAGATATAATTTTTTGAAGTAAATGCATGGTATATAAATTTGATCGATTTTTTTGTATTTATACATTTTTACATTTCGTACATGATATTGACTTACATTACATAAAAAAAAGATATCATTTGTATGTAAAGAAGGCTAGTTGTTAACACTATAATGAATACAGATTGACTCTTAAAATATAATACCTTGCGTAGGAGCTTGGGATGACAGACTTTCTTTTAAATAAATGGTTGGTGGTATAATCCTAGTTGTAGCTTATTACTGATTGATTGAATTATGTCGATGGGTAGAGGATGACGACTCTTAAATGATTATTGAAAGTCACATGTGAAAATAAATTATTAATAGAAATAAATGAAAGATAAGATAAGATTGACAGATTGATAACTATGATAGATAAAAGATGTACGGAAGAAAATACCACATTAAAGCTAAATGACATGCCTTGTTTTTAATAATTATACTAATGATGATATTTACCTCATTGAAAGTACATTAAACTGATTGACAGATTGATAGCTCATTCTAGCATTAATATTGATATAGCATACTGACATGATTCATTTAATGATACTATTCTTTACCGTATGTCTAATAGTTTGATAGATCTCTTTTGATTTTACTAATCATATTGATTTTATTATTGATTTTTGAGATTTAATTGCCTGTATTAGGTGATGATTGATATTGACCAAAACTAAACATACATATTATTTCTTTTGCTTTTTAGTGATAGAGTTTTGGTTTCCTATTAGGCTTTTTAGCTCATTATATATGGTTTAAATGATTTCAGGTCGGGGAAGAGATCATGACCAGTTGGAGTGAGGTTGACAGAGATCCTTAGGTTCTCTTTAGATTTTGTTCTGTGTTTTCTTTTATTCTTTTATAATTAGGAGCTTGTGATAGATTAGTGATTGTAGTGATCTCCTGACTAGTGTAAATGATATTTGGTGAATGAATATCAAAATATCTTTATATATATATATGATTTTAGTGCTTTAGCTTGTTATTGTTTATATTAATGTTTCATAGAAACTCTGGTAAATTCTTAAAATGATAAATAGACAATTCTTCAAATTTTGATTATGAGATATCACACACACACACACACACACACACACACACACACATATATATATATATATATATATATATATATATATATATATATATATATATATATATATATATATATATATATATATTATATTAATTTTATATTTTTTCAAATTAATTAATTATTTAGCAGGTAAATAGAATGATTCTATCGTGTTTGGCTTATCGAGCTAAATAGAACAACTTCAAACAAAAGCCAAACACAAACATGAAAATTCAAATAATCCAAACAAAAACACAAAGCAAACTCACAAATGATAAAATTGTTTACACTTTGATGTTATCATACTTAAAGTATAATATAAACTTTAAATAAGTAAACATATAATTTTTTTTCTTCTTAAATCCACAATTTATGTGGCTCAATCATTATATTTAAATTAGTTGAGCTATGAATCAGGGGATTAAATAACATATCTAAGGGGCTATTTGATTTGTTATAAGAGATTTTAAACTTTGGGTGTTTTGTTTAATTAAAAAATATTATAAAATTTTAATAAATTTCTTTTTCACTCCGTAGTTCATTTTTTTATGTATTATAAACTCACCCAATTTTGACCGAATTCCTTTTTCACCATAAACTAACTACACTGTTACTAGTTAAAAATATCACGTGCCTCAACCTGGTGCCGACCGCCATCACAAGCAGTCACTGGTCATTGTAGCCCGCCAATATCCATCAATATCATTTGACTTTGCATTTCATTCATTTTATCTGAAGAAAATAAAATCACATGCATTCTTTTTATACTCTCCCTAACAACTTAAGTGAATGTATTTAAAGAATATTTTACCAATATTTATTTATAGTAGGTCCCACCCCCTACTAGTTTTGAACCAGCCAATTTCGGCTTAAGAAACAATTTTCCCTTAGCTATATATATCCGAATAATTTAATTATATTAAAGAATCGCATGTTATTAAAAAATAAATAAGCACATCATTTAAAAGAAAGATTTTTCCGGTACTAGAAACTAAAGTGTTGAGCTAATTCTTCTTAGGTTTTATTAATACAATATTTAATGGATCACTTAGAGTCCATTTAGAATAACCTTCTTACTTTTTTACTCTTCAAACCGCAATAACAATTCAAGCTTTGTTTGGGACGATTTTTTTATTGCTTCTTAAAATAATTTTTTAGTATAAGATTTTTTATTTATGTACTAGAGGACTTCTTTTAAGAAGCAATAAAAAAGCCGTCTTAGGCTTCATTTGGACAATTTTTTTACTATTTTTTAAAACAAATTTTTAGTACAAAAATTTCTTCAAATAGAAATATTTGTACATTGTACTAAAAAATTATTTTAAAAATAATAAAAAAATCATCTCGAACTAAGCCTTAATTTAGCTACTGCTCCCACAACTTTCAAGAAACCTATATACTAAAAAGCTACTTTTTATAGCATAATTAAAAATAATTATTTCCCCATAATAATTTTATAATCACCTTCATAAAAAACTACAACAGTTTAGATCTACTAAACTATTTAAGATTACTGTAATATTTTATAAAAATGATTATAAAACTATAGTGAGAAAAATAACATTTTTAAAATTAATTTGGATATTATAAATAAATTCCTTTTTTTTTAACCAAACAACCGCTTTCTTAAAACTAATACAAATTAGTAACTATGATTATAAAAAATAATTTTCCATTGGATTGTAGCAAAAAATAGTAGTCAAATAAAATTATAATTACAATCGAAAAAATAAAATATTGAAAAAGCTGTCTCAACCATATCCTTAATACAAACTAAGAGTTCTTTTACACCAAAAATTCCATCTTTCAATAAAAATGCAGCGAAAACCCAAAAAAAAAAAAAAAAGACCGGACCTTTACATAGAAACAAGCAGCTACTATCCAATATATATATATATATATATATATATATATATATATATACATTCTCAATCTGCATCTCTCGAAACAAATTACATCTTAAGAAAAAAATTCAAAATTAACATTACAATCCCATACATAAAATGTTCATGAAACTGAGAAAGGAGTAAAGCATGCTGTTTTGTTAGCAAATAGACATGCTTCATTTGAGACGGTTTTCTTACTACTTTTTAGATGGGCTTTTTAGCACAAAAAAACTTTCTAAACTAAAATTTTTTGTTATAAAAAACTGCTTTCTAAAGCAGTAAAAAAGCTGTCCCAAATAAAATTGTAGTTAAAAAAAAAAATTTAGATAAGGCTTCTACATAAAGTTAAGCTGCAATCAACGGTGTAAGATGTCATTGGTTTTTCTTTAGAAGTTTATCAAGTAGACCGTTAGAAAGTGCTTTCATGGTATCTGCAAAAATGTAAGAAAGATATATTATGAAGGGGGAAAAAAAATCAATAAATAAGAGAACATAGATTTAGTAGTGATTAGTTAAAAACCATCTGAACCACCAATATGCTTTCCATTCACAAAAACTTGTGGAACAGTCTGTCGGCCAACCAAATTCAGAAGAACATTTTGAATTTCATTCCCATCATCTGCATCGTAAATTGCGTAGAAATTTTAGTTCAAAATGATCGGTGAGAATAGAAGAGTAAAATTTTGCAAATGGAAATATTGTGATGATGGTGAGTATAAATAATTTCTCAAATTCTAAGGATTTTGGAGCATATAGAGGCTTATATTAAGGAAATAAAGCATATATGAATTTAGAGTGACAATTAAGGAAAATTATTTGGTGCGGACACCGGACGTAGAGATATGTTCGGACTCCAATCAAATATTGACATGTGTAGTGGACACTGGATTTATTTTTTACTTTATGTGTCCGTGGAACTTTAAGCCAAAGCGCATCAAAAGCGCAGTAAAAGCGCAGTCAAAAAGCGCAACAAAAGTGCAATCCACGTGTCAACTTTTCAGTGGGTGTCCGGACGTATCTCTACGTCCGGTGTCCGCACCTAATAATTTTCCGAGTTAATCAAGAAAGATTACATTTGTAAGTTAAATCTAGATTAGTGCTCATCTTAATGAACATAACATGTTTAAACAAAAGGATTTTACCAGTATACCAACAAGAAGTCATTAATTTATTGATATATCATCCTATACTTCAAAATTATTGGCAAGCCTAATCTTCTAAGTTTACAGAGAGCTGGTTTTGGCAAGTTTTGGGTTGATAAGTGTATCAACCACAATTAAGATTTGTGAACCTTAACCTAGCATTTTCTCTCTTGTTTCTTATTCTCTTATATTTTCACCATCTTCTCAAGGACTTTATCAATTTAAAATCTCATAAAAATTGAGTCATGCCCTGACGCAAAACTCTAATTATTGATGTCCATCTTATCTAATCAATTCACATAAGAAATTCATAACTTTCTAACCGTATATCCAATAGATCTAAAATCACCTCCATAATTAGCTAACATGTCAAACCTCTGATATGGAGGTCCTCACTCTTTCCTAGTAAAAGAAAGCTTAACCAATCATTGCAAGATAATTTTAGCCAAAAATCTATCTAAAAATCTTAAACTAGTCAACTTTTTTTTAGCCTTTCACCAACCCTAAACATTTTCACCACCACTCCAACAACCCTTGAAACCTATTAACAGCATCTCCATCATTTAGTATCATAGCCGAAAAGATCCAAAACCCCTTAGCCTTATTTCTAATAAAATAGAAATGTAATCAATCAAAAGAGGCACCAACACCATCAAAGAAATAATAATGCCATGGAACTTCTTCATCAAGATTCTCCACCACCAAACTATTCTACTACTTCAGCAACATGATCTCCTACATCACCAAAAGCACAAACGATTGGATTTTCGAGGAAAGTCAAGAAGAATCAACATCTTGGGAGCAAGGACCAAGAAAGAAAGGATTTTCTTCTCCGTATCGAGCACACAAACCGTTGAGGAATTGTGGATCGTATAGGTGATACAACCCCTTTGGTAAGCCTAAAATTTCCATTTGATAGTCTCGAATTTGGCACCAAAATTTTTTTTTTTTTCATCCAAAAGAGACGAGACAAATTAATATATTTAGGTGCAAAACCAAGGTTTATTGAATGAACCTGAATAAATTGCCTCCACAAATCAAACCTAACTAAATTTTCTAGTCTAAACATACTCATTGATCCCCCCACTTGGCCACCCTTGCTTAGGGAGAGTTCCACAAAATAAAATTTAAACCTTGACCTAAAATAGCAATTTGTATACAAACATTTAGTAGTATTCTCTTGTATGGTATCTTTTATTTATTTGTAGATGTTAAAAGAGCAGTACTTACTAAACCAACATCTTTTTTTTTTTTTTTTACTTCACATATTTTACATTCATTATCACTTTGCACACAATTATTTCTATAATAAAAACTACAAGATATACAAGTTTTGTGAGAATCAAAATCTAAAAGGACTTTATTGAAGGCTTAGCCCACTAAGAAGAGATCGTGATAAGCTGAATTTGTGCCCCCCTCCTCACCTGAAGTTCATTTTAGACAAGGTTAACTCAACAAACTCAAAAAATTGATGAGAGAAGTTTTGGTAAAGCAACATCTTGATCACACATCCAAAAATGATTTTAAGGATGACCTAAAATCTACCCAAAAATTTAACCCAAATATTAAAAAGCATCATATCACTAAATACACCCAAAGGGAAGAACCATTTGATGACCAGATTAGAAAAAACAAAATTGAAGCACTCACCTTTCACAGCACACATGAGCTAAATAAATTCCTAGGTTAGCTTACCAGAATTGATGAAGTTTTTTATTGATATAAAATGTATGACTACCCGAGGATGAATTTAGCTAAACTCAAATTAAATGGGCATGCTAAAATCTAATGGAATAATTTTGTTACTATAGAAAAGTAACAATTAAAGAGTCCTTGGGTGGGAGGAAATGAATTAAATGCACAAGAATAAGTATTACCCTCAACACCATGATAAGAAACTTCATACCCAACTCCATAACCTAAGGTAGTATGTTAGTGATTGATTACCTCAACATTTTTTTAAGATCACGTTGCTAGAACCCACAATCCTGATAATAATCGACAACTTACTAACAAAATTTATTATTGGACTTAAGTTCGACATAAGGAATGAGGTTTCTTTAGTAAAAAAACATAGGAGGTACTTAGTCATTTTAAGATCACATTGGTCTACCCCTTCTACTACGAGTCCCGCCCCTAACCCACCCCTTAATAAATCCATCAAGAATAGAGGACAGATAATTTATCAAAACTGCCATAAAAAGAAACATCGGATATACCATTGCAAACCCAACTAGTGTACCTTGAAGAGGATGCATTTGTTCACTCAAGACTGAACCAATGGATCAACCCCTTTCTAATGAAGATCTAAGTGCAAGGAAGAAACCCAGTTAGGAGTCGGGGTGTTTAGCAATAGACAAAACTCAATCTAAGGATTGGAAAAGGAAAATTTTATTTAGTATCTTTGGAAAGTGCAAAAATAAATGTGTAAGTTTATTATAGATGAAAGGAGAGCCATGAATTTAATTTCTAACCATATCCTAACTGTGGGCTCCGAAAATTCGACTGATGAACTCCCGGCCTCTATGCGCGAGTCTCTTTTTCTTGTTTGTGTAATGACGGCGGAGAGTTTTAATTGGGTTTTAGATAAGACACTACCCAGAGATTTCGCCCTTATTTTGTGAGGACTTTATGATCTGAGTTCTGGTTTCCTATAGGCGCAAGCCCCTATAGTCAATTACCCCTCCTAATAACAAGAGAGAACTTTCGATTAAGGCTAATTGTTAAAGAAATCGCATAGGCTAGCGTATAATACCAACAATTTTAGGGTTTGAATTTGATTTTATGATTTGAAATTTATCACCATGAACTTGAAACTGGTGGTGGAGGGAATGAAGACGAGCCCAATCAAGATCCCATTGTTCCGTCGTCTCGGGCTGTCATGATCCCTGGTTTACTTAGTCAGAGGAGATAGTCGACCCAACCTGAGGTAGTCGACCCAACCTAAGGTACCTTATCGACAGCCATGGGTTGCTTCGTCCAAGAATATCTTGTAGACCTGGGGTGATGTTTGTCTAAGGGGATAGATCTGAATTCACCTTAGCTGACAGAGGGCTTTATGTCTATCAAATAGACCATATGATTCATTACTCAAGAGTTTAACGTCATTAGGAAACATACAGACTTTGGCCGTGATCGCAATATAATGGTGCCATTTTGCGGCAAAACCACCCGATCAGAGGGCACGTGCCATGTCCCTGCTGACAAGAGACTATTTGAGGATGAACCTTAGTGATACATCCGATAGAACATTCGCTCTTTGTGAGCTGAGATTAATTTCAAAATTATCACCCCCGACAAACGGTTGGGGGAGGTGGATAGGTTTTAGTTTTAAGTTTTTTGGTGATAGATTTTATTTTAGAAATTTAGACTTCTATTGGTTTTGAGTCCAGTTGAGATTTTCTGTCAACACGACCATCATCAGGGTGACATTAAAATCACTTGTATTTTCGTAGGAATTTGGGAGGCAATTTCTAATTCAAGTCAGGTCGACTCCAGTCCTTTCAAGGAGGAGGATGAAACTTGAATATTTGACCCACGCAGCATTCTTGAACCGTTGGATTTGGGACTCAGATGTGACGATTGGAGCACATGCGGGACATGTTTAGTTTTACAATAGAATGGTATATTAGTGAGCATTTGACCTTGCGTAGCATTCTCAGACATTTGTGTTTGTAATTTTAACATGTTTGTAGGAGCACATGCAGGGAATATTTTAACATATAGATTAGAGTTATCATAAAGAAATTCCGCTTGTATAAATGTTACGGATCCGGTGGCTTTTGAATATTTTTAATGAATTTGTGATGTTTCTTGGAGTGAAATATTTTTAGCAGGCCACAATTAAGTCCTTACCTTGGTATATTTGCACACAATCAAATGAATCACAGCTTCATTATATCTATAGATATCCTAAATTGGCAAGTAATCATCAAGCCTCTAATCACTGTGGCATAGCTTTTAACTTTCTAGATCAGCACAATCAAATAAGTGGTCTAGTGTATTTGAGTCAAGGGAGATATCTCATAAAATTGCCAACTAATAAAAAAATGGATTTGAAAGTGTTATATAACTCTCCAATAACTGAGGGGAAGAAATTAGTCCATATCTCCTTTCATAGGAATTAACTCATTTTCCCCTATGCCATATTCATAACAACTCCTAAGATAAGGGTTATAAACTTCTTCTTTCATGATCACAACAATTGTTAGGGGAAATAATCTATAAGAACATGCATAATCAAGTGTAAAGGTAGGCAACTTTACATCTAGGGTAAATTTGCAAGAATCTTATTTGACAATCTTGGATGGAGATATAAGAAACTTAAAACTACCCAAGTTTCCTTTGAATGCTAATTCAAGCTCTGAAACTATAGAAGTTCTCAATGTATTTGAACAATATGGATCTATACTGGGTAAAAACTTATTTGGAAGGTTTCGTGGGAACTCCTTGGGAATGACACCAAAAGGATTCAATTTATTACCCCACATCTATGATGCACCGACACTCCGTTTTAAGAGGGAATACAGTGTCGGACACGTGTCGGACAAGGACACGCGTCCGACACGGCGGGGACACGTGTCGGACACGCCATCCGTGTGTCCTATTTAAAAAAAAAAATTAGCCAGACAGGCGTGTCCGGCTATTTCATAAGTTATTAAGAAAAAAACTCCCCTAATAAGCGCCGGTTCGGTCCCGAGTCCGCCCTAATCCTGCATATTCGTTTCGTTCGGCGGAGTGAGGCGAGCAGCGGAGTGAGGCGCGAGCAGCGGAGGTAGACGCGAGCAAGGGAGTCTTCACCGCGAGCAGGCGCGAGCAGTTCCGAGTCGGACGCGAGCAGTTCTGAGTCACCGCGAGCAGGCGCGACCGTCGTCTTCTTCTTCTGGCCGTTCTTCTTCGGGCCGTTCCGAGCAACCGAGCGACGCCGTCGCCAAATCAGAAAAAAAAATTCAAAACTTGTAAGTTGTTTTTGCTTTTTTCTCCAGTTCTCTTCATTTCTCATTGATTATGTAGATTTGTGTTCACAAGAGCATAATTTTTTTTTTAAAGTAGTTCGATTGTTTTAGGGTTTTGGAAAAAATTACCTAAATCAAACCCTAGTTTGCAAGTTGTGTGATTGTTCTTTTTTTTTTACCTAAATCAAACCCTAGGTTGTAGTCTTGTAGAATGTAGGTTGTTCTTGCTTTGGATTTTGGAAAAAAGTTTAGGCTCATTCGTTTTAATTTTTATGACTTTCTTTGTTAAATTTAAAAATGTTTATTGATGAGTATATGTAAATGTTTAGGGTATATCATATATGAAAATGTTCTTCATTAGTATATGTATGTTTATTGAATTTTCTTCCTTAAGATTGATGAAGCTTAATGTTTTACTTTTTTTACTTGCATTGTGAATTCCAAACAAAAAATCTGAAGTAAACAGTGGCTTTAATATGAGAGAGCTTTATGTTTTAATTGAAATGAGTTTGAGACAAATTTATTAAGCCTTTATTTCTTCCATTTAACCAGTGCATTTTAAAGCAAAAATGAGCTCTAGTGTTGGTGGGAGTGGAATAGGCGAAGGTTCAAAAGAGCAATCTGTAGAAACAGATAAGCCATTATGGCTTCATGTCACCAAGTTAGGAAAAACATTTGAAGGAGGAGGAAATGTGTCATTCAAATGCAATTATTGTGGTGGCACCTACAAAGGATCTTATTCTAGGGTGAAAGCACATCTACTTAAAATTTCTGGCCATGGAATTAAAATGTGTCCTAAGATTACTACGTCGCAGTTGATTGAATTGAACAGATTAGTTGATGAAGCTGAATCTCGGATCAAAAGGGCACTTCCTAAAGAAATACCTTTGCCATCCACCCATGGTTCATCCCACACTTCTTCACCATCTGTTAGAGTTGATCATTCATTATCATATAAAAGTGAAGGATATGATTCAAAGAAAAAAAAAAAGGAGTTGCCAGTAGTGCTTTAGAGAAGGCTTTTAACATGCAGCAGCGTGAGGAATTGGATGGTGAAATTGCAAGGATATTTTTTTCAGCGGGACTTCCTTTCAACCTTGCAAGAAATCCTCATTACAAAAATGCATTCACTTTTGCATGTAATAACAACCTTGCAGGTTATGTTCCACCTGGCTACAATTCAATAAGATCAAAATTATTGGAAAGGGAAAGAGCACATATTGAAACATTGTTTGAACCAACAAAAGGAGTGTGGAAAGAAAAAGGAGTCACTTTGATGTGTGATGGTTGGACTGATCCTCAAAGAAGACCACTCATTAATTTCATGGCCGTTACAGAGAATTCCCCAATGTTTATTAAAGCTGTGAATTGTGAAGGAGAATACAAGGATAAATTTTTCATTGCCAATTTGATTAAAGAGGTGATTGTCATTGTTGGGCCTTCAAATGTTGTGCAGGTTATTATAGATAATGCACCGGTGTGTAGAGCTGCAGGATTGTTGGTGGAGCAGACTTATCCTTATATATTCTGGACTCCATGTGTTGTGCACACTTTAAATCTTTCTCTAAAAAATATTTGTGCAACAAAGAATACAAAGGCAAATGAAATCATCTATGCTGAATGTCATTGGATAACAACGGTTGCAGATGATACAGTTTTGATCAGAAATTTCATTATGAACCACTCAATGAGACTTTCAATGTTTAATGATTTCTCACATTTGAGAATGTTAGCTGTTGCTGAAACTCGTTTTGCCTCTGTAATAATCATGTTGAGAAGATTCAAACAAATAAAAAGTGCTCTTCAATCTATGGTGATTAGTGAGAAGTGGTCTTGCTATCGAGAAGATGATGTTGGGAAGGCAAGGTATGTGAAAGAAAAGGTCTTAGATGATTTGTGGTGGGATAATGTAGATTACATTTTGGCTTTCACTGATCCGATTTATGACATGTTGAGAGAGGCAGACACAGATAAATCATGCTTACATTTGATTTATGAGATGTGGGATTCTATGTTAGCAAAAGTGAAAGAAATTATATACAGACATGAAAGAAAGTCACATAATAAAGAATCAAGTTTTTGGAGCGTTGTCTATACCATTCTTGAGGATAGATGGACCAAAAGCAACACACCTCTGCATTGTTTGGCCCATTCATTAAATCCAAGGTACATTTGTATTCATCTTTTAAATTAATTTTAAATTTCTTGGTAAATGAATAAATAATTTTATATGTTTTGTATTGTTTGAAGGTATTCAAGTAAAGAATGGCTTCAAGAAGACCCTCAACGCGTCTCACCTCAAAAAGATTTAGAAGTGTCAAACATGAGAAAGATATGCTTGAAACGATATTTTCCAAATGAGGAGGAGAGAAGAAAGATTAATATAGAACTTGCAAAGTTCTTTGGATACTTAGAGGATTTTGGTGATCAAGAATCTTTGATTGATAGATGGAGGATGGATCCAAAAATGTGGTGGTTGATTCATGGAGCTTCAACACCACTTCTTCAAACAATAGCAATAAAACTCCTTGGTCAAGTATCATCATCTTCTTGTTGTGAGAGAAATTGGAGCACATACTCTTTTATTCAATCAATGAAGAGGAATAAAATAACTCCATAACGAGCTGAAGATTTAGTTTATGTGCATACTAATCTTCGTCTTCTATCAAGGAAGACCCCACTTTATATGACAGGTGATAACAAAATGTGGGATGTTGCTGGAGATGGGTTCGAGTGCCTTGATGATATGGGATTATTGGAGGTTGCAAATCTTTCTCTAGATGAACCAGAGTTGGAAGCAATGATATTCAATGATGATGATATTGAAGGCCAAAGACCAACCTCTGAATCTAATTCTATCATTCACTCTATTGAGTAGTTGAACCTTCATGTTGTACTAAATGGTTTTGTGGTTGTACTAGATATTTTGTACTAAACATTTTTATGTTATAAGCTAAACAAGTTTTCATGACATTGATTTATTATTACTTACCATTTCTAATATGGTGTCATCTTATTAATTATTAAGCCGTGTCCACGCCGCACCCGTGTCCTAAATTTTTTAAAAATGACGTGTCCCGTGTCCGTGTCGTGTCGTGTCCGTGTCGCCGTGTCCGTGCATCATAGCCCCACATTCATGATGGATTTCAATTTGGTTTGCAACATGTGGATGTGCTGTGGGTTCACTTTTATCAAATAAAGAGCTGCTTCTAGCATTAGTTCTTTTTTCATGAGAATGAATTCTCGTAAAGGATTTTCAAATCAGTCTAAAGGATTTTCAATTGCAAGGCTTTTTTCATGAGAATGAATTCTCGTAAAGCAATGCATAGGAAACTCTTTAATAGCAACTTTTAACATTAGAACAAAGCCTTGCAATTGAAAATCCTTTAGACTGATTTGTTGTGTTGTTACATTGTAATGTTTTTTTATTTTGAAATATTGTTACCCATTTTTTAACAATTTCAATTATCAACGGCCATTGGATTATTAGAAGTGATGGAAAATTTAGCCACTTCAATTATACCATCCTGATATGTAGATTCCATATTTACATGAATGTTATCTCGAGAAACCATTTTAGCAGTTGCATAATGTTGAATAGCTCTCAAAGTCACTTGAGATAACAATTAAATTCAATAAGTTATATATGTTTCATATTTTTAAGGAGTCTTGTTATAACTACTTCTCCAGTTATCCCTCACCAAATTCTTCTAAGAAGTGGGGTTTACCAACACTTATCCATAAAAGTTTCTTTTAAAGCTGAAGTGGTTTTTAATGTCATTAAGTTATTACATAGGGCTTGATTCATTTGAGAATTATGACATATTTAAATTGATTTAAAATACACATGGACTTCAAGTCCCTTCTGAGCTTTAGAATTGATCTCCAATTTATCATTATTATTATTATTATTTTATTTAATAAAGTGAAGGTCCTTCGTCAGTTTTAATTTTCAGCAGCCTCCCGACATCCCCTCCCTGCGAGGGGAGGTAGGGAAGGCACTTGCCCTTTCAAATCTACCTGACCGGAAAGATAGTCAATGGCCGAGGGCTTCAAGACATTGTTGGGTCGTTGAATCGGTCTTCAAAGGTCCTTGTGACGATTGTTGATCGCTGATTGCAGATAATTGCCGATTGAGTGATTTTATTTGATTTTAAAAATATTTTAATTCCCCTCGAAAATTCGGCAACCTTCCGACGCCCCCTCCCCTTGCGGGGAGGTTGGGGAGGGCACTTGCCCTTTCAATCCTCCCATCCGGAAAGATAGTCAACGACCGAGGGCTTTGGGACGTTGTCGGATCCTGGAATTGGTCTTCGAGGTCCTTGTGACGATTGTCAATTGTTGATTATTGCCGATTATTGATTTTACTTTACTTTAAAAAAATATTTTAAATCCCCTCAAAAATCCGGCAGCCTTCCAACGCCGTCTCCCCTTGCGAGGAGGTTGGGGAGGGCACTTGCCCTCGCCTGGCCGGAAAGATAGTCAACGGCCGAGGGCTTCGGAACGTTGTCGAGTCCCGGAATTAGTTTTCAGAAGCTTTGATTGATAAAGATTGGTTGCAGATTATTGGTTGCCGACGATTGATTGTAGATCGAGTGGTTGCCGACGCTTATTTGAAGATCCCCTTCTTTCTTTCTCTTTTTTTATTTTTATTTTTAAATATATAATATTATATTATTAATAATGCATATATATATTATAATATCATAATTTTATATTATATATATTAATATCATAATATCATAATATTATGATATTATAATATATTACATACTATATAATATATATGATGTATATAATATATATTACATATATAATAAGAGAGGGAGAGGGGAAGAGAGTCGATCGGCTCTGGTCGGAGACCAGGCAAGGACGGACATTGGGCTAGGGCACAGGTGCATGACGGCGGCTTCAGCGTCAGCGGTGTCGGTGGCAGAAGGCTAGCGGGATTTTGGCCGGGGCAAGCGGCTAGTTGTGGTTAGGGCACAACGGTTGGAGGCTGGACCGACAGCTTGCAGGAGGTCAGGGTCGGGCACTGGGAAGAGAGCAAGGCCGATAGTCGGAAGAGGCGACGGGTGTCGGCTTGGAGTCGCATTCGGAGAGGCGGCGGCCGGTGTCGGGGTTGAAGTGTTAAAGCAAAGGTGAGTTCCTCCTCTTCCTTCTATTCGGTTCTAAGAGCGTCAATGTCCGAATGGGTAGAATGAGCAGGTTCAAGTGGTTTTGTGTCATGAGTGAGAACGTGGGGAGTGGTTGCTATGTGGTCGTGGGTGAGTTGGCCAGGTAGTTGGTTAGGTCGTTAGGTGGGGTCGATAGTTGGATCGTGAGTTGTGGTTTTAGGTTTACAGTCAACACTAACCAAAGCCAACCTAAAAGTTGAACCACATCCCAACACTTTCCATGTTAATTGAGTTAATCATACCTCACTTCACGTTACTTGTATAAACCAAGTTTCTTTAAAATAGTCATGAGTATAATATTTAGTGTGATATCTTGTCAATGAATATAACTCGTATTCTATTAGGCAGACCTTAGTTATATAATATGAACGCAAATTATTATAGGAAAGAAAATACTTATGTTTTTAAGCATAAGATAAAACCATTAAACTTCTCGATATGAATTCATGAATAAGCTAAACCAACCCACCAATCATAAGCCCAATTTTGAAATAAACCCCACACCAACACATATAAAAAGTAAAATAAACTCCCAACTCATTATCATCAACCTCACATCTAAGGAGTCTAGTTTAGTCCCTATTGAAGACATAGTTCTACAAGTTCAAATAACTTAGGATTTAAAATTCCAAAAATAAAATTTGATGACACTTATGTACTATATTGACTACATGTTAAGAAGATTGACCATAAGGCTATTAAGATTCACATAACTATTGGGATCACTGATCTTGTTGAATGAATTTAATGACATTGAACTCAAATAATCACATGATGAATTACAACCTATTATGGACATGCAACATGCTATACATCTTATATGTGATTCACAACTTCAAAATCTCACATATTATAGTATGAACACAATTAAATATGCTGAATTAAAAAGAAAAGTGGATGATTTATTGAAAAATGAATTCCTAGAAGAAAGCTTAAGTCTAGTTATCCAATTCTTCACCTTGAACAATTAGATAATCCAGATGAGCTTAGACTAAGCTCAATCAAGTTTGGAGTTTTATTGCACTCATATAACTCAAGCAAACTCGCTAGACTAAGAACATTTGCTATTGGTAATTTGGTGTTGGCCTTATGATGATCAATCATCACTCACCAATTACAATATGGGAGGTTTAAGCCCATCTGAGAAGGCCCCTTCATAATAGAGATTATTTATGAAGGTGGGTTTTACCTTTCAATCCATAAAGGTGGTACTCACCCAATGTCTACTATAAATGGGCATTATCAGAAAAATACCATGCCTGATGACCAATTTTGCACTCTCCTATTGAGGAAGTGTTTTCAAAAATTCAATTTAATCTAAAAAATACCAAGCTTGATAGCCAGTTTTACACTCTCCCATTAAGGAAGTGTTTTCAACAAGCTATTATCCTAGGGCAAATGATTTAGCTGAATCTTTCAGTAAAACTCCAGTTAACTTGTTGAATAAACTTTTATCTACCAATAAAAGATAATGGCAAGATAAAATATTATAAGCTTTGTGAGCATATAGGACTACTTATAGAATTCCCACTCAAATAATTCCATATGCCTTAAACCTTTGGCTCATAAGCAATCCTTCTTTTGGAAGTAGAATTTCCTTCTCTATGCATAACTCTGAGTATAAATTTCAATGACAGTCCAAATGTCTATCTTTGCCTTGACGAATTCAATAATCTTGATGAACTTTGATTACAAGCTCAATAGAGTCTGGAGCTTAATCACACTTCAAGCAAACAATAACTTCGCTTGACTAAGAATATTTACTATTGGTGATTTGGCGTTGATCTTACGACAACCAATCATCACTCGCAGCCACCAAGATGAGAATTTTGAGCCTATTTGAGAAGATCCCTTCATAATAGAGATTATTTATGAATGTGGATCTTATCTTTGGGTAGATAAAGATGGTATCACCCAATGCCTCCTATCATAGTCTTTATCTAAAAAATACCATGCCTTCTAGCCAATCCTTGTGTTATCCCAATCTTACTTACCCTGAAAAAAGATAGCTCATTAAAAATGTAAGTTGCTAGTAGGGTCATTAATAAGATCAAAACTAAATATAAATATCCCAAACCTCAATTCAATGGCATGCTTAATCTCATTTATAGAGCCAATACTTTTTTTGAAATTGATCTTAGGAGTGAATACCATCAAATTTAGATATAAGCTGGGGATGAATGAAAAAATGGCATTTAAGACACCTGAATTATATGAATGACTAATAAAATCTTTGGCCTCCCTAATGCACCTAGAACATTCATGTGATTGATAAACATAATTTTTTAAGATTGCATGAGAAACTACTTTAATGATATTTTAATTTATATTTGTAAAGAAAATAACCATTTATACAACCTTAGGATTGTCTTCAATAAACTAAGAGAAGAAAAGTGAATTTAAAGACATACTTCTTCAACCAACTTGAGTAAATCTTCGTAAGATTCATAGTCACGTCTAAAAGAATCAAATGTAGCCCCACTAAGCTATCATTGGTTGGCTGACCCAAAAACCCTCACTAGTGTAAAAAGTTTTCATGAGCTAGCTACTTTCTATAAGAAATTCATTGAAAAATTCAGTGTTCTAGTAGCCCCAAAAACTGATATCCTCTGAAAGAAAAAATTCAGCATAACCCTCAGTGCATTTAATGTAGTTAAAATCCTAGTAGTCTCTTCCCATGTACTTTAAACTACCTAATTTTCCTAAAATATTTGAAATAATTTATGATGCTTCCGGAATATGTATGGTGTCTTTAGTCAAGAAAATCTTCCCATAACTTTTATTAGTGAGAAACCCAATGAGATGAAATAAAGATATTCCACTTTTATCATCGAGTTTTATAACATTATCAAATCCTCAACGCACTGGAGAGACTAACTATTGCACAAAAAATTCATCTTAAACACCAACCACCATGCCATAAAATTCATAAACATGAAACAAAAATTAAATCATAGGTATGCCACATGGATTGAATACCTCAAACATTTCACCTTCATTTTTAAACGTAACTCAGGAGTTGAAAATAAAATTGTTTAAGTCTTATTTAAAGTAGCTTACCTCCTATAACTTCAAATCGCTAGTTTTGGTAAATTAAAGGAGGATTACACCTCCTGTCCTGATTTTCACATCTTATATAATGAATAAAATGACCAGCCATTCAATTTGGCAAACACTTTCTTCCTTTAAGATGGCTATATTTTTAGGGGGAAATATTTATGCATTCCAACACCTTCACCTATAGATTTCTAATTCATGAGTTACAGTCATAAGATGGCCATTTTGAAAGGGAGAAAATCATAGTTCTAATGGATAACAGATTTTACTGGTTTTTTATCAAATGTGATGTTAAAAGATCTTACTAGGATGCCACACTTAACAAAAAGCTAAGACAACTAAACAAAAATCTAAAAAATACATAGCTCTGCCGGTAACTTATAAACTCTAGGACTTATAAACTCTAGGAAAATATATTAATGAATTTTGTTTTAGATCTTCCTAGAACACCTAGGCACTATGATAGCATTTTTTTAGTTGTTGCCAGATTTTCAAAGATGACACACTTCCTATCATGTTATAAGACGAATGATGTATCTCATATTAAGTTTTTCTTCAGGGATATTGAGAAGTAATATGGGTTACCTTCCACCATTATGTAAAATAAAGATGTTAGATTTGTGTCGTACTTTTGAAAAATATTATGAAGACTCTATGTGGGCTCCGAAAATTCGGCGTTCGCCCCCGGCCTCTCCGCGCCATATCTCTCTTTTCTTATTTGTTTGTGACGGCGGAGAGTTTTAACAATTAGGTCCCAAGTGAATTTTTAGAAGCCAGATTGGGTTTTAAATAAGACACTACCCAAAGATTTTGCTCTCATTTTGTGAGGACTTTTTGATCTGAGTTCTGATTTCCTATAGGCGCAAGCCCCTATAGTTAATTACCCCTCCTGATAACAAGAGAGAACTTTCGATTAAGGCTAGTCGTTAAAAAGATCGCATAGGTTATAAATCCAGCGTATAATAATAACAATTTTAGGGTTTGAATTTGGTCTTATGATTTGGAATTTATCACCATGAACTTAAAACTGGTGGTGGGGGGAATGAAGACGAGCCCGATCAAGATCCCATATTAGGCAAGAGACTATTTGAGGGTGAACTTTAGTGATACACCCGATAAAACATTTACTCTTTGTGAGCTGAGATTAATTTCAAATTTATCATCCCGACAAACAGTTGCGGGAGGTGTATGAGTTTTAGTTTTAAGTGATAGATTTCATTTTAGGAATTTGTACTTTTGTTGGATTTGAGATTTGACCCCCTCCGGTTGAGATTTCCTGTCAATAAGGCCATCATCGGGGTGACGTTAAAGTCACTTGTATTTTTTGTGGGAATTTGAAAGGCATATTATGATTCAAGTCAAGTCGACTCCAGTCCTTTCATGGAGGAGGATGAAACTTGAATATTTGACCCGCGTAGCATTCTTAGACATTGGCGTTTAGAAATTTATTGCATTTATCAGAGCATATGAAGGATGTATTTAGTTTGAAAATAAAATGTTATATTAATGAGCATTTGACCCCGCACAGCATTCTTGGACATTTGTGTTTGTAACTTTAATACGTTGACCAGAGCACATGCAGGGTGTTGTCCTTCAGTTTAGGAAATCATATTTAGTACATAAGGGGGGTTTTAAAATATGATCCATTGCGCAAGTGATTTCGTTTAGAAAATGGTCGAGATTTCTTTTAAGGGTCTACGAACGCCTTCTATCTGCTTGTACATATGTTGCGGATCCGGTGGCGTTGATTTAAGATTTCTAGATCAACAAGATCCTTTCCCTTTCTCACGTATTTGTAATATGCCTCTTTTTGACAGGACAATGGGTAACCATCGTGGGAGAGTGTTAGAAAGAAGACAAGTGAGGCTTCTGTTAAAATGCTAATAGTACAGGAATGGTCTAGTGCATTTGAGTCAAAATGAGACATCTCCTGTTGTTATCATCACTCTTTGAATAGTCTCTTCAAGACTATTAATTGCAGAATATCTTGTAGATCTTGTGGATAATTTTCATGAATAAACAAGTTTGATATCCTAATCAAATTGTTAGCTTCAGCTTCTATTCATTGTAGCTAATATAAACATCTATAATGAGCTTCCAACAAATATTATGATTCCCTTGACTTTAAATTTGCAGCACCGTCAACACCTATGCTACTACAATCATAGCCTTTATTTTTATATCAAAACATAAATCCCAAAACATATTACGTGAGAAGATTATCCACACTATCACTTAGGGATATCCAAAGGTACCTTATCAATTGAAAGGTAAATCATCTTTTGACAACTTTGGTTATATATGAAGGAATCTCAATATCTTAAACCAAAGAAGATGCTAAAGAAGACTAATTTGAACATTAAATTATGAACTTAACCTTTGTTTATTAGTTTAGCATACTACAATGTATGTTGGATTTAATAACATAATTGTATTTAGCATATACCAAATGATTTTTGATTGGTGATTGTATGATTTAAATTTAACTTTTATAATAGCTTTTGAATATCATTTAATCATAATCATTTTAGAAATCATTTTTCATTGTCATTTCATTTTTTTTAAAATCATGTGAGGGTCTTTTAATTGTTTAAAATTTGGTCCAAGTCTTTTGTTCAATCAAGTCCAAATTCATTTAATTTTAGGTTCCCTGCTTTCACTGAAAATTTTGGCAACCTCCCGACATCCCCTCCCCGTGAAGGGAGGTAGGGAGGGCACTTGCCCTTTCAAACCCGCCCGGCCGGAAAGATAGTCAACGGCCGAGGGCTTCGGGACATTGTCGGGTCCAAGAATTGGTCTTTCGAGGTCCTTTGTGACGACTGTTAATTGTTGATTGCAGATAGTTGCCGATTGAGTGATTTTACTTTATTTTAAAAATATTTTTATTCCCCTCAAAAACCCGGCAGCCTTCCAGCAGCCCCTCCCCTCGCAGGGAGGTTGGGGAGGGCACTTGCCCTTTTAATCTGCCCGACCGAAAAGATAGTCAATGGCAGAGGGCTTCGGGACATTGTCGGGTCCCGGAATTGGTCTTTAGAAGCTTTGATTGACGACGATTGGTTGTCGACGATTGATTGCAGAAAATTGGTTGCAAATAATTAGTTGCCGACGATTGGTTGCAGATAATTAGTCGCCGGTCGTGGGTGCCGATGATTTGTTGCCGATTGCCGATGATTATTTAAAGATCCCTTTCTTTTCTCTCTTTTCTTTTTTTTTTAAATTTAAATTAAATATAAGTGTGTATATATATATATATATAATATAATATAATATAATATAATAAAGAGAGGGTGAGGAGGATCGGGAAGAGCCCGATCAGGGTTGGCAGCCTTGGCGGTTTTTTTTATTGCTGAGGAGTTGAAGTCGGCAGGTTCAGAGGCCGGCGAGTTAGGACATGCGGGAATCGACCGACGGGCAGGAGTGGCGAGGTCAGCCTGGATCGGTCGGAGAAGGTGGAGGCAGGCGTCTGGAAGTCGAACGGCGGTCAGGTTGGCAAGCTCGGCGGCATGGCTTTGCGGGAGGAAGCAGGCGTCCGAGAGAGGTAAGTCCCCAAATCTTTCTCCTGTTCGGTTCCGAGAGAGCTTTTGTGCGTGCGTATCTCTTCGGATACCCCTGCCTTCGATTTTGTCGTGAGGAGCGGTTACTTGCGATCATGGGGTCGATGATTGGGTCGTGGGTTGAGGCCGATGGTTGTGCGGCAGTTAGGGGTTATGTGTGATCGTGGGAGCTGTTCAATTGTTTCAGGTCAACACTCTAAAGTAATAAGTTGAAATTCTCCGCTTTCCAATCTCAAATAGATGGACAAATAAAGGTAAAAAATAGAACTTTAGGAACCTATTGATATCCCAAGCACTAAAAAAACATAGAATATTGAGAGTTGCATTCATCCGCATCATAATTTGAAAATAAAAGCATCTTTTTAAAATCACAAAATAAATCCCTTTTTAAAATTGTTAATGGTTTTAATACTGAAGGACTTATTAACCTCACAAGTACTCTACACATGCATTTTTTATTCTGCCTTTACTTTCGCAAGAACTTTCAAGAATTGCATGCTAATATTAAGCAACAAAGTAAAGTGGGCAATTGCTAAAGCAATTAACCAAAAGAGGCCACATAGGAACTATGATACACCGACACTTCTCCTTAAAGAGGCATGTAGTGTCCGATATGTATCCGACACAACATGCGCCCAACATGCCTCCGACACGTGTCGCACACGCAGTAAATGTGTCCAATTAAAAAAAATTAAATTAGACATGCAAGTCAAACATGCGTGTCTTAAATATTTTATGAATTTTTAAATATAAATTATTCTATTTAAAATTTTAATTTATTTAAAATATAAAAACTAAATTTCTTATTTTCTATCCATAACGCCAGATCAATCACCAGCATTCAATACTCCATTTGTCAAATATTCTCATTTTCATTTGTTGACCTCATTTTTGTATGAAGTCATAATCTTGAAATACCCAAACTATTGATTATTCATCTAATGGTTGACAGTCAGCCAGCTGTCAATCATCAAGCCAACCACTCTCCAGTCTATAATCTACATACATTCAATCTACAATCATCAAAACCTATAGTCAATCAATCAATCATCCAATCATCATCAATCAACACTCAATCAAGCTTCAATCATCACTTCTACAGTCTACATCCACTAAACTTTAATCACCAGCAGTTGCAGCCCTTTACTCTAATCAGGTGGCTCAGTGCACTGCCTGTACAGTGCATTGAAACCTTGACTCCAGTCATGATTTAAATCATTTCATTAGGATCCCCGTACATCAAACCTAGTATCACAAGCCCTCTGAGTCAATGATTGATCAAGATGATCAATTGAGCTAGCTCGGGTTAGCTCAGTTGATCATCAAACATCAATCACCTTTAAATTCAACATCAAATGAACTTTGACCTTCACTAAACTTCCCTGAACATCTCTCCTAGTGATTTGAGCCTACCTATGATTGATCAAACTTGACCCATTTGGGTCGAACCACTTCATGCAGTCAATTCAAACTATCTTAACCCTCAAGACCACTCCATGGCACGATCTTAATTTCCCCAAGTCTTCCATAAGTCAACTTTCAGTTGCTTTGACTTGGTCAAACCCCCATGTATGGTCACACTCCACCTTAATATATCCATTTGCTCAAACATCAATTACATGACATCAACCTTTTGAGTTTCCTCTAGCAGCAAGCTAACCACCACCTACATGCCACCTCAGCAGCTATTGAATCATTGGCTGGTCAAACAGTTAATGAATGGTCAAATGACCCTCAAATGGTCAAACTAGCTTAAACAAATATTTTTTTTCCTCCAAACCAATTCATCCCAATTGCCTAAACACCTTCTAGAAGATCCTTAAACGTCTCTTAAACATAACCTAAGCCCTCATTCGGCCCTAAGCAACCCACTTTGTCTTATATGCATAAGAGGACAAAATGAGCTTTCCAACTCATTGTTCTCTCATTATCCTTTGCTCAGGCCTCTAACCAATTGAAGGACACATAACATTCATCAAAACACTCCTCCAAATCATCTCAGCCATCCAAATAAGCTAGGGCATTTGAATTAATCCCAAAGGTCCAAAACACTCATCGCAAAAATTAACACTCTCATTACATCCAGTCCAAACCTTGTTTCGTTTTGGCTCTCACTACCCTTCCCAACATTCCCCAAGTCTCAATCCAGTGGTTGTACGTCGCCGGCAGTGAGCTTCCTCCTAGCCATCGATTCAGACTATTCCAGCTCTCGACCCCTTTAGGAGATCTATTCTAGAGATCATAACAAGCAAAACAAGCCTTCAAGCATCCAAAACGATCAATCCAATCAAGGTATATCCCTAACCTTAGTTAAATCTATTTAGGGTTAAATAACATCTTGAAAAGTGCTTTTCAAATCATAAAAACAAGTCCCCATCATTTATTTAATCTTCCTTAAGCTCCATTTAATCTCATATGGTTTGGTTGAGTATTTTAGAAGAACGAGTCGTTATTCATCATAGGGTTTAATAATAATATTTTGAACTGTATGAGATCTGCACCATTGATCTCAAGATCAACGGTCCAGATCTCACCATTCTATCTCATTTTCAAACCACGCAGCGCCTATGTTTGATCAAAACTCCACAGGAGGACATTTTGACCGTTCAATCCAAACCGCGTGTGATCGAACGGTAACCACGTTTTGCTGACTCAGTTAAGTGACTCTGCGTGGTCTTAAAAGGCGCGCCGCCGCTATTTAATCATAGGCAATGATTGTGCCGCCGCGCAATCATTGCAAATGATTTGCCGTCGCCGTGCTATTTTTAACCCGCTAAGCACACGCCGTCATGTGGCCCGCCGCCGTCGGTGGTTCAATTAATAAAATTAATTTTAAATGTTTTAAAATGCATTAAACTTTAGAAAATCCTAGAAAATCCATTTCTTAATGGATTTTTATAATTTTGGTGTCTATGGATTCAGAAATAAATTTTCTTTCATTTAAAATTAGATTTAAATAAAAAGGTTGTACATTTATTAAGTAATATCCATTATGCTATTTTCAATATTTAATTAATTACTCAATAAATATATGTCTAAATGGTTTAAAATTGGGTAGGATTAATTTCAAGCATGTTTTTAATCTAGCATGATTTTTCCAACCTTATTTGAGTGTAATCTTAATTATGGTTGAATTTACAAAGCTATAGGTCATGACTTGACCTTTAACTTTGAAAATTCATCATAATTACATCTTAAAACCATTGCATGAATTTAAATCCTTTTTGTGAAATCATTAAACAGAGCTTAATGATGATTAAATGAAACTAACCAAGTTTGATACATGTGTGCATGATAATTATATGATTATCATCTCTTTGATCCTGCTCTTACTAGCAGCTAATTATAATTAGTATCTGGAATAGTTGGATGTCAAAAATGCATTCCTATATGGAGACTTGGAGGAAGAAATATTTATGGAGATTCCAGCAAGATTCAAGGAGAAATCTGGGGGTAACAAGGTGTGTAGGTTTAAAAAAGCTATATATAGGATAAAGCAGTCACCTAGAGCTTAATTTGAAAGATTCTCAAAAGTTATGTTACTTAATGGTTATCGGCAGAGCCAAGGAGACCATACATTATTCTTTAAGCACACAGAACCAGGGGAAGTCACAATTTTATTAGTTTATATGGATGATATCATCTTGACTAGGAATAATGAAAAGGAAAAAGTGATTTTAAAGAAATGTCTTGCAAAGGAATTTGAGATAAAAGATCTTGGTAGATTAAATTATTTTCTTGGAATTAAAGTGACCCACACCAGCAAACGAATCTTCATTTCACAATAAAAATATATTGATCTTCTTAAAGAAACAGATAAACTAACTTGTAAATCGGCACCAACACTAGTAGAACCAAATCTCAAATTGGGGGAAGCTAAAGAATATCCAAATGTAGATAAAAGAGCTTACTAAAGACTTGTGGAGAAATTGATATACTTTTCTCACACCATACCAGATATAACATTTGTTGTAAGGATGATCAGCCAATTCATGCAAAATCCAAAGCATACTCACATGCAAGCTGTAGACAGAATACTACACTATCTAAAGGGGAACCCAGGTAAGGGATTCTCTTCAGAAGGGACTGTGGAATAACCCATGAAGCACATACTGATGCAGATTATACAGGATCACCAGTAGATAGACAATCTATCTCAGGATACTACACAATCCTTGAAGTAAACCTTACTACATGGAGAAGCAAGAAAAAGAATGTTGTGGTAAGGTCTAGTGCAAAAGCATAATATAGAGCTATGGCCTTAGGAATTAGGAATATATGAGCTACTACGGATCAAGATAATTCTAAAAGACCTAATGATCAAGTGGGAAGGACCCATGAAGCTATACTGTGACAGCAAATCAACAATTAGCATAGCTCACAATTCGGTTCAGCATGACAGAACCAAGCACATAGAAGTGGACAGACATTTCATAAAGGAGAAAATAGACAGTGGTCTTAAATGTATCGACCATGCCTCATCAAAAGATCAGCTTGTAGATATTCTTACCAAGGGACTCGATAACTCTATCTTTCTGGAACTAATTACCAACCTGAGAATGACGGATCTGTATTCCCCAGCTTGAGAGGGGGTGTTAAATCTCAACCGTCCCTTGGCATTTTGATCCCACGACTAGGATGGGAATCCGTGGGAGGCTCACCTATTAAATCCTAGCTGTCCCTTGGCATTTTGATCCCACGGCTAGGATGATAATCTGTGGGAGGCTCACCTGGATAACGCTGATCTCCTTCCATATTTAGGTGGCTGATTTAGGAAGGATTATATTAGAGCAATTATGCATGCTTCTATAATTATTTGTTTCTTTATTAAGATATCTTGTATAAATTTATAAATAGGGACAAGTTTGTGCAATAAAATTAAAGATTTTTTCCTCTCCGATCCTCTGAATTTAACAACATGCCAATAAATAAAAATATTTCTGATGGTATTCAAATAAAAATCTCTTAAAAATATTGCCTTAAAAATAACAGAGTATGCATAGTTATTCACACATAAAACTAATAAATACAAAGTTGCTGACATCATTTCATTTTCAATGCCACTGAAAGACATTTCACAATTACACTAACTTTTCATAGTTTTAACGTGACATGAAAACCTTCGTACAAAAAATGTACTATCAGTGCATATCACATACCTCGAAGATCAAGTTCCACAACAAATGGTTTCTCGTTAAGTTCACTGAATATCCTTTTCACGCGTTTGCAGTATCTACAACAACAAAAGCATAAGAATGAAAGGACACGTTACATTAAGGGGGAAAAAACATATATCATTTTCTCAGTTTTAATAGTTCCAAAATTGGGCGTTGTGTTATACATAACTACTTGGACGATTAGAACTCTCTCAAGACAAGGATAAATGATGCTTAATTATCAGATTGATTACTATGAGATTCAGGAATTTCTTTTAAAACATGTATAAATTAAGATTCTCACATTGATGTGGGAGTACAATAAATGCTAGTTCTACTTCTCATTATATTCAAAAGATATAAAAAAGTGCATGTGAATATTGCCCGCAAAAGTACTCCAAAGATTAATGAGCATCAACATAGCTTTTTTCTTTTATTGTGCAGCAAGTTCAATAAAAAAAACGGCAGAGCAGCATCAATGATCCGATTTTTATTGTATTATGGAATAACAATTTTTCAAAAAAAAAAAAAACGAATAAACAAGTTGAATATCATCAATGACAACTATTTGTTAAAATTAGAAGGCTTAGAGATTCCTGGATCATCATTTGTGGTCATTTAGCTTATTAGAAAACTTAGCAATACAACTACAAAAACTAAATTACAGACCAAATCATGAATCATGGTAGCTTACAGAAAAAAATTATCAAATCCATATGAAAAGCAAAATATGAACAACCCAATATTTGGTTCATTAAAAGAAATTTTTTCAATTTTGAAAACGGTTCATATTCTCCAAGAAATCCAACAAGTAGCCTCCACAACAGTCAACATACATTGCAATCATCGCCTACAAAACCTACATCACAGTTGTTGCCAGCAACACGAGTACTACAACTAGCTCCGGGTACATCACAACTCTCTGCAAGACCTATGCCGCAGCTCTCTCTGGGAAGTCTTGTGTCACAACCACCTTCAAGAACGTTGCAACTCTCACAAAACATGGCTGCAGCTACCTCAAAGTATGCTACATCCCTCGTTGCCATCTCTAATGTCCACAAACTTACACCATTGCTATCTTTGTTTAGGTCAACTATTATGCTTCGTTAGCCGCAACACCAACTCCTAACTGTGTCATTATTGCCAACATAAACAATGCCAACTACTAGTCTATAACGCAATTGCTGACAACAATTCTGGCAGCTCGCCCTCTTGCATTATATTGGCCATTTTTTATTATACAAGAGAGGTACACTGTAACTCTTTTTATAATAGTGAAAAAAGTTCAACTGGGAAAAATCCGATATTTTTTTTTCTCACAATTTTCACATAATAAATCCTATGTCTACATCTTCTATTTTAACTCATGTGTTTTAAAAAAAAAAGTTAAGATAATCATGATCAATTTACATTTTCGCAACTCAATTTCCTGCACAACAATTATTTTCCAAAATGCCTCATGTTTATAAGCTTGAAAGATATTCCAATGGAGAAGATCGTGAGACTGAAGTAATGAAATTAGGGAAGAATTCTTGTTAGTTTCAACATAGAATAATCAGTGCAGACATGCGCATCACCACAAGTGAAATGCACGTCTTGTGCTTCTTTAATTGATATATTGATTTTCAAAAGAGAAGATTTTCACAGTTATGAGTTTAAAACAAAGTAACAATTACACCCATTGACTTTCTTTCACTGAAACAATTTGCTCATTCACTGAAAAGTCCCCCTCAAACTTAAGGGAAAATTCTATAAGAGGGTGGTTAGACCTGCAATGCTTTATGATGCAGAATGTTGGCAATTAAAAGAGAAGCATATTTTTAAGTTAAGTGTTGCAGAGATGAGGATGCTCAGGTGGATGAGTGGCTTTACTTTTAGAGACGGGATACGAAATAAGCATATACGTGAAAAGGTTGGAGTAGCTCCAGTAGAAGATAAGATTAGAGAGAGTCGCCTTAGATGGTTTGTTCACATAAAACAGCGCCCATCCGATGACCCGATTAGGAAAGTTGATATATTAGATTTGACTTATGTTAAGAAAGGTAGAGGTAGACCTAAAAAGACTTGGTTAAAAAATATTAGAAATGACATTTCTTTATTAGGTTTAGATGAGAATTTGACTCTTAACAGGACACAATGGAGAAAAATGATTCATGTAGCCGACCCTACATAGTGGGATAAACACTTGATGTTGTTGTTGTTATTGTTGTTGTTGTTGTTATATGTGACATTAAAAAAAAAGTTATCTGGTGACTTCCTAGTGTTATTGGAGCTAAAGGCAAGACAAGCTCAAGATGCCCCAAGCTTAGCTTGAGCATGGCGAATTAATCGAGCTCAAGCTTGATTTAAATTGAATGAATTTGAGCCAGCTTATCTTATTATAAAAGAGAGAAGATGAATGCAAATCTCAAGAGAATCCCATCAAGAACGAGAAATAGAAGGAAAAACAATAAGAAATTAGAAAAAGGATAGATGGGAACTAAAATATAGATTTTTTTAATACTTTATAGATTAAAATCTTGAATGCAACTATTTTGTGTATAATTTATGTTAATATTGTTTAAATGAGATGACTCATGAGTTCATGAGCCATGTTAGAACTAGCTCAATTTTTGCTTGATGGCTTCTCTGAGTTCAGCATATCAAGCCATGCTAAATCCAAGTTAGATCACTTAAGCTTACAACACTAATTGTCATGTGGTATCCTGTGGAAGAAGCAGGTGAGAACAAAAGAACAGATAAAAGGCTTCACTGTAAATGTATAATAAGATAAATATACTTTCTTCCTCATTGTAAGAAGCTATATATGCAACTATTATCAAGAGGGACATCTCCCCTTGCTGAAAATCTCTGACAGAATAAAAGCTGAACCTGTACTACATTATCAGAAACAGATACTATGGAAGTGGAGACTAACACAGAATAACAGAAAGTCAGAAAGAATAAAAATACACTAAAAGAATGTGATAATTATGATGCACCGCATCAAATTGGAGCTGAAACATCACCAAGTAAAGCGCAGTCCTAAATTTCTAAGGTCTTCTTTGTATGCTTGTAGATAACATGTTTTTGAAAGCAATGATTTTGTTTTAACTCGTTTTAAGTGTGAAAATAAAATTGTCACTGTTGAGGGGCTTTGAAGGGGATCGTAAAGTTGAAAATGCATGAAAAATTCCAACTAATGGCGGAAACTTAAAAACTAATCCATTTCAAAACATGTTTCTAAACCCAGGCAACCAAATGAGCTATAAAGATTCATTCAGACTTCACAAATTCCATCAAGGAACGTTCTGTGTAATTCTGTGATAGCTGGGACACGTCTTTACTCTAAGCTAGGGTTACATCAATGCAATCGAGTTGCAATATTTCGCAGCAAACCGCAATATTTTCCACCATCAAAACATTAACAAACCAAGAAATGTAATTTTAAAGACGACTTTTATGCAAATCATTCGCCGTAAAACCAAACTCAGACGAGTTCATCTATAACAAGAAAAAAACAAACAAATGGCAAAGAAATCAAATCCAAAACTCGATCATAAAATTCAGAAGTAGGTAAAGTGTGGAGACTTACGGACAGTAAGATTTAGAAAATATAGTGATCTTGTTGGAGTAAACCGCGTTCTGAACGAAAGCATCGGCCGATTTGCCACCGACAGCGCGGTTCGGAAACAATGAAAGCACGAATAGGAGCGCGAAGGTAACGATGGTCATGCTCTCTAGACGACAAAAATGGCAAAATCTCATCTTTAGCCTCAGCCGCAACCGCCGCGGAGAAGGAGAAATGTACTATGCAGCTCCTTTGCTGGTTGAATGGAAACTATATTAGCTTGGTGCTAGAGTAGTAAAAGAAAGAATAGATGGACCAGAGCTGGTTTAAGAAGGCTTTAAGCTTGGACCAATAAATGATTTGTAAATGGAGTTTGATAACAAGTTTGAATTAGCTTCAATTAGTTAACTTGCTAGTCAGCTGGTTTAAAAAAATATTATTATAAAATATATTTAAATATATTAAAATTCAAGAATTTAAGTATAAAATTATTTAAAATATGTAAAATTGTATCTTATTTTCTTATAACAAGTGATTCTTTATTATTTATCTTTTAATTTCATATTTTTTTTATAATTTTCTTATAATTATTTTCATTTATTCATTATGACATATTGGTCATTAAAATAGGATCATAAAATTAAGTTAAGTATTGCAAAGACGGCGAAGCTCAGGTGGATGAGTGGATTTGCACTTAGAGAAAATGAGAAATGAGTAAATATGAGAAAATGTGAAAAGAGTATATACCAAGGAGATCATGCATAAAGTAGAAATGCAGGTAGAAAGTCTGAATCAAGAAGGGCAACGACCATAATGCGTGCAAAATAGATGGGAAGAAAACTATTGATATAGGAGAAATGAAAGCTGGGACATTGAGGTTTCGTTTGGAGCGAATTTCTTACTGTTTTTTAAATCAATTTTTTAGTGCCAAAGTTTTTTAAATTAAAAATTTGTGTACTAAAAAACTGCTTTAGAAAGCAATAAGAAAGTTGTCCCAAACGAAACATGAGCTAATGAGCATGGGAAGGAGAAATGGGCTCGAGTCGCTCTTTGCCTTATTCATAAATTTATGTCATCCTTGCTAGTGAGCTTGGCAAATAGGATTGGTTTAAACTCTTTCTATCATCTCAAAATATAATCGAATACTCTTTTCAAATATATAAGAAGCTTTTAGCTTACACTCACTTCCTCTTATCTAGTTCACAATAAACATCCACCCCTTCCATGTCACCCAAGCTCTAGGCTTTTCTAACATTCCTACCTCTTATTTTTTGATGCAAACTTCACTCTCATAAAAACTTGAGCAAATCCATGCACATGAGATAATTTTTCATCATTCAAACTCCAAAATTTCCACCACCCTTGTCATCAACCCTCCAAACTGGGGTCCATGCTTATTTTTTTTTTTAAGTTTAGATCTTCCTTCTAGGCTAAAAGAATATGTTATCATATATCATAGTTCTTCACATATGATGGTTAAACCTGTCATATAATAACAATTTGCCAACTTTTTTTCTTTTTTCATTAAAAATAATACACATTGGAATATAAACTTGTATTGATCTCTCCTCTACTCAATGACACTTTAATTTGAATCCTCTTAAAACCTACTCCTCGTACCCCATTAAAACATATAAGTCTCTTGTGCACCTCTGCGAAACCAAATCTCTATCTATATAAATTAATGGTTCTTCTTAAAATCTCTACAAAGTCATTAATCCTAAGAGAAATCAATAACTATTTATATCTATGTTTAATTCCTACAAGAATCTATAGCTTTTATTTGTTTTGGTGCACACAAAATGAACTTTTAAATCATACATTGCAATATTGGTTCCCAAAGTCAATATAAGGAATACTCCTATATCTATTATTTGGAGGAAGATGGCAAAGATCAATCTATAAAAATCTTAACAAACTCTCTCCATCATATCATTTAGTTTGGGTTCTCTCTATACTTGTCCTTTTATTGGTTTTCCTCAGGGAGACCTCTGGTCTCGCTTTTATTCAAACTTATTTAAGGAAACTCTCATGTCATTTAGGCATAACATATCATCAAATATTTTCTTCATATATAATAATATATTATATACTAAGGAGTGTGAAAGACATTTGTATGTGTACCTCAATATTAGTGTCGAGGTCGAGTAGATCACGTAAGGTGAGTTTCGAAAGCGAAAGAGCACGACGTCATGCATAACTCACTCGATGCTCATCGACCAAAAACCAAAATCGTTGAAATGGTCTCCTTTCGCGAAACAAACAACACTGATGCGTCAGGAGAAACGAAAATAGCCAAGATCGACAACTATATTGATTGGGGTCGTCGATCGACTAAAATTTAAAGTTCGTTCTCGTTAATTGAGGCGACGACATGTGCAAATGATGGCGATGATGTGGCAACCGAGGAGAAGCAAAATTTTAAAAAAAAATGCATCATATAAATTTTAATAATGATAGAAAGAGAGAAAGAAAGATTTCAAACAAAAAAGAAAAAATTCCTAAATCCGTAAAATGCCCCTCATTTCACTTAAACCCACATTTATACACTCACCACACTCTCTCCCAACCAGCCCCCTCACTCACTCATGACTCTGAACCACGCAAGAGTTCACGCCCTCCCTCCCTCCCTCTCGGCTCCCTGAATCTCCAAGCCGTCAGCCTCCTCTTTCCACCACCACCAAGGTAAAGCCTCTTCTTTTTCTTCTTCTTCTTCTTCTTCTTCGTCTTCTGCTTCTTCGTCTTCTTCTTCTTCTTCTTCTCTCCTTTCCTCCTCCCTCCATTTTCTTCCTTCTTCCTCCTCCCTCCATTTTTCGTTCTTCTTCTTTTTTCCCTCCATTTTCTTCTCACATTCTTCCCTTCTTACTCTTCCACATCTACTTCTTCCTCCTCATCACCCACCTTCCCAAACCAAACCTAACCCTAACCCTAAAAAAATTATTTCCTCTTCATCCCTCAAACCCAAAACCCCCCTTCACAAAAAAGTCTTCCCTACACCTCCTACTCCTTCTCCACCAAAAAGCCCATTTATCCTCCATTTTCTCTCTCTAGGTTTAAAAAGAGAAAATATTCTCTCTTTAGAAAGAGAGATTTTATAAAATCTCTTCCTAGACACCTCCATCTCCATCCCAAAGACCTCATCTTACCCTCATTCTCTCCTTGCTCTCTTCCTAGAGAGAAATAAGTTACCCTCTCTTGCTCTCTCTAAAATTTGAGAGAGAGAGAGAGAGAGAGGAATTCTCTCTCTAACACTACACCTCTCTCTACTTTAACCTTCCTATATGCTTCCCCGCCAAAACCCTAAACAAATTCCCCATTTCCCTCTCTTTCTCTCTAGAAAGAGAGCTTGCACCCTCTCTTTCTCTCTAGCCCTCATTTTAAATAAAAAAATATATATGCATATAATTAAATATAATAAATAATAATCATAAGAAAATTGTTGGTGCATCGCAAGTCTCGTGCATTGCCGTCACGGCTTTTGCTGCACACCTAAGGTATAAACCTGACAATAGTATTTTATAATTTGTATGCATGATATAAGTACCTGTGGCCGCTTTTATTAGCGAGCGGAAAAATATAAGTGTCCGTGATCAATTTTATTTGCGAGCGAAAAAATTCGTATACATAAACTATAAGTACTTGTGACCGCTTTTAGTGAGCAGAGAAATTTGTTTGCATGATAAAAGTACATGTGACCGCTTTTATTAGCGAGCGACAAATTTGCATGAAATAAGTGCTTGTGATCGCTTTTATTAGCGAGTAGAGAAATTTATTATATATGAAAAACTAAGTACACATGACTACTTTTCTTAGTAGGCGGGAAGGCTTTTCACACCCTGATACAGCCCGCTATGCAGGGACGACACATGGTGCTGCCAAAATTTATAACAAAACTCATGACTTAGAAAAATTTAAAGAAATCAAAATATACCCAAACTCCTAAGTCAACAAAATATAAAATGCTCAATATCCTATGTTTCAAACACTGAAACAAAAAATGAACAAAAATGAAAATGTAAAAGAAAGAACTTACAGCAAACTTGTAGGATAACTAGTTACTCGTCAACTAATGCAAGTAAGAACCAATTTTTTCTCTCTTAGCTCCTAGCTTGTACACACTCAAACCCTTTAGTAACACACTCTATGAACTGAAATGTGCACAAAAATGAATTAGGGTCGGGTTCCCTATTTATAACCCAAAAAATTGATCCCCTTATGGGACTTGCTAAATTAAAACTCTAAGCACAAAATGATAAGGAGAGGAATCACAAATGCACAAAGCCTTAGATAATGTGCACGCCAGCTATTAAAGTCAAGATACCATGAATGCGTTGTACACCCTGTGAATATTTTCCTTTAAAAAGAAATAAAATAGTACATTGTTGCAAGTCAGAGGTGGTATGACTTTCTCATTTAAGTGTGTGAGATGTGTCAAATCACTATAAAGAAATGTCTCCTACACATCTCTTGATTGTATAGTTTCACTCTATACAAGTGCACTATATGAGCAAACTATGTGGCATGTATGTATACTGCCAATTATATGAGTACACTACATATTATGTATGCATGCCATTAATTATACAAATGCATCTTGCAAATGAACCATCAATCACATAAAGATAGCATGCATGCAAAATAAACAAACATATAAACATATTATGCATGTGCGCTAAGTAAAATGCAAGTGCCTCATACAAAATGCATTAAAATACATTTAAGTGTATCGTAAAACATGCAAATGCATCATGCATATTTATTATTAAACATACAAGTACATCACGTGCGTGCACTATACTACATGTAAACTCATCACATATATGGAAGTTCGATGTAGGATGTTAAGCCTTAATAAATTATCCCTAGGCACACCAAGAGGGGGGGTGAGTTGGTTGTCTTAAAAAATTTCTTTCCACAAAATAATTTTTTGAGATTTTTTAATAATTTAAAACAAATAATCTTATCACCTGATGCGGAAACAAATTAATGAAACAAAATTTATAACTATGGTAATGATGAGTTACTCAAATCAATATTTCATAAAACATATAATTTTCAAACATGTAATTTTCATAAAATTAAAGCGCAGAAAAGTAAATTGCAGAAAATAAAACTCAGAATGAACACTCCAAAAATTTATAGTGGTTCAATCAAACGATGAACTATGTCCACTCTCTAGAGTCATCCTCTTCGAGTATTACACTAAAACTTTAATATCTCTCATTTAGCCCCCACAGCTAGGCAGAGAAGCCCTTACAATCTTTTCACCAACTCGGTGCGGTAGAGAACCTTGACCTCTTTTTCACCCTGATGGTGAATGCAGACCCTCATGGTGAAGGTAGAGAACCTAGCAAACTTTTTTTCACCCTCCTAGTGAAGGTAGAGAACCTAGCAATCCTTTTTCACCCTCTTGGTGAAGGTAGAGAACCTCGACCTTTTTTTCACCCTCCTGGTGAAGGCAGAGAACCTCGACCTCTTTTTCACCCTCCTGGTGAAGGCAGAGAACCTCAACAGTCTTTGGGTTGATATTCTTCTTCCCATAAATACCCAAGAAACGAAGCAAGTCACTTGGGGAAAATAAGGCAGAAGCTTGCTCAGAGCAATCGTGTGAAAACCCCTCACACTTCTTCTCCCTCATACATAAACTCTCCTTTCTCTTTCTTAAAGATCTCCAAGATCTCTTCTCAAAGCTCTCTCTCCAGAAAACCTAACAGCCAAAGACTTGAAACAAGTATATTAAAGCCTTAATAATTCAATTTTGTCAACATTGATCGTACATTACAATCCCAGATCTTATAATATAATTAGTTCAAATAGCCCTGTTAGTATTGTATAGAGAATAAGGTGTTATAAAATTAGTTCAACTATTTGAGTTGATCGTCAAGTACGATTAATTCAATTGAATTGAATTATCATCCCGTACAATTGGTGGCGAATAATTATCATCTCATACAAAGATCGGGTCGTACAATATGATTGGTCCAATCGTACAGTATGATTTGACTAGATCCATTAATCCAAATTTAATCCCCTAATTATAGAATTAGTTTAGGCAAATTTTTATTATATTGTATAATACAATGTGTATTGTACGATATAATTAGTACAAGTTTTAATTTTCAAAATATTGCCTAAAATATGATTAGCGGGTGAGATCTTGATTTCTACTGATTGTCCTGTATGATATGGATCATACAGCATGATTAGTACACAAAAGATTAATTATGCCAATTAGCCATTGTAATAATTTTTCAAACAACTAATTTTACGGTATAATATGGATCGTACAGTATGATTAATTCAAAAAAATACACTTCTAATTCTCTCACTTTCTCACTCCCCTATGTATTTATGTGTGCAGTCACCAAGAAGACACTTAAACTTATTCTATATAGTCTTGAGTTAATCACTTTACATGGTATATGATGGACATAAAATATTAGTGCACAAAAATAAATATCCAATAATAATAATAACATGAGATGACATAGTAGACAACCAAATAATATTGGTTATTATCAAAATTATAAGACATGGGTCTAAATTTACAACAATCTCCCCCTTTTTTTATTATTATAAATATTATTGGTTACGATTTTAAATTAATTTTGCTATGTCCTCAACTGCCCCTTACTAGTTGTATTTTTCAAAATAGGGAGTTTTTTTTAAGGAATGAATGAGAAGACCAATCATAAATAAGATAATAATATATAATCAGGAAATAAATAAAAACTAGACTAATCATAGCAAAACAAAAATACAACCTATCAATAATATTCTACTCCCATTTTTGACATCACCAAAAAGAAGGAATGATAGCATAATAAGAAAAATAAGACAAATGGGGTAATGAAAAAATATAGACATGAACTAAACCAACATATACTAAAAATAAGATCCCTGATCAGGTGGTGGTGGTGGAGGTGGCTGAAAGTATCGATGAAGGGATGCAAAGTACTCTCTAAATCATACCATATTAATCTCATGCTACTGATGCTGCTCTGTAATATAAGCGTCAAAGCGAGTCTCCATATGATCAAATCTCTAAATCAATATATCATATTGAGATGGTTGGTGTACAGGTGCTGGTGCTAGGACTGGTGTTGGACCTCCCTCTGCCTCTTCTAGCTCAGGGTCTATATAATGAACATTTCAGTGATGAGCATTATGAAGAATGTGAAAGGAGCTATTTGAATAGAAGATTAGAAGATGGACAGGTGGTGCAGGAAATTGTAGATTGTATTTTTATTCCAAAACATAAGCAATGATATGACCTAATGCAAGATTTGGCTTTCACTTATTTTTGGGATCTCTAATGCAGGTAAGGTTTTTAATGTATTGAATAATCAGATTAGTTGCATTGAAATTAATCTCAATCATGATAAAGTAGGTAGTAAGGGATAGAAGAGGTGTGATGTTTATCCTATCTTCAGCTTTTGGAATGACTGAATTTTGAAGGATGTGTTGAATGAACCAGGCATCTTAGACTAAGGTGTTAACATGAGGAATGTGGAAATTTATAGAATACTGCTTAAGGGTGGTGTTGATAGAAATCCAATTATAATTTGGGAGAAAGGCTAAAGTGTAAACTTTTTCACCGGTGGTAAACAAGTGTAGAATTTAATTGAAGTCTTGATATGTGATTTCTACGGGCCTCCTATTGACATAAGATTGAAGGGAAGTGCCCTCACTTTTGATTTGAAGGATAGCAAAGAATTCATGTAGAAGCTTAGAGTTGAATGGAAATGCCAGAGTAAGAATGAATAGAAGGATGGTGAGAGCAAATAGACCCAATACTTAGAAGTTCAAAACATCCTCATATAGGATCTTAGAAGGGATGATACCAGCAACCTTATAGTGATGATATGCCTCTTCATCCACTACTTCAGGAAAATGGGGATCAACTGGATGTCTGGAAGAACTTCCTACAAGAGCCCTTGAATGCTTTCCACCAACTAATATAAAGAGTAGAAACTTATATAGGAAGAGAGAAAGATTGAGAGGAAGGATTGGTGTGAAGAGAATGCTTGTGATTCCTCTCTTTAAATAGAAATTATGTATATCATACAGTACGATGCACGATTATATAGTACAATCTAAGGAATTTAATTTGTCTAGTCCAATCATTCAAAAAGTTGGTCCTATCACACAGTATAATCAAAATCATACTGGACCATTGGTGTTGAAATGGTCATCCTGAGGCATCATTCTAGATGATCTTTGATTGGTTGTATCGTACAAGATAAATAGGTGTTTGTACAATATGATATGATATTAAATATCATACTGATCAAATTTAATTCATCTAACAATGGGTGCCACGCATATCGTACAATATAAATGGGATGTTAGTATAGTACGATCACTAATATTTGATCAATTAGAACCATTGGATGTGATGTGATCATTGATGTGACATTTTGTGAAGATCGTACAGTACGATATAGGATCATACAATATGTTGTGAGCAATTTTAAATTTATGTGCGATGATTAGAAAATCTTCATGAAAAGAAAAAAAAATCAAAAAATCAGTCACAAACATAAATAAAAGAATATGAATAATCACAAAACAAATTATATAAAAGCACACAAAAAAAAATTTAAGTTTTCAATTTCCAATTCATCCTGAATCAAGCATATATGTTTATAACACCTGGTCTAGTTCTCAAGGTGCTAAAGGTGTCATAGGCAAAGGGTTTTGTAAAGATGTCTACCAGTTGATTTTCAGTAGCTATATGATGTAGTTCTATATCTCCCTTGGTTACATGATCTCTAATAAAATAATGTCTAATATCTATATGCTAAGTCTGGGAGTGTTGGACTGATTTTTTGAGATACAGATGGCACTAGTGTTATCACACATGATTGCAATAGTGTTGAAAAGGAGTTTAAGGTCAAGGATTTGTTGCTTAAGCCATATGACTTGAGCAACACAGCTTTCTATAGCTATTTCTTTCGCATTAGTGGTAGATAGATCAACAAAATTTTATTTTCTACTGGACCAGAAGACTAGAGATTATCCTATGAATTGATAAGTTTCAGAGGTACTTTTTCTAGCAACCCGACATCCTACAAAGTTTAAATTAGAATATCCTATAATTTTGAAGGATGAGCTATGTCTAGGATACCAAATTCCTAGGTTTTAGGTTCCTAGAATATATCTAAGAATTCTCTTAACAGTAATCAAGTAATAATCTGAATTTTTTATAAATGATTTTTTTAAATAAAACATCTAAATTTCAGTGTCGTGCCTTATCGAAGAAGGGAGAGGGAAGAGAGAAAAGGTTATTCGTGGTTTTTTCATCTGTCAATTTTATTCAGAGATTTCTTCTATTTATTATAAGTAACTCAAATCTTATTTTAATTATCAATAATTTTGATAATTATATACATTTTCTTGTAATGAACAAAATTAATTATTTTCCATTGTATTTTGATTGTAGCATTTGCATTATGCAAGAAAGGCTGACTGTTACTATAAAATGGGTTGGCTATTAAAACATAATACCTTATGCAAGAGGGTGGGGCGAGGGGCTTTCCTTTAAAGATGGTTTGTGATGTTATCCCAGTTATAGCCTAAAATAGTTGATCGATTATGCCGACGGATAAAGAGTGACAACTCTTTATTGATTTAATAAAGTCATATGTAATGATAATTGATTAATTGAATATGATAATTGATTAATTGGATAAGTGATAATTAATATGACTGATAATCAACTAGAAATCAGTTGGGGTAAAAGATGTTGAAAATATCACATAAAGCTGGATGTCCTACCTTGCCAAATTATAAATTAATGCATGCATATATTGATAGCACTGATGATATTAACAAATACATTAATATCATGGACAATATCAAATTTAATGATAAAATATAAATAGATGATATATATGAATAGATAAGATATATTCCTTTAGTGATTTATGAATGATTTTTGCACCATTATTTTACCATTTTATTGAATTTTATACCAATTATTGATTTTTAGATTCATTGTAATAATCTCCTGCTTTTATTATTGATCAATTTGAGTTTTATTGATATATTTAGTCATTAACTATATTTACTGCTATTGATTATATTAGATTGAGCATATCATATTGATTATTTAGTCCTTACATTGAAAGTTTTAGTGAGTTTTGAATTACTACTGGGCTTTTGCGCTCATTATGTAGATTTTAATAATTTTAGGTCAGGGAAAGGATCATGACCAATTAGAGTGAGATTGTTAGAGATCCTCAAGTTTTTCTTAAATTTTGTTATGTATTTTTCTTTATTTTTTATAGTCAGAAGTTTGTGATAGATTAGTGATTGTACTATCTTCTAGATATTGTATATTAATTTTAGAAGAATGAATATATTGTAATATTTTGAGGTATATAATTGTTAGTTACTTTTACTAGTTATACATATTTATTATTTAAAAGCTCTGGTTAATTAATTAAAAAGATAAAATAGATAATTTTTTAAAATTTAATTCTGGGGTAATACAAATCATATGAAACTCATAGGATCAGCTTGAAATCTAGTATAAAGTTCAACACTAAACATAATGCCAGGTCTACTAGCAGTCAAATATAATAGTGATCTTATAATCCCCATATACTTCTTCTGATCTACAGATTTTCTACTTAGATCCTTATATAATTAAATGGTAGAGATGATAGATGTATTTATTGCCTTAGCATTTTTCATCTCATATTTCTTTAAAATATACTTGATATATTTTTCCTAACTAAGAAAAGATTCACCATTTCTTTGATTCACACTAAATCCAAGAAAGTAAGTAAGCTCTCCCATCATACTAATCTCAAATTATTCACTCATTATTTTTAAAAATTCATCACAAAGATTTTTATTAATAGATCCAAATATTATATCATCCACATAAATTTAAATGATGAGCAAATCTTCTCCTATCTTTTTTAGAAATAGGGTGGTATCTACACTACCCTTAACAAAATATCTATCGAGGAGGAACGAGCCAAGTCTTTCATACCATGCTTTATGTGCTTGTTTCAATCCATACAATGTCTTCTTTAATTTAAACACATGATTGGAAAATTATGAGTTCTCAAATTTAGGGGGTTGTTCTACATAGACATCCTCCTTAATATCTCCATTCAAAAAGGCACTCTTAACATCTATCTGATATAATTTAAAGCGTCTAAAGCAAGCAAAGTCTAATAAAATCCTAATGGCTTCTAACCTAGCTATAGGGGCGAATGTTTCTTTAAAGTCAATTCCTTCTATTTGATTATATCCCTTAGATACCAACCTATCCTTATTCATAATCACTATACCAGAGTCATTCATCTTGTTTTTAAAAATCTACTTAGTTCTAATAATACTCTAGTCCTTAGGTCTTCTAATCAACTCCCAAATATCATTTCTAATAAATTGATTCAATTCTTCTTGTATGGCTAGGATCCAAAATTCATCATATAGGACTTGATCTATGTTTGAGGGTTCTACTATAGAGATGAAAGTAGAGTGGCTAACCTCCTTTCTAATTCCATTCCTAGTTCTTACTCCTACAGATGGATCTCCTAAGATTGCAACCTTCAATAGCTACTTTGCTATATTTGTCACTCCTCCACCTCCTCCAGATCAGGGTCCCTCAGACTATTAGGAATTTTTTTTCCTTGTTGCTTGGCTTGGTCTTTGCTCTGTTGTTTTTTGAGGCTGTGATTGTTGTGATTCTAGTTTTTGTTATTTTTTCTATAGTAGTTATATGAATGATATTTGTGTTAGCAAGCTTTATCTTATGAGATTATTTTGAATGTAAAAGCTTGCTATTTCATCTATGTGGATCATTATGGAATGAAGAAGTTCTAGTTTAATGCATATTATTCTATGATTATGAATATGACTGGAAATTTACTAATCTTGAACACTCGAATGTAGTTGATCAAATTTATAAAATGTTAACTAAATTTGGATTACAATAGAAATTTTTATGCATATTTTTAATTTATCAAAATATTTAGATTTTATTATGATTTGGTGTAGATTAGAATATCTTACTTTATCTTATTTTAGACATGTGTTACTTAGCCAAAATTGTTGTATATTTGATGTCTTAATATTACTCTTAATTTCTATATCAATGTGTTTATTATTATACGAGTGATTAAGGAATTGTGTTGTTGGAAAGAATTCTATTTCGTCAAAACAATATGAGCCAAAAATTAAAAAAAACTGCACAAAGTGTGCCATATAGTAAAAGATGCACAATGTCGCCAAAATTATTAAGAGGCACAAAATTTGCCCAAATATTTGAAAAGATGCGCAATGTTGCCACAATGTCGTCAATTATTCTTTCCTTTAATATTTTCTCAAATCTCACTACTCAATGATCGTCACATTTGACTTAAGAATTTGGTAATTTTCTATCATCATTTGTACAATAGTTATAGTTATTTAATCTGTCTATTACATTACTGCCATAGATCAACTTTTCTTCTCCTTATTATACTCTATGATCTAAACTATTTTGAGTCTTTACTTTTTGCATTTGATTTTAATATTGTAGTTAATCTTCTTTTAACATTATTTAAATCCTCAACTTCTTTGAGTGACTTCCCTTTTTGTTGTTGTCAAAAGGGGGAGTTTTTGTATTGTTTGACTTTTTACATTATCAGTTGCATGTTATATGATGGGTACTTGTTACTTGTTATGCATGTTTATGTGCGTTTACTTTTTGCATGATGTGTACTTGTTGCTTATTATGTGTATTTTTTCTTTTAATGTGAATGTATTAATGTGAATGTATGTGTATGTGGTTGTTTTCTTTTTGTCCTTCTCTTCCCTTTATATTCCTTGTTAGATCATCTAATCTCCTCTTATCTCTTGTTTAGAATAGGCCATTTCTTTAGGGGGAGCTTAGGAGATCATTTATTTAGGGGGAGCTTTCATTTAGTGGAAGCTTAGGAGAAATGTGAATTTAATTGTTAACTCAAATAATAAATATTTTGCCCTCATCAAAAAGGGGGAGATTGTTATAATTTTTACGAATCCGTTTGTTCAAGTAAATTCTGATACAAGTTATTTTTGAGAATTATAAAAGCCTATTATTTGTTTTATTCTTCTCCTGACAAATATTGGAGTTTCTTTTTGTGTGTATTAATATATTTTTTCAGGAAATTCACACTCCAAACTGCTGAACACTTCAAGTTCATTTGTTAATATTTATTGTGAGTGAAGTCTGTATTTTTTGTTTTTCTTGAGTCTGAGAGAGTGTGATTGTAAGTTGGATAATCGTACACACACACAAGGGGGGGGGGGGTGAAAATTAAAAAAAAAAAGATCGTACAGTACGATGTTGGATCGTACAGGACGATTTATATTTTATGTCCTCCATAATGAGCCTGTCTGTTTGAACATTTTTCTAAGTCCAATTCGTACTGTACAAAATTACCTTCGTACATAAGGATTTGCGGTATGAATGGCTCTAAATACTTCATACAAGTTGTTCGTACAGGATGAACAACCGGTACGAACGGCTCTGAATTATTTATCTTAAGGTTCGTCCCGGACAAAATGTATATACGAACGACTCTGAATTATTTATCTTAAGGTTCATACTGGTTCGTACGGGATGAACCGTTGGTACGAATGACTCTGTTTGGGTTCGTACTGGATCGTACGGGATGAATTATTTAATTTTTTAAACTATTCATACAGTATGAAATAGATTTCATACAGAAGATTGGTTAGTACGAACGGCTCGGTTTGGGTTCATACTAGATCGTACGGGATGAATAGTTCAGTTATTTGAACTATTTGTATAGTACGATACATGATCGTATGGGACGATCGAAATGTGCAAAAACTTGAAATATTCAGTTTTTGGACAGTTTTTCTTGTCCTTAGCATTTAAGGGTCCTAAAAACTAATTTGTGGAAGATCATTTTGTGAAAATTTTTCTTGAGAGTGAAAAGGAGAGTGATTGGGAGAGTGTTTGAGAGAAAGTGTTGAGAGAACTTTGAAGAGAAAATTATGAGGGGATTCACAAGGTTATCCAATAGTGAGGATCTCATTATTTATACTTCAAGCATCTTTCTAATCTCCTTGGAGGCTCTTGCAAGAGAATTTTTCGAGAGGTTACCAGTTCTCTGCCGTCACTTGGAGGGTGAAAAAGGATGATTGGCTCTCTGCCGACACATGGAGGGTGTGAAAGGACGAGTGGGTTCTCTGCCTTCACCAGGAGGGTGAAAAAGGATGATGGTTCTCTGCCGCACCGAAATTTGGTAGAAGAGAGTTTTGTAAAGGCTTTTCCGTCTTGCTGTGGGGGCTAAAGGAGAGTCACTTTGATTTAGTGCAATACCTAGAGAAGGAGTCTCTAGGGAGTGGATGTAGGTCATGTTTGACCGAACCACTATAAAATCTGGTGTTCTCTATTTTATTTTTTACTTACTGCATTTTCTTACTGCACTGCATTTTATTTTTTCTGTGGTTGAAAAGCATCCAAGATTATCTCTGTTTGTACAGTACGAATTGAGATCGTACAGTATGATTTGCTTTGTATTGTGATTAAAAATTTTCTAAAATTTCAAGAGAATTTTAAAAGTACCAATTCAACCCCCCCCCCCCCCCTGTTGGTTAGCCTAGGGACGTAATTAATAGGTCTAATAACCTATTCACACTTTCACACTGGATCTTGATTAGGTTTATTATCATTCCCCCTACCATATGCTTTAAGTGCATGATGATAAGATTTCAAATTTTCACATCTAAAATTATTGTTATTATGCACTACATACTATATATTTATTTAACGACTATCCTTAATCAAAAGTTCTCTCGCATTATCAGGAGGGGTAATTAACTATAGGGGCTTGCACCTATAGAAAACTTGAACTCAAATCATGAAGTCCTCACAAAATGAGGGCGACATCTCTGGGTAGTATCTTATCTAAACCCCAATCTACCTTCTAAAAATTTACCCAAGAACTTAAACTCGTTAAAACTCTCCTTGCCCACATAAAAGAAAGGTCATGGAGAGGCCAGGGTGTGAATTTTTGGAGCCCACAATGCATAAGTTCGCCAAGTAAAGAGATAAAATAAGTAAGGATCTAGTTCAAGTGAAGTATATTAGGAATGAAGATGAAAAAATATTTTTTAATAAAATCAATGTTGAAGAGGATGAGATATTTTGATAAATTTTTTAATAAAATTTGTAAGAATACGATTGATTTTAGTGACCTTAGCATCCTAAATGAAAATAAAGATTTTTTTTATAATTATATTAGTAAAATCAATGTTGAAGAGGATTTAAGGAAAATGAAGTGTGGAAAAGTAGTGGGACTTGAAGTTATTTCAATAGAGGTGTGCAATGCTTAGACAATCAATGAATTTCTTTGCCTACAAAACTTTTTAATATTATTTTAAAGACTAAAAAGATGTCAGATGAGTGGAGAAGGATTGTGTTGGTTTCTATTTTTAAGAATAAAGGTGATGCACAATAGAGTGCAAATTATAGAGGAATTATATTAATGTTTCATACATTAAAATTATGGGAGAGAGTAATTAAGAATAGGTTACAACGTGACACTAATATTTTTAAAAATCAGTTTGGATTCATACTGGGTATGTCTACTATGGAAGCTATACATTTGTTGAGAGGTTTGATGGATAATGTAGGGAGAGTAAGGAGGATCTACATTTGATATTTATTGATTTAGGGAAAACACATGATAAAGTTCCAAGAGAAGTGTTATGGAGAGTTCTACAAAAGAAAGGAGATAATAATGCTTTCATTCAAGTCTTTAAGGATATTTATACACGAGCTATAATATCTATTCAAACACGAGGTGGTTTGATTAAATATGTTTCTATTTCAGTTGGTTTACATCAAAGATCAGCTTTAAGCCCATATCTTTTTGCTTTACTCATGGATGTTCTTGCTAGACATTTGTAAGAGGTTATACTTTGTTGTATGCTTTTGCTGATGATATTCTTCTTGTTGATAAGACTAGAAGAGTAGAAGGAAAATTTGAATCATGAAGGTCAACCTTTGAATCTAAATATTTCCATTTGAGTAGATTTAAAACTTAATATATTGAGTATAATTTTAGTAGTAATAGATCTAATGGTTAGTTTGTGACTTTGGGTGATCAAGTCATTAAAAAGAGTGCATGTTTTAGATATATTGGGTGTATTGTTCAAATACATGGTGAAATAGATGGAGATATTATTAGTAGAATTCAAGTTGGATGGTTGAAGGGAAGGAATGCATCAGGCCTGTTGTTTGTTAGAAAAGTACCCCTCAAACTTATGGAAAAATTTTATAAGATGGTGGTGAGACCTATAATACTTTATGGTGCAAAATGTTGGCCATTGAAAGAGAAGCATTAAATCAAGTTAAGTATTGCATATATGAGGATGCTTAAGTGGATGAGTGGCTTTATACTTAGAGGCATAATACAAAATGAGTATATACATGAGAAGGCTAGAATAGCTTTAGTTGTAGATAAAATTAAAGAGTCGTCTTAGATGGGTTTCTCACATAAAGTGTCCTCCTTTTGATTATCCAGTTAGGAGAGTAGATGCTTTAGATCTTAGTTATGTTAAGAATGGTAGATGTTGACCTAAAAAGACTTGGTTAGAAAGTATTAGAAAAGACCTTTATTTATAAGATTTAAATGATAATTTGACTCCTAAAAAGACATAATGGAGAAAAAAGGATTCATGTAGCCAACCTTACATAGTGGGATGAAGGCTTGATATTGTTATTATTGTTGTATAGTAATAAGTCCTCTACTATTGCTTACTTTATTTTTTTCCATAAACAATAATATCTTTGTACTATGGAGTTCACTTACTAAAAAAAATTAATAGTATTTTAGGGCTAATCAATTTGATAGCACACATGTAGGGTCCCCTCAACATCATGCTAAAGTTCCTCCTCCACCATACTCTACTTAGGATCTCTTTGATATTTCTAGTTTACTTTTCCTTCCATACTGCTGAACTAACTTACAACCTCCGGCAACCTTGGTGTATTTAACTCAACCTTGCCTCATGGACACCCTCATGATACCATACAAGAAGTTATGACATCTTATTTAAGAAAATTCCCTTAAGGATTCAAGATACTTGTCGTCACAATTTTTATAATCTTTGCCTCTAACTAATGCAATTATCCAGCATCCCATTCTAATGGAGTTTAAGCTTTCTATTTTTGATCATTATGCCATGACTTATGATCCTAACAAGCATATTATACACTATAGTAGTATAATATATTCAATAAGCCTCTAATGCATTCATCTACCAAACCTTCTATACCACTCTTAAGGGTTAGGTCAGTACTTGGTTCTAAGTATCAAGACCATCCATAACTTTGCTGACCTTACCAAGCTTCTAGTTAAGAAATTTTTTTGGTAAATTGAAAAGCTGTTAAGGACTCTTCTCATCTTTCTATGATTTATTAAAATGAGAGAGATGCCCTTAAGAAGTAATTTTAAATATTTTCTTCAAAATGATGATAAATCTTAAGAGTATATCCAAAATTTTTGCAAGATTTTTTTCTTGGAGATCTTCCTTATAAATATTTCTACTACTCATTAATATGTTAAGCAATTTACTCTTATAATAATCTTATTCATTGAGTAAAAGTAAAAATTATTAATGATGTGGCCCATTTGAAGTGGTTTGAATGATTTTTATATGAATATAAGAACTCACAATAAGAAGTTAATGATCCTCCCTAATAATGAAAATAAGAGAAATCAAGAGTTTTATCTCATAAAATTTAATAATATTGATAATATAGTATGAGGCCCCTAATTATACCTATTTAAATATATATTGGACTAACATTCTAATAAAGATTAATAATACTAAATATCTCAAGTGGCCAAAGACACTAAAAAATTCAAATAATGAAGACTAGTCCAAATATTTTTATTTTCATCACTCAAATTGAAATTCAATTGAAAGATATCTTCATCTAAAGGAAGACATTGAATGTTTAGTTTTGTGAGGACACTTGGATTATTATTTATAAGTGTAATATGTAGACGTTAGTCTCATGACAAAGGAGATTAAAAGATTCATGGTAAGAAAATTATCCAAGATATTGTGTTATTATATGAATGCCACCACAATTTATATATCCTTGTGCATAGGAATACATACCTAAAAAATCAAATTACTTATTATATCTATAGTTTTGAAGGAATATATTATTCATATTAAGATTTTTTTTATTATCTCAGCTAGAATTGAGGTATTTATTATCAACACTATAAATATTTTGATTAATATAGATAGTTGAAGGATATTCTATTCTTTAATAGATCTTGGATTAAACTTCATTAACTCTAATATTATCCTTATGACATTCATGGTTTTGGAGGACATACTTCAAAAGTTTTTGACGTAATCATTTGATGGGGCTATACGGTCAATTGTGTGCTACACACGAAGCTAGCATGTAATATGAATATGCTTAGGTTTTCTTTGATATAAAAATAATGAGAGCCCACTAAATATGCAAGTATATTTGTTGATTAAGTAGTAAAGGGATAGAGAAGAGTGTAGATCCCATGAGGAACTATTCTACTTAATTGTATTTAAGCTTCTACTGTGTAATATAAATGCACAAGATATTCTACTAAATAAAAATTGTTGTTTTTGAGTTTTTGCCACTTAATGGAGACTTGCAAGAAAATTGGATACTAATGAAATAAAATATTTTGAACTAATGAATGCAAGACAACATAATTTTCCTAATGAGGCCCTTAATTTTATATGTGGATTAGAGCATATGCATCCTTAGATCTCTGTCAAACTTGTAAAGTAAAAAGGGAGATTTATGGACTTCCTAGAAATATAATATCTCCATAGAACCTAGAAGGTTTAACATCTTGTCTCTAGGTATGCCAACATTTCATTTCAATACTCCAATTATTTCAATATTCCTCCATCGAGGTAATATATCATAGTAGATATTAGCTACACACATGGTCATTATATGCATTAAATTAAAAACATGATATTAAAAATATATATAACTTATTTCAAGGCACAAGAGTCTACATTAGTAGTTGCTATGCATTTTCATCATTAGCCCAAAACTTAGAGATTTAGCCAGGCATGGATAACACAGGAAGTAAACTTATGTTTATTTCATTCATATAAGAAAAAGATACCGGAGAATTAATAAAGATAAATGTCACCTGAAAGGATTAATTGATATTCTCCACTCTTTTTCTTCCTCCAATAATAGAATTGTTTACATAATATAGGCTAATATCTCCAATACAAGTATCTTTCCCTTCTTTAGCCTTCCTTAGACTTAACTCTAAGGTAGAACAAAAGAAAGATACTCAATAGTACAAGACTCCACTAAAAAAGATAGAACCCCTTTAATAAAAGAACTAAAAAATTATTTACATAAGTGAAAAAATGACCTTGGTTGCAACAGCTCTTAGAATATGGGCGCTGTAGCATTGTAAAATGAACTAGCACCTCGATGCTATAAAGCTCGCTTCATTGTGGAGCTATGCTGACCTGACTTGGTTAATGGTTGAATTGGCGTATCTTTTGACTAAGTCAATGCGGCTCCTCATTTTGGCAATTGCTCTACTATGGCATTATAAAATTTGAGCACTACGGTGTTGGAATGCTTAGTGCTTCAATGCTCATTTTTCGGAGCCTCGAGTGTTGTGGTGCTGATTTCTGGCGCAATGACATTATGAGGTGTTGTGATGCTAACCTTGGCTCCAGCGTGGCGATGATTTCCTTAAAATTCTAGAGTGGCTAGCACTATAATGTCTGAATTAGGAACTTGAGTGTTGTAGATGAAAATGTTTTGGTGCTGAATCGGTGGGTGCTGCGTCACTCATTCAATACTTATAAAGTTTTCCTTCTCCTGAATATTTTTTGCATAAACATAATTAAAATAATATATTTTACTGGCTTTTAACATAATAAATAGTACTCAATTTATACTTAACATCATTCTTCTAGTAAACTTATGTGAACCACCTTTATAATCAACTCTTTTGATTTAGTTTATGGTAGTAAACATTAGTTTAATCTTTCTTACAAGATTAAATCAACCCGAAATTTTTTGTTTTATGGCTATTTCATCTATTCGCCAATGGAAGATTATGTTTCATACACTTGTGGGTGTTGGAGAAATGAAAGGTGATCAATTATTTGCTTGCTTATTCCACCTCTAATTAAGCCAACATAAAGATATAATCACTCAAGCAACTGTGGAAGCTGAGCTCCTTATTTCCCTAGTTCCTCATCTTATAAAGATTTTTAGAAGAATTCATGTCTCATTGAGATGAAGAATATATCTCATAGATATAACTAAAAATTTACCTTTCATAAATAAGTTTTTTTTAAAACTATCATGTATCTCATATTATATATCAATTAAATTTTCTCATCATAAAAATATAATGTATTTTTTTTAATTGAAAAGATCTCATAAGAGCAAGTGGTAGGCAAGATCTCTACTATAAACTCTTAGAAGGAACTTCTATAAAAAAAACCTTCATGGAAAAATTACATTGAACAAGAAATTCATTAAAAGACTCTATAAGAGTAGGTGATTAATAAGGTTATCACTTATTTAAAAAACTTAAAAGGTACAAGTATTGTCTCACCTGAAAAATATCAGTGGCTATAAATCTAAGATGGTCTATATATATTTTTTTCACCTTAAAATCTCATAAAGCATAAGACTCATAATATGCATATTCTTTCTCATCTCAAAATATTAGAAGATATACCTAAAAGTTACATATTTTCACTGTTAGAAAATCTCAAAAAAATAAGCCTCAAGAAGTACAAAATAATTACCATTCCAAAAGCCTCAAATATAACAAACCTCAAAACATACTAGAATTTCACTCATCATAAACCTCAAAAGGAATATGCCTCAAAAGGTAAATGAATTTATATTCATCTTAAAATCATAGGTGGTATAAGCCTTTAGAAGGTACACAATTATTATTGATCCAAAGATATTATGGATATGAGATAATTCAGAAGCCTAAAAAGCACAAGGAGTATAACAAAGTCTATATAAATTAAGGAATTTTGATCACCATGTTCCAAATAAGGGTTATATATATATAGCCAACTCAAAGATTCAATTATGATATGTTACATTTCTAACAAGATCTAAAGATCTCAAATATGTCACTAAGATATGTAAAGGTCCGAGTCTCCTATGAGACAAAATGTTATCAAAAATAGAGATCACTCTTACAGAAGATTTAGAGTTCATAAATTTTCATAACTTTTAATAATTTAATCATAAATATTAGTCAGACTTGCATATTATGTATATATATATATATATATATATATATATATATATATATATATATATGTTGGATAAGTAAATAGTTTTATTTCAAAGTTATATACAAAACTACTGAGCTTTGTTGTTTTGAATGATATTCAAATCATTGTCATTCACAATAAAAATTAAACAAGTAGTTCATGATAAAAAGGAGACCTTCTAATTCTGGGCATATTTTTCTAAGAAAGAAAAAATGAGGTATATAAAGTTAATATCCCTTTTCTAAAGAAAAACAACAAATATATATAATCATATCAAGATATCTTGATATAAAATATATCAGGATAGACTTTAAAATTCTTGAATTCATACTAAAATTAGATCCTAAATTGTAGTAAATTGATGAATTTTAAAATCCATCATGATGTAATTTTATATCAAATATTGCAAGAAAACTTTTTTCTATTATACATATGTCCCATAATGCCAGAAGTTGAAGAAATATAACTTCTATTTGTTTTCTTAGATAAATATGACTAGAAGTTTATTTTAGACTAAAAATACTTGCACTAAGCAATGTTACATGGCATTTCAATAATATAAGCTCCACGACCCTTCATCTCCCAAGTTCCTTTTATGTTTCTAGGATGTGAGTTCAATATGCAATGACTTGTCATGGTGATGGGCTATCTCCATTAATCATTTGTGATAGTTAGTAATATTATTCATTTGATTTATTGAAGGGATGATACAATGTAGGAGAGGAAGTAGGTGTTCACATAATAAACCTTAAACATTAATGTCTGTTGATATACTATAAGGCTATATTGCCTGTAGATATCATATTACCTACTATAAACTTCTTTGGAATAATGATATATTCAAATTCATACTATGAACCCTAAACTCTGAAGCTTGGTTTGATCATAGTTTCAAACATCTTTGAAGATGATCAATTCATATTCATATATACCTACTATAAACCCTAAACCCCAAAGCTTCAATCATGATCGATCATCTTTAAAGATGCTTGAAGTAATGATTGATAATCTTTGCACCATACTCTAAATCATCCTTCAGATCATGCTTCAATCCTATTTGAAGATGTTTGAAACCATAATAGATCATTTATTAATATGCTTGAAACTTTGGTCATTCATCTTTAAATCATTCTTTGAATAATGCATTGGACCCTACTTCAATACTATTTGAAGTTGCACTAAACTAAGATTGATCATCTTTGAAGATACATGAAACCATGGTTAAACCATACTAGAAACCAAGCTTTGAAGAAGGTTCAATTATGTTTGAAGAATCCTCAGCATTATTCAATTTATGTTCAATCAAATTCAAGTTGAATATTAGGATTGGATGAACTGAAATAGGATTGAAGCATGATTTGAAGTTGAAGAATCCTAGGCATTACTTCGTTTGATTGAGGATGTTGAATGATTCCTTAGATATTCATGAGGTAGGCTAGAATAGAAAAAATAGAGAGGGATATGGTTCATTATGAGTCTATTGCCTTGAAAAATAATGACCCGACCTAATATACTATAAATGTATATGCAACATTACTATAATATTGAACTAATGAAGCCATACAAGAGATAGGGAAAAGATGCGACGAGTTCCTTGGGGACCGAGTACTAAAGATCGTATGTTAGAAGATGATTAAGGTGTTAACCAGAAATGATTCTTTGCATCTATTGAAGAATAAGGTTGTAAGCACGTATTTCTTAGGTTTTGTTATGTGTTTAACCCTAATTGAAATAACAAACCATTATATATATATTCTTTGTAAGCATTTTTCCATCATATACTAATACAAAAAGCTAATGAGTAGGACTTCTATGAGTCCATTGTTGATACTTATACTTATTCAATCCTAATTATAGTTATAAAGAAGAATGATAATTTATCAATTTTTGGGGAGAGAGTAGAGATGCAGTGATACAACAACCAATTAAGGAGGGAGTTGAGCTGAATAATCTTTTTGACATTATAGGAGTGAAGGAGTGAGAAAATTAAGCATGAGACTAAATAAATAAGGTTGGAGAAAATATTAGATGCTTTGGCAAATCTTATCTAGAGGCTTGTAGTTGGAAAGGAGAAAAGGAGGAAGGAGGAGAACAAGGATGATAATAAAGATGATAATGAGGCAATACCCTTTCCTGGCATACCCTTTAACTTAACAATTTTGCCTCTAGATGAGATGTGGAGGGGTTTGGAGCCTGGGATGAAGAAGAAGGATGATGAGGAGATGGTGGAAGCGGGTGGAGGTCATAGCATTTCTTTTCATTGTGGCTCTAGACAATAAGGCCGAGTAGGAAGGGAATATAACTTTTTTTCTTTCCATTATTACTTTGTATATGCATGCTAAGAAGGAAAAGTATGTGACCAAATTTATTTCCATTGTAACTCCATATAGGAAGGTTTAGATGGAAGGGAATGTAACCCCATCTCTAGCCATTGTACATAAAAGTGACATATAATTAGAAGGGAAAAAGTGAAGGCCACATAAGAGTAAGAAATATTTAACAAAAGATTTTATAGATCCATTTGAGAAGAGGCATAAGCTCACGGATCCATGCACCACCATCTATCAGGAGCAGTTATCTACCTTCATATCTTGGATGTCATGATTTGTTGATAACATCAAGAAGAGGGAGCTATGAGTGGGCCCAAAAGATGCAACATTATTAAAACAGTTTAACACTATGACATCATAGTTAGACAATAAGGTGAGAAATATCTTACTTCATTGAAGTATGAGAGATTGATTTATTACACTAAGTTCATTTTTATAGCATAATAATTTTTTATGTTTCCTAACAAGAGAATAGATATGGCGCCATAAAAAAACCTATATACTAGGCATTATTATGTTGGATGAATTTTTTAATCAATAATGAAAAATAACAATCAAAATATACAATAAATTAAAGAATAAGGACTCCTTCAAGTGGGTCGATAACATTGTCATGTATGCCATTAAAGAGGAGGAAAAGTTCCTCAAGTCATTATATGATGTAGAGTTCATATATTTTTCAATGAACTGAAATAAAATCATTTGATACTATATGAAAAATTAATGTCTGCAAAGAACGCGAAGTTTTATAAAAGTGGCATCTCTTCCATCTCAATATAAACATAAGCAATAATGTCAAATTTTCCTAAAAGAAGTCTATATAAAACTAGGGATATATTAAAAAGTCTATGTAAAAAACATCATATTATATAGCAATTTCATGGTTGATTTTTGTGAGCTACTCTTAGCACTCTAATTTATGTAAAAAGGTTTATATATTTTTGAATGACTTTAATATTTAAAGGAGTTCATATTTAACTAATCAAAATTTGCTTTCTTTTTCTCTAAAAATAAGTGTATTATTATTGAAAAGAAGTTTTAAACAAAAAAAATGTTTCAATAAAGTTGAAGTTTCAGTGAAAAACTTAGTTTTTGTTCAATTCCCTCATTTTTGCTAACATCGGATGAGAAATACTTTACTTTTTTTTTTGTTGAAAGTTTTTGGGATTAGCCCACTTCATTGCTATTAAAAAGTGTTATAGATATACTAAAAAAAATTACATATATGATGTAACCAAAACAAAAACCCAAACTAAGAAAGCAAAAAAATGTAAATAATAATCAGAGGACCAATAAAACGAACTAAATCATAAAATAAAAACAACTATTGGACTCAGGAGGCAGCAAATAAGACATCCCAGATGAGCGAAAATTGTCATAGAGAAAGACACAACCTAGTTGCACGGGCGGGTGGCCTTCTAGAGATGTCAAAGACATAGAATATGATTAAAGATACCAGCCAGTCTACAATAAAAAAATGTCTTAGTTGCCAAAGAACTGCCACGACCTTCCGAGGAAGGTAAAGGGAACATAAAGCCTCATCATTGTCCAGCCAAAAAGGCAAACTAATTGAGAACTCAAGCAAAAGAGCAACAAAAACCAAATATAATGCCAAAATACCATAAAAAGATAAATATAATTAATTCAAAAATTAAAGGAACCATTAAGGCAGTATTTGAAGAATCTCATCAGAATTCTTCCAATTAAGAACTTTGGCCCGAATGGCTCTCCTAATCTTGCTAGTAATAGTGTTGGAGAAGTTGAAGCTACCCCCAAACCTTCGATCATTTCTTTCTCTCCATAAAAAGTAGATCAAGGAACAAATAATCAAATAATAGAAGTTATTAACAACTTTAGACACCATAGAGAGCTCCTTAATGTAAGTAAATAACTGTAGATTAGATGGTCTGAGAAGTAAAGAACTAGTTGAAGGAAGCACAACCTTAAGAATAGTGAAAGAAAAATCACATTAAAAAATTAGATGGTTTAAAGATTTTGGGTGACTGAAGTAGAAATTGCAAGTGGACTACACAATACTCTTTCTTCTAATTAGTTGATCAGTTGGTTTTAAGACCCTAATATGAGATAACTAGGCCTATGAAGAGTATCAAATAAAGGAGTGCTTATGTTAAATAAATTTAGACCAATTGAATTTTTACAAATTCCTATAGTAATCCCCAATAAATGACTTGAAATTAGGATTTTCAATCCCAGACCAAACAGGCACATCAATCCCAGTGGAAGTTAACATAATACTAGAAACAACATGAGAAAGGGAGGTAGGAAAAGAGATGCATAGATTCTAGACATTCCCAAAGGTCATAATAGAAATAGGAGCATTAGGAAGACAAGAGATGGATGAGGGTTAATCATATCAAATGAGGATCTCCCCAAGCACCAAGAATCTAAAAAAAAGAGAGGCTGCTGCAAACAAAGATTTTAAAAGAATAATTTTGTTTAACTAAATCAGCAACCTTGTACAGCTGTCTCTATAGGATAGAAAACTTCCATGTCAATGGTTTCTAAAAGGAGATGTAATTATTTTTAAACCAATGGCTAAGAAGGCTCTTAGTGGTAAGGCATCTCCAGATAACGTAAGACAAGGCTTGCATGGAAGGAAGCAAAGTCCACAAAATAGTTTTGGCACACAAGTTCTCTTCCAAGAGATTAAGTGCAACTTCTTCCCATTAGTGTCACCTTGATATCAAAATCTAGCACATAATTTGTCTATATATTTGCAACAAGTTTTAGGTAAAATAAAGCCTCTTATCCAATATGCAATACAATTCCATATGCTAAAATGAACAAACTATAATCTTCCAGCAAAATATAAGGGTTTAGCTTTCCAACCATCTAACATGTGAGAAATGTTTTGAAGCAAATATTGAAAATCATAAACCCAAAGCCTCTTTAAGGATATAGGAATCCCTAAATACTTAAATTTGCACTCTCCCAATTCCAAAATTAAAATGTTGTAAATACTAACATCATTAACAGTACCATTAGAAAAAGAGATAGAAGTTTTACCTACATTAACTTTTAAACCATATACCATTTCAAAGTATTAAGTTTACTAGCCAAAGTTAACACATTAGAGCAATTAGATTTACAATAAACTAGAAGGTCATCTACATAGAGTAAATGAGATATGCTAGAACCATTAATGGAGAACCCTTCAAAAACTAAAGATTCCACATAACTGTCCACAATGCTAGACAAAGCATCCATAATAATACATAATAAATAAGAAGATAGTGAATAATCTTATCTAAGACCGAAAGCAGAGTTGAGAAAACCACAAAGCCCACCATTAATTCAAAGTGAAAAATGAACATCTTCAATACAAGCTTTTATCCAAGCCACAAAAAATAGGATGGAACCCTTTCTCCATCAGTTTATATAAGGTAGTGATGAGACACTGTATCAAAAGATTTAAATTTGTCAAGCTTAACATAGAAGAACAAAGATTTACTAAGGCAGTTAAACTTAGCCAATATCTGAGAAGCTAAAATAATATTATCAAAAGTAATTCTATTATGAAGGAAACCAGATTGATTAGGATGAACAATATGAGGTATAACCAATTTGATCCTCAAAGCTATGATTTTTGCTATAATTTTATAAAGGTGTTACAAAGTGAGATGAACCTAAAGTCCTTGATATGGGTGGCATGAGGCCCTTTTGGAATCAAGGAAATATGAGTGGCCTTAGTTCTTTTTGGTAGATGTGAAGTCTAAAAAAAATATTTAATAGCTTTGCACACATGGGGACCAATAACATACCAAGTTTTTTTTCAAAGGTAAATGCATCTGGTTTAGGAGAAAAAGAGGTTGGGCTAGTAAAAATGACATTGTTAATCTCTCCATCTAATATAGAGGCTAATAGAGAAGTGATAAGATGAGAGAGAACATAAGAGCCTATAAGAATTGAAGGAATATTCCCATTGGAAAGATTATTTGTGTTAAATAAACCATTAAAATGATTGACAATGGCTTAAGTGACATCCTGAGGGGAGGATAAATCACCATCATCGGTAGAAATCTGCTTGATAGAGTTGTCAATATTCCTCACCTTAACGTTCCTATATAAGAACTTTAAATCATCCTCCCCTTGACTAAGCCATTTTTCTTTGCATTCTATAAAATCAAAGAAGCTCAAAAGGAAGAATAAGAGTCAAGTTGACTATTCAATCTCTTAAGAAGCAGACCGAGATTAAGCTTATTATGATTGGATGAAATAGAGAAAGACAGTAGTTTTGACGATGTTTGAGATATAAAATTTTATCCACAAGAAGCTAAAAAAAGGCTCAATGCTTAAATTTCATCTGAAGTTTAATTTTTTGTAATATCTGGTACCATATATCAATAGGATTACCATGGAAATCTTGTTCAAAGGTAGAAAATAGAACTTCCCAGAAAGCAGTTATTGACCACATTTTTTCATGAGGATGACCAAAATCAAATTTAATCAATCAAATCCAAAATCACTTTCAAATCCAAAATTCCAAACCAGAATCCAAGGTCAAAGGCCATACCCTATGACCCTTTTTGGTAATTTTTCAATCACCTCAAAACTAAATAAAATGACCCCCAATGTATGGTCTATCAATTACATATTGATTATGCATGTTCCTAGGGTCAACCCTCTAAATTTGAGGCAAATCTGAGACCTCTAACCCCAAAAACTCAATTAAAATTCAAATGATCAAAACCTTCAAATATTTATAATCTATGTCACTAGACCTTTCACCTTACAAAATTTAACCTTGGGGCCTTCCCCAAAACCTTTAAACATGTCCATAATCCTTTTTATAACATGTTAAATATAAAACTGCACCTTGGTGGACCCTGGTTGACTAGGGGCCCAAATGGAGAAAATGCTACTTAAGGGAAAAATTGAAGTTTTCTGCAAACTTTAACATGGCTCAATCAACCCAGGCCATGAAACCTATGTTAGTGCATCCTAAATATCATTGGGAATACATTGAACTCAAATCCAGGCCTTAGTCATGCATGATTGACCAAGTCCTTAATAGTTTTTTAAGTCAACTCTATATATATATATATATATATATATATCCTTGCCATCCCTCACACTACCTCCATTCAGCACTGCTTGGCTTAGAAAAAATTGAAGGAGAAGGGGGGATAAGAGGAGAGAGAATAAGAGTGAGAATGGTCTTCGGGTGATTTTCATTTGGCATTCCTTTTAAGAAAATTATTTTATTCATTATAAGTAACTATCTTCTTCTATTTTTAATAATTTAAATTTTTATAGATTTTATCTCTCCTAAATCTACAAAAAATATATTATCTCCTAATTTTACAAACTTTCACTATATAACTTTTGATATGGTATAGATTTGATCATTCTAAATAATATGATATAATTTTATTACATTTTCACTGGTTAGATATGTGTATAAGATTTTTTGGTAAAATTAGAGAAAAATGCATACTATAAATAGGTTGAAACATGTTATGCTATGATTTAGCATGATAAGACTGCAAGGTAACATGTATTGAAATGATTGAGTTATGTTACTAGTCTGAATTTGATATGCTATACAAATATGATATACTAATTGATATCAAACATATGATATAATAATCTCATGTGATATTCTTAAGATCCATGTGGTCCACTAACAGGAGTCATTGGATGGGTGAGATAAGGAGAGTTAGAGACTAATTTGGAGTTATAAGGAGTCATGGTGACTGTCACATAATTTAAGGAGAGTTATAAAGAGTATATTGATTGGGAGTCATAAGGGGTGACTGATTGGGAGTCATAAGTGCAGGAGCAAAATACCCTCATGATATTCTTATCTGAATATTTGATTATTACTGATTATTGAATATGGATACTAATTAATGATACTGATTATTAATATTGATAGTGACTATTGCTACTGATACTGTATGAACATTGACCTTATGAATACTGATTTCTATTACTATTTACTATTAATAAATACAGATACTAATGCTACTGTATAATTATATAACTGATATACTAACAAGAATGATGGAATGTAATGATTGATTGATATAGATGACCAATACAAATATCATATATTTATTTATAGATTTTTTTATATGATTTACAACATGCTACTTCTCTTTTATCTTGTATTGATATCAGTTGTAAGATTTTAATTATTACTAGGCTTTTATGCTCATTACGTGATTTTTTATATTTACAGAAAAGGGTAATGACCCTGTGGCTTGAGGCATTAATGGATGACATGTATAGTTTTCTTTATGCACTGTTATTTAGTTTTTTTTCTCAATTTCTTGGTTTATGTATATTCTTTTGTAGCCTATGAAGATTATTGTACATAATATTGTGGGACTCTGGATGTAGCATGCAAATATTAATTATAGTATATGAATTATATTTTTCTATTATTTATATTTCTTTAATACAATTAATAAGCTATGGATGTTATCGATCTAGTTGATAAATGAATAGAATGAGGTTGAAAAGATAATTGTATAGAAAGGAAAAAGAATAAAAGAAATTCTTTCACTTTAAATCATGAGATGTGACATTAGATGGTCTAGTTCACATAATTTTCTTAAAGTAATGCTTCATTCTGCAAGTAAATTTACTCTTTTTTGTATCTAAAGTTAATATGAATGATATTATGAGCACAGTTATTAATATTGGCAAATGATGTTAATGATAGTAGGCCCGTAGTTGTTGAACACCACTAATAGTGGCTTAAGATCATACATGTATAACATGTGGAGGTTTATTGCATCATGCAAAGAAAGTCAACAAGGATCCTGTAGTGGTTGAGATAGTGCATGATCATCAAATAACCCCTCAACTCCAGTTCACCCAGACCTGCTAGAGGAGTGTCAATCTACCAAGGCCCAGCAGGCTTATGGGCAGTCCTTTCAGGAGATCCCTTGATAAGTGTCCACAACAAAAAAAAAGGAATTTGTCTTATATGTTTGCTTTAATTTTTAAGATTTGTATTTGCATATGTACTTTAGCATGCATAATTTAACTGACTAGTACTAGTTAATTCCTTAGATGACCAGGGGCAGCAATAAGGAGGAGATGGAGCAAAACTTGTGCAGACATAAAAAGTATGTCTCCTAAAACATTAGTTCACATTGAGGTTAATGAAAATGGGGTGCCATGTAATATACTGGACTCCATACTACTTGTCTTGTATCTAGGAGTTATAGCCAGAGATCATGTTTTGGCACCGATCTCATTCCCATAATGGAGCAATAAAGGCATGGAGCCCTTTAAAAAAATGTCAGCTAAAGTTGAGGTATTTATATATACCCACTCATAGAGGAGATTATAGAGGTTATTCCCACATGAGTGGACCCATCATAGTGGTGTCAACTAGTTAATCAATGATCACAACCAAAAGACCAGGTAAACTATAAAGAGTAAACCTATTAATGATTAATCTTAAAAAGAATATGAACATTATATGTTTCAGGAGAGGGTGGCCAAAAATATTGAGAATGCAAAAAAATAGGCATGCCTTCACACAATGGGTCAAGTGAGCTCTATCAGGAGACAACAAGAGATGGTATGAAATTCATTTGATTGTAATATAATTTCTTGCAATCAAATAAAAATAATTATTATGATTCATACAAGCTATACAAGAACACTTATAATTATCAAAAATCAATTACATTATTAGTCATCTGATGAAGACAGGCTAAAGTGGGTAATCTTAGCTAAGTCAGTAAGTAGTTGATAAGATGACTACTTTTAACTCTAATTTTATTTTATTTTTTTAGTCTAGGCACATGCTTATGATATGCTTGCTAAGAAAGGGCTAACATCAGAAGATGGAAATTTGGAGGCAAATGAGAGAGTATTCAAGGTTGTTATGGGGCTTGAACACCCTGAGAGAGAAAAAAATATGGTCTTGGAGTCACTCCAACCAAATATTTCCCTCAAGCACCACCACTCCAGGGAGCAACAACAACAACAGTAGTATATTAACTAATTTTGCATTACATGAGGATCAGATGAAAATGCTTCGAAATGAAATGTGAGAGTTAATGCAACAATATCAAGGGCACCATCCACCTCCAGGAACCTCACCTATGGTAAGTAAACTTGAAGAATAAATAGTTTTATTTATATTTTAACTTGTTATATGTTATTTATGAATGATTTGTCTATTATTATTATGGAGGCAATGATCAATTTTAACTTGAATAATACTTGAAGTGAAAGAGAAGAAAAGGCAGATAGATGAATAGAAATGTAATTGATTAATGAAGTCTTTTTTAAGTCAAATTTTAATAAACTATCAAAAATATTTTAAGTTTATGGACTTAGCTCTTTTGTTTGATTATAGACTCATGGTAAAACTATGATTATGTTGTTTTATTAAAAAATATATGTAGTTTTAAAAATATTAATTATCTTTGGGAATAATTTAAAATTGAAATTTTAAATTTGAATTCTGAAATTAAACATCCATTAGTGATGATATACTACCTCAAGAGGTAGAGATATAATCTCCTGATGGGTTCAAATTAAGAATTATAAATCTAATCCTGAATATCGCAGCTAGATTCAGGAAGAAACCATATATGATCCCAAAGGATCAAAATGAAGTTCAGTCAAATATCTGGCTACGATAATCTGGATAAATTATCATTGATTTCATATTCAAAATTATATCAATAAATGATATAACATCCCAAATGAAGAAAATATCATTCATTGTTAATTATTTGAATATGACAATAACGATCGTCATCATTTTTTTTATTTCTCAAAGGTAATTAATTAAGGGTTTTAAAGAAATTTGATTTTAAAAAAATTAGGTCTGGGTTTCCAAATCTCCTACGAGCGTAAGCCCTCGTAGTTAATTACATTGTAGGAAAATAGCAGTTTTCCTACGAATACTCTCGATTAAAATAGCGATACGAATTTCATTTAGATTACAAAGATTGATATCAAAGGAAGATGAGGTTTGGAATTTTAAACAGGGAATGGATCAAATTTGAACACTTATTTCTTAAGGTCAAGGGAAGAAGGGTAGGAGGCACCTGAGATCCTGAAAATAATTCAGAAGCGCCCCATCCTATCCTAAGTGTTGGGCTCGAATTTGATGGAAAAGAATTTAAGTTTTGAATGATTGATTTTATTAGAAAGTGAGAATTAGATTCTCAGAGATTGAGGTCTTAAGATTAAAAATCTACCTCAGATCCTAAGTCTAAAGTGGATACTGAAAATCAGTGACCCAGATCCTAGCTAATGCAATGCAAATCTGGACTTACCCCGGCCTGGATTGGGGAGCCAGCTAAACCACCTAAGCGCTTCAAAACCATGAGTCAGGTCAATGAAAGAGTGGTTAGGACCATTGTTTAAGATTAGTTTGAGGAGAGCGGGGCCGACATCTAGAGCATATTCCTAATTGGCCCCTTTACATATGTTGGGTGAAATAATTAAGCTAAAAATGTAATTAAGAATTAGACTTAATTTTTTAATTTATATCTAATATAATGTAAGCTAGTTGACTCGAATGCTTAAAATCAAGTATGAAGCAGTTTTAAAATCAGGCTTAAAAATAAGTTTTTCCTAGAGATTGCACAACATCTCCTTGACAAGACTGCACCCTAATAAGTCAGGTGGCCTGTCAAAACTCGCAAGCGAGGAGGTGCCTAACAAGGAAAAGAAGTTTTAATATGAATGCATGAAAAACTCCCGACAGCCTGGGCTTACTTCTTAAAAGCGTTAGAATTTTTATGTGAGCTTAAAATTTTAATTTTTGATTTCAAATAGAAATAGTTTTAACATGTTCTCACGAGCCTCCGATCAGATTCCAGGCTAAATAAAAATCGACATGCAAGAGCTACAAAAAACTACTAAAAGCATGCAATCCTATATCGCAATCAGTATCAAGAAATCAATTGGATAATCAATTAAATAAGTAAAATGGCCATAGGCAAATGCCTTTTAATATTACAACCCAGGGTCAGTAGAAAGTAAAGTGGTCGGGTACCACTGACTACAACCCGGATTCTACTCCTAAGACTCAAGTGACTTTGAGATTTGGGATTCTTCTCGTTCTTCACTTCTTCATCCTCCTTGAACTCCTTGGATCGTCGGGTCTGGATATCTAAATGGAAAGAAACCCCCCCTAGACAGGGGTGTTGTCTTTTCTCTTTGGATACTTTGAAAGTATCATGCCTTAGGCTTCCAAATGGAGGAGGACTCTCCCTTGAGGGATGTCCTCTCCTCTTTGGAATCTAAGTAGGATATATATATCTCATTCTCAAGTCACTTAACACATTACAATTCAACAATGAATCAAATTACATTCAAATTTAAAAGAAAATTCTATACTCGATCCTACAGGGTTATCCTAATAATCAACAATTATATTTGACATCCCAAGCAGTTAATATTTGAAATTTAAAAATGCTCAATCATAGCCACACTTGGCCATGCTCTTTTAATTTTAAAGGGGGGCTTAAGCATTCTGGAGTACCTGTAGAAAATATTGTCAATTTAAATATTGCCCCCTTTAATTTAATTATCTTATACGAGCATGGCCACCTGCATAAGATTGAATTAGTATAAATCATCCTTAACCTGGGGGTAAATCTAACGTGCAATCAATCACAACATAGAGTGCAGAAATTAAATAAACAATTACATCAACATCAATCACTTAAATCTAACAACCAGCATGTAGTAAAAACCACGAAAAATCTGGCACACGCAAGTAGCAGGAAAGTAAACACCGGCCTAGCCTAAGACTAGAGTTGGTTGTCCTAGAAAACCATCTAAAGTGTGTGGGGTAGGCTGTGTAGCTTGGATATGTCCTAAACAGGATGTTTAATTAAAGTTTCTTGACGTTCTGGTTGGTTGAAATGCTTAAGGGAGAATTTAATTAAATTTTAAGTCTTAACGGTTTAAATTTAATTTTAAAGTTAATTTTGATTATTTTTTGGATACCACCTTTGTTGCACACTGAGTCCATGAAGTTTATTTCACCTTTTTTGGGGCTAATTTAATAGCCTCGTAGGCCTTGGTTACCTAGTGGTACCCGGTATAATTAAGTGATTTGAATTTAATTAAGTTTTGAAAGTTAATAATTTTTTATTCAAATTGATTGGTTGTTGGATTTTAAAGATTAAATTATTTAAATTTTCCATTAACCGGTTCGTGGCGTTGTGCCACCAGGCTCGAGGAATAAAGCCTCCTTAGGACACGTAGCCCCGTAGCCCGGAGTAGTCTAGCCTATAAACCAGATTAATGTATTTGAATTAAGGATTTTAAATTTAATTAAATAATCATTAATTAATTAGAATTAATTTTTACACTCTTTTAAATTCATTCGTGGCTTTGTGCCACCAGGCTCGAGGAACAAAGCCTCCTCATGACAAGTAGCCCCGCAGCCCGGAGTAGTCCAGCCTAAAAATTTCATTTAAGGAGTAGCTGTTATGTATTAAAGGGTTGGTTAATTTTTTTAAACATTGATTTAAGGTTTTTTTTAATTTGAAATTAATTATTAAAATTTGAAATTTTCTGGATTATTTTAATCATTTAATTAAGGGGTCAAAAATTGAATTTTTTTAAAAAGTGTTTTCTGGAATGTTAACATTTTATTAAAATACTAGACCTTAATACGATTAGTTAAACTATAAGTACGCTGAAATTGGAATTTTCTATATTTTATTGTGAAGATTTGAATATTTGAATTGATTTTGAACTAAGTTTGACCAAAAGTGACTTTTTGAAATTTGATTGATTTCTAAAATTTTGATATTTTTAATAAATATTAGACCTTAATGTGAGTTGAATGCCTTTGAGTTTCCTCAATTTGGAGTTTATTTAAATTAGTTATGAATTTTCCAAGTTTTGTATATTTATTGAATTTTTAAAATTATTTAATTAAGGGTGTTTTGATTGTTTTGAGTCAAACTCATCCTAAATTGCATGAAATCACTCCCAAAGGTCAGGGATGACCCATAGGATTGTTTTCAGGTGTTTAGAATTTATTTCATATTTTTAATATTTTTTAATTATTTTATATAATTAATTATTAATTTTCACTAAAACTTAAATTAAAGTAATTTTGCCAGTCCAGTATGAGGCTTTTATTTTTCCTAGATACAGGATTAAAATTTGGTCAGTTTGATATATTGTTCGTAATTTTTGGATTTAAATTTGATTTATTATATTTTTCTAAATTTTCTGGGTTATAAAAAGGGCTGCATTTTGATTAGTTTAATTTTCTAACCTAATGACCTCCAAATCCAGTGAAATTTGGACCTAAGGTATATAATGTCACTAGGTTTCAGATTCTGAAGTTTCACCCCTATTGGGTGTATGTATAATTTTCTAAAATCTTTCTAAGTTGGCTAGACCATTTTCTTAATTATTTTTCCTAGATGTCTCTAATATTCAAATGGGTTTGAAATTTATTTTCGTCTAACCCTGGCACATATGCAAGCACACCACAAAAATTATGCAACTTAATTCTAAGAATTTGAAGTGTTATGAATTTCCAAAGTTTTGGGTCTAATTTAGACCCATTACTTTGAAAATTCATATCACATAAATCAACTGGACATCTGATCCTAAGAAAATTACTGGGAATGCCTATGATGTCCATAAACATTTCATCAAAATTTGGGCTCAATTTGATCACTGGATTGTGAGAAAATTACTAATAATGGATTTCCAACAATCTAAAATAATTCACAATATAGTGATTAAAACACTTGAATTTTAACTTTCATAGATAGTAGGGCTCAAGACCTTTCCAACGAGCCCAAGAACATAAATTTGGTGAAATAATGGATTTGTTGTGAATTTTGAAAGTTCTAGGCCATTAATTGAATTTTTTTATTCAATTTGAGCAGAACTGTGCAGGGCGCGTGATGTGGAGCGATCAGGGCCGTCCGATCGCGGAGTTCAAAAAGAACTGAAATTCAATTGCCCATAACTTTTAATCCAACCGTCCAAATTTGATGAAATTTGAAACGTAGGATCTTGATACCCTAATCTTTCAACCCAAGGAATTTTAAGGCTCCATGAATTGATATTTGGGAGAAATCAAGGTTTGATCATATAACTTAAAATGAAGATAACTTACAATCCAGATGTCGGATTCTGACGTTCTTGGGCGTGTTGGAAAGGTATTTGAATCCGCTACAACTTCCTTCAAGGATCCAAGAACGTTTGACAGCTGGATCAAATTTTGCTACAGCAATTATCCTTTCTGTCTCTATCTCTCTCTCTCTCTTCTCAAAATGGGGTTTTTGAGCTTGGGAAAAGATGGGGAAAGGTGTTGGAGATTGTTAGAAATTGCTGGAGAGGTTGAGTTATCCTTGGCATTGGCTAGAGGCTGCTGGAATGGCTCATTTTGGATGATTAGAGATAATTCCAAAGCTTTGAGTTAAGGAAAGGATTATCTTCTCCCACCCCATGATTGCTAGCTTTAATTAGTGAATGATATAAGCTCTAGGCTGCTGCCAAGTAACTCATCCAGCCACCAAATGCATGTGAATATGGATTATTAGGATACTTTGACTTGCCAAGGTGGCAAAGCCACCTAAGCATGCACTTTGACCCTTTTTTGAACACTTTGACTAGTCAAACTAGTCAATGAAATTATGTGGCATAGAGGGAGGTTTTATGAGTTGGTTTGGAATGGTTATCAAGCTATGGATTTAGAGTTTGATTTCAAAATGATTTTAGGTGGGTTTTAAGTGGGTTTGACCAAGTCACAATGAATTGACTTAGTCAAATGAACCAAGGTTTGATTTAAAAATGATTTTATATATGTTTGAACCATAGCTTGGAATGAGATTAAGGGTTGATTGGGTCAAAGATTGAGTATAATGCACTCCTAATGATATTTAAGATGCATTGGAGGAGATTCCCGGGTTTGGTTTGAAAAGATTATATTGGAATTTCAAGAAAACTCCAAAATTGCCCTTAAGGGACATTTTGGTTATTTTGACCCCTGGTCAACTAAGGGTCAAAATGGGTCCACCAAAATATAGTTTAATATTCAACATATGATAATCAAGGATCTAGATGTAATCAAAGGGTTTGGAGAAGGCTCCATGATCAAAATTCATTGGGTAGTAGGTCTAGTGGCATAGACTGTAAATATTTAAAGGTTTTATAACCTTTAAAATTTTAATTCAGTTTCTAGGGTTAGAGGCGTCATAATGAGCTCAAATTTGGAAGGTTGACCCTAGGGACATGCCTAATCAATATTCAAGTGATAGATCATGAATCAGGGGTCATTTGACTAGGGTTTAAAATGTTTGAAAATTCATTAGAAAAGGCTTTTAAGATAGGACCTTTGAACCTTAAATTTTGATTTGAAATATGGATTTGATTTGGATTGATCTAAGATCTAGGTAGATCCTAGGATTTGGATTGGTCCTAGTAACCTCATACAAAAATGAGGTCAACAGATGTAAGAAATTGTTTTGCTAATAGATGACTAGCGATGTTATTATTCCCTTTGTTCTTCTTATATTTCTTTTTTTGTTTAGCCAAGTAAGAATATAAATGTTATAATTCCATTTGCTCCAATTTACCATTATATGCAGTGCTAGAGATTTGTTAGTCCTAATGAGGATGAAACATTTCTATGATGACTATGAGTGTGGTTTAAGTTTCAATTGTTTATGTTTTGGCCAAGTGTTCTCAATGTGATTTCTAGCTAAGTGTTTTTATGATGATTATGAATGTTTATGTTTTGAATGTGATTTAAATTGATGCCTTTGGAGGTATCTTTTCGCCAATTTTCAGTACCCATTTTTAAATACATTGTGATTTTCTGCTCATACTTAGATCATGTTCATAATTATTTCACATACATATGATTTATTGTAACAACAATATGGTTCTACAATACAATGATAATGATTTTTTATAATACAATTTAGTAACAATTTAAATCACTACTACTGTACAAATATGCAGCAGTTTAAATTGCTGATATGCTACAGAAAAGAAGCGATTATAACACTGCTACGTTACAGAAACACAGTTGTGATAACCGCTACAAAATCATTACTAAAACTTATGTATCACAGCGTTCATCCAACCACTTCAAAAAAGCTTTCCAGCAAATACAAAAGAATCGGATTTGTAGTGGTTGATAAACCGCTAGAATAAATTTTGTAGCTTTTTAAACTGTTGCATTTTCTTGAAAAAAGTGCCACTAAAGCCACAAATAATAGTAGTGTTTGCTTGCCTCGATCTCCCTTGCCGGTGGCACTCTCCTCAATGACCTACTAACACTTAGTTAGTGTGTCCATAGTGAATCCTCTCTAACTCTATCTTTATCTCTCTCTCTCTCTCTCTTCTCTTTTAGAATATACAAGCAAAACTCCTTAGTCAAGATTGTTGTAAAGTATGTCTAGGATTTAATTAACTCTAGAAGCTTGCTCCTTCAAAAAAAATCTTAAAACCTAAAACTAAAATAAGTTTTATTGGGAGCCACATTCCTCATAGAAAAATCTCGAGGATTCATGGATCTTAATGATAGCCATAGAATTGTAGAGCGTATTTACTAGCTATATTCAATCCTTTAATGTAGCGACACAAGCATCTTTTGAAGCCCGCATTCACTAGTAGTAAAGTTGAACACATAACAATGTACATCTTTCTTCATGTTTATCTATATGAATAATTTGTTGATCCTACTCTCTTTCATCAATGACTACTAAATATTTCTAACAAGATTGGATGACATTAAAACTAGAGTTAGTGGTAAGCCTTCATAAGAAGAAAACCCAATTCAAGAAACCCCACACTTTAGGATGGTATAATCCAAACCAACCTTCTCCTCCACCCCCTTTAAGGCTATAAAGAAATTAAGCTTTTCTTATGGATGATTGTGTGAAGACTCTCATTAATGGTGAGAGTCTACTTATAGTAAAAGGAATATGATGGTGAGAATCTACTGATAAAAACTTTCTTAAATACCTTGATAGAGAATAAATTTCATTAAAACCTCGTGAAGCTAATAAACCTTTTGGTAGGCCTAATGACAAATCACAATCAACCCTTTTAATAGGAATTATACCTTAAGAACTCTCATTAGGATTTTAACAACTTTAACCCTTTAAGGTGCATTAAATGTGGATCATATAGTAACATCAAAATAAAGTTTAAGGATGAACCTCTCAATTTTGATGGTCCTTAAAATTTGAAAGTATTTTTATATTGATTTCCAAACCTAGATCATTATTTTGATTATATGGCCAAGTCAAATTGTTAGTTCAAATTTACTTTTATAAAACTCATTGATTATGACAAGACTAATTGTTCAACTAAGAATAATTTATATGACTCAATTCAAGGCATTAACAATCCTATATGGAATTTTTGAAGGCCATCGTGATACTATTGCTAGTTTACAATCTTGAATCCATCCTAATATCCATAAGGATGTGTTGACTTCAAAGACTTGTACACTTGATGGAGCACTCTAGTGAAGCCTTTTGTTAAATCAATATATCACTCCCATTTCCCATCATAAATTTACTACTACTATTAAAAGTTCATCTCCAAAGCCCAAATATAGTTATCATAAGATTAAAGTGGAGTTGGATATGTAGAAAGGGAGAGTGAACACCTATCATGCAAAAACACAGACACGGTGATATAGACATAACATGAAACGGACACTAGACATTATTAAAAATATAGGACACGGACACGGGTTGGACACTATATTATAATTTTTATGTCTTAAAAATAATGTGTAGAAATTAAATAAGCTGAATATTAAAAATAACTGAGAATTAATAAGTCATTTAACTAAGATCTGTTCTTAAAATAATTAATATTAGGATGTAAAGATTTGGGTGTGGATGTTATGTAAGGCATCGAGAGAGGAGAAGAAAATATTATTGAGAGTCAATCATTGATGTTGTGCAATGGGCATTGTGCATTGATGCCGAGACAACATCGTCCCTTGATGTTGAGATGACATCGATCGTGAAGGTTGAGATGATGTTGGATAAAGATGAGATGTCGAGATGGCATAGGGGCATGATTGTGAGTGTAGAAATTACTAACATCAATGCAAGGGTATCATCAAACTTCAACGCTGAGATGATTTTAAAATATTGATGTTGTGATGGCGTTAGACGTCGATCTTGAGATAGCATCATGTGTTGTTGTGAAGCCTCAGTCTTAACTTGTTAGAAAAAAAAATGAAAATGAGAATGTTCGGGGAATGAGGTATTGAGTGTGAGAAAGAAATTATATTTTAACATATTACTAAAATATTTAAGAAATGCATGTCGTACATGCATGTTTGGTTTATTTTTAATATTTTTAATCAAATACATCTTTAGTGTGTCTAACACATGTCGGAGGCGTATCGGACGAGTGTCATGTCCGATACATGTTAAACACTTCATACCTCATTGAGGAGAAGTGTCGGTGCATCATAGGTGAACACACAAATGATTAATTAGATAACCACCGCTTCCTCACTTAAGCAATGGTGATACTTAACCTTACTAAAGCATAAGGGAGAATTCGACCACTAGGCCTTAGTCAAATACCATAAAACTATCGAATATATTTTTAAAATATGAAGATTACATCTTATATATATATATATATATATATATATATATATATATATATATATATATATATATAAGCCTAAGAATCTTATATTTGATAAAAAAGAATAGCCAAATCATTTTTATAAATAATATGATAATATATAATATATATGTATAATAGTATAAATCTTTGTTGTATTTTAGAATATTCGCAGTGATAGAGAAATATAAATTTTAGCATTCTAACTTTATACGAAGATCTAGCACATAAATAGATAAAAGATAAGGGTGTAGCATTCATAAGGGACACTAGAGTTTTTATGTGGGAACCCCTGAAAAGGGAAAAAAACCACGGGGCTTTGCTTAGTTTAAATGAATTCACTAGTATTTATAGTTGATTACAAATGAGGTCCTTCCTTGGGGAGAAGGCCTTGGCTCGATGTAGCAAATATACATCATATAGAGTGCATTACATGTTTGGAGTTAGAAGAAAAAGTGTCGACATGTTAATTTTGTCAGTAGGACCATAGTCGGCGAGCCATGTAGGTTGGAAGGATAGTTGTCAGGCGACGGTGGTTGGAAGGACCGTAGTTGGGTGATGGAGGTCAAAAAGATTGTAGTAGGGCAATGATGGTCGAAAGGACCGTAGTCGATAAATGATGAAGGTCAGAAAGATCGTAGTCGGTGATGAGGGTTAGAAGGATCATAGTTAGTGGATGAAGAAGGTTAGAAAAATTATAATTAGGAGACGGAGGTCATAAGAACCATAGTCGAAGAGCGACGGTTGAAAAGATCATTATTGACATGCAACAGAGGTCAAAAATATCGTAGTCGGGTAATGAAGGCCAGAAACACTATAGTCAGCATACGATAGAGGTTAGAAAGGTCGTAGTCAGGTGACGATGATTAGAAGGACCGTAGTATAGAGATGGTGGACAAAGAGATCGTAGTTGGTGATCGATGGTGGTTGGAAAGATTATAGTTTAGCAATGGAAGTTGGAAAGATCGTAGTCTAGCAATGGTCGATGTCTGAGAAGAAATTCAATGATAATTGGTGGTCGGGCATAAGTCCAACATTAGTTGGTGATCGGGTGAAAGTCTGACAAAATTCCTGCGATGGTCAATGGCCGAGCGGTGGTCGAGGAGGAGCTTAGTGGCGAGAGAGATCTCAGATTTCTCTTCTTTCTCCCTCTTTGGTGACAGAGGTCAGAAAGATCGTAATTGGGCAACAGTGTTTTGAAGGACCGTAGTCGGGCGACGGTGGTCATAAGGACCGTAGTCGGTTGACGGTGGTTGGAAGAACTGCAATCGGAGAGCAAAGAAGGTTGAAAAGACTATATTAAGTCAAATGTGGTCTGAAGGACCATATCTGGTGATGGTTGTCTGAAGGACCGTAGTTGGCGGCCGACGGAGGTTGTAAAGACTGTAGTCTAGCGATGATGGTCGGGAGAAAATCTGGTGATAATCGATGGCCTGACATAAGTACAGCAATAATTGGTGGTCGGCAAAAGTCTGATGATGGTCAGTTATCAAGCGGTGGTCGAGAAGGAGCTTGGTGGCAAAAGAGATTTTAGATTTCTCTTCCTTCTTCCTCTTCTCCTCCCTTTCTCCCCTTGCTTCCTCTTTGCTTGGTCCCCCTTCATATGAAGAATTAGGGGCTATTTACAGTTATTTGGGAATGGCATGGTCAGTAAATAGGGAGAAGATCAATGGCAAGTTAGGAGTGTTTCTAATGGATGGCCGATATCAACTCCCTCGATCATGGACTATTTATCAAGTATTTATGTGTCTTAGTGATGTCAAAATTCAATAATCTTGGGCTCATTGGATTCGACTCATTTAGCCGCTCGATTCGACTATAAGCATGTCACATTTGGTGATAATTTGGTTATCCAATTTATGATTTGAACCTTCCAAATACTCTTCGGTTTAGGCTCAAATTGAGTCAAATTTAGTGTCGTTGGGTTCGTCTTTTCGAGATGTTCAGTTTTACTATAAGTTTGTTCAAATCAAATTTCAGGCCCAAATTTAATTTGTGAAGTTTCCAACTAAAATTGCCTCAAGATTCATGCATGATCAAGATACATTTTTTGATGATATATCAATTACCCTCCTATTTTCGGACGCTGAAGCCCGCAAAGTTTTGATGAAGGCTTTGCTTGTGGCTTCTTGAAAAGAGATCGACCAGTGTAGCGTATGAACTGAGGTTGTAAATGATGAGCTAACTCCCAGCCAGGCATCAGAAGATTGTCCTCAAAATTTAGCCGATGGTAGTAATGAAAGGGAATTGAAAAAGCATTTTCAAATGATAATAAAGATGTTACAATTTTGGTAGTATTGTTAACTACCTGATTATCTTTTTATATTTATCTTATAGAGCTGTATAATATTGGTGTTTGCTTGAAGTAATGAATAACTTTGAATTGTGAACTTGTCCTCCTGTTAGTGCAGTTAAATTAGAGAAATTATATTTCTTTTACAACTTTTGGTCTTTTAAGATTTTTAAATAATAAAAGTAATATATATGTTATGAGGCTTTTAGCCTTCTTTGATTTTGATGTACATATGCCTTTTGAGGCTTTTAGCTAATTAAATTCTTTTGTATACATGTTTCTTTTGAGGCTTTTAGCCTTCTAAGATCTTTGAATGAGTGATAATATTGTCAACTACTTACTTTTATGGAGTCTTTTTATTGAGGATCGTGTCCACTACTAACTTCCCTTCGAGACTACCTCATAGGTGAGCCTTCTTGGGGTTCTTTGTTAAAGCATAGTTATATATTGAAAAGGTTGAGAAAAATCCACAATTGATATTTGACCTATCAGAGGTTGTTTGTCAGAGCATTATTTTATGATGTTAACCTGTGTAGAAGAGGCTGAGAGAATCCACCAAGGATGTATGACCTATCCGAGATTATTTATCAGAGTATTATTTGATGATGTTAACCTGTATGGAAGAGGTTGAGAGAATCCACCAATGATGCATGACCTATTCGAGGTTGTTTGTCAAAGTCTTACTCGATCATGTTAACATATGTAGAAGAGGTCGAGAGAATACACTAAGAATGTATGACCTATCCGAGGTTATTTGTCAGAGTGTTGTTCGATGATGTTAACCTGTGTGGATGAGATCGAGGGAATCCATAAAGGATGATTGACCTATCCAAGGTTATTTGTTAGAGCATTGCTCGATGATGTTAACCTGTGTGGATGAGATCGAATCAAATCTCCCTCGGATTGATTATGCCTTGATTGGGAGGGGATGAATTCTACATGTATCTTGAATCAAATGTGAAGAATGGTCTATCTTTAGACTGTTACTAATTTTTTGAGGTTAAGCTTAAGACATTACCCAAGGAGTTGAAGTCAAGCTACAGACAGTATAAAACTTATAATTTATTGGAAACATCTTTGTATTTGGTAGAAGCTTTATGAAAAATAGTTTTCCAATATATTATCTTAGATGTTGAAAGCATCAGAGGAATTTTCTTGGTCACGATTGCAGTCAAGGTTGCCCCCTAGTCCACATCTGATTCCCATGAAATTAATTTTGCAATGGTTATTTCAAGATATTGACATGAACACCTTTTGATATTGGAGCAAAAGTTTTCCCCCAGTCAGGAATGATGTTCCCACAAACAACGCCAAACTATTGTTCCCTAGAATATTTATGGTGGTAGATAAATATAAATTTTAGCATTCTAGCTTTATACAAAGATCCAAAACACAAATAGATGAAAGATAAGGGTGTAGCATTCATAAGGGACACTAGAGTTTTATGTGAAAACCATTGAAAAGGGAGGAAACATAGGGCCTTATCCAGTTTAAATGAATCTAATAGTATTTGCAATTGATTATAAATGAGGCCTTAACTCGATGTAGTAAATATACATCATATAAAGTGTATTACATGGGGGGAGTTGGAAGAAAAAGTGTTAAAATGTTCATTTGGTCAGCAGGATCATAGTCAGCGAGTTATGTAAGTTGGAAGGACCATTATTGGGAAATAGTGGTCAGAAGGAATGTAGTCGGGCGACAGAGGTCAAAACGATTGTAGTAGGGTGGCGGTGGTTGGAAGGACTGTAGTCGATAGGTAACGAAGGACAAAAAGACCGTAATTGGTGATAAGGGTTGGATGGATCAAAGTCGGCGGGCGACGGAGGTTGGAAAAAATGTAGTCATGTGACGGAGATCATAAGAACCATAGTCAGCGGGCGACTGAGGTTGAAAAGATCACTGTTGACAGGTGACGGAGGTTGGAAAGATCATAGTCAAAAAATGAAGGTAGGAAAGACCATAGTCGACGGGCGATAAAGGTAAGAAAGACCGTAATCGGGCAACAATGGTTAGAAGGACCATAGTCTAGAGATGATGTTCAGATAGACCGTAGTCGACGGGCAATGATGGTCGACAGGACCGTAGTCTGGCTATAAAGGTTGGAAAGATCAAAGTCTGGCGACTATCGATGTCCTGGAGGAAATCTGAGGTTAATTAGTGGTCAGGCGTAAGTCTGATGTCAGTTGGTGGTCCGGCGAAAGTTCAACGATGGTCAGTGGCCAGGCGGTGGTCGAAGAGGAACTTGGTGGCAAGGGAGATCTCATGTTTCTCTTCTTTCTCCCTCTTTGTGATAGAGGTAGGAAAGGCTGTAATCAGGAGATGGTGGTCAGAAGTACCATAGTCGGGCAACGGTGGTCAGAAGGACTGTAGTCAACGAGTGAAGAAGGTCAAAAAGACTATATTCGGGCGATGGTGGTCGGAAGGACCGTAGTCGAGTGATGGTGGTCGGAAGGATCATAGTCGGTGGGCGATGGAGATCGTAAAGATCGTATTTGGGCGACGGTGGTCGGGAGGAAATCCAGTGACAATCGGTGGTCGGGGGTAAGTTTGACAATAATTGGTGGTCGGGCAAAAGTCCGATGAAAGTTCGGCGATGGTCGGTGACCGGATGATGGTTGAGGAGGAGCTTGGTGGCAAGAAAGATCCCATATTTCTCTTCCTTCTCTCTCTTCTTCTCTTTTTCTCCCCTTCCTTCCTCCTTGCTTGGTCCCCCTTCATGTGAAGAATAAGGGAGTATTTATAATTTTTTGGGAATGGCATGGCCATCAAATAAGGAGAAGATTAAGGGCAAGTTGGGAGCGTTTCCAATGGACAGTCGATATCAACTCCCTTGATTATGGATCATTTATAGAGTATTTAAGTGTCTTAATGATGTCAAAATTCAGCAATCTTGGGATCATTGGATTCGTCTCGTCTAGCCGCTCGATTTGACTATACGCATATCACAATTGGTGATCATTTGGTCATCCAATTTATGATTTGAATCTTCTCAATACTCATCGAGTCCTCGATTTGGACCTATTTGGGCTTGAATTGAGTCGAATTTAGTGTCGTTGGGTTCGTCTTTTTGAGACGTTCAATTCTACTATAAGTTTGTTGAAATCAGAGTTCGGATGGTCCCGAATTTAATTTTGAAAGTTGCCAACTCAAAATTGCCTCAAGATTCGTGCCTAATGAAGGCAAATTTTTAATGATATATCAATCTTTATTTTCCTTCAATTATTTTATAAAAAAGAAAGTTACATATAAATCTTAATTTTATGTTTCTCTTTTAATGACCAACATTCTGCACCATAATGCATCGCAAGTCTCACCACAATCTTATGAATTTCCCCTTAAGTTTGAGTGGTACTTTTCTATCATATAGTAGACCTGATGCATTCCTCTACTAAATCATCTAATTTGAATTATACTAATAATATCATCATCTGTTTCACCATTGCTTTAAACAATATATTCAATATATATAAACCATACTCTTTTAAAATGACTTGATCACCCAATATCACAATCCTACTACAAAATCTATTACTACTAAAACTACAATTCATGTATACGATTTGAGATCTTCTCAAATGAAAACCTTTAGACTCTAAGTTGAACTCCGTAATTCAATTTTCCATCAACTCCTTCTCTAGTCTTATCAACAAGAAGAATATCAAAAGCATACACTAAGATATGACCTCTTGCAAATGTCTAGTAAAAACAACCATGCTAAAACAAAAAGATATAAGCTTAAAGCTAATCCACGAAAACTTCAAATATTCACAAGTATAATCATAATTAAAAATGCATTATTATAAATGTCTAAAAGCTTAATTTTATTTTTTGATAATTCAATTATATTTATCTAATAATTGAGTTATATTGTCTAGTAGTTCAATTATATTTTTTGATAATTTAATTATATTAAATGATAACACATAATAAACAAAATTAAGATTACATATCATAAAAATAGGTCTATTCAGATGTTAAACATAATTGGGCATCCTAACCTTTTTTTGGATCAGAAGGCACAAAACTATGGGTACTTCAAAGCCAATAATTGAAAATCCATTTTTATAAGAGCAACGTCTTGCAATATTTTCTTCTCTGAAAAAAATGTACAAGGCTCTATAATCACTTTTAATATATATATTAGATTCCACCATTAGTAGGATTTACTCACTAATGTTAGCACTTATTGGAACACATAAGTATGCATTATACTAATCTTTCAGAAAAACATTTCATAATCTTTTTTTCCAAATCATAACATGTACTATGTTTAGTTTCATAATTTTAGTATACAATAGTGGTAGGCAATTTACTTTCGAAGCTTAAAAGTCTTATAGGCAGCACCTTTCACTGTTCTGACCCTACTGATTTTGCAGTAAATTAACATTGACTTCGAAATTGAGTTTATATTATTTTCTGGACTGTTAGCTAATCATAATTCCTCATGCATATAGCTTTTTTATTGCTTTTTAAAACAGCTTTTTAGTACAAAAATTTTCTTTTCAAAAAAATTTTATACTAAAAAAACTGTTTTATAAAATAATACGAAAACTGTCCCAAACGATGCCTAAATAAATCCAACAGGTTATTAAATCACAACTCAATTTAATATTGGAACATATTATGTATAAAACCTGTTATACACCTTGAACTAAACGTCTGAGGCCAAAGTTAGTACTTACAAGCACCTGGAATTTGAGCTCAGTATGGGTTTGAATTTTCTCCTATTGCCAATGGCGCATATAGGTGCAAAGGAATTCTATTATACAGAATTGTACATTCCACAAAGTATAATAGAGCCAACCTATCTATCATTCCCACAGCTGCAGGCTACCTTAAAAACATTTTGTTAATGTTCAGGGTAATGCGTTTTCAGAACGCCAAACAGAAGATTTAGCAGAGTAAGCAACCATTATTGAACATGCTTCTTTGCAAATCTCACGCGATGAAAACAGAACAAAACGACAACAAAGCCAATCATTCATTAGCTTTTACGGAATTCCCCTGAAAAGGAAACCAGTTTTCTGGATTATTTCTTTGAACACTTGCCATAGGTACGATGTTGTTGATGACTTTCATAATTTCAAAGGCTGTTTAGGCTTTTGAGCAGGGACTTTTATTATGATGGAGGGAAACAAACGGGTAAGGAGAAAGTGTTCCAGTTTCTAGCAACAATTTTTTACAGGAACCGGAATATGGAGCAGTTAAGGTGTTTTCAGAATCCATTGACATTGCCGAACGCAATGTTTTTTGATTAGATAAACTAATATTAGGCGTGGAAAAACTCTGCATCTCTTCTTATTGGCGACGGATACAGGAGAAAAATAGAGAAGCTAAGAAATACAACTAAAGGAACATACAGAAAAAGTTACTTGTATGATAAAATAAAGCTTTCATGCTTGCAGCCGATCTAAGATAATTATACTGTACAAGAGAGGGGTATCAAATGTCTCGCCTTAGATCATTATGCAAAAACTTACATGATCTCCCCTTCTTGCAGTGGCCACCCTCATAAAATTTGCACACTCCTCTGTGACCATCCACTCCAGTAAAAGCTTGATGGGGCCTTGATGAACCTCTGCCATCTGATTGTACCCTGCTATTCCTAAAATCGCTCCCACCACGACGACCAATATCTCTGTCTCTGTGATGAGAATAACCATCTCCATTGCGGCCTTCATAGTCCAAACGCCTGCTAGTATCTCTATCAGATGATTTCCAGAACTCGTTTCTACTCCCATATGCTGATCCCCAGCCAGCTCTTACACTAGCATCATTGTCATGCATTGGAACAGCTTCCCCAGCTGCAACAGGGTTCGAGTTTCCCAGCCCAGTAGTTGAGCTTGTGCCCCAGCCATTTCCTTGTGCGGCTGTTCCCCAACCTGTATTTGCATTTGCATTACCCTGAGCCGTTGTCCCCCAACCTGTATTTGCATTTGCATTCAACTGGACAGGTAAACCCCAACCAATATTTGCATTTGCATTCACCTGAACTGGTGCACCCCAACCTGTATTTGCATTTGGTATCAGAGTACCCCAACCTGTATTTGCAGTTGTTGCATTCACCTGAGTAGCAGTTGCCCCCCAACCTGTATTTGTATTTGAATTCCCCTGACCCAGTGTCCCCCAATCTGTACTCGCATTGGCATTCACATATGCCGGTGTGCCCCAGCCTGCATTTCCTTGCGGTGCCCCACCCCAAGATGTATTAGCATTTTGTACTGTCGGTAGTTTTTGGTTTTCGGAGGATACATTACTGGATGCACTTGAAGCATCAACTCCCCAAGTACTCTTACTGATCTTAGGAGTAGGAGATGGAAGGGAAGACTCCACTTCACTAGCATTTTGTGGGTTCACCTGATGAATAGGTGAGAAATTTGAATCAGGATTTTGAGATTGATCATGCTCCATTCCATGTAATGGAGTGATGTTTGAACCACCTGTGAATCGTTTCTGAACAGAAGCATGATCAATTGCTTGGAATCCAGTATCTATTTTCTGAATAGAAGATGATTCTAACCTCTGAGCATGCCCACTGCCTATATCATCAGCTGTAACAGCAACTGGAGAAAGGCTATTTTTAAAATTAGAAGATACAATTGTACCGTCCATCTTTTGCATGCCATTGCCAGGAATTTTGTCTGTAAAACCCACAGCTGAAGCTGAATTTGATGATTCAAAGTTAATACTTGCAGGACAGGTAGGATCAATAGGATGAGAGGCCAAAGATGAGTCCAGTATTCCGAGAGTAGCGGCAGCAGGCCCATGATTAACAGCCATGCTGCCTGCAGGTGTTGTGCAGTTACTGGCCAGTATACCCAGTGTTTCAGGCCTATTCTTGGAAGGGCCTAGTTCATCATGCCGAAAGAAAGATTCCTTCCTCTCAGTTATAGGAGTTGGACTTGGACAATCACTTTCATAGGATTGATATTTGTTCATACGACCATGTAGTTCATTGGCACTGGTACTAGCAGAGACAATGCAGGGATCTGAAGTAAGATTGTCTTCAACCTTTTGACTTTCGCTAGGCATCCCAACCATGGGCCTAGTTGGACTCCAGATATTCCCATAATCCTGTTCCTGGTTCCATCCATTGCCATTTCCTCCTCTCCCTGCTTCTGGGTAGATTGGAATATGATATGGATTATTGTATATTGGGCCAGCAGGTCTGGGGTTGCCGGACCAGGTGCTAGAGTATGCGCCTGGCTTTCCCTCAGAAGAATTAGATACTTCAACTCCAGTTAAAGACCATACAGGTGGCTGTGCAGACAAACCATCTAAAGTTTGTTGCTTCATATTTTGATGTGCATTCCAATTGCCTCTGGTCTGCTGGCTGTCTACCCACGTAGGCTGATCTGGAAAGCTGCCATGCTGTGTGACCAGCTGAGGTGGTTCTTTATAAAATCTTCCAACCAGTACATCAGCCAGTAATTTGGAGTCTTCCTGCTTCTCAGAAGTTCTCCATATTTTCATATCAGGTGGGAAATATCCAGTAGTATTCCACTTGCGCAATTGTGATAGTGAAAATGGTCCTTGGATATTCATAGATGGATCTTGGTAGTGCCAAATTTTGTCAACCTCATTAGTAATAGATGGCAAAGAACCTTCAGGAGTCACCAAGTTAACTTCAGGAGCAGAACCATGTGAATGCCGTTCTAAAGATTTTGGAGTGTAGTTTCCCTGACTAGGACTCTGAAGACCATTAAAACTGGCCTCGATTTGGTACATCTCTTTGCTTTGATTCAACGGAACTTCATTTGGTCTTTCAGCCATATTGTTATACATGTCCGATCTATCTTGCCAATTTTCACCCGGCATTCTTCTGCTTGATTCACGGTTGAAATTATGATTTTTATGCATTCCATTCCAGTTATTTCCTAATATACCTGCTCTTCCACGAGGAATCAACTCTCTTCTCTTTCTCAGAGATAAAACTTCCTTTGATCTAATCTGGTAATCTGCATAGATGTAATGAATAGCACCACAGAAATAGTGTTAAGACCCATCAAATATAATAAAACATAACTATTAAATGAATATGGAGAGAAATTTTATCAAAAGTCCAAAATTAAACATGCTAATGTGTAGGATTGCCAAGTTGAGTAATCGCCTAGGAAACTGTCAAAAATAATAAACAGCGAGACTTATTAGGCCAAAGTTGAGAATATCTAGGTGCATAAGAGTTCAAGTTATTACAAATGGCATCATAGAGTAATACACTAGATGAAATTTAAAAACTAATAGTAATGCTGGAAAAAAGTGTTATTTTATGGGAGTCACCTCTTGATTTTATTTAGAAAAAAATATGTTACATGAAAGAAGCCAAGCCACATCTAAAATCATGTTAGGTGAATAATTTAAGCTATATAAGCCTATTAGTGGGGGCATCAATTCTTTAATAGGGGAGATTGCAAGATCCCTACGGTGAAGCACAACTCTTAAACATCAAACTAATGTTGGTATAATGATTGGAGTTTCATCAAAAACACTAAAATTAGCATGCTCATAACGAGGCACTCTTATAATGGGCGACCTTCCTAGCAAGTTATGCCAAGAGGATAAAAACCAGAAGTCTATAGGGCCAAACTGCTAAAGCAGACAATATCTTAATAAATTAGAGTTCAGGCTATTCCAAACTACTACAAGCAATGTCCTAAGAGATGCCATAAGCAGTAGTAACAATAAATACAAAATTATGCTCCAAAATCACCTTGATTTTTATCATCTTCCCCTTCCTCTGAAGACTCATATTCTGGATCCATCTTTGGATCAGCATGTATTTGAGGAATTTCAGCCAATCTTCTTCGACGTTCTTCCGAATTGTTCAGAAGCTGCAACTTTTCTACACATTCTCTAAGCGTAATATAAAGTCAAGGATTTCAACAACTATGCCTGAACACTTGGGAGCCGTTAGCAAGAAAAAAGTTGTCAATAACAGAATTCTCTATAATTACACATACTGAAAAAAAAAACACAAATTTTACTAGAACATAGCAGCAATAGAAAACTGATCCACAAGAGCATAAGTTATAGAAGATATGACAATGCGGAGGAGAATTTACGGATAAAACACCTACAAATAATAATGTGGAAAAAGAGATTGACAAAAGTCAAATAGTAAATATAATAAAGCAAAATATATTATTCTGGAGATTATTTCACCAGTTTTTATCTATCATAGAGGGAACTGGATCCAACAACTTTGATGATATAAAGAATTTAAATTTATTAATAAATTTTAGCAACAAAGGTAACTGAAGGAGATTACAGGTGGAATTGATTATGCCGATAGCTATCAAAGCTGATGGACTTAAAGGTTCAAGTAGTGGTAAGAATATCTTTTCTATCACATATTTGAGTTTTGGGATAAAATCAAATCTGAGTTTTAACTTATCTACAATTGAACAAGGTTGATTTTGTGCCAACCTCTCTATTAACCGAAGATGGAGTCTATAAATGGATAGTTTGAAGCAATAAATGCGAAATTTAATACAATAAAGTTTCATATTCCAATTTACAATTATGCAAATTGGATGTATAATTCCTTTTACGTGTGCTGCAAATAAAACTCCCTAATCATAGGGGAAGTAATCTTCTTGTACCCACATGAGGCCAAGATTTCCTTTACTTTGATGAACTCTATCCTTTACCTAACTTCGTTTTTAATATTTTGTTACTGGCTTGTCAAGCTTCTTGATTTAGTTAAAATCTAAATTCTAACTATGGCGAATAAATTGCAATTACCCGTTGATTTTATATAGTTCCATTTCTAGTAGATTTTGTACGTATTTATTCAATCATTGCAATATCATTGGGTACAACTTCTCGCATTTTCAAGTTTGCAGGTAGAGAAAGTAAGTTTTCATATATTTAATGGTATTTGATTTGTACATCCTAAATTTTTTTGCGTGTCTACATTCATTTTATCATTCAAGTTTTAGTAGAAGACCTAAACCCTAAATTGTTCCACACCAGATTGGTATCAAAGCCTTTGGTGTCAAGACGTCACTCAAAAGAGATGTTAATTATAAGGATAATTTAACATATCATGAACAGAATGAGATTTTTGATCACTTTGTAAAACCAACTAGTAGAATTGTTAAATAAGCAAAAGCAGATATCTACTGACATTAATAAGTTTAACACACAATTTGATAATTTGAAGGTTAATCAAGTTTATGCATGTGAAAATGAAGCAAATTCCATCAACAATGTGTGCCTATCCGATTGAATTTTCTACTAGTAGAAGACAGGAAAATCTTCATGATGGGCAATTTAGGGTGTTCAATAATGATGTTTGTAGAAACCATGGATGTCAAAAATTTAGAATAGACATTGTAAACTATTTTAGACACATTAGATGTAGGTCTTTCACCTAGTTTGCCCGCATAGACTATAGGTTGCCTACTATCTCCCAACACACTAAGGAACTAGCACAGACCACAGGTTGCTTAATGGCTCCATTGAACCCACTAAGGACCTCACAACAACAATAGGTTGCCTAGTGGCTCCCTTGAACCCATTCAAGACCCAGAAGAAAGCACAAGTTAGTTAGTGCTTTCTTGAACTAAACCATAGGTTACCTAGTGGCTCTCATGAACCCCATAAAGACTTAATAGATCTGTGAATCCAAGGACTTGCCTATTAGCTGTTTGACATAGGATTGACTAGGCCCCAATGCTAATCAAGTTAAACTAAACTTAATAGGACCCTAAATTCACTCTTTGACTTTGGTGCTTGTTGTAACTACTCCTTTGTTGTTCCTTTCGCAAAGTTGTTGCTACTAGTTTGTGCATTACTTACACAGTAGATGTGTTGGGATGAGGAACTTATGATTTTTTTAAAGGTAGAGATATCTTTTCTATTGCAAATTTGAGTTTTTTGATAAAGCCAAAGTTCAATTTTCAACATATCTGGAATGGAACTAAGCTGATCTTGTATCTATCAACCTAAGGATGAGCCTGAAAATAGATCGATTAAGGGATACAATTGGGATTTTGATTCAATAAAATTTCATATTCTTGTTTTCTACTGTGTGCAAGTTGAATTTGCAATTTTTTTAAAACGCAATTGTAACTATCAAAATATAGGGGAAGTCATCACCTTATACCAACATGACTCTTGGATATCCTTAGACAAACTATTTTTTTACACAATTATGCTTTAATATTTGTTATTGCCTAAATAGAATTCTTGATTTTGCTAAAATTTAATACAACAAAAAGTATAATGGCGATGAACACATTGCAATTGCGGGTTGATTTTGCATGGTTCAAATTTCTCATTAATTTATTTGGATTTATTCGAACATTGCATTATCATTTGCATTCCAATTTTCATATTTTGCTAATTTATATTTAAGAAAAAATTTTGTTTACGTATTTAATCTTGGAACCCTAATTTGCTTTGTGTAGTTTACCACATTGTATTATTCTAGTTACATTAGAGGATCTAAATCCTTAAACATTTTGCATCAATAAACACCTTCGAAACAACATCAATAACCGGTACATAAAAATGGCAGGTCATATAGAATCAATGAAGAGGAAAATATGCTTTCATTTTTCTTCAACTATATATGCATGCCCCAAAGATAACTATAATTATCCAACTTGCCACAGAAGGCAACACATGTTATGGCTTCAAAGTTCAAACATTCTGCCAATCGAAATGAAAATGAAGTTAAGAAGATCACAACCGCCTGAATGTGAGGACCTGACTTCCTACTTGACTTCTTTTAGTTAAAATGCATGTAATGAAAAGAAGATAGATAGAGAATACCATTTGTCAAAGACCAAAACAAATATGTATCCACGAAGAAGATGAAGAGATTGTAAGACAAGGAAAAAAAAAGATGTATCCAGGAAGAAGATGAGATTTACACACCAGGAAACGAGCAAAAGGAAAATGATTCTTTGAAAGTATAAGATGGAAAATATAAAATCATTTGACAATCAGCAGTTTAAACAATACTATGGAACACAGCAAGACAACAGTTACAGATAAACAACAGATTTATAACTGGCTGCCAACTTGGTAATGAGCACATAATTAGATGGCAGAATGGTGGAGAGAAGCAGAATAGAGAAAACATTCAAGCAGCCAAAGACAATTGTTATGCAAATTGAACTAGACAATAATTTAACAAAATGAAAAGAATGCTCGGTAAAACCATACCAAAACCATAAACTTTAAGTGCTTCTAAAAGACATTAATCATCATAGAATACAAAATGTAAAACTGCAGGAGATTGAGCATAGAAAACAATAATAGTTAAGGCTATAAACTGCAAGGATATTCTTTTCTGCGGCCAGTTTCACTTGCACGATCACGGAGATGGCTAAGCCGCAACTTTTCAGCTTCAATTGACTGCATAAAAAGTTAGAATACAGATGAAAAGCATGTTTAAGCAATTGATAATATTGAACATTTGTCAAAAAACATAAAATTTAGCAACGAGCTTTACTGGAGCGAATACTATCGTAAGACACTTACATCATTGACTCTCACAGCATGCAGAGCCTTGGCTTTCTCCTGAATGTAACCCTGAATCATTGAACAAATTAAATTGTAAAAAATTATGAACCAAAACAAGAAGTCACACATTTGGTTGTCCAACAAAAAGTTAAGCTCTAGCTGCTCATCTTACAACTTTTAGCCGATCAATAAGCCCACATTTGATGCTCTGTCTCAACCGTTGGCACTCCTCCTAGAAACAGCACTTATTAGTGAGTATTGAAGAGGAGTATATTGAAATAGAAATACATTATGCCAAATGCACAGCTGTATATTTCCTTCACGAGTTTCCTTGCATAACAGTAACCCATTATTAGTATAATAAATTATAGATGCCTCTAGTAAGTTATTACAGGGACAAAAGAAATCGAAAAGCATTGTTGGATACACGATATTTAAATAATTTTTGCATCAACTGTTTATAGGGAAAATAGGATTCATCATCATCATTAATCCTAGGTAGGCTTCTTCAGGAATCATCCTTCACTAATTCCAATTGGGTGGGGCATAAGGAGTTGTGCAATTCTACAACTTATAACCATGTTACTGTTGATCTACATTTTCTTCTTCCTAATCTTGTCACCAAAAATTTTTATATACCAACATTATTGATTATGCAAATGCAAAATATATCTACCACACCAACTGGAAAGTGAAACAAGTTTAAACAGCGTATGCCAGAAGTTTCTGCAGTAAACAAGAAGTCACTAAGTTGCATTATGTTGACCTCCAAAACAGATTTAAAAAAAAAAAAGAATGTTAAATAAAATATATATATAATCTCTATACATGTATGAGCCATACCTGCCGCCTGCTACAGTATCCATACCTTGCGATTCGGCGCCGTTGCAGTCGTCCCACGTTCTCCTCGATCACAACCCTTCGCGTCTTTAAAATGAGAGCGAAGCTCTCATTCGTTGGTTTTCTCCCACATCTCGCAAGATCCCCAGCTCTCCACCGAAGCTCCCGTCGATCTCCCCCTCCCTCTCCAATTCGCAACTGGACCGATCCTTGCCCAACGCCTCCTCCTTCTCTGCCCTAGTCCAGATCAAAGCTCCAGCCGCCCGACCTCCCAAACCCAAACCGAAAACCCCACAGAAGCCCAACGTCCACCTCGTACCCACCTGCTCCGACGTCAACTCCATCTCTCTGCCCCTTTCTCGTTCACAAGCCGCACTTCCAATCCAGAGAGAGAGAGAAAGATCCTTACCCAACCAAACTCCACCTCTTCCCTTCGATCCACGAACAACCCAAACAAACGAGGCCTCCGACCTCTTCTCCAGCCCTAGCAAAAATTAGCTCCATTCCCTCTCTCCCGTGCTCTCTGCCTCCGATTTGCACTGCAGTCGAAGCCTTCCCATCCAATCCAAGACCCAACTCCTTCCTTTCTTCCTGTAACCGACCTGACCTACTCAGCTCCTTTTGCTACAGCCGAATCAAACCCAGGCTCATCTAAAAGCCAACCTAATCAAAGATCTGCCCTAACCGAGCACTGCTTGCGGCTGAATCTAGAGAGGGTAACCCCTCTCTCTTTTTTTTTATAAATGTATTATTATTATTATTATTAGTGTTAATGTTAATATAGTTATTTATTATCATTAATATTATTGTTAATACTAATAATATTATTAATGATAATATTATCATTAATAAAAATAATATTATTATTATTATTATTATTCATGATACTAATAATATTATTATTATTATTATTATTCATGATATTAATAATAATATTATTATTATTATTATTAATTCTATTATATATATATTTATATGTGTGTGTCTGTAAAAAAAAAAAGAAAAAGAGAAAAAAAATTCAAAAAAAAGAAAGTAAAAAAAAAAGAAAAAAAAGAGAAAAAATATAAAATAGAAAAAAAAAGAAACATTTTATCTTGATCTTTGTGCCCTCCACCCCGTCATCATCCACATCGCGTAGGTATAAGTCCTAAACTCAAAATCCCATTCTCGGCGTTTGTTTCGAGCAGGAAAACCGCCCATACATGTTTTTCTCTAGCATGGTGGAAAGGGAACCTAATGCGACACCTACAGCGAGGCGAGTAAGCCCTGTACACGTTTTTCTTTAGCGTGGCGAGGACAAAATATAAAACTGTGTTTTTGAAACAGGTGCCCGAAGACCCATACATGCCTTTCTCTGGCGTGGTGGGATTGAAGACTTTTGGGCCGCGGTGTCCAAGGACACCTACCGTACACGCTTTTCTCTAACGTGGCGGGAGCCCCAGACTCCCGAAATTTCCCTTAAATGGGGGAGACGCCGGGAGGCTGCCAAAATTTGCATTGAACTGAGGACCTGGTTTGAACTTGATTGAACGCAGAGGACCTTAATGAACAACAAAATTAAATTAATAGGAACTCAAATCTAAATGAATTCAGACTTGGGAGAATGAAGATGAACAATAAAAAAAACCTGAACTCAATTGAACTACAAGAGATTTGAATTTCCAAAGACTTCAGAAGACTTCGAACAAGAACTTGAACTAGTACTCTAGACTCAAACTTGGACAAGGACTTGAACAAATGACAGGGGGACCCAAATGAACTTCAAGAGATTTGAACTTGAACTGAGCGGCGTCACATGAAACTTGAACTTGCACATCAAGCTGAACTTGAACCCAAGTGAACCACAAGAAGCATTGACATTTAACTAATGATGATGAATTGGATAAATGACATTGAACTTAAAAGAAATTTGGACATAATCAAATGATCTGGAACACAATTTAAAATAAAATTTATGATTTGGCAAGTTAACTATTTCAATTGGAGTGCAAATGAATAATGATGTTGAGTTTATCATACACAATGAACCGCCTTTGAAGATAAAGGACTTGAAGCATGATATGCTTACAAGTAACAAGAAAGTGTTAAAAGATATGTTGTGGTTACAAAGCCATGGCCTAAAAGACTTTGGAGGGTGATAATTGACTTGCAATGCTAAACATGACTCGTCCCCAAGCAACAATCAGTAGGAATCATCACATCAATTGAATGGTTATCGTACGAGAGCTCCAATGGATGTCGTAATTGACCTATGAAGGCTACTCCAGTAAAAGTGCAAATCTCTGATCGACCATAATACTAATGAGCGCTGCTCGTATCATAGATCAACTGGCTATGTGATAAGAGATCTATATCGTGCATCAAGAGCTGTTGATGGGTGACGACAAGGGATACACAAACAACATATGCATGAAGAAATTGATAGCGAAATACAACTCGATCAGTGGCTAATGACAAGTCATGGATGAGCGTATTGATGACGAAAGGAGATATGTTGCAGACACAACAGATCTCCAATGCATATAGATATTTGCAAGCAATGATGGATGATCATCCATATGAAGAATATTATATCTATAAGTAACAATCATCAATGACAACCAGATGTACTAGTCCTCTCGTGAATAATGACAGTGAGCAGGCTATAAATTTGAAAATCTCCTTACGATCGACATCCACTGCCCTGTAAATACACACAGTAGTCTTTATGAATATTGGAGGATACGCGCAAGTAAAGGCGATACTTCATCAACCAAGCACATCAATTCCCCACAAGCAAAAGGGCTCAATGACACCGTAAGAGATCCATTCCACATTCAACGTGTTAATTGCATCTAGAAAGACCCAATATATAGTGAAAATGACAGGTCGATAGCTCGAGGCAGCGGCCACTGATTTCAAAGTATGGGATGTCAGTAGAGATACAATCATCCAAGGTTGAAATAACAGACTTCTTTACTTAAACCGACAACAGAAAATGATGAGGATAACACAATCAAAAAAGTTGCTTGTTGATTCTCATACGAGTTCATGGAAAATAAAGCTAGATCAAGTCGTTATTTTCAAAAATAAAGTGAGTGAATCTCAGTTCAACCAGGTTCTGAACATCAAGTAGGATAAGACTATTGAGGCTTACAAGTTCCTTGACAGACAATGGTCGTGCATCCTACATGCCATCCACAGGCAAATGTTGAAGGACTATGAAAAATACGAGCTCCTACTAGCTACTGTAGAAGATCCGTCATATGTCCAAAATGCCCCCACACATGCACCGTAATCTGTATGCACATAGGTACACAAAAAGTGTAAGTGTAATCATATACCCGCATGGGCCCCGACGAGTGTGTCTTAGATACATATGTGAAGTCTAGGGATGCTGCGCGGGTCAATAAATAAACTCAAGTTTAAGCTCGATCCTTCTACGTGGACGGATAGGAGTCGGCACGGCTCGAACTATCAAATAGATATACGATCAGGATGTCGACCGGAATATCTATTTTATACGTTCATATTAGATCTTCAAGGCTTATGAACAAAGAAATTCATTAACAAAGGTCTAAAGCTTATGAAACCCGATCCTCTGTCGACAGCTAGACACAGTCGACAAGGTTCAACCCATGAATGCAATGACCCCATATACCCGATGATGGCCGTGTTGAATGTAAATCTCAACCGAAGGGATTAATTCCAAATATTTCAAAATGCCACCCAAATTTCCATACAATTCAAACCTCTAAAAATTTCAAAACTCCAAGATATTTAAAATTGAAATCCAACCATCTAACACTTAAAGCAAAATCCATCCACCCTCCGCAACAGTTTGCAAGGGTGAACAAATTAAAATTTACTTCAGCTTTACATAGAGCTAATGCCTAGTCGAAAATATCACTAGGATCAATTTTCAAACAATCTCCTGCCAATAAAGGCATGGTACGTATCCTCTAATTGGTAGTTTTGCCGCAAAATGGCACTGTAGGTAAACGGTTATGACCCGTGGCACTCTGAACTGAGTGGTTTTACAGGCAAATGGCACCACGAGATAACGGTTATGGCCAGAGCCAATATGTTCCTTAGTGGCATCAAATCATATAAATCAATAGGATATAATCGATAGGGCACACAGCCCTCTGTTAGCTAAGGTGGATTTAAATTTGTCCTCTTTGATAAATACTCACCCCAGGTCTACAAGGTACCCTTAGACGAAGCAACCCATGGCTGCCGACAAGGATCCTTCTGTCAGGTTGGGTCGACTAGCTCCTCTTACTAAGTAGACCAAGGACTACGATGGCCCGGGACGGAACCATGGGATCTTGATCGAGTCCATCATACATTCCCCATCATTCGCTTTAAGTGCAAGATGGTGAAAGTTTTTAATTTTAGATATCAAATCTTCCAACCTTCCAAAATTTCAACCCATGTTGCTACTATATGCCAGATACACGTATCTTCTATGTATCTGATTGATGACTAGCCATAATCGAAAGTTCTCTCTTGTGATCGGGAGGGGTAATTAACTATAGGGGCTTGCGCCTATAAGAAACCAGAACTCAAATCATAAAGTCCTTGCAAGATGAGGACGAAATCTCTGGGTAGTGTCTTATCTACAAACTCATCTGCCTTCCAAAATTTGCCCCGGAACTTAATTCTGTTAAAACTCCCCCTAAAAGTAACGAGGGAGGCCGGGGCCGAATTTTCGGAGCCCACACATTAGGACCTAAGCACTGCATGGTACAGGCCAAATAAAGGCCAGAGAAAATTGTAGAATTTTTCATGCCATTGCCCAAGCCTTCTCTCACCAGATGTCAGAGCAAGCACTACTTCCTGAATGCTAAATATAATTGAATTGAAAGCCTTAGGAACGTCACCCATATTAACTTAAGCTTTTAGTAGGATGTTAGCAATGGAAAGCCGCCTTTTCTAAAGTAAATCAAATCTTTTGCAATTCTCAAGAAATGGGGACTTAAGAGTGCGTACAGGAAGAAATCTTGTGAACAAAATTTTTATTTACAAATTTAACTAGACCAAGAACTTGTGTCAACATAGTTTTGATGAAGTCTGTGGACAGAAAAAAAAAATCAAGAGCTTATAGCAAAAATTTGGAAACATGCAAGATCCTTCTGATAGTGTAGTAGTCTAAGCTCAGAAAAAACTCGAAGTATTATCAATCACCAAATTCTGATTAAACTGAAGAAGGCAATGACGACGAAGTATTACACATGACTGACATTTAGATTTTCCCATCTCATGTTTCTTTAACAATAAGTGAAAAAGGTTTCTGCAATCATACTATTATTCTTTTAGAACAACATTGATTTCAATTAGCATCATTACTATGGAATAAAATCGAGTAAATGAAAAAAATAGTCCCTGTATTTTTTAGGTTTTCACTTTAGAGCAAGATCTCAATGCTTCAAGCGGCACCCTTGTTGTTTTGGTCAACTTGCTTCTAATCAATATTTGCTCTATTTCTCTTGCCCAAAATCATGCATTCTCACTCCCTTTGTGCCTGGACCTTCCCTTGACATCCAGTCAATCCTATAGTTGTTACCGCTCCTAGGGCTTCTCCCTCTATGGGATCTCATTGCCTTTGAGGTGATGATAAGATTCATAAGCCTATGCTCAATTTCTATTATTTCCCCCCTCATTTTGATCAAGGGCTTACATCTAATCTTCACAAGCTTCAACCCTCAGTTCAGGCAAACCTAATTTCATTTTATCTGATCAGGAGATCTCAATTGGTTTTACCTTTTCCCTCTCCCTAACTGGCAATTTTTCCAGGGTTCATCCTGGAATGGAGATTATTCACAAATTCATGGTCATCCTGCAATTTGCTAGAGACTATAGTTGGATCATATTGATGTTTGTCACTTTCTACTCAAGTTATCCCAAGAATCTGATTATTCAAGACTTTCTATCAGAGAAAGCAATGTGTTGATAGGTTCCCGATGTGTATGCTCAAATAGACAACTTATTTTGATTGCTCTTTGGAACCTCATATCACCCAATTTGGGTTATTTTTAGACATTTATGAGTTCATTTTTCAATCAAACCATTTTAACTTCCTTTGATTCATTTTTTGGCAAAACATTTCAAGTAGATGTTACTAGTGCTAGGCTTTCTAAGCTGGTAATGGATGTTTCTTCTTCTCTTGAGAAAGAAATTTGGATTGGCTCTACATCTAATGAATATTGGTAGAAGGTCTGAGTTTACAGGCATTTTCCCTTATCTTGAAAAATATTTGGCCAATTCTCGAAATGTTTTAGGGCAAACCCAAAACTCTGGAAACCAAGTAATCATGGCGGTAGGGATCTTCCATCTGGTAATATTCAATCTTCCAATGCAATGGTGGAAGTTTCATCTACTTCTTATCTAATGTGTGCTCAAAACTTGAAATTAACTTTGGATCCTGCCTTTGTATCAGTGCCTCCTAAGGTTGCTAGCCAATCCCCACAATTACTCATATGGTTAGTGATCCTGTTCCTGCTGGCTACTTGCTTCTGATGATCTTAATGTGGAGATAAAAGTGATCTAGACTCTCATATTTTACATCTATTGTTAGAATTTCTAACACAAAGAAGCTTATGGACAACAAGTTCCAAGTTCTATATGCTTGGAGAGGAAGAAATACCAAGTATACTATCACTAGTTCCAAGTTAAATAGTTTTAATGTGACCTTGAAGTTTCTCTTCTATCTGCCTTTTTGATGTATTATATTTTTTGATCTTTTCATTTAGCAATACTTTTTATTGCTTCGTGTTAAACTATTCTCATTGAATAATAATAAATTTTGTTTTACTTTTTTAAAAAAAATTCTCATTTCAATGACTTGAAAGATAAATCTTCTCATGAGGCATAGAAAATAAATAATATAATATATGAAAAATATAATAATATCAAAATTTAAAAAAAAATTGCTCTAAGTTTCTGCATCTCCAACCTTCTGAGTAAACAGTCTAATAGCTCTGTCTAAAATAAATCTTGTGCAAAAGATAAAACAAGTCATAGCAATGTGATCAAGTTGACATGCTTAGCAACCAAGGCTACAACATTAGATAAATGCCTCTAAATAAAGTAATCAAGCCTAAATTGTGCCCCTGATCACACAAAAACTATGTTTTAAAATCAATATATCACACAATGGCCATGTCTTCAAACTTCTTAACCATTGCGTGTATTTGATAGAACAAAATACCTTTTTTAAAAAAGGTTGTTGATAAAAGTAGCCTCCTGCACATGTTTTACACCACTTGACCTATGGGATTCACCTTGGATAGGAGAACTTGTTATTCCTAACAAAGCACTCGTGTTAAGCTATAAAGACCTATCTTAAAGCAAGAATCCCATACTCACCTAAATTATTCTGATTATTTAGATCAGAAGTCACAAATTGAACCTGAAAATCTTAATGGAATTTACCACCATTCCTCCATTTACTGTGACCACAAAGTAGCACATCTTTGCCAACAAAAATGAAAATATATTTGCAAAATCAATATTAGAATAAATGCTCACAATATTCATGATTTATTTGCCCATAAGAAACCCAAAAACAATAATATAAAGTTCTCAAAGAGGGCAAAATCTAAAGGAATTGCATTATCTATTATCTAACCTACACACAAAAAATTCACATTTCCTCAAGATTCATTCAAAACCCAACAACATGCAATAGTTTTGCCAACAAGCCAAAACATTCCTACTACTCTATGGCAAAATATCATGTGGTGTCAACCTAGAAAAACTAGATTTAAGAAAATTTTAGTCATTTGTATATGATATGCATGATTTGTACGCCAAGATTTAATGATAGCTTGATGTTAGTAAATAAATCATGACTATGTAACAAAGTTTTCGTGAAAGGGGTGGGAGTTTAAACAAAATTGTATGGTGATCATCACATAAATCTAACAAAGTCATCTAAAAAAACCATGAGAAGCTCAATATAAGAATAACTATAGTGAATACATTGTAATGCATAATAGATCTCCTAATAAATGTGCCATAAGTCTAGTAGTCATTGGAGCTAATTATATTTTATGCCTCAAGGATTCAAATAATATCATGATCTTTATTCCACTTCTATTGGTTTCATTTGTTTTATGATAGCCGCCTACTTTCATTCAAGTCTTCTTCAGCAGTATGAGTATGAGCAACAACATCAAGATTTTCAAGACGAGCAATTATTCTTCACTTATGATCATTTCCCATCCATCTCATTATATGTAATGAGTAAAATATTCTATTTAAATTTAAATTGAATCACATAAAATATTGTGCACTCTACAAGAGTTTATATCACATTGAGTGGCAAGTTTAATGCTTGTATTCATGAGTCTTCTTATTTCTTGTTCCGTAGATTAAGATATTGTTAAGCTCAATGTTCTTCAAGACAAAAAACTCCATTATTCAAGGATGTGAAATCCTTCATATTTTCAAGTATTGATGCCTAAGGGAGCTTGTGGAGATGTGTCCCCACTAATTGATTCTTCTCTTATCTTTTTATTTAAGTTCATCATCTACTCTTTTCCTTCTTTATTAATTGTTCTTAGTTTGGTTGTATAATACAACGATTATCAAAGCTCCTATACTCAAGAATCCAAAAGTGCCTGTAGGTATCAACAATGTAATATATTGGTGTTTATACCCGAGGATCATGTTTTGTCATCTTCCTAGTTCTTAAATTGATGGTTATCATGTGTGGAGAATAGATTAGATTTTGGCCACACTCCTTGTGTCACCAAGCTCTGATGATTTATTTTTACCATTCCTCTTTTTCTTCTTTTTTTCTTTTTTTTGTTGATTGTCGTGGGGTTCTAGCAGGTAGGGATCCATCTCCAACACCAATGTCATTGAGTGTCTGAATCTTTGAGTAATTCATGGTAAAAAAGAGATAAATATTAAAACTAAGGATGTCTTTGGGCCTCAAGAAGATCATTGTGTTCTTGTTTGTGCAAATGAAAAAATGTGCAACTCAACCTGCTCCTGTGGATAATAACATTACCCACATCAATTTCACTAAGCATGTGGCTGAAGATGGATAAGCTCATGCAAACAATGATACTTAAGATCCTGAGAAGATTAAATGAAAAGAGGAGTTGCTCATTGAGGAAGACTTCGATGATACTAACGAAGGGCGGCTCTTGAGTTAGTATATCTGATGTGATTCCAATAAAAGTATGTATGCTAAACATTGAAGCTTTTTGTGGGATAAAAAAATGTGTGCCCCCCAACATATGTTAAGAGTTTTAGGATGTTCCTCTAGGTCAGATTTTTAGAAAGCATATTAGGTTGAATATAAAACAACATACAAATATTTCACCCTCATTTCGTGATAACTTTATGATCGGGTTTTAGCTTTCCTATAGGTACGAGCCCCTATAGTTACTTATCTCTCCTAATGATGAAAGAGAAAATACGATTAAGGTCAATTTTTAGATAGACACTAAATGCTTGGCATATAACAACTGCAATTTAATATATGATTTGAAAGTTATCACTTTACACTTGAAGAGGATAATGGAGGAAATGATGACAAATTAGATTAAGATCCTATAACTCCATCATCCCAAGTTATCGCGGATGCTAATCAATTTAGTTAGAGGAGCTAGTCAACCCAACATGATCGAATGATCCTTACCAACAGTCATGGGTTGCTTTGTCTAAGAGAACCTTATAGACCCAAGATAGATGCTTATCTAAGATGATAAATTTAAGTTGAACATAGCTAACAAAAGACTTTGTATCTTACCAAGTGCAACATATTATCCATTACTCAAGGATTTTAACCATTGGAAAATTTACGGACTCTGACCCAAACCACAATTTAACAATGTTATTTTGCAATGAAGCCACCCAGTCAGAAGATCTCAGCCATAAACGCTTATCTGTGGTGTTATTCGGCAAAAAAATTACCAGTTTGAGAATGTGTCACGTCCTTACTAGTGAAAGATCATTTGAAAAAAATTCCAGCAATATGCTCAACAAGACATCAACTCTTTGTGTGCTAAGATTATTCTCAAAATTATCACCCTCAATAAAAAATTGTAGAGGATAGATGCTTTTGCTTTAAGTTTATGGGTGGCGGACTTTATTTGAAATATTTTGAATTTTGTATTTTTATTTTCATATTTTCTATCGGAATTTGGCCCCAAAATGATCAACATTGGGATTTAGGTGCATTTTAAAAGATGTAATCCAATTAGATTGATATTTCAATTAATGGGACCATCATCGAGACTTCTAAATATTCAATTCTATGATTTCAACCTTGTCAACTCTGCTCACTTGTTAATAGAGGGCTAGGTTTATAGAGTAACTTTGAGTCATCATGTTGAAGAGGTGACTTAGAGAGACTACATTTTTAATAAACTTTTTTGTAAGACGTATTGATGCCCTAATGTATATGTGTGTATGTATGTATGCATGTATAGTTACTTTGAACTCGCTATGTAGGCATTCGTTATAGGATTCAAGTATCGTCAACTTCAGTCCTTGTCAAGAGGATCGAACTTGCAATTAGAAATTCGCAACCTTTTCCTATAGGCAAGGCAATTTGCCGAGAAACATCAAATAGAAATAAGTTTGATTTTTGTACTTAAGGGAAAGTTTGTGAATTTTTAAAATGGTTATTCATTTTTTTCAAAGAATGTTGCACAATTTTCAATGTGGTTTAATTCAAATATCATCTTAATTTTAGTCAGCGCAGCATTCTCATACTTTCATATTTAGCCATTTAATACATTTGTTGGAGCATATGTTTTTAGAAGTTTGCAATATCTTTATAGAATAATTGCATGACTTTTAACGTGAGAGGGTCTTAATTCAACTTATTCTTAACACGTGCAGTATTCTCAAACTTTGGGCTTAAAAATTTAGCATGTTCGTTGGAGAATATATAAGTGTTTTGAATTTAAAAAGAGATGCAAATTATAAAATAATAGAGTGATCATGCACTTTTCAAAGCAGGAAAGATTTGATTTATTTTATTTTTAAACCATGCAACATTCTTAGACATCAATTTAAGAGTTTGAAGTGTTTGGTCAGAGCACATGCGGGTAGGTATGGATTTAAAAAAGAGCATGTAATTTTGAAAATGGTTGCAAGCTTTATAGACTTATTGCACACTTTCAAAAGTGAGAGAATTTTAGTTTAACTTCTTTTTTATCTGCCAGCATTCTAAAAATTTATACATGAAAATTTAGCATGTTAAAAAATTGATTTTTTTTTAAAGGAGTTTGCAAATATTACAATAGTAGTAAACTTCGTGGAGTGGTTACACTTTTTTTTTTTAAATGAGAGAGTTTTAATTCAACTTGTTCTTAGCACGCGTAGCATTCTCAAACTTTATGATTGAACATTTAGCACGTTTGTCAAAGCAACATCCGGTAATTTGATTTTTCTTCTAAATAGCATGCACGTTTTTTGGTGCGCTTGCACAATACTAGTCGCTTTTTATGCATTTTAACAATATGCTTGCACACTTTTCGATATATTCACGTGCTTTTTGCCTCATTTATATGTTTTTGGTGCATTTCAATGTACTTAACGCACTTTTCAGTACAACACAATACACTGAAACACTTTTGGAATAATTTGCATAGCAAATTTGCATGTTTTTTAATATACATGCACACTTTTTAGTGCACCTACACGATGAACTTATACTTTTTAGTGCATCTGCAAGACATATTCACACAATTTTCAATATGCTTGGTGCTTTTGCATGTTTTTTAAGTGGTGGTGCCCATCTAGGAGCAGCTACAGACTTTTTGAAGTAGCTTCAGACTTCTTGAAGCGACTACAAGCTTCTTGATATGTACCTTATTCATCATTTTTTTTTTGTTTTTAAAATGGTTGTATGCTTCCTAGAGTAGCTACACGCATACTAGTTAATGGCAAATGATGCACCATAGAGTAAAGTTCCCCATTGAGTCATATGCACACAATGCAGCATGCGTCATTTTAAGCACGATGCAAATATAAATTAATTATAAATAAAATATGTATTAATATGAAACCAAAGGATAAGGTAGGTGTGCTAGAGATTCCAATTTTGAAATATTTTGATTTTTTATTACTTTTTAATTATTTAAATATTTAATTTTAGAAATTAAAATTAAATTAATAGATAAATAGCTCTTTTAAGGCTCTGTCACTTTGCTCGTAGAAATTTCCTCGCTTGTGCGTGCCAAATTTTGTCTCGTTTAGCGCACATGGGTGGATTTTGTTTTTTTTTCTCGTACAGGTACCCAGTCAATATGAGTGACCTTTTTTAATAATTTGGCCATTCGAAATATGATGGCATAGTCCATTTTGCAAATAAAAATCATTCAAACAACTTTGCGCAACATCGTGCTCATAACTTGTCATTTTTACCACTATCACTCGAGCCGATCGCAAGAAGTCCTCCTAGGGTAATTTCAACATTCTAAATACATGGCACAGTTCGTTTCACGATTGAAGGTCATTTGAACAGTTTGGCGCAACGTTGCGCTCATAGTTCGTCATTTTCTCCATTTACATGAGCTGCACATGAAGGGCACCTCTTAAGTGATTTTGTCATTTTGAACACGCCAGTGAGGCTGATTTTGCAAATGGACAGCTTCTCAAGTGATTTCACGCAACTTCATGGCACGTCAAACCCACCTAACATGATGTCGTGTCGGTCAACCATCATACTCGTCTGATGTCCCCATATTTTCCATTGAATAAATGTTAAGCATCAACACCCAAACACAATCGAATAGTTATAAATAGGTAAAGGAAACATATTATATATATGGTATCTAATAATAGAATTAAATAATCAAACAATAGATATTTTTTAAACCCCTATACATATACAATATCTCAAAAAATAAAAATTAAAATGTACAACAATAATATATAATAATGCTTAATAATGAATATTTGGCATCCATCAGGGTTTTAGAAGATCGTCATATTTTTTATTTGAGAAGAAAGATTCATGTAGCTGACCCCACATAGTGGGATAATGTAAACCCCCGAAAATAACGATCTTCGGCGTCGCACGCATTTCGATACGCCGCAACGAAATTAGGCAAAATTTTGAAGTTCGACACATTAAATTTTATAAAATAGTACGCAAAATTCTAAACAAATTGGTATATAAAACTTATATTTAATTTTGTTTCTTTTGGGAGATAAAAATTTTAGAAGTTTAAAAATACCTAAACTACCCCTAGAAATTTTTTAAGCGGAGATGTTTTAAGTGAGGGCATTTAAGTCCTTTGGCCATCTAAGGGAATTAAAGGGGACCGAATTCATTCGGCCCCTCATTTATCCATTCGGCCGAACCGAAGGAGGAGGAGAAGGAAGGAAGGGAGGCGCACGGGCAAGGGCTTCAACAACGACCCTAGAGGCGAATTCCGATGGCCGATCGTGGAGGAGATTGTAGGGAAGACTAAGAGAAGGTTAAGGTAAGTTGTATTTAAGAGATTTCTCATTCTTTTATAAAGTTTTCTTTAAGAGAGATTTCTAGGGTTTGTTCCAAACTCAAGATTTTTAAAGAAAAACGATAGGGGGATATTAGGGAAGGTTTCTAATCATGAAAATATAAAATTTTATCCAAAATTTTTTTTGGTTTTCAAATTAGGATTTTCCCTCAAGTTTGAAATTTTGAAAATGCTTTTACAAACATGGTTCATAAGGGTCATAAGAGGGTTTTTAAGGGAATAGATTAGGTTTTTCTCACAAAATGATATTTTCCTAATTTTAAACTTAATTAATCCGAAAAATAGTTTTCCCTAAACATTAATTTGATGAATGAGAAATTTTAGCATGTTAAAATAAAGAAATAATGAAATTTTGGTTTTCCAAAAATTAGGGTTTTGAGGATATCCGAAAATAGAAAGTAAATTTAATTAATTTTAAAATGGTAAAGGGGTTAATTTGGAAATGTAAGAGAAATGTGTAGGTTCATATGATTTAGAGTTTAAGGAAGTTCGTGTGATGGAGGTATGTAACATTAAGTGTTATGTTGTGTTTGTCTCTTTTAGATATTGGACGTGTTAAAGGGAAGAACGCGATAGGGAAAGTGACAAGTGGTACACAACATTGATGTAGGTAAAATGTGATTCTTTTAAATTCGAAAAAAAAATCTTTATCTTTCTAAACGATAACATGTTCTTGTATTATCAAGCTTAGCTTTTAATTGCATTTGTACCTTTCCTATAGCTTAGCATGCTCTTAAATGTCATGTATCATGCTCTTATGAATAACCTAATAACATGTACTCATGTAGAGAGCTATAGAAGCATTAGACCATATGCCTACAACAATGCAAATGTCTTTCTCATGTGATAGTGTACAATGCAAATGTCTTTCTCATGTGATAGTGTACAAGTTCATGTCCTTTTGATAGGAAACACTTGGAGATCTCAAGTTATTACTATCAATCTATAGAAACAGCGAGAAATCTCCACAAAAGTCCACACAAAAAACACGAAAATAGTAGATAATTTGTATTATTTGATGAAAGGGAAACGGAAAATAGCAAGATACAATTGATCCTCTATTCGAGAGGAGGATCGATCTCTCCCAAATCTTTAGACACCGCTAGAGCCCAAAGAAAAACTTAAATCTAAGATATCTCAAATTTCAGCCAAATTCAAGATGCCCTAACCCTAGGAAAACAAACTATTTAATGCATACAAATCAAAAGGAATTCCCTAAACAGTCCCTACATTCAAATTTCCCTCTTAATTCCCCCAAAAATCTTTCCTATTCGACTCTGTCTGGGCGGTCGGATCGCGTGGGAGGCGGAGAAGTTCCGCCTCTGTTGCGCTGGGTCGGTCCCTTGCAAACCTGCTGGACCGGTCCAGTGGACTGGTCTAACACCTTTTTAATGAGTAAACATATAGGAAAATCTAAAAAGCATTAGAACATATGTATGAACAAAGTATTATTATCCCTTTATGAATATATAAGGCATGTTTGAATGTGCATGTTTGATGCAGAGTATCATGGTAAAGGGGTTCTTTGAAACCAAATGGTAAAGGAGCTCTTTGAGCCAAATGGTAAAGGGGTTCTTTTGAACCAAATGGTAAAGAAATGGCCAATTAAAAGTATACCTGATCAGTACAAATGATATTTCCGTGACGGGTGATTAAAATTATGTATTATGCTATATATATAAGGAGCATCATATGAATCATGAAAATGAATCATGAAATGTATAACGAAAATAGTTGTAAGCTTATGCAAAGAAAGAGACCTATATGAGGATTTAGAGGCATGCTAGTTAAATGTTATGACATGTTTATTGTTCATTTACTTAGAAGCATTGGCATACATGTTACATCTTTACCTTGCTTCTGAAATTTAATTGAAAAGCATTTTATCTACTGAGTTGTGACTCACCCTACTTATGGAAGACTTTTCAGGAGAACTTGCTAAACGATAATGGCAGATAGACCACCCTTTACGTACCGTCGTAGGGAGACGACGGGCAATAGGCTTCTTTTGATTTTGTTTTGATATTTTTGTTAGATGGATTTAGGATGAATTGTAAAGAAAATTTTATGGACACCTTTTTGTATTTTGTACCTCTATGTTTTGAAGAGGATATCATTGAATGATAGAGGAAAGAAAAAGAAAAACTTTACTTGGATGTCTATAGTGGCTCTTTCTTATATTAGAGATATTTAGATTATAAAATGTGAATGTTTTTATTTTCTTCTGTCCGACCACCATTCCCGCCTCGCCTATGTGAGCTTACCGGGTCGTGACAAGAGTGGTATCAGAGACGAAAAAAGGGGTTTTAACATATCGATCTATATGAAAGAGCCAATAGGATGATTCTATAGGTTAAAGAATGTATAGGGTGTGTGGGTGTGTGGGTGCGTGTTATAGACTGCTTAATTTATTTCGTTGCATTATATCTCAGGGCCGTGGATCCTAAAACTGATGCCACTGATGGCAATACTGGAGAGGTTAGGAGGGAGCTACCAGCAGTAGCAAAGCCTCAGAGTAGTAGCATTAATGCTACTATGGAATCCTTTACCCAAATGATGGTTGTAATGACCCAAATGATTAAGAACACTCAGACCCAGACTGGTGGTAGTGGATCCACTTCAATGGATAAAAATTTGAAGTTATTCCAAGACATAAAACCTCCATTGTTTACAGGAGGTGGGCCCATAGAAGTGAAAGATTGGTTAATAAGGGTATAAAAGATCTTGGAGGGTATGTCATGCCCAGAGGAGAGAAGGGTTCCCTTAGCTGCCTATGCTTTTAATGGTGAAGCGAAAAGATGGTGGAGAAGCCAATTGCAAGAGACCTTTGGGGAAGACCGAGCAGTCAAATTTCTTAGGAAGAGTTTATAAAAATATTTAGAGATTGGTATGTACCGATGTCAGCTAGAAGATTGATGCAGGACAAATTCATGAGGTTGGTACAGGGTGATAAGACGATTACACAGTATGAGGCTGAGTTTGTAATGCTTTCTAGATATGCCTCTCATATGATTCTCAATGCAGAGGAAAAGTGTCATCGTTTCTTATGTGGCTTAAAAGATATCATTAGACAGCCATTAATTCCTTTTGGCATTGAGGATTATCCCACCTTGGTAGAGAGGGCGCAATGGATTGAGTCAAACTTGCAAGCTACTCAAAGGAGAAGAGACTTTCAGAAAAGGAAGAATGAAGATAGGGCAAAGTCTAGTCAATCAGTTCAGTCTGGAAGGTCCACTTGGAAGAGGCCTAGACCCAGTGCTTTAGAGAGCAGCACTCCTTCTGTTTTATACAATAAGTGTGGGAGGGCACATAAAGGTGAGTATCTCTCTAGAAAAAATACCTGTTATTGGTGCCATAAACTGGGACATATGGCAAAATTTTGCCCTATTTTGGGACAAAAGTCTACCACAAAGGCCAGGACAGGTGGTACTCTACAGAGGACGGCTGGCAGGCCAAGAATGGTGAAGTCTGCTGCATCAACCCCATCTCAGGGCCAAAATCGTCAACCTGTTCAGCCAAGGGTTTATGGTCTATCCCACCAAGAAGCCAAGGACTCTCCTGATGTTATTACAGGTATGAATTTTATTTAAATGTCAATAATTTCCTTTATGATATATGAGTAAGATAAGCTTTATGTTATAGTGCATGGTATTAGGAACAATCCTTGTGTATAACAAGCCTGTTAAGGTGTTGTTTGATACGGGAACGTCGCACTCTTTTATTTCAGAAGGTTTTGCTAAGACTGTTGAATTGTCCCCTTCAGTTATGCTCAAACCCTTATCAGTTTTAATGCCCAATGGGAGTTAACTGGAAACAAACAGAAAGTGTCTTGTGGATTTGACGGTAGGTAATAAAAACTTGAGAGCGGAGCTTATATTGTTACCATTATCAGAATTTGATACAATCCTATGTATGGATTGGTTGTCTTGCCACTTTGTGACAATATATTATAATAAGAAGGAGCTTAAATTTTGTATGCCAGGAGAGAAAGAATTTAAGTTTATAGGGGAAAGAAGCATAGCCTCCATGTTAGCCTCATCTTTGGTGGCTTACAAACGGTTGAGGAAAGGATATGAAGGCTTTGTAGCCTATATTAAGGAGGAGAAGAAAGAAGAGAAGAGATTACAGGATATACCGGTTGTGCAAGAGTATCCAAAAGTGTTTATAGATGATTTACCTGGCTTATCTCCGAGCAGGGAAATTGACTTTTCTATTAAGCTGATTAGTGGAGCGGAACCTGTTGCTAAAGCCCCTTATAGGATGATAATAAAAGAGTTGAAAGAATTGAAAGATCAATTACAAGAATTGCTTAATAAAAGATTCATCAGGCCTAGTACTTCTCCATGGGGTGCTCCTGTGTTTTTTGTGAAGAAGGATGAAAGTTTAAGGCTCTATATAGATTACAGAGAATTGAACAAGTTGACTATAAAGAACAAATATCATCTTCCGAGAATTGATGATTTGTTTGATCAGTTGAAAGGTGCCTCTGTGTTTTCCAAGATTGACTTGAGATCAGGATACTATCAGCTTAAGGTTAGAGAAGAGCATATACCAAAGACAGCATTCAATACCAGATATGGGCATTATAAATTTGTGATGATGCCATTCGAACTTACAAATGCGCCTGCTGTGTTTATGGACCTCATGAATAGGATCTTTAAGCCATTTTTAGATCTATTTGTGATTATGTTCATCGATGATATTTTGGTATACTCCCCTAATGAAGCACTTCATGCAAACCACTTAAGGGCTGTGTTGCAAGCTTTAAGAGAGAATGAATTGTACGCTAAGTTCTCTAAATGTGAATTCTGGTTGAAGAGTATAAATTTTCTGGGGCATGCGATCAATAATGGAGAGATTTCTGTGGATCAACACAACATACAAGCTATAGCAGATTGGCCAAGACCGGCTACAGTAACTGAGGTTAGGAGCTTCTTAGGATTGGCATGTTACTACAGAAGATTTGTTGAGGAGTTTTCACGAATAGCTATGCCATTATCTAGATTTACCCAAAAGGCAGTGAAGTTTGAATGGTCAGTTCAGTATGAAGAGGCTTTTCAAAGATTGAAACACTGTTTGATGACTGCTCAAGTACTTACTATTCCTTCGGGAACAGATGGATTTCAGCTTTATAGTGATGCCTCACACAAAGGGTTGGGTTGTGTATTCTTTGCATAAGCTTACAATCATTTTTGTTATACATTCCATGATTCATTTTCATGATTCATATGATGCTCCTTATACATATAGCATAATACATAATTTTAATCACCCGTCACGAAAGTATCATTTGTACTGATTAGGTACACTTTTAATTGGTCATTCCTTTACCATTTGCTTTAAAAGAACCCCTTTACCATTTGGCTCAAAGAGCCCCTTTATCATTTGATTCTGAAGAACCCCTTTACCATGATACTCTGCATCAAACATGCACATTCAAACATGCCTTATATATTCATAAAGGGATAATAATACTTCGTTCATACGTATGTTCTAATGCTTTTTAGATTTTCCTATATGGTTACTCATTAAAAAGGACATGAACTTGTACACTATCACATGAGAAAGATATTTGTATTGTTATAGGCATATGATCTAATGCTTCTATAGCTCTCTACATGAGTACATGTTATTAGGTTATTCATAAGAACATGATACATGACATTTAAGAGCATGCTAAGCTATAGGAAAGGTACAAATGCAATTAAAAGCTAAGCTTGATAATATAAGAACATGTTATCGTTTAGAAAGATAAAGATTTTTTTTCCGAATTTAAAAGAATCACATTTTACCTACCTCAATGTTGTGTACCACTTGTCACTTTCCCTATCACGTTCTTCCCTTTAACACGTCCAATATCTAAAAGAGACAAACACAACATAACACTTAATGTTACATACCTCCATCACACGAACTTCTTTAAACTCTAAATCATAAGAACCTACGCATTTCTCTTACATTTTCAAATTAACCCCTTTACCATTTTAAAATTAATTAAATTTATTTTCTATTTTCGGATATCCTCAAAACTCTAATTTTTGGAAAACCAAAATTTCATTATTTCTTTATTTTAACATGCTAAAATTTCTCATTCATCAAATTAATGTTTAGGGAAAACTATTTTTTGGATTAATTAAGTTTAAAATTAGGAAAATATCATTTTGTGAGAAAAACCTAATCTATTCCCTTAAAAACCCTCTTAGGACCCTTATGAACCATGTTTGTAAAAGCATTTTCAAAATTTTAAACTTTAGAGAAAACCCTAATTTGAAAACCAAAAACGATTTGGATAAAATTTTATATTTTCATGATTAGAAACCTTCCCTAATCTCCCCCTATCGTTCTTCTTTAAAAATCTTGAGTTTGGAACAAACCCTAGAAATCTCTCTCAAAGAAAACTTTATAAAAGAATGAGAAATCTCTTAAATACAACTTACCTTAACCTTCTCTTAGTCTTCCCTACAATCTCCTCTACGATCGGCCACCGGAATCCGCCCCTAGGGTCGCCGTCGAAGCCCTTGCCCGTGCGCCTCCCTTCCTTCCGCCTCCGCCTCCCTCGGTTCGGCAGAATGGATAAATGAGGGACCGAATGAATTCGGTCCCCTTTAATTCCCTTAGATGGCCAAAGGACTTAAATGCCCTCACTTAAAACATCTCCGCTTAAAAAGTTTCTAGGGGTAGTTTAGGTATTTTTAAACTTCTAAAATTTTTATCTATCAAAAGAAACAAAATTAAATATAAGTTCTATATACCAATTTGTTCAAAATTTTGCGTACTATTTTATAAAATTCAATGTGTCGAATTCCGACGACTTCGAAATTTTGCCTAATTTTGTCGCGGTGCATCGAAATGCGTGCGACGCCGAAGATCGTTATTTTTGGGGTTTTACAATTCTCCCTACCTTATAAAAATTTCGTCCTCGAAATTTAAAAACAAGCTTAATAAATCATACCTTAATCAAATAGGTGAGGGTAGTTCTCTCTCATTTCAAACTCCTCCCAAATGGCGTCTTTTTCAGATCTATGCCTCCAAAGAACTTTAAATAAGAGATCTCTCTGCTCCGAAGCTGCTTAACATCATAATATATAATTCTTTTAGGTTCATCTACAAATGTCAGATCTGGTTGAATATCCACTGATTCAGCACTGATCTTCTGAGCTTCATCTGAAATGTACTTCCTCAAAGAAGAGATGTGGAATACGTTATGTACTCCACTCATATGAGATGGCAAAATCAATCTGTAGGCTACACTTCTGATTCTTTCTACTATTTCAAATGGACCTACATATCTTGGACTCAGTTTACCTGTTTTGCCAAATCTTTTCACACCCTTCATCGGACTAACTTTGAGGAATACAAACTCTCCAACTTCAAACTAAACTGATCTATGTTTAGCATCATAATACTTTTTCTGTCTGTCTTGCACAGCCTTTAACCTGTCACGAATCAACCAGATCTTTTCAGTAGCATCATCAACTCGATCAGCATCAATAATCTTCCTTTCCCCTGTTTCAGCCCAACATAGAGGTGTTCTACACCGTTGCCCATACAAAGCCTCATAAGGAGCCATACCTATACTTGACTAGAAACTATTGTTATAAGCAAACTCAATCAGTGGTATATGTGTCTCCCACTTGCCACCAAAGTCAAGTACACACAACCTGAGTAAATCTTCTAAAGCCTGTATAGTTCTTTCCGATTAACCATCTGTTTAGGGGTGGAAGGCTGTATTGAAAGTAAGTCTGGTACCCATAGCTTCTTGAAACTTCTTCCAAAATCTAAAAGTGAATCTCCCATCTTGATCTGATACTATAGATTTTGGTACACCATGAAGTCTGATAATTTCATTAACATACACATTTGCCAACTTCTCAACAGCATCTGATTGTTTGATAGGTAAAAAGTGTGCCGATTTGGTCAACCTATCTATTATCACCCATATAGCATCATGACCACTCCTGGACCTGGGTAACCCAACTACAAAATCCATGGCTATATCTTCCCACTTCCACTCCAGTATAGGTAAGGGTTGCAATAAGCCTCCTGGCTTCTGATATTCTACTTTAACCATTTAGCAAACAGCACACTTAGCCACCACTTCTGCTACACTTTTCTTCATCCCCGGCCACCAAAAATATTCTTTTAAATCTTGGTACATCCTGTTACTACCTGGGTGAATGGTGTAACTTGAATAGTGAGCTTCTGAAGGATCTCCTTTCTTAAGTCTTCAACATCTGCGATACAAATTCTCCCTCTATACCGTAGTAAATTATCCTCATCAAGCTCATATTCCTCCACATGACCCGCCTTCACCATATTTAAAATTTTTTCAAATTCTCTATCTTGTGGCAGAGCTTCTCTTATCCTATCCTTCAATATTGACTGAATGATCATCTAATTTAAGGCCACAAACTCTGCATCATTGGGTTGGACTACTGAAATCTCTAACTTCTCCAAATCTTTTATCAGTTCAAGCTGTTGTATAATAATCCAGTTGGCACTACTAGAATTCTTTCTGCTCAAGGCATCTACAACCACATTTGCTTTACCAGGATGATATTGGATATCCAAATCATAGTCTTTAATAAACTCCAACCATCTTTTTTGCCCTAAATTCAACTCTTTCAGTGTGAAGATATATTTTAAACTTTGGTGGTCAGTAAAAACTTCACACTTCACCCCATACAAGTAATGCAGCCAAATTTTCAGGGCAAAAATCACTGCAGCTAATTCCAGATCATGGGTTGGATAGTTCCTTTCATGATTTTTCAGTTGCCTAGAAGCATAGGCAATGACTCTTCCATTCTGCAAGCAAAGAAAGAGACCTATATGAGGATTTAGAGGTATGCTAGTTAAATGTTATGACATGTTTATTGTTCATTCACTTAGAAGCATTGACATACATGTTACATCTTTACCTTGCTTCTGAAATTTAATTGAAAAGCATTTTATCTACTGAGTTGTGACTCGCCCTACTTATGGAACACTTTTCAGGAGAACCTGCTAAACGATAATGGCGGATAGACCACCCTTTACGTACCGTCGTAGGGAGACGACAGGCGATAGGTTTCTTTTGGTTTTGTTTTGATACTTTTGTTAGATGGATTTATGATGAATTGTAAAGAAAGTTTTATGGACACCTTTTTCTATTTTGTACCTCTATGTTTTGAAGAGGATATCATTGAATGATAGATAAAAGAAAAAGAAAAATTTTACTTGGATTTCTATAGTGGCTCTTTCTTATATTGGAGATGTTGGATTTCTATAATGGCTCTTTCTTATATTGGAGATGTTTAGATTATAAAATGTGAATGTTTTTATTTTCTTCTATCCGACCTCCGTTCCCGCCTTGCCTATGCGAGCTTACCGGGCTGTGTCTTGACAGATAAAGGCTTGATGTTGTTGTTGTCGTCGTCTAAAATATAATTGTCTTTATGTTATAGATTTTTCATAGAATATATGCAAACAATATGTAAAATAAATTAAATAAACTTATAAAATACTTCTTTAATTTCATGTGCATCAAATACATATTGTTAGTGCATTACAAATTATTAAGAACATGATTACATGAGAAATTAACTTAATCCCAAAAAAAAGTATGAGAAATTTTTTATATCCTTAAATCTCACATGTATTAAGAGCTTTTGTCTGAATTTAAAAATATTTATTTTCCTATAATCACAATGAAATTAAATACATATTATATATGAGAAAGAATAAAGGTAAAATAGTAAGAAAATAAAAAGAAGACAAGTAAAAAATGAGCATGTGCCTGAAAAAAAGTCAAGTATAAAAACTTGAGTAAACTATGAGATAATTGAATAACTCACCTCTGTAAAATCCTGGTTTGAGATACTATCAATTGTCGACGTCTCTTTCTTGTTCAAATTCAGTATCTCCAGCACAATATCTGTTGTCTTCTTACCAACCTTATATGGTTTTGAGCTTTCCTGCGTTCCTGCACACAAATAATTGCCTCTCCATAACTAAACAGTACCAAGGTCACAGCACTTGTCAGAAAGACAGGCAGAAGTTTACCAACAATTTGCACGAGCCTATACAAGTCTTGCCTTTGACCAGCATTAGATATCCTAATTCGCACAAAAGACCCAACAACTTTATCATTAAACGTTTCAACATCATCTAGCAAGTCCTCCAGCAAGCTTCGGCGCAGGAAAATAAGGGTTATGTTATGAACGTCAACTGCTGCGTAATCATCAACGTTCATCTGCGGTTCTATCTCTTCAGTCCTTTTACGGCTTTTCCGTCTCTTCTCAGTAACTACTCTTGCAAATGTATCATCTTCTTCAACATCATCAGTTAGTTTATTATCAGTATCTGAAGTTTCCACTTGATTACCATCTTCAACTACTTGTGGTGCCTCCTTTGAAAGAAAATGTGATTCTAGTAGCTTCAGCATTTCAAAATGACCTACTCTTTCTTTCCCAAAGAGGTTTCGAAGTCTCAAATCACAAATAATTTGACTTTTCCGGCGAGGATCTCTAAGGTTATATTTCTTTATATAGTCAAGAAGCAGTGCCTGAACATCAAATTGAGATATAAAAGATTGATCTCCATTCCTCATGTGCGCCACAAGCTCTAAGAGCTCCACTGAAGCCCAAACAGTTTCCGGAAGCATTACTGTTCCTCCACCATCAACTTCTTTTGCAGGATTTTTGTCAACAGCAAAGGCCTGCGAACGACTTCTGACTTTCTTCTTTGATGAAATGTTGCTCTTACGATCTGATGAACTTTCTGAACTAGAACCCTGATCTTCATTAACGTCATATAATTCATCAGATGAATCCTCATCAGGAACAACTGAATACGGGTGTCTGGCATTATTCAGTTCTTCAGGTGTCAATGACAATTTTCCTTTCCGATCCAACCAATAAGCTTTAAACAAATATGTGAAACTATCCGTATCGTCAAAATCTGAGCCATCCTGTACAAAACCAATAAAGCCAACAGAGAAACCCCACGTAAAAATATAGATTTTTAAACAATCCATTTCAATGCATACAGGTTAGCAACATTTTAGCTCAATAAACAAAAAATAATCACTTCAATAGCTATGATGGTGTTCAAGTAATTCAATAAATTTAAGATTTCCTGAGACATGCTTGTATAGCAAGTAGCTTCATAAAATAAGTAACTGATACGTTTAGGAAGACCGAAACAAAATAAATTAATCAATAAAAGTTTGAACAACGCACGAAACACATACAGATGGCATTAATTTCCAAGGAAGTTATCACAAGATGATCTTCTTTAGTCAAAACAACTAAATTGGCATTTATCATTAAATAATTAGTAAAATTTAAAACTATTGTTCTCAGCCCAAGCTTAGTCCAAAGAATGTTGGGTTGATGGTCAATTATTTTATTTTACCAAAACCCATAATTTTAAACCTAACTCAATACTTCCTATTGCTGCGCCATCTCATAAAAGCAATAAGCAATGATCTAACCTAATTTTGATCACAAATGTGCAAGGGTTGTGATGCAGGACAACCAGAAGAAGATGAGAAAGGATAGAAAATGGATAGAATAAAAAAGAGGTATTGACTTTCCGGGGCGTGATGCCAAATCTCCTCAAACTTCACAGTTCACTTGATATCAAGCTTCCAATCAATAGCAATAGAATTTTTTTCATCATCAATCATCAATTCTCAGGAATAACAATGAAGGATGGGACCAAATGACATAACATAAGTCATGATAAAATAAGAAAAAGGTACATATCAAGGAATATATATAATCATGAACTTAAGAGAATGCGCCACAATCACCATCAGTTACCCGGGGCTGCAAGGAACTCCACTAGCAGGTAATTCATCGATTATGGATCATTGAATGATGGATGTACCTCAAACGAACTAGAGGATGACAAACATAAAGAGCATCAACAATCTCATGTAAAAGAATCAAATGTAAGGACTAATACTAGGGCTACTCATTGGCAAAAATAAAAAATCCACTTACAAAAACAACAAAAAATATTGGAGGTACTAAACTTCCTTTGTTCGGTAATAAATAGTCAAAATAGAACTAATAATCATGTCAATAGGCAAATCAAGTTCATAGCTTCTAGTACTCAAATAATTTGATAAGGCATTAAGGCTTTAATAAGTAGTTTCTAATAAATGGGTAGGGAGCAAAAATCATGCAATATAAATATCAACTAAAATTTGAATTCATTTATAATAACACAAAGCACTATTAGGAACGTATGCTGCAGCCACAAAATCATCACTATGCATAGAATTTAGTTTCCAAAAGTTAGCAAATAACACATGACGCGTGTTGGAGAAATTTCTTAATGCTTTCTAGGTGATAAACTATGATAACTATAATAATTGGGGAAGTTGAGGAAAGGTTAAAATTTTTGGATTCCATGATGAATTTGATACAAGAAAAATTGTCATATCATGTAGGTATACAACCTTTATAAAGATTTATAGGACAAAAAAGTGCAAATGTTAAATATCATAAATTTGCAATTAGATTGGCCATAAAATTTTTCCAAATGTGCGGAAAAAAGAAAATAGGTAGCTGAGTTGAGTGTAATAAAAATGAAAGTTGGATGAATATGTGGTAAAACTATAAAAGATATCCCCACTAAAAGAAAATTAAATCCAAATGATTTTTATTGAACTAATTATTGATAAGAAAATTATTGAATCATAGACTCAAGGTCTATTTGAGGCAATTGCAGCATTTTGTAAAGGTAATAGAGATGTTGTAGGGAAAATAACTTTTTTGAAAACTAATGTGGGTATTATAATTTTTTTTTCCTCTTTGAAAATGCCAGACAACAACTTTCATATAGCTACTACATTCTAGTAAATCTTGTTGTAAGAAATAGCTTCTCCCCATATTGAGCATGCCTCGAAAAAGGATGCACAAAAGCAAAATTTTAAGTCCAACAAGATATTTATTAAGACTTCAAGTGTTCTGAGAGATGTTGGGTTGCTATGTTTTACAAAAATATATCAAGTTATCGGAGAACTAATTGATAATGATATATATGACAAATGAGCATTGAAAAATATCATAATTATAGAGCAAACTTAAACACAGCATTTAAGCAATGCTTAGGTAGCATACTTGTGGCATGGGTCATATGTTTGACTCATAGAAACAACCTCCAGGGATTGCAAGGTAAGACTCCATAAATCAACCCCAATCAAATTATGTGTTAGTGAACTCCTCAGCTATAGTTCATGTCCCTTTTAAAAATAATTATCAATCATATCATGGCCGTTAATAGAGAGGCTTATGGATTGAAAACTGAAAATAATCACATCAATGTCAGTGAATCAATTTCAATATCTGTGTAGGAGAGATTAATTATAAAGATCATTTTTTGTGTTAGAATAATTGATGAGAACAAAAGCATGCTAAAAGATTTTAAAATTGTTTTGATGACCTTAAGATGGCATATAATTGAGTTCATGAGAACTGATTTGTCAAATAATATTAAAATGTGCCTACGAAAAGGCATGTTGGAGTTCATGAGAATTAATTTGTCAACTCATTGGTAGCAGTATAGAGTGGTCAAAAAGATCATGCACAGTTGGACTACATCAAGGACCAACATTAAATGTATATCAAGTGCGTTGAGGGAGACGAGATGCATGTATTATACACTAAAGAATCCCTCTATTTATAATAGATGGATGAGTATAATGTGCCTAGGTACAAAAAAAAAATAAACCTACAGCACTTACTGTATATTGAACATCTTCATATAAAATTTCCTACACTAACATTACCCTTAAGCTCAAGTATACATATCATTTTGCTTTAACACATTAAATAGTCGAGAGAAGGGACGAGGCCCACGAGCTTTTGCAAAAATATCAATTGTAAGATCTGAATTGGATTAAAGGAGTGACAATCTTCTTAGAAAGCACAACTTCTTAAATGAAATGACAATAAACTTTAATATGATTATTTTTAATGGAAAACAGAGCAACTAGCAATATAAATGGAAGCACAATTATCATAGTTCAGAACCACATACTGTATTAATGGAAAACCAAACTCTCCTAAGAGTCTTAAACATAAAATTTCATCTGCAAAATGGGTCAAGGCAATGTATTCAATCTCAGCATTAGATCTTACCACAAGAATTTGCTTATTCTCCATGTGACTAAGCTTCCTCCAATAAAAATACAATATCAAGAGGTCAACTTATTGTCTTAAGCAAATCAAGCATAGTCGGCATCTGTGAATGATTCCACGTTTAAGTGCTTATTTTTTATATATAATAGACCTTCTCTGGTAGACTTCTTGAAGTACTTGGAATACGCAGAACAATCTCCAAAAGTTTTTGCTTTGAACTATGCATGTGCTTGCTCACCACCCCAACATTGAATGAAATGTCAAGCCTTATGACAATAAGATAAATCAAGTTCCCTACCAATCGCCTTTATTGAGACAGACAAACAAAGGATTGCTTGCTATCTAATGAGGGGGCCCACAGCTTTGACAGGTCAGCAATTCTTGGGCTGCAGTTGGAGATTTCCTCTTCTAACACCAAGATCTGTCGGATGATTCCAAGATTCGTGGGATATAATTATTAGAATCAATTAGATTAAATGACTTTCCTCTTCTATTTATTATAATTAATTAGATTAAATGTTTTTCTTTTTCTGTTTATTCTCCTAGAGTTTATATATATATATGTAATGATTCCAAAGAATAAAATTTGAATTCAATTTTCCCTAAACAATTTCTTCATTGTATCAGAGCTTAGGAAAATCCTAAGCCTTCTCTGGGTGCCGGCGACAAACCTTCCTCCCTTTCTTCCAACCGGAGACAAACCTTCCTCCCTTTCTTCCAACATCATCCTACCGATAGCCTCACTTCAAGCACCGGTAGCCCTTTCCCAAAATTCACCTTCTCTTTCAACCTAGAAAAACCAACCATATTCATAAATAGCGAGATCCCATCCTCCTACCCAAATATTACTAGTTTAAACACCAGAAACTCTGGATCTGCAGACAACTCTTCTTCTCCTCCTCTCATCACAAACCCCTCACATGTTGGAAATCGACATCAAAAGGAGAGAGAACGACTATGGTGTGATCATTGTGCCAAGCTAGAACATACAAAGCAGACATGTGGGAAGATTCATGAAAAAACAGCTAATTGGAAGGCAAACAAATCAGCACAAGAAAGCAAGGCAAACTCTGTCAACTCCACACAAGAAGCCATTCCTTTCACCAAGGAGCATTTAGAGATGTTGAAGTTGCTACTTAACAGCACCATGAACCAACAATATTCAAAACCTACTACCAGCCTACACGCTCACTCAGGTATAAAAAGTCAACACTTTGCGTTATTGACTCAGGAGCATCAGACCACATGATAGGAGACATTACATTCCTTCATGACTATCAGCCATATTATTCAAATCGAGTAGTTAAGGTTGTTGATGGCTCAACATCCAAAGTTTTGAGAACTCGTTCCGCTTTTGTCACAGAAGCTATCACCCTTAAATTGGTGCTTTATGTGCTCAATCTTGAGTACAATCTGATTTCCATTAGTAAATTGACTCGTGATAGTAATTGCTTAACAATTTTCTCCAATAATATATATATATATATATTAGGAACTGGATTCGGAGAAGAAGATTGACAATGCTGGGATGTATTTTGGGTTATACTACATCAAGACACTCAAATCCTTAATTGCTGCTAAAAATCATCCCATTGTGAGTCAATTTGTTGAGAGTCAGTCAAGATAGAGAGATTATCATGTGACATTATAGGTTAGGTCATCCAAATTCCATGTATCTTGAAAAGCTTTTTCCCCATTTATTTATTAATAAAAATCCAAGTTTGTTCAAATGTGAAACTTGCCAATTGGCAAAACATATCAGATCATCTTACCCAATTGTTCCTTACCAATCTTCTAAACCCTTTGCCTTGATCTATAGTGATATTTGGGGACCCTCAAAGGTTAAAAATATAAGTGGTGCAAGGTGATTTATGATATTTGTTGATGATCATACTATACTCACTTAGGTTTATTTAATAAAGGAAAAATCTAAAATTGAAAAGATATTCAAATCATTTCAACTGATGATTCAAGACTAATTTGACACAAAAATTCAAATCTTAAAGTCAAACAATGAGAGAGAGTACTTTCATTCTATCATGAGAGAATACCTATCAAGCCAAGCCATAATCCAAGTGAGTTCATGTGCACATACGCCTCAACAAAATGGGGTAGCTGAGAGAAAAAATGAGCAACTCCTGAAAGTTGCCAGATCTATTATGCTATTTGCAAAAGTACCAAAATATCTATGAGGGGAAGTCGTTCTTATTGCTGCATACCTAATAAATAGATTACCTACTCGAGTACTAAAATTTGAAACACCAAGACAAATTCTACTCAAAGCCTATCATTATGCTGGGTTCAGATCATCAAATCTTCCCCTAAAGTTTTTGGGTGCTCTACATTTCTTCATATCTATTTACAAGATAGGAACAAGCTTGATCCAAGATCAAAAAAATATGTCTTTATTGGCTATTCCCTGACAAAAAGAGATTACAAATGCTTTTGCCCAACTTCTAAGAAGGTTTTTGAAACCATAAATGTCACTTTTTTTAAAACAACCCATACTTCAATAGTTCTAAAATTCACGGGGAAAGTAAAGGAGAATTTCAAACTTGGGAGTGGAATTCCTTATTATACAACCAAATAAAGCCCAGTCAAAATCAACAAATATCACAAGAAATCCAAACCACGAGTATTTCTCAAGGTATATCTCCTATGTCTCAACCTCCTATTATCTCCACCCATAAATCATAATCAATACCTGCATAGAGCAGCAATTAAGGAACAACAATACATATACTCAAGGAAAAGAAAGTAAAATAAGCATATGCAGGCTAGTGAGACATATCTTGCACCTATCAAATCTCCTTCAATGGATCCAGCAACTATAGAGATTCATACATAAGAGAAAATTAAGGAAGTTCAAAAGGAGATAGTCATCAAATGTCCAGAAAGAATCATGCACCAAGAATCCAATCGAAAACTTTCTCTCCTATAGCAGATTATCAGACACTTATCAAGTCTTCCTTTTCAAGTTGGATGATGTGCAGATTATGGCCAATATTCAGGAAGCAGTTATAAAGAAACATGGTAGCAGTATTGATTGTATAGGTGGATGACAACATCCTTACTGGAAATGATATAGAGGAAATAATGAAGATCAAACAGGCTCTATCCAAGGAGTTTGTAGTTAAAGATCTAGAATCACTTAGATACTTCCTTGGTATATAGTTAGCTCAATCAAACAAACGTATATTTGTTTCCCAACGCAAGTATACTGAAAGAGACCTACTGAAGGAGAGATCAGCCAATACACCTATGGATCCTAAGAAGAAACTTGGGATAGAAAATGAGGGGGTTCTAGTAGATAAAGAAAGATATCAACGTCTGATAGGAAAGCTTATATACCTCTTCCGCACCCGTCCAAATATTGGGTTTGCTATGAGTATGGTGAGGCAATATATGAGTAATCCTGTGAAGGAGCACATGGAGGCAGTATATCAAATCTTGAGATATTTCAATAACACTCCTGGAAAGGGGCAATTATTCAAGAAAAAAGAAGATAAGAAATTGATCATTTATTCTGATGCAGATTGGGCAGGAAGCCAAGTTGACAGTCGATCGACCACATGATATCGTTTATTTGTGTGGGGGAATCTAATGACATGGAAGGCAAGAAACAATCTGTTGTTTCCAAAAGCAGTGCGGAATCTGAACTGAGAGCATTAGCAGTTACTATTTGTGAAGGTATTTGGATCAGACAAGTATTGATTGAACTAGGAATAAAGATTGACGATGCGATAAAGTTGAATGTGACAATCAAGCCGCAATCAGTATGGCCTAGGATCCAATACATCATGAACATGTTACCATTGATAAATACTTTATATCTGAGAAAATAGAAAACTCAGAAATTGAAGTAGTATATATCCTAACTCATGAACAACTTGTCGATGTTCTAACAAAGGCGCTACTGGGTTCTCTACTTGATAAGTTTGTTTGCAAGTTAGGATTGTACAACCTGTACAACCCGTGCAACCCAACTTGAGGGGAAGTGTTAAATCATACGGCAAGAAGAGGGCCCACGTCTTTAACAGGTTAGCAATTCGTTAGAAGTGTCAAAAATGGGTTGCAAGTCGGCCAGGTCGAACCCAATATTAACTCGCAACTGTTTGACCCGAACCATTTTTGCAAACGGGCCAGAAATTGCAACCCGGACCCGACCCACTGAGTTACCGGGTTAACCTAACCCGACCTGATTCTCGTTCTCCATTCCCGGCATGTTATGCGAGCAAGCATGATGAAATGATCCCAGCCACTGGATTTCCTCCACAGAGATTGGGAATCGATCCACCTGAGGAGATCGATGCAACTGCTATCGTGCTCATCAGAGGAAGAGGTGGAAGACCAGAGGTGTTTTCCTCGATGAAAAATTAGCTTTGCAATAAATTGATTGGTGGAGAACCAGGAATAGTGATACGTCTTGAACCACAAAAATCAGCATACAATAATAAATTTCAACAAAATAACAAAGTTTTATTGCTAAGAAATCAAATAATAAGAAGCAAGATACAATTGATCCTCTTTCGCGAGGAGGATCTTCTCTCCCAAACCCTAGACGCCGCTAGGATCCCTCATAAAAAAAATTACAGCACTCGAGACAAAATTATGCATAAGAATAAAATAAACCCTACTATGGACTTAAATAGACTTCCTCCCTCCCTCCTAAATCAGCCCCCTTCCTAATATATCTCCCTCATTAATTTAAAAATATTTCAATCATGAAAGGATCTCATTAGGAAATGATTTCCTAATTCAATCCCCTTCCTAATATGTCACCCTCCTTAATTTGAAAATAATTTAATTAGGAGAGACTTTCTTAATTGATTTCCTCCTAATATAATGTATTAATTCCCTGTTGGGCCCCATCCCCTTAACCTCCTTTCTTTCCTTGTCCAGCCCTACCCTATCAATATTCCCCACGCCGCCCACCCCACCCCACCCCACCCCACCCCACCCCACAAAAGTTCTGCCTTGTCCTCAAGGTGGAATGCAGGGAACTGCTGCTGAATAATCTGGTAATCCTCCCACGTGGCCTCATGCTATGGTAGATCTTTCCACCGAATCAATACCTCTTTTCTTTCTGTTACTCCCTAGCGCATTCATTTGACTCCTAACGGTTCCAACAACACCTCCATGTCGTCCGTCAAGGTCGAGGAAAGTAAAGAAGAAGGAATATGCTCTTCTATCGTCCGTCACAACTGAGACACATGAAACACTGGATGGATGGCTGACAATGGTGGTAACTGTAGGCGATAAGCCACGGCCCCGATGCGCTCCACTATCTCATGAGAACAAAAATATCTGGGTGATAACTTATCATTTTATCTTCGTGCCAAAGATTTCTGTCTGTAGGAGCAGAGCTTCAAATAAACCATATCCCCCACTTCGAACTGAATGTCCCTTCTTAGTGCATCTGCTTTCCTTTTCATAATTTGCTGGGATCTCAACAAATGCCCTTTCAGTTCTACCAATATTCTGTCTCTGCCCTTCAAATACTACTCTACTAAAGCCACTGGTGTGCTACCATGTCCATAATATATCAAGTGCAGCAGATCTCTTCCGTATAACATTTTAAACTGTGTGGTCTAAGCTACTAAATGATAGGAAGTGTTATATCAATATTCTGCCCATACCAACTATTTTACCCACAACTTGGGTGTGTATATATAAAGCATTGTAAATGAGTTTCCATACTACGATTGACAACCTCTGTTTGTCCGTCAATTTGAGGATGATAAGCAATGCTTCTTTTCATAACGGTGCCCTGCATCTTGAACAAACCCTTCCAGAATTGGCTTAGAAAGATCCTATCTCAATCCGAAACGATCGATTATGGGATCCCATGTAATCTCACCACCTCCCTCATGACTGATACTGCAGTATATGGGTGGCGAAGGGAAATAAAATGTGCATACTTAATCAGTCGATCCACTACCACCATATCGTAGTGTATCCTTCTAACTTGGCCAACCCTTCAATGAAATCCATGGTCACCTCCTCCCACACCTTTTCTGGCAAAACTAACAGCTGAAGGAGCCCTCCTGGAGACATTGCTAAATGCTTGTGCATCTAGCATATGTCACAGCTAGCCACCATCTTCTCAAAATCCTTCTTCATCCCCCCCAATACAACTCCGCAGATAGCCGGCGATATGTCTTTTCGACCCCTGCATGTCCCCCAATAGTCGTCCCATGGAACTCCTGGAGTAAAAAGGGAATGTAAGAAGAGGTCTTTGGAAGCACAAAGCGCCCCTCATGAAGCAACTTCTGTCCCACTACTGAATATCCTAGATGACTATACTTGTTTCCTGCTAGCTCCTCACTAATTTTCTTCAGGGCTGCATCCTATTCACTCTCTCTTCTCAATGCTTCTCAGTCAACCACCAAAGGCATAAACAATGCCATCATCTGGGGTTCCCTAATACACCTAGATAACCCATCTACTGCTTTGTTTTCCATAAGTCATAACCTAATAACTTGGAAAGTCACCTCTGATGCTCCTCAGTTACCATTCTTTGCTACAACAAATACTTCAAACTTCTCTGGCCCATTCTAACGATCAAATGTCTTTCAAGGAGATACGGTTGTCATTTCTAAATGGCCAGCACAATCATTATCAGCTCCCTCTCGCAGATTGATTTAAGCCTAGCTCGGGCCATCAACACCTGACTAAAATAGGCCACTGGCCTCTGGCATTGCATAAGTACCGTTCCTAGCCCAAAACCCGAGGCGTCTGTCTCCACAATAAAAGGCTGGCTAAAATTCAGAAGGGCTAAAACTGGCACACTGGTCATAGCCTTCTTCAACTCCTCAAAAGCCTGGGTGGCCAATTCTTCCCACTTGAAGTTATCCTTCTTGAGTTGTTCTGTCAATGGCCCTGCTATTGATCCATATCCCTTCACAAATTTTCTATAGTAGCTGGTGAGTCTCAAGAATCCTCTCAGTTCCTTCATATTTTTTGTTACAGGCCATCTGAGCATGGCCTCAATCTTACTCTGGTCCGTTGCAACTCCCTCCTGAGATAACACATGCCCCAAATACTCCACTTTGGGCTAGGCAAACGAACATTTTTTCTTATTGGCATATAAGGAGTGCTCCCTTAGGGTCAACAGCACAACTCCTAGATGCTCCAAATGCTCCCATTCAGACCTGCTATAACCAATATATCATCAAAAAAACGAACATAAATCTTAGTAAGTAGGACTGGAATACCCTATTCATCAAGGACTGGAAGGTGGTCAGTGCACTAGTGAGGCCAAACGGCATCACCAAAAACTCATAATGCTCTTCATGCGTCCGAAAGTTGTCTTGTGGATGTCTCCTGGTCGCATTCTAAGCTGATGATATACGGAGTTCAAGTTGATTTCGGAAAATAACATAGATCCATGCAACTCATCTAACAGCACATCGATGACAGGTATGAAAAACTTGTCTGGTACTATTTCCTTATTTAAAGCACGATAATCTACATAGAACCTCCAGCTCCCATCCTTCTTCTTCACCAATAATACAGGACTTCAGAAGGGACTCACACTAGGCCTGATGATTTCAGCTCCAAGCATCTCTCGAATCAGTTTCTCAATCTCGTTCTTCTGGATCTAAGGGTATCGATAGGGGCGAACACTAATGAGGGAAACTCCCTCCTTCAGAACAATAGAGTGCTCATGCTCTCGTGGGGGTGGCAATCCCTGGGGAAGCTGGAATACCTCCCTGAACTGCTGAAGCAAGGGCTGGACAATATCGGGAATGTCCTTTTCACCCTCTGTCTCTCCTCCCTGCAGACTCTTGAGCTCCACCAAGAACCCCCTCCTTCCCCTTGAAGGGCACAAACCATGGTTTTCAATGAAATCATTGCCTTTGATAAGCTGGGGTCTCCCTTAATTACCACCCTTATCCCCTCCACCTGAATCTCCATAGCCAAAGCCTTCCGGTTCACCTTGGTCTCCCCCAAAGTCTGTAACCATTTCATGCCCAAGATCAAGCCAGTACTTCCTAACTCCAATGGAAGGAAATCTTCCCTGATGTGGATCCCTTGCAGCTCTACCACCACAAACACTGATATATCCCTCTACTCCTCTCTACTTTTCCTATACTCATCATTACTTTAAACCCTCTTGTGTTTACCAATTTCATCCCTAGTTTGTCTACCACCTAGTTTGATATGAAATTATGAGTAGTCCCACTGTTCACCAGGATCACCACTGCCTCTCCTCCTATATACCCCCTTACCTTTATAGTGTGATTCGGGTGATTCCCACAAAAGAATTCAATGAAACTTCCGCCACCTCCAAATGCACAATCTCATCTTCCTCTTCTACCTCCTTTAATTCCTCTTCTTCATCCAGCTCTTCCCCATCACACAATGAGAACATGCAATATGCGATTTTTACACCTATGTCCTGGTATAAATTTCTTAGCACATCCGAATCATAGCCCTTTTGCACTCTTATCTTATAATTCGGTCTCAGTCAGCCTCTTGAAATCTCCTCTTAGTCAGGCTCCCGAGCAGCCCTCCTTTGACGTCTCCCTTTTAATTGGTACGGTCTGCACCTTAGGTGCCAGGAAAGTGGTTGTGGTGCGGTAAAAGCCTCCTCCACTGCCTCCTTTACTACTCTTTTGTAGTGACTTCTTATTCTCAATCATATGTGCCAACTCCATCGCCTCTCCCAGGTCATGAGGTCTTGCCACCCATACTACTGCCCTCAACTCTGGTTTGAGGCCTTTCATGAAATTGCTCTCTAATACTGCCTCTGATAACCTCCCTACACGTCCTGACAGAAGCTCAAATCTTTCCCAATACTCCATCACAATGCCCTTCTGTGTCAAGGCAAAGAATTGCTTATAGTAATACCCATCCAGCTAGACTTGAAAGCACTCCAATAAATGTTACCTGAACTCATCCCACGAACAGATTGTGTACCTCGCCTCTCGCCATTGGTATCATGCTCATTCCTTGCCTTGTAAACATAGGGCGACGGCCATCAATCTCTCATCTTCTGTCAACTCGTTCACTGTAAAATATCTCTCCAACCTGTATATCCACCCATGCGTCATCTCCTTCAAATACAAACATTTTCAGCTTCCTAATCTTCTAAACCCCTCTGCCCCAATGTCCCCTTCCGCCACCCATACCTCCCATGGCGCGAGCATTGTGGTCCTTCCACGGTTCCCCATCTTTCTTTCGCCGTTCATATCCCCTTCCTCTCAATCCAGCCCGCCTATCCTCTTCTTCCCATTCCCTCCTCCTTACATACTCCCGACCCATCCACCTTCTCAGAATAGGCTCCAAGTGGGGTGTTTCCTCCTCCTCCCCTAAAATTTTCACCTCCTCGTCTTCTCTCGGCATGTCATCTTCCTGATGACTTCTTGCTCCCAACGGAACCTTTTTAGTATGAAGCTCCAACACCCGCTTCATCATTTCCTTCATATTCCCAAACCTTCCTTCTATCGCTGAAATACGTTCATTTATTGATCCCACTTCCGCTCGTAGTTGCCCTACTTCCCCCTCCAACCTTTCTTCCAATGCTTCAACTCTTTTTCCGACCATTAGTTCCCGGATTAAAGTCTTCCCAGCGAAAAATAGCAACTTTGACATGGTTATGCCCTCCAAACAGCAAAAATTAGTGGATGATAAGGAAGATCACAACATAAATCAAGAACAAAAACCTAGATTTTGGACCAGGAGCGTGCTCTGATACTAATTTGATACGTCTTAAACCACAAAAATCAGCAAACAATAATAAATTTCAGCAAAGTAACAGTATTCTAAATTTTATAGCTAGGAAATCAAATAACGAGAAGCAAGATACAATTGATCCTCTTTCGAGAGAAGGATCTTCTCTCCCAAATCTTAGATGCCGCTAGAATTCCTCACAAAAGAAAACTACAACACTCAAGATAAAATTCTGCATAAGAATAAAAATAAACCCTACTATGGACTTAAATAGGCTTCCTCTCTCCCTCCTAAATCAGCCCCCTTCCTAATATATCTCCGCCATAATTTGAAAATAATTCAATTAGGAAAGGATTTCCTAATTCAGCCCCTTTCCTAATATATGTCCATCCTTAATTTGAAAATAATTTAATTAGGAAAGATTTTCCTAATTGATTTCCTCCTAATATAATGTATTAATTCACTTCTAGACCCCACCCGCTTAACGTCCTTTCTTTCCTTGTCTAGCCCTGTCGTATTAAAGACATGAGGGAATCCAGCATGATTCCAGTGAGATTGGCGGCATGGGTGCCGAATTCTCAGTTGGAAAGAACATCGCAAGGAGAAACCCATAGATTGAGACCGGAGCAATCGGTGATTAACTCTTTGTTGAACTTGGGTGGGATGTCGTAGACGTAAAGCAAGCCGTAGTCTCAGGGGGCTGCCGTGGCCGAGGCTGGAACGACGGCGACCGCAACGGTGACGGCAGGCCGTGGGGCAAATGCGAGCACAGGCCACAGGGTGAGCGGCTGAGTGCAGGGCGGGGTCACGGGCAAGTCGCGGTGCTATGCGGGATGGGGATGGGTTCCGGGTTTATGTCGAGTTTTCGGGTTGACCCGAACCGGACCGAATTTGCAATTGGGTCAGGATTTTAAACCTGAACCCAACTCGCTTCCCAAATGGGTTGACCCTAACCCGAAATTTTCAGGTCAAATTCGAGTAAGGTTTTCGGGTCGTGCCAAATATTGACACCCCTACAATCCGTGGGCTGCAACCGTGGGCTACAGTTGGATATTTCCTCTTCTGATTCCAAGATCCGTAGGATTGATTCCAAAATCTATGGAATATAATTATTAGAATCAATTAGATTAAATGACTTTTTTCTGTTTATTATAATTAATTAGATTAAATGTCTTTCTTTTTCTGTTTATTCTCCTGGAGTGTATATATATATGTGTAATGATTCCAATAAATAAAATTTGAATTCAATTTCCCCTAAACAATTTCTTCACAACTAATAATGACAAACACTCCAACAAGATCAGTAACATATTTTCTCAAAGCAAATGAGACCCCGCTTTGTTGCAAGTAAAATGAACTTAAAAAATGTTTTGATCATCCCAGATCCTTGTTAAAAAAAAGTGTACAATTAGTTTGTTACCTCAAAGATGACTTTTCTGCCACTCCCAGTAAAAATGATAATATCAACATAAATAATCATTGCATGAGTAATAAAGATGGAATGATCCATAGTGCTATTACATAGGCCAATATCAACAAGAGCTTCACAAAAGTTTTCAGAACAAGCTCAAGGGCTATGTTTAAGCACATACATAGGCCAATATCGGCAAGAGCTTAGCAAATTTTTCAAACCAAGTTCAAGGACTCTATGTAAGCGCATCTATAACTTCTGAAGTAGAAATATGTGATTCTCAATATAAACAACTAAACCAAATGTTTGCTCCATCTAAATTAACTCATTCAAGCTGACATAAAAGAAGGCATGGCTCACGTCCATTTTACAACATTGATCAAATTTGATTAATAGTATAATAGGAGAATTTTGATCGAGTTAAGTCTAACAACAATAACATCAAGCATTTACCCCACTACGTAGGGTCAGCTACATGAATCATTTTTCTTCATTGCGTCTTGTTAAGAGTCAAATTCTCATTTAAATCCATAAAAAGATCATTTCTAATACTCTCTAACCAAGCCTTCTTAGGTCTACCTCTACCTTTTTTAACATAGGCCAAATCTAATATATCCATTATCCTAACTAGATCATCCGAAGGCTGATGTTTTATGTGACCAAATCATTTCTCACTCTAATCTTATCTGTCACTGGAGCTATTCCAACCTTTTCATGTATATACTCATTTTGCATTATGTCTCTCTAAGAGTGAAGTCACTCATCCACCTGAGTATCCTTATCTTTGCAACACTTAATTTAATTTTATATTTCTCTTTTAATGCCCAACATTATGTGTCATAAAGCATGGCAGGTCTCACCATCATCTGATAAAATTTTCCCTTAAGTTTGAGGGTACTTTTTTGTCACACAACAAGCTTGATGCATTCATCAACTTCAACCATCCAACTGGAATTCAACTAATAATATCCCCATCTATTTCACCATCACTTTGAACTATAGACCCGAGATATCTAAAATGTGTACTCTTTTTAATGACTTGATCGCCCCAAGTCACAAACCATTAAACTCTAAGGTTGCCATCATAAATGGGAGAAAATGTATAAAAATCCTGGTTTAAAATTGCATAAATTGAGGCACACCTCAGAGTAAGGCGCATGTAATGCTGCTTTAGGCTTACATGTACAGTGGTACAAAGAGGCATATGCCTCAATTGTTTGAGGCATGCAATGAGGTATGCCTTGAGGCATTTCAGGGAACTAAAAGTAAAGGCTAAGATTCATGAGGCAACCTATAAAGGAAATGGGTATGCCAATGAGAACATGATTATTTGTTTTTCAAATGGTTAAACTTAATAGCACCACTTAATAAGAATCATCATAAAGACAGATGTTGGCACTGAACACGAATAATGAGAGTTTAGTCTATAGCTAATGCTAATGATAGTAAAAAAGAACTGGTTCAAATGGATCAAAAATAACTAATCTATATAACGTGAGCTATGGTAGAAAGTATTGTTGGTACTCAAGTTAGACAAAAATTTTCTTTTTGTCAAAAATAATTCATTTGATACGTTGATCTTTTTATGAAGAAATATAAAGCCTCATTGCCCCCATTAACTAACATAATCCAATAATGGCATGCAAAGTACACCATATACAAGCAGTGCCTTCATTTTAGTTTTCATTCTTCCACAAAATCCTTAATTTCAACCTTTAAAGTTACATATTCCTCTATAAGTACAAATAATGCTTATGTGTATGCCAATCTTTGGCTTGTAACAAATAATTACTTTCAACAAAGTTCCTTTCAAGGAAAAAAAATAGATTAAAAAACACCAACTAAACACTCATAAAATTAATTGACAACACAAGATATCAAAAATAAGAGTACATCTCAATCACTAGATCAAAGGCAAACCTTCTTCTCAAAGGCAAGTTTGTTTAGCTCTATCAGGGTCACAGTATTATGGCAGCTCTGACAAAATCCATAAGTTCCTCTTACACAAACAAATTTAGTTTCATCAATAACACATTCTTTGCAAAAAGAAGTTGTGCACGTGTAGCACATATAATGAGCAGCTTTTTGGCAGGTACTGCATATGTGCCAACCTGTTATACAAAGACAAAAAACATCAATATTCAAGAACAGTAGTCAAACAAAAGAGTCACTACAGTTTAAAAGTAAAGAAATAACATTTAAGAAGTGTTGAATGATCAAACCGACAATTCAACTACTAAGGATAATCCAGATAACCAACGTCCTAAATTATTATAGCAATCATAAATTAATTAAAGAAGACAATTGAGGTAATTTTAGAGGCCACAGAATTTGGATTTTGCTCTTAGATAGGGAGGAAAGAACTCAAGTTGTTTTCAAATATTACAAAAAGGAAACTTACAAACTCAATTATCCTACTAAGAGATAGGATAACAGGTTAACACAAACAACTTACAACAAAACTCTGACTACAATATCCCAGATTTCTAAAAAGAAAGTTTGATTTATTTTCTATCCCTTCACTTCTCTTACCTATCTCCTATTCAAATTATTCTCCTGAAGCAACCATTGAATTATCACTATTTGATTTTTAGCAGAATAGCTCATCATCATCACAAAAATTTCATTACATCTATCTGAACTCCAAATATAACCATAAAACTAATAGAATGTAGCATGGCATCATAAGCTTGATCCTTAGTGTCTTTAGAATCCTCTCTAATTTCCACATTAGTTAACCACCATGCTTCATTAGTTTCAGCATCACATTATAAACAAGCATTTCAAGCTGGTATTCTTGATTGAAATCAGACAGCATGCAAACTAAAACTCTGCATTAATCAGCCACGTACATCAGTTAAGCTTTCCAAATCAGAACAACCAAGAATCAAGTGTAGAAAGTTGCTATAATCCCAAGAGTAAAATGTATGCTTCCCCCAAACACCGCCTATTTTAACTAATATGCACTAACCACTTCCAACTGCATAGGTCTATCCAACCACACACACATAAAATCGGGAAAGCAATGCGAATGATGAATTAGCTAAGCGAGAAAAGAAAAGTGGAATCAGAACAGTACCGCAGTTCCATTTTCCCTTTGAACGGAAGAAAGCATCGTCCCGACTCACACAAGTAGGATGATAAGCTTTGTAACACCCTCTGCAACAAAAACAACGAATCAAAACAAAAATAAAACTAAAAAAATTCCAAACAAGATCTCTCTTAACAAAGCCAAGAAACCTCCTGTTACAAGCCACGAGATTCGGATTCCTCCGATCGAAGCAAACGAAGCAGACATCCTCCCGTTCCTTCTTCCTCACCGGCGGCGGCGCCTTCGCCTCAGGATTCTTCCGCGGCCGCCCTCGCTTCCGCTTAACAGGGCCACTATCCACCACTTCCACCATCACCGTGGAGTTTTCCTCCACCGCGACGCCGACGGTATTCCCCGTTTCAGCCATGGAGGCCACCACGGTATCATCTACCGCAATCATCGTCTCAGCATCCAAAGCCACACTAGCAGAAACGTCTTCCGTTAAAACCACTTCACCCGCGGGTTCAGAAGCTGGAGCTACATCATCAGAAGAGGAGAGTGGCGGGTTGCCCGTATTGGGAGCTCCCTGAAGCGATTCTCCGTACTCAGCCTCGTCGCAATGCGAAGAGAGCTCAACCGGAGCCTCCGGCGCCTCGTCCTCGTGGAGTGATGGCATCTCGTTGCCGGGCTGGTCGATCAGTTGGTGGAAGTCGGCGGCGTGGAAGTCGAGCTCGGCGTCGGTTTGGTCCATGAAGGAGTACTAGGGTTTCGGAAAAACCCTGGTGCTGTTGGGAGTATTGGAGGCGAGAGATAGGTCGGGTGCTCGCGGGCTCGAGCACGAGAGGTGGAAGTGGGAAGAAGACGAGCAGTCGGAATGAGGTGAGAATTTTACAATTTTCCGCCGATGGTTTTGCGCTTTTTTTTTTTTTCAAGACTTGTTAAAAATGGTAGAACGTGCACAGGAGGATGGGGTAAGAGTAGCAGGGTACGGTTGTTGTACGTGCGTCGCCGATAAAAGAAAGTCGGCCCGGCTCTGATTTTTATTTTTTTTTTTTACATTTATTATTTTTTTTTTTTAGAAAAATGGGCGTCTAAGCCCGTATATTAATCACCCAAGTTATAAAAAATCAAAATTGACAATTACACGTATATAAATAATGCCCCCCAAACCAAAAGGAAAAGAGAAAATGCGAAAATTGCGAAAAAACAGACTCAGAAAAATAAGGACTACATCAGATAGGCATGAATGCCCAGCACATAATAGTAAGCAATGAATCGAGCCATAGAGACACAGATTGCCCGAAGCCATCACAGCGCCTCAGTTATAAACCTTCCACGTGATCCTGGTTGCCATAAGACCGTCCAAGGATGCAATATTAATGTAGTCCTTGACTCATCATCATCCCAAAATCCTAAAAAAAAAAAAAACAGCCGCCAAGAAAGCACGATTGCGAGAGGCTGAAAAGGAGCGAACCTCACAGAAAAAAGAATTGAACTCAACATAACAGCTGCAAACACACCCCAACTGCAAGCCACAGCATCTGCGGCCAATAAAAGCCTCAGGAAGATGAATCTTCCGCAAAAAGGTAGAACGTGCCCAGCTAGCAACCAGGAAAGGCAAATCAGGCCAGAATTTCCGCAAAAATTTCCTTAAGATGCTCATAAAATTTCCACTGCTTAGATTTAGCATGAATAGCAATAATGATAGCACCTTTTAAATCATCAGGGCTTCTCCAAACATTGCTAAATCTTCTATTGTTCCGTTCCCTCCAGATAAAATATATCATACAAGCCAAAGTAAGAAAACAGAATTGTTTTTCTGATTTGCCATATTCTCGATAGGTCTCCAGAAAATCATAAACTTGCAATAAGTTGGGCCTTAGAAAAAATTTAAGCGTCAAAGGGAGCAAAGCAGTAAGGATCAAGAAAGCAAAATCACAATCAAAGAAAATATGAGAGTGAGTTTCCAATTTTTCAAGACAGAAAGAGCAGTAGGGGAAAGCAGGAATACCCCTCCTAGTAAGATTATCAGCAGTTTTCAGTTTCCCTTTTATGGCCATCCAAGCATAACATGTAAAGCGTTATGCATAACCCTTGTGCCAAATGAATTTAGACCAAACCACATGATCCAACTCAGAATAGTAAAAAGCCGTTAATTTTCTGGAAGGAGGAGAAGGGGAGCCCTCCCAGGTAAGCACCGATTGCTCCCCCTGAATGTCAGTATTCAAAATAGCAGACTTAACTTCAGCAGGTAAAAACTCGGATAGAGCCCAATGATCATCAGAAATGAATTCATTAACCCGCCTATGGGAAAGCCTGTGAGAATAGAATATTTTAGCGACAGTTTTCATATTGCACCAAGGGTCCCAAAGGAAGGAGAGTTTACAGTTTTTGTGAACCAAAAGGGAAACGGATGGTAGAATGGATGCAGCCGTTTGACAGAACTATTTCCAAAATTTCGAAGTAGAAATAGGTGGAGATTTCCAGGGAGACTCAAATTTCTCCCTATACCAAGAGCCAATTAAAGTGTCATTGTTATACATCCTTAAAATAAAAGAACAAGCCATGTTATGGTAGAGAGAATCAAAGGATGGAAGACCTAATCCACCCTTGCATTTAGGTAAAACCACAGACTTCCAAGATATGAGGTGAAGCTTCTTGTCCCTAATGTTACCAAAAAAAAGAAATTTGAACAAATTTTAGAGATAAATTTTCTGCAAGCGTTAGGGATAATCGCACCACGAATCCAATAGGCTATAGCGTTGGCAATAGTGAATTTTAAGTATTGCACTCTACCTGCAAAAGAAAGAAATTTGACTTTCCAACCATCAAGTAGAGTAGAGATTCTACTCAGGAGGGGTTGGAAGTGAGAAAAATTAAGTCTACTGGTAGAAATGGGAAGGCCCAAATAAGTGATGATAGAGTTCTCCACCCGAGAAATCCCAAGACAAGCAGAGATCTCCTGATCAATAAGAATTTTCTTAGAGGTGAGCATGGAGCTTTTGATGGGATTGATATGAAGACCAGAGGCATCAGAAAATCTATGAAGACTATCTTTCAGAAAGTTAGCATTCTCAACCATGGCTAAGCCAAAAACAAGGAGATCATTAGCATACATGAGATGGTTGATACTGAAGTTATGTTTGTGCAGCCCTTTAAATGAGTTTTGATCCTGGTTATCCAGACAGGAAGATAAAGCATCCATAACAATATAGAAAATAAGGGGGGAAAGAGGGCATCCCTGCCTAAGCCCCGAGGAGGAATTAAAAAAACCCTCCAACGCACCATTAAGGCAAATTGAGAAGTGAACCTCAGAAATGCAACCTTTAATCCAAGTGATAAAAACCTCCGGGAAACCCTTTTGTCTTAACATGTTGATCAGAAAGTTACGGGAAACAGAGTCAAAAGCTTTCTTTATGTCCAGTTTAGTGTAAAAATAATTTTTTTGACCTTTAAATTCCCTTAAAACTTCTGAGGCAAGAATGATGTTGTCGGTAGAGCATCTCTTAGCAATGAAGCCAGATTGACTCTCATGAATAATGGTAGGAAGAATGGGCTTCATCCTATTAGCAATGATATTGGCCACAATTTTATAAAACATATTACATAAAGAAATAGGTATGAAATCTGAAATAGAATTGGAATGAGTACCCTTAGGAATAAGGGTAATGGCTGTGGCCTTAGCACCTCTAGACATCTGCCCAGAGGAAAAGAAATATTTCACAGCTCTACATAATTGAAAACCAATGATGTGCCATGTATGTTGATAAAAACTAAAGGAAAAACCATCAGGTCCCGGGGCCAAGGTGGGGACACCAGTAAAAACAACCTTCTTGATTTCATCATTAATAACAAGAGCTATAAGACCATGAAGTAAATGCGTAGGTATTTTATTTCCAACCGGGATGTTATAAGAGCTTTCCAAAGGAGGGGTGGGAGCATTATAAAGATCTTTAAAGTGGCCAATAAGAGCATAAGCCATATCCTCATGGGAAGAAAGCAGCCTAGAAGGGGAAGCAAGTTCCTTAATAGCATTTCTGTTTTTCTTAGATCTAATCTTGGCATGTAGGAAACCAAGATCATCCTCCCCTTGGGAGAGCCAATAAGCTTTAGCTCTTTGAGAGATCCAAGAGGACCAAGCAGCTTGAATGGAAGCTAGCATGCCATTAGCCTTCTTAAGAGAAGAGTTCAAGACAGGGTTCAAAGGGTCCTTATGAATCTCAGATAAACATTGGTGTTGTAAGTTTTTCATTTCCCGAATGCCATTAGAAATGTAATGAGAAGAGCTCCAATTTTTCCCATGGATAGCTTCCTTAAGGTGTCTCAAATAGTCATAAAAGGCGGCAATAGGACTAGCACAGATTTGTCTATCAAAAACCAAGAGAACCTCCTCCCAAAACTCATCCATTTTAGTCCAAAATTCTTTAAACATGAACCTAGAGAAGGTTATTTTAACCGGTGAGGCTGACAAAATCAATGGTGAATGATTTGAACCAGAGGGGGGATCAACTTTGTAGTAAGCAGCTGGGAATAAATCTAGAAAGGCTGTATTAACCAACATTCTATCAAGCTTAATATGAATGGGGGAGTCAATCCTTTGGTTAAACCAAGTGTAATAAAGCCCCACAGAAGTGAGATCTTGCAAACCAGAGTCAAAAACAAAATTATTGAGCTCCCCCAATCTATCAGAAGACAAAAAGTTCCCACCAGCTTTTTCGCAATCAAATCTACATCAGTTGAAATCCCCCATGATAATCCAAGGAAGATCAATACTAACAGAGAGATCAAGAAGATCTTCCCACAAAGCTTTCCTATCTTCCAGGAGATTAGCGGCATAAACAACCGAGAGGTAAATAGGGTGTAAAGATCCAGCTTCAACAATGCCATGAATGACTTGGGAAGAGGAAAAAGAAGGGGTGAAGGATAAATGAGAAGAATCCCATTTAACCCAAATTCTGCCCAGAGAAGAAAAGTTAAAATTGTCACAACTTTTCTCATTTTCAAACAAGACATAGGAAAAAGAAAATCAAGGGTCGCTAGCAGAAGAATGATGGATTTTAGCTTCTAAAATACATAAAAGCTTAAGATTGTAGGTGGCAATAAGGTCTTTACAAAACTTGGCTTTGACTGGGTTGTTAAACCCCCTAACATTCCAAGCAGCTATAGAGGGAAGAGACATGGATTACTTGGGGGATTTGGCCTTTTTAGTCGATTTGGTTTTGGCTTTTTTGGTTGGAGACTTGTTTTTCCCAGAAGGATGTTTAGTGGAGGAGGAGGCTTTGGAGATAGTAAGTTTGGGAGGGCGACCATCATCTATTTTAGAGGAAGAAGAGAGTTCCTTCTCTAAGATATCACCTTCAGGAATTACAGGGTTATCCACTTGAAGCGAATCAAAGCTATTCGCAAGAACGACTTGAGAGGGTAACATGAGCTTTTGAGGGAGGGTTGATCTGAAGAAGAGGCATCTTCATGAGGAAGATTAATATTAAGAAGAAGCGGATCTTTATCAGGAGTGGAATCAGCCAGCGGTTGCAATGTAGTTCTTGAGCGGAGTTGTTCCGGAGGAGTAGAAAGTGAAGTGAAGGTGGCCACAGGTAGTAAGGAAGGTTCAGCAGGAGGTGTGGAGGCTAGAGGAGGAATAAGGGGGGTCACCGGAGGCTGAGAAGCGGATCTGGCAGCCTTAGAAATGGGGTTCCTGCTTTTACTTCTGCCACGGAGAATCGGTTTAGGGGGGAGAGAAGGTTTCAGAGCAGGATTTGAGGGACAAAGGGCATAGGGGTGAATGAGAGAGCCACACCCCTCGCACTTTGAAGGTTTACAATCGTAAATGACTTTAAGCGACAATTCTTCCTCGTCAATTTCTAAGGGGATTTCTTCCGGCAGAGTAGAATTCTTATCAACATAAACACAAATTCTTGCAAATGTGAGCCTAGTCCTCTTAGCAGTGAGAGAGTCAACATATAACAGTATACCAATATAGCTAGCTATTTTAGATATACTTGCTGGTGTCCAGAGAGCAAGAGGGAGGTTAAGGATTTTTATCCATAGAGGAATAGTAGCTGATTCATCCCTCTTAGGTTGAAATTTCAGAGACCACCTTTGGAGAATGAACGGCTTACTGAGAAGAAACCAAGGGCCACCGGACCAGACCATATCGTAGTCCTCAACTGCAGTGAATTTCAGGAGGAAGAAGTCTTCAGCTAGAGAGAGAAGTAAAAGGGAGCCTTTAAGTTTCCATGCTTTGTTCATGGCCGCCAGTAGACGTTCGTAGTAAGGATGTTGTCCGATGGAATATCCCACAAGAGAAAGATTCCACAGAGATTTGCCTTTCGTAAGGTCGTTATAAGAGAATAAGAGCTTCTTTGTCGGGTTGACAAAAGTCATCAGCCACTCATCCCGATCCAAAGGAGACGCTGAGAGGTTGTGGGCATAGGAGGAGGGAAGCTGAGAAGGAGGAGCCCCTAGCAAGGAAGGACCCTGAAGGGGAGGGAAATCCAGGGGATCCAGAGCCATCACGGCCAAGTGGCCAGAAGGGCACGGAGGGAACCAGCCGCCAAGAAGTCCAAAACTCTAGTAGAGCGCAAGCCGTGGGAATTCCCAAATAAAAAAATAAAAGGTCATTAACAATATCTTTCTATCCTTTTTTACATTTAGGATAATTAAATTAAATTCACATAAATCATATAATAAGAATTAAATTTTTTAGTTGGTAATTAAAATTTTCAACCAATAAATCAAGTTGAGCTACGTTAATCAGAAATTTGAGATATTATTTTAAAAAATGGTCATAATATTATGATATGAATAAAAATTGTTAGGATAAATTTTAAATTTTATTTTTATTTAGGATAATATAATACATATATAATTTATGTGTACTCATCTAAAAATAGATTTAGATATTTTAAAGTTCATGATCAAAAATTCAGGTTTTGTTTGTGACAGTTTTTTTTATAAAATAGCTTATCAATAAAAAAAAATTAATTTGAAACTTTTATATTAAAAAATTGTTTTAGAAAATAGTAAGAAAGCTATTACAAACAAAGTTTTACTCAAGATATCATACACCAATTTGTTTTCATAAAAAATGATCATATCTTAAATGAATTGCTATTAGAATCCATTGGATTCATTCAATTTAATCTCAAGTAGAGTTAAGTTTGATTATAAGTTGGTTCATTTTGATCAAAATTCAAATTTAGATACATCATATAAAAATTCACTTGATTGGGCATAAATTTTGAAGTAATATTTGTATTAAAAACTTTTAAAATTATGTTTGGAATCATCCAAACTTCGATTTCTCTAAATTTATGTTCAAATTAAATATCTTGATTAGATGAATATAATAACATTAAACGTTATCCGATTCATTATAGGAAAATCATTAAAAACCGATGGAAATTCCGGCGGTCCAAAGAGCCGCCGGAAAATCCGCTGATTCTATGTAAGTTTGACACATTTACTGGCGGAGTGACCTCCTGTTTCAAGTAAACAAATTCCACTGGTATAATCCCTATTTTGTCCAACCTTTTCTTTCTTCCTTATTTTCACGCGTCTCCATCCTAGAGAAAGCTAAGACCCCCTCTCATCGCCTTCTTCCGACCTTCTGCCCTACCCAACGCCAGCCTTTAGCCTCCTCTCCCCAGCCACATGTGATCTCCTCTCCTTCCTTGGTCTTCTTCCTTTCCACTTTTGTTTGAAATTTAAACTTTTTGTTTTCCACATTTGTTTGAAACTTATATATTTTAGAATAAACTGGACTATAGTTTCATTTGATTGATATGTTATCCTAGTTCCTATGAAGGTCTTGCACCTCCATGATGATTTTGTAGATAATAATGAGTTTATCATGCATGTGTTTTCGTAGGTTGCTTTAGATGCTAAGATTATTTGATAATAGGTATGACTATTTTCTTCCAAATGTCCTGAAAGTGGAGGAGATCTATCATAGATGAGGGCCTGAGGTAATTAACAAGACAAGCTATTTGATATTTTGGCAAAAAATTATACAAATTATTGTCACATATAGTTTCATGAATGTATTCCATTACATTTTTAGGATATAATACATAATATGCATAATATAAAAGAAAAATCTTTTAGAAATTACACCCGATAGTATATAATTTTATAATAATATAGATTCACAGGTCTATTCAAACATGATTGAATCAATATCTAAATATTATTATTTCAATTCAATTGTGTAGTGTAGCACTATGTTGTAAATATTATTATGTTTTAATTCATATCTATTTAGATATGCCATATCATAGCTATCGTGATTATTCTCTGAAGTGATATTGCTATTGGATTATTAACTATTATGGTATGATTATTGTATTGAACTATGTTGTGTTATACTTATTGGTTTACACCATGTCCAAAGTATGATTGAATCTTGCTCAAATCATATTCGAATAGTGTTCTAACCTCTGTTCAACCATGTTCGAACTTTATTGAACATGATTACGAGCATGATTTGAATATGGTTTAAATATTACTCCAATATGATTTCAGTCTTATTCGAATAAAAGGGTCTTGTGTAGTTGAATAGTTTTATTATTAAAGTTTATTATTGATAATGCATCAACACAATTCATAAAAACAAAGAGGTCTTTGACCAGTTGAATTATTTTCACTTAGACAATCCGCCTACCCATCAATTGACTCAAAATGATGAGTGTTAATCAATTGTCTCTCTTGACAAGAGATGCTTTTCTTTTAAAATAGATAATAGTCTATCACCCATGCAAGTTTGAGGGACTTTATCTTCATTATAATTTTTATACATGTAGGTGAAATCTTATAATATTTTCACATGTAAGTCAAATAATAAAATAAATTAAAAATAGCTAGTAAATAAGTTATTAATGAAAATGAAATCATAAGAAAATTAACTGGTTTTATCAATAGCTTAAACCAAAGCTCTATGAATGAGTAGTGGTTCTATGAATGAGTAGTAAGAGAAAATTAATTAGTTTTATAATACTGAATTTTTATATATTTTTAATTTTAGGATTATTAATTTAACATCCACAAGATTATTTAAGAAGAGAGCTTTTGGATGTATAATAATTTATTACCAGGATGAAAAGGATTGATAGATAAATTTATTGAGGGAGTTGAGACTTTCATTCAAGTTGCATGTCAACTACCTTCGTTTAAGTCTGATAGAATGTTTAGATGTCTATGCTTAAAGCACAAAAAATAAAGCTTTTATTAAGCTCGATGATGTTAAGGTTAATTTATATCGTAGTGAATTTGTTTTAGGATATTAGTTACGGACCTCACATGGCGAGTACGAGCCACTTAGAGATACTCATGCCAGTTCATCCATTGCTTCTAGAATAATAAATGAAGATTAAATGAATAGATCGTATGAAAAACTTATTTTTGATGCAGCAGGTCCAAATTTAAGAGCAAATATAGAGGAACCACCAAACCCATAAATAATTTTTTTTAATTACTACATGCTACTCAAAAACTAATTTAGAATGGTTGCATAACTCATTTAAAATTATCGATTACTGTTAGGATGCTCATTATCAAAATTGAATATAATATTTCTCAGGAATTCTTCAATGACTTCATTTATCTTCTCAAGGAAAAAAATTAAGCAAATAATTTAATCCCCATAAATTTGTATCGAACAAATAAATTAGTTTCCAATTTGGGTCTCACCGTTATAAAAATCCAATATGAAGCATGAAATATTATATGTAAAATCCACATGGCTTATTGCACTCAGCTAATGTCTAGTAAACTTACTTGTATATATAATATATTGTTTAAGTTAGAAAAAGAAGTTTTGAAAGGTTAATTTTCTTTGGGGGAATTTAATTTTTAGAATTTCAATTTTAAAATCGAACACTTTATTATGAATGATATATCATCTTGAAAGGTGAACATATCATTCTCTAATAGGTTTAGATTACAAAATTGTAGGTTCATCCTAATTATTATAGTTAAATTCAGGGAAGAACTACATATGACCCCAGAGGGTCAAAATGATGTTCGATCTAATATTTGACTGTGATAATCTGGATAAAGGATCATTAATTTCATAATCAAAATTATAATAATAGAATGATTTATCTTTTTAAAGATAGAATATATTATTTATTATCAATCACTTGAATATGATGATAATGATCGTTGACTTCGATTTTCCTAAAGATAATTAATTGAATTTTGAAAACATGATTTTAAAAATTTAATCTGAGTTCTAAATATCCTATGAGCGTAAGCCCTCATAGTTAATTATATAGTATGAAATCTGAGTTTCCTATGAAAACTCTTAATTAAAATAATGATAGAAATTTTATCTTGAATTTTTCAAGGATTGATATCAAAGGATTGAAGCTACAATTTCAAATAAGAATTGAACAAAATTGAATACTTATTTCTGGAGGTTAAAAGAGGAGAGGTAGGAGGCATTTTGAGATTCTAAAATAATTCAGAAATGTCCCAACCAATTCTATGTGTTGGGCTTTAAATTTTGGATTAAAAAAATTTGAATTTAAGTTGACCAATTTATTAGAATGTTGGGATTACATTCCCGAAGGGTTGGGGACTTATAATTTTAAGTCTGCCCTAGATCCTAAATTTAAATTGGGCACTAAATGAAAGTAGCCCAAACCTTGTTAAAGTACTATAAATTTAAACTTACCCTGGCCTGAATTGGGGAGCTAGCTAACCACCTAGGTGCTTAAAATTCAAGAGTCTGATCGTTAATGAAAGAGTGGTAGGGACGTTGATTAATTAAGTTTGAAATATCAGGGTAGACATCTATAGCAGATCCTAATTGGCCCCTTAATATATATAGGGTGATTAATGTTTGAAATAAAATATAATTAGAATTTTAAATATTTTTAATTAATTTATAATACAATGCATGCAAATTGACTTGATAAATATATAAAATTTGTATGAAGCATTTTTAAAATCAAGCTTAGAAAATAAATTTTATCCTAAGGATTGCACAACTTTCTCCTGACAGGACTACACCATAATATGACAGGTGGCCTGCTAAAACTCACCGACGAGGAGGTGCCTAACAAGGTAGAGAAGATTAAAATATGAATGTATAAAAAAACTTTCGATGGTCCCGAGCTTACTTCTTAAAATATTAGAGTTTTTATGTGTGCTTAAAATTTTTAATTTAATTAAAGTAAAAAAATTTTGAATCGTACACTCACGAGCCTCCAATTGTTCCGGCTAAAATAAAAATGACATACAATAAAAAAAGTTAGAAAAGACATAATTTTTATTACACAATCAAAATAAATAAATAAATTAAATTAATTAAATATATTCAAAGTCTATTTGGCAAGTGCTACTTAATATTATAACATGGGTCTGCAGAATTTAAAAGTGGCCGAGTACCACTAACAACAACTTAGATTCTACTCTTAAGACTAACACAAGTAACTTTGAGAATGAGATTCTTCTTGATCTTTACTTCTTCGTCCTTCTGCGAGCTTCTTGGTTTCATCGAATTCGGATATCCAAGTGAAAAGAAACTCCTCCCCGAAGGGGTGTTATTTTTTCACTTTGGATTCTCAAAGTATCCTAACTTGGATCTCCAAATGGAAAGGAACTCTCCCTCCTCTTTAGATTCTAAGTTAGATAACTAGTATCCCATCTCAAAATCACTTTATCACTACAACTTAATTAAAATTAAATTACATTACATAAAATCAAAAAATCTAAACTCAAATATAACTTATAGGGTTATCCTAAGAAAATAAGATCAATATTACACCCTAGGCAATTTTATGTATCAAAATATTCAAATATCAATCATAGCCATACTTGATCATTCTCTTTTTAAATTAAAGGAGGACTTAGCATTTTACACATGTAGAAAACTTGTTAATTAAAAGCTTAATTTTTGCCCCTTTTATTTTATGGCCCTGTACGAGCAAGGCCCCTTACAGAAAATCATGTGAGCAATCAGATTATTCATAATCTAAGAGTAATCTAACACTCATCACATCAATTCACATATTACATATAATTAACATTTAATTAAATAATCACATCACTTAATTTTAGTAACCAGCATGTAGTGAAAATACGAAAAATCTAGTATACACAAGTAGTAGAAAAGTAAACATCAGCCTAGCCTAAAACTAGAGTTGATCGTTATAGCAAACTATTTAAAGTGTGTGAAGTAGGTTTTGTGGCTTGGATATAGGTCTTATGTTGGGTAATTTGTTAAAGTTGTTTATTATTTTGATTGGTTGAAAGGCTTAAGGGGTTTTAATTTGAATTTAAGTATTAATGTCTTAATGTCAATTTTAAAATATATTTTAAATATTAATTGATTATTACTTTTATTTATATCAGTGTCGTGAAGTTTATTTCACCTTCCTTGGGACTAAGTTAATAGCCTTGTAGGCCCGAGTTACCTAGTAATCAGTATTAATTAATTGATTTAATTGGTTAAGCTTAAGAGGGTTGATAATTTTTAATTAAATTTAATTGGTTGATAATTTTAAAGATTTAAATTAATTAAGAGTGTCATCAACTGGTTCATGGCGTTGTCACTGTAAGTACGACAAAATAAGCCTCCTTAGGACACGTAGCCCTACAGCCCAAGGAAGTCCACCCTAAAAATCAGGTTAACATAGTTATATTAAGGATTTAATTTGGTTAAGTAATTATTAATCAATTAAGTTTAAAGTTTTGTACTCCATTGAATCTATTCGTGGCGTTGTCATAGTGAACTCAAGGAATTAGACCTCCTTAGGATACTTAGCCCCACAGCTCAAGGTAGTCCATCCTAAAAAAAAATTTATCTTTGAAGTACTTATTGTGTATTAAAGGATTCGTTCATTGATTTTATTAATCAAGTTAGAGTTTTCTGAATTTTTTATTGATTATTGATTTTTTTGATATTTTTTGGAATTATTTAATATATTAAATTAAAGGGTTAAAATTTGACATTTTAAATTTGAATGAATTTTAGAAATTTAAATTTTTTTAAATATTCGACCCTAATATGAGTAATTAAATACTAAGTTTGCTGGAATTGAATTTTTCTATATTTAGTTATAAATTTTTGAAGTTTTGACATAAATTTAACTTAAGGTTAACCAAAAAGTTGATTTTTAAACTTCGATTTATTTTTGGAGGTTTAACTTTTTTAATAAATATTAGACCCCAATTGGAGTCCAATGTCTTTGAGTTTGTTCAATTTAGAATTTTCTAAAATTAATTATGATTTTTTAAAAGTTGACTATTTAACTTAATTATTTAATTGTTTTAATTAAATGACTTTTAGTGATTTGAATCCAAATTGATTCCAAATTTCTTGAAATCATTCCCAAATGTCAAGAATGACCCAAGGGAGTGTTCACAAGTGTTTGAGAATTTTTTGAAAATTTTAATTATTTTTAATTACTTAAATTAATTAAATATTAATTTTAATTTAAAATTAAATCAAACTTAAAATTAAAGTCCAATGAAGGGGCTGTTAATTTTTTTATAAAGGGTTTAATTATAATCAATTTGATATATTATTTATAATTTTAAAATATAATTTGAATTTTTTATAAATTTTCAAAGTTTTAAGCTTAATTAATGTATTAATTTTAAACTAATTAAATAATTGACTTAATGATTTTTAAATTAGTGGAAAATTTTCCTAGGGCAGAGGGTGTCACTAAGTTTACATGTTTCAAGTTTCATCCCTAATGGATGTATATTTAATTCTCTAAAAAGTTTTCCTAAATTCCTAGGGTAATTATTATCCTTAATTACCTCAAGATTACATGGGATTGAAATTGATGTCTTCTAACCCTTTAACATAATCAAAGTGCACACATCACATCATTCAAAGAGCCTTAAAACTAAGTGCACGTACAATCTAAGAAAAAAATCAAAATAGAAATGATTTTGATAATTGGAAAAACTTAAAGGATGGATAACTGAAACTTAATTACTCATTAACCACTCCCCATTAAATCAATTCAAGCATGTTAAATCCCTATTCAAAATTTTAGAACTCACTCAAATGCATGCAAAAGAACTAAAATATATAATTTAAAATTATTCTTTTTCAAAATTATATATTAAAATATAAATATTAAATTTTATGAATTTTAAAATAATATTAAAATATAATTCAAATAATTTTGAAAAAATAATAGAAGACCAGAAATGACTTAAAATAATTTTCCTTAAAATATGAAAATATTTGGATTTATATTTAATTAAATATTGATTAAATACCAAATATTCAATATATGAAATTATTTAAAATATATTACGTGTTTCAATTTTAAATTAATTTTAAATTAAAGTATTTAAAGTTTTGAAGAGAATGATATAAAATATTTAAAATTTAGACAAAAAAATAAATTTTCCATGATTTTCTTAGATACTCTGGTAATTAAATGCATTTAAAATAATTGAAATTAATTTGGATTCAAAATAGTTTTATAATAAAATTAAAATATCTTTAAAAAATCTTCGTAAATTTGAAGTAGTTTAAAATAATTTTTTTCTTATAATTTTAAAAATTTTTAGATTTATTTTTAATTAAATATTAAAATAATTAATGTTTAAAATTATTGAAAAAATATAAAATATTTTAATTTTAATTTTAAGGATTTAAAACTCTAAGAAAAATGATATATTATATTTAATTTTTGCGTTAATATTGAATTTTTAATAATTTTTTAAAGTTATGTTAATAAAAATGCATTCAAAATTTATAAATAATAGTTAAAACAAAATCGACAGCGCGGCAATGGCGGGAGGACATGCGGCAGGCTCAGATTCTCTAATCCAAACCACGGGCAATGATTGACTGGTGGTGGCATTAAATACAAATAATTGCGCCATCAGCAATCATTTGAATTCAATGCACGGCGGCGACGGGGTCCACGCATTGTCACTAATCCGCATCAGCAAGGCACAAACGCTGTTGGATTGACCGCAATTTCAAATCAACGGTAGGAATTACGCTAGACGAAGATATTAGCCATGGGATCGGATCCGCGATTACGATTAGGCACTGATCGACATTATCTGGATAGTTGATCATAAAATCAATGGTCAAGAAAACGTACCATTAATATAGACTACGAAAAATGCCCTAGAAATAGAAATTGCTTCATTCTTTAAAATATTCAATCATTTTGCATGAAATTTTGACAGAGGTTGAGTGAATGAATTTAATTAATGGGGGTTTAAAATTTTGGTCTGGGAAGCACTTAATAAAAAACTATTTAGTTCGAAGTGTATTAGACTAGGGTTGACAATATACCTTAATATAATCTGTGGATTTGGATGATTAAGAATGCTTTGAACTTGTAGTTTTTCCATGTTTAATCTTCTAGAAGACTTCACAAGCTGAAAGCACCTAGATCGATCAGTTTAAGCCTTGGACAAACTTGGTGTTTGGATGGCTGAAGGATCATCGCCGCTAGCCTCTAAATGGTGGGTTTGAACTTAAGGTTTGTAGAGGAGGTCCTAGAGAGCTAGAATGAAATGAGGGATGGGCTTGAGGAGGTCTGCTTGGGGAGAGAATGCTAGAGTTTGAATGATAGGTGTTTTGAGTGTTGTAAATATGGATTCAAGGATTGTGATTTTCATGATAGCAAACATTTCTATTTCTATTTGAATGCCTAATCTTTCAGGTTCACAAGATTAATTACAATTCAAGCCAGTTCAAGCTCGAGTCAGTCTGTTTGTGTTTCAGGTTCAATATAATTTTTTCACCTTTCTTGAGTCAAATATAATGTAGTGGATCCCTAAGCTAAGTAACATTGCTCACACACACTCAGGGGGAGAGTTTTAGTGAGTTAGAGTTTCTGTCTTGATTTTCTTCATATCATCCTAGACGATAGTAATATCATCTCGGATGATCCATTGAAAATAGAAATCCTAATTAGGGCAGCCGTGTTAAGTCGTTTGATTAAGCAGATCATCCTGGACGATAATCATATTATAAAGGACGATGTGCTCAAATCAGAAATTCTTAGCGATAAACTTAGGCAAGTTTTTTTTTTAATATTTTAGTCTGATCGTCCAGGACAATATGTGCATCGTTCGGGATGATTCATTACAATCATGCCTAAATTAGTTAGGTGATTAAGAAAAAAAATTATTATTTGATTGATTTGATCATATCATCCTGGATGATCGCAAGATCATCCTGGATAATTAATTAGAAATCTTCATCAATTAGTGTATCTCGCCTAGTCGACTTGAGCTGTGTGTCAGAAGATACTGCCATTTTTGAACTAATTGTACAGGACAATAAAGATCTGATCCTAAATAATCAGGTCATCTTGAAATCATCAGGCACAATTATCCTGGACGACCCGAATTGTGTGGCTGACGATATTGGCATTTTTTAACTAATCGTACAGGACGATATTGGACGATCAAGTTATTTTCTTTTGATCGTCCAGGTTTTTCTCCTAGACATCCTGAACTGTCAGCTGCACAATATTCCTGATTTAAACTAATCGTCCAGGATAATCGCCGAATCATCTCGGACAATTTGAACAAACCTTATCTTCTAATCATCCATAGGAACCAGATCGTCTAGGCCAAAAGAGGATGATTTACACTAATCGTACAGGATGATCTTTGAATGCAAGTTAAAATTTAGAGCAATTTTTGAGCCCTTCTATTTAAGATCTTTTTCTTGCTACTATTGAGATCTTTTGCCACAGTCCTTTCTTTAGAGAGTCTTGAGAGAGAGAGAGAGGGAGAGCTTGGGAGAGAGAGAGAATCTTATGAGGGAGAGTTTGTGAGCTGTTCACAAAGGTTACTCCAAGCAAGAATTCAACTCATCGTCCCTTATCCCTTGGTGCTCTTAAGGAGGGATTATCTACAGGAAAATCAAGGTTCTCCACCTGCTTTAGGAGAAAGAAAAATGAGGTAAGATTTTCTGCCTGCTTTAGGACGAAGCAAAAGGAGTCTGGTTTCTCTACCTCACCGGGTTGGTGAAAAGGAGTTTTGTAAAGGCTTCTCCGCCTTGCTGTGGGAGCAGAAGGAGAGTCACTTTGTTTTAATACAATACCTAGAGGGGAGGCTCCGGGGAGTGGACGTAGATCAAGTTGACCGAACCACTATAAAATTTAGTGTATTCTTTTTGATAATTTTTTATACTTTATTTTTTTGTTGATGATCGTGTGATTGAAGTTATTATTTTATTTTGTTAAATATTTATACATCATCACAAAATTGTATTTATTTTAAAACATCTAAAAAAGTTTTCAAAATTATTTTTACTCACAAATTTTTAAAACTACTAATTTACCCCCTCTTGGTTAGCCTCAGGCTAGTTCATAAGGGCTTAACATCCTTAACGAACTTTCAAGTGGTATTAGAATGGGATTCATAAAATCAAGTTTTGAAAAATTTTTAAATTTGATCCATGGCAAACTTTGGTAATATAAACACCGTAGAAGGGTATTCATTACTCAACCACCCTTATTTGATAACATACCTTTTGATTTTTAGAAAACTTATATGTCTACCTTTTTATAATCTATAGATTATCACATGTAGATACTTGTTAAAGATAGTTATGATGTACTTTTTAAACTTGTTAATGGTGTTAAAATTGAACTTTCTTTTACTGAATAAATATTTGATGATCGAGAGTTAGCAAAACTGAATATAAAATGCTTAAATTTTTTTTTGTGTTTTAAAATCTGAGCATTACATGTGTGTCTCTACTTGTACGACTGGTAAGAAAATTTGGGATAGATTATGTATTACTTATGAAGGCACATCAGAAGTTAAGCAATCTATGTTGAATATCTTGCTTCACGACTATAAACTCTTTTACATGAAATTTAGTGAGTCAATATCTGAAATGTACACTAGGTTCACATAAATTATCACATCCTTGTATGCCTTAGGAAGAGAACTCACTATTTATGAGAAAGTTAACAAAATTTTGAGATGTTTGCCCTCTTCCTATGATGCCAAGATAACTACAATCACTGAATCCAAAGATTTGAATAATTATTCTATTGATAATTTACTTGGATCACTAATTGCTTACAAGTAAGGAGTGAACCAAAGACAGCTTGATGCAAGTAAAAAGAAGAAAGAGAAGAGTATGGCACTGAAGGTGAATGATACAGATACTGATACTTCCAAGTCTGAAAGTGATGATGTTGCCTTAATCACAAGGCAATTCAAAAGTTTTTTAAGGAAGAAATATAAGAACCATTAGAAATGGAACAAATGTAAGAATATCGAAAATTCTAAAGGTTTTTCTGATGTGATTTGTTTTGAATGTAGGAAGCCAAGATATATAAAAGCTGACTGTCCTACACTTAAGGCTCACCTAGGCAAGGAGAAGGGTGAGGAGAAACCCAAGTTTAAGAAGGACAAGAAACAGATCCAAAAGGCTTTTTGGGCGGATTCTACATCTGACTTCTCTAAGAATGAAGCTGAAAAGGAGACTACAAACTTGTGTTTGATGGTGGATGAACATCAGTGTTAGTCTGACCAAGAAGAGGTATGTGAATTGACCTACGATCAATTAATTGATGTTTCTAAAAAAATCTATTAATCATAGAGGAAACTTAAGAAAATGCATGCAAGTCTGAAATTGAAATTCTTAAATTTGTAAAAAGAGCATGAAGTTTTGCTTAAGGATCATTCTATACTTGATAGCAATCATATATCATTACTTCATGAATTTGATGAGTTAAATAAAAAGCATTCCGAATTGGTTATGAGCATGATTCATTGAAAACATCGCATGCTGATTTAGAAAAAGCATTTAAAGAACTAGACACAATGGCATTAGATTTAGATAATAATGAGCATGCATTGAAATTTAAAATTATAAGTCTTAAAAAAAATAAATTTCTAAGTGTAAAAATTAGTGGATTTGAAAATAACAAAATACCTCCTACATTTACATAATTTTATAAACCTCCATCTTTTAAAGAATCTCATTCAAAATCATCAAAATATGCATCATTCAAACCTAGGAAGAGGCACTATCACCCCCATAGATTAGTTAATCCTTTTCCTGGCATTAAATATTTCTCTTGTGGCATGTTAGGTCATATCTCTCACACCTGCACTATTCACCATAGTACACATTAGGTGTGGAGGCCCAAATTGTATGATTCACAGCATAACACACATGCATTGCATTCTTCTTTTCATAAGAAGGAACTCAAACTTGTTTGGGTTCCTAAATCTAGCGTTTGATGATTTTGTAGAGGTACTCTTACTCAAGTCCTCATGAGACCATGTGGTACCTAGACAACAGATGTTCAAGGTATATGACTGGAGATACAAATCAATTCATTTCACAAGAGGCCAGGGCTAGAGGCAAGGTCACTCTTGGAGACAATACCACCAGGAAAGTGGTAAGCACAGGTATAATTAGAAACTTTAAGAACCTTTTAATTAAAAATATTTTGCTTGTAGATAGACTGAAACAAAACTTGCTCAGCATCAGTCAACTCTATGACAAAGGGTTCAACATCAAGTTCCTAGCAAACACTTATATTATTAGCTTAAATAATAATATTATTTTATAGGGTAAGAGGATCAACAATGTCTACATATTTGATTTAAATAACATTGAATGTGCTTCTTCATTTTACTTAAAAACTACTGCTGATGAGTCTTGGCAGTGACATAGGAGGTTATGTCATGCCAGCATGAAAACCCTTAGAAGAGTAACCCAAAAAGAACTTAGTTAGAGGTATCCCCAAGCTTAAGTTCACTAAGGACCACCTAATTGATGCCTATCAACTAGGAAAATAAGTTCAATCCTCTTTTCACTCCATTAAGGACATCAGCACCTCTAGACCTTTAAAAGGCCTTCACATAGATTTATTTGGACCTATTAGCACTGCCAGCTTAGAGGGAAAAGTCTATGGATTTATGATTGTCGATGACTACTCGAGGTTCACTTGAATTAGATTTCTGTCACACAAAGCTGAGTCATTTGATGAATTGAAATCCTTCTCCACTTTGATTTAGAAGAAGTTAGGTTGTAAGATCTTGACCATTCATAGTGACCATGGTGGAAAGTTAAAAAATATGAGATTTAAAACTTTTTGTGAGGAGCAAGTGATTAGCCATAACTTTTTAGCTCCTAGGACCCCTCAGTAGAACGGGATAGCTGAAAGAAAGAACAGGACCTTAGTGGAAGCCACTATAGCTATGCTTGCTGAGTATTCACTTCCAAAATACTTTGGACAGAAGTGGTAAACACAATCTGTTATATGTTGAATAAGATGAATATTAGATCCAAACTAAATAAAACACCCTATGAGATCATTAAGGGTAGAACTCCAAACCTATCCCACCTCCATGTCTTTGGCTGTAAGGTCTTCATTCTTAACAATGAGAAATCATCTTTAGAAAGATTTGACCCAAAATCTGATAAAGGAGTATTCTTAGGATATTCAAGTGTGGAGAAATCCTTTAGAGTGTTTAATAAGAGGATATTGGTGGTGGAGGAGACTACACATATAGTGTTTGATGAATCTGATCCTAAGGAGTTTAGAGCTGAGGAAGTAGGAGAGATTATCCAAGGAGTAAAAAATATAAATTTGGAGGAACGGGTAGAACCTCAAAATACTTTGCCTAGAGATTGGAGATATTCTTCGAGTCATCCTAAAAAACTAATCTTAGGAGACCATTCTAAAAGTGTTAGAGCTAGGCATAGACTTAGGAAGGAAGTAAATAATTCTATCTTTATCTCAATGACTGAATCCACCAACGTCAATCAAACCCTTTCTGATGAATTTTGGATCTTAGCTATGCAAGAAGAACTTAACCAATTTGTTAGTAATGATATTTAGGAGTTAGTAGAAAGACCTAAGAGTTAAAGTGTAGTAGGAACCAAATAGGTCTTTAAGATGAACGATTCTGGGGTGGTGGTTAGGAATAAGGCAAGATTGATGGCTCAGGGATATAACCAAATAGAAGGAATTAACTTTGAGGAGACCTTTGTCCCTGTAGCTTGATTGGAAGCCATTAGAGTGCTACTAGCCTTAGCTTGTTATAAGGGATTTAAGCTTTTTCAAATAGATGTCAAGAGTGCCTTTTTAAATGGGGTAATAAAAGAAGAGGTCTTTGTAGAGCAACCCCCAGGTTTTGAGAGTTCTTAATATCCAAATCATATTTTCAAATTAAAAAAAGACCTTATATGGATTGAAATAGGCACCCAGAGCTTGGTATGAGAGGCTTAGCACATTCTTACTAGAAAGAGAATTTGTTAAGGGTAGCATAAACACCACCATTTTTCTGAGGAAAGTAGGAGATGATTTACTCATTATTCAGATCTATATTGATGATATACTTTTTGGATCTTCTGATCAAATGTTATGTGATATTTTTTCTAAAATAATGAGTAAGAATTTTAACATGAGCCTGATGGGAGAATTGTTCTACTTTTTGGGGTTTAGTATAAGGCAAATGAATGATAAAACTTTTATCAATCAATTAAAATATATTAAAGACATCTTGAAGAAATATGAAATAAATAAAGCCAAGCTAATAAATACTCTCATGAGCTCCACAGTCCAGTTAGATAAGGATTCAAATGGAAAATCTATTGATCAAAAGAAGTATAGAGGAATAATTGGCTCACTACTTTACCTGACTGCTAGCCAGAATGATATAATATTTAGTGTTTGTCTTTGTGTTAGATTTCAAGCTGATCTTAAAGAATTTCACCTGATTGCAATTAAGAGAATTCTTAGATATCTCTTAGGGACCCTAAACTTAGGAATCTAGTATCCTAGACACAACACTTCTTTTGAGATTATCAGATATTCTGATTCTTATTTTGCAGGGTGTAGAGTGGATAGAAAGAGCACTTCTAAAACTTATCAATTCATAGGACAATCCTTAGTCTCCTAGTCTAGTAGGAAATAAAACTCTGTTGCACTTTCCACTGCTAAAGTTGAGTATATTATCTTAGGAAGTTGTGTGGCCCAAGGCCTTTGGTTAAAGCAATAAATTTTGTATTTAGGATTATCTGTTAGCATAATTTTAGTTCTATGTGATAACACCAGCGTCATCTGCATCTCTAAGAATCCTATCCAACATTTAAGAACCAAACACATTGGCATAAGGCATCACTTTATTAGGGATCATGTTACAAAAGGGGATATTGAGCTACACCATGTAGCAACTGAAAATTAACTGGCTAACATCTTTACTAAATCACTGGCCTTTGACTTATTCAGCATTTTAAGGACCAGATTGGGTGTGATTGACATAAATGCATGAATTTGATGATTAATGATTTTTGAAGCTTCTATTTTTCATTTTTTTAGTTTTTATTTATTTGATTGTCTATTTCTTTTTTAGATCTTTTATTTTCCTACTGATTTTTGTTTGTTTGTTTTGCTTATCAGATTTGGTTATTTTTTATGAGCTTTCATTTTATTTTTTGATTTACTGTTAACTCTCTTCAGAATCAGATCACTGCTCACTACTACTGATTAATTGGATTTCTAACTGAGAATTTTTGCCCTATTTTTATTTGGAAGCTTGTAAGCTGTGATTGACTTCTCTAAAATAATTAAAGGGAAGAAATATTAATGATTATTTCTCTTCCTCTAACTCCTTTAATGTTGTATTGTTACTATTGGATAAAAATCATTTTCAAAATTAAAAAATTAGTTTTTGAAATAGAGATCTATTTTATCTTCCTATAGCTATCTATCTCAAATAAATAGTACTTTCAAAGCATTAAATTATTGTTATATTTTTTTAATCAGGTGATTGCACTTATCATATGAAGTATTATTTTGTTCTATGAATTACTCTTCCTTATTGTAGAGAGTGAGTTTTTTCTTCTCTTATATTTGAAAGATAATTTCACAATTGAAATTCTTTAGAGATTATGAAAGGAAACAAGTTTGTAAAAGAAATAAAAAGTGGCACAAAATGGGCCTAAAAATGAAAAGATGTGCAATGAAGCCAACAAATAGAAAGATACACAAAGTGTATCACAAATCAGAAGATGCACAAATTGCGTCTAATAAATTGAAAAAGAGGCATAAATTGAGCCCACCAAGAAATAAGCTTTCTTCCCTATCAGATCTTTAAATATCTTAGAAAAAACCATGCACTACTTAATACTTTCAAAAACTTGAGATTGAAAATTATGATTTCTGATTCCTTACTTTGTAATACTATTTTATCAGATATTTTTCTGGAACGAGGCTTGAAAGGATTTCTTTTCAAATCTAATTTCTTTTCTTCTAAATTATACTTTTATTTGAAAGAAATTTGAACCTGTAAGGTGTCTGAGGTAGGAGTTACGAAAATAAAGTTTCCAATTTTTTTAGATTTCAACGTCATCAATTTTCTTCTTATTAACTTTTGAATTAAAAATTAAGGAAAAATTCTGATTTACTAGAGCAGATCGATTAAAAAAAAGGTTTTTATGTTATTTTATTTTTGTTTCCTCATTTTTATTTTAGTTTTCTTTTTTTCTCTTCGGTTTGATCTTGATGTTTTTTTTATTTTTGGGTCCCATGATTATTCCTCTCCATGCTTCATCTTTTTTTCTTTTTTGGTCACATCATCCTGGATGATCACAACATCATCCTAGGCGATATGTTCTAATCATCCCCATAATGATCCAACCGCTGATCTGATCCAATTATTGATGATTATCTTAGATGATACACTACATCTTCCTAGACGATCCATGTGGCAGTAGTTAGATGATTTGAATTTAGCCCGTCTGATTCATTTATTGCATATTATCCTAGACGATACACCTAATCGTCCTGGATGATACTTTTCATCAACGGTCATCTAGCTTGACTCCTCGAGATGATTGCCTGTGTCTAATCATCTTAGATGATATATGATCATCTTGAACGATCTAATCTCTTTTTTGACCAATCATCCTGGATGTCATTATTGCTACCTATCATCCTGGATGATCTCGCAATCATCCTAGACGATATGGCCGATTTCTATTTAAACAACTGATTTCAGCCATTGTTTCACCAATCTTCCTTTTACTCTCATTCAATCCTCTTCTTATGGCTGGTGCTAAGAGATCTAGGCATCAGGGATCTAGTTCCTCTAGGGGGAATGTCGATCTCCACTTTACTGATGTAGCCGATCAGGCTGCTTTCCAACGATAACTTGATGTGGAGATTACTCAAACAAAAATTATGAATCCACGCATTCTAACCTATCCGATACTGGACTTTTTTGCTCACACATCCCTCACCTTCATTTTGACACTTGCTTTGCCATTTAGCATTGAGCTTCTTCATATTTTCTTTACGAATCTTCGCATTGATTCTGCTTACACCTCCCTCCACTCTTATGTTAACCAACACCCCATAGAATTGACCACTTTGGTCTTTCATGATATTCTCCAACTGTCCATCACTGGCAATAAACTTCATCTTTTATCTTCTGACCCTGACTTTAACTAGAGTGTCACCAACCATTTCCTTAGAAACATCAATGTCCTGTACCACGATAATGCTTACTCTTCCTTAGTTAAGGATGCTAGGACAATCCAGCATGTCCTTCGCTCCTCTATTAATTCAAAGGCTGGGGACCCTCCACATTACCCCCTTGCTTTCAATGACTACCTATTACATCATGGTCCATCATGACTTCAATACAACTGATCTCCTATTTTGCTATATTGAACACGTAACTAGCATTAGGGATCCGAGCCATAGGAGATGTCCCAACCTAACCTTAGGACACATTATAACCTACACCCTTGAAACAAAATACAATCTTCAATATCCAGTTCCAGCAAATGTCCCTCCTTCCTTTTACTCCAATAATTATTTCCATATTCTATATAGTACTCATCTTCATGTGGAGCCCGGAATGGATGTTGAGGGAGAAGAGGAAGAAGCTGCTCCTGAATCTGATGCACCTGCTCCTCTCCATTTGGAATCATCATTAGATCACTTGGTGCACAAGTTTGACCAGTGGGAGGCCCATTTTGACTCCTACGTGGTTGCTCAGGAGCAACAACATGCTGAGGATGTGAACCGGTTCAATGCCTACGTAGCCCAATAGCAGCCACAGTACGACCAGGACATGGCCTGATTTGGAGAATAATTTTCCACCCTTCACAGTCTATTTCAGCCACCACCACCTCCTCCTCCATCTAATCAGGGTCCCCCTTTTTACAAGATTGGTTACTTTTCTTACTTTTTAGTGATGTTTTATACTGTCTTTCTCTATTTCTCTGTGATGTTTCTTTTCTATTTTTCTCTTTTTTGAGATGTCAAAAGGGGGAATAGTTTGGTTGTTAGTAGCATTCTGGGTCATTATACTTTTGAGTTATCAGTATTCAATATTCTTGTACTATATTCCTGGCTAATAGAAATTGCATTTCTTAGTTTTCATTGCTCTATATTTTATTTACTAAATTTGAAATTATTTAACAAATATTTACCATCATCAGAATGGGGGAGATTATTGCAAATCTGGATTCAAGGATTATGATTTTGATGATAGCAAACATTTCTGTTTCTATGTGAATGCCTAATCTTTCAGGTTCACAAGATCAATTGCAATTCAAGCCAGCTCGAGATTGAGTCAATCTGTTTGTGTTTTAGGTTCAATGTAATTTTTTCACCTTTCTTTAGTCAAATGTAATGTAATGGATCCCCAAGCTAAGTAATCTTGCACACATACACTTAAGGGGAGAGTTTTTGTGAGTTAAAGTTTCTGTTTTAATTTTATTCATATTATCCTAGACGATAGTAATATCATAATGGATGATCCATTGAAAATAGAAATCCTAATTAGGGCAGTCGTGTTAAGTCATCTGATTAAGCAGATCGTCATGGATGATAATCACATTATACAGGACTATATGCTTAAATAAGAAATTCTTAGTCGCCAAACTAGGTTAGGCAAGTTTTTATTTTAGTATTTTGGTCTGATTGTCCTGGATGATACGTGTATCATCTGGGATGATTCATTATAATCATACCTAAATTAGTTAGGTGATTATGGAAAGTAATTAAGATTTAATTGATTCTATCATATCATCCTGGATGATCGCAAGATTGTCCTGGACGATCAATTAAAAATCTTCATCTTCTAGTGTATCTCACCTAGATGACCCAAACTGTGTGCCGAACGATACTGCCATTTTTGAACTAATCGTACAGGATGATAGAGATATCATCCTGAACTATCAGGTCATTTTGAAATCGTACATCACAGTTGTCCTTGATGACCCGAACTTTATGCCGGACAATATTGGACATTTTAAAACTAATCGTATATGACGATATAGATATTATCCTGGATGATCAAGTCATTTTCTTTTGATCATCCAGGCTTTTCTCGTAGACGTCCTGAACTGTCTGTTGGATGATATTCCTGATTTAAACTAATCGTCTAGGATGATCGTTAAATCATCCCGAATGATCTGAACAAATGTTATCTTCTAATCATCCATAGGAACCAGATCATTCAGGCCAAAAGGGGTTGATTTACACTAATCGTACATGATGATTGACAGATCGTCCTGAGCGATCTTTGACGGTAAGTTGAAATTTAGGATAGTTTTTGAGCTCTTCTATTTAAGATATCTTTCTTGCTACTGTTGAGATCTTTTGCCACATTCCTTTCTCCTGAGAGAGTCTTGAGAGAGAGAGAGAGAGAGGGAGAGCTTGGGAGAGAGAGAGAATCTTGTGTGGGAGAGTTTGTGAGGTGTTCACGAAGGTTACTCCAAGCAAGGATTTGAGTTATCATTTCTAGTCGTCATCTCTTATTCCTTGGTGCTCTGAAGGAGGGATTGTCTGTAAGAAGATCAAGGTTCTCTGCCTTCTTCAGGAGGAAGTGAAATGAGGTAAGGTTCTCTGCCTTCTTTAGGAGGAAGCAAAAGGAGTCTGGGTTCTCTGCCTCACCGGTTTCGTGAAAAGGAGTTTTGTAAAGGCTTCTCTCCCATGTTTTGGAGCAGAAGGAGAGTCACTTTATTTTAGTTTAATACTTGGAGGAGAGGCTCAGGGGAGTGGATGTAGGTCAAGTTGACTGAACCACTATAAAATCTGGTGTGTTCTTTTTGATTTTTTTTTGCACTTTACTTTTTTGTTGATGATTGTGTTATTGAACTTATTATTTTATTTTGTTAAATATCTACACATCATCATGAAATTGTATTTATTTTAAAACATCTGAAAAGGTTTTTAAAATCATTTTTGCTCATGAATTTTTAAAACTACTAATTCACCCCCCGCCTTTTGGTTAGGCTCGGGCTAGTTCATAAGGGCTTAACATCCCTAATGAACTTTCATTGAGTATTTTAGCCAATTCAAACTGCCCCAAACCAAATGGATGGTTGAGATTATTTTGGCCTTATTCTTAGATGAGTGACAAGTGTTCTGGGGTGGTTAAAAAGTTGGGAGAAAGGAATAACTAAGGACAACTTAGGTGGAGAGTTATTTTTGTCTTTATCTAGCCATTTGGGACCATTAGGAATAGTTAGGCCTAATTTATGCGTTAAACCAAGTTTAGATATAATTCTAGAAGCTTTTAGAGTATGCTTAAGTGGCTGGAGTGGTTTAGAATAGAGGAGATTTGCTTGAAATGGGAGATTTGACCATTTGACCACTCTTTACCTATTTGCTGACTAGGTTGACTTGTAAAACATTCAAGGGTTGATGAGGTGGCATTTAAATGGCACCATGAGCTATTTGAATGGACTTGGAAGTGGTTTGAGGCTAAAGAGTTGATTCTTGATTGCATGGTTGCATAGAATACAAAGTTTAACCATGGATTGATATTTGACTATGTCAAATCAAAGTGGCTTGACTTCAAATAAATTTAAATGCATTTAAATTATATATTGAAGTGGGTTTACAAGTTTGAAAGGTCCAATTTTACTAAATGGTTTGAATTAACCCATTTGACTTGAGTTGACCAAGCACATGAGTTTAACAAATTTAATAATTTGATCAAGTCAAATCAAATATTATTTAACTCATAATAGTTTTAGATGTGTTTGAGCCATACATTGGAGTGAGATTGAGGGTTTAAATATGTTGACTTGATTAGATGAAGTGATTTGACCTAAATAGGTCAAATTTGTTTGGACTTGGGCTCAGTTGACCAGGTCAACTATTGACTAGGTCAGGGTAACCAGTCAACCCAAATCAGTAAAGATAGCAGTGAAGAGATTTTGATGAAGCTTTGAATGCATTTAAGATTGATTCAGAGTATAAAGGGTTTAATGGTTGATTTGGTCAACTTAGGTTGACTTGGTCAACTAGGTTGACCTAGGGTCTAGGTTTAGGCTCAACATGTAATGTTTGATCAATTGAGTCTGGTGGAGGTGGTCTCAAGTATTAAAATGGTCATTTAGATCAAAATAATCATTTAGGCCCTTAAGAGGCTATTTGGTCAACTTGGGTTGACTTAGTCAACCAGATTGACCCAAGGTCTGGATTTGGGCTTAACAGGTTTAGTTTGATCAATGGAGTCTAGTGGAGGTGATCTCAAGGGTTAGAATGGTCATTTCAGTCAAATTGACTATTTGGACCGTTAAGGGGCCATTTGGTCAACATAGGTTGACTTGGCCAACCAAGTTGACCCAGTGCCTAGATTTTGGTCTAATAGTTCCAAAATAATATCTTGAGTTCAATGTAAGTGGTTCCATGCAATGGTGAGGCCATTTGGATTGAAATGATCATTTGAACCCTTAAGGGGTATTTTTGTCAAATAAGGTTGAATTGGTCAACCAAGCATGGCCAGGGTCTGGGTTTGAGTCCAATATACTCCTAATTGAGTTTAGGATGTATTAAAAGAGGTTTTTGGGTTTGTTTTGACTGGGCCATGTTGAAGTTTAAGGGAATTTTTAATTTTACCCTTAAGGGACATTTTGGTCATTTTGACTCCTGGTCAACTAGAGGTCAAACTAGGTCCCCCAAAATATAGTTTAATGTTCAACTGTTACAAATCTGGTTATGATGATGACAAACATGTCTCTATTGTGTTTTGCTTGGCTAACCCATTTCAGGCATAAAAGATCACGAGCAACTCAAGCCAACTCAAGATCGGGTCCAAGTGTGTCTAAGTGTACTATTTTTCTTTTTCTTGAGTCAATTGTAATGTAACTGAACCCCTAGCTAAGTAACCTTGCACACACACACTCAAGGGGAGAGCTTGAGTGAATTAGAGTTTCTGTTCAAATTTTTGTTCAGATCGTCCTGGACGATAGTCACATTGTCCTAGACGATCAAGTAAAAATAGAAACCCTAATTAGGGTGACAAAGTTAAGAGGGTTTGATTAAGCAAATCGTCCTGGACGATCTTTGGATCGTACGGGATGATATGCTTAAATCAAAAATTCTCAGCCGCCAGATCAAGTTAGGCAAGTTTTTATTTTTAGATATTTGGTCTGATCGTCCCGGACGATACGTGTATCATCCCGGACGATCTAGTACAATCATGCCTAAATTAATCTGGTAATTAAGGAAAACAATTTATATTTGATTGATACGATCATATCATCCTGGATGATCGCAGGATCGTCCCGGACGATCATGATCGTCTAGTGCATTTCAGCTGCGGACGATCATGATCGTCTAGTGCATTTCAGCTGTACGACCCGAACTGTGTACAGGACGATTTGGGCACTTTTTGAACTAATCATACAGGACGATATCCCGATCGTCCGGGACGATCAAGTCATTTTTCAGTCGTCCAGCACAAGTTTCTCTGGACGACTCGAACTGTCTTCTGGACGAAATTCCTCAATTTACACTAATCATCCTGGACGATCGTAGAATCGTACGGGACGATATGTACAACTTTTTCTACTAATCATCTAGAAGAGCCAGATCGTTCAGGCTAAAGCAGCAGATTTTGAACTGATCGTACAGGACGATATATCGATCATCCTGGATGATCTTGGCCGACCAGTTGAGATTTAGGGCAAATTTTAAGCCCTCCTATAAAAGATATTTTTCTTTCAATAAGAAAAATTTTTTGTCACTTTCCTTTCCAGAGAAACCCTAGAGAGAGAGTTTGGGAGAGAGAGAGGGGATCTTGTGAGGGGGAGTTCGTGAGGGGTTCACGAAGGTTGCTCCAAGTAAGGATCAGAGTCTTCTTCTCCGCTCGTCGTCTTCATCATGTCGGTGTTCTTTGGGAGAGGATCGTCGGCAAGAAGATCCTAGGTTCTCTGCCTGCTTCAGGAGGAAGCAAAAGGACGTTGGGTTCTCTGCCTCACCATGTGGTGGAAAGGAGGTTCTTGTACAGGCTTCTCCGCCTTGCTGTGGGAGCAAAAGGAGAGACACTTTAAGTTAGTGCAATACCCGGAGGGGAGGCTCCGGGGAGTGGACGTAGGTCAAGTTGACCGAACCACTATAAAATCCGGTGTGTTCATTCTAATTACTTTCTGCACTTTTATTTTTCTGTGATTAACTACTTGGGTGAAATTGTGTTCAATCTTTTCATTTGATTATTTTGTTCGTTTTCGCTGCAAATCATAGAAAAGATTTTCATTGTTGCTGTCAAATTTTTAAATAACCAATTCACCCCCCCTCTTGGTTAGCCTCGGGACTAGTTCATCAGGGCTTAACATCCCTATCGAACTTTCAAGTGGTATCAGAGCGGGATTCAAAATTTAAGTTTAAAAACTTTTGAATTTTATCCATGGCTAACTTTGGTAATCGTAATACTGCTGAAGGTTATTCAATCATACGACCTCCATTGTTTGATAATATTCCTTTTGATTTTTGGAAAACTCGCATGTCCACTTTTCTTCAATCGATTGATTATCGCATGTGGATGTTAGTTAAGGATGGATACGAACCACCTTTTAGATTGATTAACAATGTGAAAACTGAACTGCCCTTTGCTGATTGGACTTTTGATGATCGTGATTTAGCACAATTAAATGCCAAATGTTTGAATTATTTTTTCTGCGCTTTAAAATTCGAGGATTACATGCGTGTCTCTACATGTAAAATTGGTAAGAAAATCTGGGATAGATTGTGCATCACGTATGAAGGTACAACTGAAGTCAAACAGTCTAGATTAAATATTTTGCTGCATGACTATGAACTGTTTCGCATGAAACCTACTGAAACCATTTCTGAAATGTACACTAGGTTCACTCAAATCGTTACTTCTTTGCATGCCTTAGGTAGAGAACTTGCAAACTACGAAAGAGTGAACAAACTTCTTAGATGTCTGCCTTCTTCATATGATGCTAAGATAACTACAATCACTGAGGCTAAAGATTTAAATACTTACTCTATTGATAACTTACTTGGATCACTCATTGCTTACGAGCAAGGGGTGAACCAAAGCAGCTTGATGCAGGTGAGAAGAAGAAGGAGAAAACAGTGACATTGAAGGCCAACGATAACGATTCTTGCTCTTCCAGGTCTGATAGCAATGACATGGCCTTGATCACAAGGCAATTCAAAAGCTTTCTAAGGAAGAAACACAAGAACTTTCAGAAGTGAAACAAGGGTAAGTCCAGCAAGAATGTTAAAGGTTCATCTGATACTATCTGTTTTAAATGCAGGAAGCCTGGACACATTAAGGCTGATTGTCCTACACTTAAAGCTCACCCAAGCAAGGAGAAGGGTGAGGAGAAACACAAGTTCAGAAAGGAGAAGAAGCGGATTCAGAAGGCGTTCTGGACAGACTCTGCATTCGACTCCTCTGAGACTGAAGCTGAAGAGGAGGAAAGAAATTTGTGTCTGATGGCTGATGATCACCCTGGTCAGTCGGACCAGGAAGAGGTATGTGAGCTTACTTACGATCAATTACTTGAAGTATCTGAAAAAATTCATGCATCGTATAGGAAGCTTAAGAAAACCCATGCTAGTTTGAAATTGGATTATCTGACTTTACAAAAAGAGCACGATGTTTTGATTAAGGATCATTCCACTATTGATAGCAATCACATGTCTTTACTTGGTGAGTTTGATGAATTGAATAAAAAATATTCTGATTTAGTTACTGTGTATGATTCACTGAAAACCACTCATGTTGATTTGGAGAGAGCTTTTAAAGAATTAGATTCCATGGCATGTGAAGTAGAAAGTAGCAATGGAGCTTTAAAATTTGAAATTGCAAGTTTAAATAAGGAGAATGAATTTTTGAAAGTGAAAATCAATGCTTTTGAGAAAAACTAAACACCTCCTATTTTGCACAGTTTTATGCACCTCCACCTTTTGTAGATTCAGATTTAAAATCATCAAAGCATGTTTTGTATAAACCTAGGAAGAGGCACTATCACTCACGTAGATTAGTTAACCCTTTTTCTGGTGTTCGATGTTATTCATGTGGCAAGTTAGGACACATTTCCCACACCAGCACTGTTCACCGTAGTACACATTGGGTGTGGAGGCCCAAACTGCCTGTTTCACAGCACAGCACGCATGCATTACATTCTTCTTTTCATAAGAAGGAACCCAAACTTGTTTGGGTTCCTAAGACTGACATTTGATATTTTTATAGGTGTGCTCTCACACAAGACCTCGTGAGAGCATGTGGTACCTGGACAGCGGATGTTCAAGACACATGACTGGAGATGCAAATCAGTTCATTTCGCTGGAGGCCAGGGCTGGAGGCAAGGTTACACTTGGAGATAACACCACCAGGAGGGTGGTAGGCTCATGTATAATTGGTGATTCAAAGAATTTTATGATTGATAATTTTTTACTTGTAGATGGACTGAAACACAACTTGCTGAGCATCAGTCAACTTTGTGACAAGGGATACAACATCAAATTCCTGCCCACTAGCTGCATTTTAAGCTTAAATGATAAAATTATTTTGCAGGGGTAAAGGATCAACAACGTCTACAAGCTGGATGTAAGTTGCATTAAATCTGAGAATTTTATTTGCTTAAAAATTACTGTTGATGAGTCTTGGTTGTGGCATAGGAGATTGTGTCATGCCAGTATGAAAACCCTTAGGAGAGTCACCCAAAAAGACTTAGTTAGAGGTGTGCCTAAGCTTAAGTTCACCAAGGATCACCTGTGTGATGCCTGTCAGTTAGGAAAACAAGTCCAGTCCTCTTTTCACTCTGTTAAGGACATTAGCACCTCTAGACCTTTAGAAGTCCTTCACATGGATCTCTTTGGACCCATTAGCACTGCCGGCTTAGGGGGGAGAGTCTATAGTTTTGTGATTGTAGATGACTACTCGAGGTTCACTTGGATTAAATTCTTATCACATAAATCTGAGTCATTTGATGAGTTTAAGTCCTTCTCCACTTGGATTCAGAAAAAGTTAGGTTGTGAGATCTTGACTATTCATAGTGATCATGGTGGAGAGTTTGAAAATGTGAAATTTAGAAGTCTTTGTGAAGAGCAAGCGATTAGTCACAATTTTTCAGCTCCTAAGACCCCTCAGCAGAACGGAGTAGCTGAAAGGAAGAACAAGATCTTAGTGAAAGCCACTAGAGCCATGCTTGCTGAGTATTCACTTCCAAAATACTTCTGGGCTGAAGCGGTGAATACTGCCTGTTATGTGCTGAATAGGGTGAATGCGAGATCAAAACTGAACAAGACACCTTATGAGATCATTAAGGGTAGAACTCCAAACTTGTCCCACCTCCATGTCTTTGGCTGTAATATTTTTATTCTGAACAACGGGAAATCACCCTTAGGAAAGTTTGACCCCAAATCTGATGAAGGAGTGTTTTTAGGCTATTCTAGTGTGGGAAAAACCTTTAGGGTGTTCAATAAAAGGACTTTGACGGTGGAAGAGACAACTCATGTGGTGTTTGATGAATCTGATCCTAAGGTGAATAGAATTGAGGAAGAAGAAGAGGTAGAGGAAATTACCCAAGGGGTTGGAAATGTAAATCTGGAGGAGAGGGTAGAACCTCAAACTATTTTTCATAGAGATTGGAGATATTCTTCGAGTCATCCTAAAAAACTGATCTTAGGAGACCCTTCTGAAGGTGTTAGGACTAGGCATGGACTTAGGAAGGAAGTAAACAATTCTGTCTTTATCTCAATGACTGAACCCACCAACATTAATCAAGCCCTTTCAAATGAGTTTTGGATCTTAGCTATGCAAGAAGAATTGAATCAGTTTGTAAGGAATGATGTTTGGGAGTTAGTAGAAAGACCTAGAAATCAAAGTATTGTGGGAACCAAGTGGGTCTTTAAGAATAAGATGAATGATTCTGGTGTGGTGGTGAGAAATAAGGCAAGATTGGTGGCTAAGGGGTATAATTAGATTGAAGGGATTGATTTTGAGGAGACCTTTACCCCTGTAGCTAGATTGGAAGCCATTAGAGTGCTACTAGCCTTTACCTATTATAAGGTATTTAAGCTGTTTCAAATGGATGTCAAGAGTGCCTTTTTAAATGGGGTAATAAAAGAGGATGTTTTTGTAGAACAACCCCCAGGTTTTGAGAGTTCCCAATATCCAAATCATGTTTATAAATTAAAAAAGGCCTTGTATGGATTGAAACAGGCACCCAGAGCTTGGTATGAGAGGCTTAGCACATTCTTGTTAGAAAGAGAGTTTGTTAAGGGGAGCGTAGACACCACCCTTTTTCTGAGGAGAATAGGTGATGACTTACTCATTGTCCAGATCTATGTTGATGTTATAATTGTTAGATCTTCTGATAAATTTTTATGTGATGAGTTTTCTAAAATAATGAGTAAGGAGTTTGAGATGAGTGTGATGGGAGAATTGTCCTACTTTTTGGGGTTTAGCATAAGGTAAACGGATGATGGAACCTTTCTCAATCAATCTAAATACACTAAGGACATTTTGAAGAAATATGAAATAGACAAAGCCAAGCCAATCAATACTCCCATGAGCTCCTCTGTTCAGTTAGATAAGGATTCAAGTAGAAAATCTGTTGAACAGAAGAAGTATAGAGGAATAATAGGATCACTGCTGTACTTGACTGCTAGCCGACCTGATATCATGTTTAGTGTCTGTCTTTGTGCTAAGTTTTAGGCTGATCCTAAAGAGTTCCACCTGACTGCTATTAAGAGAATTCTTAGATATCTTTTAGGAACCCCAAACCTAGGAATCTGGTACCCTAGGCACAGGACCTCTTTTGAGATCATTGGATATTCTGATTCTAACTTTGCAGGGTGTAGGGTGGATAGAAAGAGCACTTCTAGAACTTATCAATTCATAGGACAGTCTCTAGTCTCCTGGTCCAGTAGAAAATAGAACTCAGTTGTACTTTCCACTGCTGAAGCTGAGTACATTACCTTAGAAAGTTGTGTGGCCCAAGTTTTTTAGTTAAAGTAACAAGTTTTGGATCTAGGTTTACCTGTTGGCACAATTTCTATTCTGTGTGATAATACTAGTGCCATCTGCATCTCTAAGAATCCAATCCAACATTCTAGGACCAAATATAATTATATAAGGCATCACTTCATTAGGGACCATGTTATAAAAGGGGACATTGAGCTATATCATGTAGCAACTGAAAATCAGCTGGCTGACATATTCACTAAACCACTGGCCTTTGACTCATTCAGCATTTTGAGAAACAGATTAGGAGTGATTGATATAAATGCTTGATTTTGATTACTGCTGATTTCTGATTGTTCTGATTGTTATTTTGTTTTCTGTTAGTTAGTTTTTGATTTGATTATTTGCTTTCAGTTGGTTTTATTTCTTCTGCTGATTTCTGTTTTAGCCTTATTGTTAGTTTGATTTAAACATTTACTTTGATGTGATTTTCTACCTGTTTTTATTCACTGGTTCATCTCTTACACTTACTGTTTTATGCTTTTCAAAATCTGATCACTGCTCACTACTTCTGATAATCTGAATTTCTGACTGGGAGTTTTACCTTATTTTTATTTAGAAGCTAGTAAGCAGTGATTGATTCCACTGGATCTGTTAAAGGGAAGAAATATTGATGATTGTTTCTCTTCCTCTAACTCCTTTGCTGGTGTATTATTTCTTTTGGATAAATATCCTCTTCAAAATTAAAATTTTAGTTTTTGAAATAGAGATTTATTTTATCTTCCTACAGTAATCTACCTCATATCAATAGTGTTTTCAAAGTCTTGAGTCATTATTTTAATTTTCTAAACCAAGTGATTACACTTATCATATGACGTATAGTTTTTGTTTTGTGAATTACTCTTCCTTATTGTGGAGAGAGTCTCCTATGTCTGGAAGATAATTTCACAGCTAAGACTATTTAACGATTATGAAAAGAAGAAAGCTTACAAAAGATGCGCAGTGCGCCAAATAAATTAAAAAAGAGGCACAAAATGAGTCCAAAGCAGAAAAGATGCGAAATGTCGCCAACTAAAAGATACACAAAGTGTATGAAAAATGAAAAGATGCGCAAAGCGCTAAATAAATTGAAAAAGAGGCACAAAATGAGCCCAACCAAGCTTTCTTTCCTTTCAGATCGTTAAAGGTCTTAGAAAAATCTGTGCGCCACTTAATTCTTTCAAAAGCTTGTGTTTAAAATTCTTGATTTCTGATTTTTTACTTTGTAACACTATTATATCAGATATTTTTCTGGAACGAGGCTTGAAAGGATCTCTTATCGAATCTAATTTCTTTTCTTCTGAATTGGATGTTTGTGTTGAAAGAGATTTGCATCGATAAGGTGCCCGAGGTGGGAGTTACGAAAGTCAAAATTTCCAACTTTTTTTGGATTTCAGCACTGTCAATCATCTTCTTATTAGTTTTTGGATCTAAAATCAAGGAAAAATTCTGATTTACTAGAGCAGCTTGATTAAAAAAAAATCGTTGCTTTAATGTTCTATTTTGTAGTTGTTTTTTTTCTGTTTTGTACTGATGTTTTAGTGTCTCTGTTTACCCTCCTCCTTTTTGTGATGTCAAAAGGGGGAGTCAGTTGTAGTCGTTTCTATTTTTGTTATGTGTTATGTTTCCTGTATTGTTTTGATTGTTAAATAAAAATTAAAAAAAAAATTATTTTTTGATATCCTAGTTATTTTTCAAACTACTGTACAAATATTTGCCATCATCAAAAAGGGGAGATTGTTGCAAATCTGGTTTTGATGATGACAAACATCTCTCTATTGTGTTTTATTTGGCTAACCCGTTTCAGGCACAAAAGATCACGAGCAACTCAAGCCAACTCCAGATCGGGTCCAAGTGTGTCTAAGTGTATTATTTTTCTTTTTCTTGAGTCAATTGTACTGTAACTGAACCCCTAGCTAAGTAACCTTGCACACACACCCTCTGGGGGAGAGCTTGAGTGAATTAGAGTTTCTATTCAAATTTTTGTTCAGATCGTCCTAGACGATAGTCACATCGTCCTGGACGATCAAGTAAAAAGAGAAACCCTAATTAGGGCGACCAAGTTAAGAGGGTCTGATTAAGCAGATCGTCCTGGACGATCTTTGGATCATACGGGACGATATGCTCAAATCAGAAATTCTCAACCACCAGATCAAGTTAGGCAAGTTTTTATTTTTAGATATTTGGTCTGATCGTCCCGGACGATCTAGTACAATCATGCCTAAATTAATCTGGTAATTAAGGAAAGCAATTTATATTTGATTGATACGATCATATCATCCTGGATGATCGCAGGATCGTCCCGGACGATCATGATCGTCTAGTGCATTTCAGCTGTACGATCCGAACTGTGTGCAGGATGATTTGGGCACTTTTTGAACTAATCGTACAGGACGATATCCCGATCGTCCGGGATGATCAAGTCATTTTTCAGTCGTCCAGCACAAGTTTCTATGGATGACCCGAACTGTCTTCTGGACGAAATTCCTCAATTTACACTAATCGTCCCGGGCGATCGCAGAATCGTACGGGACGATATGTACAACTTTTTCTACTAATCGTCCAGAAGAGCCAGATCGTTCAGGTTGAAGTAACTGATTTTGAACTGATGGTACAGGATGATATATCGATCGTCTTGGATGATCTTGGCCGACCAATTGAGATTTAGGGCAAATTTTAAGCCCTCCTATAAAAGATATTTTTCTTTCAACAAGAAAAATCTTTTGCCACTTTCCTTTCTAGAGAAACCCTAGAGAGAGAGACAGAGTTTGGGAGAGAGAGAGAGGATCTTATGAGGGGGAGTTTGTGAGGGATTCATGAAGGTTGCTCCAAGCAAGCATCAGAGTCTTCTTCTCCGCTCGTCGTCTTTCGTCATGTCGGTGTTCTTTGGGAGAGGGGGCAAGAAGATCCTAGGTTCTCTGCCTGCTTCAGGAGGAAGTAAAAGGACGTTGGGTTCTCTGCCTCACCGTGTGGTGGAAAGGAGGTTTTTGTACAGGCTTCTCCGCCTTGCTGTGGGAGTAAAAGGAGAGACACTTTGAGTTAGTGCAATACCCGGAGGGGAGGCTCTGGGGAGTGAACGTAGGTCAAGTTGACCAAACCACTATAAAATCTGGTGTGTTCATTCTAATTACTTTTTACACTTTATTTTTTTATGATTAACTGCTTGGGTAAAATTGTGTTATATCTTTTCGTTTGATTGTTTTGTTCATTTCCGCTGCAAGTCATAGAAAAGATTTTCATTGTTGCTGTCAAATTTTTAAATAACTAATTCACACCCCCCCTCTTGGTTAGCCTCGGGACTGAAAGTTCGATAGGATGTTAAGCCCTAGTGAACTAGTCCCGAGGCTAACCAAGAGGGGGGGTGAATTGGTTATTTAAAAATTTCATGAGGAACAGAAAAATCTTTTCGATACTTTGCAGCGGAAACAAGTAAACAAGAACGAAAAGATCAATCACAGATATTCACCTAAGCAGTTAATATCAAAAAAGTAAAGTACAGAACAGAATCAGAAAAGCAAACCAGATTTTATAGTGGTTCGGTCAACTTGACCTACGTCCACTCCCCGGAGCCTCCCCTCAGGGTATTGCACTAAACAAAAAGTGTCTCTCCTTTTGCTCCTACAGCAAGGTGGAGAAGCCTGCACAAAACCTCCTTTTCACCACACGGTGAGGCAGAGAACCTGACCTCCTTTTGCTTTCACTTGAAGCGGGCAGAGAACTTTGGATCTTCTTGCGAACGATCCTCCCACAATGAACACCAACTAGACGAAAGACGACGAGCGGAGAAGACGACTCTGATCCGTGCTTGGAGCAACCTTAGTGAATCCCTCACTAACTCCCCCTCACAAGATCCTCTCTCTCTCCCAAACTCTCTCTCTCTCTCTAGGGTTTCTCTGAGAAGGAAAGTGGCAAAAGATTTTTCTTGTATCAAGAAAAAGTTCTTTTATAGGAGGGCTCAAAATTTAGCCTAAATCTCAACTGGTCGGCCAAGATCGTTCAGGACGATCGATAGATCGTCCTGTACGATCAATTCAAAATCCGTTGATTCAGCCTGGACGATCTGGCTCTTCTGGACGATCAGTTCAAAAAATTATTCATATTGTCCCGTACGATTTTGCGATCGTCTAGATTAATTTAGGCATGATTGTACTGAATCGTCCAGGACAATACACGTATCATCCGGGACGATCAGACCAAATAACTTAAAATAAAAACTTGCCTAACTTGATCTGGCGGCTGAGAATTTTTGATTTGAGCATATCATCTTGTACGATCCAAAGATCGTCCAGGATGATCTGCTTAATCAGGCCCTCTTAACTTGGTCGCCCTAATTAGGATTTCTATTTTTACTAGATCGTCCAGGACAATGTGACTATCGTCCAGGGCGATCTGAATAAAAATTTGAACAGAAACTCTAATTCACTCAAGCTCTCCCGCTGAGTGTGTGCGTGCAAGGTTACATAGCTAGGGGATCAGTTACATTACAATTGACTCAAGAAAAAGGAAAATAGTACATTGGACACACTTGGACCCGATCTTGAGTTGGCTTGAGTTGCTTGTAATTTTTTGTGCCTAAAACAGGTTAGCCAAGCAAAATGCAATAGAGACATGTCTATCATCATCAAAACTAGATTTGCAACAGGGACTAGTTCATCAGGGCTTAATATCCCTATCGAACTTTCCTCAACATGTCATAATCAAGACCCTATACATGATTGAAAGTCTTGGGGAAAGTTCCAAGGTCAAAATCCATAGGGTAGAGGGTCGAGTGGTATATATTGTAAATATTAAAAGGTTTTACATCCTTTGGAAATATATTTAGTTTCTAGGGCTAGAGGTATCATATTGAGCTCAAATTTGGAGAGTTGACTTTAAGAACATGCCTAATCAATATAAAAATGATAGATCATGAATCAGGGGTCATTTGATTGGGTTTTGAAGTAATTAAAAAATCATTCAAAAGGGCTTTAAGACATAGGCCTTCATCTCTGGATTTTGATCTAGATTTCTGGGTTTGAATTATGTTTTGGATTTGATTGTTTAAATTTGAATTATCCAAATCAATTACAATCAATTGAATGATTCTTATTGATTGGATAGGATTGAAGCTTGATGGGAGGTTACATCAAGTGTTGATTGAAGTCTAGGTTAAAGACTGGATTGACTTGAAGTATGGCTAGGTTTGAAGTTTGAATTGATTTAAAGTCTGAATTGATTTGAGATCAAGATTAATTTAAAGCTTGAATAAATTTAGTCCTAAATTGAAATCTAGATGATTGACACCTGGATGCTTATCAACCATAAGATCAATGGGTAGAAGTCTGGGTTGGTCTTAATGACCTCATACAAAAATGAGGTCAACATATATTCACGAATATGAAGTCAGGGCATAAAATTATATAGAAAAATTTGATAAACCTTGTATGTTAGATAACCAAATATTTTTCAAAATAATATCTAAAGGATGACTTTACAAAATCAAAAGAAAACATGATGTAAATAAATTCAAATGTCCTCATGCATGTTTAATTAATAATTGACGTAAGAAGTAATAACATATAAATCAGGATGTGAAGCTTCTCCTGATCAAGTTTCAAGAATAAACTTCTGTGAATTTGAGCTATATATATATATATATATATATATATATATATATATATATATATATATATATATATATATATATATATATATATATATATATATATAACAAAAAAATGCTAAATCATCAGAAAACTCACCCTCTTGAAAAGCATCTCCACTAGATCTCTTTTTAGAATTTTCCTAAACAAAAAATTTGTTAAGAAAAGAGATACATTAAGTGTTCCAAAATAAAGTAAGCTACCCATAGCCTATACATGCTAGAAAGATAAATGATATGTTAAGTCAACCCTAAATTTTCTCAACTCCAATTCATCACAAAGACATGGCACACATAAATACAGTAATTAATTTTTGATAAGACTAAGGGGTACATATCTCAAGCATTAGTTAAGGTATACTATGTCATAGATATCCATGGTCATATTTAAATTAATCAAACAAAAAATTTACTTTTAATTTTTTGAATGTAACTATATATATATTTTAATTTCTAATTATGCAAATCTTCATATCTATTATAACTTCATATATACTTATGCATATTTGTTACAATTATAGTGTTACTGTAATTCCATAAAATATGAACTATTTACTTTTTTTTATTACAGATGGCTTCACGTGATGAGCCTCCTCATAGATCCATTACGTCAATGTTTGGTCATAGGAAGAAGTTAGGCACTGACCAACTAAGTCTATATAGGGTGATTAAGGTCAGGGGCTGATAGTTCCACTAGTGACAAGAGCACCATCACCACCACTAGGGAATCTGCATCAGTCCCCCACTGAGCAGGTGTCAGGAATAGATATATCTACCTGTAGTTGGATTACTACCCCATGCGTGGTACTTCATGATTCCTACTTCTACTAGTCCTTGATTTCCATCTCCAGATCAGAGACACTCAGCTCCCTTCTATCCATATTACCCCCCACCAACATCATAAATAGTTCCATCAACCTACCCCTATCCTCCTTACCATTACCCCTATTATTACCCACCTCTTGTGCAGCCAGAACATGGTGGATCATCAATAGAAGTATAGGTTAGGGCTGGGGAGCCTGCAGCAATAAGGGATAAGCGTGTATACATAGAACCTGAGGGTGATACATAAGTTCATTTTATTTTGTAAAGTTATTATAATTTGACCTATCATATAATTGAGAAAAATTTTTACCTACAGTTTTAACCTGCAAGATAGACCACCTACAAGATTCGTAGCATTATACAAAGTAAATATGATGCTCCTTACTTATCATGAAAAAAAATCTCAAAGGAAGTTATGGATATGTGGTTTAGAAAATTTCAAGAATATTTATTTGACATTACTTAATATTTGTGATTATATTTGTATTAATGTTATTTATTATGCCAATATTTTACAAAAAAAATTTAGGTGGTTTCCTGAGCATAATTTGAGGATCAGAACCAATTTTGAGAAAAGAGGCTCTAATTGTCATAGGGATATATTCACAAACATTAAAAAGTCTGAGCAGCTTCCACTATGGATTGGCGAGGGAGTGTGGGCTAATCTAATAAGAGCTTGGGCAAGCCCTAAGTTCACCAAATTGAGGAGTAGAACAAGCAAAATGGAGCATCTAACTATGGGGGTTTTGGAAGCTCTCTACATACGAGTGGTTTAGTGCCTTATACTGAACATAAATGACAACTGGTAAAAGATCATTTTAATTAGTTTCATAAATATATGTACATTATTTTCACTATGCTCTCTATTTACAGAAAGAGTATCTTGGTCAGGAGCCGACACCATTAGAGCTGCCTGTAAGGACTCACCAACATCAAGTTAATCATTAGTGGGTTTATGAGACAGTGAGAAAAGCTCACATGAGTACATTTTTTGAGTAATAATAAAAAATAAATATAAATGCATTTTTATGAATCTATTCTCGTAAGATACTTTTATACTATTTTTGGAGGGTCAGCCATCTACTGGTAAGGGATCATCTTTAGAATCGACCCAGTACTCTGAGTACCACATGTGGTCAGAAGCTATCGGAGAAAGACAGAAGGGGAGTGTTTATGGCTTAAGTTTGTAGGAATATACTATTAAGAGCAGTACATCCACCTCAGCATTTTATGATGCTAGTGGAGCTGAAGAAACCGTTAGTCAGAGGGTTGTTGCTTTGACAAAAGAGATAGAGGAGATGAGATAAATTCAAGCTAAGATGCAGGTGGAGCTGTGATCAAATCGAGCTGAAAATCATAAGAAAAAGGATCAGGAGCTTGTGCATGAATCACAGGGCAGTGAGGATATAGAAAATGATTAAATTTAATTTAATGTTAAAACTGTTGTTGGACTTTGAAGAACAAGCTTTTATTTGAGAACATATTGATATGAACTTTATGTTTTATGTGTTTCAAAATGTTTATATGGAACTTTATGTTGTTATATTTCAAAGTTTGTTTATTTTTAATTTTATGCTATCAACTGTTTTAGTATCTGTTGATTGTGAATATTATGTCAGTGCATTTTATTTTGTTTATATTATATATTTTCTGCATGTATCAATTATGAAAATATTTATGGACAGTAAGGAAGCTGTCTATTTTCTTTAAGATGCTACAAGTTTCTGGCGGCCTACTAACGGCCTGACCATCAAAAACTTCAATATCAGATCAAAAAAAGTCACCAAAATTATAATTAAATCGTTGGAAATTACCGATGGCTTTCCGATGACCAGTCCGCCAGAAATTAGCAGTGGTTAAACCGCCGGTAATGTAGTGGAAAATCTCTGGTGGCTAATCTGTGAAAGCCACCGCTCTAACCACTACCACAACCAAAATGGAAAATAGCAAGAAAGTCACTAAAAAGTCATCGAAAATTATTTTCGGAGGAAAAAACCAACATTTTTGGTTTTCTATGCGGCTTTTACCGGCCAAAAAAAATCCGTCGGAAAGCCCCAAAAAACTGAAATTCCATAGGAAATATCAGCCTGTAATGGGCAATTTTCCTATACTGATTCAAGTTTAGATGAGACTAAATCAAGCTTTTGAAGTATGATTAAAAATTTTAAAACATTAATTTGATGACTCAATGGTGTATAAATCTTACATACATATAATCAAATCACGTGTCCCGATGAAACGAATCTAATAAGCCCAAGATTGTTTAATTTTAATGTAATAAAGCACTTAAATACTTAATGAATGGTTTATATTTGAGGAATCAATATAAACCATCTAATTAAGCATTTTTTTATATTGACAACAAAATTAAAAAAGTCACACTTTTAAAAACTATAGATAGACTCTTATTCTCTATATGAGGGCCTAGATCTAAATTTGAAGAGAGCTTAGAGCTCCATTAATGTTCAACATCGATAAACACCACCAATTACTAGCATCATTGACCTCCTTCACTTAACTATCATGATATGTCTGCCATTTCCTACTAATTACCCAACCATCATACCCAAAAAATTGTAGCCCAACTATGACATTCTAAGCACTATCACTCGATTATGGTTTTCCATGCATTGTTACTTGAGTATTATTATCACTTGACAACACCAACATCGATCGACTTAATCATCTAGCATTGCCGATAATATTGTCGCACACCATCGTCTATAAAGTCAATATATGTTTTCGAAGTATTTTATTGCCTACAAGGTTGATGTATATTGTCGAGACATGCTATCATTTATAAGATTGACATATTTCATTGACACCAAGGCTGATGCTCATTTATCTTGTCACCTTTTGATGCTAAAAACATTAATGCACATCTTCACCAATAAAGCTGATGCATTATGTCTACACCAACTCTGATTCTTGACATCAATATCAAGATTATATTGAAATTTTTGTCATTGATCTTCTCTCCTTAAAGGAGAATGACTAAATTGACTATAAATGATCACTTAAAGACAACACCAACACCTCAAAGCTCTTCCATTCATCATGAAATCCATCCTTAATAGTTTATGTCTAATATATTATATTAACGTCTTACCAAATAAAGGGGAAGACCATTATTTGTAACCTACATCATACACTAGTGGAAACATTTCAATTGGGATCGGTACCATAATTTCCTCCCTTTATAGGATCCACATAAATGCTTTAACATCTATTGTAACATTTATCCTTGTGTGTGTGCATGTGTGTGTGTTGAATCTTCATATAAAACAGAGATACTAAATTCTTTATATTACCTTGAATATTCTAGCACACAACAATTTGACATTATATGTGAGAAACATTATTTGCATACTATAAACACTTCTCCAATGGATGACAACAAATCCATCAATGAAGGAACTCATAATCTAGCTGGTAAAGGTTATCTAGACGGGTACCTCCTCATCACATGCTCAAGTTTTTCCTTCAGTATAGCCTTATCAGGATCTCTTAGACACAAATATTTAAAACCATCATTCATGCGCTTCTCAGCCAATCATTAATCTTCTATCATTCTTAATGGACATGAATCAACCTCGCCTTATTGACACCCCTCATAATAACCTAAGAGGTAACTTAAATGCCTTGTCTTGGAGGAATTCCTTAAAAGGGATAAGAATCAATTTACTCAATATAATTTTTAGGAGGCTTCACCTTGAATAGAATAATTCTCTCTTATTTCATTCCATAATATTATGCATATTTAATAGATCCAATTGAAGAACCAAGATATATTCTATATATCCTTGAGATAATAGGTATATACTTTTATCAAAATAAATTTATAAATAATATTATATTTTACTTTTCATTAAAAAATATCCCATTAGGGGGGGTGGGGGGGGGGGGGGGGGGCGAGTATGGCAGTGGGAAGTAACATATAAGATCTCCTCTAAACCCCTATAAAAAAAGGCCCATAAGGAAACCTTAACTGGAAGTGAGTATTGGACATGATCCTCACCAGAAAAACTCCATGATAACAAGTGGTTAATATGGTCTACACTCATAAAAATATTTCAGAAGGTTAAAGCTTATGAATGTATACATTGTTCAAAATCATTAAATGACATAATAATCAAAAGCTATAGGTTCTCCAAAAATGATTCCAATGGTACCAACTCTAATTTCAATGCCCAATATCATCAAGTTAAAAATATATTAAAAATATATGAAACACTATGGAAGGACAAAAATCACTAAATTCTTTTTCCAACGACATGAAGTATGCCAAAAAATTATTTAACCCTTCAATAAATTTTTCTACAATAATAATGCAGTGTAGAAATTGATTCAACAACCACTCAAGGATTTTAAAAAAGTACTTATATTCAAATTCCAATTCATATTAAAACATTTATACATCAATGAAAGCTTCTATAATAATTTTCAATTCATTTCGACGAGTATACATGCCATAGTTTTTTAGGAAGGGGAACTATATGAAAAGGGGTTGTTCTCTTATTAGTGATGTGCGCTATCACTAATAAGATTGATGCATTATATCTTCATCAACTTTGATTCAAGATGTCAAAGCTAAGATTATATTGGACTTCTTGTTCCTTAGTCTTCTCTACTCAAAAGAGAATGATTGAACAAACCATAAACAATCACTTGAAGATAACTCTAATATCTCAAGGCTCTTATAACCTTTTTCATATAATTTATCCTTAGTAGTTCATGTTGATTATATCAAAAATTTCCCAAATTAAGGGGAAGAGTATCATTCATAACTTACAGCATACACTAGGGGAACCATTTCAACTAAATCACGCCCCATTATCTTTTCCCTTTCTAGGTTTTCTATGTAAAGAATTTAATGTTTCTTGCAATATTTTTTTTTATATGTGTATATTTGATCATCATACAAAGCTAGGAAATTAAACTCACTATTCTATTGTGAATATTCTAATACAAAACAATTTGGCATCATCTTTGAACAATATTCTTAGAATACTATAAATACCTCTCCAATGATTGACATTTAATCCCTCAATTAAAAATGCATAATGTGCCTAATAAAGGCTATTAAGACCTAACTTTGCAAATCATATGCACATGATGGAAGAGCACCATGCTCAAATCCTTCATCCCTTGGAAGAGTGCTCCTCTCATCATCACACTAAATTTCTTCTTCCACCATACCCTTATCAGGACTTCTAAAGCACAACCACATCAACCCATTCTTTATGTGCCACTCAGCTAACCTTTAATCTTATGGTAGCCTTAAAGGATTTGAATCAACCTCTCCTTATTGACAACTATTTTAATATCAAAAGATAGACTTCAACATAAGATGAATTCACTATAATTTTCAGGTGTATTCACCCTAAATGATGTAATACTCGTGTATTTGATTTTAAACTATCATGCAAATCTAATAGATCTAACATAAAAACTAAGATTCATATTATATCTCCATTAGGTAAGTTTATATATAGTTTTTTTTATAAAAATGTTCTATAAAAAAAATATTATATTTTACTTTTTATTTAAAAGATCCCGTGTGGGCATGATAGATTGGATCTCTACTCTAAACACTTGAGAGGTATGCTTGGAAGGAAGCCTCAATTGAAAGCTAGTAGAGGATAGATTTCTCATTAGAAGGAATCTATGAGAATAAGTAGTTTATTCGGTGTCCACTCATTAAAAAAATCTTAGAATACTAAAGCCTCTTTAAGTGTTGATTCCCCATAAATCTCAAAAGATGCAAGCATCAAAAGGTAGTCTCCATAAATCTCAAAATGTATAAACTTTAAAAGACTTAAAAGACACGAATTCTCAAAAATCATAAAAGGTTGAATCCCCAATCAATTCAGGTTCTTTTTTAATCTTAAAAGATATAAGCCTCAAAAGATACATATTCTTCAAAAATATAAGAAGGCATACATGATGTTAGTTTGCTCCGTTTTTATTTTTTGCTGCTATCGATTTTTTGTAGTCTATAAGATTTGTGTGCATTTGTCGCACTGCCTTCCTCCTCCAAGGTTTCGCTCAACTTCGGCTCCCCTCAACCTCATACTATCTTATGATCACTGAAAAGAAGCGTTCTTTTTCTTTCTTGCTATTTTTCGTTGCTTCCGATTTTGCGAGCACCATTGGATTTGTGCACATCGATTTTAGAAAGATCGAATTTGTGATAAAGCCCTCTTCAATTTTGTTTTGGCGTTGCCAGGAAACAACTGAAGGCCTTGATTCACCTCTGTTGCAGGTATGTGATGAATGAAGTGCTAAGCTTTTTTATCTATTTTGATATAGTGTTAAGAAGAACTTAAAATTTATTTCTGTAAGTTTAATATAAAGTTTACTGATTCAAGCTAAAGTTTAAATCTTTCATTTTTTTAAAATATTCCCTTTTACAAACATCAAAGATGTCATTTTTCATATCAATTTAAGGTGATTGTATTCATAGTTTGTTTACAAAATAAGATAAGTCAAGGAAATTTAACAAATAATTGTTATGTTAATTATCAAATAAGGTTTAGTAGGTACTCAAGATTTATTAACTTTGATTTAATAGACTGCGTCATGGTACGAAAATCAGATGAACATCTTTTTTTTAACTATCAATATCGATCATAAACTTAGATGAAAAAAGTGAGAGAATTTTTTTAAAAATTAAGTTGGGCCCCCACTATGAGAAATTTCTAGCTCCACCACTTGCTGTTGTTCAGGAATATTTTACCTTGTCAAATTATAATATTTTTGCATGAATACTTCATGACAGTGAATGGAGATGTTATGTATGTTCATAAAATATTTCAAAAGATCTTGATGAATGATTTGATCATAATAATTCATTGATGACATCATAACTTTAGCATTAAAATATTCACATGTTAAAATTCTCCTAAAAATAAAAAAATGTCAAAATTTTGCAACAAAATTTTTATGGAGAAAAATACATGTGCAAATGATATTTAAATAAAAAGATTATAATTATATCAAAATTCAAAGAAAAATACATAAACAAGCAAGATAATCATCTAAAAATGAAGAAAATAGCGTAACAAATAAATTTCAAGTATTTTTGGAGGGATTCTGCTTATCGTCATCTCAATATGTTGCCATAGACACTCGTTGCGTCAATCACCATCTATTGCATATGGTGTAGTAAAATTTTAAGCAATCGGATTAATAGGGGGAGGAAGTTAGAATCTCAAAATTGGGTAAAAAAACACTCATTTTGGACCTCAATGTGAGCAAACACGTATAGTGCATTTCTTTCAAGAGGAAGACTAGAGCTCCATCACAAAGATTACAAATTTCACATATCCTGCTCCTCCTGACAACCACCCAATCTTCTTCACGGATGCCTCTTTTCGATTACTCTTTCATAAGGAACAAGAGCCAGAAGAGCCAATGTTTGATGAAGAAGGAGATGCTACCCCTGCAGCTGATCCTGCACCTGCACCACCTCCTCATCAATACTCATATGAGGAGATGATTTAGCGTTTTGACAGGCTCGAGACACGCCTGGATCAACAGCAAGTCCAATATGAAAATAAAATGAATTGGTTCAGGGATTAATTTGACACAATCTAGTAGCAGTACACCTCCATTCACCAGTTCTTTCAACAATTTCCACCTCCACAAAAACCATCTGATCAGGATCCACCTATGTATTAGAGTGTGTGTGTCATTTCTTTTTATGTTTGTATTTTTTGTGTTTATTTTTCTTTCCTTCAATTTTTTTTGTGTATTTTTGTATTTCTTTCTTTCAAGTGAAAGTCTTAGTTTGTCATTGTATTTTTTCCCTGAGCAAACACATCAATAAATTTTTTTGTTCGTACTGTACGAATAAGCTCATACTGTACGAATGAACTCGTATTGTACGAATAAGGTCGCATTGTACGAATTAACTCATACTATACGAATAAGATCGTACTGTTCGAATAATCTCGTACTGTATGATGTAATTTTTTTTGTATGTAATAAAAATTACCTCTATTCCTACTTAAAAAGTTTAAGTAAAAAGTTGTTGAATCATCTAAAACTAAAAGGATGAAAATTCATGAGTATGTTTTTCCCTTCTTTTTCTTTGTGGAAATATTTCTTTTTAAATTAAAATCTAAATCAAATTTAAATTTGGATTTTGAAACGAAAACATCTTCAATCTTCAACATTTTATATATATCATGGAAATGTCTTTTGCAATTTACTGAACGCAAGTCATTATTTTCTTAATCAGGCTATTGAATTCCTATTAGAGGATTGGGTTTGCTTTGTAAATTATTTCACCTTCTATAAGAGTGTGAGTTTTTCTTCCCTTGTATTTGGAAGAAAATTTTATAACTGAGAAATTGTTTTTAAAAATTTAGAAGAAAAGCAATTTACAAAAATGAAAAGAGACAAAAAATAAGGCCAAACTGAAAAATATGTGCACTGTTCGCCAAATAAATTGCAAGATACACATAGTGCATCAAACTCAAAAGATGCGCAGAGCCTGTTATAAACTGGTAAAGAGGCAGAAAATGAGCCCAATTTAAAATTAGCTTTTCCTTCATGTAAATCTTTAAATCTCAGAAAACCCATGTGTCTTCTGATATGTTTAATACTTGAAAAAAAATTCATGATTCTTGATTCACCATTCATACAATAGCATTCTATTGGATATATTTTATGCTAGAAGATTGAAAAGTTTAAATTTCCTTCTCTAATTTTAGTTCTTGAATTAGATTTTTGTTTAAAAGACTTTAATCTATAGAGATCTTGAGCTACGGTTGCAAAATCTTGACTCATAATACTTTGGTTGCAGTAAAGTCACTACAATTTCTTACTTAACCTTTTTATTCAAGGGTAAGTTTATTATATTATGAAACTTCTCAAGTTGCTATAGTGTTGCGTCTTTCAAAAGGGAAATAATTTTGTTATTTATGATTATATTTTTTTATTCTTTTATGTATTTGTTTGTTATAATCTTCTTTGTTTTTTTTCTTTCTTAGTGTGCTCCTTTTTTCTTCTTTTTGTGATGTCAAATACGAGAGTGTTTGGTTGTTTTTGTTTAGAGTAAGTGTTTTATTATCATCTATTTTTATTTAATTTGTTTATTTATATATATTAATAAACAAAAAAATTTCTTTCAACTAAAAATATTTGTCATCATAAAAAAGGGGAAGATTGTTTCATCCCAGGATCTTAACTTATAATTTTGATGATAACAAATATTATTATTTTGAATTTTTTATTTCTCGTAACATATTATTGGATACTAGTATCTGTATGTGCATATTAACATTTTAGGGAATTTTTCCACTATTTGCTTGCAACTTTGATCAGCTCAAGATTAGGTAGACTAGGGTTACAGTCTGTATTTTCAGTCATTTATGTATTTTTTACCTTTCTTTAGTCAAATCATGTAATCTGGTGGATACTATTACTGAGTAACCATACACACATACATGAAAAGAGAGAAAAATATAATGTTAGATTTTTTCTATATTTTTCATACTCTACGATTTTAAATCGTACTGTACGATTAAGTTCGTTCTGTAAAACCCTCTCAGCCAGAGAATTAAGGAAGATGCTATTTTGTACTAATAGTACAATATAATCGTACAGCACGACCATATTAATTTCTTGCTTAATTTGACCCCAAAAATTAGGCAATTAAATTATGGGCAATTATGATCAGCCAATCGTACTGTATAATCATGTTTGTACAATACGATCGACAGAGTACAAATTTGGTCGTCCAAGAGGTCGTATCAAATGAAAGTCATGATTTTTGTATTGATTATATTGTACGATGTCCACAGTGCAGGACGATCGATAGAGTACGAAATTGGCCATCCCAGAAGTCATCTCAAATGAACATAACGAATTTTTATAGTTCGTACCAAATTATCTTATGATCATATAGTACGAAGTGTTATGAGGTTTGAACAGTCTGTCTAAATGACTGTTCACATGATACTGGATGAGCCTAATTTTGTACCGATCATACTGTAAGTTGTTTGTATCATACATTAAGAATAGAAGACGGCTCTCTTAAAAATTAGGATTTCTTAAAGCACACTATTTAAACTTCTTTAATTCTTATGTTAAAAATATTTTGCTATTTGAATTGCTTGAGAGAGAGCTTAGAGAGAGAGTTGAGGAGAGCTTTGGGAGAGAAGAGAGGGAGAGTTATTATGAGGGGGAGTTGTGAGAGCTTCATAAGGTTACTCCAAGCAAAGTTCCTTCCAATCTTCTTCAAGTCTCTGCTTTGATTTTTGGGTGGCTCTGGGGAGACATTCTTCAGCACTTGATCGTAGTTCTCTACTAACTCCAGAAGGGAGTAAAAGGATTCTTGGTTCTCTGCCAACTCCAGGAGGGAGTAAACAGATTCTTGGTTCTCTGCCATCCCCAGGGGTGAGAAAAAGGATCTCAGGTTCTCTGCCTTCACTAGGAGGGTGAAAAAGATTTAAGGTACTCTATCACACTGGGTTGGTGAAAGAGTTTTTGTAAGGGCTTCTTTGCCTAGTTGTGGGGGCTAAAGGAGAGACACTAAAAAATTTAGTGTAATACCTGGAGCGGAGGCCTCTGGGGAGTGGACATAGGTCAAATTTGATCGAACCACTATAAAATCTAGTGTGTTTGTTCTTTTACTTTTTTGTATTATAAGATCTGTACTTTTCTATTTTTTTATGCGATAGAAAACTCTGATTTTATTATTATTATGAAATTGATCTGCTTCCGCATCAAGGGATTCTCTTTTTTTATTAAAGAATTTTTAAATTACCAATTCACCCCCCCTCTTGGTTAGCCTCGAGCTAGTTCTTAGAGGTTTAACATCCTTCACAACCTTTCATTTTTTACTATCAGAGTTATACCAAGCACCACCTCAATACAGAATTCCACCTCTCTCTCTATAGGTAACCAAGATAATTCTTTAGGGAAAACATAAGGGAATTTTTGAAATACACGGGCATCTTCTAGACCCCTCACTGATTTATTCAAATCTCTTACATAAGGAAGAAATATAGAGTCCCCTTTCATCTTGGCCTTATTCATTTGCAATGTAGAAATTAAAGAGTATAAAACACTCTTAGCACCCAGAAAATGAAATACCTCCCCATCCATACACATACTCACCTACTTCTAAGGACAATCGATCTAAGCCTCGTACCTGCTTAACCAATCCATGCCTACTATCACATTAAACTTCTTCAGAGGTAATAAGATCAGTACTGATGCTAACTTCCTTCCAAAAATCTTAAGCTCAAACACATATACCCTATTAACAATTATCAGATCCCCCATCAAAAACATAATATATAACACAGGACATTACAAAATAGATGCTATGTAACAACCCAAAGATATGAAAAGCATTTTAAATAAAAAATATGGACTTTTGAATTACTGATTGAACTAGAGCACTTCAGTATTGTACATATGAGTGTTGTGGAGGGCACTATGGTTCTAGAAACCACCACTACATCTTGGTGTCTTTGTTCTATAATAAATTTGATTTTTTGCATGAGGCGTTGTGGCTTTGGGACTGAGCACTGTAGCACTAGGCCACTAATAGTGATTTTACATATTTTTTATTCTAAATATTTCTACCATTACCCCCACCCCTCCATCACTCGCGTGTCTTGCCTAGGAAGAAATAGAAGGAGGAGAAGATGGATGGTGGATAAGAGGGAAGAGAAGATGAGAGAGAAAAGGTCTCAGGTGATCTTCGTTCACCTTTTCTTATATAAAAATTATTCTATTTGTTATAAGTAACTATCATCTTACCTCTGTCTTCGATGATTTTATGATGATTTTGGGTTCTACAAATTTTCTCTCCTAAATATGCTAAAAATGCATTATCTCCTGATTTCCCAAGCTTTTATCATGTAATTTTTTATATGTGATAATCATTTTGAATAATTTGATATGACTTTATTACATTTTCACTAGTTAAATATGTGTATAGAAAATTTTTGTGTAAAATGAAAAGAGAAATAAAAAAGAAAAGAAATTCTTCCACTGTAGAACCTGGGCTGTGACATCACTCTTAGAGACAAAATGCAAAACAAGTATGTATTTGAAAAGTTTAGAGTAGCTCCAATGATTAATAAGATTAGAGGGAGCTACCTTAGATGGTTTGGCCACATAAAATGTTGGCTTTCCGATGAACCAGTTTGGAGAGTAGATGTATTAAATTTGGCCCATGTTAAGAAAGGTAGAGGTAGACCTAAAAATAATTGGTTAGAAAGTATTAGAAATGACATTTTTTATTAGATTTAAATGAGAATTTGACTCTTAACATGACAAAATGGAGAAAAAGAATTCATGTAGCAGACCCCACATAGTGGGATTAAGGCTTGATGTTGTTATTATTTTATACTTTATATTTTTATATAAAAAATTAAATTAAAAATATTGGTTTCATAAAGAAATTTAGTAATAAAAACTTAATATCAATGTCGCCTTGGGCATTGTATGCATGACCGGGCACATGCACACCTGGCATGAGTGGGAGGTTGTAAGAAATGATCAAGATAGGCTTTAGCTAGCTGATTAGTGCGGCCATCTATGTGGGTCTAAACCCATTTTTGGATTGTTCATACCTTTTCAATCATTTTTATGATCCTTCATATCATTGTTTGACAATGTTGACCCAAGTTTTGCACTTTTAGATCTTAACATAGCATTTACAACTAATTTTAAGCAATTTTAGGAAGTTTGGTGGTTGAATTCTTTAATAATTTTTGCTCCAACAGATGCATTAATTTTAAATGATGTTGAAATTATAATCGAGGAAAATTTTCAAGATTCATAGCCCTAAGAGAAGGTTCATGTTGATGTCTTAGGAGAGATTGTGCCTTGTAATTTGTTTTTTTTTTTTTTGAATTATAATTTTGACTATAAACTTTTTGATTACTTGATATTTATTTTTAGATGACACGAGCCTCAGTGTTTGAAATATAGAGCAAATGATACATCATATAAAAGTCACTTAATCACACACAAATCTAAATGTATTTTTAAAATTATATACTTCCATAATTAAATATAGGATTTTCCAAATTCTAATAATAGCAAATTTATAGTCAAACTAAATGTCTCAATAAGATAAATCTAATGACACCAAAAGTAAACCAAAAGTAATCAGATCTAAGACAAAATGAACTTAAATTTATATATGATTAGAAACTTTAAAACTTTAATTGAAGGATGAAATGGTCACCAAATCTTGTATACTTTTTAGTTAAATTTAGCATTTTAATGAAATAAATCCAATGAGCTTAAGATCCTTTAATTTTGAGGTCATTAAGATACTTAAACTAAAAAAATGATCTATAATTGAGAGAATCAATATGGGTAATCCAATTTGGTGTTTTGGGACTCTAGCTAATATAACCAAAGTGATTTTTTTTAAGAATGCATAAGGAATATTATTAAAAAGAAAACTATTAAAAACTACTAATAGAATCACATTCCTCCTTTAACAAAAGTAAAAAGGAAGGAGGAATACTGCCTAAACTAATATCATCCCAAAGAAAATCATCACTAAGAGCAATGTTAGCACAAAGATTGGCTAACTTATTACAACCCCTATCCACACAATTAAAAAGAACAAAATTGAAATCTCTAAGACCATAAGGAACCTCCATTCGGTTATAACCAGCACCACCCTAAGAATTTTTCGAACTACTTTGAAGAAGCTTGATGACATTAGCATTATCACTTTCAACTATGATCCCTTTATACTCTAGCATCCACCTCTGCAAGAACTGGTCCAAGGATTGAACAGCAAGCAGTTCCAATTAGCATACATCCCAATGAAGCCCACTGAATCCGAATGCAAATAAGAATCTCCCTAAAAGTGCCTTCTGAAAACACCTCCAATGCTAGCCTTGTAGGATGAAAGAAAGCATACATCCACATTATCTTTAATCCAATCAGGAGGGGGAGGATGCCAAGATTTCTTCAACAGCCAGTTAGGCTGATTAACATCCCAGAAGCCCGATTTAAGGTTGCCACAACCTGCCAAACTTGAGATAGAAGCAACACTAATGGTATTAGAAGCAATAAATAAAGTACTATCTTTGTTACCACCATAAATTCCTTTGCTTCTTGACTTCCATGAAAGAAATACTGCATTACATATCCTTCCTAAAAAAAACTGATTGGAAGCAATATGTTCTAACCATCTACAACAATCATTAAAGGAATCAAAAAACAGGAATTACAAACCCCCATTTATTCAGAATCAGAATAGTCTGAACAAATTTCAAACAGCCCACTAGCACATGCTCATAATCCTCAATCTTTAAACAGCCTCTAGGACAAGAATTGCTTTCTCTCATTCTACTTTGTACTAGAAAATGAAACATGGGAATGGCATTGTGGAATACCCTCCACCAGAAATTTTCCACACGAGAATTCAATTTCAACTTTTACATCCACCCCCAATATTGTTTCACAGATTTGTGATAAACTGTAGCTTCAAAAGCAAGACTAGAAATAGTCTTACCCGACATCTGATTCATCAGCTCCACTTGATCTTCAAGCAATTCTGAATAAATTTTTGTTTTACAGATAAGCAAGATCAGTTCCTCTCCAAAATACCTTCGAAGCACCTTTATGTTCCAAGCACCATTGACAATGAACTTCTCTACTAACAAATTAAGATTAGCATTATTCGAGACAAATGTTGGCCAATTAATCAGGTTCTTATCCAGAACCCAAATGTCCTTAAGCACATTAATAGATCTTCCATCCGTAACTCTCCATCTGATAATAGGATCAAGAGCTTTAGCACCATCCACAACTATCTTCCATGCAGCAGAAAACTTCTTCTTCGAACAAGAATTCAAACTCCTTGACCCTTATCTAGTAGACAACGTCTTATACATGTTATGATTTGGGTGAATCAGTTTGTTCATGTGAATTCTAATCCAAGTTTACATTTTTTTATGATTACAAAAGTTTATTGTTTGTCTAATTTATCTTCTAACATATATTTGAGTTTTTGTTGTGTGAACTAAAGCATTTTTCAAGAAATTCACACTCCAGATTGCTGAAGACTTCAAGTTCACTTGTTCACTGTAAATGAAGTCTGTAAATTTTTTTTTCTTGAGTCTGAGAGAGTGTGATTGCAAGTTGGATAACTGTGCACACATACACAATGGGGGTGTAAAAAATTTAAATTTTTTGAACTTATCGTACTGTATGATTTAACACTGTACAAGATGATCTGTAGAATATGTCTTCCATATTGAACTCATATGATAAGAAAATTTTCTAAGGCATGTTCGTACAGTACGAATATTATTCGTACATGAGTTTTTGTTGTACAAATTGCTCAAAATTAGGTTCGTCCACACGTTCGTACGGGACGAACTGATCGGACGAAGCTCTCTCTTCGATTTGTCCAAGGGTTCGTATTGATTCGTATGGGACGAATTGTTTATTTTTGAACTATTCATACAGTACGAAAATTATTTCATACATAATATTTTATTATACGAAGGGCACTGAATTGGGTTCGTATTGATTCGTACACGACGAATCATAAATTTTTTAACTATTCGTACTGTATGACTCTAGTTCGAACAGGACGATCGGGACACGTGGAACTTGAAAAATTTAGTTTTTGGACGGTTTTTATTATCTTTAGTATATAAGGATCTTTAAATTGACTTGTGAATTAATCCTTCTTCAAAAATTCTTTTGAGAAGTGAAAGGAGAGTGATTGGGAGAGTGTTTGGGAGTGAGTTTTGAGAGATCTTCAAGAGAGAATTGTGAGGAGATTCATAAGGTTATCCAATTGAGAGGATTTCTTTTACTTGTTCTTCAAGCATCTTCCTAGTTCCTTGGAGGCTTTTGCAAGAGCATTGTTCGAGAGGATTCCGATTCTCTGCCGCACTTGGAGGGTGAAAAGGACGATGATTCTCTTCCGCACTTGGAGAGTGAAAAGGACGACGGTTCTCTGCCGCACTTGGAGAGTGAAAAGGACGACGGTTCTCTGCCGCACTTGGAGAGTGAAAAGGACGATAGTTCTCTGCCGCACTTGGAAAGTGAAAAGGATGACGGTTCTCTGCCACACTTGGAAGGTGAAAAGGACGATGGTTCTCTACCGCACTGGGGTTGGTGGAAGAGAGTTTGTAAAGGCTTCTCCGCCTTGCTGTGGGGGAAAAAGGAGAGTCACTTGAGTTTAGTGCAATACCTAGAGAAGGAGTCTCTAGGGAGTGGATGTACGTGTTTGACCGAACCACTATAAATTCTGGTGTTTTCTGTTCACTGTTTCTTTTCTGCATTTTTATTTTTCTGTGGTTTATTTTCTTTGTGGTTGAATTTTTGTGTTGAACGAAAGAGCAAAAATTATCTCTGTTCGTACGGTACGAAGTTCAATCGTACTGTACGATTAGCTTTAAAATTTTCCAAAACATCAAGAGCAATTTTTAAAAAGGACCAATTCACCCCCCTCTTGGTTAGCCTAGGGACGTAAGCAATAGGTCTAACAACCTATTCGCACTTTCAATACAACAATGAATTTTTATCAGTATGATAATTCCAGGCCAACTTTGCTCTCACAGGACCCGGCGTTTGTCTCCTAGCCCCAGTATTTCTTAACTTCCTCCTCCCATAGTTCACATGGACCCAAGGTCCGTACCCATCTTTACCAACCTCAGTATCACCATTCACCTTGCGATTATTAACTATTGCTGAAGGTAGCACAGGAGGAACTTCACCCATTCCAGAGGTCTCATGTTGCATAGAACTATCTTGTCTAACCTCTACCCTTGCCTCCGGACAATTCTTTTGAACATGTCTGATCCTACCACAATTGAAACAGAAGGTAGAAATCCTCTCATATTCTATTTTCTGAAAGAATTTACTTAAGCACCCCTCTACCCAAATGCCAAGGGGAAGCTTATCCTCCATCTTGACATGGGCATAAACTCATGCAAACTCTCTCCTGCTCCATTGAAACATGCTTCCATCAATCAAACACGGTGTACCAACCTTTGACGCAATACTGCACACATTGATCTCATCCCAGTACTGTAACGATAAATTAGGCATTCTAATCCATACAGGAGCTGATAATCCTTTTAAAGAAGAAGGAGAAAATATAGGCGACCATTTGTCTATCCCAATGATATATCCATTGACATACCAAGGCCCATTATTAAGAACTGAATCCATGGCTTATTCATCATTAAATGCACATAAGTTCCATCCCATACCAAGCACAGTAAGATGGAACATACCAAACAAAGACCACTACCTTCTAAGTTCAAAACTAACCAAATGAAGAGGAACATTCTACCCAAAAACTTTGATCACTAATGCATTCTGAAGTTTCTTAGCATTCTCGATTTCATTATGCAAATGCAGTTTCACCGTAGAGCCATCATCAGATAAACATGGACTATAGTCCAAATCAATAACACGAATATTATCTTTTTTCCTCCACACATTATGCAAACCATTACCACTTGGTTCTTTGGGCATCACAGCAGAATCACCATTAAGGTTGCATGAATCCAGCTCTCCAGATTCACAATGTCGAATAGAGATCATATCAACCGCAATGCTATTCGAGCCTAAACCTCCAGACACAAGCTTAATCTTCAAGGAAGCCCCACCAATCTGAGTCTCACTTTCCCAGGAATCAGCAACCAGATTCTCAATACTACCTTTAACCATCAAAATCTCCATCTTTGCTTCAAGAACATCTCTTCCCACAACCACCGGACTAGGGTTGCATACACCAATTACACTTGGCTTCGAACTAGAGGAAGAAGAAGCTTTAGCATTCGAATTCAAATTATCAGATAAATCTTTGGGGATAGGCTTGGGATTTTGAAATTATTATCAATCATAACATCCTTCCCTTTCCCAATATCAGGAAGGAATTTCTTAGAAGACATAAGACCGCCCTCATTGATCACTAAAGGTCTGCCATTCTTCAACTTCAACCTTCCATCTTTAACAGGAAAACATCTGAAGCTCCATCTCCAAAGGCCGGAAAGGATCTAACAGGAACCACCGCACCACCAGATGAGGGACACCGAGACTCACCAGGAGCATCTGCAACAGGTGTCTGGCGAGCATCCGCTGCCATCTGAAAATCTGCAAAAAATTGCCAAAAAGAAATTTGAAAAAGATGCTTTATCTCTCTAAAAACCCGAACTTTCTCTCTCTAAAAAATCCTCCCTAAACAAATTTTAAATATGCCTAATTTCTCTATATGAAGGGGAGCTAGAACTAAATTTGGAGAGAGCTTGTATCTCCACTAACATTTGGCATGGATGATCACACCCAACGACTACCATCACCTAACCACCATCGTCTAACTACAGTAGTTCATTTGGTGTCTCTAATCCATTATCGCTTGACCACCTTCTCCTAATTAGTATAACCTGACTATATCTCCTCAACACCATCAATTGACTTTAATCTCCAAATCACTATCACTTGATTATCATGACCTAATTATGCTAATGTCCCTTGGCATAATCTCTTATCATCGCCAATAATATTGATGATGTTAATAATTACCTATAAGTTCAATGCATGCCATTTATGCACATCATTAGTTATAAGGCCGATGTAAGCCCTTAGCACACACCTTTGCTTATAATGGTAATATACACTCTCAACACTAAGGCCGACTGCCTTCAACTTTGCCACTTACTATCGCTTACAAGATTGATGCACACCATCATTATTAAGGTTGATGCACATTGCCAACACTAACTTTGATTCCCAAAGTCAACACACAAAGTATATTAAACTTTTAGTTTTTGAGCTTCTCTCATTTATGGAATGTTTGGTTTAAGGAAAAGTGATTCTAAAATATTCTAAATATAGAGATTTAAAAAATTTTTGAGTTTAGTTTGATAAAAAAGAAATGTAAAATAAAATTTTGGTGAATTCCAAATTTACTCTATAGTTCATTTTTGATGAATTCAACACTCACTCTTTTTGGCGAATTTTCAAATACACCGCAAGCTAACTTCACTCTCACCATCGGATGCTGACCTTCTCCTCCATCACTAGATGCTAGTTGCTATTAAACTTCGGCTTTCAATGGATGCCTACTACGATCTACCACCACTTCCTGTGCCTTTTTCATAGGCCATCGTACCACACTTCATTGCCCTTGACCACCACCCGCCACCATCGACCATCACCATCTTTAAGCTTGACATTGTATTCTTTTTCATTCAAAATAAATAAAAAGCATTCACCTGCATTTATTTTACACTTATCTAAATAACTCCAAACATTTCAAATATATTGCATTCCTTTTGCAATGCGTTCTAGTTTACTCTATACTTCTTTTTCAACAAAATAAAAAGGATCTAAAATAGAATGATCGAACACCACAAATGATCACTTGAAGAAAACTCTAACTCCTCAATGCTCTTCCAATCTCCACTATGAAATCCATCCTTAATAGTTCATATCCATAATATTGTATAAATGCATCCCAAATTAAGGGGACGAGAATCATTTGTAACTTAAGGCATACACTAGTGGAGTCATTTCTATTGGGTCAAGCCTCATGGTTATTTACTTTTTTTTAGAGTTTTCATGTAAAAATTTTGATATCTCTTGCAATCTTCTTTTATCTTTGTGTATTTTAGACATTCATACAAAACATAGACATTAAACTCTCTAATAATGTGAATATTCTAACACGCAATAAGCGTAACTCATTAACTTCAATTTAAGCTAACATTGATTCAATCCATTTTCAATTTCCTCAATCTAATTTTTAACCGATCTTCGGTTCAAGTTAATACCAAATTTATTACAATATAATTGAAAATCGAATACTTAATCTGCCAAAGAGAAAAATTGAGTATGATAAATTTGAACGGTGATAATACAAAGCTCAAATTTGTCTTGTTAATGTAATTATAGAATGCAATTTTGGCCATTCAAAATAAATTTGATGCTAAAAATGCTTGCTTTGTAACTAGATAGGATCTGAATCTGATAAGAAATTGTCATAGCCCATATCATGTTTTTTTCATTTAAGTAAATTAAATTTAATTGTATAACTTCATGCTTATATTTGCACAATAGTAAACGCACAGTGGCTCCAAGAGTAATTATAGGGTTATTAGGTTACTTTATTAGGAATATAAAGTAACTACATATAAGATTTTGAATTTTTGGGTGTTTAGATTTTAGATGGAGGAAAAATAAATTCAAAGTAAAATTTTAAGGGGTTTGAAACTCAAACTATGTGTCATTTTAAATGTATTTAAAATTTGTTAGATTTGAACGAATTTTACATATACCACATTTATGATCTCTACTCTTGTGTGTTAATAACACTTCCACTAATCATCAAGATATTCCAAAAGCTATTATATGTCCAAAACTTTTTGTACTTGGACAAGCTCCACTACTCCTTGATAATAACCAACAACCAAGTGCATCCTCTTCATTCAAGTTGAAATGTCACTATTACAACATAACTAAAATACACCTTTATTATGATATATATATATATATATATATATATATATATATATATATATATATATATATATATATATATATATATATATATATATATATATATATATATATGGTATTTTGCTATAGAAATTTGTAATAAATGTGAGAGACTTGTTGGCTTTTAGTCTTCTTCCTCCCTGTTCTCTGGTTTTAGTTTTACTATTTTTGTATGCTATGGTTTACTAAAGATTATTAAATTTTACATAGTATCAAAGCTCTTTTTTTCCTTACAACTTTTATTGAACTTTTTCTCCTTTGAAATTTCTTCACCATGTCCTTTTTTTGTTGCTACTTCATCTCCAAGTGCTAGGAGTTTGTCAAGCTCCCTTGAACAAGTTTTGATTCCTTCCCATCTTAAATTTCTTATGACAAATATCTAAAATATCATCACTATCTAATTGACTATTGAGAACCATTCCTTCTGGCAATCTCAAGTGCATACGATGTTTAGGGCAAATCATTATGACGGCTATCTTGACGGTACTCTTTCGTCTCCAGCAAAAAAATAATAATTGAAATCGAAGATTGTACTTTATCTACTAACCCTGCTTATGAGCTCTGGCTTCTCTTGGATCAAAATCTTATCATTGAACTTTTCTCCACTATTTCAGCTTCCTTACTACCATATGTGTTTTCATTGGACTCTTATGCTGAAATTCGGATAACAATCGATCTTCATCTACAATCCGCAAACTATTCTTGAGTTATACATCTCAAGATGAGCTTCATAATAGTACAATGATAGAGTAGTCCACGACTAAATATTTATCCAATATTAAAGCAAAGATTGACACCATAGCTGCTGCAGGCACCAATCTTGAGACTAAAGATGTGATTCACTACAATTTGCAAGGTCTTCCAGCAACTTATCAAGCTCTTAAGACCTTCATCCAAACTAATTAACAACCACATCCTCTAGATGATTTATGTTCTCTATTATGTAGTGAGGAAACCAACTTTACTTAAGAAGCTTTATGCCTATCACTAAAGGAAAACAGTTCATTACCGTAAGAATTTCTGGTAGATAATATACGCCGGAAACAGTGGCATAAATACCGGCAAAATTTTTGACTGTAATGGTGCGACGAAATTTCTGGCGAATTTACTATCGCTACCTTATCGGCGGACTTTACGCCGAAATTTTGCCGGAATATTTTTTTTCTAACGCATCTCCTGCCAAAAATTACCAGTGTAATTTACACCTGCTTATTTAAAGTCGACAAAATAGTACCAGTTTAATATCCGCCGGTAATAGTATCGATGGATTATCCGCCAAAAAACCTGCCAGTAAAGGCCCTATTTCATGCCATCCGCGCCTGGTTGCCCATTTCGTTCGGCTTCTTCTCTCTGTTCGACGACGCTCCGACGATGTTCCCTAGCTATTCAACCTTCGATGACGTTTGTTCGACTTCGCCCCTTCGATGATGACGTTCCCTTCGCTCCTTGGGTGACGTTCCCTCGCGCCTATTTGAGTTCGCTCCTTCGACGACGTTAGTTTCTCTGTTTGACTTCGCTCCTTCGACGATGTTTGCTTTGTGTGAAGGTAACTTTCTCCCTTTTGCTTTAGTCATGGATGTTCTCACTAAACATTTGCAAGAGATTGCACCCTGGTGTATGCTTAATTTTTGCTGATGATATTCTTCTTGTTGATAAGACTAGAAAGGGAGTTGAAGGAAAACTTGAATTATAGAGATCAACCTTAGAGTTTAAAGGCTTTCATATGATATTCTTCTTGTTGATAAGACTAGAGAGGGGATTGAAGGAAAACTTGAATTATAGAGATCAACCTTAGAGTTTAAAGGCTTTCGTTTGTGTAGATCTAAAATTGAAGAATCTTCTTGTTGATAATTTTAGTATTAATAGATCTAATGGGGGAATTGTGACTTTGGCTGGTCAAGTCTTTAATAAGAGTACACATTTTTGATATATTGGGTTTACTGTTCAGAGTGATGGTGAAACAGATGAGGATATTATTAGTAGAATTCAAGTTGGATTGTTGAAGTGGAGGAATGTATTGGGCTTGTTGTGTAATAGAAAAGTCCCCCTCAAACATAAGGGGAAATTCTATAAGATGGTGGTTAGACTCACAATGCTTTATGATGCAGAATATTGGCCATTAAAAGAGAAGCATAATATTAAGTTAAGTGTTGCAGAGATAAGGATGCTCAGGTGGATGAGTGCTTTACTCTTAGAGACAATATACGAAATGATCATATACATGAAAAGGTTGGAGTAGCTCCAATGGAAGATAAGATTAGAGAGAGTCACCTTAGACGGTTTTGTCACATAAAACTGCAGCCTTTCGACGACAAGGTTAGCAAAGTAAGAAATTTGTGGTCGATACACTCGAAGCTATGTGCTGCAGTGAGAGTTTGCATAAAATGCTAAATGTCATCCTAGACAGAGCCTTAGTCTAGTTTGGTTTGGTCACTTAGTTAAAACGATGGCCTTCCGAGCAGGCTATGAGTCTTTGTATTTTTCTTCAATAAATATTATAACATTATCTAATATATCCATATTATATGTTAGTTATATTATGGATATCAGAACTCAAAGAAGTTGCAGATAGCTGCCCTTACATTCGAGCTAGAACATGTAAGGAAAGCACAAGCTGATTGGTAGATGCAGATGCAGCAACAGATGCAAATGTAACAAGCTCAAATGTTAGAAGAAATATGAAAGATGAGGGAGCATATGAGTAGTGGGAGGAGTACAGCAGTTGAGGAGGAAATAGATTCAGAGTAGATGTTATTTATTTATTTTACAGATTTGGACATTTGTATTTATGTGTTTTGGACATGATTTATAATATACTCTTGTGGACATCTTCATCAGCTGAGGAGGATGTTGTTTTGGATATATTTTATAATATACTTTTGTGGATTTCTTTCTACTTTTATTATTTATGTTTATTGTGTACATGTTTATTTATTTGTTATTTACACATATTTTATAATATAATTGAGGATGTTATTGATCAGAAGTGACCCATGAATGTATACATTATTGTATCTTTTATTTACAGGTTATGGAAATCTGATTTTAAAGGGAAGTAGGTTTTTTTATGCTACAGGTTTCTAGAGGAATTTTCTGCTGGAAATGGTGTCGGCAATACGATATATCGACTTTCTGGCGGCTTTTGAACCTGAAATTTATGGCAGCTCGGCCGCCGGTAATGTTCGACAGTAATAAGGGCATCATTTTTCTTGCAACGTATTATCTGCCGGTATTTTTGATGGAACTTTTTGCCAGAAAATACCAGCGAATAATACGCCGGAATTCAGCACCAGAAATGTTGTTATTTTTAATAAAGTTTTCGCCCGAATTGCACCAGAAAATCCACCGAAAATATTTCCAGCAGATTAATTCCGCCGGTTATTTTTTTTCCGACGCGTGAATTACTGTCAAAGGGGTTTTTGTCGGAAACCTGTCGAAAATTTTCAATTTCTGGCAAATTTTCATTATTACCGACGAATTTTGTCCGCCGGTAATAATGAATTTTCCTATAGTGTATCAGCACCTGCCGTTTCCTCTAAGTCTAATTTTGATTTGGGCAACACTAGAAGTCATGGTCATAGTCAATCATTCTACTCCCATGGATGAGACAATCCTACATCAGGTTGCACTTACTCCTCAAAACCTAAGGTGGTTGTTCTAATCTATCTACCATCTGCTGTCAAATTTATTAAAAATTTGGCCACATTGCAACCAAATGTTGGCATTATGCAAAATTTAACTATCTGACTTCAAAATTAACTCCTTATGCCCTTGCTACGAGCTCTTAATCCTCCTCTCTAGATTGGTTTTTAGACACTGGCACTACTACTCATATGACAACAGACCAAAGCTAACTTCATAATGCCACACCATTTTCATATTCTCAGCAAGTTGTTCTTGGAAATGGTCATACTCTTACAATTGCTCACTATAACATCCAATATCTAAATTTTGAAGAATTATCAATTTTTATCTCTTAATTAATTTGCCAGAGTCACTAAATATCTATCATTTTCAATAATCAAATAAAAGCAACTATAAACTATATACATCAAAACATTTATATATTCATTCCTTCAATATGCAATGTACAATAGCTAGGAGATTTTAATAATATCAATATATCCTATTTAAAGTTGTCGACCACAAAAGAATAGAACAAAACATAGAAATAAAGGAAAACCTAAAAACATTGATTGGGCTTGCTCCCGAGGGTCTTGATCCCTTAGTAGACGTGAAATCAATAAAAATTACATAATGAACTTATAAAGTCTAGAAAGTAACCAAAATTTACCAGTGCCTTCAATGCAAGATAAAAGATTCAATATGCTTACTCTAATTTCAATCAATATCTATCAATAATTAATATGTATAATATGAAATCTTTAAAATTAAGAATAAAATAAATATGATTAGTGAAATCAAAGGAGATTAATCAAATTATAAGAAAAATAGCTCCCAAAAGGACTATCAATCAATAGCATATGTCAGTATGCTATACAATATCAATATTGGTTATATCAATACAACTTCACTTCTATCTATCAATTAGTTAATGCATTATCATGTAAATGAAATTATGAAAATAATTATAAAGAACAAGGTAGGACATCCAACATAAATGTGGTGTTTTCAACCTTCCATCTATTCATCCTTCCATCTATCATTCTTATCGTTCATTTATTTATATTAACTATTTATTTTCATAGGTGACTTTCAATAATCATTTAAGAGTCACCACCCTCTACTTATTAATGTAATTCAGTTAATCGATTAGAGACTACACTACAGGAAAAATGGTCATTATCAGTGAAATTTCTGATGAAAAATTTTGGTCAAAATTTCCAACAAATTTTTCGACAGTGTTTCCGTTGGAAATTTTACGGTGGATTTTTTTATGGCTTTCTAGTGGAAAATTTTTGTCAAAAATTTCATCAGTAATTAGTTAATCCAACAGAATTTTCGGCAAATTTTTGTTAGAAAATTTACTTAATTATTGACAAAAAATCATCAAAATTTCTACCTTAAACGCTATTCATTTCCAGGTTCGAGGTCCGAGTATGTAGGAGATCATTAACATAATGGGAGATATTATGGCAATCCTCCCATTCCTTTCCTTCATCTTTTGCTCATCCTCTCTCTTTAGGCCGCCGAAAGCTCTTGATTTTCTTAAGGCCCTTGCCCTCAGCCTTTATCTTAGTCATGTTGACTCCTGTGAGATTCTTTTTGATGCTATCATCGATATTAGAGACTCCCTTGGTCTCTCCCACGAGCAATTGGCTCCCAACACCGTTGATGTCTACTCTCTTTTCTTCAACAAGGTATCTTAGCCCTCACCTTTATACCCTTTACATTATAGAAAAGTTACCTTTTTGCAACGGATTTGGCGGACAAATCCACCTCAAAATAAGAAAAATACATCACAAAATACAATATTGGGGATTAGTGGCAGAATATAATTCGACGTAAACAGTTACATCGTAAAATTATTTTTGGCTAGGAAAATCCATCGCAAATTTTTTTGGTGGGTTTGTGACGGAATTGTGATAAAATTTCAACCAAAATAATAATAATACCACAAATTCTGCCCAACCAGTTGGGTTGCCTGCTACCTACACCTAACTAGGCTACCCTCTACTTGCACCTGATTGGACTGCCTGCTGCTTGCGCCATCTTCTGCCTGATCGGCCTACTCGTTTCCCGTGCCTGACCAAATTTCCCGAGATTCGAACCTTGCTCCATTCATAAAAAACCATCGCCCTTCTCCACTCAGCAGCACAGACAATTTAAAAAGCTTTTTTTTTAATTTATATTATAACTCAGCTTTTGGTGGATTTGCGGAGGTAATTTTTGCCTCAAATTTGTGTAGAATTTCTGTCGCAAATCCGCCGCAAAAAGCATCAAAAAATTTCTGCAAAAAAAAATTCATTGCAAATCCATCGACATTTGCGACGCCATTATTCCACCATAAATTTTGCCGCAAAAAGTTGATTTTCCTGTAGTGTAATGCCTCCGGTGTTGTGGCACTCTGTTTGTGGTGCTACAGTGCTTCTTCAATTAAGGAAACTGGCTTTTTTCTGCACAAAAAGATAGGTTTAAATAGCATTTTTATAAAAATATGTGTAATTTGTACATTTTTGTAATTGGATGTTATAAGGAGAATCAAGTTATATATATTTAATTCATCCATCTATCATTAACAAATGTGAGATGATCAAGTAGAGGAATAAGTGGAAATTGATATATAAGAAGGCGTTGGGACATGTGCATGTGAATCTTATTTTACATAATTTGTAAACATGTCATGCATTTCGTTATGATGTTATGTTCAAGTTTAAATGAAATTCATATTGTTACCACATACAAGTTTAAGAAGTGATTATTTTACTGCTTTTTATAAATTCATACTATTAGAATGCAATCATTGTCAATAAGTAAGTGCACTACTGCAATTACGATATGGATAGAGCATTGTATAATTACTACATCACTTTAATTGAATTGTAAAGTTTTTTGTTCATTTGTTATGTAATTTATTTAAGTTATTAATATTAAATTCTTTAGTAGTTCTCGTAAAGTCTACTAAGTGGTTAGCTCACCCTACGTATTTACATGTCATTTCAGGAAAAAGTAAAACCTCAGTTGAGTAGAGAAAAGATTGATAATGTTATAAGTTTATTTTGTAGGTATGTTATTATTTTAGAACAATTCTTTTGTAATATAGTCATTCATGTATATGAATTGAATAAGGAAAAAGTTACACTAAATTATTATAAAAGACTCTTTTAATTAAATATGAATTGTTTATATTTTTTGTAATGAGATGTTTTTGTTGGCTCTAGGTCTACTTATTGATGAAGAGATAAATAGAAATAATTAAGAACAATTCTTCTAATTAGAACTTGGGGAATGATAGAGACTATTAATCCCATGAGCTCAAGATTGTATTAACTGTTTCAATGATCATAAATATAATTTGATAGGAGCTAATGTTGTTTATATAAGGTTTGTTAAGGTATGAATATACCCATTACATGTAAAAGCTGAAAAGTGCAAATTATGAGAAAAAATATATTTTAAAGAATGCACATGACTCAATTAAAATTGGTTGACCACATTGCTCAATTTAGCCTAAGTGAATTCAAGATCAAGCTTCAAGATGAAAATTTGATCTATTTAAGTTTTTAGACTTGTATTATTATATTTTTTTATAATTGAGTATGTCAAGATGACCAATATATGCACAGGAGAATCAAGTGCAAATTAAATGTAACATAAGAATATTTTTTTAATCTTTAATGATAGCATTGTACTATTTGTATTATACTATACAATCCACCATGATTGAAAAATCTTTAAGATCTGACATGACTATACAATCATCAATTGTACTATATAATCATGATTATTTTCAAAATCATAGGAAATTAAGCTTGAGTGGTTTTGATAAAATTAGAAATATCATTATTAATGGAAATTAAACTTGATATCTACTATAGTATTACAATCATAATGTATGATTAGTCTTATTTCATAAATAAATTTACAGGATAAATTTATTTTAATTAAGATCATCAAAATGTTGGGCTAATCCTATTGTATGATGTACATTTTACCATATTATCAGCATGACTATCTCAATTAGATCCATAAAATTAATTAGCCTTAATTGAGATTATTCAAAATTTGAAGTAATTATATAATATGATTTACATCATATTATACAATATATTTTCTAAAATAACTCCAGTAATGAAATGCCTAGCTAAATTTTCCAGTATGATCTTAATTAAAATGATCATACTATATGCTCAAACATTAATTTTTTTGCTATACTAAATAGCCCAGGGTTTAAACTATCAAGCTAATGTACTTCATATAAATACATATATAAAATACTAAATGAAGAACTATTGAAAAGCTTATTAATTGGTACTTGTAATATTTGAGAGAGAGTTTCTTGATATAAAAATAGTGAGAAAACACAATGGTCTTCTGCTTTTGCTAAATCCATATGATCCACATATTTGTGATTCTAGTTGATTGAGAGTCTTTACTTGTTTTTATGGGAGATTTCGGATCTCAAAAATAATTGTAAAGATCTTATTCATTTAGTTTTGGGGCTAGAGGCAGCTAGTTTTTCACTTGGAGTAGAAGTGGTTGTAGGGTTTCTTCCTTACCTTTGAAGGAGAGAGGCTTGTTTACCTTGTTATAATTAAAGGAAGGAGTACTGAAAAATCCTTAGAGGATATTTCTTGGGGTTGACATAGGTCATTTATGGTTGAATCATTATACATTGGTTTACTTATTTTTATTTTTAGTACTTTCACTTCAATGTTCTATGATGAGATTTAAAAATATGGTGAACTATAATTATTTGTGTTGTGAGATCTAAGAAAAGCTTTTGAATGTATATATATATATATACTCATGCTTCTCTTTTAAAAGAAAAGTCCTTTCAATTTTTTTATTAGAAAAAAGAAAAGTTTTTGGCACTCACTATGGATTCCTTGAATTAGTTCTCATATATGCAATTCATCGTACATAAATATATTGATAAAAAGTACACAATAAATTGATTGTGTATGGAGGAGTTAATGCCAATGATTTGTGGGCTCGCGAGAAGCACTACAAAAGAAATAGAATAACCTCATAAAGAGTAGATAGTTAGTACGTATGCCATTCCAGGCGATGATGAACTTGTAGCATACTCTGATGGATTACAAGAATGTTTTAGTGGTGAAATTTCCCTTTTTAGAGAAAAAAAGCGAGGAAAGAGAAAAGGATGGGGATATGAAGTTGGTTGAAGAGTGAAAATGAAGGCGAGGTGAAGAAGATCATGAGGAACAATGTGATTGTTGTAGAAAATTAAAAAAATAAGAGAAATATGAAGACAAAAAGATGGAGAAAGGCAGAGAGAACAACAAACAACAACAACAACAACATCAAGCCTTTATCCCACTACGTGGGGTCGGCTACATGAATCCTTTTTCTCCATTGTGTCCTGTTAAAAGTCAAATTCTCATTTAAATCTAATAAAGAAAGATCATTTCTAATATTTCTAACCAAGTCTTTTTAGGTCTACCTCTACCTTTCTTAACATAAGTCAAATCTAAGACCTCTACTTTCCTAACCGGGTCATCGGGAGGCCTCCGTTTTATGTGACCAAACCAACTAAGACGACTCTCTATAATCTTATCTTCCACTGGAGCTACTCCAACCTTTTCACGAATATGCTCATTTCGTATCCTATCTCTAAGGGTAAAGCCACTCATCCACCTGAGCATCCTCATCTCTGCAACACTTAACTTAGAATTATGCTTCTCTTTTCATGGCCAACATTCGACACCATAAAGCATTGCAGGTCTCACCATCATCTTATAGAAATTTCCCTTAAGTTTGAGGGGTACTTTTCTATCACACAATAAGCCCGATGCATTCCTCCACTTCAACCATCCAACTTGGATTCTGCTGATAATATCCTTATCTATCTCACCATCACTCTGAATAATAGATCCAAGATATCTAAAACGTGTACTCTTATAAATGATTTGATCAGCCAAAGTCACAATCCCCTCACTAGGTCTATTATTACTAAAATTACACTCCATATATTCCGTTTTAGATCTACTCAAGCAAAAACCTTTAGACTCTAAGGTTGACCTCCACAATTCTAGTTTACCTTCAACTCCCTCTCTGGTCTTATCAACAAGAAGAATATCATCAGCAAAAAGCATACACCAAGGTACATCCTCTTGCAAATGTCTAGTGAGAACATCCATGACTAAAGCAAAAAGATATGGGCTTAAGGCTGATCCTTGATGTAATCCAACCGAAATAAGGAAATACTTGGTCAAACCACCTTGTGTTTGAACACAAGTAATAGCTCCTACATACATATCTTTAATGATTTGAATATAAGCGTTATTAACTCCTTTCTTTTCAAGAACTCTCCATAGCAATTCTCTTGGAACTTTATCATATGCTTTTTCTAAATCAATAAATATCATATATAAATCCTCCTTACGCTCTCTATATTTCTCCATCAACCCTCTTAATAAATATAAGGCTTCCATAGTAGACCTACCTGGCATGAATTCAAATTGATTTTGAGAAACATTAGTATCACGCTGCAACCTATGCTCCATAACTCGTTCCCATAGTTTTAAAGTATGACACATTAATTTAATTCCTCTATAATTCGCACAATCTTGTGCATCACCTTTATTCTTAAAAATAGGGATTAACACACTCATTCTCCACTCATCTGACATCTTTTTAGTCTTCAAAACAGTATTAAAAAGTTTAGTAAGCCAAGAAATTCCTTAATCTCCTAAGCATTTCCACACTTCTATTGGAATATCATCAGGTCCAACAGCTTTTCCACCCTTCATTTTCTTTAAAGCCTCTCTAACTTCAGTTTTACTAATATGTCGATAAAAACAGAAATCTTTATTTTCATTTAGGGTGCTAAGGTCACTACAGTCAATTTTATTTTCACATTCTTCATTAAAAAGTTTAGCAAAATATCTCATCCACCTTTGTTGAATATCATCTTCTAAAAAAAGTACTTTTTAATCTTCATCCTTAATACACTTCACTTGAACTAAATCCTTACTACTCCTATCTCTTTGTTTGGATAACTTATACATATATCTTTCTCCCTCCTTAGTATCTAATCTATTATATAAATCACTAAAAGCTAAACTCTTTGCATCGCATATTATTTTTTTAGATTTCTTACATGCCTCTTTATATAATTTCCAATTATCAGAATTTTTACAATTAAACTAATTTTTATAACAAATCTTCTTATTTTTAATCTTTTCTTGCACATTTGGATTCCACCACCAACTATTTCTACTATTAGGAGCTTTTACCTTTGAAACTCCAAGCACATCTTTTGCAATATTATTAATATCACTAGCCACTTTTTCTCACATAACATTAGCATCCTCATGCACAGATAAAATCTTAAGATCTAAAATCATACTCTCAAAAATATTTTTGTTAATATTTTTTAAATGCCCCCATATAATCCTAGAAAATCATTTTACTTTATTTTTTATTTTCTTCCCCATTATCTTCAAGTCCAAAACTAATAAATAATGTTGGGTACATAAATTTTTACTCGGAATAACTTTACAATCTTTGTAATCTAAACGATCTAATTTTCTTATAAGAAAATAATCAATTTGAGTTGTACTATATCCATTTTTATAAGTAATGAGATACTCATTCCTTTTCTTAAACAATGTATTAGCAATTAAAAAATCATAAGCTAAACAAAAATCTAATATGAACTCATCACATTCATTTGTCGTTCCAAACCCATGGCCACTATGAATATTTTTAAAATCATCTACCTCTCTACCAACATGTCCATTTAAATCTCCTGCAATAAAATCTCTTTCTTCAAGAGGTATCTTTTGTATTAATTCTTCTAAGTCATTCCAAAATTTTAATTTTGAATCCATATCCAAACCCACTTGAGGAGTATAAGCACTTATAATGTTAACAATCTTAACATCAACAACAATCTTTAAAGCTATAATTCTATCTCCAATTCTATTAATATTTATAACATTATCTTTCAAACTCTTATCTAAAATCACGCCTACACCATTTCTAATACAACTCCTACCCGAATACCAAAGTTTAAATCCTAAACTATCAATCTCCTTAGCCTTCTCTCCAACCCGTTTAGTTTCATGAATGCACAGAATATTTATCTTCCTATGAATCATAATATCTATTAATTCCATTAATTTTCTTGTAAGGGAACCTATATTCCAAGTTCCTATCCTAATTTTAGTTTCATGGACTAGCTTCTTTGCCCACATTCGTCCTTGATGTGGGAACCCATGCCTATTTAACACTGCACCCGGGCGGCGGTACAACGAGAGAAAGGCAATAAAAAATAAAAAAAAGGCAGAGAGAAAGGCAATAAAAAATAAAAAAACGGATAAAAAGAGCAGAAGATGGAGATGAAGTATATTAACTTTTGAGAAAAAAAGAGGACGAAGAGGAGGATGAAGAGAGGTGCCAGAGTGAATATAAATACTGAAAAGGGTATTTCATGATTTTTGAAAATAAAAAGGATGAATGTTTTTTATAAAAATTTTATTTTTTGTGATATACATATATATGATGCACGCTTCGACATTTGTAATAAAAAAATACAATGTTACTTCATAAATTTAATTTGGAGGTCAACAATGCTTTGCCTAGTTCATTAGGTAGCACAAGTTATGGTTTTTTCATCAAACTATAAGGCAACAATCTTAGACTGGGCTTGTGACTATTTAGGATGGTTACAATTTTTATGGAGTTCACTTACTTCAAAAAGTAATCTTAATGTGAGCATGAGCGAAGATGACTCGATGCACACCTAGAATACATGCAAGGAGAATATTAGTCAAAAGAGGTGATGATTGATCAGGTGATTGCCCTGCAGAATAGAATTTGAGCTCATAATGACTTGTTCAAATCTTGGGTTAGCTTAGTGAGTTCAATTGGTAATTATGATTTTTATTAGGTACCTCACCTGCAAATGAATTTTGTTATTTGTTTATTTCAGCTTACCCCTGATTAGACCATGAGCTTGACTGAAATTTGACTATGTTAACTAATAAAACAATCATAATGAATGGTCATAAACTAATTTGACCTACCAAAGGTAGTCTCAAGTAAGGGAATTGCTCTTGTTAACCATGTTATTATTAATGATACCAATAGTTGAGGTTAGATGCCCTATATTTACTTGGCTGGATGATCTGGTGATTTAGATCTCATGGCCAAGGCAAATTAATTTTTTACTCAGTTAATTGTATAAGCACCTAAACTAAAAATGAAGAACTCAGTTAGGTGAGTGAGATAGGTCGAGTTTGAGTCATTCAAATTGATTCAAATCCTATTTTGACCCATTTACTAAAGGAAAATTATTAGGTGCGGACACTGGACGTAGAGATACATTCGGACTCCAATCAAATATTGACACGTTGATTTATTTTTTACTTTATATATTTAATGTGTTCGCAAATTTTAAGCCAAAGTGCATCAAAAGAGTAGCAAAGGAACAGTCAAAGTGCAGTCAAAGCGTAGTAAAAGTGCAGTCAAAAAGCACAATCAAAATGCAGTCAAAGCACAGATAAAGCGCAATCAAAACCGCACAGTCAAAAAATGCAACAAAAGCACAGTCTGACATGTCAACTTTTAAGAGGACGTCCAGACGTATCTCTACGTCCGGTATCCGCACCTAATAATTTTCCTTTACTAAAAGGGCCCGGTTCGACTCCTTTAAATGTTAAGTTGGCTCAATTTCAATTCAGGCTCACTCGCTCAATTTCAATTCAGGCTCACTCGAACCGTTAATCCATTTTAACACTACTAATTTTTACAAACTAATTTGTGTTAAATAAAAATAAAGAAGCCAGAAAACCTATGGGAGCTGTCACCATCTCCTCCGCTGTTGCCTAGCTCCCACTCCCCATCTCCTCCGTCGTTGCTTTTCGCCTAGCTTCACTACTGGCTGCGGCCTCTGCTTCTCCTGCTGTGGTACTTAAAGGAGAAGCCAATACATATCATCGAAGAAGGCGAGGAGAAGAGAAAAGGAGAACATACGAACTTGACCAAAAACCCTATTTTTAAATTGCGGATTGCGAAGGTCTTCTCTTGCCCTTGCGCATTCTTATCCGTTTCAACTTAACCATCTCTCTAACGTTACTTGCTTTCTTACTCTGTTTTTCTCATTGCTTGAAACGATTCAAAGAAGAAAGGATGTATGCTGAGTTTGAAAACCACCATTTTTAGTTATTATATACACCCATTTTTCTCTATTCATGGCGGCATTGATGGCATTCTGAGCTTAATGTAATCGTTTTTTTCGTTTTGGTATCCATTTTAAATTTCATGCGGGAATCGTGGTTTTTGTGAATTTTGTTGCTGTGGTGCAAGAACAAGTTTGATGAATTTGTATGAATTGAAAATTCGATTCGATGATTCAATATGCCAAAAGTAGTTGTTGGAGTTTATGAGGGTTAGTTTCATTTGCTTGCCTTAGCTATTGAGATAGTAAGGGTAATATCAATCTTTAATAGTGATTCTTGGACTAATCTTGTAATTTTTTATCCTAAGGAAAAAAAAATCCTTTTAGTTTTTATATCCAGCTTTTGGGTTTGATAGATGATATTGTTTATCAAGTTTCAAATGGATAGCCTAAGCAAAGCTTTAACTATTTAATATTTTTGTTGATAGCCGAACCAAAGTGAAATTTTATAGGTGAACTTCCAATTTTGAGCTTTTTCTTGTGTCTCTGTATTTTGATAACAGGTTACGAGGGTCAAATTTTGTACCATCTTAAACAGTAGTTTGGGAAATGGAAAAGTGACTTAGTACTTTGCAGGGTGTTATAATCTATCTCTTAACAAATAAGTTGAATTTAATAGAGCGGAATGGTTTTGTTTCTTACTGTTTTTCAATGGTTTTCGGACTGAATAAGCTGAATGGATAGGTAGTTATAGGAGAAAGATAAAACAACGATGGATAGTAATTACAGCACAAATTGGCACTAGGATTAAACTCCTACTCATGTAAATGAGGTAAAACATGAAATGCAGTTTTTTCTGTTTCATTGGATGGATGCCAAATCATGATATGTAGAGATGTCATCAAATGAATTCTTAAGTAAAGGAAATCTAGAAGGCATGTTGGCTTTCATCCAATTAATTTCTCATCAAAGAACAATTTTTTCTTTAAGTGGTGTTTCCTATGTGGCCTTTGCTCATCCAAGGTTGGTGTGTGTGTGTGTGTTGGGGGGGGGGGGGGTGTTCGTTTATATTTTGTATAGAAGCTATTTATGTGACTCTAACCTGAGACCTTCAAATTATATTAGAGGCAACTTGTTAAATACTCTAGGCCCATGCCCCGAACAATTTCTTTCTTTGCAAAATTATTGTGTGCTAGAAAATTCATGACGATACAAAAAGAGTTTTACGTCCTAACTTTGTATGAAAATATAGATGAAGGACAAGAAATGTAGGAGAAATTAGAGTTTTTACGAGGAAAATCCAAAAAGGGAAAATCAATAGGGCTTGGCTCGGTTGAAATTAGCAACTAAATACTTGAAGTTACAAAAATTTGCTCTTTTTCACAACCGAAGAAGACATAATTAGAAAATTGAGTGCCCTTTCTTGGTCTCTAGTAGTAGCAGAGTGTGGGAGAAATAGTGGAGAGATGATGATGGTAGTTGGATGATATTAGTTAGGCAATGGTGATTGGATTATGAAGGTCGGATGATGGTGATTAGGCAATGGCGTTTGGGAGACAGTAGTTGCACAACAATAGTCAGATGATTGGGAATGAACTATAATAATTGGGCGGTGATGTGCATGCGATGACGGTTAGGAGACGGTGGTTCGACGACTGTAGTCAGACGTCAAAGGTGGCGGGCAGTGATCGTCATTGTCGAGCTTCGGATAAAGCTCTAGAGTGTTTCATATTTCAAAGCTCTCTTCACTCTCAAATTTGTGCTCCCTTTATGTGGGGATCTATTCATAGTGTTTTGGGAGTGATATTTTAGTAGCTGTGCCAAAATTTTATAATATTTCATCAAACAATCCATATTAAATTTTTTGATCATATATTATTTATTTAGCATTTGAGTGCCTTTAAGACCTCAAAATTAAATGATCTTGAGCTCGCTGGATTCATCTTGTCGTGCCACTGGATTTGGCTATAAGCATATAAGATTTGCAGATCTATGATCTTTAAAACATTGTTCTGAAATTTTCAATCATACTTCATGTGCTTGATTTGTGTTCATTTAGATTCGGGTCAGATCACCTTTGATGTCATTGGGTTCGTCTTGTCTAGACGTTTAGTTTGACTGTAAGTTTGTTGAAATTGGAGTTTGGATGATCTTAAATTTAATCCCAAATATTTTCAATTCGAATATCTCAGCGAGATTCATGCTAACACTATATGTATCTAGTAGTTTTATATATAGCTTTTAAAATAAAAGTTCTTATTTGTCCAATTTTTGAATAGATGCTTCTTCTTGCATTAGTATACAAACTTAACTAATATTCACAATCAATTTACCGGAAATAAAGAACTTTTCATTTTCATATAAGAGCAATTCAGATCTGGAGACTAAGTTTTTTAGATGTTTTTGAGATATATTTGAAATTTTAAAGTCTTGCTAGAAATTTAGTCTGCCTTAGTTAAATTTTGAGTTAGCAGCACAATATTGCCCCTAGTTGGAATATAATGACGTTGATTCCTTAGTTGATAAGGGTTTTTTTTAAGCTTATACCTTTAAATATTTTAGATGAATAAAAATACCAGATCTTTAGAGGCTTAAACCTTTTGATATTAAGAGTTAGCAGATATTCTTGATATGAATATAGATTGTGTACCTTATAAGGCTTCTAGTCTCTTAAGGTTTTTGGAGAACCAAAGAAGGCTTTACCTTTAGAGGCTATTAGCCTTCTAAGAATTTTGGATAATTGAAGAATCCTGTACATTATGAAACTTTTAGTTTTTTGAGGTTTTTGAAGAATAGGAGAAGTCCATGCCTTAATGAGATTTTTAGCTTTCTGATGGATAATCAATGAAACTTATACCTTCAGAGGCTTTTAGCCTTTTGAGGTTTTTTGAAAAGCAAAAAAACTTGTACTTTATGAGGCTTTTAAGCTTTTAAGATTTTTAAAGAATTGAAGAAACTTGTAGCTTTTGGGGCTTTTAGCCTTTTGAAGCTTTTGGAGAACCGAAAATTTTGTACTTTCTGAGGATATGTTCTTGAAGAATCGAAGAAACATGTACCTCCTAAGGCTTTTAGCCTTTTGAGATTTTTGGATGAATGGAGACTCTGTTAATTACTTGCTCTTATGGAGTCTTTCTACTGAGAAACCTATTTACTACTAGCTTCTTTTCGAGGCTACTTTTTGAGCATGCCTTGTAGGATTTGTGAGTGGCGAACTTATCTACCACTTACACTCATGGGATATTGTTATTGAGGACCATGTCCACTATTAACTTTCCAATGAGGCTATCGCATGAGCATGATTTCAATGAGTTTTTGTTAAATGTAATATTATTTATGATAAAAGACTTTATTGATAATTTAAATGGAAACTTACTTGAAAGATAAATCTTTAACTTCAATTGAAGTTAAGATATAAATTATTTTAGAAATTTTAATTAGGAGCCCAACTTTTTTGGGTTGCTTCAATGATAGAATCTTCCAGTGTATAAGGGCAAGTAGGTTGTGATGACACTATTATATAATAATTTCAATAATTTCCTTCCTATGACTTTTCTGATCTCCTCTATTTTGATGCTAATGATCTATATTTTATTATTGTAAATAATAGCTCATGTGTCTTTAATGAATCGGATGTTTAATCTCTTCCTTTAATTAAAAATATTTAGACATGGTGAGCCGGCTCGAATTCGACTCGATAATGAGCTTGCGAGCCGAGCTTATCGGGCCGCGAACTCGAGCTCAAGCTTAAACTCAAGCTCGAGTTCGAGCTTGATGAGGCTCGGCTCTCGAGCTCACGAGTCGGTTCGAATGATTATTCAGATTTTTTTAAATATTTATTATTTTATTAAATCTAAAAATTTAAAAAGACTAATGATTAAAGCTGTAGGATAATAAATGCTAAATGTATATAAAAATATTATAGTTGTGTTACCCAAACAAAAAAAAAGCTGTAGCTATTTTTTTTATAGTTGGAAGAGACAAAAAGCTGCCACATTAATTAATAATTCTTCTTCCCGCTTTGCATCTTCCACGGAGCTGACCATGGCTTCTTCTTCCTGCTTCGCGATATGAACAACGATGTCGCCGTCTTCTTCTTCCCCTTCCCGTTGTCGGCGTTCCAGATGAAAATGAGCTTTAATCGAGTAATCGAGACGAGCTCGAGCTTGGATTTTATACGACGAGTCGAGTTCGAGCTCACTGCGAGGTAAACGAGCTTAGCTCGATAAGGCCACTACTCGACTTGACTCATTTACACCCCTAATTGGACTACCATTGTTGCCGTTGCGTTCGTCTTTTTGAGACATTTAGTTCGATTGTAAATTTGTTGAAATCGGAGTTTGATGATCTTGAATTTAATTTTCAAACTTTCTAATTCAAATATTGTTTTGAGATTCATGTTTGATCGGATAGTTTTTGTGATGTATCAAAGATAATTTATATAATTCATGCCTCCAATTTTCATCATCTCACGTCTTTCCAAATAACTTGTGCTACAATGATACTTTTTGATCGTATATATTAATTTCATTATGCCAAGTGCTCCTCCAACTAGTTGTTTGATCTAGTCTTTAGTATAATTCAACAGAGTAGATTGTCTAATCTGCATCTAAACTCTTTAAATGTTCTTGATATTGTTGTGATATAAATTGATAGTATTGTGATGCATTAATACCTTACAAATAATAATATATAAACTATTTTCCTTTTTTCAAAAACTTCAGTTACAACAATCTCAGTCACTCTATTTATTACATAGTACTGCAACTGTAAAACATGGCCTTCTTTAATGTCAGTTAGACATGACCTGGAAAGCTTGATCCGTTGAACTTCTCTTTTGATTCAAGTCTTATTATATCCTTCATAGTTATTAAATTGTTTTTTATTTCCGTCTCAGAAATGAATGAAAACCTGTCCCCCTAATCTTTTTCGGTTTATTATACTTAACCATTTTTCTTCGTTTGTCAAGGATCATTAAAAGCTACTAGACCATTTGAAAATTTTCTAGTCTCTCACTCTGAACCGACAGGCTGTGCTTTTACAGTTGGTTCATAAGAATCAAACAACCATGTTGTTGACCCTATAACAATTTTATAGTGTAAATTTTATTTATGGGCGAGGGTTAATTGATTAGCATTTCTACATCAAAATAGTTTTCAACAGCCAACCTATAGGCCTATGTTTCCAAAATTATTTTTCTTACCATTAAATGTTTTTGTTTTCCAAACATAGGTATATTGTAATTACTTATTTGCTCTTGCTTTTGACAAAATAATAACTTTTTTTTAATTAAGAGTTATTAAAAGCATTTCTAATCTAGATTACTTCCTAAAATTTGTCTTAGTTTTCTTTCTTGATCTCCTCTATCTGCCTAAGTATGGCCTGTATGTAGGTGCTGTTTGGATATACTTCATGATGTCCATTTCTGGTTTGACATGTAATCCTTCAAGGTTTTCTTGTTGTACGGCATGTGTTACTTGCCCGAGTTCAGCATGTAGTCTAGCTCTATCATCAATATGCAAAGAAACATTGAGGGAGAGAATGAGGTTTTTATCCATGACAAACAGGTAGAGGCATTTAAACTATAATCTCATTTTTTTCTTTATTTTTCTTCTCAATATAAATGCTGTTCCCGAATATTTATCTTATTAGTGCAGGAAGCATGAAACTGTCCCACTCCGGAGAGGTTTAATCATGAAAAATGGCAGGATAAAGAATGAAATATATGCCTCATTTGGTGATATGGCTGATAATTCTTCAGGTATTTCATTTCACATACTTTCTTTTGGGTCTTAATATTGTGATTTCTTTAATTTGTGGGCTGGTGGTGACATATGGCATATATCCTTGTTATTGACAAGGCAGTTTTGAGGTAAATAAATTCATGATTATATACTTAGTAGCTAGAAATTGTAAAAGTGCAGCCATACTGATTTGCTTGTTTGATCTCTAAAGGGCTTTTTTTGTATATTGAAATGAATATTGTAATAATTGAAGAGCTTCATACAATTAAGTTGGTGTCAGTGTACGCTTAAAACTGTAGGAAGATGATCTCTCAGTGTATGCTTCACACAGCTCGTTTTATGGCCTCTGAGAGGTACAAGTTGAATTGTAGTGGGCTACCTGTCAATCATTGGCGGCTTGGGTATTTTGATGAGGCCAGTGAGAAAGGTGCTGTTATGAGTGGCTCTTAGACGCTCGTTCAATAAGAGAAGGCTGTGGTTCTCACAGGGAAAGAGATGTTTGAAGTTGTTTTTTTTGGAAGGGATTTGAATCGTTCTCATCTATTGGGAAGACTGAGGTCAGTGGAGCTGTTTGAAAAAATTAATAAAAATAGTGGTGGCAGAAAAGCCACAAGGAAGGTGAACTATGGTGGCTGAAGAGGCACAAGTAGAAGTAGTGGAGCCACTATTTTTTATAGTCATGCAGGTCGTTTTATGGTGGCCGAAGAGGCACAAGCAAGGTGAACTGTGGTGAATTGGTGACTTGTTTTGATGAGGCTGGGAAGGAAGGCACTCTTATGACTATGGTTCTTAGGAGTTTGGTCAACGAAAGTGTCACACCTCATTTTGACCCTCTTTAGTCAATCTAGAGTATAACAGAGAGAGAGAATTTGAATAGACCTATCTCTTACTAATACCCATCCTGAAATACTTCTATTAGGACTAAGTGAATAGGAAATGGTCAATCCAAACTCTTCCAAAATTTCAAGTTTTTCAAAAGTTAAGATTAGAATCAATATTTCATAACTGGAAGCATATTTAAATGAATCAAGTAAAATATAAAGTTTTACTAAACTTCAAATAACATTTACATACTAAAAAGCGTCTGCATAACTTCTACTTTGACTTCTATGTACACCCAAAATGTATATACCCAAAAGGGGCAGTTAACCTTTTTATCTAATGCCCCACTGGCTCCTTCTCATTTTCTGCAGTACAACCACTACTAATGAGCTAGAGCTCAATAAAATACACAAGCAATATATAAGAAATAATAAACATATTCGCAATCAATTGAAAACAAATGAAAATTTTTATAATAGATATAAGATGTACATAACATCATTTTCTGTTTTATTAACTGTTCAACACTTTTATGCAAGTCATATGATGACTATATGCTTTTGCACACTTATAGCTTTCTAATTCAAGGTTAGGTCCGTATTCCCAACTTTTAGAATTGAAGTTGCTCTCTAATTTAAAGTTGGGTCTGAATTCCCAACTTTTGGAATTCCGCATTCCCTCGTCAGGTCTTTCATGCGGGCCTATCCCCCATATATACCTATCTAACATTTTCATAACAATCATAATAAAAATATGCTATTGCAATAATTGTTTGAAGAATCGTTAACCAACTACAGAATGAAATTGGAATTAATGTCATTAAAATTATATACAATGTGAGTTTACAATTATATAATGTTTTTCTATTTCTTATATTATAGTTTGGATATCTCATCTTGCTAGGAATTTATTCTCCAAGACTCTATCTTCATTTCTTTTTGTACACCACCTCCACCAAACCTCTTCTCATTCAACCCAAAATTTCTTTCAGGAATTCAACAATTAGTCACATCAAAATTCAGCCAACAGTATTTTTTTTCTCTCTGCTTTTTACTGGTTCCAGCAATAGCCACCAAAAATCATTTCCTTACTCTTAGTTCTCTAGCTGAATTTAACGACCAGCAGCTGATTTTAATGACTGCAGTAAATTTCACTAATGAATTCAACATACAACAACTGCAGCAGCTCCTTACCTCTTTTCTTTCTTAAATTCAACAAACAACAAATTGATTTCAATCAAAACTAACTTCAGCTCACTCTTATTTAAGCAAATAATAGTAATATTATATTTTCTCCCTCTCAAAATTACTGAACTGATTTTAACATACAAAAAAATTTATTTTCAGCCCTTACCTCTTTATTATCTCCCTTGCTGACAACTCCCCCCGCCCCCCCCCCACAGCCCACGGTCATCTTCTCTCCAGCCTTTCCCAGCTCTCCTGCTTGCGGCCAGCCACTCAACTTCAAGTAACAAAACAACGGGAGGGGATTTTCACTCCACTAAATATTAAATATATAAACTTAATTTCACTAATACTTATTAGTTGATCCCATCCATTGATTACCCTCTCTAGTAATCAGTCCACTGCATGTTTAGCTAAGTGGAAAGGCTACAGTGAAAGTTAAGTTGATTAAACTGTTAATTATATACTTAAAGGTAAATGTTATTAAATGAATATATCTATTCTTAGGCTTATATTTTAGGTAAGCTTCTATATATCAAAATGCTTGAAATTAAAATAGAATTTAATAAAAATAACTTTGACGTTTTATGGAGAAATAGTAAAATAGGTATATTTTGAGGAAAACTTCATGCCAAATTATTGTCACGACCCGACCCAATAAGCTCGATTTAACGAGGCGGGAACAGACGATTGTACGGTAAACACTTAAAACTTTCATTCCACAAATAACATAAACAAAATAATTATCCAAATACAAAAATATGAAAGAGCCACTAAACTTCCACTTCAAACATCTCTATTACATCAAAAACATCTCTCATAAACATAAAACAAATCCACTACAGTAGTCCACAATACATAAACTAACACATGACATAAAATAACCATAAAGAACCTGTCTTCTCGGGGTTCCCTACGACGGTAAGTAACATGTCTATCAGCCATCAGATTTTAGCAGGATCTCCTGAAAAGTATTCCAAATACCAGGGGTGAGCTAACGCTCACCAAGTAATAAATATCTCTATTAAATTCATAAGGCAAGGAATAAGAAATATTATGCATGAAATTTTTATATAACAGGACTTAATAACTTTAGGAAAAAGTACCATAAATGTCAAAAATTGGTACTAAGTATGCATATTCTATATAACATTTTGAATGCCCATTTTCTTTAATCTTTACATATAACCATAACTTTCTCATTTCTTTTTCCATTCTTCATAAATTTTTCTTTATATTCTTATATGCATAAAAGCATAGAATACTTATTCATAGTTTTATTCATTCGTCCCGAAAGTACTAACATTTTTGTACTGATCAGGTACACATTCAAATTTGACCAATCATTTCATTTATTTACTCCAAAGAGTCTTTTACCATTTTCTCCGAAGAGCCCTTTATCATTTGCTCCGAGGAGCTCTTTACCATTTGCTCCGAAGAACCTTTTATCATTTGGTACTCCGGATCATCATACACATTCAATCATACATTATTTATCATAGGGGAAATAATAACATGCATCCAATCATATGCTTCTATTTATTTTACTATATTCATGAATGCTCCTATCTATTGTACTGTTTTCATGAAGTTTTACGTGTTGACTTTTCATGAAGTTTTACATGTTGACATTTAAATAAATCTAAAAGGGAACATATGCCACACTAACTATCATCATTTGCTGCAGTATGAATTGTGAATAAATAACATGTTAATTTCAACTAAAAAAATATTAAAGCATTTACATTTTTAACATTTAAAGAAAAGACATATGAATTGAAAAGAAATATGAATACCTACCTCAAAAAGCAAAGTAAACCCTCTACGATGATTCTTATGCCTGTGGCTTTCCTTTATATCAAACACCTAAATTTAAATGTAAATGCAAAACAATATTACTAACTCATTAATCATGTTACATTTTCATTTGTTTTTCGGATTTAATAAATCCTTAATTTTTAAACATCCTTAATTTGTCTAAATCTATAATTTATCCAAATTGAACCCTCACCAATTCTTAATTTAATTTAAAATAAACTAAATTTTCGGATTTACTCAAAAATCATAATTTTGGAAATTATAATTTCATTATTTCCATCCTATAAACATGCCAAAATTTCCCTTAAACCTAATTAATATTTAGATTAAATTATTTTCGAATTATTTTAATTTAAAAATTAGGAAAATCAAAATTTTTATGAAAAATATAATTTCATCCATTAAATACTCTCCTAAGACCTTTAGGAATAATTTTTGTTAAGAAATTTCTCTAGAAATAAAAAATTTTCAAAACCCAAACATTTGGAAACTCACTAAAAATTGGGGAAAACTTTATTTTTCTTTTTGCATTAAATCATTCCTCCAACTCTCCCTAACAATCCCCTTGAAAAATTCTAGGTTTTGGAGAAACCCTAGAATTTTTCTCCTCAAGAAATCTATGTGAAAAGGAGGAATTTCTTGTTTAAAAACATACCTTAGTCTTCTTTTAATCTCCCTCTACAATTTCCCCCAAAGTTGGCCGCCGGAAATCGTCGCCGCCATCGCCCTAGGAGCCTTGCCCGTTGCCTCTTGTCCGCCTCCCTCTATTCGGCCGAAGCGGTGTGCGTGAAAATGAGAAGGGATCGAATGGGTTTTGGTCCCTTAAGGCTTGGGTGGTTAGGGGGAGATTCCAATTGACTCAATTGCCCTTGCATGCTTTAAATTTCATGAAGAAGAGAAGGGCTATTAAGTAATTTTCATTTTATAGTAATTTTGATTTGATAAATCTTCGACGATTTTTAACTTTCAAACCATGCGAAATTTAGTATAAGTCCTTTATATCGATTTGATCGAAATTTAATGTACAATTTTATAAAGTTAATTTCGTCGAAATTCGAAAACTTTAAAAATTTGACTATTTTCGTTGCAGTGCATTGAAATGCGTGCGATGCTTATAATTCAATATTTTTTTAGTTTTACAATTCTCTCCTTCTAATAAAAATTTCATTCTCAAAATTTAAAAGTAATAAAATAAAATCATACCTTAGTCAAACAGAAGAGGATAGTTTTCTCTCATTTCTGATTCTTTCTCCTAAGTAGCATCCTTCTCAGACTCATGCTTTCATAAAACTTTAACAAAAGGAATCACTCTGCTTCGAAGTTGTTTGACCTCATAATCAATGATTTTCTTAGGTTTTTCTACAAATGTCAAATCTGGTTGAATGTCCACTGATTCAGTACTGATCTTCTGAACTTCATCTAAAATGTATTTTCTCAAAGAGGAGATATAAAATACATTATGTACTCCACTCATATGAGTTGGCAGAATTAACCTGTAGGCCACCTTTCTAATCATTTCTGCAATTTCAAAGGGATCTACATATCTTGAACTCAATTTTTCTACATTGTCAAATCTTTTCATACCCTTCATTGGACTAACTTTGAGGAACACAAATTCTCCAACTTCAAATACAACTGATTTATGCTTAGCATCATAGTATTTCTTCTATCTATCTTGTACAACCTTCAAACTTATCACGGATTAGCCTTATCTTCTCTGTAGCATCATCCACTAAGTCAGCACCAATAATCTTTCTTTCCCCTGTTTCAGCCTAGCATAAAGGGGTTCGATATTTTCTCCCATATAAAGCTTTATAGGGAGCCATACCTATACTTGATTGAAAACTGTTGTTATAGGCAAACTCAATCAGTGGTATATGTGTCTCCCACTTACCACCAAAATCAAGTACGCATAACATGAGCAAATCTTCTAGAGTCTGAATTATTCTTTCTGATTGACCATCAGTTTGGGGATGAAAAGCTGTACTGAATGTAAGCCTGGTAAATATAGCTTCCTGAACTTTTCTTCACAGTCTGGAGGTGAATCTCCTATCCCGTTCTGATACTATAGATTTTGGTACCCCATGTAATCTGACAATTTCATTAACATACAAGCTTGCCAATTTTTCAACTGTATCAGATTGCTTGATAGGTAAGAAATGTGCAGATTTTGTTAACTTATCAATTATCACCCATATAACATAAAAAACATATATTGAATATGATAGTGCTCTGATCAACCTTGAGGTGGAACTCTTGGATGACTTAGCTCAGAAAGATAGCATCAGGCGAGTAGCCTTGAAATATTGTATTTAGTAACTAGCTTTGGATGAGTGTTCTTATTGTTGATTTGCTTTGGTTGGAAGCTTTAACAAGCTTAAAATGGAGTTGGGGTGACTTTGCTCGAGTATCCTTGAATGAATTCCTCTTAATCGGATTCTCAAGCAAAGTTTGTGTAATTGTGGCAACTTATGGGAAATTCACTATGATTTTGGCGACTTTACAATGATTGGCTAATTTACGATGACTCTAAAGAGTTCAATATGAACATGGTGAGTTCTCTATTAGTTGGGGAACTTCAATAGCTTGGTTCCTCTAATTCGATAGATTAATTCGATAGATTAGTCATGATGTTGATCTGTGTGACATTTGGATGTACATTTAGTTTCATGATTCTCTTGTAGATTAATAAATAACTTGCAAAAAAAGGGAGTTATATATTTTTTATGAATAAAAGAAGAATAAGATGATTGAAATTTATTATCCTGAGAAGCTATCACATAAAAAATGATGTTAATTTAATTGGTAGTATGTGTCCGCATCATGGCAAGCCTATAAATATGGGCATTTGGTTGTCATTTGAAAACCATTATGTTCTATCATCTTCCTAAATCATACTTTGCAACTTGATTCTCATCAAGATGACCAATATTCTAGTTGAAGCGAGTAGGACGTTAGATGATCGTATAACTCTTGTCAATTACACAACTTCTCAAAATGAGCCCACAAATCCTTCATTGAGTGAGCAAACGGCCAAGTTGGAGATGTCTCAAACAAAGTTGATAGTTGAGCCAACTCCTTGTATTACTTCGATAAATAAACTAGTGATTCTTTATAAATAATTAATAATGATTCTTTAGAAAGAATTATTAACTTTTCAGAATGATCCATCAAATGAACCAATGATTCCTTCCAACCCATTGTAAAAGGCTTTGTTTTCTATGAAAAGCATTGAATGAATCTTTTTTTTAACATGTTGTTTGTATATCTATCTTTTAACATTTTGCATTAATAATCTATAGTGATGATTATTTCTGAAGGCTATTCAGCTGAATTGTTATGTTGATTAACTAATACTTAAGGATATGAATGCCAAAAAATAGTTTTTATATAACTCTCTCAAGTCTTATTTGGCCTTTTGTCTTTGATGCATCTTTAGGCAAGCTGTCACCTTGGATGGACCTCAGCTTTTGCTAGAGTTTTTGTTTTCTCAGGGTAATTATCTAGACTTGCCATTTAGAAAGGATTGTTCTCTAGGAAATGTGGATATTATTTGAAAGGGTGGAGTACAAGTTTTATGGATTGACTTTGTGTTTAAAGGATACAAAAAGACTTAAATGCAAATGCCTAAATTTGGCCAAGTTCGATGATTTGAATTTACCCGACTTAGTCTTGAATACTAAAAAATGAATTTTGGTTCAAAATAAGAAATTAAATATTTGTTAAATAAGTAGAATTAATCCGAAAGATTATTGAAATTTCTACTTTCTCAAGTTCATTAGTTCTCTTTTTTCTTATAGTAAAACTCAAACTTAGAATCAAGCATAAATGTGATTTTGTTTAGCACATGCTGTTGATCTATGTGAGGGCCTTAGCTCTTCTGTAGAGCCTAATCTTGCAACTTTTAAATTTGACTTTAATCTGATATCACTCCGATGCCAAATGTAAGCTTGTCTATCTTTTACCTCATTGATTGAGTACTAATTTAGAAAATAAGTATCTCTAATATTGATTTAAGTCAAAAATATGTCAACTCTCTAACTTGAAGTTGTTCGATTTGAAGTTTGAAAATTGATTCTTTCATTTCTCTTTAATTTTTAGATCTAATTTTTTGATAATTTTTCTCATACATCTTTTTCCTTTTATTATTTTTCAGTTTTAAATGAAAAGAAAAAGGTTTTTTAATAGAATAACGAGTTCGTAAAATTCCTTGAGTTTCACCTTGTCGAGTGTGGGCTCCGAAAATTCGGCCCTGGCCTCCGCCCGCTTTGTTTTTTCTTTTGGGGAGGAGGTTTAACGGATTTAAGTTCCAGGGTAAATTTTGGAAGGCAGATGGATTTGTAGATAAGATACTACCCAGAGATTTCGCCCTCATTTTACGAGGACTTTATGATCTGAGTTCTGGTTTCCTATAGGCGCAAGCCCCTATAGTTAATTACCCCTCCCACTAACGAGAGAGAACTTTCGATTAAGGCTAGTCGTCAGTCAGATACGTAGAGAATACACGTTATCTGGCATATAGTAGCAGCAAGGGTCTGGGATGTTGAAATTTGGAGAATTTGGGAATTTGAAAGATTGGAAGATTTAATATTTAAAACTGAAAATTGCACAATCTTATACTTAAAGCGGATGGTGGGGGAATGGATGATCGACCCGATCAAGATCCCATGGTTCCGTCGTCCCGGGCCATCGTGGTCCCTGGTCTACTTAGTCAGAGGAGGTAGTCGACCCAACCTGACAGAAGGATCCTTGTCGGCAGCCATGGGTTGCTTCGTCCAAGGGTACCTTGTAGACCTGGGGTGAATGTTTGTCTAAGAGGACAAATTTGAATTCACCTTAGCTAACAGAGGGCTTTGTGCCCTATCGATCATATCCTATTGATTCATATCTCAAGGATTTGATGCCAATAAGGAACGTATTGGCTCTGGCCATAACCGGTATCACGTGGTGCCATTTGGCGGCAAAACCACTCTGTTCAGAGGGCCCCGGGTCATAACCGTTTATCCTGCAGTGCCATTTGGCGGTGAAACTGCCGGTTAGAGGACACGTACCACGTCCTTCTTAGCAGGAGATTGTTTGAGAATGGATCCTAGTGATATTTTCGACCAGGCATTAGCTCTATATGAGCTGAGGTAAATTTTGATTTGTCCACCTCGACAAATTATTACGGAGGGTGGATGGATTTTGTACTTTAAGTGTTTGGATGGGTGGATTTCAGTTTTAAATATTTTTGGATTTTAGAGTTTTTGGGGATTTTAATTTTTGATGATTTTTGGATTTTAAAAGATTTGGATTTTGTGGGAATTCGGGTAGCATTTGAAAGTATTTGTGAACCCCTTCGGTTGAGACTTGCATTCAACGCGGCCATCATCGGGGTGTTTGGGGTCATTCACATTTATGGATTGAACCTTGTCCACTCTGTCGAGCTGCCGACAGAGGATCAGGTTTCGTAGGCATTGCGCCTTTGTAAGTGAATTCTCTTGATTATAGGCCTTGAAGGCCTAATATGAACGTATAAAACAAATATCTCGGTCGACCTCGCGACCGTATATTCATTTAATAATTCGAGCCGTGTCAACTCCTATCTACCTGAATAGAAGGATCGGGCTCGAACTTGAATTCACTTATTGACCCGCGCAGCGTTCCTAGACACGTGTGTACCAATAACACGCTCGTCGGGGCCCATGCGGGTGTTTGGGGGGCATTTTATAATTATTGATTGAACCTTATCGACTCCTATCTACTTGCATAGGAGGATCATATTCAAATTTATTGACCCGCGCAGCATCCCCAGGCGTCACGTGTGTACCAATAACACGCTCGCTGGGGCCCATGCGGGTAATTGGGGTATTTTATAATTATTTGTTAAACCTTGTCAACTCCTATTTACTTGCTTTAGGAGGATAGGGTTCAAATCTACTGACCCGCGCAGGATCCTCAGGCGTCACGTGTGTACCAATAACACGCTCGCCGGAGCCCATGCGGGTTTTTGATTGCTCTTGCCCTTCTGTGTACCTATGTGTATACAAATTAAGGTGCATGTGCATGGGCATTTTGGAATATTTAAAGAGTCTTCGACAGCGGCTCGTAGGAGCTCATGTTTGATGTATTCACTTTGTACTTTAGTTGTGTACAATAGATTGAGTGTACAACGGGTCTCCCACGATTGCCCGTAGGAGCTGGTATATACTGTACATCTTTTGCTTTTGAGTTCAGTGCAATTATCGTATAAGCTTAGGGAACCGCTCATTCATCAAAAACTCGTAAGCCTTAATAATCTCATTCAGCTTGACATTCAGAGCTTGATTGAACTGAGACTCATTCACTTTATCCCTGAAAATACTGATTTGATATGGCTTTCTCCCCCCGGAATTCGCATAGAAATTAATAAGCAAATTCCTAATTATGCCATCATCATCATATTCTGTTGTTGGCTTAAATAAAGAATCAATCATTTCAGTCTTGGGTGATTGTATTCTTATTGATGCCATATATGTCGAAATCATGGGTCACCTCCTTGAACTAACAGCTGTAGCAATTGAAAGTGCTTCGGGTCGTCTAGGAGAATCATATGAGATACTCATTCCTAAAACAGTTATCGTAGCTCTCTAGATGATTGGAGTATTATGTTTATTTTCTATTTGTAATTATGAGTTTAGACCACCAAGATTTGTATCGAACTTTAACAGCATATTTGTCAATCATGGATCAATAACTCCAGTGGGCGCGATGCAGTGTGTGCTAATATTTATTTGGATACATTTAGATGTATACCATCGGCATTCTTTGCTACCTGTCAAATCTTTCTGGTTGCAACTAACATGTTGAATGTGGAATGGCTCTTTGATAGTGTCGTTGAACCCTTCCTCTTTTAGGGGACTGATATGTCTTCATGGAGTGGAATTATTGTTGATGATATAAATGTTATCGGTCTCTTTCATTTCTACCTTTTGACAAAGTCATCATGTGCGTGTTGTATTCATTACAAATCTACCACCGCTGCCTGCAGGTAGATGGATGAGCTCATCTATGAACTAAGATTGATTGCTGAATGGGTTGCATTCATTGTTAATATCTTTTCCACACATCCATCAATCGTCCTATCATATTCATTGTGTATTGACCCTCAACATGGGTAGGCAACCACGATGTTTATTTGTGGGTCGACCATCGTTGACAGAAGGGCAGTCATGATACTTCTTGCACGTGCTGAGAATTCATGCGTACTTAACTGCAATCAAGCTGTGTATTCCTTCTTGATTTCTATTGCTTGCGGGGTTGAATGCCTTTATTTGTATCTTGATACTGGTTGGGGAGCATTGGTACATTCATCGCACCTTGTTCTTATATTGTTGAAGACATGTGTACTCATATCTTGTATTTCTTGCAATGTATGTTGTACTTGATTTTACATTAACCGTAGAATGTGGCATTTGTTATGCCTCCGAGAATCCCTTAATGTTGATTGGAAATCTTCGTATTGTTGATTGCAAGTATGTCATTGCATCCTCTACAATGTTCATATGTTATGATAGAAATCATTAGCCTTTGATGCTAGTTGGCAGTTGCACTCCAATCCTCATAGCTTTCATGAATTTATCGAAGATTTTTGCATTATTGCAAGTGAACTATCATGGTTCAGAGGCCCCCTTCATACCACGACTTTGGCATAAAACCTTATTCTTTAGGCCCCTCTTGTTACTTGCAATTAAATCACACTTGCGAATTCTTTACAATGAACTTGGTATCAAACTCATCAATCCTTTCTCAATTGAAATGATTGTTATAGTTTGATTGTTATTGTTCACATAAATTTCATATTTCCATTTGTAATGAGCTCGCATATGAGACTTTGCTTGCTTTTGTGAAATTGGGAAGAACCACATCTTTCTCAATTATCAATTATGACAATCCCATTGGGACTTTGCATTATCATTCGAATCAAGACTTTTATCAATCATTCATTTATATTCAAGCTCAATTTACGTCTTTGTTCGATTCGAGTTCAGTTCATGCAATGTTCGAATTAGATCTAGGTACAAGTTCTTTCTTTTCATTCAAGTTATGGTTCCAGCTCAAGTTCTCATTCCAATTTCATTTTATTTAGATCCAAATCTTTGTTATTAGTCATTTGCATTATGTCCAGAAGTCCAGGTACAAGTCCCCTGATGTTCAAATTCTTGTCATTTGGTGCAAATCAAGTTTGTACTTGTTCATTTTAGTACAAATTGAATCATCACTAATTATATTTCTCTTAATGTTCAGGTTCACTTAGATTCAATTTATTGTCATTTAGGTCCTCTATTTCTGTATAAGTTCTTGTCATTTTAGACAAAATTTCGGCAGCCTCCCGGCGTCTCCCCTGTTTAGGGGAAATTTTGAGAAACTGGGCCACCCCACCACGCTACAAGAGCGTGTATGGCTGGTGCCGTGTGACACCGTGGCCATATATCTTTTCATCCCACCACGCTACGCGAGCGTGTATGAGGTCTTCAAAAGTACCCGTATGGACAACACAAATGGCTCTCCCCACCACGCTACAAGAGTGTGTATAGGGCTTACCCACCTCGCCGTATGCGTCGCACCGGGCTTCCTCCTACCGTGCTACGAGAGCGCGTATAGGTGGTTCTCTAGTCTGCCGCGAACGCCGAAAATGGGATTTTAGGTGATTACCCGCCTCGTCGTAGGCACCGCACCGGATTTCCTCCCACCGTGCTACGAGAGCGCGTATAGGGGGTTTGCCGGTCCGCTGCAAACGACGAAAATAGGAATCTGAGTTTGAAAAATTTATACCTTTAGGATTGGCGGCGATGATGGAAAAGGAAGTGTACAAAAACATTTCACTACTTTTTTATTCTCTCTTTTTTATTCATCATTTCGTCTCTTTTTTTTTTGAAACCTTTCTTTTCCCTCTCCTCTTTTTCTCACCACTTATTTATATACAGATACACTTATATATATAAAATTAGTAAGAGTGAATAAATTTTGCTGATACAAATATTTAATGATATCAGCTCAAACATGTTAATGTAAACAGTTAACGAACATGAGCTTAATTAACTATAACATCATGCTAATAGAATTAGTTAACAACATCAGCTCAGCTCAACTATAATAATTAGCAAAAGTGTAAGAGCTTACTGTTGGGTTGTAACGTGGATTTGAAGTAACAGGGAGATCGAGGGTTGGGTTGGTTTAGAGGTATATGGCTGCCTGATATGGATTTGGGCTTATAGATTCATAGTGGACTGATTTGAGTTGTCAATGCGTGTGAAGATGAGATGGGATTTGGACATGTAGTGGGCAGCAGTAAGTAGGCTGTTTTGAGTGTGAAAAGGAGTGGGTACAGGAAACACTATTTGTAGCGTAGACTTATTTGAAGTAACTTGGAGATCAAATGACCTTTTGAATTTAAAGTAATATGGGCCTCTTTTTCTGTTGTTGATCAATGGGATAAGTTAGGATGTAGGAAATGTCCTATGGGCTCTAATGAATGAGGAAGTGAGCTGGCTATTTTTAATAGGCTGCTGAAAATAGAAAACAACATAAAAAAAAAAGCACTCAGCTCTCTCTTTTTTTTTTTTTTGGCCTTTGTTCTTTACAGAGACTCTCTGCAAGTGTAGGGGAGTGATGCAGAATTTGGTACAGCAGTCAGAAAAGCTCACGTGGTGAAGAATCTATTGACTTTGAGTGCAAGTGGGAGATAGGACAAAATAATATAAACAGAAGAAATCTTGCTCTGTTATTTTCCACGTGAAATGAAACTAGAAAAACTGCTGCATGTGGCTATAAAAAGGGAGTTGAGTTGAGAGATTAACATAGCCAGCTGTAATTGGGCAAGAGGGCTGCAGTTTGGAAGGCACGGATACAGGTAAAGTCAAGCTTGTGCCCTTCCAAGCGACTTGCATAGTTCAAAGACGTGAAGTTTAACACAGGAGAAGAGGCGGGTGCAAGGAAAGTGTTGGGATCGGACGTGAGAGGATGACGTGCTGAACTTGTTTACACCTGAGGGAGGAAAACAGAGCAGCTGCAGGTGGGGACTGCTTGGATTCAACTTCAGAAGGAAGTAAAACAAGGCAGATTGAGGCTCAACATGGATTTCACCTTGAGATTAGCTGTAGACGGGTTGATGGCCGTGAGCTATCGGAGAACTGAGGCCAACGTGAGCTGAATGGACGAATAGGAGCTACGATAAGTTGGAGATTGGCTTGCGTTTGGTGGGTAGATCTAGGAGTGGATTTTGCTGGTTAGGGAAGAACGTGGTGTGGGAGCAAACGTTGGAGGAGATTTTGGATGTGCAAAGTAAAAAAAAACAGCCCCAAAACATCCATTCCTCTTTCTGTTTTAACGACGGGAGCTCCTCATTCTTCAAGACGAAGCCAGCTGTCATATGAAACGGATTGACAGGAGACTTTGACTAAACGAGGTATCATAATAGTGCATTTAATTTTTGATATAATATCTTTCTCCATTTGGTTTTCTGATTTCTTGGTAAAATTTTATAAGTTAACTGCTATACAAGTGATAGACCATTAATGTGATAATCCCAAACATCAGAAATGCTTTAATTGGTCAAAAGTTTCTTGATTTGCGTGCAATTTTCTCGATTTACGTGTCGATTGCTCCGTTTAACGTGTCGAATTCGCCAAATATCGAAATTAGACAAAATGATAGTGCATTTAGGGTATTGCCGACGTTTCGGTCGTAACGACGTAGTTCGTTTCACGATCGGACGTCTTTCGGGCACAAATTTGTGTATTTTTATATGGGATTACCTCGATTTGCGTGCACCACTTTAATTGAACAAATTGGTAGTGCATTAAAAGTATTGACGGTATTCCGGACGCACTTGCGAAGTCCGTTTCGTGAACGGAGATCATTTAGATAGCGACGAGGCTAATTTTTCTCGAAATCCGTGCCATCAACACGGATGATCCAATTTGAACATAGAAAATATAGCTTTTAAGTATTTGCGATATTCCGATCGCAATGGCGAAATCCGTTTCGCAACTGGACATCATTTGGACATCGGCGAGGTTAATTTTTCTCGAAATCCGTACCACCAACCCGGATGATCCAATTTGAACATAGAAAATGTAGTTTTTAAGTATTTGCGATATTCTGATCCTAATGGCGAAATCCGTTTCGCGATCGGACTTCATTTGGACAGCGGCGAGGCTGATTTTTCTCGAAATTCATGCCACCAACCCGGATGATCCAATTTGAACATAGAAAATATACTTTTTAAGTATTTGAGATATTCCGGTCGCAATGGCGAAATCCATTTCGCGAACGGACATCATTTGGATAGCGGCAATACTAATTTTTCTCGAAATCCGTGTTGTTGCCTCATGATCCGTGCCACCATTCTGGATGTTCCAAATTGAATAAACAAGACTTAATTTTTATAGGTTGACAACATTCCAGACCTAATGACAAAATCTGTTTGTCGATCTGACATCATTTGATCAGCCTAGCATTTTAATTTCGGGTGTCAGCCATCTCTTTTGATCGATCTCATCCGATTCGGCTGCGAGGGGCCTCGACCTAGCAGAATTTGATGTTCTGATTGCAACTGCGCAGTCCGTATGGCATTCGGAGATCATTTGACCATTCAAGTAAGGTGTCGGACCAACCCGCGCACTACTTGATTCCTCATTTTTGTCCTTTTATGCGTGGTTTGAGTTGTGGGGGTCAACATCGAGTTGAACCCTTTATTGGAAGACTTCAATTTTTGGATGAATTGAACTCTCTCCTAGATGACTTCAAATGTTGGATGAGTTGAACTCTACCTTAAAAGACTTCAATTTTGGATGAGTAGAACTCTCCTTTGAAAAACTTCAATTCTTGAATGAGTTAAACTCTCCCTTAGATGACTTCAAATCTTGGATGAGTTAAACTCTCCCTTGCATGACTAAAATTTTTACATGAGTTGAACTCCCTTTTGGACGACTTCAATTTTTAAATGAGTTGAACTCCTCTTTGGATGACTTCAGTTCTTGGATATATTGAACTCTTTTTTAGATGACTTCAAAATTTGGACGAGTTGTATCTCTTTTGAATGATTTTAATTCTTGGATAAGTTGAACTCTCCTTTTGATGATTTCAAATCTTGGATGAGTTTAACTCTCTCTGGGACGAATTCAAATCTTGGATGCCCTTAGATGAATTTAATTCTTGAATGAGTTCTCTGAGTACTTGCTGAATTCCAATAATGAGTTCCTCGAGTATTTGCCAAATTCCAAGAACGAGTTCCTCGAGTATTTGCCAAATTCCTTGGACAAGTTATTTGTTAGTAATAGAGACTTGATTTTTAATGTCTACTATTTTTCTCTGTTGTATTGCTTCAATGCTTGCAATGCTTGATTTCTAGTATGTGGTATCAATCCACACTCACGACACCTTTTAAGATGTTGGATCCAAATTTGTCCATACTGACCCCTGAATTTTAGTGACAATAATGCACAACAATAAAAGAGAAACATTAGGTAGATAAAGAGTGAATATAGATAATCTAGAGAGAAGCTATGGGGAGTTCATTAGATTGTTAGAAGTACATATTACAAGTACCAAAGATCTAGTGTCATACTCATTTTTGACCTTCTATATGCTTGGTTTAAGGTATAGTGCTACAAGAATAACTACAATAAATAAGATTTAACTAATTCTTGCTTTGAGTAAGACAAACTAGGTAGCTAAAAACATAGAAAATACATGATGAGTCTAATAGAGAAATTGTTTCTTGCTTTGACTAGCCTTGTGTTGGAATTCTTGGACGACCAGTTCTTGTAGATAGCATTAGACGAATAGCCTTGAGATGTTGTACTTGGTGATTAGATTTGGGTGAGATGAGGATGCTTAGGTGGATGAGTGGCTTCACTTTTAGAAATAAAATGCGAAATGAGTTACATGAAAGGTTGGAGTAGCTCTAGTGGCAGATAAGATTAGAGAGAGTCTTAGATGGTTTGGACACATAAAACATCAATTTTTTGATGACTTGGTTATGAGAGTAGATGTATTAGATTTGCCCTATGTTAAGAAAGATAGATACAAACCTAAAAAGAATTGGTTAGAAAATATTAGAAATAATTTTTTTTAATTAGATTTAAATGAGAATTTGAATCTTAACAGGACACAATGGAGAAGAAGGATTCATGTAGCCGACCCTATGTAGTAGGATAAAGGCTTGATGATGATGTTGTTGTTGTATTAGATCTGGACGAGTACTCTTATTGGCGAATTGCTTTGGTAGGAGGCTTCAACAAGTTCAAATAGAGTTGGGATGACTTAGCTTGAGTATCTTTAAATGAATAGCTCTAGTTGGCTTCTCAAGTCGAATTTGTTGTAATTGTGGCAACTTAAGGGTGAATTCACTATGATTTTGGTGAGTTTAATATGACTCTGGTGGGTTCAAAGTGAATCTGACGAATTCACAATGACTATGGTGAGTTCAGTATGACCCTATAGTTCTCTATTAACTTGGCGGCTTCAGTAGATTGGTTCCTTTAATTTGACCAACTAGTCCTAACCATATATGTGTGACATCTGGATGTACAATTGACATTGTGGACGTTGTAATTTAAAAATGGGGGTGTGAACTATTTATCCAGTTCAAATGAGTTCTAAGGGTAACGGATTCTTCTTTTTACTATAACTGTGGCTATCAATTCTAAAATTCAATCCAAATTGAATTGTTGAAACATGATGAGATCTCTATGCTTTTTGATGCATGCTGAATCAGAAATTGGAGATATTCATTTATCGACAGCAGTACACTTAAATATATGCCTACCGTGACATGAACTAACTCTCACGGAAATACATGAGTAAAGTTCATTCTCGCTAATAGGTTGTCATTTTCATTATCTGGTTCATGGCTATAAGCTTTTAAGTATACTGCATGGTCATTTGAACAAATAGATACACTAAAACAAATATATACCAAGAACAACAATCTCTTATCAAGAATGTTGCTGGTTGAATTCCCCCAACTCAACAACATTCTTGTCTCTTCAACAATTATATGCTAGACGTACATAATTTTCGAAACCTTTATTGCCATTCGCATGAGAACCTCCAAAATCTTTTTTTCATTTATTTGCTTTGAAAAGACATAATTTGCTTCACCAAAATTAGCAGTTGAATCACATGAGTATTCATGTATAGTTTATTAATTCCATGCCTACAGCTCCTTTTCTTAAAACATTTGACCTTTCAATGGCTGAGCTTTGATCATTTTTTTCCTTCAACCATTGATCAGGCGTCTTCCCAAGGATTCGCATTAAGGATCCATATAAACGGCTTGGTATCAGCAAAGAGGCTTCTGAAGAGGAGATTCAGGCAGCAAGGAACTTTCTGATTAACAAATATGCTGGACACAAGCCAAGTGTTGATGCAATTGAATCAGCTCATGATAAAATAATTATGCAGAGCTTTTATGATAGGAAAAATCCTAAGATTAACATTAAGAAAAAAGTAAGGGAAGTTACTCAGTCACGATATGTCAAGGCTATAACTAACAGGTTTCAGACACCAGCAACAAGCATCATTCTAAAGACGAGCATTGCATTTATCGTACTTGGAGTGTTGACTGTTCTATTTCCCACAGAAGAAGGGCCTACACTTCAAGTAGCCGTTTCTCTTATATTATCCATATATTTCATACAGGAAAGGCTTAGGAGCCGAATTAAAGCTTGCTTATATGGGTATGTCGCTTATTCATTCAGCAGTCTTTCTTTTAATCGCAATAAATGTAATCTCTTTGTTATGAAGTAGCAAAAAAATTTCATTGCAGCAACTCTATTCCAAAGTTTTTGTGGGCTCCGAAAATTCAGCCCCGGCCTCCGCCCGCTTTTTGTTTTCTTCGAGGGGGAGTTTTAACGGATTATGTTCCGGGGTAAATTTTGGAAGGCAGATGAGGTTGTAGATAAGACACTACCCAGAGATTTCGCCCTCATTTTGCGATGACTTTATGATCTGAGTTCTGGTTTCCTATAGGCGCAAGCCCCTATAGTTAATTACCCCTCCCAATCACGAGAGAGAACTTTCGATTAAGGCTAGTCGTCAATCAGATGCGTAAGGAATATGCGGATCTGGCATATAGTAGCAACATGGGTATGAGCATTGGAAGTTTGAAAATTTGATATTTAAAATCAGAAATTTTACCATCTTGCACTTAAAGAAGATGGTGGGGGGATGGATGATAGACCCGATCAAGATCCCATGGTTCCGTCATCCCGGGCCATCGTGATCCCTGGTCTACTTAGTCAGAGGAGGTAGTCGACCCAACCTGACAGAAGGATCCTTGTTAGCAGCCATGGGTTGCTTCGTCCAAGGGTACCTTGTAGACCTGGGGGGGAGTATTTGCCTAAGGGGACAAATTTGAATCCATCTTAGCTAATAGATGGCTTTGTGCCCTATCGATCATATCCTATTGATTCATATCTCAAGGATTTGATGCCATTGGGGAGCATACGGGCTCTGGCCATAACCATAATATAATGGTGCCATTTGGCGGCAACCACCTGGTTCAGAGGGCCCCGAGTCATAACCGTTTATCTTGTAGTGCCATTTGGCGACGAAACTGCCGGTTAGAGGACTCGTATCACGTCCTTGCTGGCAGGAGATTGTTTGAGAATGGATCCTAGTGATATTTACGACCAGGCATTAGCTCTTTGTGAGCTGAAGTAGTTCTCAGATTTGTCCACCTCGGCAAACTGTTGCGGAGGGTGGATGGATTTTGCTTTAAGTTATTGATGGTTGGACTTCGGTTTTAAATATTTTGGAATTTCGGGATTGTTTGGAGTTTGGAGTTTTGGATTTTTGTAGGAGTTTGGGAGGTATTTGAAAGTGTTTGTGAATAGACCCCTCCGGTTGAGATCTTCAGTCAACGCGGCCATCATCGGGATGTATGGGGTCATTTTTATTTATGGGTTGAACCTTGTCGACTCTATCTAGCAATTGACAGAGGATCGGGTTTTGTAGGCTTTGGACCTTTGTTAGTGAATTCTCTTGATTATAGGCCTTGAAGGCCTAATATGAACTATGAAATAAATATCCCAGTTAATCTCGCGACCACATACTTATTTAATGGTTCGAGCCGTGTCGACTCCTATCTACCCGTATAGGAGGATCGGGCTCGAACTGGAATTCACTTATTGACCCGCGCAGCATCCCTAGACGTCACGTGTGTACCAATAACACGCTCGCCGAGGCCCATGCGGGTTATGATTTTATCTACCCCTTTTGTGTTCCTATGTGTATACAAATTAAGGTGCACATATGCGGGGGTACTTTTAGAATATTTGTGAACGCCTTATGTCCGCTTGCATGAATGTTGCGGATTCGGTGGCGTGGCGTTATACGATCTCCCCTACTGCCGCTTATAGGCAGGTAGATATTTTCATTCATGGATTGTAATTGACTTCAGGATACTGCATTTACTGAAGTCTTTCTTTATCTACCCATAGATGATATGTGGTGCGTACATCTGTATTTGTAGGGGATTTATATATGTTGCAGATCTTTTGCTCTTGGTTGCATGCAGATCAGTATATTTGCTGACAGCTGAACATTAATTGATTGTGATGATGTAATGCATTTGCCTTTGTTTTGATATTGCCCATAAAACATTATTATAATCATCATGTGCCTTTTGCGCTCATTGTACGTCATTTGACATCGTTCCCTGATTGATTGTAAGTTGACAAATATTGACCATAAGCAGGTTGTGGTGTACATAATGATTCATTCTTTTGTTTATAACTGCAGTGTTATACAATCACAGGTCTTCTAGCATCATGAGTTTGTATTCACTACAACTCTTCCCTCACTACTTGTAAGCATACTATGTTTCTTGCATATGACCTCTTGGTGTCACCGAGAATTTGCATGTCGGCTTGTGTTGGTTATAGGAGGGTCATACTTCAACTTGAACTTGGTATATATTCTTCGAAAGATTTCCTTTTTGCGATGCTTGTGTATTGATGTAGCGGAGAAATTATTGCATTTGTTGTCTATCTACTGTATCTACTTGTGTTATTGTGCCTTTGACAATTCTCTTGCATTTGTTAGTAGGATGGTGGACGATATTACAAGTCTTTGATTTTTCATCTTCATTATATATCAACCACCACCTTCATGCCTTGCTTCACCTTCAAATCTTTCACAAAATTTGATGCATTTGCTTGTGGGTTGAATGTATTGTTGGATGCATTGAGCATGTTGTCACCATACTTTCTTTCGTATAAGTATAAGAGATATTATTATTTGCATTCTGATATCTTCCTCCAAGAGTTCCTTGTTGTCTTGTAGAGTTCAAGTCTGAGTGTTGTTGTCATTTGTTTCAAATCCAAGTCCACGTTCAAGTTCGCAAGCTTAAGCTCCATGTTGTTATGAATTTAGTTCTCCATAGTTTGCTCATTCAAATCTAAGTCCACAAATTCTGTCCACTTGATTTTCAAATCAAGCTCAAGTTATGCCCCATGTCACTTGGTTCAAATTCAATTTTCAACTCATCTGAATTCAGTTCATACTCCACTTGTAAGTTCACTTGAGTCCAGTTCAGGTTCTTTGCATTGTATTCAAGTCAGCTTCATGTAAGAATATTCATTCAAGTTCCTTGTCATTTTGCACTTAGTCCATTTGAATTCAAGTTCTTGCCTTTATTAATCATTTAAGTTCTATATTATCTGATGTCCAAAGGTTCACAAGTCCACTGTTCATTCGAGTCCAAATCAGGTTGAAGTGTGGTCTTATATTCACCCGAAATTTCGGCAACATTCTAGCATCTCCCCCGTTTAGGGGAAATTATGGAAAACTGGGCCTTTCCCACCACGCTAAGAAAAGCGTGTATGGTAGATGCCCTCTTTCGAGGACACCGCGGCCGTGTAAAATCTTCAATCCCCACCACGCTTAAGAAAGCGTGTATGGGTCTTCAAATGTACCTGAAAAGAAGAGCAGTTGTTTCCCCGCAGGTACAGAGCCGCGTACGGGTACTTAAAATTGTCCCCACCACGCTAAGAAAAGCGTGCATAGGGCCTACCCGCCTCGCCGTAGGTGTCGCATCGGGTTTCCTTCCCACCACGCTTAAAAAAGAGTGTATAGGCGGTTTGCCGGCTCGACACGAACGTCGAATGCGGGATTTTGGTGATTACCCGCCTTGTCGTAGGCACCGCACCGGGGTCCCATCCCACCATACTAAGAAAAGCGTGTATATGCGGTTTTCCGGTGCGCCGCCAACGACAAGGACGAGATCTCGGAGTTTTAAGTTCAGAAGGGTTATACCTTTGCAAGCGTCGGGGTCGACACGTAGATCGAGGCAAGTACTTAATTTATAATTAGTAATAAATTAACTATAATTAGTTATATTTAATCTACAACTAATTATATTTAATTTTAAATTAATTATAAATTAATTAGATTTAATTCATAATTAATTAAAAATTAATTATAATTAATTATATTTAAAATATAATTAATCATATTTAATTTAAAATTAATTATAAATTAATCAAATTTGACTTATAATTGATTATAAATTAATTACAATTAGTTATATTTAATGTATAACTAATTATATTTTAATTTAGAATTAATTATAAATTAGTTGAATTTAATTTGAGATTAATTATAATATCAATTATAAATAATCTCAAATAATAATATGATATTAATACTAATATTATAATTGCATTACTATTATACTATTACTATCATATATCATTAATAGCATCATTAATAAATAATGATAGTAATATTATTAGTGATAGTATAAATAGTAATGTAATATTAATACTATCATTAATATCAATAATAAATAATGCTAACAGTGATAATATACATATAAAACAAATAAAGAGAGGGATCGGGTAGGTTACGTCGGGCTGAGTGCAACTATGGAGGATTTTGGTTTTAACAGGAGATTGGCGGCACTGGAGCTTGGGTTCGAAATAGGTAGAAGAGGCAGCAGGGAGCACGAGGTCGGGGAGAGATCGGGCACAGGAGGCTCGGGCTGGGCCTTGCTTGTGATTTGGCTAGAGAGAAAGCTCTCTCTCTCTCTCTCGGCGGAACAGGGAGCGACGGACAGAGGGAAGAGGTCGAGTGGCTTCGGCTGGTGCAGGTAGGGCTTCTGATCGGACCTTAATCGGAGATGGGAAGGAGATCGAAAGTTGGATGGAGATTTGAATCGGTCAGGACTAGGGCAGAGGTCGGACGTCGCGGGTCGTAGCTGGGTCGCGAGAGGACTGGTGGCTCTAGGCTGGAGGTGTCTGATGGCTGAAGGTTGGATGGGGTTTTGGCGGCTGGAGCTTGCGAATAGGAGAGGAGGGAGTAGCGACGGGAGAAATGAGCGAGAGAGGAGGAAGTGTCCGTGAAGCACAGCCCTGGGTTCTCATTTTAAAGGCGAAGTATGAGGCGGGCTTGAGGTTGGCTTTGCGAGATTTACGGGAAGAGACTCAAATCGGCGCCGAATTCAGCGGGATATCCGCTGATTTTCTGGATTCCGGCAGAGGTAAGATTTTGGTAATAAAATTTTTTTCTATCTTTTTTTTTGTACAATAGGGGTCAACAGTTTTATTTATGGTACACCAGTCACATGTTGACTTAATTTAATTCAGTTGTCTAAATGCATGGCCTCCATATGATTGCGTTATGCATTTGAACTTGGCAAGGCCATGAAGTAGTGGTTAAGATACTTCCAGAGTGATTTGGAGGTCCCGAGCTTGACTCATGGAACAATATCTTTGCGTATGTACATAGGGGTAAAACTACAGGCATCAATCCTCCACAAAACCTGCATTAAGTATGCTCTTTTTATGCATTGGAGCTTGGAACTGTATTGTATTTTGGTTGTGTTTGAAAGAGCATATTGAGGGTATTTGACCAATGCCAAGCTAAATGTAAAAATATGAAATCAAATGTTTAAGAATTGGGAATGTTAGGATCGATATATGTTTTTAAAATAGATGAAGTGCCCGTAATTGTATTAGTGGAAGTGTGCAAGCAGCAAATATGGATAATAATTTAGTCGAGAATTTGCTCAGATGATGAAAGGGAGTGAGAAGCGCTTGCTAAGTTAGCGTATAGAATTCAAAACCTAGCAATGTTAGAAGAAACAGGACATATTTAGAATTGAAATAAACCCATTTTGATTCACACCAAGTTACCCCCATATTACTCACCCATTTAACTGCATTCTTTGCGTGAGAACAAGAAAATTTCTCGTTATGTATTTTAGTATTTTTGGGCATAAGATCAATTGTTTTGAGAAGCATCACTCTTCAGAATTAGCTAATTAGCTACGTTACAACACTAAGCTTTTATTGATGGAGAAGGATTCTTAAGGCTTATTCAGTTAGATTAAGGTTACTGCTCATTATCATGATTCTTGTCTTTAGAAGTATGGTTGTTGTCTGATAAACATGGATTTTTGCACTGTTTGTTGTCGTGATTTTAAGTTCAAATGAGATGAAGAGAGTTGCTAGTTATTTTGCCCATGACCGTTAGATCAGGAAGTCAGCATTTTCATTTCTATAAACAGAACATCAGGTGTACACAGCCGCCCTTCAGGTCATATTAAAATTATGAAACTTAGCCTATTATGTGGTGATTGTATTATGTGAATTTGTATCAATTAAAGTCAGATCAGCTTCTCTAGGAAAAAAACATTTAGGACTTAATGCTAGTTAAACCAAATCAGTGCTTTCCCTTTTCTTCAACTTGTTGGTGTCCAGCTTTAGCTGCCAAATATTACATTCTCATAAAACTTCCAGGTCTCTCTATATAATCTTGGTGCATTGTGGACAGTTGTGGAACTACATTGTGGACAGTTGTGGAACTAAAGCCTTGAAATGTTTTTATGCAATTTAGCAAGGGATCAAACCAATGCAGGTTGCTCAAGGCACAGTAGGCTATTAATTATCCTTGTAATCAAACCCAAGGTTGACTACACGTAAAGTAATGAATACTTGTGTTGATTTCAGGTTTATTTCGTTTTGATGAATAACTTCCCTTTTAAGTACACCATGCAATCACCATGCCAGTTCTTGCCATATTATTGATTCTCGTGTGCTTTTTTTTTATATGATATAGAAGCAATATGTAAACTTTTAAAATTTCCTTCATGAAGTGGCCGTCAAACAGCATTCTTGGACTGGCATAAATCTTGGCATGCACAGAAGGGCGGATGTAAGGGGAGGCTTTGTGGGGGCACTTTTCCCCTCCAAAAATTTAAGATGTTTTTGTATATTATATATTTATATACAAATATAATTAAAAAATATTTAATTTGTGCCTCCTTTAAAAGTTTAGAATTAAGAATTATAGATATTCATTGAAAATATTAATAGCATTCTTAAAAAAATTATGCTCCTATTAAGGAAAATTTCTGATTATGCCACTGCATGCTTAGTTATCTTATAAGCGTTATTTGTGAAAATCTCAATAAATAGGAGTACTATTTATCTGTACCTGAATTTTTCATCTTATATGCATTCATCATTCTGCTATATTATAATGACAAACTTCTACTTTCTGACTTTGCCATATTCTAGGATTGGGGCTTTCTTTTTCTCATGGCTGTTGGGCACCTTTCTCATGGTTTCTGTGATGCCGCCTCTTCTGAAAGGCCCAAGGAGTCTGGAAGTGACTACATCGTTAATAAGCTATGTGCTTCTGTGGGTATCTTCTACTTATCTTAAATAGTTCAGTTCATCAGTTATGATCATGTGAAGGCCAAGTTTATAATCACTACAAAGTTGTTGGATTTAGGCTATCTGTTTTTTTCAAGCCTTGAGGTGCTGTGATTTTGAGCAGGTGGAAAGGGATATGGTTTTGTATTATTAGAAGAATCGTAATTAGTTTCTGGGCTTGAAATGAGGCTGAGTAGCCAATTCAAGTCATTTCCTGTTTCTACTATGTAGCAATGACAAATGTACATCAGAATGGATCTTCTGATCTTGTTATGTTTTTCCATTTAATTATTTTTCACTATAACCGTGCTACTATGCGTATTTTCAAGTAACATTGCTGCCGAAGTAGAAGTACAATAAAAGAGAACAGAAAGTTACTCTTACAGAAGCCTCCTACCTGCAGGAATGGAGAAGTCACCGAACAGTTCAGAGGTGAATCAGAACACGTCACGTCACTCGGTACCGAGCGGTATATAGCAGCGGTACATAACAAAAAACTGATGTGGCGCGTTCTCATTCGCCTCTGGACGCCGTTCGGTGACCGCACAGAATAATTTTTCGAAGGAATGGGTGTAGTGATGGTTAAATACTGGCCAGTCTATTTGCTTCACATTTGATGTAGTGTATGCTATCTTTTCTTTGAAAGCTTTGAGGTGCTGTGAGTTTCTTCAAGAGTAAAGGGATTGTTGTTATCTGTTATTATGACCATGATATTAGAGCAAATTCAAGTGATTATCCTGTTTTTCAATATGTTGTGATGGAAAATGCACATCAAATTTGATCTTCTAATATTGTTTTGTTTGTTTTTTCTTCCTTGTTATACTTGACTTCGTTAATTACTACAAAAAATTTAGAAATGCCAGATGGAATGATGGTTAAGTACACGTTAAGGAAATGCCATTTCAAGAAGCTTTTGATTAAGATCATTGTACTGTATTATTTAGATCTTTGTGTTTATTATTTATAAGTGTTTTTTGTATTCTTGTAAGGTATTAAAAGAATTTTCTACTTATTTGATTTTAATACATTTTAGGCTTTCCTTGTGATGAGATTATATGTAATTATGTTGTACAAGAGTTTTTTTTTTAATTTTTTTAATTTTTCTTATATTATTTTGCGACTACTTACTAGTGAACATGTTTCTCTACTCATGCCAATTGAGGATTTTACTGTTTTTTTAATAAGAATTACATAAATTTTTATATCTTTTTTATGCATCTTGTACATTTTCCATAGTTATCTCTGCAAAAAATGGTTTTTTTTTTCAAATATTTCAATATCATTTCTAAATTACATGCCATAAAAAAGTGAGGTTAGTACATTTCTCATAGATAGTAGCACTCTTATTTGCAGCCACTCATATAATATATATATATATATATATATATATATATATATATATATATATATATATATATATATATATTGGAATTTTTATCTGAATTAAATTCAAATTTATATCATATATGTAAATTTTGAATTCAAAATTTCTTGTTAAGTAGTCTTAAGGGTTTGTTTGGGAATTTTTTAATGGTTTTAAAAGTTATTTTTTAATAAAATATTTTTTGTATTAAAAAAATGCCATAAAAAATAGTAAGCTACCCAACAAATTAAGTTTGGTTGTGTATATTTATTGTGTGAATGAAGCATTATTCAAACAGTAAAATGTCCTTTAAAAATTATTTCACATTAAGATTTTATTTGGAACGATTTTTTTACTATAAAGCTGTTTTAAGCAGCAAAAAAGTTATCCCAAATAAAATCTAAAAAGCTAAATAATGGTGCTGATTCCCATAGTGATCGACACTGATATTTATATAAGATGGATTCAATATTTTGATTCGCTTATTGGCAATTCATCTCTTAATGAAATCATTGCTCTGCTTGAAATCAAATACTTTTCTGTCTTAGCAAATTCATTATTCTATTTCTGAAAATCTTAATTCTCATTCTCCTATCATCATTTACCTTAAATATTTAGTATTACTTCAGCTTTATTTAGTATAATTTTTTTATTGCTTATTTTTTCAGACTGAAATAATAATTTTTAACTATTTTAAAAAATAATTATATGCTGATTTCTATAATAACATTAAAAAAATTTATTTTTTTCATAATAATTTATAATTATTTTTATAAAAAAATTACAGCCATATCAAATGAACTCTTCATCAGCTTCTGAATAAATTGAGCATTTAACATAGCCATATTATCGTCCAATCAGTTTTCATAATGGTCTTAATCTAATTTACCATCTAAAAAACTAAAGATCATTAGTTAAACATAATCATGTTAATTAACTAAAATCTCTTAAATTAGAACTTCATTTAAGATAACTTTCGTACTACTTTTTAGAACAACTTTTTAATATAAAATTTTTTGTATTAAAAATTTATTTTTAAAAAGCAATAAGAAAGCTATCCCAAACAAAACCTAAGCGATAAAAAAGTGGTTGAAATGAAAATTTTGAAGTATTTATTTTTAAGATGAGTGAGACAATACACTTTTTTCCACATTGATTTATATTAATGTACTTTTATTATTAGAAATAAAAATAATATTATAATACATTATTCTTTTAATAATATACTATTCTATTATTATTTTTATTGCAAAACAAGATGACTTCCAGTCTTCCATATCCCATAAGCGAGGCTCACTTCCCTCATTTACAAAAACAAGTTTCAATAATAATAACTCATTTTCAATCAAACAAGTACTTACCTTTAAGACCCTTCCAAAAGCTTGCCTGGAAACAAACTAACACTTCATAATACAAAATGAAGGTTGAGGCTTCGGTAATATATTATCAGCTGCTTTTAAAGTTCTCTACAGCAAAATTACTTGAATCTACCTGTAGATTTCGGCTTTGTTTGGAACGATTTTTTTACTATTTTTTAAAATAATTTTTTAGTACAAGAATTAAAAATTTTGTACTAAAAAACTACTTTAAGAAATAGTAAGAAAGCCATCTCAAACGAAGTCTTTATCTACGTCCCAATTGCAAAAAATAATTCATAAATTGCTCCATTAATACCACAAATAAAATTTTGAAACACTATACAAATACATGGTGCAAATCTTCTATAATTAACATGATGTATACAGTGGAAGAATCTTAGCAATTCAATCCATTATAAATGGCTAAGATTCAATTCATTTTTCTTTTTCAAAATTACTGCTTTTGTTAAATCTCTACTATCCACAATGTATTAAATGATCAAGATTCTCCAACCATACATGAATAAGGCTTCGTTTGAGACGACTTTCTTACTGTTTCTTAAAGCAGCTTTCTAATACAAAAAATAAATTTTTTTATTAGAAAGCTGCTTTAAGAACCAGTAAGGCAGCCGTCCCAAACGAAGCCTAAGTATCATTATAACTATGAAGATTCACACCCACAATAACATTGTTGAAGCCTATGGATTGCTACAGCAGCAATGCTTAAATTTAGTGCAAAATTCAGTAGACAGAGCCTTCACCATTAGATTTAGAGAGGGATTGTTGTATGTAACATTACCCATAAACTGGGAAAGATTATTTTCATAGTTCAGTTTATGATAAAGACAGTTGGTCACTGTTCTAAGCACAGCCTCTACAGGCTAAAACTTCTGACTGGACAAAAATAACTAAATATTTGATAACCAATGTTCAAATAGAGAAGTATGCGTGCAAATTATAATTATATCATCCTCTTTTCTCGAGAAGATACTTGTGCATGATATAGGATTTACCTACAGTTTATACTTAATAGCCAGTTCAGGAAGAAGAAACCATGCTCCTTGCAGTCCCCAAGAAAACAGATGCATCATCATCTCCTGAAATATGATGGTCACAAAAACCAATATTGTTATGACAAATAAAACATTGATTTCAGTCTGTGAAAAACTTATTAGAATTGTATTTTGCAAAGAATTGCATTTCAACTGCAAATGTATAACGAGAAGCACATGAACTTGTACAACAATTTAAATTAGCTGGAAGGTACATTAGGAATGTCAATCATTCTTTTAATTGTAGAGGGACATACAGTTTTTAAGCTCAAATTCTTAATGGGAAAATCAAAGAATTTTAATAATTGAATATCAGAATTCAAAATCACATAGAAAATAGTAATATAGTAGAAATAAGGTAGCAGGAAATATGTAGTAAATCTAACTTGGTTCTAAAGAACTGGCCGAATTAATTTGACGGTGCATGATTCTGATTCGAGAAAGTGTTGACTATAAATTTTTATTTTTTTTTGCAGGTTTTGATTATGATATTTGACAAGAGAGTTAAAATTTTGCTAAAAAAGAATACAAGGTGAAGAAGATCTTAGGAACTTACAAAGCATTTTATTTGGATTTAGAGAGTTAGGAAAGATGAGACTTGGTATTGGGGATTTGATTTTGCAATAAAATTTAGTTAAGTGATCTAAGCAATCAAAATCAATTCCAACCGTGTTCAAGATGAACCAAAAAAATAACATTTGCTTTTTTAGGGTTGAATAAAAAAATTACATGCTAGCCCTCTCCAAATAAAATATTATGTTGGATAAATAATATTTGGGATATTTGAATTCTAGTGTAGTTAATGAAATTAAAAAATATAACATTGCTTTTCTTTACCATATTTGCTTTAAAAATATAAAAATTTTCACTATTTATTAACCCTTATTATATACTAGATTAAATATATACTATAATTTATTAAATGATAAAATAGAACAATATAAGCAATGTAATCTCATATTCACTTGTAATACCTAAAATATTCTTCATATTTAACTTTGGAGTTAACTTTAACTCTTATTTTAAGCTCTGGGACTAAATTGTCTCATTTTTTAATAGTCAAAGGACTAAAATGGGCAATGCAAAACTCTGCGATTAAATTGGACATTTATTAATTATCGGGGGACTATTTTGAGCTTTTACTCATTTCCTAAAGGAGCTTTATTACATAAGATAGTGTTGTCCTCGATCATATTTTCTTTTTGAAGTCTGACTAGATTAAAAACCCTCGGCCAACTAATAAAGTACCTGTTGACCTCTACTAAGGCAGCCAAAAAAAAAATGAAAATAAAAAAATGCTTAAATGATTACATACCTGCCGCGGCCCATGCCGAAGCCCAGCTCAAGTCTCGTCCGCCGTCTGCTACAGTAATCATTTACTGTGCAAAACGGCGCCCGTCTCCTCGCCTTTGTCCCGACTTGGCTACTGCTCGCGATAAAATGGGATCGAAGCCTCAGAAGTTGGGACCGGCTTCGTGCTTCGACTCTCACACGAAGACCTCCCGTTGCTGCTCCCATTCATTTCCTTCGATCGACCCCACTGCCGAGCCAAACCCAGGTCCCGCCTCCTCTTCCGCCGACTGCCCTAGCACCGATCTCCACTTCCAAACTCCCTCCCGTGCGCTTCTTCGGATCTTCGTGGCTGTCCGACCTCACACCCTCGACAACTTTCCTTTGCTGTCAGTCGGAGGTTCCGACACATTAATCGGAACTAGCGACGGGAGCCGCTCGCTGTAAGGGAAACTTCCCCTCTCCCGTGCGCTTCTTCAGCTCCTGCACTACTGTTCGACTTCGCCCCTTTCACGACTCCCCTCCATCCTGGATCGGGAGTCACGGCATTTTGATCGGACAGAATAACGGGAGTTCATTGCCGTGAGGGTAATTTTCTTTCCTTCACACGCTCCTCCGGCCAAATCCAGTAAATCCACCGAGCATTTTTTTTAATCTAATTAATTATAGATTAATTATAGTTAATCTATAATTAATTTAGATATGATTAATTTATAATTAATTTTAGACTAATTATAATTAATTAAATATAGTTAATTATAATTAATTTATCATTAATTATAAGTTAAAATAACCTGTTTATAATTAATTTTAAATTAGATATAATTAATTAGAAATAATTAATTATAATTAGTTTATTATTAATTAGAATAATTAATTTATAATTAATTTTAAATTAAGTATAATTAATTAAACATAATTATAACTAGTTTATCATTAGTTATAAATTAAAATAATTAGTTTTTTAATTAATTTTAAAATTAAATATAATTATAATTCAATGTGATTAATTATATTTAGCTTGAAATTAATTACAAATTAAATTAATCTAATTTATAATTGATTTTTGAATTAATTTAATTAATTATAGATTAAAATATAATTAATTAAGGTTTATTTTTGATTAATTATAAATTAAGTTCAATTAATTTATGATTAGTTTGAAATTAAACCATAATCAATTATATATTAACATAGTTAATTATAATTTATTTACGATTAATTATAGATTAAATTTGATTAATTTATAATTATTTATGAATTAATATAATTAATTATATGTCAAATATAATTAATTATGTGTAATTTATAACTACTTATAAATTAAAATTGTTATCTTGCCTCAATCCGCGTGTCGACCCCGCCGACGCTTGCAAATGTATAACCCTTCAACCCTAAAACTCCGAGAACTCGTTCTCGTCGTTGGCAGCGGACCGGAAAACCGCCTATACATGCTTTCTTAAGCGTGGTGGGATGGGACCCCGGTGCGGCGCCTACCACGAGGCAGGTAATCACCTAAATCCCATTCTCGACGTTCGGGTCGAGCCGGCAAACCGCCTATACACGCTTTCTTAAGCGTGGTAGGAAGAGAACCCGGTGCGACGCCTACGACGAGGCGGGTAGGCCCTATACACGCTTTTCTTAGCGTGGTGGGGACGATCTTAAGTACCCGTACGCGACTCTGTACCTGCGGGGAAACAATTGCTTGTCTTTTTTAGGTACATTTGAAGACCCATACACGCTTTCTTAAGCGTGGTGGGGATTGAAGACTTTACACGGCCGCGGTGTCCTCGAAAGAGGGCATCTACCATACACGCTTTCTTAAGCGTGGTGGGAAAGACCCAGTTTTCCATAATTTCCCCTAAACGGGGGAGATGCCGGAATGCTGCCGAAATTTTGGGTGAACAGAAGACTATATTTGGACCTTATTTGGACGTGCACTTGTACTCGAACTGGCTCCATTTGAACAATGATATGAACTCAAATGAATTAAATCCAAACTTGAACCAAATATTTTAAGAACTTGGAATTCAATGTAATAACAAGGAAACTTGACATACAAGGCTCGGACTTCTACAACACAACAGGGGACTTTGATTTGAACTTCAGCCATAACAAATGCAAAGGACTTTGACTGGAATAATTTGAACGAACATTTGAAGGACTTGCAACAAATGATAACGACTTAGATTCACATGAACTTGCAAGAGAATTCGAACTCAAATTTGAACCAAGTGCAAAGGAGTTTGAGTTTATTTGAATCAATTCTAAACAATAAAGAGCTTGAACTTTACATTGGACAAATGAATGACAGCAAGTCGGACTAGAACATGAGCACCAAGTAAATAATCAAGAACATGAATCATTCAAGTGAATGTCAGCAATCAAATATAACTCATGATGAATGAACTCTCAACGCATGCAAGTGATGTATGTGTCAATCATGCAATCAAATATGACCAAAAAAGATTAGGCATATAATTTGAGTGCAAACAAATATCAACAAGTGGTATTGAAGTACTATGCAGTTGAATGATATAAAGCTCATGATGTTTGCATTAATGAACTCGCAAGTCTAGGCAAGGAATCTAAAGTCACCAATGCGGGAGACTCCTAATGAATGTGTTGACTCACTAGAAAATTCTTGGAGGATGTAGTGACGATACGAGCAATGGACTTGTGATGATACAGTCTCTCTACAACTAATGTCAACTATTTTCTCCCACAAGTATTGAAATAAGTGCAAGCAAATGCAGCAATTATCCAATTTACATCCGAATAGAGAGGATAATAGTCCCTACGACAATCATGCAAGATGTAGCAACCTCCACTACCTCCGTCTTTAAGCATTAACAGAAGTTTGTGGCAAGTACACTAGTCTACTTGTAGATAACGACGATAGATAAGACGGAAGAGCAACAATCTCTTTACAACTAGCATCAAGTGTCTTCCGATTACAAGTGGTGATAGTCAACACGTAATGACTTGCAAACCAAAAACACACGGAAAGATCATCAATGAATGTAGCTCAACCGTCAACCAACATCAAGTTATAAATGAGCGTACTGCTCTGCATGCAATCAAGAACAGAAGATCTGCAATACATACAATCTGTTTATGAGTACAGATGTATGTAAAACATGTCACTCGTGGGTAGATGCACAAAGACTTCAGTAAATGCAGTATCCTGAAGTCAATTCCAATCTATGAATGAAAACATCTACCTGCCTACCAGCAACAATTGTGGAGATCGTACGACGCCACGCCACCGGATCCACAACATTCATGCAAGTGGACAGAAGGCATTTATAAATATTTCAATGTCCCCCGCACGTGCACTATAATTTGTATACACATAGGTACACAAAAGGGGTAAGTGCAATCAAAAACCCGCATGGGCCCCGGCGAGCATGTTATTGGTACACACGTGACGTCTAGGGATGCTGCGCGGGTCAATAAATTTGAACCTGATCCTCCTAAGCAGGTAAATAGGAGTCGACAAGGTTCATCAAATAACTATAAAATGCCCCAAACACCCGCATGGGCCTCGACGAGCGTGTTATTGGTACACACGTGACGTCTAGGGATGCTGCGCGAGTCATTAAGTGAATTCAAGTTCGGGCCCGATCCTTCTATTCAGGTAGATAGGAGTTGACACAGCTTGAACTATTAGATAAATATACGGTCGCGAGGTCGACCGAGATATTTATTTTATACATTCATATTAGGCCTTCAAGGCTTAGAATCAAGAAAATTCGCTAACAAAGGCATAAAGCCTACGAAACCTGATCCTCTGTCGGCAGTTCGACAGAGTGGACAAGGTTCAATCCATAAATGTGAATGAACCCCTTTCTACCCCGATGATGGCCGTGTTAAACGTTAATCTCAACCGGAGGGGTTCACCAACATTTTCAAATGCCTCCCAAACTCCCACGAAATCAAAAATTCCAAAACTCCAAAAATATTTAAAATTAAAATCCAACCATCAGTCACATAAAGCAAATCCATCCACCCTCCGCAACAGTTTGCTGAGGTGGCCAAATTAAAATTTACTTCAGCTCACACAGAGCCAATGCCTGGTCGAAAATATCACTAGGATCCATTCTCAAACAATCCCCTGCCAGTAAGGACGTGGTACGAGTCCTCTAACCGGTAGTTTCGCCGCCAAATGGCACTGCAGGATAAACGGTTATGACTCGGGGCCCTCTGAACCAGGTGGTCGCCACTAAATGGCACCATTATATTATGGTTATGGCCAGAACCAGTATGCTCCCCAATGGCATCAAATCCTTGAGATATGAATCAATAGGATATGATCGATAGGGCACAAAGCCCTCTGTTAGCTAAGGTGGATTCAAATTTGTCCCCTTAGGCAAATATTCACCCCAGGTCTACTAGGTACCCTTGGACGAAGCAACCCATGGCTGCCGACAAGGATCCTTTTGTCAGGTTGGGTCGACTACCTCCTCTGACTAAGTAGACCAGGGACCACGATGGCCCGGGACGATGGAACCATGGGATCTTGATCGGGTCTATCATCCATTCCCCCACCATCCTCTTTAAGTGCAAGATGGTGCAATTTCCAATTTTAAATATTAAATCTCTAAATCTTCTAATCTTTCAAATTCCCAAATTCTCCAGATTTCAACATCCCGAACCCATGCTGCTACTATATGCCAGACTCACGTATCTTTACGTATCTGATTGACGACTAGCCTTAATCGAAAGTTCTCTCTCGTTACCGGGAGAGGTAATTAACTATAGGGGCTTGCGCCTATAGGAAACCAGAACTCAGATCATAAAGTCCTCACAAAATGAGGGCGAAATCTCTGGTTAGTGTCTTATCTACAAACCCATCTGCCTTCCAAAATTTACCCCGGAACGTAATCCGTTAAAACTCCCCCCTCAAGAAAATAAAAAGTGCGGGCGGAGGCCGGGGCCGAATTATCGGATCCCACAAATTTCTGGCGACTCCGCTGGGGATTGGTTTCTCTTTCCATTTTTGGCTAGTCATCTCAGTGCTACAGTAGCAGCTATTTTCAACTCAGATTTAAAATTTCGAATCTTTCAAAATGAGCGTTTAAAGAATTAAAATTTTGAATATCCTAAAATTGATCGCTCAAACAAATTTATTAAGATAACGAATTTAGCAGTATTTTGAATTTTGTAATGTTTGCATTTGCTCGCTAATGTTATCTATTTTTGTTTTTTATTCTGTGCAAGTCTCTGCATCTTTGAAAGTGTGGGGTGATGTATCAGATTCTGATTACTAACCCTTACCTTTCATTCGAGCAGATGGATCTACAGAATGCGCCAATGACTGTCCAGCTGGGACAAGGAGCTAGAATCCAACTGGCTAACGCTATTATTGAGACTGAAAATACTGGAGCTACTATCCAGTTTGGCAGTGTCGACTTTCCTGCTATTACTGCAAGAGCTGCTGGTGTCTCTCCACGCGGCATTGAATCTGAGGGGCATGCTAGGAGGCCCCACCCTATTGAAACCGCTACCCGTCGTGTGCATCTGCCGGCACAACGACTTACTGCCGAGAACCCTCGTGGGAGGATCTCTGTATTTGAACGGCTGTCACAGCCAGAAACCCCGGCCACCAAGAGGGTTATAGCCAGAGGAAGGATCTCTGTGGTGACTGCAAACACCACACCTCTGCCAACAGGGTCATCTGTACCTGGGAGGAACAATACTGAAGCTTCCTCATCTGGAGGAAGACCCACCAGGAGGCAGAGAAGGAAGATGAATGCTGAGCTCCGAGCTCAACAACAACTCTCTGTCCACCCATCCAACTTGCCGGCTCAAGAGCCAGAAGCTACAATTCCTACCCGGAACGGGTTTGCGAACCTGAAGTGGGTAAAAAGAAATAGCTCCTCTGGAGAGCTAAAGAAGTCTTTCTGGGATCAACGGCCTGAAGTCCCGCCTCCTCAAAAGAAGGAGCCTGAAACTCTTTCAGCCCGGGTATATCGAGTCCTGAAGACCGTGAAGGAGAGAGGACTGAAAAAGAAAAGATACCAGCGGCCACTGATGGTCGAAACAAGAAGAACTACACCAAGGGAACGCCTGTCTCTTGCTGTGGAAAGAAATGGAAGAAGATATACACCGCACGGTGAACATCGGGGCGTGACACCTGAACCTCGAATTCAGGGATCCGCCGCCGAAAGGTCCCGGCTTTAAGGAAAGGAAATCTGGAGGCCAAAGCCTCGCAAAGAAGAAGATAATAGAAGAAAAAGAACTAATTCGGGCGTGACATCCGGTGCAGCTTCCCGGAGATCCGCCCCCGTCAACAAACAACATCAAAAGTGGGTCCAAAAGAAGGCCCACGATGACGCTCCTCCTGACGGTAGACACCTTGGAGAATCCTCCAAGGGATCCCGTCGTTCTCCAACTCCTCCCAAGAATGATTCCAACTTCGATCGTAGCCCGCAAGTCGAAGAAATCTTCTTACCAAACCAAGAGCCGGAGATCCAGTGGCGCCGCCGCTCGGAGATCTGAGTGCTAGAAGAAGAAGAGGAAGATATGGGAGAAGAAAATATTGAAGAATATATGGAAGAAAATCTAGAAAAAGATGTGATAGAAGAAAATTTGGGAGAATATGTCGAAGAAAATTTAGAAGATATAAATAACACTTTAGACATGGAAGTGGTCTACATGGTGAGACACATCAATGTTGAAGAGGAGGCCTACTATGACGATGGTGAGGACGATGATCGTTGGCAACCACCGCCTAGGAAAGTATACCGGCGCCGCCGTGAAGATGGGTCCACCACTGGCAGAGGTGTCCATTCCCAAGAAGAGCGAGAAGAGGCTGAGGAGAATCCCTTTGCTGACGAGAACGTCATGCTCGCAGAAATGCAAAGACAAATGAAACGTCAAATGAGGGCCAAGGATAGGGAAATCTCTCAGTTGCATGAGAAAATGACAAAGATGATGACCCAAATGACGGCAATGATGCAGATCATGCAGAGAAATGCTGCAGTTGATTCTATGCCCAATCCTCCCCCTGATCCTCCAAACTTCCAAGTACCGCAAGTCTCAGGAGTACGGGACACTCCTGAAGGTGGCCACGAGGCTCAGAATACCACTCGTCAGCCCACCGCGCAGAATATCGCAAGTACCTCCGAGCCTGTGACTGCTGCACAGCTTGAAGGGATCATTACAGAGAGGATCAGGGCTATTATAGCTATTGATCAGGCAGAGAAGCTAGTGGGTAAAGGTCGCCCGTACCCGGCAGATTATGATCAGGTGCCATACCCGAAGGGATATTCCGTGCCAAAGTTTAATACTTTTGACGGCAATAAAAATCCTAGACAGCACCTGGCGCAGTTTAAAGCCACCTGCGGGAACACTGGAGGAAATGACGCTCTACTCTTCCGACAATTCGTTAGCAGTTTGACAGCAGCTGCTTTCGAATGGTACGCCGAATTACCAAATGACTCTGTAAAGACATTTGTAGAGTTAGAAAATATGTTTGTGAAGAGGTTCGCCAGTGCGACCGAGAAAATAACGATCGCTAACCTTGCTCTGAATAAGAGAAAGAAGGAAGAATCAGTGATCAAATATATCACTCGCTGGTGCAATCTAAGCATGAAATGTGAGCAGCAGCTCGAAGAAGAATATGCCGTACAGTTGTTAATGGGAAACATTGATGATAAGATGCAACCATTCCTGTGCATGGCTACTATCACCACATTTCAGGATTTACTGGATAGAGTGACAAAATTCGAGAAACTGAATTTGTCAAAATCAGAGAACTATTCTGATAAGCCTAAAAAGGCTAAAGCCTCAGGTGCTAGAAGAGGTGAGGCTGATTCTATATTTTTCTCCATAGCTGATAAGGAGAAACAAGTGGCATATAATGTAGACAAAGGCAAGCAGCCAATGCAATATCAAGAAAAGCCTAAGCAAGTCTACAACCCTAACCCCCAGCCGAAGCTGATACTCGGGGGTAATGATAAACCACGAACTTATCAGGGCGGTGGAGAACGCCCGAGGCAAACAACGGGAACTGGTGATCGAACGTTCCCCTCCCTCAAAGATAAAATGAACAAAGAATATTCATTTAAAAGGGAAAGTGTTGCCAAGCTGTTTCGACAGGCGTTAAAAGCGGGTTTAGAACTGCCAGAGTGCAAGAGACCCGAGGAGTCAAAACATAGTGACGACCCAAACTACTGCCCGTATCATCGGGTAATGAGTCATCCAATCGAAGATTGCTATGTCTTTAAAGATTGGCTTGAGAGAAAATATCAAAGTGGAGAGCTCACATTGTCTGACAATATGCTGACTCACCCCAGGAAAGAGTCAACTCGGGTAGTTACAACTTCCTCCGTACCCCCGGTTGAAGAAAGGAAAAATGAAAAGAAGCCAGCTCAAGAAGAGCAGTGAGAGACTACGGTCTCCAAGAAAACTGTGAAAATGTTGAGATAGCTTGAAGGAGTTCCAGGTGTAAAGTGGAAATCTCCTACGGAGCCAGTGTTAAATCTGAAGGCTCTGCCCGTGGCGCAAGATTTTACTTCTAAGTAATTCTCCAACCAAGCTGGCCCTTCAAAATCTGGAAAGAAAAAGTCCAAAAAGAAGACAAAGTTGAAGAAGCCCAAAGAGAAAAAGACTACAACTCAAAGGGTCATTGACAGTTTGGATGAATATTATCAGACTACGAGGCGCCCTATTAAGCTTGCTGATTTCATGTCAGAGCTTAAAATAGAGGAAGCTGAAGAAAGCAGTGAAGACCCTCTTCCAGTGGAGGTATGTCGGGTCATCTCGGTGGCTCCAAATGCGCTGACAAAAGAAGAATGTACTAAAGATATATCCTCTGAATCTTGTATGATGGTGTCACCAATGGACTACAGCTCAGAGGAAGATCTATATTTTCCAAAGGAAAATGAATCAGACCCCGACATAGCGTCACAGATAGGACATGTAAATCTGGGAGGTGACTCCGAATCAACAAATGAATCCCTAGACGCGACGATGGCAGACTCTGAAGAAAATGCATCGTCAAATGAGTCTGAGCTAGAAGAGATCGCTCAAGTGCAGTTGAGAAGTGGCAAGATACTGCCACCTCCGCCAAAGAAGCAGATCTCCAACAAAGATAAAGTGATAGTTATCAACGAAGACATTATCTCCGAGGATCCTAAGAAGAAACATACTCCGGTTAAATGAATAGATTATAATATCTTATCCCAACTAAGGAAGATCCCTGCCCAACTCAGCATATATGACGCTCTGGTGATGTCTAAGGATTTTCGGGAGACTTTGATTCAGGCTCTCAAAGACCCCGAAAAATACGAGGCGTATTTCGCTGAACGCAACCTGACTGAGGTCCTGCAAGCTCGTAACGAACCATTCATCACTTTCACTGAGGATGACATGATGCTCGGGACTGCAGACCACAATCGACCTCTGTATGTTACTGCAGAGAGTGACGATTTGGTAATCAGTCGAATTCTAATCGACCCTGGGTCCTCCATCAACCTTATGAGCTTAAAAGCGCTAAGTTCGTTGTGCCTCAACGTGGAACACCTCGGGCCAGATAAGCTTATGGTACATGGCTTTAACGAGAAAGGGCAGAAAACCCTTGAATCGTTTATGTTACCTCTTGTATTTGGAGAATTCCATACAGAAGCTAAATTTCATGTGATTGATGCGGACACTTCATTCAAGGCGCTCCTGGGTCGCCCCTGGTTGCATGAGTACGACATCGTCCCATCAACACTACACCAGTGCATGAAGTATCTTAGGGATGGGGAAGAATTCAGGATCTCTGGTGATATTCAGCCCTTTGCAGTCCATGAAGTGACAGTTTATGAAGATGCGCAGTATTTCATGCCTAAAAAGCCGAGGCTGTCAAATTCTCTAAAGGCTCAAACATCAAACCCAGAGAGTGCAAAGCGACCTGAACAAAAAGGTGAGAAAAGGCAAGTGGGGAGAAAGAAGGCGACGCCGACTCTTCCCAAAGAAGCTACCACTTCCACTTCTAAAGAAAGAAAACATGTACCTCACCTTGGGAGCGACACAGATGAAGATGATGTCACCCATATAAAATCCCAGAGGGTATGTCATTCGATGGACGAATGGAGTAGGGAGGTCGCATATTCAAATGATGATTATGACTACGACTCTATCTATATGAACACGGTGCAACATGTATTCTCTAGAAGAATAGATAGCCTGTCAATCTCAGATAGCGTGCTTGTAGTCACTCGTATTCCCCTACAGTATTTCAAAGAAATAATTTCACGAGATGTGCATAAGGTTGAGGAACTTGTGACCCGTTATTTACCTCCAATCAGAAAAGGGATTGAGTCAGGGAATATATTCTATTCCGTAGGAAAGGATGAAGAAGTGAATCGTGATTGGGATCATGCCTTCATCGATTCTGAAGAATTACTACCTACGAGGCTACCTAGGTTTAATACCAAAGGTATTCAGAGAATGTTGCGAAAGCGGATCAATATTCCCACCTCCAAACGACAACTTCATATGTGCCTGAGTCTCTGGTATGGAAGGAATCCGCGTCCAATGCGGCGGAAGGAGATGAATGCATATAAAGGTATTGGATTCGTCAGGCGAAAATGCATCCGGAAGGAGACTTGCCGAGCCATCACTTGCAGGGAAGTTGAATTCAATGACGTTTCTGATGAAGAAGTCTATGAAGCTGATGATTACGATGATCAGCCTCTAGAGGCTAAGCCTGCACCTGAAGAGCTTGAAGATGGTGGACAGGCAGCCACTATGGATGAGTTAAAAGAAGTCAACTTGGGAACCGAGGATGACCCTCACCCAACCTTCATTAGTTCCCTTCTGCCGGAAGACCAAGTGGAAGAGATAAAAGAACTCCTCTGTGAATTCAAGGACTGCTTTGCCTGGACATATGCTGAAATGCCTGGCTTATCCCCTGATGTAGCGGTTCACAGGTTGGCCATTAAACCAGATGCAGCGCCTATCAAACAAGCTCCGAGAAGAATGAGATTGGAGATTGAAGAGCAGGTGATTGCAGAAACGAAGAAGCTTATAGACGCAGGCTTCATTCGTGAAGAGAAATATGCTGATTGGATCGCCAACATCGTCCCCGTGAAGAAGAACGGTCAGATACGCATCTGTATCGACTTTCGGGACCTCAACAAGGCGTGTCCAAAAGACAATTTTCCGCTGCCTGTATCCGAACTCCTGGTAGACAATACGTCAAATTATGACATGTTTTCGTTTATGGATGGATCGTCAGGATACAATCAAATCAAGATGGCTCCTGAGGATGAAAAGCATACATCATTCAGAACGCCCATCGGTATTTTCTGCTATACGGTCATGCCCTTTGGCTTGAAGAACGCTGGTGCCACCTACCAACGGGTGATGACCCATATTTTTGATGAGCTGATACACCAGAAGGTAGAATGCTATGTAGATGACCTTGTTGTCAAGAGCATAGACCGAAAGGATCACTTGAAAAGACCTGAAGATTGTATTTGAAAGAATCAGAAAGTTTGATCTGAAAATGAATCCTCTCAAATGTGCTTTCGGGGTCTCCCCCGACAAATTCTTGGGGTATGTCGTTCGTCACCGAGGTATTGAAATCGACCCCAACAAGATCAAGGCGATCACAGAGATGCCACCGCCAAGAAGCCTCCATCAACTCCGCTCCTTGCAAGGGCAACTAGCTTTCATTCGGCGATTCATATCGAATCTGTCGGGTAGGTGCCAGCCATTTTCAAAACTAATGAAGAAGGACGTTCGCTTTAAATGGGATACAGAATGCCAGGAAGCTTTTGATAGCATCAAAAGATACTTGTTGAATCCACCCATTCTCGCAGCGCCAATTCCGGGGAAGCCTCTTATACTGTATACGACAGCACTAGAAGAGTCCCTCAGAGCATTACTGGCCCAGCATAATGAAGAAGGCAAAGAAAATGCACTCTACTACATCAGTCGGAGATTAATCAGAGCGGAAGTACGTTATTCTCCGATTGAAAAGCATTATCTGGCGCTGATTTTCGCAGTTCAGAAACTTCGTCATTATATGCTCTCTCACAAAATCACCTTGATATCAAAGATCGATCCGCTGAAGTTCTTGATGACAAGACCAGCGTTGACAGGTTGTTTGGCAAGGTGGGCAGTGCTATTACTGCAGTTTGACATAGTGTACATGCCACAGAAAACAGTAAAGGGACAAGCTTTGGCAGATTTCCTCGCCGCGCATCCAATCCCAGCAGATTCCCCGCTCAATGATGATTTGCCAGATGAACAAATCATGCAGGTTGATGAAGAAGAAAAGCTACCATTTTGGGAGATGTATTTCGATGGGCATCGTTTATCAAGTCTCCCAAACCTCCAAATTTTGCAAAGGCCCAAGCTGGCATCGGTCTCGTCTTCATAGAACCCGAGGGAGGCATCATGAGATTCTCGTTTAGTTTAACTGAACCTCGGACCAATAATGAAGCCGAATACGAAGCTCTAATAGCAGGACTGGAGATTGCAATTGATGTCCAAATCACAGATCTCCAAATTTTCGGCGATTCTCAACTTGTGATAAATCAAATTCTGGGCATTTATAAGATTTGTAAACTTGAATTGGCCAACTACCACCAACGAGCTCTCGAGCTTCTAAAACAAATACCGAACGTCAAGATAACTCAAGTGCCTCGAGGACAGAATGCAAAAGCAGATTGTCTAGCTAAACTGGCCAAGGAGCTTGCATATGAAGATAAGAGGCCACCTATATTCATTGCGGTTGAAAATCACCGAGTCTTAGAGCCAGCAACCCTACAATTCCCGCAGGCAGGGGGACTACCAGGTTCAAGCCAGCAGGATGCAACCCAGGTTGATCCTCAACCTCCCCAACAAATCACTACTAAAAATCAACCGGGGAAATGTCAGGTAGTAAAGAGACGAAGAATCGGTAGATTCTCAGAGTCGTGGTTGGATTGTTTAGATGTTGAAGTCGAAGACGATTGGAGGCAACCATTCGTCGACTACTTCAAAGAAAGTAAACTCCCAACAGAAAAATCTCTGGCTGCACAAATTAGAAAAAGAGCATTGCGATACGCATTTGTCAATGATACGCTATATCGGCGGGCTTTTGACCAAATGTGGCTAAGGTGCCTAGGGACCAAGAAAGTTGATAAAGTGGTAGCAGAAGTTCATGAAGGACTCTGTGGAGCACACCAGTCAGGTCCCAAGATGGCTGCTAAAATCAAAAGAATGGGTTATTACTGGCCTACGATGGTGAGAGATTGTATAAGCCACACTAAGAGGTGCCACGAGTGTCAGATCCACGGTGATGTTATTCATCAACCGCCAAATCCACTGCACCCAACGATAGCATCCTGGCCATTTGAATGTTGGGGCACAGATATAATTGGGCCAATAGATCCGTCGTCTTCGGCAGGACACCGCTTTATACTGGCAGCAACAGACTATTTTTCTAAATGGGCAGAAGCGGCACCATTCAGGGAAGTTACGTCCGAGCACGTGATCAATTTCTTCACCCACAATGTCGTCTACAGATTCGGTGTACCACGCCGTGTGATCTCAGACAATGGCACAGCATTCAAGAGTACAAAAATCTACAAGTTTGTAGATCGTCACAAGATTGATTGGCGGTACTCGTCTATATACAATCCAAGGGCAAATGGCTTGGCAGAAGCTTTCAATAAGACATTGGTGAAATTATTAAAGAAAATCCTTACCAAGAACAAAAGAGAATGGCATACAAAGATGGCAGAAGCGTTGTGGGCGTATCGTACGACCTACAAAACACCAACCAAAGCCACTCCCTACTCACTAGTGTTCGGGGCTGAAGCCGTCTTGCCACTAGAAGTTGAACTACCGTCTCTTCGGGTCGCTATCCAGAATGATCTAACTCAAGAGCAGAATGCTCGCCTAAGAATGGAGGAGCTCGATGCACTCGACGAAGTTAGATTGCAAGCCCAGCAAAATCTAGAAATCTACCGAGGAAGAATGGCGAAGTCATTTGATCGAATGGTGCGCCCTCAATCCTTTCAAGAAGGGGAATTGGTCCTGGTGCTGAGAAGACCAATCATCCCTCACCGAAAAATTGGTGGTAAGTTCTTATCCAACTGGGAAGGCCCATTCGTCATCGAGAAGGTGTACCAAGGAGGAGCCTACCAGCTTATCGATCTGCATGGTCAGAGGCCCATGCCGCCAATCAACGGTCGACATCTGAAGAAGTATCATGCATAAAATTGCTTAAAGAAATGTTACGTTTTATGTACTGTGTATTTCATGCATGTTTATTAACATATATACTCTATATTTTTGAAATTCTCTTGTGTTGCAAGAATGCATTTCGAAATCTCCCTACAGGATAGGGGATATTTTAAATATTTATTTGGGTTGACATCATGCTCCGCGCTGAGATCCCCAAATAAATATTTAAAATCATAAAATTTTAAATCTATTCTATTCTGAAATGTCCATGCGAGACAGGGGGCATTTTAAATATTTATTCGGGTCGACATCGCGCTGCATGCCGAGATCCCCGAATAAATATTTAAAATCACCAATGCAAATATTCTTTTATACTAAAGAATACAACGAATTCTTTTCAAAGTATATGCAGGTGAGCTTCAAAAGATCGAGACACCACTTTCTCCAACATACCAAGATTCGAAAGTCAGAAAAGAGACTTTTGCAACTACACACTAACAAATTGAGCCAGAACAACCTGAAGTCTTTCAGCAGCCTGAAGCTTAAGGTTCGAGTGGGTCCAACACGCCCAAATATGGCCGGATCGCTGGCAGCTCCGTCTACTCAATACGCCATAAGAAAGGCCGTAGTAGCGGAACCCCCACTTCGTCAACCCGTCAGTAGGGACTGTAGGAAGTACGAAGCCTAATTCGACTCGACAAGTTTAAGTGATCGTAGTCTACCAAATTCTCCTAATTGACCAGAGAATCAAGGTTCTATTGTGAAGGAGGAATCTCGAGCAACTACCGAATGTACGTAGGCTCTAAATCTTCAACCACCAAGGAGAACTCCAAATCTATCAACTTCAGCAAAATCAGCATTGGGAAGCACATTTCCCCTAGCTCAAGTCTGAAGCCTGAATAGGTGTAAGAGGTCGGATCCAACAAGCCCAAATATGACCGGATCGCTGGCAGCTCCATCTACTCAACAAGCCATAAGAAAGGCCGTAGTAGAGGAACCCCCATCTCAGCAACCAGAGGACGAAGAGTTGTCAAATCCCAGCTCTCCCGATCTGATGAACTCAAGTGACTCAGATTAAAGTCTCCTCAAAGTGGTTAAGGATCGAGATACTAGCAATATTTGGTACTATCAACTAAATCCAAAAACCTGTAAAACCTTCAACAGATCGGCAAAGCACAAATCAAGGATCGAAGGAACTTTTCTTCAACAAGTCCACCAAAGCACAAAGTAAAGGACCGAAGAAATTATCTCAAAGTTCATGAAAAGCTTAGAGCTGAACTAAGAGGATTCTGTCATCAACAAGTCCGCTATGCACAAAGCTCTGGATCGATGACTTTTTGCCAACGACCTAATACGTCTAGGTCACCGGCATCTACCCCTTCATCAAGCCCGCCAAAGCTATAAGCAAAGGGCTGAAGGTACAAACCACCTGACAAGTCAGTAAAGACAAATCAGGCAAATCTCCATCAATGTCCGCCGCACAAAGCATAGGACAGAAAAAACTAAAATCTCAAAAAAGCTAAAGCTGCAAAAAGAAGTATCCTGAATGACTTCTACAAATGTCCCTAAAGACTGGGGGCATTTTAAATAATTATTTGGGTCGACATCGCGCCGCATGCCAAGATCCCCAAATAAATATTTAAAATTTTTACCATAATACAGTTAAGGGAGGGAAGAATAGAGCATCCTCCATAAACTGAATGTGCCATCAGCAAAAAGTACAATTTGAGTAGGATATAATCAGTAGAAGAGACAACAAAGTCCCACCAACTGATAGAGCTGCAAAATTCAAATAAATCTCGAATGATATCAGCAATATATCAGAAATATTATATTCATATATGACTGCGGTGATGAAAGAGGTGAGCAGTTATGAAATGCTAAAAAAAAAACTAAGGTGATCGTGGTGATTAAGGAAAACAAATAATGATGATGCTATCTACTAGCATCAACCTACAGAGTGATCCTCAAGAGACCCAAGTACAAAGTGCTCTGTCACTATCTCATATGGATCTCTACTTGATAAGAGCCAACATGTCAATCCCACGGAAGATTACGAATCCATCTAGAGGTCTATAAAGGTAGAGAAATAGACTCTCAGAGAGCTACAAAATGATAATCTTAGTGTGACATCCAAGCAAATTTATGGAGATCCACTAAATGATAATTTTAGTGTGACGCCCAAGTAAATTTTTGGAGATCCACTAAATGAAAACCCTTTGTGTGACATCCAAGCAAACTCTTGGAGATCCACTAAGTAGGAACTTCTGTGTGACATCCAGAGCGAATATCTAGAGATCTACAGGACCAATCATCATACAACAAACGTGTTTCGCTCTAGACGCATATCACATTTGTTGGGGGGCATTTGTTGACCTCTACTAAGGCAGAAAAAAAAAAATGAAAATAAAAAAATGCTTAAATGATTACATACCTGCCGCGGCCCATCCCGAAGCCCAGCTCAAGTCGTGTCCGCCGTCTGCTACAGTAATCATTTACTGTGCAAAACGGCGCCCGTCTCCTCGCCTTTGTCCCGACTTGGCTACTGCTCGCGACAAAATGGGATCGAAGCCTCAGAAGTTAAGACCGGCTTCGTGCTTCGACTCTCACACGAAGACCTCCCGTTGCTGCTCCCATTCATTTCCTTCGATCGACCCCACTGCCGAGCCAAACCCAGGTCCCGCCTCCTCTTCCGCCGACTGCCCTAGCACCGATCTCCACCTCCAAACTCCCTCCTCCCGTGCGCTTCTTCGGATCTTCGTGGCTGTCCGACCTCACACCGTCGACAACTTTCCTTTCCCGTCAGTCGGAGGTTCCGACACATTGATCGGAACTAGCGACGGGAGCCGCTCGCTGTAAGGGAAACTTCCCCTCTCCCATGCGCTTCTTCGGCTCCTGCACTACTGTTCGACTTCGCCCCTTTCACGACTCCCCTCCCTCCTGGATCGGGAGTCACGGCATTTTGATCGGACAGAATAACGGGAGTTCATTGCCGTGAGGGTAATTTTCTTTCCTTCACACGCTCCTCCGGCCAAATCCAGTAAATCCGCCGAGCATTTTTTTTAATCTAATTAATTATAGATTAATTATAGTTAATCTATAATTAATTTAGATATGATTAATTTATAATTAATTTTAGACTAATTATAAATAATTAAATATAGTTAATTATAATTAATTTATCATTAATTATAAGTTAAAATAACCTGTTTATAATTAATTTTAAATTAGATATAATTAATTAGAAATAATTAATTATAATTAATTTATTATTAATTATTAATTAGAATAATTAATTTATAATTAATTTTAAATTAAGTATAATTAATTAAACATAATTAATTATAATTAGTTTATCATTAGTTATAAATTAAAATAATTAGTTTTTTAATTAATTTTAAAATTAAATATAATTATAATTCAATGTGATTAATTATATTTAGCTTGAAATTAATTACAAATTAAATTAATCTAATTTATAATTGATTTTTCAATTAATTTAATTAATTATAGATTAAAATATAATTAATTATGGTTTATTTTTGATTAATTATAAATTAAGTTCAATTAATTTATGATTAGTTTGAAATTAAACCATAATCAATTATATATTAACATAGTTAATTATAATTTATTTACGATTAATTATAGATTAAATTTGATTAATTTATAATTATTTATGAATTAATATAATTAATTATATGTCAAATATAATTAATTATGTGTAATTTATAACTACCTATAAATTAAAATTGTTATCTTGCCTCAATCCGCGTGTCGACCCCGCCGACGCTTGCAAAGGTATAACCCTCCAACCCTAAAACTCCGAGAACTCGTTCTCGTCGTTGGCGGCGGACCGAAAAATCGCCTATACACGCTTTCTTAAGCGTGGTGGGATGGGACCCCGGTGCGGCGCCTACCACGAGGCAGGTAATCACCTAAATCCCATTCTCGACGTTCGGGTCGAGCCGGCAAACCGCCTATACACGCTTTCTTAAGCGTGGTAGGAAGGGAACCCGGTGCGACGCGTACGACGAGGCGGATAGGCCATATACACGCTTTTCTTAGCGTGGTGGGGACGATCTTAAGTACCCGTACGCGACTCTGTACCTGCGGGGAAACAATTGCTTATCTTTTTCAGGTACATTTGAAGACCCATACATGCTTTCTTAAGCGTGGTGGGGATTGAAGACTTTACACGGCCGCGGTGTCCTTGAAAGAGGGCATCTACCATACACGCTTTCTTAAGCGTGGTGGGAAAGGCCCAGTTTTCCGTAATTTCCCCTAAACGGGGGAGATGCCGGAATGCTGCCGAAATTTTGGGTGAACAGAAGACTATATTTGAACCTTATTTGGACGTGCACTTGTACTCGAACTGGCTCCATTTGAACAATGATATGAACTCAAATGAATTAAATCCAAACTTGAACCAAATATTTTAAGAACTTGGAATTCAATGTAATAACAAGGAAACTTGACATACAAGGCTCGGACTTCTACAACACAACAGGGGACTTTGATTTGAACTTCAGCCATAACAAATGCAAAGGACTTTGACTGGAATAATTTGAACGAACATTTGAAGGACTTGCAACAAATGATAACGACTTAGATTCACATGAACTTGCAAGAGAATTCGAACTCAAATTTGAACCAAGTGCAAAGGAGTTTGAGTTTATTTGAATCAATTCTAAACAATAAAGAGCTTGAACTTTACATTGGACAAATGAATGACAGCAAGTCGGACTAGAACATGAGCACCAAGTAAATAATCAAGAACATGAATCATTCAAGTGAATGTCAGCAATCAAATATAACTCATGATGAATGAACTCTCAACGCATGCAAGTGATGTATGTGTCAATCATGCAATCAAATATGACCAAAAAAGATTAGGCATATAATTTGAGTGCAAACAAATATCAACAAGTTGTATTGAAGTACTATGCAGTTGAATGATATAAAGCTCATGATGTTTGCATTAATGAACTCGCAAGTCTAGGCAAGGAATCTAAAGTCACCAATGCGGGAGACTCCTAATGAATGTGTTGACTCACTAGAAAATTCTTGGAGGATGTAGTGACGATACGAGCAATGGACTTGTGATGATACAGTCTCTCTACAACTAATGTCAACTATTTTCTCCCACAAGTATTGAAATAAGTGCAAGCAAATGCAGCAATTATCCAATTTACATCCGAATAGAGAGGATAATAGTCCCTACGACAATCATGCAAGATGTAGCAACCTCCACTACCTCCGCCTTTAAGCATTAACAGAAGTTTGTGGCAAGTACACTAGTCTACTTGTAGATAACGACGATAGATAAGACGGAAGAGCAACAATCTCTTTACAACTAGCATCAAGTGTCTTCCGATTACAAGTGGTGATAGTCAACACGTAATGACTTGCAAACCAAAAACACACGGAAAGATCATCAATGAATGTAGCTCAACCGTCAACCAACATCAAGTTATAAATGAGCGTACTGCTCTGCATGCAATCAAGAACAGAAGATCTGCAATACATACAATCTGTTTATGAGTACAGATGTATGTAAAACATGTCACTCGTGGGTAGATGCACAAAGACTTCAGTAAATGCAGTATCCTGAAGTCAATTCCAATCTATGAATGAAAACATCTACCTGCCTACCAGCAACAATTGTGGAGATCGTACGACGCCACGCCACCGGATCCACAACATTCATGCAAGTGGACAGAAGGCATTTATAAATATTTCAATGTCCCCCGCACGTGCACTATAATTTGTATACACATAGGTACACAAAAGGGGTAGGCGCAATCAAAAACCCGCATGGGCCCCGGCGAGCATGTTATTGGTACACACGTGACGTCTAGGGATGCTGCGCGGGTCAATAAATTTGAACCTGATCCTCCTAAGCAGGTAAATAGGAGTCGACAAGGTTCATCAAATAACTATAAAATGCCCCAAACACCCGCATGGGCCTCGACGAGCGTGTTATTGGTACACACGTGACGTCTAGGGATGCTGCGCGAGTCATTAAGTGAATTCAAGTTCGGGCCCGATCCTTCTATTCAGGTAGATAGGAGTTGACACAGCTTGAACTATTAGATAAATATACGGTCGCGAGGTCGACCGAGATATTTATTTTATACATTCATATTAGGCCTTCAAGGCTTAGAATCAAGAAAATTCGCTAACAAAGGCATAAAGCCTACGAAACCTGATCCTCTGTCGGCAGTTCGACAGAGTGGACAAGGTTCAATCCATAAATGTGAATGAACCCCTTTCTACCCCGATGATGGCCGTGTTGAACGTTAATCTCAACCGGAGGGGTTCACCAACATTTTCAAATGCCTCCCAAACTCCCACGAAATCAAAAATTCCAAAACTCCAAAAATATTTAAAATTAAAATCCAACCATCAGTCACATAAAGCAAATCCATCCACCCTCCGCAACAGTTTGCTGAGGTGGCCAAATTAAAATTTACTTCAGCTCACACAGAGCCAATGCCTGGTCGAAAATATCACTAGGATCCATTCTCAAACAATCTCCTGCCAGTAAGGACGTGATACGAGTCCTCTAACCGGCAGTTTCGCCGCCAAATGACACTGCAGGATAAACGGTTATGACTCGGGGCCCTCTGAACCAGGTGGTCGCCACTAAATGGCACCATTATATTATGGTTATGGCCAGAACCCGTATGCTCCCCAATGGCATCAAATCCTTGAGATATGAATCAATAGGATATGATCGATAGGGCACAAAGCCCTCTGTTAGCTAAGGTGGATTCAAATTTGTCCCCTTAGGCAAATATTCACCCCAGGTCTACAAGGTACCCTTGGACGAAGCAACCCATGGCTGCCGACAAGGATCCTTTTGTCAGGTTGGGTCGACTACCTCCTCTGACTAAGTAGACCAGGGACCACGATGGCCCGGGACGACGGAACCATGGGATCTTGATCGGGTCTATCATCCATTCTCCCACCATCCGCTTTAAGTGCAAGATGGTGCAATTTCCAATTTTAAATATTAAATCTCTAAATCTTCCAATCTTTCAAATTCCCAAATTCTCCAGATTTCAACATCCCAAACCCATGCTTCTACTATATGCCAGACTCACGTATCTTTACGTATCTGATTGACGACTAGCCTTAATCGAAAGTTCTCTCTCGTTACCGGGAGAGGTAATTAACTATAGGGGCTTGCGCCTATAGGAAACCAGAACTCAGATCATAAAGTCCTCACAAAATGAGGGCGAAATCTCTGGGTAGTGTCTTATCTACAAACCCATCTGCCTTCCAAAATTTATCCCGGAACGTAATCCGTTAAAACTCCCCCCTCAAGAAAATAAAAAGTGCGGGCGGAGGCCGGGGCCGAATTTTCGGAACCCACAGTACCAAAGGAGCATATGGACTAATTCAGATCAATATGGAACTAAAACTGAAGTCAAGTAAATAGCTTCTGAAATCCGGATTAGGTAGCTACTAACAGGATAGAAAAGCTGCAGTAAACTGTACCGAAGCAACATAAATACAGTTAATTGGCTAGGAATGGAGCAAATTTCTCACGCAAAAAGAATCTAAACTTTTAAACAAGCATGTTAGAAAATGAAGTGTAAGGCAAAACAAAATACCCATATGTTAAGCTAACCCCTTCTCTAATTGAAGTACATTTTCTTATCATGACTGCTTCGTTAACTTTTAGCAATGCTTCTTACCATCGTAATCACATTGTGAGAGCCACAAGTCAATATGTTCAATAATCTGCTGTCTCACTTTCTTCACTGCCTCAGGAGATGTGCAGTTTCCAGCATCGCCTAAAGAAATTTGTAAAGAGTGATTTTAATATATAGAAGGAACTCTCAGTAGAGTTTCGAGCATTCATGTAAAATTATATTCGTTATAAAAGGGGAAATCCTTTTAACGTATTCCTTACAATGCCAGAGAATAAACTTATACATAGCAACTAGTCCATGCCATACCTTCAATGTTCAAAGGAGCCTGGGGACATCCTCGCAAATCTGAACCATGGCCGCAGTTATGGCACTTGGTGATGTAAGAAGGCACTGATCAAGTTAAGAAACTTTTAGAAACAGTAATATTCAACAAAAACCAACAAATTTCCAAGAAAGCAAGGAACCACAACTTAATTTTAAGAGAAGGTAAAGGCTATTTGAAAAGCCAAATACAGGAATTACCAATATTTCTGAGTCCATAGAAAGGTCAAATAGGTAATTAACGGACAAAAAACCAAATTGTTTACAGAAAGACAATCTAGCTCTCTCCAGCTCCATGAATTTGTTTATAAGAGGCCTTTAAATAGCATGCTACCTACGTCAGTAGACAGAGAAGAGTTCACAAGCGTCAAATATGCAATGATGCATGTATGTGTGTATGATTATGTGTAAAATATAGTGGATTTTAGAATTGTCAATAGGTAACACTAGAAACTACTAAGAATGGTCAAAGAACATGAGAGAAAGAGTTTCGATAGAGTAGCTATAACATTTTCATTAGATTGCCAGAAGTACAAGATTAATGTGAAAGATGAAATTTGTTAGGAAATTCCTCTAATCCCTAATTATAGGTTTGGGTCGAAGTGCATCGCTACAAAACAGGATAACATGAGCATTACAAGTAAGATTAAGCAGTAAGACTCAATAAGTGCTTGCTATAAAATTAAGCAAGTCAATCTAATTTGCAGTTATCAATATAAAGAAAACTTTGATGAATTCCAAGAAGAGGGCAATATCTTTGAGGATGATGCTTGTTCGATGAAGCCTTGGTGACTTTACTTTGACTTGGGAAGTAGCTTTGGATAATTGGGTGAGTTCATTTGATGACTTAAATTAGTAAATTCAAGTGATCTAGACAACGAATAAGAGTTGGGCTGAGTATTGAGGAAATATTTTGAATAAGCTTGGGGACTTAAACTCATCAATGAGTTATCATATTTTGAGGCTACTTAAGCTTGGTGGTGAGTTGCTCTATTTATTAGCCCAACTTGCTTTGTGTAATACCTACTACTATAGTGTTCTGAACTTATCTGAAAATGATTTAGTAAGTCAAGTGTGTTCGAATTTTTTGAATTTTCATTTTGCAGGCGTCAGTGAATGTTCTATGTGTGTGTGAATACATAAGTTTTATTTTGTAGCGTGTCCTAAGAGTTTTTGTGTGAAATTTGAAGCCTGAAAATTTTTCTCGGGAGTGCTTTAGAGCTGATTGGCGATACTACGGCGCTGAGCTCTATGTATTTTGGAGGAAAAATGAAATTTTTGGAGGTGTAGTGGCACTGCAATGCTAAGCTCTCTATCTGCTAGGGTTTTAAGGGGAAAGCAACGGCATTGAGTCTCTAAATGCCATGGTGCTGGGTCAAAATTTTAAATTAATATCAAAATTCACTAATTTTCACAAATGTCAAATCATTTCTCCCCAATTGAGCTGCCGACTAGAGAGATAAATGGAGAGATTCTAGAGAGAGAATTTTGGGCGACTCTGGGCCATTTTTGTCTGTCGGAGCAATTCAAAAAATTATTTGGGCCAAAGGAGGTTATGTTTTGCATATCTCAGTTTTTAATAATTTAGAATTTTAAATAAAAACATATCAGTTTTTGAGATTTTCTGGCATTTTGGCTCAACTTGAAATATGTGAATCATAAATTCTGATGATTGGTGGAGATTTTGAAGTCCTGTATGTTGGGAGTTATAAGTGCATGAAATCTCTGATATATGTGATGCAATACATTAAAAGTTATAAGAATTTGTTATTTGATATACTAGCATAGATCATAAGGGCCTGAATTTTGAATTCTAATATTCATTGAGAGGTATAATGACCTGATAGAAATCTATCTGTTCTGATAAATGGTTGAGATGTGTTCATTATTTTGCTTCCTTACAGTTTTGTTTCTCTATTGTTTTGCTCCTTATGATTGGTGTGATAGAATTACTGCTTCCTGTTCTATAGATTTCTAATTGTTTTGAGCAATTTGTTTCTACTTTGGTTTTTTTTTTTTTTGAAAGATGCAATTGGCATTAAGAAAGACTAACTAGTTACAAACCACAAATGGATCACACTCCTCTTTTAACAAACGGACCAAAGAGGGTGGAATCGTACCAAAAGAAAAAGAATCAAAGATAAAACTACGATCTAAAGCTAAAGTAGCACACAAATCAGCTACTTTATTACAATTTCTATGGACATGGTTAAAAATAACCTTATTAAATGAGTGAATAAAAGAAATCTCTTTATGAAGCCAATTATTATCTTTCCAATTCTTCATGGATACTTGAATGAAGCTTATGACATTGATATTGTCACCTTCAATAATCAAACCTTTGCAATGCATCATCCAATCTTGAATAACCTCCTTTATTGATATAATAGCTTCTAATTCCATTTGAGCCACATCCCAATGAATTTTCTTTTTTCCAAACGCAATAAGAAGTCTCCCTTTATGGTCCCTAAGGACCCCTCCAATTCCGGCAGATCCAGAATTTAAAACCGAAGCATCTATTTTACATTTAATCCAATCTAGCGGTGGGGGGTGCCAAGTCATGTTGCACTCCGAAGGGAGATTAACACCCCAGTTAGCTAGCAAAGGATTCTTCATGACTGAAACCAGAGAAAGGGCATTTGCAGCCACAACCAAGCATGGTATAGCAGATTTACCATGCTTCACCTCATTCCTGTTCTTCCAAGAGAGAAAAACAGCTGAGCAATACATCTTGACAATACTTCCATGTCTCAAAGAAAGATCTTTAAGACCTTCCAAACAAGTCTCCAAAGAGTTGAAAATAGGAATTGCAAACCCCCACTCTCTCAATTTCAGAATTACCTCTGTCAGGAATGTACATCTAACCACAATGTGCTCATAATCTTCAATTTCTTGGCACCCTCTAGTACAGACAACATCATGACCCATTCTTCTATAATTGAGAAATTGGTTTGTTGGAATTGCAAACTTACTCAACCTCCACCAGAACAATTCGACTCTTGGGTTTAGTTTCAGTTTTTTCAACCAAACCGAGTAGCCACCATCATCTTCCAAGCTGCTGTACTTAACCTTTTCCTCGTAGGCAAGAGCAGAAATTGTTTTACCTGACAGTTTGCAAACAATCTCCATCTGGTCCTCCTCCAATGTTGATCTGATTGGGATCTGCAATATGAGAGTAATAAGTTCGCTATGGAAGCAGCTATGAAGTTCTTCAACATTCCAGGTTCCATCTATGATGAATTGATGAAGCAATTTCCCTTCCAATCCTATCACATCCACAAAGGTAGGCCAAGAAGCAAAGCATTTGTCTAGTAACCAGACGTCATTCAGCACTTTAATCTTCTGCCCATTGCCCACTTTCCATCTAATAATCGGCTGGAGATGCTTTCCTCCATCGATGAGGATTTGCCAAGTAGTGGATGCAGTATTTCTACACCTCCCCTTGAAGATATTATCACCATATCTTGAAATCATGTTTTTGTGGAATAAAGAATCAGGATATTGAACAAATCTCCACGCCAAACGAGCTCTAAGAGGCCCAGCTCTATTTACAAGTGGTTTTATGCCCAAGCCACCTTTCTCCACCGGTTTGCAGATTTTCTCCCATGCCACATAATGCATACCTATCTCCCCATTTTGTTTGTGCCATATAAAATCTCTACAAGATTTGTCTAGCTCTTTCAATATTCTTTTGGGAACCAACGAATGAGTGATCAAAAAGTTAGGCATAGTCATCAAGGAAGTCTTGACCAACAAAATTCTTCCAGCCAAAGACAACGTCTTAGTCCCCCAAGCATTGATTTTTTCCAGAATCCGACTAATCATCTCTTGGAAATCATGCATCTGCAATCTTCTCATAAGGATCTTTATCCCCAAGTATTGCAGTTCATTCACCACTTTAAAACCCAATTTTTTGGAAACTTTTTGCTTAGTAGCTCTTTTAACAATCTTGCCAAACAAAATCTGAGATTTGTTTGTATTAACCCTTTGACCTGTCCATTCACAAAAATCAGCAACAATTCTCCTTAACACCTTTGCAGAACCTGTAGAAGCTTGAGCAAAAACAAGAACGTCATCCGCATATAAGAGGTGAGTAATCTTCGAACTCCTTGGTGAAACTTGGACCCCCAACTCATTACCTCTTTGGTTTAATGCATCTGACAGCAATTGCGAGCATAAGATGAACAAATAAGGTGACATAGGACACCCCTGACGAAAGCCACATCTTGCTTCAATCCAACTAGAATTTCTACCATTTAACCTGATAGAATAAGTAGTTTTACTTACACACTCCATGATAAGATTCGAGAACTTTTTGGGGAAACCATATCTAATCAACACTTGTTGCAATGTTGGCCATCCCATACTGTCATAGGCTTGTTCCATATCTAACTTGATTGCCATCATACCCTTTTTGTTCTTAGAAATCCTGAACTTATGAAAAACTTCCTGAGCTAACAAGCAATGCTCTGACATGGATCTACCTGGAATGAAAGCCACTTGTTCTTCTGAAATGAGATTAGAGATACATCTCTTTAGTCTATTCACCAACATGGTTGCAACAAACTTATAGATAGTTTGGCATAAACTAATGGGCCTATAGTTGGACGGCTCAACAGGATTTTTCACCTTAGCAATTAAAACAATCAATGTTTCCTTCCATTTCTCATGCATGATTCCCAAATTGAAAAAACTCTCAACAGCCTTCCAAGTAGTATTATTCACAATACTCCAATAGAACTTAAAGAAAGATGATGTGATGCCATCCATGCCCGGAGATCTATTATTTCCTTGTTGGAAAACCGCTTCCACCAATTCCTCCATAGTGAATTTAGCATTCAGTAAACAAACCTGATCTGGGGACAAGCTTTGAGCTTCGGGAAGCATAGGCCAACTATTCAAATTGCAAGATCTAACCCTCCATTTTTTTTTAAAGAACTTTAAAAAGACCTCTTCAATTTGATTAGCATCCTCCACTAATTCATTGTCTTCATTTTTTATTTGTCTAATAAGATTCCCATTTCTCCTAGCCGAGGCATACTTATGAAAAAAATTAGAATTTGTATCTCCTTCTTCATGCCACTTTGTCTTAGCTCTTTGATTCCACCATGTAGCCAATCTTCTTAAAGTAATGTTTAACTCATGAACCTTACATCGAAGAAGAATTAACTTTTCATGAGAAATACCTTCAGACGACGATTCCTCCGCTTGTAGCTCCAAAATTTCTTTCATGAGATCCTCCTTCAATGAGCACAAATCTTTACACTTATTTTTATTCCAAAAAAAAAGTGCCTTAAGAGTTCTATGGATTTTCCTGTGAAGCACCTCCACTTCATTACCAAAATCTGCTTTTTTCCAAGAATTGAACACAATACTCCTTGCAGCTGGATAGGATCTCCATGTATCTTCAAACCGGATCATCTTTGTATTGCCAACCTCCTTTTCACCCAACTTGAATACAATTGGGCTGTGATCAGAAGCTATCCTCGCCATATGTCTAACCTTAGCAAAAGGAGCCATTTGTAGAGCCACCGAATTGATCAAACATTTATTAAGACGTTCCCAAATCCTTGAAGCACCTTCCTTGTTGTTGCACTAAGTAAACCTTGGTCCAATAGTACCTACATCAAGAAAATCATGATTAGCCATAAAACTTTTCATCTCCTTCGCCCCCTTGGAGATTTTAAATCTACTTCCACCTTTTTTCTCCTCCTTGCATAAAATGCAATTAAAGTCTCCACCAATAATGCTAGGATTCATGTCCACCACCCATTTCCCTAACATATCCCACAACCTTCTTCTTTCAATAAAAGATTTGTTAGCATACACCGTAGCTACCCTCCAACTTCCCATACATGAAGTATTAAAATTCCCCACAACCACTTGAGAAGAGTGGTCAATCATCTCAAAGGTCCCAACCCTTCTCTTCCACACTACAAGAATACCACCTGAAGTCCCTTCAGCCGGATGGTGAAAATAATCCCACTCACTACCAATAAGAAAATCCACTTCCCTTCTATCAATGCTAGCAATTTTTGTTTCCATAAGCCCCACAAAAAACACATCTTGATCCCTCACCATCTCTCTAAGGTATAGAGAGGCTTCTTTCTTCCTAGCCCCTGTACAATTCCAAAATAAGAAAGATGACATTAATCCTCCAAAGAGGATGAGTTCCCACCTCTAGGTGGACCTTTTCCGATACCCCTTCTCTTCCTATGCTCAGCTTCCATAGGGCCCAATGATCTCATTTCTTTAGCTAATTTATTTTTGACCACAGGAACAACCGTTTCATCTTTATCACATTCCTTAGTAGCTCTTCCTTCTTCTACAACAGAACTTTTCGATTCTACAACAATAGCTATTGGCTGAACCATCACTTCCCCTTCCTCCATCTCACAATCCAACACCTTGAATTTATTTGTCACTTCGATATCATTCACCTTAGCTGTACTTCTAGACAATGTAGTATCTTTTCCCATTTCATTAGCTAATTGTTGAGTTTGAGAGTTTTTTCCCAAGCTACCATCCTGCACCATTTCTGTAGAATGCTTCTCCTTATACTTGACCATTCCTTCCCCTTCTCTCCATGCCATTCTTCCCCTTCTACTTTTACCATTGTTAAACTTGACATGAATCCATGGGCCATATTCCTCCTGTCGCAAACTATTTGTACCTTGATCATCTGCTTTAACCAAACTCTCCTCAATCACCTGCTGCTTCTTCTGGACCAGTGAGGGATCATCAGGACCGCGACCTTTCGTGGCCCACTCTTCCACAGTGAAAACAGAGGCTAGCAATCTTTTCATATTCAACATTTTGGAAAAATCTCCCAGCAATACCATCCACCCAAACACCTTGAGGTACCTTATTTTCAAGGTTTAATCTTACACAGACCCTTACATATTCTCTCTTTCCCCATTTGAAAGAATTACCATCCAAATACATAGGTGCTCCAATTCTAGAGGCAATTCGAGTAATACTGTCTTCATCCCAACAAAATAAAGGAAGACAAGGGAAACGAATCCAAACCGGAGCTGTGATTCCTTTGAATGAGTTCGGTGAGAATGAAGGAGACCATTTGTCCATTCCCATAATGTATCCTCCAACATACCATGGTCCACCGCTAAGTACTTCCTCCATTGCCTCAAAACTGTTGAAAGAACACAAGATCCAATTCATACCAATGATTGTCAAGTGAAATTTTCCAAACTTACTCCACTGTCTTCTTAGTTCAATGCTACATACAGGAAATGGGATATTGTTTCCTAAGACCTTCACCACCAAAGAATTGGTAAGAATCTTCGAATTTGACTCTTGTACATCTGCATTGAGCTTGATAGCTACGCCATCGTCCGACATCTCTACCAAGTTGTTTTTATTATCTATCTTGAGAAGTTGTGGTTTACTCCAAGCCGAAATGAATTTGTTATTAGCAATAACATTTCCTTCATTATTAACACCTGCATTTGCACCTTCAACGTCATGAACTTTCCCCTCCGCATTGTTTATATTAAAATTTCCTTCCAGATTTCGGTTAATTTGATTAAAATCTGCTTCTTCTTGAATTCCCACAAATTTATTGACTTTTAATACCAATCCAGAAGAAGATGATGCTTCTGGGTCAAAAATACCTTCGAAATTTGAATTCTTCATAATTGTATTGCTCCCAATTTTGTTCTGGACATCATTGCATAAGACCCCTTTTCCTTTGCCTTGAACCAATTCTTCTTTCCGAACATTAGAGGCGCTTCCTTCTTTAATCACGATTCCTCCGCTAGGTCTTCCAAGAGCACGCATTCCTGATTCTGTCTTTGATTTACCGCTACAGATACCTCCTGAAGAAGCAATGATAGAGGTCGAAGTCCTCCCACCGACCGGAGACAATCGGCGATCCACCGGAGTCATCTCTGCCGGAGCGGGTTACCCGCGAATGCCAAGATTTCAAAAAGAAATGGCGCACAAAATGTGGACACTCTCTCTCTAAAAATGTGGACACTCTCTCCTTGCTTCTCTTCTCACATGCATCGTTCTCAATGTCTATAAGGTGACATAATCTTCAATTTGTTTCTACTTTGGTTGGAATGCATTTACTTTACAGTTTCTCATTTTTAGTCATTAATTGTTATTAAAGACTTCAGTATGTTGAATTTGACCTGTAAGCTATAATTACTCATGCCCGCTTCTTTCATCTGTTTCAAGTCAGGATAAATGAAAAGGGCAGGCTGATTAGTGGAGGATTGCAAGATCTAAGATCTGAGTTTGTATAGGTATTGTTTGGTTTGATTTTGATAGTCATGGCTTTTCTGTTATGTTCTGTATTGTCCCCATTTATTATTTGTAAATAATTATTTTGATCATAAACATTACTAAGATGAATGAAATAATTTTGGTGATGAGTATTAATGTATTCAATTGAAGTGCTAGTGGCTCTATAGTTTATAAATTTTTTGAAAATTTTGCAATTCTCTTTAATGAAGTCTTGGGATTTCTGTCCTGTCACCATTCACCATGGTATGACCTATTGCGTCTGTGGGTTATATTCGATCATGTTGTGATACAAGTTTTTTGTATCAGAGCAATGATTTGAGAGGAATTGATTGTAACATAGTCTTGTTGTGATTCGTCCACCATTACTCCCACTCAAACTGAACAACCTCACTCTGATACTAGTTGTTTGGGGAAGATGAGGAGTAAACACCATAATAATGAAACAAGCAAGAAAGTAAAAGCAGCGGAAAAGTAAAAGACACTAGGATTTAACGTGGAAAAACTCAAAATAGGGAAAAAACCACGGAGCCACATCACACCAAGACATCCATTATGAAAATTGGGAGAAATAAGTACATATCTCTCTTCTCTCTCACTCTCTCCTTGCTTCTCTTCTCACATGCATCGTTCTCAATGTCTATACTCAAAATACAAGAGAAAACCAAATAAAATAATCCCAAGGGATGCAACCCTTCAGAAAAAGGAGAAAGAAAACAATCCAGTCCGTCTCGCAGCATTGCAACGCTCAAGCCTATGTCTTGCACCGCTACAACACTGTATCTATACCACTGCGGTGCTCTGCTCTCTGTCGTTCAGCGCCAGGGCGTTGTACGGGAAAAAAAATTCGGGTGCAAAGCACTCGAATCTAAGAAGTAAACCCCCCGCACCCCTTAGCGCGCATGAGAAACTTGAGGTCCAAGGCAACAAAACAATTTGATTGATCAACACAATCAAATTCCACACATAACATGCTGAGCAAAGAGAAAACATGTTGAATAACCTTGGCAACTTGAGCTTGGAGGCTGATTCATTCTCTTTATATATTCACTAGCTTTGAACCAGATTCTTTATGATAAGAAAGATGCGTATAGCTCAATCTAGGTCATATTAGATGCAAAAAACATATTTACTAACCAATTTTAAATAATAATTAGGTAGATGAAAAATAATTTAACTTAAAAGAAAATAAAAATTAGGTGGATTAAACAAATATTTAAAATTCGATAGAATATACAAGTAAATAAAATCACCCAAATTGTGGAAACTTATGAAACTAAACTCATAATGTAAGGCTAAAATATAAAACAAGATTTAAATCCCTTCTATAAACATACAAGAAAGCACATAATAAAATTCCCTTTGACCTGCAAAATTTAAAGATCTAAATTCTACAAGTTTTGTAGGAACTCACTATCCTTTTCAGGGGATGATGTTTGCTTTGATGCATGGCGCCAAGGATCTTGTGAGCCATTTGTGAAGATAATCTTTGAACCTGCATGACATACTAACGGAATGCATTATCATCTGAATCAGATATTGGTGAAATAAAACTGCAGTCACTCATCCTATGAAGGTTGAAATAAAATCGATACGATTTAAAGGAGAATTTAATGAAGTTAGCAGACAAAAGCACTTGTAACAAGAATTAAGATACCGTAGTAAATTGGCTTTCTTGTGGGTTAAGGATCATAACATGCACTTAAGGAAACCAACAATAACATAAGAGCAAAGGTGACAATATCATTCATACGTAGTATTGAGGCTGACAAAAAGATTAGAGAATCAACTCAAAAAAATGTTATTTCTTGGCAATAGTGGGAAATTCGATATATTATATATGATTAAGCTCTCAGCTTTCAATCTATTTGATTCAAACATACAACTTTGCTATCCATAACAGATCATTATATTTTAATAAAACAGTCAAAATATTGATTATGTTTAATATATTTATTGAGCTATTCTTTGAATAATTAATACAGGCTTCTCAAGGTTGCACATTTTAGCCCATCTTTAGGTAAATATGCCATTCATCCATGGCGCATTGTGTAGATTGAGCGATGCATTATTTTGAAAAATTATTATGGTGCACCGTTGGGTTTTGAAAATCCTCATCTGTTTATGATGCCTTAATTCTCGTGCTCCATTAGGATCATTCACGTGGCATGTCCAAGTTTAAAATCAAAATTCCAATCTGGAAAGCTTACCATTGCAATCCAAACAAGTCTGAACCAATTTTGACCTGCTTCCAAGACTAACCCATTCCATGAAATCTAGTTGGCTCTAAAACTCATCCCAATTTGACCCAGAGCAAACCACTTAACTCTATCCTTCTATAACCGTTCAATCTCTTCCTGATTTGCAGACAGGATCAGCTCCAAACCTTGCTGCTCAGAACTGCATGTACTAGAGATTCCATTCGTCAATTCTAACATGCCATTAACAAGCAATGCCCTGCTTCACGGCTATGGAAATGCCACATGGCCACTTCTTGCACAGCACAAGGGATATTCCTCTACTCCGCAATGGTCCCTCGTCATATCGATTACAATTCCTAGACAACCTATCCTCACTAGCCAAGCCTCTCAATGTTACTCTCAGGTCCTAAACTACTGGTCTACATTCAATTGACCATCAATCGACATGTCATTTGATCTCCTAACTCAATATGAGCCTCACATCTTATATAAATCCAACAATTCAAAGGGAAAAACAATTGATGCTCCGCTATATTGAGCGATACCTACCAAATTCATAGTGCTGCCCAAACATGCTAGTCACAAACCACCAAATCAACTCCACCTCAGGTCCTCAACTACTTGACAGCCAATAAACACTCTTTTTTCCTTCTAAAGAAAATACCTTTTGCTCGTAACAAGATTATTGAACTAATCCATGTAACAGAGAGGTCTAAGAGCTAAAAAAAATTATGAAGTGTTTGCAGTTCTCACTTTTTTCAAGTTTGGAGGAATTTTCCCCTCTTTCCCTCATAGTAAGCATAAGCCAACAAGACTGAATCATTCAAAGCAATGTGTGCTCTTATTCTCCACCTCTTCCCTCTCAGTTTTATCTTTAACACTTGTCCACATAACTTTAACCCTTTCATCACTTGATTAAACCAATCATAAGCTTCACCGCTCTTATCTCATCTTCATTCTCTAAAACACACCAGGGTAACTTGGGTCTCATCACTAGGGGTGTCAATATTTGACACAACCAGAAAATCTGGCCAGAACCTGATCAAAAAACTTTGGGTTAGGGTCAACTCATTTGGCAAATGGGTCTAGTTTGGGTTCCAAAATTCGACCCTTTTGAAAAATCGGGTCGGGTTCGAGCCTCCGCCTGTCCGCCTGCACTCACACAGGCGTAGTCCCGCTGCTCCCGCAGGCCTAGGGTTTGCTTTTCCTCTTCTTGGGCAAGCATAGTCTGCCTACTTCGCACGTTCACATCCTTAGATGACATTCCTTCCCGTCGAGTCGGAAGTCATGACAGCTCATAATTAACAACAATTACGGGAGGGAGCTCGCCGTTTTGCAATTGGATCGAAAGGAATGACGACGACGGGAGGGAGCTAGTTGTTTTGCAGTTGGATTGGAAGTAAGGAACTAATGACAATGACGGGAGGGACTCATCGTTCTGCAGTTGGATCATAAGTAACGACGATGACGGGAGGGAGCTCCGAGCTCGCCGTTCTGCAATTGGATCGGAAGTAACGACGACGATGGAAGGGAGCTCCGAACTCACTGTTCTGCAGTTGGATCGAAAGTAACGAACTAACGACGACGACGGGAGGGACTCGCACCGTGGTTTCATGTTGGGTCGGGTCAACCCAGAAATTTGATGGGTCGGGTTCGGGTTAAAATTTCTGATCCGTCAAAAATTTGATGGATCGGGTCAAATAGTAGCGGGTCAATATCGGGTTCGACCCGAACCTGACCCATAACCCGATTTTGACACCCCTACTAATCACAATCATCCTTATGCTTTATACTACATTTTCATATTCACATCTTTATGGTGCTCCTTTTTGAAACCTCTTCAGGTTGGCCAAATAACATTCGATGGAGGGCCACTCAGCTTCGGAGGCAACTAATGGTCGTTTTAATCTTTTTCTAAGCCAACTACAAAAAATTGTGGTGAAGATTCTTCACAACAGGGGGAAGCCATCATAACTATGGAACAATTTGCAAAAAAGTTAAGAAAGATGGGTGTCCCATTGCAGATAGCCATTCGACCAACAACACTTGCTCATGCTATCATTATCCGTTCTGTTACATCACATTTGAATGTTGTCCCTAAGGTTTACATCCCTACATCATCTACCACTAAGAGTTGATAGGCCACAGCCACTGCACAGACCACTCCAATTGTTGGCGATAGTAGGAAGCGACTGATGGAAGAGCCCTCTTAAAACTATATGATTGCTGAATACAAGATAGACTTATTCCATTTCTTTTCTGAATTTTGGAGGAATTATATCCACCAAAATTCAAATCCATATAATTGGACTAATATGAAGGCCTGAGTAACCCCAAGCACATGAGAAGTTTTGAAGGCGTGATGCCATGGCCTTGGTCCCCATAACCAAAAACCTATGTTGCAAGGTTTTTTCAACTTTTTTCAAGGATGCCACATGGAAGTGGTTTGCTTGGAGATCCACCCAACACATTTGACAAACAACAACGACAATTCATTGCTGAATTTTAATTTAGGGGTGGTTTTACTTTAAGTTGTTAGTGACTTGCAATTTTTATTTGATTTTAAATTATTTCATATTTAGAAGGGTTATAAAGAACCCATAGAGCAGCCACTGTTTAGTTTAAGACAAACCTACTACTTATGGAATCTAATATCCAATGATGTAAACATTCCACCTTTTGAGATGGAAGGACTTGTCATTGTATTAAAATGAATCTAAGTGATTTGAAAGTATTTTAGAGCTTTCTTAGTATTTGGATAAGAGATAAATGTTTACCTAATAAGGTAAGGTAAAGATGCCTAAAGGTTTTGTGAAATTCACCTAAATGGGCAAGGCGAATTTCAACAGAAAGAGTCACCTAAAGGATATCTAAAAGCTTACATTCTAGTTGTCATGAAAGGTTGATATCACTTATTTTGGTTAAGTGAAACACGACTTAGAGTTTGGGTCTAAGTAGAGGGGTTATCTATTTGATTTGGGAAAAATAGATAGGCTTTAGCTTTGAGGCCAAAGAGGAAGAAGGATTCCTATAGCTTTGGAGCTAAAGGAATGGAGAATTCTTTTTAGCTATGGATCTAAGAAGAGTGAAAATTCCCTGCAACTTTGAGACTGAGGGAAGTAGGAGACTTATAGCTTTTAGGCTAAGGTTAGAAGATTTTCTAGAATTTTTGGAGCCCACAGAAAAGAGAAATGGCTTGTAGCTTTAGGGCTACAAATCAGGAAGCAATCATTGAATTTTATATTCAATAATGCGTGATTATCTACCTAATTTGGGTTAGACAAAATATGAGAGGATGACATGTACATTTGGACTATAAATCACAATGAATTTCTTTGAACTTTTAAGTGTTCAAAGAGAGGAGTTCATTCATCCAACTTAGGTTTGGAGGATGAACTGAGGGTATGATTTTGATTCCTATGCTTGAGATGACATTATTTGTTGATTGTGGTTCAACAAATAAATTAGTTGGATGTAGGTTTGATCTTTAAGGTTGGCAAATGCTCCCCTAAACTTTCTAGAAGTCATTTGAGATCTTTTATACAAGTTTAGGGAAGGCATCAAGCAAAAAGATTGAAAAATTTTCTATTGCTTTTAGGCAAAGAAAAATGGGAGATTATCTACAATTTTGGCTTCATAGAAAATAGGAGAAAATGCAACCCAGGGGTTGCAAATTAGGAAAGTTTTCTTTGAACTTTTGGTGTTCAAAGAGAGATTCATTTGCCTAACTTGGGGCTAAGCAAATGAGGGAAACTAGGATTTGGGTATATGTCTAAGAGATAAATTATTGATTTTAGATTCAACAAATGAAATAGAAGGACTTAGGACTGGCTCCTAATCATTACTAGTGCTCTTTCGAACTTTTTAGAGGTCATTTGGAAACCTCTATGTAGGCTTACAAAGCAACAAGTAAGGAGATTATTTATTAGTTTTGTGTTCCAACAAATGAAATAGAGGAACTTAGGATTTGATTCTAAGTTCAAGAGATTGTGCATGATGTATTTAGAACCTTAGGGAAATCAAATACATCATGCACAAGGAAGGTTGGTGGTAGCCCCTAAAGGATGTTAAGACACATGCAATGAAGTGTATGGGGCCATGAGATGCTCCAAAACATCATGCATGAGAGGAAATGACATTTGAAAAAGAGCTCCCTAATTTTTATTTGAGTATTTTGGATTAATTCTTAAATAGGAGAGATTCATTTCTACATCAGTAAGGAAAATCTATGATCAATTTTCACATGATCTAAGAGCCCTAAGAGTTTGTGAGGATGATATGCAAATTTAGGAGTTTTAGCCCTTCAAAGTAAGTTTTATTTTGCAAGGTGTTTGATGTAAGCAAGCCGTACCCCCCCCCCCCCCCCCCCCCCCCCCCGCTTTTTGTGTTTGAGCTGATTTGGGTTTGTTGGGGGCAGCTGAGCCTTGGCTGTTCGGTTTCTGCTCCCTGGCTTTCCCGGTTCCCCTGGCTGTGGTTGTTCGGTCCCTGCTCCCTGGCTTTCCCGGTTCCCCTGCCTGTGGCTGTCCGGTTCCTGCTGCTGTCCCTTGGCTTTCTCCTATTTTGGTTGGCTGTTTTGGGCAGCTGCTTGGGTGTCTTTTGGGCTTCTTTTTCTCTATTTATAGTGATGTTTTGTCGCTATTTTTAAAGAGAGATATATGATGATTTTTGGAATGAAAACCGAGAGTTTTTGTGATAGCCTGCGAGCTATCTTCTTCTTTTTCTTCTCTTAAACTTCGTCTCGGTTTCTAATCTACTTCTTCTCTCCACAAGTTACCCTTCCATTGTATCCTTCTTCTCGAAACCTTGATTAGTATAAAGTTGTGTTGTGTCCAGGTTTTCATTTATAAGTTGTAAGGTGTCTTTTTATTTGAAGTTGTAATTGTCGTTGTTTTTTTTTAATAATATTATTGTCTTGTTTAGAATTTTAGTAAAAGGAAGACAAGTCTAGTTTATGCAAATTTGTGTTTGCATCAAATGGTATCAGAGCATAAGGTTGTAGTGAGTCTTCCTTTCTTTGAGCCTTTAAAAAAAAGAAAAAAAAGAAAGTCAAAACATTCAGCAAGCCGAAGTTTCAAGCCAATTAAATCAGGAAACAGAAATGCTACATCTTCAAAGTTTTGAGACGATCTCATCAGGAGATGAGATTTTTCTGCCAAGGAAGAATTGATGTAAGCAAGCCATACCCCCCCCCCCTCTCCCCCACCCCCCCCTTTTGTGTTTGAGCTGACTTGGGTTTATTGGGGGCGGCTGAGCTGCTGCTTGGCCTTGGCTATTCGGTTTCTGCTCCCTGGCTTTCCCGGTTCCCCTGGCTGTGGCTGTTCGGTTCCTGCTCCCTGGCTTTCCCGGTTCCCTTGGCTGTGGTTGTTCGGTTCCTGCTACTGTCCCTTGGCTTTCCCCTGTTTTGGTTGGCTGTTTTGGGAGGCTGCTTGGGTGTCTTTTGGGCTTCTTTTTCTCTATTTATAGTGATATTTTGTCGCTGCTTTTAGAGAGAGATATGTGATGATTTTTGGAATGAAAACCTGAGGGTTTTTGTGATAGCCTGCGAGCTATCTTCTTCTTCTCTTAAACTTCATCTCGGTTTCTAATCTACTTCTTCTCTCCACAAGTTTCCCTTCCATTGTATCCTTCTTCTCGAAACCTTGATTAGTATAAAGTTGTGTTGTGTCCAGATTTTTATTTAGAAGTTGTAAGGTGTCTTTTTATTTGAAGTTGTAATTGTCGTTTTTTTAATAATATTGTTGTCTTGTTTAGAATTTAAGTAAAAGGAAGACAAGTCTAGTTTATGCAAATTTGTGTTTGCATCAGTGTTGTATATAAACTTAATCATCAATGTCATTTGTGGGATTTGTAACATAGACCCTAGAAGGTCTATGAGAAGTCCCACAATAATTTAGTGCTTTTCAAATTGATTAAATTCATCAAGCACTTATAAAATCCCATAAAAATTCACAAACTTCAATATATGCACACTCCTATATAAGGTGCATACAATTTGAATGAGTTGTAAGTTAAAGAAAATTTTCATGTACTCCATTTAATTTGAAATATTATATAAATAAGCTTAAATAGTTTCAAAATGAGATGGAGTATAGCCGATGGGCCTTTAAAAGTCCATAGGATATTCCATATTAGTTTAACAAACATTTGAAATTGAACAAGCATATTTACACACTTTGTAAATTTTAAGTGAAGCACAATCCTAACAAAAGCAAGCTACAATACCACAAGTCAATTTTGTCATGACATATAATTTAAAATAGGGGAGAGATGCAGCTTGCAACTAATAACACTTGAAACATACGCATCTCATTTAATTTAGGATCAAACAACGACATTTAGCCTATGGTTTGGTTATAGGCAATGATTAGGGTTCAATATGAATGCGAATATATGCATTTGAAAGGTGTTGGACACCAATCCAATCACCCTACGCGTATCGACATCCTTCTTGGGCTCCCACATTAGAGCAAACAGATGGAAATCACAGGATTTCCACCATTTTGCGGAGAGGACAGCAAACATAGGATTATTTTGGGTTTTAAAAAATATAATGCACTGGTTTCTAGGGTCCTAAGGCTCGGGGAACATCAAACACACATCCATGTCTTAGAGAACTAGGGGACTTGCTAAGTTTTTGAGATTTTACCTCACTGAAGCAAGTTACAGTGCTAGTCAATATGCTCTCGCCTTTAAAAAGGCGAGAAAATGGAGGGATGATGAACTAATTCGCTGTCCAAGCTGCTCTAGGTGCTTCCTCCACTGCCAGAACTTGCCATAATCAATGGATGAGGGGGAAGAAGCTTACTGCCTTCAGTCGAATGAGGAAATAAGGAACTACAACAGTTCCTTACTTTTGATTTTAAAAGAAAAGTGAATAGTAGTAGCTTTACCCATGGCAGGTTTGATCGAAACTCACTGTAGGTCACATGTGAGGTCTCAGGCATGGTCCCCTTTGCTCGATCTAGTCCCAAGCAGCACACATGAGAGGCCCTGCACAGTTCTGCCCCTCCCAGACACACGCAGGAAGAAGCCCTGATGCTCGGCCAAACTCCTCCAAGCATACGCACGAGACCCCTAGCTCTCGCTCTCACTCTCGCTCGATCTCCCATGGTAAACCACACGAGAGAGGGGTCTCGGCTCCCTGAACTGGCTGCATGTCTCCCTTGCCTATTTCGTCTGGACGAGCCGCATGAAGGAGGAAGCGGGAACGAGCTCTCCCGAACGTTCGGCTCTCCCTCTCACATGACTCTCTCTCGTCTTCCTCTCTCTCGGCTGGAAGGAAAGCACGTAGGAAATGAACCAAAAAAGCTCTGCCCGATCTCTCTTTTTCTCTCACTCGGCTGGATGCTCATAGGAAGTCATGGAAGTAGGGAGAACGAAAACTGAAGAAGTACCCCTTTTATATCCCAATTTCATGGCCTGCTACATGGGATTCGACGGAAAAGCAGTAGGCGCAGAAAGCCAAAATGAAGAAAAGGATCCAACCGGTTGGATTTGAAATTTTGATTTGGAAAGTCAATTGGGTTCAAATTAAACCAATTGGACTCGAATTGAGCCCGAATCGAGCTCGATTTGATTGATTTGAGCTCAATTTAATTCAATTGAGTCAACTTTATGAAATTGGATTTGAATTGACGTCGATTTGAGTCGAATTGAGTTTGACCGGCCTCAAAAGAGTTGATTGGGTTCAATCGAATCCGATCGGATACGATTCGACTCTATTTGAGTCGAGTTGAGTCGACACAAAAAATGCATCAATAGATCCTCAGCAACAACACACAAAATGATTTAGAGTTGTAAGTTTTTCTCAGTAATACGATCCTCAACAGCTTCCCAGAACATAAGAAACTAGAAATCATGTACCCTTTTTCTCTGAAAATCCATTTCTTTCCCAGATTAACTTAAAGAAGACATCATAATGGAAAAACCTGGGAGCTCAATTTGTTATCATAAAACACGCAAAACAAATTTGCTAAAGATATAATACTATTTTAGGACAACAACAGAATTCAACTGACTGAATCCAATTAATTGAAGAAAAACTTCCTTCTTGATACCTAATCAGCTGACATTATGTGGCTAGAGATCCAAAGATCTAAACCAAAGATGAATGGTAACAAAAGCAAGTTCAATAAGAAAGGTGCATACCAGCGATTCTTGTGCCCCCATAGTATATGTTAGTCATATCCACGTCAGGGTAAACACCTTCTCCGAAAACATTTTTGCAAAGATCCAAATGGTATCTATAACAAAATAAAGCCACCAAGGGTTTAACTTGTCAACAGCATATATACCCAATAAAAAGTAACATACCATACCACAAACGTTGATTAATTACAACAATATGACCAACATATCCACAATGCTTGATTATTATCATTTACACTTGTGACTTGTATGATTAAAGTTGTTTGATACGGAGAGGTCCCCCAGACGGCTTTATGATTGCAAATTCCAATGGTAAGTCAAATTATAAGGATCTGCTAGTTTAAGAGAAAACACGACTAAAATATAAAGTCGAATTTTGTGTAAGTGTGATATTTAGAAAACAAGAGTGAAAAAGTTTTTTCTTAGAGTAAGAAATCAGAAAGACATGGACATGAGCAACATAAAGTACCAGAGATACAAAATTTGAAATTCTTTCTTCATTAGAAAGACAAATTATATTCAATGACATTATTTTAGTTGTCTCTATGTTTTATTTTTCTAATTTGATTTTATGTAACATGCCTATGATAATGATTTCTAAATGAACAGAAACTATTCTGCAATATTTTGATCAACATGCTAGATTTTATTTATTACTGCAAGTCATTTCAATTCAACCCTCATCATGTATGGTCAAGGTTCCAATCTTCTTTTTCAGGTTCAAGTGGCTGCAGCAATCTCGGTCCTCCTGTGCAAGGTCGTTTGTCCCTACTGTACCTGGGACCACAAGTTTGCTACACGAGCAGGTGATACTTGCTAACTGCAGTACCTTCTCTGGGTTCCCATCCTATAGCAGGCTTCAGGAGTATCAAATGGGTGATTTTTTTTTTCATTTTGTGGGCTTCGAAAATTCGGCCCCGGCCTTCGCCTGTTTTGCTTTCTTCGGGGGAGTTTTAACGGAATTAAGTTCCAGGGTAAATTTTGGAAGGCAGATGGATTTGTAGATAAGACACTACCCAGAGATTTCGCCCTCATTTTGCGAGGACTTTATGATCTGAGTTCTGGTTTCCTATAGGCGCAAGCCCCTATAGTTAATTACCCCTCCCGATCACGAGAGAGAACTTTCGATTAAGGCTAGTCGTCGATTAGATACGTAGAAGTACCCAATATCTGGCATATAGTAGCAGCATAGATTGGATGTAGGAAATTTGAAGGGTTGATATTTAAAATAAAAATTTCTCCATCTCGCACTTAAAGCGGATGATGGGGAATGGATGATGGACCCGATCAAGATCTCATGGTTCCATCGTCCCGGGTCATCGTGGTCCCTGGTCTACTTAGTCAGAGGAGGTAGTCGACCCAACCTGACAGAAGGATCCTTGTCGGCAGCCATGGGTTGCTTCGTCCAAGGGTACCTTGTAGACCTGGGGAGAATATTTGTCTAAGGGGACAAATTTGAATCCACCTTAGCTAACAGAGGGCTTTGTGCCCTGTCGATCATATCCTATTGATTCATATCTCAAGGATTTGATGCCATTGGGGAGCATACGGGCTCTGGCCATAACCATAATATAATGGTGCCATTTGGCGGCGACCACCTAGTTCAGAGGGCCCCGAGTCATAACCGTTTATCCTGCAGTAACATTTGGCGGCGAAATTGCTGGTTAGAGGACTCGTACCACGTCCTTACTGGCATGAGATTGTTTGAGAATGGATCCTAGTGATATTTTCGACTAGGTATTAGCTCTATGTGAGCTGAAGTAGATTTCAATTTGTCCACCTCGACAAATTATTGCGGAGGGTGGATGGATTTTATGCTTTAAATATTTAGATGGTTGATTTCAATTTCAAATATTTGAATTCTGATGATTTTGAAATTTTGGACATTTTGGGAAAATTTGAATATTTTTGAAGATGTAGAGTATTTGGAGTCAACCCCTCCGGTTGAGATATACAATCAACATGGCCATCATCGGGGTAGAAAGGGATTATTTGTATTTATAGGTTAAACCTTGTCGACTCTATCAAGCTGTCGATAGAGGATCGGGTTTCATAGGTTTTATGCCTTTGTAAATGAATTCTCTTGATTATAGGTCTTGAAGGCCTAATATGAACGTATAAAACAAATATCTCAGTCGACCTCGTGGCTGTATATTCGTTTAATAGTTCGAGCTGTGTCGACTCATATCTGCCTGAATAGAAGGATCGGGCTCGAACTTGAATTCACTTATTGCCCCGCACAGCATCCCTAGACATCACTTATGTACAAATAACACGCTCGCCGGGGCCCATGTGGGTGTTTGGGGGATATTTTATAATTATTTGTTGAACCTTGTCGACTCCTATTTATCTGCCTAGGAGGATCGGGTTCAAATCTATTGACTTGCGCAGCATCCCTAGACGTTACATATGTTCCTACAACACGTTCGTCGGGGCCCATGCGGATGTTTGGGGGCATTTTATAAATATTTTAATGAACCTTGTCGACTCCTATTCACTTGCCTTAGGAGGATCGGGTTCAAATTTATTGACCCGCGCAACATCCCTAGGCGTCACGTGTGTACCAATAACACGCTCGCCGGGCCCATGCGGGTTATGATACATCTTTCCCCTTTCGTGTACCTATGTGTATACAAACTACAGTGCGCGTGCGGGGATTTTATAATATTTGTAAACGCCTTCTATCTGCTTGTACGAGTGTTGCAGATCCGGCGACGTAGCGTTGTAGCTTTAGACGCCTTCTGTCTGCTTGTATGAGTGTTACAGATCCGGTGGCGTCTTGTAGTAGCTTGGGGATTGAGCTGTTCGTTGCTTTGTACAGGCAAACTGCCGTGCACTACTTGTATGATTTACGCAGGTAGATTGTAGTAAACTAACGAATCTCCTGCTTGCTATTCATAGATGACTGCATTTGCATGATGCCTTTGTTCGTAATCATTACTTTGCATACAAATCTTCTAGTGCTGGTCACATGCATTTGTTGTAGTTACTCTATTTTTTGCTTGTGGTTGACACACTGGGCGCACAACGAATCTTCCACGACAACTCGTAGGGACTCGTATTTGATACATTAACTTTGTATTTCACTTTTGAATAGCACATTAGATACGCAGTAGGGTTTCCTACAACGGCTCGTAGGAGTTCATATCTGCTGTCGTTCTCTTTTGTATTTGCCCATAGTGGTGCGTTGAGTATACGACGGGTCTTCTATCATTTCTTGCAAGCATATATACTCATTGCAATTTGTTGTCTTGGTTTGTGGAAAACTACTGCATCTGGTTGGTACTAGACTATCATGTGCTCATTTCATTTTTTTTTATTGATTTGTATTGATAACAAAGAGTGCTGCCTCCTCAACACCTCTCTTGTTTTACTTGTGATCTTGCCATTTTAACCTTTAACTCATAGCATGACTGATAACATCCTTGGTATTGTTTGTGAACATCACATTTGTCACTTTGTGTATTTGTAGGAGGCTGTGTCATGACTTTGTAATCTTCTTCTTGCAAACAAACTCTACTTGCAAGCTCTTTGTCCCCAAGGGTGGTTCAATATTCATGATGAGTTTGATATCATCATTCATTTGCATTTCTTTATTTGCATAATCAACCGCATTGATTAACACTTAGATTTCTTAGAGTTTGACCTTTCATTCAGTCCTTTTGCATTTGCCCAATGTTCAATTCGATGTGCAAGGTCAAGTTGTCCAAATATTGTCCACTACAAGTCACTGTTTGCTTGCATACCAAATCTCTCCACCTTGAAAAGTGATTCACAATGAGTCCTTAGCATATACTTGCATGTGGAATGTCACAATCATTGTGGATTTTTCAAGTCTTCTGTTGTTCGAGTTTGATACAAGTCCCCATCATTATATTCAAGTCAAGCTCAAAGTCATTTGAGTTCAAGGAATGGTTCCCTGCTGTTCATTGTCACTTGTTTGAATTCAAATTCATTCAAGTCCCTTTCATTTGTCCAAGCTTTGGTTTGAGTTCATGACCTTTAAACCATGGTTCACTTTTAAGTGAAATGAAGTTCAAGTTCATTTTATTGTCCATATCAATATCCAAATAGAGTCCAAGTACGAGTCCTTATGGTTCATTTAAATTCTTTGTGCTCAATTCGAATTGAGTATAGTTCATTATCAAATCCCCTTCGACATTGTAGGGTTCAAATTCAAGTCCAAAACAAGTCTTCTGTAGTTCAAACTTTGTTCCAATTTGAGTTCAATTTGAGCCCAATTCGTTGTCATTTATTGCAAGTCCAAATTTATGCTCGATTTCTTTTGTATTTGAGTTCATTTAAGTTCGATTTAGGCTCAATTCATGTGATCTTTTTGAGTTCAAATCCTTGCTTGAGTTCAAGTAGTAGGCTCAAGTTCTAGTTCCGGTCCTCTTCTTTTGAGTTCAAGTAAGTCCAAGTACAGTCTCAAATTCACCCAAAATTTCGGCAACCTCCCGGCGTCTCCCCCATTTAGGGGAAAAAAACAACAGGAGTCTGGGCCTTCCTATCACGCGCAATAAAGCACGTGCATGGTAAGTGTCCTTAGACACCTCGGCCGTGGTATTCATTCCCACCACGCGCAATAAAGCGCATGCATGGGGTCTTCGACGGTACCTGTTTCAAAAGAAGACAGTTTTCTTTCCCCCCGCTCGAGGGTACTTATAGATAACCCTGTTTCGTCGTAGGCACCGCACCGTGGTCCCATCCTACCACGCGCAATAAAGCGCGTGCATATGTGGTTTTTCAGCCCGCCGCAAACGTCGAAATGAGGCTTAAGATGATTACCCGCCTCGTCGTAGCCGCACCAGGGTCCCGTCCCACCACGCGCAATAAAGCGCGTGCATAGGTGTTTTTCCGGTCCGTTGCAAATGACGAAAGTGGGCTCTCGGAGTTTTAGGGTTTAGGGGTTATACCTTTGAAATCGGACCGGCGACAACGGTGATGAATGTGCAAAATATTTTTTCTTCTTTTTTTTGTCACTTTTCTTTCTTTTTCTATATATTTTTTTTCTTTTTTTTGTATTTATTTCTCTTTTTTGGTTTTCCTCTTATAAACATACACACACACATTGATATATATATATATATATGTATATAATGATTAATAATTAACTAACTAATGATAAGATTAATAATAACATAATTAATACAAATGATAATAAATATGACTATATTAATATCATCTTAGTAGATACCTTGATGTTGAAGCTGGGGTTGAGATCGGGTATGTGGTCGGGTCCCGCGGCTCTAGGTGGAGGGGGTTTGGGTTCGGCTGGGGAGAGCAGAGGCGAATGAAGGTCAGCCTGGATGAGGCGTGGGAGATCTAGAATGGCTCGGAGCAGAGCAGGGAAATCGTCAAGGCTTGCGGCTTTGGTGTCGGGTTCGCTGGGTTGGATCAAACAGAGAGGAAGGGAGCGCGGGAGGAAGAGTGGAAGTTGGCGTTGGGTTCGACTTGCTGGATGGATGTCACCTGAGGTGCGGCTAGGGAAGAGCCGCAGAGGCGTCGGCTTGGCAAGAGGAAGACGGGTGCGGGATTTGGGGTTCGGAAGGCTTGCGAACCAGGTGGAGTGAGGCCAATTGAGGGTTTTGCCGGAGAAGGAAGTAAGGAGGCTTGCGGGATTTTTTGCGAATAGGAAGTGGAAGTGTTGTGGAAGAAGAAGAGTGGGATTTCTGCGACTGGAGCTTTGCGGGTTGGAGTCAGAGGAAGCGAGAGGATTTCGGTTGTTCTGCGATAGGAAAGAGGCGAATGCTAGAGCGAGCCAAAACCGAAGGATCGTCGTTGTATTTAAAGACAAATCGAGCGGGATTTCTCCATGCCAGAGGATGGGCGACTGTCGCACGTCTGAAACGGTGCCGAATAGCAGGTTTACGACACTATAGCAACGGGATTCGATGCGGGATTTCAGCAGGGATACGGGATGGGCAGTAGCGATCCGGGAGCAGGTAATCATTCATGCATTTTTTGTTTTCTTTTATTTGTTCTGTTACAGAGGTCAACACATTTACAACATTCCTTCATTGGCATGGTCGTTTGTTGGCTATAAAGATTTTATGTTTCCCCTCTGGCACTATGCGTTTCCTCCTGCAAATTTCTACAGAAATTGGAGATCAGGAATAGCCGTCTTGAACTAGGGCTTGAAAAGTAATGTTGGAGTTTCTATTTTAAGTCTTTGATGCTGCCATTGCTGGGTCTCAAGCTTTGGATGAAAAAAGTGGAGGATTACATCGATAGCCAACGTAAAACTTGTGGAGCAATTATTACATGAATTCTTTTATACATTGTATAAATGCTTGGGCGTTCCCCGGAAGCGACACACTATATGGTCTGAATACAATGAAACATGTGCAAGGGCCGCTATACCAGCGCCCTGGTGTTGGTTAAATAAGCGAGGATTCCCACATCATCGGCGGGTGTGGGCAACAAGCTAGTCTATTAAATTAGAATTAAGATAGGATCTTGGAATATATGTTCTCTTACAAGTAAAATAATAGAATTAATAGATGATTCATAGGAAGATAAATATTTTATGTATTAAAAAAACTAAATAAGTTGAAGAAAAGGCTAATGAGATTGATAGCTTAGGATTTTAATTATAATATTCAGGTAAGAGTCATAGTAGAAATGATGTAGGTGTAATTATAAATAAAAATTTGAAAGATAATATTGTAAAAATTAATAGAATTGGAGATAGAATTATAGGTTTAAAGATTGTGGTTGATGCTAAATTTATTAATGTTATAAATGTTCATGCTCCTCAAGTTAGTTTGCATATAAGTTTAGTGCGACTAATGAATGTTGTAAGACCATATTAGATTTTGCAATAGCTTATAATTCTTTGTAATTGCTAATAATTTATTTAAAAAAAGAGATGAGCATCTAATCACTTACAAAAATATATAAAGTCAAACTTAGATTAATTTTCTTATAAAAAAAAGATCGTTTAGATTGTAAAGATTGTAAAGTAACTCAAAGTGAAAGTTTACACACTTAGCATTGTTTATTAGTTTTGCACTTTAAGATAAATGGATACAAAATAAAAAAATAAAGTAAAATATTATTCTATGATTAATTTGGGATATTTAAAGAACACTAATAATAAAACTTTTGAGAGTACAATTCAAAATATCAAGATTTGAGTTATTAATAAGAAAGTTAATGTTATGTGAAGAAAATTAACTATTGATATTAATAATGTAGCAAAGTGCTTCAAGAATAAAAAAAAAATCTTCTAATAGCAAAAAAATAGTTTGCAGTGGAATCAAAATTTGCAAGAAAAAATAAAAAAAGAAGTTTTATTATAAAAAGTTATTTGGATGTAAAAGCTTAAAAAATTAGAAAAGATATAGAGGACCTATAGGGAGTCTACAAAAGCAATATGCAATATAAAAAATTTAGTTTTTAGTAATTTATATAATATATTATATACTAAGGAGAACAAAAAATGTATGTATATCTATATTGTATCGATACGAATACGACGACACGGATACCACACGATACAGATACGATACAAGTCAATTATTAAAAGTACAGGACACGAGTACGGCACGGGCATGGCATTATAATTTATAAATCATGCATTAAAATTAAGAAAGCAATCAAAGCATACTATTTAAAATGACAAAAAAATATTAAAGTAACATCATAATTAGTCTAGTTCAACATAAAAAATATAAACATAAATTGTCTAGCACATGAAGTTTCAACCATTCAGTGGAAGGAATGATAAGATTAGCTTCTTCAGGGATTTGTCTTTGGACTTCAATATCATCTTCAATAAATATCATTGCTTCTAATTCAAACTCATCAAATAAAAGATTAACAATCTCCAATATTCTGATATCATCATGGGACTCAAATCTATCTCCAGCAACATCTCATATATTGTTATCTCTTTTCATATAAGTTGGAGTCTTTCTTGATAGAAGTCAAAGGTTTGTTATGCACATAAACTAAATCTTCAGCCAATTGTAGAGTAATTTTGTTCCTTTTCATTGATTGGATGAAGGAGTATGTGCTCTAATTTCTCTCACAACAAGAGAAGGATAAAACCTGACCAAAATATTTTATGGCGTTTGTTTAAAGTAGAGGTGCTAAAGCTCCATGAATCAACCACCACATCTTTGGATCCATTCCCCACCTACCACACAAATACTCTTAGTCAGCAAAGTCTTCTAACATAAACAACAAACAACAATATCAAGCCTTTATGCCACTATGTGGGGTCGGCTACATAAATCCTTTTTCTCTATTATGCCCTGTTAAAAGTTAAATTCTCATTTAAATCTAATAAAAAAAGGTCATTTCTAGTATTTTCTAACCAAGTCTTTTTAGGTCTACCTCTACCTTTCTGAACATAAGTCAAATCTAATATATCTACTTTCCTAAGAGGGTCATCGGAAGACCGCCGTTTTATGTGACCAAACCATCAAAAGTGACTCCTCTAATCTTATCTTCCACTGGAGCTACTCCAACCTTTTCACGTATATGCTTATTTCGTATCCTATCTCTAAGAGTAAAGCCACTCATCCACCTAAGCATCCTCATCTCTATAACACTTAACTTAATATTATGCTTCTCATTTAATGGCCAACATTCTGCACCATAAAGCATTACAGGTATAACCACCATCTTACAGAATTTAAGCCAAACTGACAAAAGCCTTTAGACTCTTATTAATAACTTGATCATTCAGAGTCATAATCCCCCCACAAGAACTATTATTACTAAAATTACAATTTAGATCTACTCAAACAAAAGCCTTTAGACTCTATGATTGACCTCCATAATTCAAGTTTACCTTCAACTCCCTATCTAGTCTTATCAACAAGAAGAATATCATCAGCAAAAAGCATAAACCAAGGTACAACATCTTGCAAATGTCTAGTAAGAACATCCATGACTAAAACAAAAAGATATGAGCTTAAGGCTAACTAAAAAAATTTAGCCAAAGTCTTCTAAATAACAAAAAAAATTTAGCAAGCTCTATATTGGCCATTCTTCTCTCTTCCTCATTTAGAAAATAATGCTTCAAATATATCTTCCTCACATTTGAAATTTTTAAATCTTTCTGTAAAGAAACTCATTAAGAATCCTCTTGAAGTCATTCTTTACTTGTACATCTTCAAATTATAGTAAAATAAAATATACTTAGATAATTATTATTGAATAAATTGAGAATTAATAATAAAAGAAATGTTAAAATTTACCTTAGAGTTAGTGAGTGAGCCAAGCAATGTACAAACGTGTTATTTTTGCTCTACCTATCTTCCAGAATAGTATAGATAACACACCAGAAACTTGAGTCTTCATTAAGCGCCTTTTTTTCATGTCTATATATTCTTTCTTTCACTATGGCTAACATAGAATCCACATCTCATAAATGAGATGTAAACAAGACTTATCTGTATCTGTCACTCTTAACATCTCATAAATTAGATCAATAAAACTTAAGGTGTACTCAATATCATCCCATCATAAATCATCTAAAATCTTATCTTTTACATATCCTGTCATTCCAATATCATCTTCTCGATAACAAGACTATTTCTCACTGATCACCATAAAATGAAGAACATTTTTAATTTTTTAAAACTTCTCAACATAACTATAACTGAGGCAAACTGAGTTTTAGCAACTGCAAGCATTTTCAAATTAAAGAAATCATTGAACATAGAGAGTCTTATGGAGTGATTCATAATGAAAGTTTTAATTACAACTACATCTACAATCACTGTGATCCAATAAGAATTATCATAAGTGATTTCATTTATCTCAGTATTCTTAGCTACATAAATATTCTTCAAAGCAAGATTAAGTACATACACAACACATGATGTCAAAAAAATGTAAAGATATGCTTGCTCCACAAAGTAAACCTGCAACTTTACAAACTGGTGCATTATCAGTAATAACTTGGATGATATTTGAAGGTCCAACCATCATGATTATTCTTTTGATTAAATTAGAAATGAAGAACTTATATTTAGTTTACAGCTTTAATGAACATAAGATAATTCTTAGTTACAGCCATGAAATTGATAAATGATCTTCTTTGTAAATTTGTCCACCTATCACAAACTAAACTAACTCATTTTTTCATTCAAACTCCTTTAATAAGCTCAAGAAACCTCTCAATGTTAGCCCTCTCTCTTTGCAAAAAACTTTGTTCTAATGGCATTGTTTCCTAGTGGCACGTAACTTGCGAGATTGTTATTGTAAGCAAAAGTAAATTCATTCTTGTAATGTGGATTCCTTGTCAGGTTGAAAGGAATGTCAGTTGAATAAAACATTCTTGTTATTTCCTCATCTAACTATTCTCTCATTTGTAAAGTAAATGCTTTCTCTAAAAAACTATCTACAGTAGTTTTTCTTCTTTTAGGTTCATATCCCTTCATCCTAAATGACCCTTGTTCATAGTAATATCATCAGTTCTTTAACCAAAATCAGTAGCAGAATTAGTCATTTAACAAATTATGTAGCCAAATTAAACCTTGAAACAAAACCCTTAGGATAACGGAACCCATGAAGCGTAACCCTCCTCTTATTTGACAATTGCAAGGAAGATAAATCCCCGAAGTGCACAAAATGAAAAATAGACTGATGATCGTGTGTCCTTATTTGCCCGAGAAAATGAAGACATGAAAACGAACCTTTAATCGCTCGTTTGCCTTCGAAAATAAACACCTTCAACGAAGACGCTAGCTCCTTCAGCCTTGCCAGCTCACATATGTACACTCCTTCCATCTCGCCTTCTCGAGTGTTGCTCACGAAGATGAAGCAGATGACAAAGACAAAGCAGACCATGGAAGACGCATGCTCCATCAACCTTCCCTACTCGAGTATCACCTTCCTACGGCGTCGCCTTCTTGCGTAATGAAAATGCTCACGTAAACAAAAGTACAAAAAGGCCTAGCTCCCTACTCGTGGAAATGAAATACTCGAATACGATGTGGGCTGCTCGTTTTATTTAATTATTTTTTTTATTATTTAATAGGACATGTGTGTTAGATTTGGCCTATGTTAAGAAAGGTAGAGATAGGCCTAAAAAGACTTGGTTAGAAAATATTTAGAAATGACCTTTCTTTATTAGATTTAAATGAGAATTTGACTCTTAACATGACACAATGGAGAAAAAGAATTCATGTAGCCAACCCCACGTAGTGGGATAAAGGCTTGATGTTGCTGTTGTTGTTGTATTATTTAATAGGATACGTATGCCCGATATGCGTATCCTTTTTAATTTAAATATCATTTAATGGGATACGTTTTTGCCGTATCAGACATGTGTCCGATTCGTATCAGGCGCGTGCCCGTGTTCGATATATGTCTGATACAGCATGCCTTCATAAATAGGTGTAACGGTGTATCATAGATGTATATATCAACCAAACAAAGAGATAAGAGAAGTAAAAATTTAGTTCGAGTGAAATATATTAAGGATGAAGATCAAAAAGTATTTTTTTTAGAAGAGGATACTCAATATACGACTATACGTGGATGTGATATTTTAATAAACTTTTCAATGAAGGTTATGAGAATATTATTGGCTTTAGTGATTTTAGCATCTTATATGAAAATAAAATTTTTTATTTTTATTATCATATTAGTAGAACTAAAGTTAGAGAGACTTTAAGAATAATAAAGTGTGGAAAAGCAATAGTATCTAATGACATTCCAATGTGTAGAAATATATAGGAGATCAAAAAAAAATTTTGGCTTGCTATGGGTTCTGAAAATTTGCTCCCCGGCCTCTATATGGACCCCTTTCTTTTTTTTTAATCGTCGAGGAGAGTTTTAACGACTAAGTTCCGGGATAAAATTTCAGAAGCCAGATTGGGTTTGAAATAAGACACTATCCATAGATTTCACCCTCATTTTGCAAGACTTTAGATTTGAGTTCAGGTTTCCTATAGGCGCAAGCCCCTATAGTAATTATCCCTCCCGATAACGAGAGAGAACTTTCGATTAAGGCTAGTTGTCAACTAAATACATAGTATCGGCGTATAATAGCAGCATGGGTTTAGCTTTAAGATTTAATATTTAAAATTAAAAATTTCATCATCTTGCACAAGCAGATGGTAGGGGAAGTGATGATGATCCCGATCAAGATCCCATGGTTCCATCATCCCAGGCCATTAGGGTCCCTAGCCTACTTAGTTAGAGGAGGTAGTTAACCTAACCTGACAGAATGATCCTTGTCGGCAGCCATGGGTTGCATCGTCCAAGGGAACCTTGTAGACCTGGGATGAATATTTATCTAAGGGGATAAATTTGAATCCACCTTAGCTAACAGAGGGCTTTGAGCCTTATCGATTATATCCTATTGATTCATATCTCAAGGATTTGAAACCATTGAGAAACATACGAGCTATGACCGTAACCGTAATACAAGGGAGTCATTGGACCAAGCCACTAAGTCAGAGGGTTGCGATCATAATCGTTAATCATATGGAGCCATTTGGCCAAACCACGTGTTATTTGTGGAGCCATCTGGCCAAACCACCGATTAGAGGACCAATGCCATGTCCGTACTAATAATAGACTGATTGAGAATGAGTCCGAGTGATATTCTTGTCCGGACATTGGCTCTTTGTGAGCTAAAATAATTTTAAAATTTGTCCACCTCGACAAATTATTGCGGAGAGTGGATAGATTTTGCTTCAAGTATTTTGCTGATTTATTTCAATTTTTAAATAGATTAGATTTTGATTTTTTTTGGCAATTTGAATTTCATGGGCATTTGAGAATTTGGGAGGCATTTTGAAGTATTTGAAGACCCATCCGGTGGAGAATTTCTGTCAACATGGCCATCATCGGAGTTTTTATGAACGTTTTTTATTTTGTTGATTGAACCCTATCGATTTGTTGACAAAGGATCAGGTTGGTCATACGCTTTATGCTTTTATTGGTGAAGACCTTAAAGGGCTAATATGAACGTATAAAATAAATATCCTGGTCGACGTTATGACCGTGTATTTGCTTGATGGTTTGAGCCGTCTCGACTCCTATCCACTCACATAGGAGGATCGGACTTGAACTTTAGTTTATTTCTTGACCCGCACAGCATCCTCAGACGTCACGTGTGTGCATGCATCATGCTTGTCGGGGCCCATGCAAGTATTTAGGAGCATTTTTGTAATTATCTGTTGAATATTGTAGACTCTGTCTAATTGCTGATAGAGGATTGGGTTTGTTGCCAGCTTTGTGCCTTTACTTATGAATTTTCTTGTTATAAACCTTTAAGCTCTAATATGAATGGATAAAATAAACATCCTGGTCGACTTTATTTGCCCACATAGAAGGATCGGGCTTGAACTTAAGTTAATTTTTGACCCGCGCAGCATCCTTAGACGTTACGCGTGTAAATACAAGCCGGGGCCCATATGGGTGCATGCTTGTATATGCATTTCTTTGTGTTATATTTGTATACTTGCGCGTACATTTATATTTTCATTCATATATTGATGTGCTTGCATGTGAACTTTTGTATTTGTGTGTATACATGTTGTAGTATATGTGTGGGGGCATTTTAAAATATTTGACACAAGTCAACTATGCGGGCAACTGTCATTTGAATATGCGCAATGCTCTATTTGGAAACTTGTAGACACCTTCTGTCCGCTTGTATAAATTTTGCAGATCCGGTGGCGGGGCATCGCACTATGGGTTGTTTGCCCAAGCAATTGTATACTTGCTACCCTTACTCGTAGATAGCTTGTTGTTTACACAGCAAGTCTACTGCAACGACCTGCAGGTGTTTGTATTTGTTGTATATCATCTACTTTTGCTTGTGGAGGACCAGTGTATCTGCCTGCGGCTGAATGACATTAATTGCATGAAAGCTGCATTCTCTTCGAACTATTCAAACGCACAATGTCTTTCAGTTCATCGCATGTTGAATCCCCCTGCTGCTCGCAAGGTCTAATGTGCTTGGTTGTATGTTGATGTTGACCATGAGATGATGTATTTGTTGTAGTCCTGCAACGTACTTATTATCATCGCTTGAAGGTGGATTAACATGTTCGCTTACAAATTGATGTTGACTACTGGAAGAGTGGCATTTGTCATCAGTTTCTTCATGCATGTTGATTGGTGAACCGCTGCATTTTGCTTACATATCTTTCAACATCCATGAAGGTAGCAATATACATTTGTATGCTAGCTGATATTGATCGTAGATATAGTACTGCACCCGCGCGGGTCTTCCATCATCACTAGCGGGTATTTGCATTCATCGCACGCTGCATTGTGCATGTTTGCAAGGAGCTTCACCATTTGCAGTCAAGTTGATGTATTCATCGTATGTTCATCTAGTGTTGTTCATAGAAGCTCATAAATTTTTTGTAGTCACTTGTAAGCAAGACATCATGTGCTCCATGAGTTCATGTTCATGCCTTTAGGCAAATCACCTTGTTTACTACAAGTCTCCCTTATTTATATTTGTTATTTGTTGGTGTTTGCATTTTCACATTCATGGAGAGCTGCCTTATCCATGATGAGCTTGCTTACCTCCTTTGTTCTTGTAATTTATGTTTGAGAATATGTTCATTTCAAGCCTTCCTTATTTATCATATTTATATTGATCGTCGCTTATGGGAAAATCAATAAATTATGTGTATTGAAATTTTAACACAAATCCCCTATTCATCCATTGATTTTTTATTTGCATAATCAACACCATTAATTAGCATTTATGTTTTATGTGATCATACATTTATTAAATTAAAGTCTGGTTCCATGTTATTTGAATTAAGTTTGGTTCCCTGTTGTCCTTGTTCAATTTATGTCCTTTATTCAAGTTCATTTCGATGAAATTTTTGGCAACCTCCCAGCGTCTCCCCCATTTAGGAGAAATCCGTGAGTTTGGGCCTTCCCACCATACTACGAAGAGCGTGTATGGTAGGTGTCAGACGACACCACGGCCGTGAATCTTCAACCCCCACCACGCTATGAAGAGCATGTATAAGTCTTAGAGATACCTGTTTAGAAATACAATTGCTTTCCCCACAGGTACCGAGGCATGTACGGGTGCTAAGAAGTGTCCCCGCCATCCTACAAGAGCGTGTACAAGGCCTATCTGCCTCTGCAAGCATCGCACTGAGTTTCCTCCCACCATGCCACGAACAGCATGCATAGGAGGTTTTCCGGCGTGCCGCGAGCGCTGAAAACGGGATTTGAGTTTAGGACATTATACCTGCGCAAGAACTAGCGACGACGGTGGCGGCGATGAAATACACAACTCACACAAATCTATCTTTTTTAATCCTTTTCTCTCCCTCTTTCTTTTTATCACTTTTTTTTTCATTTTTTTAATTTCACCTCCTCCCCTTTTTTTTAATTTCTCCCTCTTCTCCTTTTTTATTTCTTTTCTCTCTTCTTTTTTTTTTTCATATACATGTACACACACATAATATATATATATATATATATATATATATATATATATATATATATGTGTGTGTGTGTTTATTAAAATTGACAATAATAATATTAATACAAAATTACAAATAATTAATGACATTGGCTAATAACAATGCCAATTAAAATTGCATGCATCAATTAACAGTAATAAACAATGCCAATTAAGAGAAGAAGCTTATTGTTTAAGGATTGGATAGATTGGATGGTTGTTAGGCTTTTGAAGTGGAATAGAGGGAAGATGGGCTGTGCCTTGTGGGCTGATATTGATTAGGTGGGCTAGTTTGAGGAGATTGTTGGGCTGGGATTGGTGGGTTATTTAACTGAAGTGGGAAAGCATATGAGTTAAAATGAGGTGGGCTGTGGGCTGACTTAGTGGAATAGGATGGGCTGAAATCTATCTTGACGGGCTAATATGCTGTTTAGAGTGTAGAGAAGGCTGCCTGTTTGGAAAAAGTAAATAAAAAAACTGTTTGAATAGTGCAAGTGAAGGCTCACGTGAATGGTGAAATTTTGTCCTTTTATTATTGGATGTAAGCAGGACGAATAAAGTGAAGAGCTCGGTCATTGTCCTCAGAAGAAGAAGAATCATATTGGAACAGTGTGGACGGCGGCAGGTTTCATCGTGATTTCAGCTCTATTTTGTGGGTAGGGACGGTCAGAAGTTTTGAATAGAGATTTGGTTCTATTTCGCTTGCTAAGATTCGGTGGAGGGATCGAGTAATAGGGAGTTGACGTGGGTTTTGGCTGGAAGGCTGTGGATCCTATTGTATGTGTGGATCAAGTCAGCTGTAAAGGAGTTTAGAGGTTTGGGGCTCACGGTCAGTTGAGAAGAAAGGGGAATCACAAGGTTCGAGCAGGGTTTCGTTCGGCTAAAGGGGACGAGGGGTTGTGGATTGGAGGAGCTTCAACGAAAGGAATCTCGAATAGGCGCCTCGGCAAGCTTTCTGAACAGTAAACGAGAGATCTTGGGATTTCGGCCGTTTGAAGTTCTCGGGTGAGGGATCAAAAAACCAACGAGACTCTGTTTGATCTCTTTTAACAACAGGCAAGCGACCTCGAAATCGTCTGCGGGATTTACGGGAGAAAATCCGAATAGAGCAGTCGAGGCTTCAACAAGATTAACGTCAGATTTCCTGGGATTTAGTAGAGATACGAGGTCGATGAATCTGAGGTGATTTTAATGCTGATTTAAATTAATCTGATTTTGATTTTTATTTTTAATAATATTAATTTAAAACAACAACAATAAGTCAATTACCCAAAATAGCCTCAAACTGCACGCGATTTCCTTGATTTGCGCACAAATGTTCTCAAAATTCATGTCGATTCGTGATCGTGATTTTCATTAGGCAAAATTATAGTTGATTTTAAAAATTGCCGACATTTTGAACGCAAAAATGAAGTTTGTTTTGCGATCGAAAGTCGTTTGGGCAATGTTGCGCGTCAATTTCCTCAATTTGCGCGTTGTTGCCTGAGAATGCACGTCGATTTTGCTGAGAATGCACGTCGATTTTGCTGCGTGATTTTAATTGGATAAATTAACAATCATTTTTGGGTATTGATGAAGTTTCAAAAGCAACTACGAAGTCCGTTTTGAGATCATAGGTAGTTTGGGCAACATCGCACATCAATTTCAGGTGTTGGTCACCCCCTTTGACCGATTTCATTCGATTTGATTGCGAGGGGTTCCCACTTAGGCGAATTCGACTTCTTGATTACAACAACGCATCCCGTTTGACAATCGGAGATCGTTTGACCCTTCAAGTGATGTGCCGCACCGACGCTGTTTACTCTGGAAAAATAATAATAGGCACGAACCTCGCTCTCACGAGCTGAAGGCCTCCTTATTGTCCCAGAGATAGATTGAATTTAACATTTAACCAGATTTTTCCTGAGAGTAATGTCAGGGTTTATTTAGATCTGGGTTCTACTTCCTATGAGTGCAAGCCCTCATAGTTAATTACCCCTCCCTAACGCATTAGAAGAGCACTCTCGATTAAAGATGAAATATATTTAGTTCGTGCAAAGAGTGTGGAAGTGTGCAACAGTGTTTTAATCTTAGTTATGGGGGATGAAGGTATACCCGATCAAGATCCCATGGTTCCGTCGTCCTAGGTATACTGTGGGTTTCAGTTTACCAACACTAACTACCATTGATTGTTGTGTTCAGGAAATCTGATTAGCAGCCACGAGTTACCTCCTCTCATCCCGTGTAAACTGAAGTGCAAAAATGTGAATTTTTAATTTAGTTTGGTTTGGGTTGAAGCTTATAGCTTTGTTTAAGAGTTGCCCGTGTGATTGGATTTGGGTAGAGGCTTATGGCTTTCATTTGAAAGTAGTCATAATAGTGGATTTTACGGCCTCTATTAGAGGTGGCCCAAATAGCGGGTCTTACAACTTAGCCTTATAAACTAAGAGGTCTAAGAGTTTTGATTGGATAGGTCTTATGGCTTTCTTAGAAGTTGCCTGATGACGGGTCTTACGACCAGCCCTGTAAGCTAAATGGCCCGTGTAGTGGTCTTACAACCTAGCCCTATAGACTAGGATGCCCAAGTGAGGGGTCTAGGGTTATGTTATTACCTAAATATTTCCCTCAGAAGTCGGACTTACGGCTTCTATTAGAAGTTGCCGGTGTGTTAATCAGGGATTAGGGGTTAAGTCATTTTTGCTTAAAGATTTCCCCCAAAGTCGGACTTACGACTTTCATTGAAAGTTGCCGGCTGATGGGTCTTACAACCTAGTTCTTGTAAACAAGGCTGCTCGTAGGGGTTTGAGTTTTGGATCTAGGGTCGTTCATTTAGAAGTTTCCTAACACGCGGGTCTTACTGCTTCGCTTAGAAGTAGCCCATGGGTTTGTAGTTGTTTGCTAATTTGACACTAGATTGTGGTCTTCACCTGTTTACTAGTAGTTTATTTACTCGTTCGACACTCACTAGTTAGTAGTTGTTTTGACACTTACTAGCTAGCAGTTGTTTTCTACCATAGCTTTCAGTAGTATGCTTGTTTTGTGCTCATAATATTCTCTACTATAGTAGTTTGTTGTTCTACTTTAGCATTGTTGTTTGCAATTTACACTTTTTTCAGCACTTTGTTCTGCCTGCAGTAGCATTAATTTTATTTATAATGTGCTGACTTTTGTTTGCTTATTTGCAGGTATGTGGCACTTACAACAGCTTAGGGAGCTCACAAGTAGCTACAGGAGCTATTATTGAGAGTCTGAGGGAATTTGAGCTTTGTTTGTTGGAGAGTTTTGTTATTTGTGAGAGCTGCTTAGTGTTTGAGTTGTTTTGAAGAGCTTGTGTTTAAGAGCTGCTCAGTTAGAGAGTTGTGGTTTTATTTTGAACTGATAATTTGTACTCAGGTTGGATAGTGAAATATTCATCGCCTGTTCTTTCTGTTTTATGTTTTCTTTCATGTTTGATTTATTTAAATTAATTACGCTAATTAATTAAGTCGATTAATTAAGAGTTAAATGTAATTAAAATTTAATTTGCTCGGTGCATAAATTTTAAATTGTTGAAGGTATTTTAAAATTATTTCATTGATTATTTTAATTAATTATTAATTAAATTAGTTAATCAATTAAAAGATTTTAATTTTGAGTTAAAGTTTTAATTTTAATTAAGATTTTGATTTCATTAAATCTTTTAATAATTGATTTATTATATAAATTTTAATTTTATTTTAAAGATTATTTATTTAATTAATTAAATTTCTCTTGATAATTTTATTTAAGTTGGAAATTTAAATTCAATTGATTTTGTTAATTAAGTGATTTTAGATTAATTAGTTCAATTAAATAAAGTTTGATTAAAAAGATTTTTTTTTTAGTTTTAAGTTTTGATTTTATTAAATGATATTTAATTTTGAAATTTGATTTAATCAATTGATTTTAATTTTCACATATTAAATTTAAGTTATATTGTTTTTTTATTAACTAAATGAATTTAGAATGAATCTATTTAGTCAAAGTTTAATTTTATATCAAATTATGCTTTAATGTTTAATTAGATCAATCTTATTCAATCAGGTTTTAAATTTAAAATGAAGTTTTAATTACTTATTTAATTATGTTATCCAATTAATTAATCATTTGATTCTTTTTGTTTAATTAGATTATTCAATTTGTTGATTATTGATTTTATTAGTTAATTAAATGGTAGGTTTAAATTATTATTAAATTAATTGAATTAAATTGCTTAATTAAATGCTCTCAATCTTTCCAAAAGTTCGCATAAGTTCCAAAATTTTTAAAAAAATTTCAATAGCCTCCTTGTATCCCCTCCCTGCAAGGGGAGGTTAGGGTAAGGCACTTGCCCTTGGTTCGACTCAGCTGGATCAAATCAACGGCGAGGACTTTGGGGAATCGAATCAACCCCGAAAATAGTCTTCAATTCACTTGGCCGGATCAAATCGACGGCTAAGGGCTTCGGGGGACTGTATCAATCCTGAACTTCCTTCAATTGATGATTGTGATGTCTTCTTCTATTGGTTGTGATGTCTTTTCTTAATTTTACGTATATGGGTATATACATATTAATTTATCTTACTATTAGTTGTTGTGTATATATTATTTACATATATATAATTATATACACAACTCCTCTTTTCACTCATTATTTCAAATCAATAAGCTTTCAGATGTGTAAAATGACTCAAAGAGGACCAGTTTGGCCTATGTTTATGCAACTCAAGCGGAATCAAGCGTTGAGGGAGGCAGGCAGTTCGCATGGCTGAGGTTGCTCACGTGATTACTTTCGCGTGTGGGTGGAAGCCGACAGGAATAAGCTAATAATAGGATCGGGATTTACCGGCGAGTGAAGCAGACGGAGGCTAAGGGCTCTCGCACGGACGGGCAACGGAGGCAGGGGGTCTTGCATGGAGGGCTCGGGCTTGGGCTCCGTTCCCATGAATGGAGGCAGGTAAGCGGTGTCGGGTCGAGTGCGGGAGATCAGTCGAGCAGAAGACTCACGCGAGTGGTTGGGATTAAGTCGAATGCTAGAGGTGAGCATGGGCCTGCGGAGTCGGAGCCGAGAGCCTGAAAGCTTGGGATTCCTGATCGTAAGTGAGCGTAAACTCTATTTTCCCTTTCTCTTGTTGTTTTATACAGTTACTGCTTCGCCATCGTGCTAAGAGACGTGACGACGTGGTTGGTTTCTGCCGACATGGGTAAGTGAGGGGAGGTTAGGGTTGGTCATTTGACAGTTTATAGGTCAACAAATTGCCTCCCAACGAATTTATTGTGTGATTTTCACACAATGAATTAGTTGTAATGTTCACACGTAATTTGACATTTTGTCTCAATCTTTTAGATTGATCCAAGCAGCTCGACCCTTAAGTTTGTGAGCATAAAATATTTGATGATCATGGGTAAATCATTTAGTTAGTAAGCAATTTCATATATATAATTATCTTTTATTTTGCAGAAGTATATATATATGATAATTGCATTTTGCTTTGTAGGAGAAATATATAGAATAACCTTCTATTTTACAAGAGAATGTGAAAGGTATATTTTGTCTTACAGAAATATATATAAATTATCTCCTGTATTACAGGAGAATGTAAAAAGTATATTCTGCATTGCAGAAATATATATAAATTGCCTCCTGTATTATATGAGAATGTATGGATGGTGTCCTGCTTTGCAAGAAAAATATATATACCTCTTGCCTTGCAGGAGGATTTGAAAATTATTTTTTGCATTCCGGGAGGTGATATATAATTTTCACCTTCCTTTTAGGGATATATATAAATCAACTCCTATGTTATAGGAGAATATGACATATACACCATGCTTTGTAGGAGAGTATATATGGGTTTCTCTTGTCTTACAAGAGAGCATGAAAATTGACTCGTGTGTTGCAGGAGGATATATAGATGGTACCATGCTTTGCAGGAGAAATATAAAATTGCCTTCTATTTACAAGAGGAAGTTAGGATTATTTTTTGCTTTGCAGAAAGTGTACGAAAGTTGTTTCCTAGTCTATAGAAATATGCGTAAATTATTCCCTAATTTATAAGAGTGTAAAAATAATCCTGCATTGCAGGTGTCTCTTACCTTGCAAGAGAGTATAAAAAATTGACTCATGCACTTCAAAAGGATGTTTTGACGGCACCCTGCTTTGCAGGGGAATATATAAAATTACCTCCTGTATTGCGAGCATATATATAAATTGCCTCCTGTATTATAGGAGAATGTGACAGATATTCTCCCGCATTGCAGGAAGATATATATATATATATATATATATATATATATATATATAAATTACCTCCTATATTGAAGGACATGAAAGGTATCTCCTGCCTTGTAGGATGATATAAATAAATTGTGTCATGTATTATAGGAGGATATGAAGGATATCTCCCGTATTGTAAGATGATATATATAAATTGCCTCAGGTATTACAGGAGGGTGTAAAAGATATCCCCTACCTTGCAGGATGATATGCATAAATTACTGCCTGTGTTACAAGAGGATGTATGCCTGTAAATTTATATCCTGCATTGTAGGAATATATGTGGGTCACCTCCTGTTGTTATAAGAGAGATTAAATATTATCTCCTGCCTTGCAAGAAGTCATATAAATTGCCTCCTATATTACAGGAGAATATGACAGATGTCTCCTGCCTCGCAAGAGAACATCCAAAATCGCTCCTGCATTGTAGGCATATATATAAATTACCTTCTATATTATAGGAGGATATGAAGGGTATATTCTGCCTTGCAGAAATGTATATATAAATTGACTCTTGTATTACAGGAGGAATTTTCAATATAACATCCGGTCAATTGTGAGATTATGTGTGGTATTTCTTTAGATATTGGCCGTTAATCGGTGGCATAAGCCTTTGACCAGATATGTCTATAAGTTGGTAGGCTCCTCCTTCATATACCTTTTCGATAATGAATGGCCCTTCACATATTGGGTAGAATTTACTGCCGATGCGATGGTAGGGAATTATAGGTCTTTTACGAACTAGTACAAGTTCACCTTCCTTAAAGCTCCTAGGACGGACTATTCGATCATGAGCCCTAATCATCCGCGCTTTATAGATTTTTAGATTTTGTTGGGCTTGAAGTAATTTCATCTAGAGCCTCGAGTTCTTCTAATCGTAGAAGATCATTTTCTTCTTGGATGAGTTCGTATTGTATAGCAATACGAAGTGACGGTAATTTTACTTCGAGAGGTAATATCGCCTCTGTACTAAAGACAAGAGAATATAAAGTAGCATGTGTCACAGTCTTATAAGTTGTGAGATGCGCTCACAAGGCTTCTGTTAGTTTATCATGCTATTCTCTCTTATTTTTAGAGAGGATTTTTTTGAGCAATTTAACCAAAGTTTTGTTAAATGCTTCGGCCAAGTCATTAGCTCTTGGGTTGTATATCGAAGAATAACGCCATTCTATTTTATGATATTCGATAAATCAATAAATTTTGACACTTTTAAAGGCGGTACCATCATCCGATATGATTCGATGTGGCACATCAAAACGATAAACAATGTTATCTCGGAAGAATTTCATCACATTGTCTGCTTTAACTTCTCTTAGGTGAATTATTTTAGCCCATTTTGAGAAGTAATTTGTAGCAGCGAAGATGAACTGATGTCCTAAAGAAGAGGGTGGTTCTATAGGACCAATTATATCAGTACCCCAACTTTCGAATGACCACGATGCTACTGTAGGATGTAGCGGGTTAGGTGACCGATGTATAGCATCGGCATGCACCTGACATTGATGACATCTCCTAGCATAATCAAGACAATCTTTAACCATGCTAAGCCAATAATATCCCATGCATTTGATTTTAATTTTTATTTTTGGTTTAGATTCGTGTGCACTACACAACCCTTCATGGACTTCCGTTATGACTTTCTGGGATTCATCAGGACCCAGACATCGTAGCCACATTTAGTCAAATAATCTACGATATAACGTGTCATTTGCATAAGCATATTGTGGGCTCCGAAAATTCGGCCCCGGCCTCCGCCCGACTTTTGTTGCTTTGAGGGGGGAGTTTTAACGAACTAAGTTCCGGGGTAAATTTTGGAAGGCAGATGAGATAGTAGATTAGATACTACCCAGAGATTTCGCCCTTATTTTGCGAGGACTTTATGATCTGAGTTCTGGTTTCCTATAGGCGCAAGCCCCTATAGTTAATTACCCCTCCCGGTAACGAGAGAGAACTTTCGATTAAGGCTAATCATCAATCAGATACGTAGAAATACGTGTATCTGGCATATAGTAGCAGCATGGATTTAGGATGTTGAAATTGGAGAGTTTGGAGATTTGGTATTTAGAATAGAAATTTCACCATCTTGCACTTAAAGCGGATGGTGGGGGAATGGGTGATGGACCCGATCAAGATCCCATGGTTCCGTCGTCCCGGGACATCGTGGTCCCTGGTCTACTTAGTCAGAGGAGGTAGTCGACCCAACCTGACAGAAGGATCCTTGTCGGCAGCCATGGGTTACTTCGTCCAAGGGTACCTTGTACACCTGGGGTGGGTGCTTGTCTAAGGGGACAAATTTGAATCCACCTTAGCTAACAGAGGGCTTTGTGCCCTATCGACCATATCCTGTTGATTTATATCTCAAGGATTTGATGCCATTGAGGAGCATACGGGCTCTGACCATGACCATAATATAATGGTGCCTTTTGGCGGCGACCACCTGGTTCAGAGGGCCCCGAGTCATAACCGTTTATCCTGCAGTGCCATTTGGAGGCGAAAACTGCCGGTTAGAGGACTCGTACCACGTCCTTGCTGGCAAGAGATTGTTGAGAATGAAATCCTAGTAATATTTTCGACCAGGCATTAACTTTCTGTGAGCTGAAGTAAATTTTAATTTATCCACCTCGACAAACTGTTGCGGAGGGTGGATGAATTTTGCTTTGAGTGTTTGATGGTTTAATTTCAATTTCAAATATTGAGATTTGAATGAATTTGGGAATTTCTTATGGAGCTTTGGAGTTTTTGGTATTTGAAATGATCTGTGTGGACCCCTCCGGTTGAGATTTTCATTCAACACGGCCATCATCGGGGTGCAAGGGGTTGTTTGTATTTATAGGTTAAACCTTGTCGACTCTATCAAGCTGTCGATAGAGGATCGGGTTTCGTAGGCTTTATGCCTTTATAAGTGAATTCTCTTGATTATAGGCCTTGAAGACCTAATATGAACGTATAAAATAAATATTTCGGTCGACCTCGCGACCGTATAAACATTTTATAGTTCGAGCCGTGTCAACTCCTATCTACCTGAATAGAAGGATCGGGCTCGAACTTGAATTCACTTATTGACCCGCGCAGCATCCCTAGACGTCACGTGTGTACCAATAACACGCTCGTCGGGGCCCATGCGGGTGTTTGTCATTAGATATACTTCACATTATATGATTATAGTGTCAAATGATATACTAGAGTAAAACCCTCTGCTTATACAACAGGATGATTTGGAGTACAATAGCAATGTCAAATGGCATACTAGAGTGAAACCCTCTGCTTATACAGCAAGAGGATTTGAAAATAGAATAGCAGTGTCAGGTGACACTAGAGTGAAACCCTCTGCATTTATAGCAGGAGGTTTTGGAGATAGAATAGCAGTGTCAGATGACGCTAGAGTGAAACCCTCTGCTGCATTTGTAGCAGGAGGTTTTGGAGATAGAATAGCAGTGTCAGATGACACTAGAGTGAAACCCTCTGCATTTGTAGCAGGAGGATTTGGAAATAGAATAGCAGTGTCAGATGACACTAGAGTGAAACCCTCTGCTGCATTTGTAGCAGGAGGTTTTGGAGATAGAATAGCAGTGTCAGATGACGCTAGAGTGAAACCCTCTGCTGCATTTGTAGCAGGAGGATTTGGAAATAGAATAGCAGTGTCAGATGACACTAGAGTGAAACCCTCTGCATTTGTAGCAGGAGGATTTGGAAATAGAATAGCAGTGTCAGATGACGCTAGAGTGAAACCCTCTGCTGCATTTGTAGCAGGAGGGGTGTCCGGCTGGTGGTTACTAGCGCTAGATGCACATGATTTTATTTTGGGTTCTGTTGGCGTCTTCTGTTTACTTGTACGAAGGTTACAAATTCGGCGGTGTGGCATCACGCTTTAGTAACCCGTGACCTCTTACTACCGATTCCCTGTTCTTGCTTACAGGTAAATCATAGTTTCGTCACCTGATTACCACAATATACCTCCTTATTCTGTTGTAGACTCCCTTTTCCATCCACCGGGAATCGGGTCTATGACTCACATAGGAATCAATAAGCTGCTCTTTCATTCTGGCATCATCTCTTGAAGAGACTTTGAAACACCAAGAAGTTTAGTTCGAATTTGTTCAAACATCTCTTCCATCTAAAAAGAAACTTTGGAACACCAGGAAGTTTAGTTCGAATTTGTTCAAACATCTCTTCCATTTTTTACAGGAGATGTCCCTAATGCTGGTCGACTCTGCTTGAGAAGTCAACTGGTATTCCTACTCATCACATGCCCTTGTATACATTTGTGCCCACAGGGGTTCTCCATGATCACAACGTACCCGCTGTTGTTATCCACAAATGAGTTGTACTTATCAGCAGGGGCCGGCCATATCCAATACGATTTCCCTGAGGTGTTTGTAGGAGAATAATTGTACCATATCCACCTTTCATCAATTTCAGGTGGTGTTAATCGTACTTGTTTGCAGCTACGGGCCCTCCACTATCGATTGCCAGCGTTGCCTTTCTCAATCTACAGGCATAGTTATTTGCATGATAGATCTTCGATTGCTGCAGGTGGGTAGTACTTGTACTTTTGCAGTTGACTGATGTTTAAGTCAATCACACTTGGAAGTCCACTGCGAGTCCCCTGCTGTTAACTTGATGTTTGTTTAAATAATCAAACTTATCACTTATCTTTTGCGTTGTCATTGTACATTTTAGCATTTGGGGTTCTGTTTCCTGTAGTTCAGTTCAAGTCTCTTATTTGTTCAATCCGGATTCAGTTCCCTGATTGTCTGAGCTCTATGCACTTCTGTTCAAGCACTGGTCCTCTGAATTATTGTTCAAGTTAGATGTCCTTTATTGTCCAGGTTTTGTGTACTTTAGTGAAAATTTCGGCAGCATCCCGACGTATCCCCCGTTTGGGGGAAATGTAGGGAGCTGGGCCTTCCCACCACGCTACAAGAGCGTGTATGGTAGGTGTCTTTAGACACCGCGGCCGTACATCTTTCATCCCACCACGCTACAAGAGCGTGTATGGGGTCTTCAACAGTAACCGTACGAGAGCACCAGTGGTTTTCCCTACCACGCTACAAGAGCGTGTATAGGGCTTACCCACCTCGTCGTATGCGTCGCACCGGGCTCCCTCCTACCGTGCTACAAGAGCGCGTATAGGTGGTTCTCCGGTCCGGCGCAAACACCGAAAATGGGATTTTGGGTGATTCCCCGCCTCGTCGTAAGCGCCGCACCGGGTTTCCTCCTACCGTGCTACAAGAGCGCGTATAGGTGGTTTGCCGGTCCGCTGCAAATGACGAGAATAGGGATTTGAGTTAAGAGATTATACCTGAGCGAGGTTGACGGTGCTGATGTCGATGTCGAGGTCGAGGACTGTCCCCACCACACTACAAGAGCGCGTATAGGGCTTACCTGCCTCGTCGTACCTGTTGCACTGGATTCCCCCCCACCGTGTTACAAGAGCGCGTATAGGAGGTCCACCAGCGCATCAAGAGCGTCGAGGACGGGATTTGGGACTTTACCCTACGTGTCGTCGGTGAGGTCGGTGTCAAGGTAAGAGAGGAGTACATTTCTTTATCATTTATTATAACTAATTATAATTAACAAGAATTTTTTATAATTAATAATAATTAAAATAATTAATTATTATTAACGAAATAATCATAATTAATTAAAAATAATTAATTGTTATTAATAAAAAATTAATTATTTTTAATTAAATAATTAATTATAATTAATAGAAATTAATTATAATTAATTAGAAAATTAAAATTAATTACTTAATTATTAATGCAAACTAATTAAGATTAATTAAACATGATTAGTCAACATTATTAATAATTAATTATATTTAATATTAAATAATCATAATAAATTAAAATTAATTCATAATTAATAGAAATAATGATAATTAAGTAGAATTTAGATTTGATTTAAGTAGGATTAGTGAATTTTTTTAAAAAAAAGCTCACAGAGGAATAAACCCTCTGTTTCCTCTCTCTGCTTGCCTTAAGAGGTTGCTGAGCAATCGGATTTACAGGATTTGGCCGAATAAGCACGCGGAAGGGGGAAAGTTACCGTTACACTCAGTGAGCTCCCTCGGTTGCTTCCGATCAAACGCCCTAATCCTTCGATCCAACAGGAAGAGAACGTCGCTGGAGGAGTCGAAGTCGGACGGCTGGGAAGAAGCACACACAAGGAAGAAAGTTGCCTTCACAGCTAGCGAGCTTCTATCGTTGCTTCCGATCGTAATGTCGTAACTTCCGATTCACACAGGAAAGGACCGTCGTCGGGAGAGGCGAAGTCGAACAGCTGGGAGGAGCCGGAGAAGCGACTCGGGCAACCTTCACAGCAGGCGAGCTCTGTTGTTGCTCCCGATCGCAATGTCGTAACTTCCGATTGGCAGGAAGGGAGCGTCGTCGGAAGAGCCGAAGTCGGACAGCAACTAGGAGCCGGAGAAGCGACAACAGAGGAGGCGAAGCAGAACAGCAGCGGAGGAAACTGGGAGGTTTGCGGGAGTAAAAAAAAAGCTTCGCTCCTCATTTCCTTCGGCTTTTAACGACGCAAGGCTGGGGTCGGCTCTTAGCGGAGATCGCGCGACGCATTTAAGATAAACGTGGAATTGGCGGCGTAGACGTGCGGTCATCGTGCGAAGAACGGCGGGGGACATCCCAGCTGCGGGATTTGGGGGATCCTGATTGCGTGGGGTTCGGCGCTACAGGTAAGAGCGACATTTTTTTTTATTTTGTTTCTGTTGTCTACAGTATGTGGGTCAACAAATGCCCCCCAACAAAGGTGGTGTGTGTCTGGAACACGCCACATTTGTTGTGTTGCTGCTTGTCACACATTTTTTTGTAACTTTCCTTCATGCATATAGCACCTTCTTGTCGCCGGTTTCTGATGCATTTTCACTTTCCTTCAAGCAGGAAATGTTTAGCTGGCGCCGATCTGCGGATTTGACCCTTGATGAGCCCAGTGAGGCCGCCATTTGGGAGGCCATTGATAGACATGATCCTCGAGGTGATGCTGACATTCGTGATAGATTGGAGCAGTACGAGGGTATGTTGCGGGGTCGTGACACATTCTGCGGTTTCTTTTCATTTTCGCCCTTGCTTTCAGTTCTCTCACCGGACTCCATAGAATTTGATAATCCTACCGAGTGGGTCACCAGTATCAGATTGCAGTATGGGGAGTACAATCCTGTAGACAGTACCATTGACCAGATTAGCTGGGGCATGCGCGACGTTCTACAGCCAGCAGCTGATATCCTTGAGCCTGTAGGACAGTCGAGATTATTGAGTCATCGTCAGCTACATTCTAAGTCATTAGGGTGGCCGCATGACTCTACAGTTGGGAGGATACAGAGTCCTGCTGCTGGGTACACTTGTTGGTGCAGATATGTTCTGAGGGCCCACAGATACACACTTCAGGAGGCCGGCATTTATGAGGCTTTATACGCCTCTCTGTTTGATTTTGGACGGATTCCTTCTTCTTGGGCCCGCGGATTGGTGGAGTTTTGGGACAGTGGCAGCAGTACCTGTTGGGTAGGGCCAGAGGAGTTGACAGTGACACTTTCAGATTTACAGACTGTATCAGGATTACCCGTTGTTGGAGGCTATTTTGAGGAGTGTATTCCTCCTGACGCAGAGTTGTTTCGTAGGGTGCCTTCAGCAGATGGAGGCAGGAGGGGCAGACTAGCTCTTCCAAATGTCTACCCAGCACTTCTCCAGCATTACCGTCAGGTGTACACATCTTCTGATCTGTCGACACGTGCCGGAGCTGCTATGCCAGTGGACACCTGGATTCGTAGTTTTCTTTTGGACAGTTGCTTGTCTACCACTGTTGCATCACTGCATGATCCTTTTGAGCTTGGCCTACAACCTGGGGTTTTATTGTCAGAGGATACTGCAGAGCCTTCTTCAGTTGGTTGTAGGTCTCCTGCATTACCGGGTATAGATGAGGATTTACTTTTGGCGGGGTTCTTAGCTACGTGACTGTGTACTTTTGTTCTTCCACTCAGAGTTGGATCTGTACGCTGTAGTGTTTTCCTAGCAGCCAGTCAGCTTTCCCAGGGGCAGCGCCTTTCTCTGGCTCCGCCAGTGCTTGCTAGGATTTATAGGGCCCTCTGCACAGCTTCTGAGGCGACCTCCCTTGAGCTGCGAGGTCTGGTTTTACCGTGGCACTACTTGTATGGCTGGATTCATCTACATATCCGAGGTGCTTTTTCGTGTTTGGAGTGCCCTCAGTACTTCTTGGAGAGGGGATACCCGACAATTATGCAGTTGACACAGGCCTCCTCTACCTTGGAGTCAGAGCGGGTACGACTTTTCTTCTTTGCTCCGCACCTGGTTGTAGACCGTTTCGCTATTGTTCATCAGCCAGACGTTGTTGGTTTGCCATCTTACTTGAGGGAGCAGGTTATTACGGATGGACTTGATAGACGGAGGAGATGTGTTCTTTTACAGAGTAGGGGCACCTTGAGAGTAGCTGAGTATTTTGTCAGCATACGCCCGGGTTGGTTATGTCATCGTTCTGGCAATATCGTGATATTGGAGGGATATCAGCCGAACAGAGTTGCTCGCCAGTTCGGCTTCTCCCAGGCTACAGCATATGATGGACGGCCGCTTATTCCTGGGGTAGCCGATACTAGACACACTGACGTAGTTCCTCAGGAGGCCCGTTTATATGCAGCTTCTGCAGTGTGGTTGCATCTGCTGAGATTTGGTACTGGTTCTACTTTTCGTATAGCTCCTTCCCACAGTCATACTGGTGTTAGTTACACGCACTTGACCTGGGTACGACTCTCTTTTGCCCCTTTTCTAGAGCGCGGTGCCCGGATGTACGAGCGCCAAGTACACACTTTGGGGTTACCGAGGGGACGGAGATCCTCACGAGGCTTTTTGCGGATCAGGGATGATAGAGGTAATTTCTTTGTTAATTCTCTTGTTAACCTTTATCCTGTTGACTGGTTATTTAGTTTTGTATCTTCTCTTGATTTTGGTGCAGGGAGGCACAGTGAGAGCCATACTGCTACTGAGAGTACTGCGCCCTCTCCTGTTAGGGCACGAGTTACAGATCCTGCTCCACACCGCACCGAGGCACCTCGGTCTTCTCGCGGGCGTTCTGGTTCCCGACGTACTGAGCCTTCCTTTACTTTTGCAGACCCGGTAGCTAGTTCCGTGCCAGAGCACTTTCTTACTCCTGAGGAGGCATCAGCGGATCCTCGGTTGTCAGACTTTTCAGGGTATAGTGCTCCTGATTCCTCTACATATTTCAGCTTTCAAGTGGATCCATATGGGTCATTTTGGCCCGGAGAGGCGTTTGGAGAGAGACCTATTTGGCCTGGTGAGTCATCAAGAGCTGGTGCAGCTTTACCTGAGGAGCCTCCTGTCGTACCGCCGTACACACCTACGGTCTTAGACTTAGTACCAGTAGCAGTAGCACCTCACTCCGAGGCACTTCCCAGTGGCCTTTCCAGCTCCTACCCTGAGGCCCATCCCAGTGACTTTGCTAGCTCCTCTTCAGGTATGCTGTTATTTATATTTTAATTCCATATCTCACACTTTCTCTCTCTTTTTATTTGTTGCTTGTGGACTTTCTTGTAGTGCCTGCGGGGGCAGACTATGTATCAGAGATCCGCTGTCACGCTCCTGTAGCTTCTGACCCTTGGCATGGAGATATGTACGGTCACTGTACGAACTTTCTTCATGACTTGATAGCCCGAGTGGACCCTGGATCACCTGACTCCATGGGACAGTTCACTTCTACTGCAAACTACACCCTTGGTTTACTAGCGCAGCTTGGGTTAGAGACTTCAGAGATGCAGTACTGGGAGACCTTATGCAGAGAGACTGAGTTTTACATCAAGAGGTTGCAGTCTCTTTCCATTATGCGCACCAGGGTTTCTTTGATAGAGTTACAGGAGAAGGTTGATAGATGCCGTGCAGCGGCAAATGTGGCCCGAGATGAGTTTGATAGGAGCACTGAGGCTCTTAGGAGGCACCGAGAGAGCTCATCCAGCATGGCTAGCGAGATTGAGGGGTTGACTTCTCGCGTGAGGGACCTCTGGAGGGACATCAAGGGAGTGATGTCTCGCAAGTCAGACCTTCAGGAGGGGCACGATCGACGTGAGCGGCTCATTAGGAGGGAGGAGCAGCGCAACCAGATGTTACACCAGGCACTGCAGGCCGCTGAGACTGCACTGACTCGTGCTACAGAGGAGCTGCACACCGCTGAGACTGAGTACCAGGTTTTGGCTGAGGTTACTTCACAGTTGGGGGATTTACGTGCTCGTCTCCCTTGATGTACTTTTTTCTTTTTTGATCTTTTCATGAGATGTACTCCGCCACTTCCTGTATGGATTGTATTTTGTTTATATGGTATTTTATGGTGATTATATGTAGCACTTTCTGCGCTTCCTCTGTCTCTCTCTTTCTTTTTTTTATAAAGTTTTAAATATTTATTTGGGAATTTCGGCACGCAGCGCGATATCGACTCAAATAAATATTTAAATGCCCCCAGTCCTTAGGGCCACTCGTGGGTGTCATTCAGGATACCCCTTCTGTAGTCTTGGCTGGAGTCCTAAGATTTCGGCTCCTTCAGCTCCGTGCTTTGTGCGACAGACTCGGTGAAGGATTTGTATATTTTGACTTAAACTGGTAGTACCAGATGTATATAGTATTCTGGCCCCTGACCTATCAGGAAGACTCCAATCTGGGCCATTCAAGTTCATCAGACTAGGAAAGCTAGGATTTAATGACTCTTTATCATTTTAGCTGCTGAAACGGGGGTTCCACTACTACGGCCTTTCTTTTGGCTTGTTGAGTAGACGGAGCTGCCAGCGACTCGGCCACATCTTGGCTTGTTGAGTCCGACCTCATACACCCATTCAGGCTTCAGATTTGAGTCATGAAGAAATGCACTCTCCCAAGCTGAGTTTACTGAAGCTTGCAGATTTAAAGTCAACCTTCATGGTTGCAGGTTTAAGAACCGATGAAAACCTGGTAACTATATTGGTTGGAAGTATATCCTTCCCGTCATAATTTTGACTTTCCAATCAATCAGGGAGACCTCGTGGGCTACTACTACTAAAACTTATCGAGTTAAATAAGCCTTTGTACTTCTTGCGATCCTTATCGTCGAGTTAACGAAGTGGGGGTTCCGCTACTACGGCCTTTCTTTTGGCTTGTTGAGTAGACGGAGCTGCCAGCGACTCGGCCACATCTGGGCTTGTTGAGTCCGACCTAGTACACCCTATTCGAACTTTGAGTTTCAGGATGCAGAAAGACTTATGCTGCTCTAGCTCGACTTATTGAAGCGTGTAACCACGAGAGCCTTCTTTTCTTGACCTTCGAAGTTCTGAGGTACTAGGGAAGGTGATGTCCAAAATATTTTGGACCACCAGTAGCATTTATTTAGGGATCTCGGCATGAAGCGCGATGTCAAGCCAAATAAATACCAGAATTTTTCTTATCTTGTAAGAAAGAAATTTATATTTCTTGATTTTAAATATTTATTTGGGGCTTTCAGCATGCAGCGCGATGTCAACCCAAATAAATATTTAAAATGCCCCCAACCTTGTGGGGGATTTTAATGGGGTACTTGAAATATCTCCTTGTACTATAAGGGCGTTTCAAGAAAGTACGCATATACACTATCAAAGATATATATAATATTTCCACTATTACATGATACATTAAGCACAAAATTTTAATCTCTATGCATAGTATTTCATCAAGTATCGACCATTGATTGGTGGCATAGGCCTTTGACCATCCAAATTGATCAATTGATAAGCTCCACCTTGGTACACCTTTTCGATGACGAAAGGTCCTTCCCAGTTGGATACAAATTTACCACCAATTTTTCGATGTGGGATGATTGGCCTTCTCTGTACCAGGACCAATTCTCCTTCTTGAAACGTACGATGGCGCACCATTCGATCAAAGGACTTTTTCATTCTTGCTCGGTAAAGCTCCAAGTTCTGTTGAGCTTGTAATCTGACTTCGTCAAGTGAATCGAGCTCCTCCAGTCTCAACTGAGCATTTTGTTCTCGAGTAATCTCATTCTGGATGGCAACTCGGAGTGATGGTAATTCAACTTCTAGAGGCAATACTGCTTCGACTCCAAACACCAGTGAGTAAGGAGTGGCTTTGGTCGGTGTTTTATAGGTTGTGCGATAAGCCCATAATGCCTCTGACATCTTTGTATGCCACTCTCTTTTATTCTTGGTGAGAATCTTCTTTAACAATTTCACCAGTGTCTTGTTGAAGGCCTCTGCCAATCCATTTGCTCTTGGATAGTAAATTGAGGAATATCGCCAATCGATCTTATGTCGATCGATGAATTTATTGATCTTAGTGCTTTTGAAAGCCGCACCATTATCGGAAATGATGCGACGTTGTACACCGAATCTGTAGACAATATTATGGGTAAAGAAATTGATTACATGTTCAGATGTGACCTCTTTGAATGGAGCCGCTTCTGCCCACTTAGAAAAGTAGTCGGTCGCTGCCAAAATGAAGCGGTGTCCTCCTGATGATGGTGGGTCTATTGGCCCGATTATATCAGTACCCCAACATTCGAACGGCCAGGATGCTATCGTAGGGTGCAGTGGATTTGGTGGTTGATGTATAACATCACCATGAATCTGACACTCATGGCACCTCTTAGCATGATCAATACAGTCTTTTACCATTCTTGGCCAATAGTAACCCATTCTTTTGATTTTAATGGCCATTTTAGGACCTGATTGATGCGCTCCACAAAGGCCTTCGTGAACTTCTACTATCACCTTGCCAGCTTCTTTAGTCCCTAGGCACCTTAGCCACATTTGATCGAAAGCACGCCGATACAACGTGTTGTTGACAAACGCGTATCGTAGTGCTCTCTTTCTAATTTGAGCCGCTAGTGACTTATCTGCCGGTAGTTTACTTTCTTTGAAGTAATCAATGAAAGGCTGTCTCCAGTCATCTTCTTCTTCTACATCTAGACAATGCTGCCATGGTTCCGAAGCTTGACTAGCCTTTCGTCTTCTTTTAGGAACTTGATTTTCTTTAAGTTGATCTTCAAGCTCAACTGGTTGGGGAGGTTTAGGATCAACCGGAGCTGTATCCTGCTGGGTTGAATCTGGTATTCCCTCTGCCTGAGGGAATTGTAGTAGTGCTGGCTCTAAGACCCGTCGACTGTGCACCATAATCATTATAGGCCATTCATTATCCATATTCGCCATTTCTTTAGCTAGTTTAGCTAGGCAGTCGGCTTTACTATTTTGGGCTCAGGGGACTCGTGCTAATTTAATGATCGGGATTTGCTTCATAAGCTCGAGAACTCGCCGATGGAATAGGCCAACTCGAACTTGGTGATTTTGTAAATCCCCAGTACTTGGTTTACAACGAGTTGAGAATCTCCAAATATTTGGAGATTTTGAATTCCGACATTGATTGCAATTTCTAGTCCTGCAATTAGAGCTTCATACTCAGCCTCATTATTGGTTCGAGGCTCAGTCAAGCTAAATGAGAATCTCATTACGCCTCCCTCAGGTGATACGAAAATGAGACCGATTCCAGCTTGAGCTTTTTCTAGATTTGGAGGTCGAGCGCGCTTAATCGATGATGCTCCATCAAAGTACATTTCCCATACTTGTAGCTTTTCATCTTCTTCGACGCTCATGATCTGCTCGTCAGGAAGATCGTCATTGAGTGGTGAATCAGCAGGGATAGGATGCGCAGCAAGAAAGTCTGCTAACACCTGACCTTTTACCGCTTTTTGTGGGACATATGTGATATCAAATTGCAGGAGCAATACTGCCCACCTGGCTAAACGACCTGTCAACGCTGGTCTTGTCATCAAGAATTTCAGCGGATCGATCTTTGATATCAAAGTAATTTTGTGAGAGAGCATATAGTGACGGAGTTTTTGAACTGCAAAAATTAACGCCAAGCAATGTTTCTCGATAGGAGAATAATGTATCTCCGCTCCAATCAACCTTCGACTGATGTAGTACAGCGCACTCTCTTTACCTTCTTCATTATGCTGAGCTAATAATGCTCCGAGGGACTCTTCTAGTGCTGCAGTATATAGTATAAGAGGCTTCCCCGAAACTGGTGCCGCAAGAATGGGCGAATTTAACAAATATCTTTTGATGCTGTCAAATGCTTCCTGGCACTCAGCATCCCACTTGAAGTGGACATCTTTCTTCATTAGCTTTGAGAACGGCTGGCACCTACCCGACAGATTTGATATGAATCGTCGAATGAAAGCCAGTTGTCCTTGCAAGGAGCGAAGTTGTCGAAGGTTCTTGGGGGGCGGCATCTCCATAATCGCCTTAATCTTGTTGGGATCGACTTCGATTCCTCGATGGCGAATGACATACCCCAAAAATTTACCAGAGGAAACCCCAAAAGCACACTTAAGGGGATTCATCTTCAAATCATACTTCCTGATCCTTTCAAATACAATCCTCAGGTCATTTAAGTGATCCTTTCGGTCTATGCTCTTGACGACCAAATCATCTACGTAGCACTCGAGCTTCTGATGAATTAGCTCATCAAAAATATGTGTCATCGCCCGTTGGTAGGTGGCGCCGGCATTTTTAAGGCCGAAGGGCATGACCGTGTAGCAGAAAATGCCGATGGGCGTTCTAAAGGATGTATGCTTTTCATCTTCAGGCGCCATCTTGATCTGATTGTATCCTGATGATCCATCCATGAAAGAGAACATGTCATGGTTTGATGTGGTGTCAACCAGTAGTTCTGATACAGGGAGCGGAAAGTCATCTTTTGGGCACGCTTTGTTAAGGTCCCTGAAATCAATACAGATGCGGATCTGGCCATTCTTCTTCTTTACGGGGACAATATTTGCTATCCAATCAGCATACTTTTCTTCACGAATAAATCCTGCCTCTATGAGCTTCTTTGTTTCTGCAATCACCTGTTCTTCAATCTCCAATCTCATTCTCCTTGGAGCTTGTTTGACTGGTGTTGCATCTGGCTTGATGGCTAATCTGTGAACTGCTACGTCAGGGGATAAGCCGGGCATTTCAGCGTATGTCCAGGCAAAGCAGTCCCTGAATTCACAGAGGAGCTTTTTTATTTCTTCAACCTGCACTTCGGACAAGAGAGCACTAATGAGGGTTGGGCGAGGGTCTTCTTCAGTCCCTAAATTGACTTCTTTCAGTTCATCCCTGAGGTATTTCATACATTGATGAAGTGTTGATGGAACAATACCATACTCATGTAACCACGGGCGACCTAAAAGCGCCTTAAATGAGGTATCTGCATCAATCACATGAAATTTGGCATCTGTATGAAGTTCTCCAAATGTGAGAGAAAGTGTAAATGATCCCAGTCTTCTGCCCTTTCTCATTGAAGCCGTGCACCATTAATTTCTCTGGTCCGAGATGCTACACATCAAGGCACAGCGATCTCAATGCCTTCAAGCTTATGAGATTTACGGAGGACCCAGGATCGATCAAAATTCGACTGATCACCATGTCGTCGCTTTCTGCCGTGACGTACAGGGGGCGATTATGATCCGCTGTTCCGAGCATCATATCGTCTTCAGTGAAAGTGATTATTGGCTCATTCCGAGCTTGTAACACCTCCGTTAGATTGCGCTCAGCAAAATATGCCTCATATCTTTCGGGCTCCTTGAGGGCCTGAATTAAAGTCTCCCGAAGGTCTTTAGACATTATAAGGGCGTCATATATGCTGAGTTGTGCTGGGATCTTCCTTAGATGAGATAAGATATTATAATCTATCCCCTTAGCTGGAGCCTTTTCCTTCTCAAGATCTTCAGTGATAATATCTTCATTGATAACTATGTTCTTCCCCTTGTCTTTATTAAGGACTCCCTTCTTTGGTGGAGGCGGCAACACTTTACCGCTTCTTAATTGCACTTGTGCTATCTCGTCTGGCGCAGACTCGTTTGATGGAGCATCCTCTTCAGAGCCAGCCATCATAGCATCCGGAGACTCATTTTTAGGTTCAGAATCACCCTCCAGTCTCACGTATCCCATCTGTGACGCTATATCATGATCGGACTCGTTCTCATTTGGGAAGTACAGATCCTCTTCCGAACTATAGTCCATTGATGACACCACCAGACAAGTTTCAGAAGCTGTTTCTTTGACATATTTTTCTTTCGTTGTAGCCGTTGAGGTTATCGAAATGACCTGGCAAATTTCTACAGGAAGAGAATCTTCACCAGCCTCTTCTACTTCTGCCACCTTAAGTTCCGACATAAAGTCAGCGAGCTTAATGGGACGTCTTACAGTCTGGTAATATTCATCTAAACTGTCAATAACCCTTTGAGTTGTTGTCTTTTTCTCCTTAGGCTTCTTCAATTTGGTTCTTCTCTTGGAAGACTTTGCTTTGCCAGATTTTGAAAAATTAGCTCGGTTGAGGTGATGTTTCGAAGTAGATGCTTGTGCCGCAGGTAGACCCTTCAAATCTAGCATCGGCTCAGTACGAGATTTCCACTTCACTCCTGGAACTCCTTCGAGCTGTTTCAACATTCTTACAGTCTTCTTGGAGATTGCAGTCTCCCACTGTTCATCTTGGGTTGGCTTCTTTTTGTCTATTCTTTCTTCAGTCGGGGGTACGGAAGAGGACGTAACCATCCGAGTGAATTCCTTCTTGGAATGAATTAACACATTATCTGACAATGTCAACTCCCCCATTTTGTACTTCTTTTCCAACCAATCTTTGAAGACATAGCAGTCTTCAATTGGGTGGCTAATTACCCGGTGATAAGGACAGTAATTTGGGTTGCTACTATGTTTGGATTCTTCAGGTCTTTTACATTCTGGTAGCTCTAAACCAGCTTTGAGTGCCTGTCGAAATAGCTTAGCAACGCTTTCCCTCTTGAACGAATATTCTTTATTCATCTTCTCCTTGAGGGATGGGAACGTTCTGTCACCAAATCCCACTGCTTGTCTTGGACGCTCTCCTCCATCCTGAAAGGTTCGGGGTTTATCATTTCCACCAAGCACCAATTTTGGTTGAAGATTAGGATTGTGAGCCTGTTTTGATTTATCTTCGTATTGCATTGGCTGCTTTCCCTTATCCACATTATGTATTGCTTGTTTACCTTTATCAACAGCATATTCCCCCTGTCTTCTCTTATCAGGCCTGGAAGAGAATATGGAACAAGCTTCAAATTTCCTGGCATCAGGCACTTTGGCCTTTTTGGGCTTATCGGGGAAGTTTTCTGATTTTGACAAGTTTAACTTCTCAAATTTTGCCACCCTATCCAACAGATCTTGGAAGGTAGTGATGGAAGCCATGCATAAGAAGGGCTGCATCTTATCATCAATATTCCCCATTAATAATTGAACTGCATGCTCTTCTTCTAGCTGCTGTTCACACTTCATGCTGAGATTACGCCAACGTGTTATGTATTTCGTTACCGACTCATCCTTTCTCCTTTTATCTAAGGCGAGATCAGCGATGGTGGTCTTTTCCGTCGCACTGGCGAACCTTTTTACGAATGAAGCTTCTAATTCCGCGAACATCTTTAAAGAATCATTCGGTAATTCGGCGTACCACTCAAAAGCAGTTCCAGTCAAGCTACTGACGAATTGCCGGAATAATAAAGCATCATTGCCTCCCGTATTCCCACAGGTGGCTTTAAACTGTGCCAGATGCTGTCTGGGATTTTTGTTTCCATCGAAAGTGTAGAACTTTGGTACGGAATATCCTTTTGGATACGGTACCTGGTCGTACTCCGCTGGGTACGGGCGTCCTTTTCCCACTAGCTTCTCTGCTTGTTCAGCAGCTATGATGGCTTTAATTTTCTCAGTAATCAGACCTTCCAACTGCGCTGACGTCACAGGTTCAGATACACTTGCCGCATTTTGTGGAGTGCGTTGGCGGTCATTGTCGTTGGCCTCATTTCCGCCTTCAGGCACACCCTTCACTCCTGAGGTTTGGGGCACTTGGGGATTTGGCAGATTCGCTGGAGCACTGCTTATAGCTTGGTTGATGGGTTGAGCTGGTGTAGGACCTACAGAAGTGGCCTTCTGCATCATCTCCATCATTGTTGTCATCTGCGTCATCATCTCAGACATTTTTTCATTTAATTGAGAGATTTCTTTGTCCTTTGCCCGCATTTGTCGTCTCACTTGCCTTCTCATCTCTGCAAGGGTGATGGTTTCGGCGGAAAAAGGATTCTCTTCAACTTCTTCTTCTTCTTCAGAGGAGCGAACACTTCTGTTCGTTATAGATCCAGCCTTATAGCGACGTCGGTATACTTGTCTAACCGGCGGCTGTTGATTATCATCATCTTCGCCATCCTCATAGTAGGCTTCATCAACGTGGCTTACCATGTGGACCACCTCGATTTCCATAGTACCTTCATCATATTCTCCTTCAGATCCTTCTTTTTGTACCTGAATTTCTGAAAGCATCGCCACTGGATTTCTGGCTCTTGGTCTGGGATAAGTACTTCGATTCGTGGACTATGATCAAAGTAGACTCCCTCTTTGGCCGGGATAGGTGAATGACGGGATCCCTTGGAGGACTCCCCAAGGTGTCGACCATCATCATAACTGTCATTATGAGCCTTCTTTTGGGTCCATCTCTGACTATTTCGATTGGCAGGGGCGGATCTCCGGGAAACTTCTCCGGATGTCACGCCTGGAGTTTATATTTCTTCAATCATTTTCTCCTTTCGAGGCTTCGGCCTCCAGACTTGCTTGCCTTTCCACTGGGCCCTTTCGGCGGTGGATTCCTGGACACGAGGTCCAAGTGTCACACCCCGATGTGCTCTCCGTGGAATATGCTGTTGTTGTCCTCTTCTTACTGTTATCACAACAGATGATAACCTGTCTCTGGGAGGGGTCCTCCTTGTCTCAATAAATGGTGGCCTCTGAAATTTCTTCTTCATCAGGCCCTTATCTTTGACTGTCTTCAGTACTCGATGCACTCGGGCAGATAAACGTTCGGGCTCTCTTGTCCTCTGAGGGGCAGGAGCTTCTGGATGACGCTCCCAGAAAGACTGTTTCAGCTCTCCAGTAGAGCTATTCCTTCTCACCCACCTCAGGTTAGCAAACCTGTTTCGTGTTGGGACATCAGTCTCTGGCTCTCGGGCTGGTAGGTTGGAGGGATGTACTGGTACTGGCAGCTGTTGAGCACGCAGCTCTGCGTTTCTCTTCCTCCTCTGCCTTCGAGTGAGCTTTCCCCTAGATGAGGAAGCTTCAACATCATACTTTCCAAATGCAACAGGCTCTTTGGGCAGGGCGGTGGTGTTTGCAGTCACCACTGAAATTTTTCTTCCGCCAACAACCCTTTTGGCAGTCAGGGTTTCAGGCTGAGACAATCTTTCAAACACAGAGACTCTTCCTTGGGCAACATCCCTGGTAGTAGCTCGGGGTGCTGGCAGATGCGCACGTTGTACAGTAGTCTTTGTAGAATGAGACCTTGCAGAAGGCTCTTCAGAACTTATACCGTATACAGGAACGGCTGCAGCCCTTGCAGTAGCTGCTGAGAATTCAAGCCCACCAAAGTGAATTGTGGCTCCAGTATTTCCAGTATTGATGACAGTGTTTGCCAGCTGGATCCTGGCTCCTCGTCCCAGATGGACAGTAATCGGGGTGTCCTGCATTTCCATTCTACATAAATAAAAGGCAGGGGTTAGTAATCAAAATTGATACATCACCCCACACTTTCAAATAACAGAAATTACGCAGAACCAATAATAGAAGCAGGAAAATTAAAATAGAGTTAAAACCCTGCTCATCAAATCTTCGATGAAGATTTTAAAATGTTGATTTTCAAGAAATTTGAAAAATTTTAGCCCATATTAATTTGCTTGTTACTATAGCCTATGAATGGCTAGCCAGAGATGGAAAGAGAAACCAATCCCCAGTGGAGTCGCCAGAAATCTGTGGGCTCCGAAAATTCGGCCCCGGCCTCCGCCCGACTTTTGTTGCTTTGAGGGGGGAGTTTTAACGAACTAAGTTCCGGGGTAAATTTTGGAAGGCAGATGAGATAGTAGATTAGATACTACCCAGAGATTTCGCCCTTATTTTGCGAGGACTTTATGATCTGAGTTCTGGTTTCCTATAGGCGCAAGCCCCTATAGTTAATTACCCCTCCCGGTAACGAGAGAGAACTTTCGATTAAGGCTAATCATCAATCAGATACGTAGAAATACGTGTATCTGGCATATAGTAGCAGCATGGGTTTAGGATGTTGAAATTGGAGAGTTTGGAGATTTGGTATTTAGAATAGAAATTTCACCATCTTGCACTTAAAGCGGATGGTGGGGGAATGGGTGATGGACCCGATCAAGATCCCATGGTTCCGTCGTCCCGGGACATCGTGGTCCCTGGTCTACTTAGTCAGAGGAGGTAGTCGACCCAACCTGACAGAAGGATCCTTGTCGGCAGCCATGGGTTACTTCGTCCAAGGGTACCTTGTACACCTGGGGTGGGTGCTTGTCTAAGGGGACAAATTTGAATCCACCTTAACTAACAGAGGGCTTTGTGCCCTATCGACCATATCCTGTTGATTTATATCTCAAGGATTTGATGCCATTGAGGAGCATACGGGCTCTGGCCATGACCATAATATAATGGTGCCTTTTGGCGGCGACCACCTGGTTCAGAGGGCCCCGAGTCATAACCGTTTATCCTGCAGTGCCATTTGGAGGCGAAAACTGCCGGTTAGAGGACTCGTACCACGTCCTTGCTGGCAAGAGATTGTTGAGAATGAATCCTAGTAATATTTTCGACCAGGCATTAACTTTCTGTGAGCTGAAGTAAATTTTAATTTATCCACCTCGATAAACTGTTGCGGAGGGTGGATGAATTTTGCTTTGAGTGTTTGATGGTTTAATTTCAATTTCAAATATTGAGATTTGAATGAATTTGGGAATTTCTTATGGAGCTTTGGAGTTTTTGGTATTTGAAATGATCTGTGTGGACCCCTCCGGTTGAGATTTTCATTCAACACGTCCATCATCGGGGTGCAAGGGGTTGTTTGTATTTATAGGTTAAACCTTGTCGACTCTATCAAGCTGTCGATAGAGGATCGGGTTTCGTAGGCTTTATGCCTTTATAAGTGAATTCTCTTGATTATAGGCCTTGAAGGCCTAATATGAACGTATAAAATAAATATTTCGGTCGACCTCGCGACCGTATAAACATTTTATAGTTCGAGCCGTGTCAACTCCTATCTACCTGAATAGAAGGATCGGGCTCGAATTTGAATTCACTTATTGACCCGCGCAGCATCCCTAGACGTCACGTGTGTACCAATAACACGCTCGTCGGGGCCCATGCGGGTGTTTGTCATTAGATATACTTCACATGATATGATTATAGTGTCAAATGATATACTAGAGTAAAACCCTCTGCTTATACAACAGGATGATTTGGAGTACAATAGCAATGTCAAATGGCATACTAGAGTGAAACCCTCTGCTTATACAGCAAGAGGATTTGAAAATAGAATAGCAGTGTCAGGTGACACTAGAGTGAAACCCTCTGCATTTATAGCAGGAGGTTTTGGAGATAGAATAGCAGTGTCAGATGACGCTAGAGTGAAACCCTCTGCTGCATTTGTAGCAGGAGGTTTTGGAGATAGAATAGCAGTGTCAGATGACACTAGAGTGAAACCCTCTGCATTTGTAGCAGGAGGATTTGGAAATAGAATAGCAGTGTCAGATGACACTAGAGTGAAACCCTCTGCTGCATTTGTAGCAGGAGGTTTTGGAGATAGAATAGCAGTGTCAGATGACGCTAGAGTGAAACCCTCTGCTGCATTTGTAGCAGGAGGATTTGGAAATAGAATAGCAGTGTCAGATGACACTAGAGTGAAACCCTCTGCATTTGTAGCAGGAGGATTTGGAAATAGAATAGCAGTGTCAGATGACGCTAGAGTGAAACCCTCTGCTGCATTTGTAGCAGGAGGGGTGTCCGGCTGGTGGTTACTAGCGCTAGATGCACATGATTTTATTTTGGGTTCTGTTGGCGTCTTCTGTTTACTTGTACGAAGGTTACAAATTCGGCGGTGTGGCATCACGCTTTAGTAACCCGTGACCTCTTACTACCGATTCCCTGTTCTTGCTTACAGGTAAATCATAGTTTCGTCACCTGATTACCACAATATACCTCCTTATTCTGTTGTAGACTCCCTTTTCCATCCACCGGGAATCGGGTCTATGACTCACATAGGAATCAATAAGCTGCTCTTTCATTCTGGCATCATCTCTTGAAGAGACTTTGAAACACCAGGAAGTTTAGTTCGAATTTGTTCAAACATCTCTTCCATCTAAAAAGAAACTTTGGAACACCAGGAAGTTTAGTTCGAATTTGTTCAAACATCTCTTCCATTTTTTACAGGAGATGTCCCTAATGCTGGTCGACTCTGCTTGAGAAGTCAACTGGTATTCCTACTCATCACATGCCCTTGTATACATTTGTGCCCACAGGGGTTCTCCATGATCACAACGTACCCGCTGTTGTTATCCACAAATGAGTTGTACTTATCAGCAGGGGCCGGCCATATCCAATACGATTTCCCTGAGGTGTTTGTAGGAGAATAATTGTACCATATCCACCTTTCATCAATTTCAGGTGGTGTTAATCGTACTTGTTTGCAGCTACGGGCCCTCCACTATCGATTGCCAGCGTTGCCTTTCTCAATCAACAGGCATAGTTATTTGCATGATAGATCTTCGATTGCTGCAGGTGGGTAGTACTTGTACTTTTGCAGTTGACTGATGTTTAAGTCAATCACACTTGGAAGTCCACTGCGAGTCCCCTGCTGTTAACTTGATGTTTGTTTAAATAATCAAACTTATCACTTATCTTTTGCGTTGTCATTGTACATTTTAGCATTTGGGGTTCAGTTTCCTGTAGTTCAGTTCAAGTCCCTTGTTTGTTCAATCCGGATTCAGTTCCCTGATTGTCTGAGCTCTATGCACTTCTGTTCAAGCACTGGTCCTCTGAATTATTGTTCAAGTTAGATGTCCTTTATTGTCCAGGTTTTGTGTACTTTAGTGAAAATTTCGGCAGCATCCCGACGTATCCCCCGTTTGGGGGAAATGTAGGGAGCTGGGCCTTCCCACCACGCTACAAGAGCGTGTATGGTAGGTGTCTTTAGACACCGCGGCCGTACATCTTTCATCCCACCACGCTACAAGAGCGTGTATGGGGTCTTCAACAGTAACCGTACGAGAGCACCAGTGGTTTTCCCTACCACGCTACAAGAGCGTGTATAGGGCTTACCCACCTCGTCGTATGCGTCGCACCGGGCTCCCTCCTACCGTGCTACAAGAGCGCGTATAGGTAGTTCTCCGGTCCGGCGCAAACACCCAAAATGGGATTTTGGGTGATTCCCCGCCTCGTCGTAAGCGCCGCACCGGGTTTCCTCCTACCGTGCTACAAGAGCGCGTATAGGTGGTTTGCCGGTCCGCTGCAAATGACGAGAATAGGGATCTGAGTTCAGAGATTATACCTGAGCAAGGTTGACGGTGCTGATGTCGATGTCGAGGTCGAGGACTGTCCCCACCACGCTACAAGAGCGCGTATAGGGCTTACCTGCCTCGTCGTACTTGTTGCACTGGATTCCCCCCCACCGTGCTACAAGAGCGCGTATAGGAGGTCCACCAGCGCATCAAGCGCGTCGAGGACGGGATTTGGGACTTTACCCTACGTGTCGTCGGTGAGGTCGGTGTTAAGGTAAGAGAGGAGTACATTTCTTTATCATTTATTATAACTAATTATAATTAACAAGAATTTATTATAATTAATAATAATTAAAATAATTAATTATTATTAACGAAATAATCATAATTAATTAAAAATAATTAATTGTTATTAATAAAAAATTAATTATTTTTAATTAAATAATTAATTATAATTAATAGAAATTAATTATAATTAATTAGAAAATTAAAAGTAATTACTTAATTATTAATGCAAACTAATTAAGATTAATTAAACATGATTAGTCAACATTATTAATAATTAATTATATTTAATATTAAATAATCATAATAAATTAAAATTAATTCATAATTAATAGAAATAATGATAATTAAGTAGAATTTAGATTTGATTTGAGTAGGATTAGTGAATTTTTTAAAAAAAAAGCTCACAGAGGAATAAACCCTCTGTTTCCTCTCTCTGCTTGCCTTAAGAGGTTGCTGAGCAATCGGATTTACAGGATTTGGCCGAATAAGCACGCGGAAGGGGGAAAGTTACCGTTACACTCAGTGAGCTCCCTCGGTTGCTTCCGATCAAACGCCCTAATCCTTCGATCCAACTGGAAGAGAACGTCGCTGGAGGAGTCGAAGTCGGACGGCTGGGAAGAAGCACACACAAGGAAGAAAGTTGCCTTCACAGCTAGCGAGCTTCTGTCGTTGCTTCCGATCGTAATGTCGTAACTTCCGATTCACACAGGAAAGGACCGTCGTCGGGAGAGGCGAAGTCGAACAGCTGGGAGGAGCCGGAGAAGCGACTCGGGCAACCTTCACAGCAGGCGAGCTCTGTTGTTGCTCCCGATCGCAATGTCGTAACTTCCGATCGGCAGGAAGGGAGCGTCGTCGGAAGAGCCGAAGTCGGACAGCAACTGGGAGCCGGAGAAGCGACAACAGAGGAGGCGAAGCAGAACAGCAGCGGAGGAAACTGGGAGGTTTGCGGGAGTAAAAAAAAAGCTTCGCTCCTCATTTCCTTCGGCTTTTAACGACGCAAGGTTGGGGTCGGCTCTTAGCGGAGATCGCGCGACGCATTTAAGATAAACGTGGAATTGGCGGCGTAGACGTGCGGTCATCGTGCGAAGAACGGCGGGGGACATCCCAGCTGCGGGATTTGGGGGATCCTGATTGCGTGGAGTTCGGCGCTACAGGTAAGAGCGACATTTTTTTTTTATTTTGTTTCTGTTGTCTACAGTATGTGGGTCAACACATATCTTAACACTCTTTTGGATATTTGCGAAGAGGTAGATTTATCCTCTGGAAACCTACCATCTTTGAAATATGTAATGAATGGTTCCCTCCAATCATTCTCATCTGATATGTGCAAGTTTTCGGGTGTTTCTTTTCCTTCATCAACTTGTAAGGAGGCCGGAGATAATGGATGTCTATTTTGGATAGTTATAATAATTGGATCCTCTTAGGAATTTATCATTTCTTTAGTCAGCTTTGCCAACGCATCGGCCTTGCTGTTTTCACCACGTGTAATTCTAATTAGGGTTACCTCGAGGATTTGTTCCAGGAGTTTCAAAGCATACTCATGATACGAGATTAGCTCGGGTTTATTAATTTTAAAAGCACTTGCTATTTGCTTAATTACAAGTTAAAAATCTTCATATATATATATATATATATATATATATATATATATATATAGAGAGAGAGAGAGAGAGAGAGAGTTTCTGAATTTGCATATTAATTGCAAGCTCGAAACCCACTATTAGAGCTTTATATTCAGTTTCATTATTAGTGCCGGGTTTTGTCAAGCTATAGGAGTATCGAAGTATACCGCCTTATAGGGTTATGAATATAAGGTTGATGCCCACCTGAACTATTGAGAGTTTAGGCGGTCTAGCTGGTTTTATTGATGAAACTCCATCAAAATAGAGCTACCATTCTTGTAGGTGTATTTTCTCTTCCACCTCAAGAATCTGCTCATTTGGCAGCTCAATGCTAAGTGGAAAGCATACAGGTAAAGGATGGGCAGCTAGAAAATCTGCTAGCGCCTGTCCTTTCACAGCCTTTTGTGGTATGTAGGTTATATCAAATTGCATTAATAATATGGTCCATCTAGCTGGACGACTTGTGAAAGTGGATCTAGTCATTAAAAATTTTAATGGATCCACCTTAGAAATCAATATTATTTTATGGGATAACATATAGTGTCGCAACTTTTGCGTAGCAAAATTGAATGCTAAACACTGCTTTTCAATTACCTATTAGTCGACGACTAATAGAGTAAATGGCATTTTCTTTGCCATTAGCACTATCTTCTACCACCAATGCTCCGAGTGATTCCTCCAAAGTTGTTGTATATAAGATTAGGGGTTTACCCAGAATAGGAGCAGCAAAAATTGGAGGATTCAACAGATATTGCTTTATGCTATTAAATACCTCATGACAAGCATCGTCCCACACGAAAGGAGTATTTTTTTCATCAATTGTGCGAAGGGTTACACCTACCCGAAAGATTAGATATAAATCTTCGGATATATGCCAATCTTCCCTGTAATGAACGAAGTTGTCTTAGGATTTTCGGAGGTGGCATTTCCACCAACGCTTGGATTTTATCGGGATCAATTTCGATTCCCCTATGGCATACAACAAATCCTAGAAATTTTCTGGATGACAAAAATAAGAGTAAGCCAACTCTTAAGCATAAATATTCAAAGCTGGGAAGCAACAGACTGTACAAAACAACAACCCGTCACTTACCCATGTTGGCAGAAACCAACCACGTCGCCACGTCTCTTAGCACGATGGCGAAGCAACGAACTGTATAAAACAACAAGAGAATGGGAAAATAAAGTTTACGCTCACTTACGATCGGAAATCCCCACGCTCTCAGGCTCTCTGCTCCGATTTCGTAGGCCCGTTCTCACCTCTAGCATTCGACTTCAGCCCGACCACTCGCGTAAGTCCTCTGCTCGACCGATCTCCAGCACTCGACCCAGCGCCGCTTACCTCCCTCTGATTCACGTGAACGGAGCCCAAGCCCGAACCCTCTGTGCGAGACCCCCAGCCTCCGCCGCCCATCCGTGTGAGATTCCCAGCGGAGTCGCCAGAAATCTGTTCGCTCTGAAAAAATAATAATAGGCACGATCCTCGCTCTCACGAGCTGAAGGTCTCCTTATTTTTCCTGAGGTAGATTGAATTTAACATTTAACCAAATTTCCCCTGAGAGTAATGTCAGGGTTTATTTAGATCTCGGTCCTACTTCCTATGAGCGCAAGCCCTCATAGTTAATTACTCCTCCTAACGCATTAAAATAGCACTATCGATTAAGGATGAAATATATTTAGTTCGTGTAAGAAGTGTGAAAATATGCAACAGTATTTTAATCTTAGTTATGGGAGATGAGGGTACATCGGATCAAGATCCCATGGTTCCGTTGTCCCGGGTATACCGTAGGTTTCAATCTATCAACACTAACAACCATTGATTGTAGTATCCAGAGAATCTGATTAGCAGCTATGGGTTGCCTCCTCTAAAGGATCCCGAGTAAACTGAAGTAGAGAAATATGAATTTTTAATTTAGTTTAGTTTTGGTTAAGGCTTATGGCTCTATTTAAGAGTTGCCTGTGTAATTGAATTTGGGTAGAGGCTTACGACTTTCATTTGAAAGTAGCCTTAATAGTGGGTTGTACGGCCTCTATTATAGGTGGCCCAGATAACGAGTCTTACAACTTAGCCCTATAGACTAAGATGCCCAAGAGTTTTGGTTGAATAAGTCTTATGGCTTCCTTGGAAGTTACCTGATTATGAGTCTTACGACCTAGCCCTGTAAGCTAAAAGGCCCGTATAGTGGGTTTTACAACCTAGCCCTATAAACAAGGATGTCCAAGTGAGGGGTCTAGAGTTATATTATTACCTAAATATTTTCCTTAGAAGTCGGGCTTATGACTTTTATTAGAAGTTGCTGATGTGTTAATCAAGGATTAGGGGTTTGATCATTTTGGCCTAAAGATTTCCCCTAAAATTGGACTTACGACTTTCATTGAAAGTTGCTGATTGGTAGGTCATACAATCTAGTTCTTATAAAAAGGTTGCTCGTAGGGGTTTGAGTTTTGAATCTAGGGTCATTCATTTAGAAGTTCCCTAACATGTGGGTCATACTACTTCGCTTAAAAGTAGCCTATGATTTTGTAGTTGTTTGCTAGTTTGACACTAGGTTGTGGTCTTTACCTGTGTGCTAGCAGTTTATTTACTATAGTTCGACACCACTAGTCAGTAGCTATTGTTTTGACACTTACTAGCCAACAGTTATTTTCTACCCTAGCTTTCAGTAGTGTACTTGCTTTTTAGTGCTCATAGTTTTTCTTACTATAGTTTTTTGTTCTACTTTAGCACTGTTGTTTGCTCTTTACACGGTTTCCAACACTTTGTTATGCCAGCAGTAACAGTAATTTAATTTATGATGTGCTGACTTTTATTTGCTTGTTTGCAGATACGTGACACTTGCATCAGCTCTGGGAGCTCACAGGTAGCTGCAGGAGCTACTATTGAGAGTTTGAGGGAGTTTGAGCTAGTTTGTTGGAGAGTTTTGTTGTTTGTGAGAGCTGCTTAGTATTTGAGTTGTTTTGGAGAGCTTGTGTTTGAGAGCTGCTCAGTTAGAGAGCTGTGGTTTTATTTTGAGCTAGTAGTTTGTACTCAGTTTGGATAGTGGAACATTCATCTCCTGCTCTTTCTGTTTTAAGTTTTCTTTCATACTTGATTTTATTTAAATTAAATGCGCTAATTAATTAAGTCGATTAATTAGGAGTTAAACTTAATTAAAATTTAATTTGCTCATTGCATAAATTTTAAATTGTTGAAGGTATTTTAAAATTATTCCATTGATTATTTTAATTTAATTATTAATTAAATTAGTTAATCGATTAAAAGATTTTAATTTTAAGTTAAAGTTTTAATTCTAATTAAGATTTTGATTTCATTAAATCTTTTATTAATTGATTTATTATATACATTTAAATTTTATTTTAAAGATTAATTATTTAATTAATTAAATTTCTCTTAATAATTTTATTTAAGTTGGAAATTTAAATTCAATTAATTTTGTTAATTAAGTGATTTTAGATTAATTATTTCAATTAATTAAAGTTTGATTAATAAGAGTTTTTTTTAAGTTTTAAGTTTTGATTTTATTAAATGATATTTAATTTTGAAATTTGATTTAATCAATTGATTTCACTTCTTAAATTTTAGTTCTATTTTTTTTTATTAACTAAATGAATTTAGAATAAATATATTTAGTCAAAATTTGATTTTATATTAAATTATGCTTTAATGTTTAATCAGATTAATCTTATTCAATCAGGTTTTAAATTTTAAATGGAGTTTTAATTACTTATTTAATTATATTATCAAATTAATTAAACATCTGATTTTTTTTGTTTAATTAGATTATTCAATTTGTTGATTAGTAATTTAATTAGTAATCAAATGATAAGTTTAAATTATTATTAAATTAACTGAATTAAATTGCTTAATTGAATGCTCTCTATCCTTCCAAAAGTTCGCATAAGTTCCCAAATTTTTGGGAAGATTTCGGCTCAACTCAGACGGATCAAATCAACGGCGAGGATTTCGGGAGAACGAATCGATCCCGGAGATAGTCTTCAAGTCTTCAAACCACTTGGCCGAATCAGCTCGACAGCCGAGGGCTTCGGAGGACCGTATCAACCCCAGTACTTCCTTCAATTGACGATTGCAACATCTTCTTCTATTGGTTATAATGTCTTTTCGTAATTTTACGTATATAAGTATATACATATTAATTTATCTTACTATTAGTTGTTGTGTATATATTATTTACATGTATATAATTATATACACAACTCTTGTTTTCACTCACTATTTCAAATCAATAAGATTTCAAATGTGTAAAATGACTCAAAGAGGACCAGTTTGGCCTAGGTTTATGCAACTCAACCGGAATCAGGCGTTATGGGAGGTGGGCAGTTCGCGTGGCTGAGGTTTCTCGCGTGTGGGTGGAAGCCGACAGGAGTAAGCCAGTAATAGGCTCGGGATTTACCAGCGAGTGAAGCAGACGGAGGCTAGGGGGTCTCGCACGGACGAGCGACGGAGGCTGGGGGTCTCGCATGGATGGGCAGTGGAGGCTGGGGGTCTCGCACGGAGGGCTTGGACTTGGGCTCCGTTCATGTGAATCGGAGGCAGGTAAGCGGTGCCAAGTCGAGTGCGGGAGATCGGTCGAGCATTAGACTTACGTAAGTGGTCGGGATGCAGTCGAATGCTAAAGATAAGCACGGGCCTGCGGAGTCAGAGCCGAGAGCCTGAGAGCCAGGGGATTTTCGATCGTAAGTGAGCATAACAAGATTAGAGTGTTACATAAGTAAATAAAAAGAATTATGCGTTAGATATTTAAATAAAAAAAATTCAATGGCATGTTTGTAAATCTCCCAATGATTTTTACTTACCTGGTATAGTTGGTTTCCCTACTATGAATTTCTGCAATTGGAATCAATAATAATTGTCATGAACTTGGGTTTGAAAAGAAAGGTTGGGATTTCTATTTTCGGTGTTGCTTATATTAAAACATGCAGCTCTATGCTAGATTTTAGACGAATCAAAGAAGTTATTCGTAATACCCAATTTTCTGTTAGGTTGGTCATGGGCCGGCCATTGAAGTGGGGTCCACTATTTAAATTAATCTATTTGAATTAAACTATTTTGGGAAAAGAGGTTTGAATTAATTTATTTAATCTATTTTGGGAAAGGAGGTTTGGGAAAGGAGGTTTGAATTAATTTATTTGAATTAATCTATTTTGCAAAAGGAGGTGGGCGGCTAAGGAGGTTGGCGACTAAAGCTATAAATAGGCATATGAAGGGAGGGTTAGGACATGCTTAAGTATTGTGTTCTCTTGGAGTCTCTGGGGAGTTTTGGGCTCTAGACCTTGTGTCTAAAGATTGGGATCGATTGTATCTTTTCTTATATTTATTTTGCTTTGAGTTATCTAATAAAGTCTACTGTTTTTTGGGTTGTTTCATTATCGTTCTTGTGCATTTTCGCTGTTTTTATCAATTTCTTGTTAGGGTTGCTTGTGAACTCAAGTAGATCTGATAGGATTACTTGCGAACTCAAGTATTTACTATCAAATTGGTATCAGAGCAAGTTTTGGGATCGGTGGAGGGCTGTTTTTGGCGAATTCTAGCCGTTGGTTTTGGTCCGAAAAAAAAGGAAAGTTGCTATTTTTGGAGACTCGAATTTAGATTTTTTTTTAATCTACAAAATCCGGATAGAGATGTCGGTCAAGAAGGTGGATGCATTGGAAGAAAGACTTGAAGGGGAGATGAACCAAATCAAAACAACGGTGGAGGAAATGATTTCCTCCATGGAAAGACAAGTAGCCGATCTCTGGGACATGATGAAGAAAACGTTGAAAATCCACAACCAAACAGCGGCATCCATGGCAAAAGGGGCGGAAGGGAAAATTACAAATTCTGAAATTCGCAGGGAGGAAGATGAAGTGGAGATCGTGGAGGGAGAAAGAAGGAAACCCCATCTGAAGCCTTTCTAGAGGGAGGATAGAGGAGATAGGTATGGGGAAAGGCATGGGTATGGAGGGGCGGAGCAAAGAGGTGCTGATTGGGAACGTCGGGAGGGCTATTATGGCCGCCAAGGTGCTGAATTTGAAGGAAAGAGAGCAGAATTCAAAGGGGGTTTGGGTTATGATAGGGCAAGGAAAGATTGGGAGACATGGGGAGGACTAAGCACTTGGAAAAGATGAAACTATGGAGGAATAAGGCGAAATGGGGGAGATCAAAAGGTAAGGAAGCTGAAGATGCCAATTTTTGAAGGGGAGGATGCCTACGGATGGATATACAAAGTGGAGAGGTACTTCGCCGTCAATGGGCTGACAGAGGAGGAGAAGCTGACAGTAGCAAGCTTGTGCTTGGAAGGGAAGGCCCTGTCATAGTACCAGTGGAGAGACCAAAGGAGACCTATCAGGAACTTGAGGGAATTCAAGGACTGCATAATAGAACGTTTCCAAACCGACCGGGAAGGAGATTTCTATGAGCATTTCTTTGCTTTGATACAGGAGGGATCAGTAGCAGACTACCAGGAGTGATTTGAGCATCTAGCCAGTAGGGTGGAACGATTATTAGATACTATATTGGAAAGGAACTTCATGAAGGGGTTGAAGGCAGAGATCTGAGCAACAATGAAGATTCTGATGCCTCATGACTTGGGGGAGGCCATGAAGTTGGCACAGCTAGTTGAAAATCAGAGAAATCTGGAGAGAGGAGTCAGGAATAACAGCACAGGGAGCACTTACAGGATGGCGACCACCCATCTAGCACCTAAAGGTCCAGCAACAGGAGGAAGTCGGGAAGCCACCAAGGAGAAGACAATAGGAGGAAGGAGTGGGGAAAATTTCAAGAGGCTGACAGAGAAGGAGATGTAGGAGAAGAGGGCAAAGGGGTTATGTTTCCGGTGTGATGAGAAGTATACTCCAGGGCATAGGTGTAGGGATCGAACTCTTCAGGTTCTCACCATCTGTGATGACGAAGAAACTGAGGGAGGTGAGAGAGAGAGATGGATGACAAATTACATCTCGATGTGGCGGAGGTCTCCCTGAATTCAGTAATAGGATTCACTTCGAATAATACGATGAAGGTAAAGGGAGAAATAGCAGGCATGGAGGTGGTAGTATTGATTGACAGTGGGGCTACCAATAATTTTATTTCCACTCAGGTCGTCAACCAACTGGGGGTGAAATTGGTGGACACCGATTATTATGGAGTGATGATGGGTACAGGGAAGGTAGAGAAAGGCTAGAGAATTTGTAAAGGTGTGGTGTTGACCATCCAGGGGATTCAGGTAAGGGAGGATTTTCTCCCATTAGAGTTAGGAATTACTGATGTCATCCTAGGGATGAAGTGGTTGCAAACCTTGGGGGAGACCAAGGAGAACTGGGGAGCACTCATGATGGAATTAATGGTGGAGGGGAGGAAGGTGGTTATTAAGGGAGATGCAGGGCTATCCAAAGTCATGGTATCACTTAAGTCCATGGTTAGGAGCATACAAGAGGTGGGGGAAGATTATCTGGTGGGACTACACAGGTGGGAGGTGATCAGATTGGAGGAGGGAGGGGATGTTTCTCTTTCAGTGCAGCCCTTGATTCAGCAATTCGGTAAGATTTTTCAGCCACCTCAAGGATGGCCACCTCCACGAGAACACAAGCATATTTCCACAAGTTCTGAGATATCAACGACTTTAACAGAGGACTTGATGGTGATACTAGAACCCTTCGAGTTACAAGGGGTACGCAAGGGAGGGGGAGGAGTAAAAGAGGTATTGATCAAGTGGAAGGATCTTCCAGATTATGCAGCGACATGGGAGCCTTATGAGAGGATAAAGCATCAGTTTCCCTCTTTCCACCTTGAGGACAAGGTGGCTCTTTGGGAAGGTGGTATTGTTAGGTCGGTTCAAGAACCGACCCAGCCGGTCCCACATGGGCCGGCCATTGAAGTGGGGTCCACTATTTAAATTAATCTATTTTGGAAAAGGAGGTTTGAATTAATTTATTTAATCTATTTTGGGAAAGGAGGTTTGAGAAAGGAGGTTTGAATTAATTTATTTGAATTAATCTATTTTGGGAAAGGAGATGGGCGACTAAGGCTATAAATAGGCATATGAAGGGAGGGTTAGGGCATGCTTAAGTATTGTGTTCTCTTGGAGTCTCTTGGGAGTTTTGGGCTCTATACCTAGTGTCTAGAAATTGGGAGAGAACGATCCTCCTCTCGAATAGAGGATCAATTGTATCTTTTCTTATATTTGCTTTGCTTTGAGTTATCTAATAAAGTCTACTGATTTTTGGGTCGTTTCATTATCGTTCCTGTGTATTTTCGTTGTTTTTACTAATTTCTTGTTAGGGTTGCTTGCAAACTCAAGTAGATCTGATAGGATTACTTGCGAACTCAAGTATTTCCTATTATTTTCATAAGGTAAAAATACAAATTTTCCTTAATTAAATTATACTCCGAAATATCAACTTTCACGAAAATCATAAAAAATCATTCAATTGTGTTCTACTTGTCAATTAAAATAAATTGGTATAAAAAACAAATTTGTATAAAAAAGTATATGTTAATTTGTGAAAGTGTGAAAGTTATTGAATTAGTTTTGATTTGCATTTTTTTTCTAAAAGTTTTAAATTCATTAACTGTTCAGTTATAATAATCACTGTAGCAAGACAGTGATTAAATGATGGAAATTCCACTTTAATCAGCATGGATTGGTGGAGGCCTTGGGTAGAATAGGAATTTTATATATTAAGTAAAGCATTTGAATTTTCTTCTCACATAATCGAAGCCTCATTTGGAGTTGGCAATGTTTAATTCGGGGATTGGAGGTCATGGTGTTGTGCGAGCGCGAGCAGAGCAGCAAAGTGAAGGTCGTTCAGCTAGGGAAAAAAAGAAGGGAAGAAAAAGAGATAGGAGAAGGAATTAGGAAAAGTAAATAGAAATGTAAGGAAGAATTTTAATTTGGTTATGGTTGGTAAGTTTCTAATTTAATTATTTCCAATTATTATTAAGGATTCAACTAGTATATGAGAGAAAGTTTTGAGGTAAAAATCTTATTTTGGAATAAATTGATTTTATTTATATGATTAGAAAAATAAATTTTAGGAATAGTAGAAATTGTAGCTATTGAGATATTTGGGTTGTGTAGGTGAGTTATAAGCGTAAAAAGTTGCGAGATGTCAGAATCGAGGAGGTAACTCGTCGTGGTGGTAAGAAATGCAAATTCTAATTTAAAAATTAAATTCTTTAGTTTTTCGGCATGAACAATTGCATTTGAGCAAAATGAGGCATGAAATGTATTAAAAATTCTTCATATTGTTGAATGCATGTCTACAACCAAGTATTCAGGTATAACGACCACATGTAGATTTTAACAATTCAAGCTCATAGTTAAGTGTATTATAATTACATAAATGTTTCACTAATTGACAATACTTTGAAAGAAAAAGCAATGAGTTATCTACTGCATTCCTTTTTAATATATGCATTGTAATACTTATACCTTTTATATTGATGCATGTGTTGACACAATTTTCGTGTCAACTCGATTTGAATAGAGTCAAATCGTACCTGATCGGATTCGATTGACCCCGATCAACTCAATTGAGCCCTGTTGAATCCAATTTGACTCAAATCGACTTTGATTTGAGTCTAATTTCATCGAATTAGCTCTATCGAACCAAATCAAACTCCAATCGATTCAAATCAGGCTAAATTTGAGCTCAAATCGACATTCAAATCAAGTAATAGCAATCGACGGCTACGATTGCTTTGAAAATCCAAATTTGATTTCCTGTCCAATCACTGTCTCCTCAATTTGAAATGGATTTGGGTGGTTTTGGCAAGGAGAGTAGCAGAAGTCTCATTTCGTGCATAGAGAAAGCGGAGAGCATTATATTCAATTTTTTTCGTCTTCTGCGTGCATCCATCCGAGGGAGAGAGGAAGGGAGATCGGGTGAGGGAGCTCTTTCGTGCCTGCTTACCTACGCCGAATCGAGCAAAAGAGGTGGAGCAACTGGGAGATCACGAGAGTTTCTCTCGTGCGAGCGTCTCAAGCAACCAGTGAGCGGGAGGGGTCTTCCTCTACGGCTTTTATGTGCGTTCCCTTCATTAAGAGAAGAACAAACTGGCTGCCTCCTGCGTGTGACCTAGAAGAGAACTCAAGTGTGGGGCCTTCTCTCTTATACCTCAGTTGAACTAAGCAGAGAGGATCGAGAGCTGAGCGGACCTATGGTCATTTCTACACATGAGAAAGGATCGAACCAAGGGATTTAACTGTTCATGTGTGACCTAGACCGACCCAGGTTGGGTGTTTGCTTGTTGGCCTGTTGTGCAGCCTCTCTTCCTTCATATGACCATATCTAGAGTTTATGGACTGTTGTGTTCAATCTCTGAAGGCAAAATCGAGTTGTTGCTCCTATTCCTTCAAAACCAAGAAGAGGTAAACGGTCTGAAGCTTTCTAGTGCTCGAGTTCATTGATAGAAGAAGGAAGAAGGCTATTGGAGGGTGATAGAAGGCTTGTGGTGAAGGATATGTCTTCCTTCAGCACAAATAGCAATATCGGCGAGGTGTTGGCCACAAAAACAGCACCCAAAAAGCATCCGGACAGCAAGCTCACCACTTCCTCCTCACTCCATCTTGCCTTTGCAAGGCGAGAGCACATCGGCTAGCATCGTAACTTGGTTCGGAGAGGTATAATCTCTCAAAACTCAGAAAACTTAGGTCTATTGACCTCTTGAATGTGTGGTTGATGCTCCAAAGCCCTTAGGTCCCTAGAAACCCTTGCATTTTATTCTCTAAAACTCCAAAATAACCCAAATACCTGCTGTCCTCTCCACAAAACAGTGGAAATCCAATGATTTTCACTTGTTTGCTCTTATGTGAGAGCCCGAGGAGGATGCCGACACGCGTAGGATTGTTAGATTGGTATCCAACACCTTCCAAATGCATGAAATGTCCTTTATATTGCATGCCTAGCCATCGTTTACAATCAAGCCCTAGGATGGATGTTGTCATTTGATCCTTAGATCAAATGTCAATGTGTATGTCTCCAAGTATAACAAGTTGCATGCACTCCCTACCCAAATGCTCATTTGATGATAAAATTGACATGGAATGTAGGAACTTTTATTTGATAGGATTTGTGGATTTGCATAATGTTCTTGTAAGCATCCAAAGAATGAATTTAAATTATTTGGAAAATTTCAAATCGTCATGGGACTTCCCATAGACCCTCAAAGGTCTATGTTACAAGCCCCACAACGGGCAGAGTTATTTAAGTTCAGATTTGGCATCTTGCAAAATCTTGTGCATCAAAATTTAGTGAATTGCTTTAGCTTATAAAAATTTCTAAAATGCAAATCACATTCACACTACTAATTTTCTTAGATCATGCCAAAATTGATCTTGAAAAATTTGTTTGAAAGCCTCTAATTGAATCTCTCCCTTAAGAATGAGTCCAAAATACTCTAATAAAAATTAGGGAGCTCTCTTTCAAATACCCTTTCCTCTCAAGCATAATGTTTTGGAGCATCCCAAGGCTCCAAATACTTCATTGCATGAATCTTAGCATCCCTTAGGAACTATCACCAACCTTCCTCATCCATGATGTTTTGGACTTCTTCCCTAAGGCCCTAAACATACCATGCCATAAATTCTTGAACTTTAGGACTAAATCCTAAGTTCTTTTGCTTCATTTGTTGAATCCAAAATTAACAAATAATCCGTTAGACATAGGTCCCAAATCCTAGTCTCCTTCATTTGCTTAGCCCAAATTAAACAAACGGTCATCTCTTTTTGAACACCAAAAGTTCCAAGAGTCTTCATTAATTTGCAACCCGAGTTACATTTTCTCTTCTCATTTTCTATGGAGCCAAAAATCATACAAAATCTTTCATTTTCCTTGGCCTAAAAGCTATAGGAAATCCTCTAGTCTCTTTGATTAGTGCATTCCTTAAACTTGTATGAAAGTTCCCAAATGACTTTTAGAAAGTTTAGGGAATCATTAGCCAACATTGAGCATCAAACATACACCCAACTAATTTATTTGTTGAGTATAAAATCAACAAATAATCCCACCTCAAGCATAGGAATCAAAATTTTGTCTTCTTTTCATTCTCTCAACCCAAGTTGGGTGAATAAATACTTCTCTTTGGACATCCAAAAATCTAAAGAACCTTTTTTAATTTATAGTCCAAATCTATGTATTTGCTTCATTTACATTAAGCAAATTAAACATCCATCATTGAACACAAATATCAATGATCTCTTATGGCTTGTAATCCCAAAGTTGCAAATCATTTTCCTCTCTTATTGAGCCAAAATCAATTGGTGACTTCTCTTTCCATCAAACATAGGACCCAAAATCCTAACTCCTTTCATTTTCTTAGCCCAAATTAAGCAAATGAATCATTCTCTTTGAATGCAAAAATTCAAAGAAGCCTCTTTTGATTTGTAGCCCCAAAGCTACAAATCTTCTACCATCTCTATGAACTTCATAAGTCTTAGAAAGATTCTCCAACTCTTAGCCTTAAAGCTATGAGTTTCATGAGCTAAGAAGAACTCTCTAACCCTTAGTACAAAAGCTATAGGTTGGACATCTCCTTCACCTTAGCACAAAAGCCATAGGAATTCCTTCAAACCTTAGTCCAAATACTAAGAATTAACTCATTTCTCTTTTGGCCCAAAAGCTAAAAAGAACTCCCTAATCCTTAAACCCAAACTCTAAGTAGCCTTTCACTTATCAAAACAAGTGATCTCTCTTTCATGACAACTAAAATGTAAGCTTCTAGATGTCATTTAGGAGCCTCTTCCTGTTGAAATTCACCTTACCAATTAGGTGAATTTCACAATGTCCTAAGTCAAACCCTTCAGCATATTTACCTTACTCTATTAGGTAAACATCTCCATCTTATCCAAATACTAAGAGAACTCTAAAAAACATCTAAAATTTATTTAGGTTCCTCTTGATACAATGATAAATCATTTCACCCCAAAAGGTGGAATACCTACATCATTGGTCTTAGGATTCTATGAGTAGTAAGCTCACCTCAAAGTAAGTAGTGGCTGCTTTATAAGTTCTTCGTAACCCTTCTAAATATGAAACAAATAAAAATCAAATAAAAGTTTTAATAAACAATTTCAAATAAAATCACGTTTGGATTAAAATAAAACATCTCCATTCTATAATAAAACAATACACCACTTGTAGTGATATACAACAGAGCCGGCACACAAATAAGCACACAGCCCCTGGCATACTATGATTAGGATTTTTCTTTTCTGCGCATGTGATTGATGTTTTGGTGTGATGAATATTGAATTATCTGTATTATGGGTATTTGCTCTTAAGTGGATAGAATAAATATATACTTGCTTTTTATGCTGGTGAACATGTCCAAGAGAGGGTAATTAAATCATCATTATTAAAAAATGCTTGTTTACAATTGCTGCTTAAAACCCATCAATGAGGTATGACCAATAGGATAGAAATAGAGCTTGGCATTTTAAATGCCAGACAATTCAATGGTGTTTCTTTTTTATATATTAAACTGCTTCCTAATCCCTTTCTGTTTTGTAAGTTTTGAGTCATTTATATTTTCAAGTATATTTGATAGATTTAGGAAGTTTGTTTGGACTTGTGGGATAAAGTTACAGGAGAGCTGAACTAGAAGGATATAACCCCATAGGTGAAGCCTTAGGAGATGAAAGAATTTCTTGGAGGATGAAAGAATTTCTTAACGAAAATAAAGTGTGGAAAAGTAGTTGGACCTGATGATATTCCAATAAAGGTGTAAAAATGCTTAGGAGATAAAAGAATTTTTTACTTACGAAACTTTTCAATATTATTTAAAGACTAAAAAGATTTTAAATGAGTGGAGTGTGTTGATTCTTATTTTAAAGAATAAAGGTGATGCACAAGAGCACACGAATTATAGACGAATTAAGTTAATGCATCATACTTAAAATTTTGGGAGAGAATTATTGAGCATAGGTTACGAAGTGATACTAATGTTTCTCAAAATCAATTTGGATTCATGCCAGGTTAGTCTACTATGGAAGCTATACATTTATTGAGAGATTTGATGGAGAAGTATAGGGTGAATAAGGAGGATCTGCGTATGATATATATTGATTTAGAGAAAGCTTATAATAAAGTTTAAAGAGAAGTGCTATGAAGTTGTTTCAAAAAAGAAAGATGTTAATAATGCTTATATTCAAGCCATTAAGGATATGTATGCAGGAGCTATTACTTGTGTTCAAACACAAGGAGGTTGGATGAAGTATTTTCCTATTTTAGTTGGATTACATCAAGGATCAATTTTAGGCCCATATCTTTTTGCTTTAGTCATAGATGTTTTTACTAGACATTTGCAGGAGGATGTACCTTGGTGTATGATTTTTACTGATGATATTCTTCTTGCAGAGGAGTTGAAGGTAAACTTGAATTATAGAGGTCAATCTTAGAGTCTAAAGGTTTTCGTTTGAGTAGATCTAAAACAGAATACATGGAGTGTAATTTAAATAGTAATAGATCTAATGGGGGATTATGACTTTGGGCGATCAAGTCATTAATAAAAGAACACATTTTTAGATCTCGGGTCTATTGTCCACAGTGATAGTGAAATAGATGGGGATATTATTAGTAAAATTGAAGTTGAATGGTTGAAGTGGAAGAATGCATCAGGCCTGTTGTGTGATAGAAAAGTACCCCCTTAAAGTTATGGGAAAATTCTATAAGATTGTGGTGAGATCTACAATGCTTTATGGAGCAGAATGTTGCCCATTAAAAGAGAAGCATACAATTAAGTTAGGTGTTGCAGAGATGAGGATACTCAGGTGGAGTGCCTTTACTCTTAGAGATAGAATGCGAAATGAGCATATACATGAAAGATTGGAGTAGCTCCAGAGGAAGATAAGATTAGAGAGAGTCGGCTTAAATGGTTTGGTCACATAAAATGCTGGCCTTCAAATAACCAAGTTAGGAGAGTAGATGTATTACATTCGGCCTATGTTAAGACAGGTAGAGGTAGACCTACAAAATTTGGTTAGAAAATTAGAAATGATATTTTTTTAATTAGATTTAAATAAGATTTGACTCTTAACAAGGCATAATGAATAAAAATGATTCATAAAACTGACCCCACGTCGTGGGATAAAGGCTTGATGATGTTGTTGTTGTAAATTTATATATTTTAAAATAATTGCTTTGAGACCTCTCAAAACAATGTTTGATTATGATGCAGACAAACTCATTTGATATTTTGCCAAGCCATACACAATAGAATGTATATTTTAATATAAAATCAAATATGAAATTTTAACATTTTTTTTGTTTAAATTTTAAAACAATGATTACTAGATAGGCTCCTATTCCACGCCTGAAACAGTATTTTTTTTTCATTGGGCCATTCCATATGTCCAACCATAGGATCTATAACTAGCCTACAATAAACAAATTATACAAATAGTACAAATGTAAACTGGCTACGACAATGACTGCTAAATCCCAGAAATGTTATATGCAGAGAATATGAAAATGGTTGTGGATACACTTTGCAGATTTTTTTGCTGTTAATGATTGAATCAGAAGAACAAAATGCTTTTCCCTCTTCACCAGATGGATACATATGCAAATAATCTAGCAAGAGATTTTTTTGTGGCGGTGTTTTTAAATAATCAAGCTCTATAAGCCACATATTTTAAATACATAACTTGCTATGTATGGAGCTAGGCAAAATGAATGAGATCAATAAGGTTCACCCCCGGACCTGTTAAGGTGTCACCATCATGAAAGGAAATTCTCTAGAATAATCCGCTCCAAACACTTTTCCACCCCAGAAAATCTCAAATATTTCATTGTACAAAAAAGATTAGAATCAACAGTAAGCATTATTTGCAATCTCCACTCCAGTAGCGCCATGAACCTTCGTAATAGGTAATCCTCTAGGCTTTTATGACTAAATTAACCATGGTGCTCTTTTGATGTAAACAAATTTATTAAAGAAGACTTCCACCATAAAACTGCGCATACAGAAAAAGGTGTGACGATTATCTAGAATGAGGATACCTAGTATCAATTCGTGGTGATCGGACACTATCATTTGTTGGTGCGACTTGGAAATATGCAACCTCAGAGCAAACTTGGAACCACCATAATCGATCACCTAGAAATTTAAATTTGATAACATAAGTGAAGATGAAATAGTTTATGTAAATTTTATAGAGAGTATAAATGCATTCTGACAACAAAATGCACTTTTACTTGGACAAGGAAACATAAAAACACAAAAAGCTTAGAATGATGTATTACCACCCTCTGCACCAAGAGATGTATTCTTTAGGATTTGTTGATTATATGCATTAAGTGATGCACCAAACTTCCCGAGGTAATATTCTTTCACATACTTCGCATATGCTTCCTGCAAGATTAGTTAATGTAAGGTAAAGTCAAAAAATAATCAGCCACTTTCATGGGAGTGTAATGAGAAGACCTCCCGCTTTCCCCTGCTCTTCATAGGTTCAATGATAAACAAAACTATTGTTCCTGCATGATTGGCAAATGAATTTATAACATAAACTTTTTATTTTTTTATTTTTTATTTTTTTCTTGAAGCAGTTCTTATGAATTAATGTGGTTTCCTCATCTAGTTACAATAGTAAAAAAGAAAAAAAAGAAAGGAAAGAGTGACAGGGTAGCTAAAAATTTTGGAATGAAATATACTTGCTTAAAGTGCCGACCCCACGTATTGGGACAAAGGCTTGAGGTTGTTGTTGTTGTAGTATATACTTGCTTCAAGTGGAAAAATGGTGGAAAAAAAGTTTAGTTAAAATACATGTTTTATTTTTTCTTCCACCTCTCTACATATTAACATTCGGAAATTTTTTATATTGATTTTGGGACTGCTTGGGGGCAACCCGGTCACAGACGTGCCCCAGTTTTCATGGATCCAAACCTAGGGATCGAGTCTAGAAAATGATTTCTACTCCACAGGAGAAAAAATCACCAACCAATCATGCACCGTTTAGCATATGTGGTGCCAGAACCTGCTCACATAAGCCATGGGCCAACCAAGCCCTTTGCCAAGCAGCCACAAAATTCTACCTATAGTTGGTTTTGCCAATTCGTATAGCGTTTTGACAGTACGTTAAAAACAAATTTTTTGGGGACTTAAATTTTATGAAATGACATGCAGGAAGGCTGTAAAACTCTCATTGGCATCTAGTCGTTATGCCTTCAGGTTTCATCATTCAAGGATTCGAAACAGGCCTTGAAGACACAACCTCTTGGAAGGAAAAAAATGCCTTACAAAACTCTAGGGAGCTATATGTTGACCTCTGCTAATAAAACAAAGAGAATAAAAAAAAAAATCCCCAAATCATATCTGCCAGCTACTCAGCCCGCGTATCCTGCTACAGCCGAATCAGCCGCAGACTGCTACAGTGACCCATACCCTGCGATTCGGCGTCGTTTGCAGTCATCCCACGCACGATTCGCCTCGGCAGAGCTCCCTCTCACGCCTTTAAAATGAGAGCGAAGCTCTCTCTTATTCTCCCCATCCCGTCGCTGCTTGCGATTTTCTCCTCCCACACGAACTCCCGTCGCTGCTTGCGATTTCCTCCTCTCCGACTTCCTCTCGACTCCCTGTTCCGATTCCACCTCCCATCTCTGTAGCCGAGACCTCCTCCTATTCCGACGCCCCAAGCCAGGCCGACTCCCGATCCCTATCTCCGTCCGATCCATTTGATCCACGTACAGAGAGAGAGAAAGAGAAAGAGAGAGAGAGAGAGCTTTCCTCTTACCTCTTCAAGCCAAGGCCACCTCAAGTCTGCCCTAGCCGAAGGCCTCCGCCCCCTCCTCCGACTTTCCTTCCTATAGGATCGAAAGTTACGACATTTTAAAGGGAAGTAACAACTGGAGCTCGATTGCTGTTAAGGTAATTTCTCCCTCTCGCACGCTGTTTCGGCCAAATCCAGTGAGGCCGCCGAACTATAGAGAAAGGGGAAGGAGAGGGTTTAATAATTTTAATTAAGATTAATATCAATTAATTTTAATTAGAATTAATATTAAAACAATTTTAATTAAAGCTAATATTAATTAGTTTTAATTATAATTGTTTTAACTAATTAGTATTATTATAATTCATTATAATTAATTTTAGTTAAATTATTATAATTAATTGTAATTAGTTATAAGTAATTTTAATTAAGGTTAATTTTAATTAATTATAATATATATTTTTTAATTACAATTAATTACTATTAGTTAATTTGTTAAAGATTAATTAATATTAATTAATTATAATTATTAAATTTAAATATAATTAATTATTATAATTATAATTAATTTTTTTTATTAATTATAATTAATTATGATAATTAATTATTAACCAAAAAAAATGTAAGTGTAAAGCTCCTCCCTTACCTCGATCCACGAGTCAACCCCGCCGGCCCACTTGCAAAGGTATGATTCATATGCTTTGATTCCCACTCTCGTCATTAGCGGCGAGCTGGCAAACCCCCTACGCGCTCACGTAGCGTAGTAGGGAGGGAAGCTAGCGCGACGCCTACGACGAGGCGGGCAATCGCCCTAAATCTTACCCTCGACGCTTGCGACGAACCGGCAAACCCCCTACGCGCTCACGTAGCGTAGTAGGGTAGGAAACCGGTGCGGCGCTCGCGACGAGGTGGGTAATCCCCGGACCACTCATGTAGCATGAGGGGGAATAAAAATTAAGTACCCATATGTGGGGAAATTTCTGTGTTTCTTTGCAACAGGTGCCCAAGACCCCTAAACGCTCACGTAGCGGGCGGGGATTGAAGAAAATTTGCTGCCGTGGTGTCTACGGACATCTACCTGAAGCGCGCACGTCGCGTGGAGGGGAAGACAGCCTCTTGGTTTTTCCCCTAAACGGGGGAGACGCCGGGAGGCTGCCGAAATTTCATCTAAGGCACGCAAAGACCTGAACAAAATTTGGACAAATAAAAGACTCAATTTGAAGGATGAACTGAACTCAAATGAACATAAAATCAAACCTAAATCGAATTTAATCAAATGAGGTTGAAAGGAATCAAGATTTGAACTCAAGCAAATACAAGACTTGAACTCGCAAGGGCTACGAAAGACATAAAGCTTGAGCTTGCTATCTGAACTCAAGAAATGACATGAATTGGGACTCCAATGAATAAATCACAGAGGACTACATATGAACTTGATTGGAATACAGCAAATCATATTTGAACATAAGAGAACTCAAGTTGGATTCAAACTATTTGAATACAAGCAAGAACTTGTGAACTTGGACTTGAGCCTGGACAAAGATTGGAACTAAATACAAGAGAACTCAAAGTTGAATATGAACTTGAGCTTCCCTTCACTCAAAGAAATATGATTTGAACGCCATGAGCATGAAATCGAATTGGGCTCGAGTGTTGAACTTGATCTGAATGTTACAAATAGCTTGAACAATGTGGACTACAAAGAGCTGGACTTGAATGAATATGATCTCTAAAGAACTTGAATTAAAGTCGAGCATATAGAACCAAACTTTGGATCGTTGAATGAGTAATTAAGATCTAAGTGAATCTTAATCATTCAAGTGGACATAAATGAGCACAAAACTTGTGTTGGTCAATAAATTAAAGTCGGAGACTTGTCACAATACCATCCACTATCCTCCTAACATGTGCAAGAGAATTGTGAGAAATGCAATGGCGCAAATAGATACAAGAGATATGCAAATAACTTCTCCACTACATCAGTGCAAAAACACCACGAAGAAGAAATGCTTAAAGAGTGTATACCGAATTTAAATTGAAGTATGGCCCTCTCACAATCAACACAAGTTAATATAAAAGCGGTTGTATTGACATCTCGCAATTGAGGGAGACTAGTGTATAATGAACATAACATCCTCCTTACAAGTGATGTTGGCTACTTTGCAAATATACAATGGTCCACTTACAAGCAACTACAAGAAATCTATGAATGTCTATGAACGACAGTGAGACATGTACGGATGAATGTGATAATGTTCTACGATTAACGTCAAGGCAAACAGATGCATTCAAATATGCAAATAATGAAGATTGAAATTGATGGCAATCTTCATATCAAACTCACAAGAGGACATAGTATGCTCTACAAACAACGAAGTCTCTTGCTAACATACAAATAAGTTCAAGGGATACGTAATGGATACAATGGTATCCCTCCAATTAACACTAACGGGCTTGCTGATGTATGCAACAACCTCTCCTAAACATGAAACCCATATCCAAGCATAGGCTGAGGGCTTGTAGTGAATAGAATAACGCACCTACAAGGCGTTATGAAAAACAAGTCACATATACAACATGTCATCTGTGGATATATACATGAGGTCCATAGTCAATTCAAATACTTGTAAATAAAGATCTGCAAGACATATAAGTCTCCTACGAATACAAATGAGAGCACTATATGCCATCTGTGGGTAGATGCAGAAAGTCTTCAGTAAATGCAGTATCCTGAAGTCAATTTCAATCTATGAATGAATACATCTACCTACCTATAAGCAGCAGTAAGGGAGATCGTATAACAATACGCCACCAGATCTGCAACCTTCGTACAAGCAGACAGAAGGCGTCCATAAGCTACAACGCCACGCCACCGGATCTGCAACTCATATAAGCAGACAGAAGGCGTCCACAAGCTACAACGCCACGCCACCGGATCTGCAACATCCATGCAAGCAGACAGAAGGCGTACAAATCCACAAAAGTACCCCCGCACATGTGCACCTTAATTTGTATACACATAGGAACACAAAAGGGGTAAATACAATCACAACCCGCATAGGCCCCGGCGAGCGTGTAGTAAGAACATATGTGACGTCTAGGGATGCTGCGCGGGTCAATAAGCTCGAACCCGATCCTCCTAAAGCAATTGAATAGGAGTTGACGAGATTCAACAAACAATTATAAAATACCCCCAAACACCCGCATGGGCCCCGACGAGCGTGTTATTGGTACATACGTGACGTCCAGGGATGCTGCGCGGGTCAATAAGTGAATTCAAATTCGAGCCCGATCCTTCTATTCAGGTAGATAGGAGTTGACACGGCTCAAACAATTAAATAAATATACGGTCGCGAGATCGACCGGGATATTTATTTTATAGTTCATATTAGGCCTTCAAGGCCTATAATCAAGAGAATTCACTTATAAAAGCATAAAGTCTACGAAACCCGATCCTCTGTCGACAACCCGATAGAGTTGAGAAGGTTCAACCTATAAATACAAATGACTCCATTCTACCCCGATGATGGCCGTGTTGAATGAAAATATCAACCGGAGGGGTCTATTTCAAATATTTCAAAATACCACCCAAATATCCAAAACTCTAAAACTCCACAAAAATTCCCACAATCCCAAAATCCAAAAATATTTAAAATTGAAATCAATCATTTAAAGCAAAATCCATCCACCCTCCGCAACAATTTGCCGAGGTGGACAAATCTGAAAATAACTGTAGCTCACAAAGAGCTAATGTCTGGTCGAAAATATCACTAGGATCCATTCTCAAACAATCTCCTGTCAGTAAGGACGTGGTACGAGTCCTCTAACCGGCAGTTTCGCCGCCAAATGGCACTGCAGGATAAACGGTTATGACTCGGGGCCCTCTGAACCAGGTGGTCGCCGTCAAATGGCACCATTATATTATGGTTATGGCCAGAGCCCGTATGCTCCCCAATGGCATCAAATCCTTGAGATATGAATCAATAGGATATGATCGATAGGGCACAAAGCCCTCTGTTAGCTAAGGTGGATTCAAATTTGTCCCCTTAGACAAACATCCCCCCAGGTTTATAAGGTACCCTTGGACGAAGCAACCCATGGCTGCCGATAAGGATCCTTCTGTCAGGTTGGGTCGACTACCTCCTCTGACTAAGTAGACCAGGGACCACGATGGCCCGGGATGACGGAACCATGGGATCTTGATCGGGTCCATCATCCATTCCCCCACCATCCTCTTTAAGTGCAAGATGGTGAAATTTCTATTTTAAGTATCAAATCTCCAAATCTCCCAATCTTCCAAATTCTCAAATTCTCCAGATTTTAACACCCTAAACCCATCGCTGCTACTATATGCCAGATGCACGTATTTCTACGTATCTGATTGACGACTAGCCTTAATCGAAAGTTCTCTCTCGTTATTGGGAGGGGTAATTAACTATAGGGGCTTGCGCCTATAGGAAACCAGAACTCAGATCATAAAGTCCTCGCAAAATGAGGGCAAAATCTCTGAGTAGTGTCTTATCTACAAACCCATCTGCCTTCCAAAATTTACCCCGGAACTTAATCCGTTAAAACTCCTCCCCTCAGCAAAAAGCGGGCGGAGGCCGGAGCCGAATTTTCGGAGCCCACACTATAAAGGCTGGTTAGGTGGTGGTCATAACCATATTGGACACCACCAGCTCGAATAAAAGAGCAAAGCAAATCATAAAATCAGTTACAATTATAATATTGGCCCAGGGCCATTTACAGAGATTAAATTTACATGGGTCGTTGAAAATGCATTATAATTGCATCTGTTGATTACTTGAGATATCTGGAATGACGCCGAATAAAGAAAACAAAGAACAAAGCCTAGAAATAGAGTAAAGGAAGAATAAAGAAATTGCTGTCTTGTTGAAAACACCACCACCTGGATAAAAATCTCAGGATACAGATAATTCAGCTCTGGCTAAATTTGAATGTATTCAAATTCTCTCTCTTAATATAGCCTATCTTACCTTCCCATAATGGCACAGTCAGTGTCAAATCATAAATGCATGTAATCCTTAAATCTACAGTCCTCACTATTATCCTCAATCAATTAAATACAACCTACCACCTGATGCTGGCCATAATGATTCTCAACATTGTCATCGTCACTAAATCTGGTACACCATGTACCTAGGATCTTCTTTACACACTTTTCTTTCAAGCTATTAAGTAACATGTATTTACAATTTCCTTTTGGTTAATGCATTGGGTTTTCACTTTTTCTTGTGCTGCCTATGCGCTACAATCACTGTCCTGTTAACATTTTTCCCACGCTTGCTGATATGTTGGTACACAATTTTTAAAGGTGAATCAATCCTTCTCTTAAATTTGATTCAGTAATTCCAAGATATGATAGGATCTACTTTGAAAACTTTTAAACCAAAAGTAGAAGATGAAGTAAAGGGTAACACTAGCAATACCTCTTAAAAACATTATTAACTTTTGTTTTCAGACTAAACACCTAAAACTGTACTTAGATTTAACTGTACATGAAGATTAGCGTGAGAGTCAAACATGACATTTCTAGACAAATATAAATATCTATAGAATCAGCCAAGCTCAATTTTTTTACATTTAAGCTGGTTCCTAAACGTATCATCATCGTTGACTGGAGTATCAGCATTAAAACTGGTTTCTGATATCCAATTGTCATAGATAACGCCCTGGACAAAGGAAAAGTTATATCCATAGTCATGTCAGCTATAACAATGACAACTTTAGGAGTGATTATTTTAGTTGAAAAGGAAAATATGGTTGAAGGTGTCCCCTTTTTCTATATACACCATGAAATTACCATGTATACTGAGTTCCTCACTCAAAACAGTGGATGACCATTTCAGGAACTCACTACTGCTTTACTTTCTAAGAATAGATGAGAAAAATTTTTATGATAAGCTTTTAAAATTGACCTTGGTTGACTTGAAACACGAGGTTTACTCAGTCTGCTTGCTTTTCAGTTCACTTTTCATGAGCCGAATTTAAGGTGACGATAGTGATCTTTTCACGCTTCTTAAAAGGAAAGTCATGCCATAAATTAGTAACACCATCAACAGAAAGAATTACACCTCATCTAAATATGACTATGCAGAACATTGTCATCAATAAGAGAGCGTACCACCAAGTTCTGTTTTGACTTCTTCGCTTCAAGCAGAGGGGAGCATAGCACATCCGGATTGCCATACTGGAACTGTGAAGTTCACAAGCAAGCTAGAATTTAGTCAGAAGAGGGATTGCAGAGATTTGATATAAGAAAAGAGACACATACTGCTATAGCTGCAGCATCAGCCAACAAGTATAAGAAGTCAACATCATCCTTAACCTTCAAGCATGTGAAGCATAATTTAATGAAGCAAAAAAACACACTGACGCATAAATTATAGAGAAATGAATAAAATTAGAATTGAAAGGAAATAAGCATTAATGTATAATACTTCAAAATGAAGACTTACCCTACAAGGAGGCCAAATAATTATAGCCCAGAAGATAAACAAACAAGCTAACAAAATAGGAAAACTTCAAGCCCAGATGATCTTTATTTTAACAAGGAGATCCATTTAAAATGCTCTTGGCAAAGAAAGTATGTAACACAACCCCTTCTTTCTTAGGATGGCATTCATTTATAGGCATATTGCTTTTTAAAATGCAAAAATGGCTTCACAGGACTTCAAATAGGTGACGACTGTACAATCAAATGCCCTTTTCAGGTTGAACAATTTGATTCATATTAGGCGTCATATCTGCCAGTAATGTAAAAACTAGCACTTAACTCCACCAAACATTTTATTAGTACAAACTTAAGCACTCATCCCCACACATGCAAATGCATCTAAAACCCAGTGCTCATAAAAAATACAAAAAGACCAATCTAGAGCAATGAAAAGCACAAAGCTCTCGCTAGGCTTGTTCAACAAAATAAAGTCTCAGTTTTCAGCCAAGCCGAACCTATTATCAGGTCCATAAAAAATCATGACAAAAATAAGTAATATGAAAAAGGAAAAGGACCTATAATGTTTTGATTATTAGAAAGTATCCTACAAACAACAATAGAGAAAGTAGCAGACTCGAGGTATAATGAAGATATTCATAATGAACGCCGCCATTATAGCGACTCTTTGAAGTCTATTCCAAATGAAGTTAGTTCTTTACAACACACAGAAAGAAGATGATCGTGTTAACAATGTTGAAGGCAAAGCAATTCACTATATATTGCAGACACATCAAAGGTTTCAATTTTAATATATCTAGAATTTATTCATTATGATAAAATACCGTAGAAGCACCAAACAAATCCTTTACTGCTACTCCATCCAATGGAAGTTGTTGGTCGACGAGCTTGGTTATTTCTTGAAGAACAGATTTACATTCAGGACCAGCTGAATCACCAACCTTATAAGAAGATGAAAGAATAGAGCATATTACCCATGGAAAAAATGACAAATGCAGCCCTTAAGATGTAATTACATGGTAAAATGCAGAAGAGTTAGCAATATATAGGTAAATGAGCAGTCATGCACCTGCTGGTCGAACTTGGAGAAGTTGTAGACTGCAAGAACCACGGCTGAGCTTGCAAGGCTCCCACATGTTAAATGAGGGAACTTCAAACGGAACCAGGCACTGAGAGCCCCAGAGTATGAAGCACCAAAAACAATCCAGGGGCTTTCAACTTTTGAGCGGTTGTATTTTGAGTTCAATGATTCCTTTCAAATATAAAAAAATAAAACAAAATTGCAGAAAAAGATTTAGAAAAAGATAGCATGATCGCATGCAAGTATAAGGGAAAGCCAAATACTCCACATTGATAACAAAATTGTGCTACACATAAACTAATAGTTGATGGCATTGTCTTTTTCTTGTCCAGTGTATGAACGCCTACCAGAGCCATAAGAAATGCTTTATTTCGTGATTATTCTATATTAAATGTATGCATGATGGTGTTCGCTCTGTGGATGGATTCATGCATGCTCCCAAAAAAAGAAATCAAAACATTTTGCATCATTGTTTGCTATCGGCATGCAACTATCAAATTGATTTCTTGTACATCACCTCGCACCTTTTTAGCAAAATTAAATTAATGTATTTCAACAATTTGCATTCCTAGACGCTAAAAATATGTTTAACTATTACAAGATCCCAGGAAATACAACCTACAAATCCAATAATAAATCTTTTAAAAAAATGAAGATGCAGCAAGAGTCATAAGGACCTGATAATACTGGCGAAAAACAGCCAAGTCAAACAATGCTTGCTTTGAGGACAGATATCTTAAATTTTCTGTTGTTGTAAGCTTGAAAGGGGAGCTCATCCCATAATAACGATGCTCAAGGGAAACTAAAGCAGCACCAAATTTTTGCGCTAACACCTGCAAAATAAAGGACAAGTGAATAACGCAATATGCTAAAAAATGTCTAATTAGGTTAGCACAAGGATACACCATGAACACCCTTGGAGCGGAAAATTTTGTTAGAGAATTGGCCAAATAAGGAACCTAACTTTGGTCAAATACACCAGTAGTTAAACTCATTTTCAACCCAAATCTTAAGCTTGTGGATAAGATCAAAGACTTCATATTTCTACCCAACATTTCTTTAATTACCCAATGTGAAACTAGATGCAAATCATTAAGGGTCCTAACAATCTGTAGCTTACAGGAGAGCTTTCCATATCAACCATCACTCTCCCCCTCAAACAGAAGATTTTCAATATCATTGGATATAATGCATCAAAAGCCACTCAATCACATGGAGGGAATCGTCAGATTCACCCACTCTTGAATCCTAACCATCTTAGAAGCTGACTGAGACCTATGGGAACCAAAAACTGCATGAACAACTCAATCTCAATCAAATTATAAACAATGATACTATGATACCACTTACTAGGGAGCGAACTAAATAGAAAATCAAAGTTAGGCCAAATACACTAGTGGACAAATTCGTTTTCAACCCAAAGTTTAAGTTTGAGTGAGGGTGATCCACCCGATATTTCTAAATTAACATATTTTCAATTATCCAAAGCTGGAATAAACACAAAACCTTGCGTTCCTTAAGAAAATGTTCATCTCAATAGCAGTCTTGCAACGTTTTCATCTCCAGAACTCATTTTTAGCAATTTATAAGAACAAAACCTAAACTCAACCATTATTATTGTTAAATGTCATGAAAATTAATCATATTATAACTTGTAAAACATAGTTCGCTTGGTACATTTTGCTTGTCATAACAAATAAATGAACTTTGTTTATTAAACTGCAAAATTACAAGTCGTATTACCAGAAGGATAGACTTCCAAGTTCCTCTGATTAGATAGTTTTAGAACCAAAGTCCTTACTTTAATGTTGTAACAAATAACAAATCATACAAAGCCATATTACAACTATTCAGGGTTTGTTACATGAATCTCTTTCTGCCACTGATTCCCATTAACAGCTCAAAAAGATAGACTAGCATAACAAATTTAAAGGAAAAAAAATCACCATCTTTCGGGCATATTAGTTGAATATGATACAAAGCATTACTCAAAATCATAGTTAGAGAGCTTACAGAGGTATAGTCGTTTACAATTCCAGGACAAGTAGATTCACCACAAATTTTCAAAAATATGGGCCCATTCGAGACATCATAATAATCTAGGAACTCATAATACCTCTGCTTGAATTGGCGATGATCCTGCAAAATCCAAAAAACGTCATTTGAATTGATTATAAATCAACAGATAAACAGTCATATGCAGTAGAAAAGGCGGTCATGATTTTCCAGAAAGTTCGATTGAAAAGAGATGACATATAAACAAACATGGGTTTAAGGTCATAAGCTACTAAACATGCTTTTTATCAATCTGTCACAATTCAACATACCAAATAACAATGGAGTTCCACCAAAATTTAAATCCACAGTCTGAAAGAGTAGATCTGCCTTCGATAAAGAATTGAACATGCTAATTGAATTGTGCCGGAGACTATGGGGCTCACAGCCTACGCATGCACGGGCTCCTGTCCCAATCCCACACATGATCCACCCTTGTTGTGCTAAATAATCTTGGCAGGAATTTTTGAGCACACGGATTAAGAGTTAGATTGATCTCATCATGGCCCTAGAATTGCAATGCATGTGCTCCCCATAGCAGCCAGCTCCACCTGGGGTATTTTTTCCTTTTTTTTCAATAAGTTTTGATTTATTTTCATTGTAATACTCTTGGAGAAGTTTATATATACCCCCATACTTTGTACAGAAAAAAGCAATAAAAACTCTAAATAGTTTTTACATATTTTATACTTTTCTACTTTTATACTTGGTATTAGCCTAGGGTTTCCTTCTTTCACCAACCTTTGTTCTATTTTTCTTTTTTCCTTATTATTGGGATTTTTCATTCTCTTCGTTATATCTAGTTCCTTTAACTTCCCTTTCAAGGAGCTGATCATCATTAATGGTGATAATCTGAGAAAAGAAGACTTCAGAGGCTACAATCCTCAAATTGCTTAAACGAGAACAACTATTTGAAGCTATCCCAAATTAAGAAAACTTTTCTAAAAGGAAAGAAAAAGATCCATCATTTTATGGATCCTCTTCCAAAGCCGAAGGCTCAAAAGTTTGTACTTTTGGATGAAGCAAATTTCATGATTATGATATGGTTGTGGATTACCATAATGCCTGAAATCAGTGAGTCATACATGATTCTATTTGTCGCAAAAAAAGTATGAGACACCATCACATATATGTAGTTAAAAGTACAAGATCTTATCTCATCTACGAAATCAAAACTAAGATCTCAATAACCAAACAAGATAACCTTTGTGTTATTGAATACCTTAATGCAATAAAGGTTTCTTAGCTTAAATTGGATTATTACCAAGATCTTAATGACATGGTAATTCTTAAAAAGTTTATAGAAATAGAAAGATAGTGAGTTTCTTGAAAGACTCAATAATAACTTTGACCAAGTTCATGTCCAAATTTTTAGCAAAGAAAATCTAACATCTTCAAATGAGATATCCTCTCTTATAAGAGGAAGGAAAAATGATGGTAATGCTTGACAATTTGGTCTCCAAAACATTGCCATGACAACCACTGAAATCCAAAGTTTGGGATTTGCTGTCATAGATTATTCCTTAAAAATGGACAAAAGTCCTCTTCTAAAGGCAATCTATATTGTAACTATTGTAAGAGAAAAAGGCATATAAAAAAATTTATTGAAAACTTCATGAAAATCCCCAATCTCTTGTGGAGAAAAAGGTTTCCAAAAAGGGCAGACCTATTTTGCAGAATCAAAAGGGCGTAACCCAGAAAAATAAAAAAACTTAGGAACTTCCTTAACTCTTCCTTAACTCTTAGGAAAAATCATTCAAATCTTATTCTCTAGCTCAAAATCAAATGATTTAAAACTTTATGTTTTTAGAGACTAGTATATTTTGATAAAAGATCATTTTGATCATTTTCTCAATTCTCCTTTCGCATGAATCCTAAATTTAGGAGTCATTGACCACATGACCAGTTTTGTCGATCTCTTCCAAACCTACAAACCTTGCCCTAATAATATAAACATAAAAGTGATCAATGGTTCTCTAACAATTATTGCAAGTCAAGAAATTTTTTTTATTTTCTTCATAGTTACCCTCAGTAATGTACATGTTCGAGCATCTTGTAATAAATATTCTATCAATTCATAAAATCATTAAAAATCACAATGGTAAGGTAACTTTTTTTTGGGTTAAGCATTGTGAAATTCAGGAACTCACTTGAAGATGATTAGGCAAGCTAGAGAAAAAAATAAGCTATATATTCTTAAAGATAGAAATCACTTGTCATATCCCTCCATTTTCACTCTAAAATATAGAAGCAATCAGAGAACATTGTAGGCTAGAGCATCTCTTTTTTAAAACATATAATATGTGTTTCCTTCTCTTTTTATGAAAGTGAAACTTAAGAAACTGTAAAACATCATCTTATTTTTCCTAAAAGTAATTTTAGATCCACTGTTTTTTTGGCTAATTGTTCAATATGATATTAACACTGTCATTCCTGATCCCAAGCTTTAGACAAAAAAAGTAGAAAGTTGTGCTAAATAATCGATAGCTAGCGTAAAATTTGTTAAATAATCATGACTTGAATCCTTTAATATATTATTTTAATGCTAGGACATTCCCTAATAGCATCGCATTCTATGACCTTAATACAGTGAAAAGTGTGATGCCCCAGAATCTAATTTGGAAAAATTATTTTTTTAATAAATAACAACCAGAGCTATTTAATATTATCTATCAATAATAAACAGCAAAAACATATTTTACAATTTATTTTCCCAAAAATCATGTATAACACTAATGATGTACACAATCATATCATAATTTTCTATTAAAAATTGAATAAATTAAATAGTTATATTAATATTTTACTATAAATATCATAATCCATTTACCTTAATTTACTTAAATCTATTTCATTCTGCTCCATTCGGCTAAACAGAGGTCTGTTATGAGAAAATGAGAAGAAAATATAGGAGAGAGAAAATATAAAGCTGGATTTGGAGACAATAGAGTAATTTTCGTCCGTCGACGCTGCTAGGAAATTTACTCTTAACAATATGTGTGTAAAAGACAAGTAAAGAATGGTTGACCCGTTGGTTGGAAACTTATTGACCTATACAGTATGGTGGGCCGACGGGCTTTCTTTTAAATATTATAGTTTGGTGTTATCCTCTACTGATTCACGTGATACTGATTAGGAGTTATAAGGAGATGATTACTTTGCCGACGGGCAAAGAATAATGACTCTGTTTACTGAGCCAACGGTTTACTGATACTGATACAATACTGAAAAACACCGTGATATGCAGGACTTCTTACTTGTTTAGTGTGACTATTGACATGCATATTCTTGAGGCATTATTCTTATTATTGTACGGATTTTGTGATGCCCTAGAATTTAATTTTGAAGAATTATTTTTTTAATAAATAACAACCATAGCTATTTAATATCATCTATCAATAATAAACAGAAAAAACATATTCTATAATTCATTTTTCAAAAAATTATGTACACTACCCAGGATCTACACACTCATATAATAACTATTATGCCATGAGTACAAAAGAACAGCTAAAATAAAAAAATAGAATATAAGGAATCTTGATCAATCTCATACTCCTGCTCCCCTGCCCTGACCTGAAATCATTTAACCACATATAATGAGCTAAAAAATCCAACAAGTCACCAAATCTTAACTGAATTCAAAACATGATAAATGAGCAATATGCATAACAGTAACATTCATATGATCATTAAATCAGTGTAGAAACAGTAAAATTCATATATAGTAGTAGTAGAATCTATAAATAGTAAAACACTACAGTACGAAAGTCAGTAAAGCAAAAAATCAGTACGAGTGTTAAATCTATAAAGCAATCGTCGTATCTGTAATACCAATCAAAAAAGAAATCGGATAAAACATTGAATCAAAACATTAGTAAACACTGTTGAAATCATGTCAATGCAGAAAATCATATAAGAGTGTACTCATATTATTCAGGTATTCTATATCACGTGTTCAATATATCACATGCTTAGTCTTCTTTATAGCATTGAGATTGTAGCATTTTAATTACACGAAATTTTTCGTAATTTTTGGGCGCTGGTGAAAATCCTTAAGAAATTAGCACCTGTCAGTATAAGTAAGGATTTTGGGACCGATAGGTATCCGTTTTGCAAACTGATTTCATCAATATTTTTTAAATAAAATGATTTATTTTATGAATATTTTTCTATAATTTTAAAGTTCCAAATAGATTTATATGAATTTTCTATTAAAAATTGAATAAGTTAAATAGTTATATTAATATTATGTTAATATTTTATTATAAGTATCATAATCCATTTACCTTAATTTACTTAAAGTTATTTCATTCTCCTCCATTTGGCTAAACAGAGGTCTGTTAAGAGAAAATGAGAAGAAAATATAGGAGAGAAAATAAAAAGCTAGATTTGAAGGCCATAGAGTGATTTTCGACCGTCGACGCTGTTAGGAAATTTACTCCTCATTATAAGTAATTATTACCCTATTTCTAATTTTAAAGATTTTATATTTTTGATATTTTTCTGATCAAATTTGTATTTTCGTTATCGAAAAATGACGATAATTTTTTATTGGTAAAACTTTCACGGCGTAACTTTTTATATGTTATAGAGATTGAGATTATGAATATTTGAGTATTTATTTAAGATTTTTTATAGGGTGATTTTGAAAATATAGTAATTTTTGCCTACTCAGAAATAAGAACAATGCCTCAAGAATATGCATGTCAATAGTCACACTAAACAAGTAAGAAGTCCTGGCTATTATGGTGTTTTTTAGTATTGTATCAGTATCAGAAAACCGTTGGCTCAGTAAACAGAGTTGTCACGCTTTGCCCGTCGACATAATAATCATCTCCTTATAACTCTCAATCAATATCATGTGAATCAGTAGATGATAACACCAAGCCACAATATTTAAAGGAAAGCCTGTCGGCCCACTATCTTGTACAGGTAAATACAAGAAGTGTGCAAGGGATACTACACCGGCGCCTAGGCATATTGTTAAATAAGGGTTTGCACATCATAAATAAATGTGAACAATGAAGTAAGTTTATGAAACTAGAATTATAATAGAACTTAAAACATAGGTTCTTATAAGCAAATTAATGGGATTAATAAATATTATGATTTATAAAAAGATAAATATTCTATACATTCATAAAACTAAATGTATTGCAGAAGAAACTAAGGAGATTGATAGTTATGATTTAAACTATGGTATTCAAGTAGGAGTCATACTAGAAATTATGTCGATGTAGTTAAAGCATTATTTAAAATTGCGTAATATGAGGCTTGCCTCAGCACAATTCCAATGAAAAATGCCTCGAGCTTTTTTATGAGGCTTACACCTCATCTTGGCTGAGGCCAGCCTTAAGGCGCCTTGCCTTGTTGGCATGAGGCATACGCCTCGCGCTATTTCTGTATGTTTTTTAATTTAAAACTTAGCTAAATTCTATACAAAAGCTCCAAAAAAATCATACCTTCTTACACTCCCAAGCCGCAACAACTTCCTCTTAACTGTTAAAGATAAGAGTTTAAATAATAATGCTGTAGAAATTAATAGAATTGAAAATATAATTATAACTTTAAATATTGTTGTTAAAACAAAGATTATTAATATTATAAGTTCTTATATTCCTAAAGTAGGTTTGAATATGTATTCCAAAATGAAATTATAATTTAAAAGAATTAATACAAATGATACCTCTTAAAAAAAATTTGTTGGAGGAGATTTAAATGGATATGTTGTAGAGTTGTAGAAGATTTTAAAAGCATTTATGATGGCTATAAATTTGGAGTGACTAATGAAGATAGTAGGATCATATTAAATTTAACGGTAGATTATAATTTTATAATTACTAATATCTTATTTATGAAAAGAGATAAACATCTCATTACTTATAAAAATAGATATAGTAAAATTCAGATTAATTATTTTCTAATAAGAAAAATATTCATTTAGATTACAAAGATTGTAAAATTATTCCGAATGAAATTTTATATACTCGATATCACTTATTAGTTTTGAAGTTTAAGATAAAATGACGTAATATAAAAAATAAGTAAAATGTTATCCTAGAATTAGATAGGGACATTTAAAGAACACTTACAAAAATATTTTTTTATATTAAAAATCAATATAACACTGTCGTTGTCAGGTCTCAAGTCCTGGATGAAAAAAATAGAGAGTTGCGATAGGTAGTCAATAACCAGTATAAAATTTATCAAATAATCATGACATAAATCCTTTAATACATTGCATTAATACTAGGGCATTCCCTAAAAGCGACGCATTATATGGCCTGAATACAGCGAGAAGTGTGCAAGGGCCACTTCACTGGTGTTGGGTGCAATGCTAAATAGGTAAAGGTTCCCACATCATGGACGGATGTGAGCAAAGAAGTTAGTCTATGAAACTATAATTAAGATAGGAACTTGAAATATAGATTCTTTTATAGGGAAATTAATAGAATTAATAGATATTATGATTCATAGGAAAATAAATATTCTATGCATTCAAAAAACTAAATTGGTTGGAGAGAAAGCTAAGGAGATTGATAGTTTAGGATTTAAACTATGATATTCTGATATGAGTTATACTAAAAATAGTATATATGTGATTATAGATAAGAAGTTGATGGATAATACTATAAAGATTAATAGAATTGGAGATAGAATTAGAACTTTAACGATTGTTGTTGATACTAAGATTATTAATATTATAAGTGTTTATGCTCATCAAATAGATTTGAATATATGTTCAAAATTAAATTTTTAGAATGACTTTGAAAAATTAATATAAAAAATATCTCTTGGAGAAAGAGCTTTAATTGGAAGAGATTTAAATGAATATGTTGGTAGAGAGGTAGATGATTTTAAAAATATTCATGATGGCTATAAGTTTAAAACAACTAATAAAGAAGGTAAGACCATATTAGATTTTGCTCTAGATTATTATTTTGTAATTATTAATATATTATTTAAGAAAAGATATTAGCATCTCATCACTTTAAAAAATGGATATAATTAAACTCAGATTGATTATTTTCTTATAAGAAAAATAGATCGTTTAGATTGCAAAGATTGTAAGTTATTCTGAGGACAGTTTATATACATAACATCGTTCATTAGTTTAGGACTTTAAGATGAAGAAGCAGAATATATTAAATAAAGTAAAACGTTGTTCTAATATTAGAGGGGGGTATTTAAAATACTAACAAAAATATTTTTGAGAGTAAAATTCTAAACCTTAAGATTTTGTCTATGCAAAAGAAAGCTAATGTTATGTGTGAAAATAGTTAGTGATATTAAGAATTGTGCTTGGAGTATCAAAAGAAGTCCCTAATAGTAAAAATAGCTGGTGGTAGAATTCAAAATATGCAAGAAAAGATAAAAAAATAAGAAGTTTTATTATAAAAATTAATTTAGATGTAAAAATTCTAAAAATTGTGAAAGATATAAAGAGGCCCGTAAGGAGTCTAAGAAAGCAATATGCGATGTAAAGATTTTAGCTTTTAATAATATATATAATAGATTAGATATTGAGAAGGGCGAATGACATATGTATAAATTAGACAAAGAGATAGAAGTAAGGATTTAGTTCAAGTGAAGTGTATTAAGGATGAAGATCAAAAAGTATTTTTATTAGAAGAGGATATTCTATAAAGGTAAATAAGATATTTTGCTAAGTTTTTCAATAAAGATTGTGAGAATACGATTGCTTTACTGACCTCAGCACCCTAAATGAAAATATAGATTTTTTTTTTATCGATGTACTAGTAAAATCGAAGTTAGAGAAGCTTTAAAGAAAATAAAGTGTAGAAAAGTTGTTAGACCTGATGATATTCCAATAGAGGTGTGGCAATGCCTAGGAGATGAAGGAATTTCATGGCTTACTAAACTTTTTAATATTATTTTGAGAACTAAAAAGATGCCAGATAAGTGGAGATTGAGTGGTTGATTGATATTTTTAAGAATAAAAGTGATGCACAAGATTATACGAATTATATAGGATTTAACTTAATGTGTCACATTTTAAAACTAGGAAAGAGAGTCATGGAGCATAGGTTACAACGTGATACTAATGTTTCCATGGGCGGAGGGAGGGGGGCAAGGGGGGGCACATTCCCCCCTAAAAAAAACTCACTCACTTAGAAGTATAGACATCTTATCAACAAATTAATGAACAATGGTTGGCATAAGCTCATATATAGAACTTTTCCCATCAAAATCCATATTGTGTATATTCAGCTCCTCTCTCCACTTCCATGCTTAAGCATCCATTTTGGTGCAACCCATTATCAACTTTCATTTTATTTATTACAGGCCTTTCCCATTTTAAGTCTTCAATCCACCTTCTACCCGGACCATGCAATGCTTCAACTGTAGAGAGAGAAAGAATAATGAGGTAAAATATTGAAAGAGAGAGAGAGGAATGACTTAACAGAGCAACAAGCTTGCGAACAAAGAAACCTGCTCTATTTTTTGTAATTTTTTCTTTTAAAGTTATTTGTTAATCCAGAGAAGCCACCAACATTTTTTTCTGGGCACATTTTTTTTTCATTTTTTTTTTATTTCTATCTTTTTCTGGACATATGAAAAGCATCAATGGTTCGTTTTCCCTTTCGCTCCTCTCTCGCCCCCAAATGAAGACCGTCTGTGGCAGATGTTTATGTCTTGTAAGCTCTAAGGGTCATGTTATTTGCATTCTTAATTTTGATCTTACAGCTCCTCTTGGCTCCGGTAATGAGACAGCAAACGGAACTATTTTAATGTATTTTAACCTTCTAAATGAGACGGCAAACAGAACTATTTTAATTTAGGCCCCACCTGAATAAAATTTCTGGCTCCGCCACTGAATGTTTCTCAAAATCAATTTGGATTCATACCGGGTAAGTCTATTATGGAAGTTATAAATTTAGTAAGGGATTTGATGGAGAAGTATAGAGAAAACAAGAGGGATCTACATATGATATTTATTGATTTAAAGAAAGCATTGTGGGCTCTGAAAATTCGGCCCCGGCCTCCGCCCGCTTTGCTTTTCTTAGGGGGAGTTTTAACGGATTTAAGTTCCGGGGTAAATTTTGGAAGGCAGATGGGTTTGTAGATAAGACATTACCCAAAGATTTCGCCCTCATTTTGTGAGGACTTTATGATCTGAGTTCTGGTTTCCTATAGGTGAAAGCCCCTATAGTTAATTACCCCTCCTGATAATGAGAGAGAACTTTCGATTAAGGCTAGCCGTCAATCAGATACGTAGAAAATACGTGTTATCTGGCATATAGTAGCAGCATGGGTTTGGGATGTGGAGATTTGAAGATTTGATTTTTAAATCAGAAATTTCATCATCTTGCACTTAAAGCGGATGGTGGGGGAATGGATGATAGACTTGATTAAGATCCCATGGTTCCGTCGTCCCGGGCTATCATGGTCCCTGGTCTACTTAGTCAGAGGAGGTAGTCGACCCAACCTGATAGAAGGATCCGTGTCAGCAGTCATGAGTTGCTTCGTCCAAGGGTACCTTGTAGACCTAGGGTGAGTGTTTGTCAAGGGGACAAATTTGAATCCACCTTAGCTAACAGAGGGCTTTGTGCCCTATCGATCATATCCTATTGATTCATATCTCAAGGATTTGATGTCATTAGGGAGCATATGGGCTCTGGCCATAACCATAATATAATGGTGTCATTTGGCGGCGACCACCTGGTTTAGAGGGCCCTGAGTCATAATCGTTTATCCTGCAGTGCCATTTGGCGGCGAAACTGTCGATTAGAGGACTCGTACCACGTCCTTACTGGCAGGAGATTGTTTGAGAATGGATCCTAGTAATATTTTCGACCAGGCATTAGCTCTATGTGCACTGAAGTATTTTTCAATTTATCCACATCGACAAACTGTTACGGAGGGTGGATGGATTTTATGCTTTAAGTGTTTAATGGATTTATTTCAATTTTAAATATTTGGAATTTGGGATTTTTGGATTTTTGGATTTTGTAGGAATTTGGGTGGCATTTGAAAGTATTTATGAACCCTCCGGTTGAGATTAACGTTCAACACGGCCATCATCGGGATGTTTGGGGTCATTTTCATTTCATTGATTGAACCTTATCGGCTTTGTCGAGCTATCGACAGAGGATCGGGTTCTTTAGGTTTTATGCCTTTGTAAGTGAATTCTTTTGATTATAGGCCTTGAAGGCCTAATATGAATATATAAAATAAATATCTCGATCGACCTCGCGACCGTATATTTATTTAATGATTCGAGCTATGTCAACTCCTACCTACCCGCATAGGAGGATCGAGCTCGAACTTGGGTTCACTTATTAACCCGCGCAGCATCTCTAGACGTCACGTGTGTACCAATAACACGCTTGCCGGGGCCCATGCGGGTGTTTGGGGGCATTTTATAATTATTGATTGAACCTTGTCGACTCCTATCTACCTGTATAGGAGGATCGGGTTCAAATTTATTGACTCACGCAGCATCCCTGCATCGCTTGTGTACCAATAACACGCTCGCTGGGGACCATGCGGGTGTATAGTTACACGTGCATTTCGGTGTACCTATGTGCATACATATTACAGTGCACGTGCGGGGGACATTTTTGGAATATTTGTAAATGTCTTCTGTCTGCTTGTACGGATGTTGCAGATCCGGTGGCGTAGTGCTGGAGTTTCATTTGGGGATTTGTACGCCTTCTGTCTGCTTGCATGGATGTTGCAGATCCGATGGCATGGTGCTGGAGTTTCATTTGAGGATTTGTACGCCTTCTGTCTGCTTGCATGGATGTTACAGATCCGGTGGCGTGTTGTAGCACCGCTTTCATATAGGTAGATTGTCGTGCACTACCGGTTGTTTTCTGCAGATGGATTGTAGTGCACTAACGAATCTCCTGCTTTTGTTCATATGGATGGCTTCATTTGTCGTGGGCATGATCCCTTTGTTCGTTGTCAGCTCTCTTTGCATACAAATCTTTTAGAGCCGTCGTAGGCTTTTGCATTTGCTACTGTTTCTCTACACTTTCTCGTAGGTAGCATTTAGTATAGATGATGGATCTTCTACGACGACTTATAGGAGTTTGTATTTTCTTCTCTTTGTATGTTGATTGATAATCTACCTCATTGACTTGCATATCTTCCAGTATTCATAAGAGTTAATCTGTTTGCAGTCAAATCATATACTCTCTCCTGTTTCATTGCTTACAAGGTTGAACATGGCCACTCGTGTTCTGTTGTTAATTGCCAAAGTGTTGTAAAGCAGTTGCTTCATCTGCTAAATATCCTTCATATCTTTCTCATAAACATGTTGTATCATCCATCGTATGACACCATATGTTCGTAGGGATGTTGCGTTAAATGTCGATCTTCTAGTGCTACTAGTGGGCATTCGCACTTGAAGTAGCAACTTTGCATCTTGCTTGTGAACAACATATTGAATTGAATGTAGATGCTATGTTCGTTGTGCCTCTTCCTTGCATTAGCTTGTAGGATGCTTGCATTTTTAATACAAACTTTGTGATTGATCCCTATACGATTTACGATGTTTGTTCATGTTCTCGTTTAGGATCAAATCATGCATCATTTCAATTAACATTAAAGCTTCATTCAATATAAGCTTTATGCTTTGCATGTACCAAATTCATCATTTTATGAGTTGGAGATTCTAACTTTAGGCATTAGGTTCTATTCTTCATCATCCATTCAGGTTAAAAGTGCTTTGCACTTAGCTCATTTAAATTAGGGGTGTCAATTTCTGACACGACCCGAAAACCCGACCCGAACCCGACCCGAAAAATCCGGGTTTGGGTCAACCCGTTTGTTAAACGGGATGGGTTCGGGTTCGACTTTCTGACCCGTTTGAAAAACGGGTCGGGTCCGGGTTGACCCGACAACCCGCGGGTCGACCCATTTAACCCGGATCCCGCTAGACAGCTCCGCCCGCACTCACGAATCGCAGTCCGGCCTCCCGCGGACGGCTCCGCCTGCGCTCGCAGATCGCGGTCCAGCCTCCCACGGACGGCTCCGCCAGCGCTCGCGGACACGCTGGCTCCGCCCTAGCTCGAGAAGTCGAGATCCCGCCCGGCCGCCCGCACCAGCCATCTCGCGGTCCCGCCTGCTCAGTCGCGCTCGTGAAGGCTCTGCCCTCGCTCGCGATCCCGCCCGCACCAACGATCCAACTCGCGCTCGCGACTAGGCTCCGCTTGCGCTGCTTCAGCGATTCAGCCGGGTCAACAGGTCGGGTCGGATTCGGGTTGAAATGTCCGACCCGTTTGCAAAAACGGGTCGGGTTCAGGTTGACCCGTTTAAATCCGAGTCAACTCGGGTTCGACCCGAACCGGACCCGTTGACCCGAATTGACACCCCTAATTTAAATTCAAGTCCTTCATTGATTACTTCACTTATGCTCAAATTCATCATAAGTTCAATGTCATTTGATTAACGTCCATTTGAGTCCAAGATGAGTTCTTTGTTATCCAAAAATTAGTGTTTGAATCAAGTTTAAGTCTGAGCTCATTTATTTGGGTTTAAGTTTTGATCATCTATATGTTTTTTATTTTTGTTCCCTGTTGTCCAAAAATAAGTCCCCTGTTGTCCAAATATTGTTCAAGTCCTCTGTGTCATCAGTCGAAATTTCGGCAACCTCCCGACGTCTCCCCTGTTTAGGGGAAAAAACCAAGAGGCTGCCTTCCCCTCCACGCTACATGAGCGCTTCAGGTGGATGTCCATAGACACCGCGGCGGCATTTCTTTCTTCAATCCCCGCCCGCTACATGAGCGTTTAGGGGTCTCGGGCACCTGTTGCAAAGAACACAGAGATTTCCCCACATGTGGGTACTTAATTTTTGTCCCCCTCGCGCTACATGAGCGGTCCGGGGATTACCCATCTCGTCGCAAGCAACGTATCGGCTTCCCTCCCCACTACGCAACGTATCAGCTGCTGCAAGAGTCGGAGAAGGAAGATTTGAATAAGGGCTGTTTGGCCAGGATTTGAGCAAGTGGATGGAGGTTTGGGCTTCAGAACAGGGTAAGAGGTTGGAAAAGAAAAATAATTAGAGAGAGTTTCTCTCAACTATAAGATTTGCCACAGAACTGAAATCCTTAGGTATCCAGCCACTGAAATGATTATTTGCAACATTTAAGATAGTTAAATCAAAGCTGGTGAGGAGACGACAGGAAGAGGGAAGCACCTTAAGTTCAGAATGGTACCTAAGTTTTTACTTTGGACTAGGGATCAAGTGTTGCTAAGAATCAAAGAGATCTGAAGGCCAATTATCAGTGGAGTTTGGTCAATCCAACGTGGAGAGCAGCCTTCGTCGTGGATTTGCAAAGGCAAATTGTGAGTGTGGCAGAGGAAGACTTGGACAAGAGGTTGTGGGTGCTTGGTTGTAGGGGATGGAGTTTTTTATTTTATTTGTGAATGGGAGCTTGTTTGCTTGGAAGACAGCTAGCAGGGAAGCGAAATAACACTGAAGTTCCACTTTTTTGGCAAATCCGTGCATTGCAAGCTATCTACGGCAGAGGGACGGAAGAAACCAAGCGAGGCAATGCATTAAATCAGATTTGAATCTTTTCCCTGTTTGGCATTCCAATTTTTTTTAGGAGTTTTGAATTGATTGCCACATTAGTGATTTATCACTTTGCATTAATTCAAAATGCCAGAAATTTCTCAGTCAAGTCAGAAATCACATTGATTAGTTTTTTTTTCGATTTATGTGCTGATTGCCTCGATTTGCGTGTCAATTTTATCGAATATCGAGATTAAACAAATTAATAGTGCATTTAGGGTATTGCCGATGATCTGATCGCAATGATGCAGTCTGTTTCGCGATCGGACATCATTTGGACAGCGACGAGGCTGATTTTTTTTTCTCGAAATCCATGCCACCAATCTGGATAATCCAATTTGAACATAGAAAATATAGTTCTTAAGTATTTGCGATATTTTGATCGCAATGGCAAAATCCGTTTCGCGACCGGACATTATTTGGACAGCGGCGAGGCCGATTTTTCTCAAAATCCGTGCCACCAACCCAGATGATCCAATTTGAACATAGAAAATATAGTTCTTAAGTACTTGCGATATTCTGATCGCAATGGCGAAATCTGTTTCATGACCGGACATCATTTGGACAGCGGCGAGGCTGATTTTTCTCGAAATCCGTGCCACCAACCCGGATGATCCAATTTGAACATAGAAAAATATAGTTCTTAAGTATTTGCGATATTCTGATCGCAATGGAGAAATCTGTTTCGAGACTAGACATCATTTGGACAACGACGAGGCCAATTTTTCTCGAAATCCATGCCACCAACCCGGATGATCCAATTTGAACATAGAAAATGTAGTTCTTAAGTATTTGCGATATTCCGATCGCAATGGCGAAATCTGTTTCGCGACCGGACATCATTTGGATAGCGGCGAGGCTTATTTTTCTCGAAATCTGTGTTGTTGCCTCGGGATCTGTGCCACCATTCTAGCTGTTCCAAATTGAATAAACAAGACTTAATTTTAGAAGTTGACAACGTTTCGGATACAACGACAAAGTCTGTTCGTCAATCCGACGTCGTTTGATTAGCGTCGCGCTTTAATTTTGGGTGTCAGTCGTCCCTTTTGACCGATCTCATCCGATTCTACTGCGAGGGGCCTCGACCTAGTAGAATTTGACGTTCTGATCGCAATGCTGCTGTCCGTTTTGCATTTGGAGGTTATTTGACCCTTTAAGATGCATCACCTAAACGCTCGTGTTGCTTTATTTGCCGACTTGGGTTCCTTTTGTGCGTGGTTTGAGGTATAGGGGTCAACAAGCATGTGATAAAGTTTCAAGAGAAGTGCTATGGAGAGTTCTAAAAAAGAATGGGGTGTTTATATTCAAGTCATTAAAGATATGTACGCAGGAGCTGTTACTTGTGTTCAAACACAAGGTGGTTTGACCAAGTATTTTCCTATTTCAATTGGATTACATCAAGGATCAGCCTCAAGCCCATATATTTTTGATTTAGTCATGGAAGTTCTTAGTAGATATTTGCAAGAGGATGAACCCTGGTGTATGCTTTTTGCCGATGATATTCTTCTTGTTAATAAGACTAGAGAGATAGTCGAAGGTAAATTTGAATTATGAAGGTCAACCTTAGAGTCTAAAGGTTTTTGTTTGAGTAGATCTAAAATCGAATACATGGAGAGTAATTTTAATAGAATAGATCTAGTCAGGGGATTGTAACTTTGAGCGATCAAGTCTTTCAGAGTGATGGTGAAATAGATGGGGATATTATTAATAGAATTCAAATTGAATGGTTGAAGTGGAGGAATTCACCGAGCTTGTTGTGTAATAGAAAAGTTACCCTCAAACTTGAGGGAAAATTCTATAAGATGGTGGTGAGACCTGCAATGCTTTATGGCACAAAATGTTGGCCATTAAAGGAGAAACAAAATATTAAGTTAAGTGTTGTAGAGATGAGGATGCTTTACACTTAGAGACAGGATACGAAACGAGCATATACGTGAAAGTGACAGATAAGATTAGAGAGAGTCGCTTGAGATTGTTTGATCACATAAAACGGCGGTCTTCCGATGACCCGATTAGGAGAGTAGATGTATTAGATTTGGCTTATATTAAGAAAGGTAGAGGTAGACCTAAAAAGACTTGATTAGAAAATATTAGAAATAGCATTTCTTTAATAGATTTAAATAAAAATTTGACTTTTAATATGATACAATAGAGAAAAAAGATTCATGTAGCCAATCCCACGTAGTGGGATAAAGGCTTGATGTTGTTGTTGTTGTTGAGATTAAAATTCAATATCTTAATATTTTGACTGTACATGAAAAAACTAATATTATATGGGAAAAATTAGTTAATCATATTAAAAATATTATAAAATATGTGCTTGAAGTATCAAAAGGGGAAAACTCCTAAAAGTAAATATAGTTGGTGGTAGAATCAAAATGTGCAAGAAACGATAAAAAATAAAAATATTTGTTAAAAAAATTGATTTAGATATACAAGTTTAAAAAATTAAAAAGATATAAATGGGTCTATAAGCCGTTTAAGAAAACAATAGGTGATGCAAAAAATTTAATTTTTAATGATTTATATAATAAATCAGATACTAAGGAGGCAAAAGATGTATATATAAGTTAGCCAAATAAAGAGATGAAATTTATGTTCCTCACTCAAATTCAATTGTTCCTCAAATTCAATCTAGCAGGATACAACTTCAATTATTCCTCACTCTCCAATATAAATTATAGAAGTTTAAGATGATCGGAGGAAGTTTTTCATCGACTATTTTAAATAAGGGCAAACTACCAGCAAACAAATTATTTGCTATGCAAATTAGAAAGAGGGAGCTGCAGTATGCATTTGTCAACAATACTCTTTACAACAAGCCCTTTGATCAAATTTGGCTTATGATATTTTGGGACCAAGGAGGCTTAATAAGGTCATGGCTAAAGTTTATGAAGCACTTTGTGGCACGCAACAATCAAGTCCAAAAATGACTGTAAAAATAAAAAAAACGGTTTAGTACTAGTGGTTAATGGTAATAGATTACATTGCCCATATTAAGAAGTGTCATAAGTGTTAAATTCTTGACAAGGAGGAGTTTGCCAACTCATCAACATAAATGGTCAACAACCTATGCCACCAATCAAATGATTTGTATTTGATGAAATATTATACGTAGTAATCTACTCAAGAAGATATTGCATTTAAAACACCGTATAAAGATAAAAGTTCTCTACTTATATATGTTAGCGTATATGTCAAATTATTCTTGAAATTATCTTGTTATACAAGAAAGAATTTCAAATTTATTATGAAAATCCTCCTGCAAAACAACGGCATTTTAGTCTCTAATAATTAAAGTTTGTTTGAATTTTCCCTATAGGATAGGGAGCACTACTTCTAAGGTTTTTCTATTCAAAGGTAGTTGAAATCTCCATGCAAGCTAAGGGCATTTTTAAATATTTATTTGGGTCGTGCTTCACATCAAGATCCTCAAATAAATATTCAAAATCATTAAAGATAAATTTCACCTAATCACGAGGGCAAAAAGAGCTGGTAAACTTCTTTCAACAAGCATATGTAAGATAACTCTCAAAAGTTAGACTTATTGTTTCTTCGCACACCAAGACTCTTAAGGTCAAGAAAGAAGACTTTCGGGTCTGCAAGCTTAAGCAAACCAAGTCATACAAGCACAAGGTTTCTTATAGCTCAAGTCTAGGAATCATACGGGTGTATAAGATCAAACTCAAAAAGCCTAAATAGACCGACTAATTGACAACCCTCTTTAATCAATAAGCATAAAAAAAGTCGTAATCAATGAGCACTCACTTCATTAATTTAATAATAAAGGATGTTATGTTCCCAAAGCTTATCTAACTCGATGAGTGCAAGTGACCCCAGTCTACAACACTCTCAAATAGTCAAAGGGTCAAAAGTAAAGTCAAAGAGATGCTCCTCGTCCAAAAAAATTTCATAGAGTAATGTAAAAGAATTCCCAAATATACAAGTTTTGAGACTTTAAAAATCACAAAATAATGCTCCAAATCTATTATCAAATCAAGTCGGAAAAGTATAGTTCTCTGGAGCTCAAATTTAGGACTCGAGCGAGCATATAAGGTCGAACTTAACAATCCTAAATATGATTGAATCGCTAATATATAGCAATGCCTACTCAATAAGTCATAAGAAAGATCATGTAAAAGAACCTTTGCATCACTAATCTGATGACAAGATTTGTTAAGTACTAAGTTTATTTCGACTTGATGAGTTCAAGTATCTTGGATAAATGAAATCTTCTCAATTGATTGAAAAGTCAAAAAGCATCAAATGAATGATCCTTATCCAAAGGATGGCACTAAGCTGAATTTGGTTTATTAGCAAAAGTCAAATCTCTGAATTTTTTAATAAGTCTACCAACCACAAAAAGCAAAGATCGATAGACCTTCTCTTTTTCAACAAATTTGATAATGCATGAAGCAAAGAACTGTCGAAATAAAATTTATTCAAAGCACGAGGCTAAAATAAGGGAATTCTAACATTAATAAATCCATAATAGCATCAAACATTAGACCAATGACTCCGTTATCAACCAACCTAACATAAGCCAGGAGGGCAAAGCCACCAACATCTACCATTCACCAAATCCGCCACACAAATCATAAGATAGAAGAAACCCCAAAATAAATCTTCAAATCATAAATTAGATTCATCATCAACAAGCCTACTATGCATAAAGCATCAAAATCCAAAAAATTATATAAATTGAAAATAAAGGTTAGAAGTGATTATTTTATATAATAACGAAATAATATGTTAAAAGATTAGATATTAACTTTCTATTGAATTATGAAATAACAAATTGACATATATATGAAATAAAACTTGTACAAGATGTAAAGTAGCAACTAATGAACTGCGTGAAATAGAATTAAAATCTAAACATCACAAGAACAAAATAATAATAAATATAAGAATTACATAAAAATATTATATAACATCAAGTTGAACTCTAAATTCATTCTTTCTCAGTTCCTACTCATCCACATTCAATTCCTAAAGAAAGATGAAATAGTATGATAACAACTCAGAAGTCATTTGTACTATCATCACTGATGAGGTGTTCATTTGAGTCGTCAGCTTAACGAATTGCTCTCTCCCCTACCTTATCACCTATGGAGTCCAATGCTTACCAAGCTGAAATAGTATGCTACGACGGCAGTGGTTGCGTCATGCTAGAGGTCAAGACAGTCGAGAGAAAGTTGTTGTGACTCGGGGGTGCGTGAAGGCGTGATTTGCTTGGGACTTTAGTTTATGATTATATACGTTTTAATTAATTTATATATATATATATATATATATATATATATGTATGTATATATATATATGTATATATATATATATGTATATGTATATATATATATAGTGAGGCGATGAGAGCCTCAGCCAAACTAAGGCGTATGCTGCACAATAAAAGCTCAAGGAGTATGCCTCAAGGCATGCTTTTAGCCAGAAATACACTAAGGTGTGCCTCACATTACGCAATTTTAAACAATGGCTGAAATAATAACAAATTTAACATCTAAAGTTAGGGTCAAATGCTCATTTTCACACATCACTAACCGTCGAACTTTGATAAGTTTTTTAGGCCAAACCATAATACCAACAAAATCTATAGTGATGAATAAAGAGAAGGAAAACATATAACTATGTATTATACATGCACGTAAAAAAAGGTACAAATTTCAAACTTCCAAAAACAAAAAGTATTTTAAGGCAATCGAGCCTACAAGTCCTAGAGTTGTGTATTCACCTCAATAAGAGTTTGGTGCTCAGCTATAATAGTTTGTAACTCTTTCACGGCACAATTAGTGAGGCTTCAACATCCAACATGGGATTTGACAACTATGTTGCTCCCTTCCAATTGCTTGTGTTTGTCTTCTATGTTCCATCTGAACATTCTTCTTACAAAACATCGAGTCTTTAATCTCCTTCTAAAAGTTCTTAATCTTGGAGGAGAGGTTCTCAATCTCGACTGTAATGTTGGAAAATGTATGGTTGTTCTATCTCATAAGTTCAGTATTCTTTTCAAATTCACCATGAGTCATATTAGCAACCTCTCAATAGATCCCAACCCATTCGTAAAGATCAAACAATGAAACCCTAATAATGGAGAGAGACTTTAGTCGACAAATTTAAAACAGAGCTTATCAATATAATGCCTCTCAGTACCTTAAATCATCAGCTTCCAAACTAGAATGAGTTAAAAATCTAGGGTAGCATTAGCATTCGTTGTAAAGTGGTCAAACGATACAATCAATCCTAGGTTCAACCTAGAAATCCAAAAGGAATATCATAGTCTTGCATGTCTTATTCCTTCGATCGATGACTGATAGAAGCTGGCAATATATCTTGAACTAGTACTCCGCTCCTTCCTACAAGAAAAAAGGTGAAACAAAATATTATTCTTATTCAAAAAAAGAAGAAGGAAAGATGAGCAATAAAACAAATGAGTTATATCTGAGATCGACTCTATATAATGCATTGGAGGACTATCAGAAAGAGACATCCTGAATATGTGAGTGCCAACTCAAAGAGATGCTAGGGTGTATGCGAGTATTGCGCTTCGATGGGTGGCAATTCTCATATCCCAAACATCTCACCCGGCCAAAAAGATGAGAAGCGGTCTATCGGGAAGCTCGGCTCCACATAAGGCATTCCCACATCAGCAATGGTAGGATCGAGTATATGCATGCTCAACGAATCTATCCCAAAATCATTAAAAAGGGCATACCTCACATCTACATACATTCTGAAGCAATCAAAAGGCTCCTCCAGAGTTAGAAGTTGTTGGGGTATGGGACTTCGTCCAATCTATAAAGGCACGTATAGCCTCCATATGTTGAGAGCACATGTGCCTACATGCTAGTTAAGGGACACTAGCATAACCCAGAGAGGGTTCCCTTATCAGCACTCTGGTGGGAGAAGGAATGGCCTCCTCCAAAATTGCAATCACCTTGCCACCTGTAATTAAGTCATAAAAGCATCAAGCATAACAAAGAGATTCAAACAAATAAAAATAATTGATAAGCAAAGACAATACATTCACTTAGATTGATGTGCGTAGAGCTTCGTCGAGTCCTTTTACACTGAGACCCTAATGAGCTCTCATGGCGTTCACATCTTATAGCATCACGCTCTATGAAAGGTGGAAAAAGATAATCTTACCCAAGTCAGTCAAGTATAACAGACTCTTGTCTGACTACTTGGTGGTGCCATACGAAATTTAGATCTAAAACCGAGCCTGAGTAGGTAACCTTACATCATAACATCAACATATATGCATATATCTAGGGGTGTTGAACTCATCTGGCTGACATCTACTACATAAGGGAGAAAGAGGCAAGCTGATGAGAACATACAGCTGTAGAAAGTTTATTAGAGGAAGGGCCGGAGATCTATGGCTAGGATCAGATTGCTCTATTTCTGAGCAATTATTTGTATTTGATTTATTATGTGTAATTTTTCGTTTTTACCCTCACTTGATGGAGTAGGTTTAAGTGACCCTAGGAGGCACTTTTGTCATTTGATGTTTTATTGTATTTTGTCTATTTATAAGCCTCACCTACCCCTTGGGAGGGATGATGATTATTATGAATGAAAATTTCTACACTTTGTGTCTAGGTGTGTTTGAGAGCCTTGAGAGTTATTGTGAGAGCTTATGTGAAGTCCCTAGATGAGGGCAAAACAAGACTCATCAGCAGCAGGAAGCATCCGGGCTCACGATTTATCTCCGCCTCCACCCCTATTGATCTTGGCGCCATCATCATCTCCTCCCAAAGCTCCAACCGACCACCTCCTTTCTCCTCCTAGCCTTGACCATGCACAGTCTCTCCTCCCCCTCCCCCTCCCCCTCCCCCTTCATAGTAGCCGACCACCTCCTTATTCCCATGGCCAAAACCATCATGACCCCCTCTTCCCTTTCCCTCCAAAATTTCAAATTAATCCTCTAACATTTTCCTAAATTAGCCTGGCGTTCATTTTAGAAAAAATATGAAATTCAAATTTGAGATCCCCTAAAGCCTTGAAATTTTTTCCCAAATTGTCGGATTATGTTTGAAAAGATATCCCAATCAATCAATTTGAATATTAATTAGAGATCCCAATTAATTCCCCTTCCTAAATTAGCCTAGTGTTAATTTTGGAAAATCTGAAATTCAAATTCGAAACCTCCTAGAGCCTTGAAATCCTTTCCCAAATTATTGGGTTATGTTTGGAAATATATCCCAATCAATCAATTTGAATATTAATTGGAGATCCCAATTAATTTCTCTTCCTAAATTAGCCTAGTGTTAATTTTAGAAAATCTGAAATTCAAATTCGAAATCTCCTAAAGCCTTGAAATTCTTTTCCAAATTATTGGGTTATATTTAGAAATATATCCCAATCAATTAATTTGAATATTAATTGGAGATCTCAATTAATTCCCCCTCCTAAATTAGCCTAGTATTAATTTTGAAAATTTTGAAATTCAAATTTGAAATCTCCTAAATCCTTGAAATTCTTTCCCAAATTGTTGGGTTGTGTTGGGAAAAATATCTCAATCAATCAATTTGAATATTAATTGGAGATCTTAATTAATTCCCCTCCCTAAGTTAGCCTAGCGTTAATTTTGGGAATTTGAACTCAAATTCGAATTCTCCAATAAGCATTGAATTCCTTTCTTAAATTGTTGGGCTATGTTTGGAAGGATATCCCCATCAACAAATCTGAGTATTGAGTGGAAATCTGAATTAATTCCTCTTTCCTTAACTAGCAAGCTATAGTTGGAAACTCCACTAAAGCCCCAAATCAGCCCCCTAATCATTTAGTGCTTGCCCCCCCACCCCCTCCTTCACGCCAGGAGCTTGTTGTATCCCTCCCAAATCATCCCAAGGATGGCCTCCTGCTGCTGAAATATAGGATCAACCCGTTTTCCAGAGCCACTACCAGTTGTTCTAGGATTTGAGACCCACATAGTTGCTGTCTAGAATTTTTGGAGACTTTAGAGTGCTGTCCGGGCATGTAAGAGGGTTCGTATTGCTGTCCTTTCTATATAGGCAGCCAAACGACTTCGTCGTGGCTTAGTATCTTCTTCTATGTGGGTAAACTCTTCCCCCATTGTATCTTTTTGATCCCTCCTCAATCGTGGCATCATTTTATTGTGAAAGCTTATCCGCTTAGTCCACACCAAGAGCATTGTGTGAGTGGGCCTTTGTAGGAACTAAACTATTTGTTAACTTAGGGATTGTCTCTGAAACACCACATGAGCATGTTATTAATTAATCTGTTATTTAATGGTTCTCCCATTAGCATGTGATTGTTTTCGTAAATTTGATTACCCCCTTATATGCTGAAGTCATTGCTTAAGTTCATTGTGAGTTAATAAATTGTTAAGCTCTGTTCAAGCACACGTAATTTCCAAATCAACATCACTTGCATATATAGTTCTACATCACAAGCCTTCACCCATAATTGCTTTTGAAAACCCAAATCATCGAGCAACTCTATTTAGCTAGTATCCTTCCAAGACTACTAACCGGCTAAAGCAGTAGTACAATTGCACGAGTCGCATGTTAATAAAATACTTAACAATCCGCAAAGTCTGATCGACAAAAATTAGAGAATACCTACTACAATGATCGTATCATCAACTATATCTATTTCCATCAAAGTTGCTAGATAAACTGCCTATCTTTGGTTGATGCACTAAGAAAAATCAATCAATGAGAGATGTCGGACAAAGAAGAAAAGCCGCACACACTCTTGATCCAAGGTGGAAGATGCTCTTAAAAGCTGCATGACAATGGGGTATCCCTTATTAGCGGATATTACAAGCAATTGAATGTTCCTCAAATGCGGATATGAATGCAGGCATAAAGTTTTAATAGTAAGAAATAACTAAATTCAACACATTGAATGAAGCCGTCTCTGGGATTATCCTTAAAATCCGGTATATTCTAATGGGAATTATAGGAGCCAAGGAGAGTCACTCAAAACGAGAAAGCTAGTTGGCTGCCAGTAGAGCACTAAACCTTATAGATCCCGGATGTCAATCAAGTAACCAAAAAGCCTATCAATAATAAATCTTCACTTATACTTGGGATGGAGGGAGACATATACTCAACCTCTACAAATGGCTTGGCAAACTCCACCAATAGATCATCATGCTCCATGCCAAACTCAAAAAGGTTGTATAACAGAATGGTGGGCTGAACAAGCCTTTCCTCCCCCAAAGAAAGTTACGAATCCAAATGTCTAAGGGAAAAATGGTGTGAAAAACCCATTAATAGCCTGGTCACTCTGCAAACTTGTCAAAAATGGCCTAGAATCTTAGGGAAAACCACTGCTAAATGAATTCCCCTCACCTATTTCCATAAGGGGAAGTTCGCTTGTAAAAGAGCTCCTCATTCAAAGTAGTGACCTCATAACAATGACCGAAGATTGGCAATCTAGATATTGCTTTAAGCTCCCATAGTGTAATGGTCAGCTCTTCTAGGCCCATCCAACAAGTATTGGTGGTTGGATCGCAAAACTTAGTTACTCTGTTGACCTGTGAGGAATGAATGCTCTCAATGTTGAACAGCGAGGCACATATGGCATCATAAACACCTGCCTCTTTCAAAATATTCTTATACGCCTGCAAAACATATCACGCCCATGGGATGTACCCCCACACACAGCCAGAAAGCTGCTCAACGATATCAGTATCTAAGTCTACGATGCTGCATATCCCGTAATTCACCTATTCAACAGCACTCTTCAGTGAGTTATACTCCCTACATTTAAACCATTGGGGGTACCCATTCTGGAGGATCATTATAGATGGAGAGGTCAAGCTTGAAGTAAAGTGTGAATGATTGCATGTAGAATTCACCATAGACACTACAATCTCTCAGCATTTCCTCATGTTATTCAAGCCTATCATCCACATTAGTAATTCCCTGAGTCGTGGTTATCCATTATAGCCCGAATTATTTCCTTAATAGGCTCATCGCGTGGCATTCCTTCTGGCCTCCTCTAGTTGAATATTTTACCACAAAAGAGGCAAGATAAAAATATATATTAGAAAAAAGATGACAATAAAATTCATAAATCTAAGATCAAAGACTAGTCTATAATTCAACTCTTACCTTACAATGACATCCAAGAATATTCTAAGAAAAAATTTAAAATCTAAATCTCAATTCAATATTCAAAGTAACTCTTAAAGATCTGTAGGATCAACTATTTTATAACAAATATGATTTGATTCAAGCTAATTTAAATTATAAAAAAGAAAATCTCTTCTTCCCTTTCATCTTGCACCCAACCATCCCGTGCACCTTGCTCCAACTATCCACGTGTGAAATCACACATACCCCTTCTCTCGCTATCTTGCTCTCTCGTAGCCTTTCTCCGTCCCTTATTCTCACTCAAGTGCTCATGTCCCACACTCTAGCTCTCCCAACCCTCACTCTCTCTCATTCTCTCGCTCCCTCCAATCCTAGCCAAATTCTCTAAACACTAGATGATAGAGAAGCGTGGAAGGCATCTGGTCTAGCAATACACGAAGGAGATGATCCAAACTCTTTAGCATGTTTCGCTATGCGTAGATAGGAGGAACAGTAGATGTTCAAGGAGGAGAAATCATCGATGGAGATGAAGAAGCTTCCCAAGGATGAATGATTCTTTCGAAGAATTAAAAATTCAGGAATGAGGCCAACATTGACCTGCCATTGTCTATGACTCCCACTCGATTTCCCTTCTCAAGGATTTTAGTAACTACCAATCTTCCCTTTTCTTTCTTAGATCTTGTCCTGAACCCTATTAGGGCTTCCATTTCTTAAGCAAAAAAAAAAGAGGGGGGGGGGGGCATAGTCTAGTGGTTGAGGAAGCCATCAAATGCAAATCAAACTCATATTATTGCCACTACTATGTAGAACAACACTTCTATATCATAAATAGTGGGTCTTGGTGGTGCAGGGAAGACAACTCTCTTGCAGCACGTCTATGGAGATAGAGTAACAAAGGAAATTGATCTTAAAATGTGGCCTTGTGTTTTCAACAATTTTGATATGAAAATAGTCAAAGCACATATGTTGGAATCTCTTAAAATAAAGTAACTTGACTTGGATTCACTTCACGCACTTTAAAGAAGCCTCAAGTCTGAGTTAATGGTGGAGCAAGATAAAAGTGAATGAAAAATATGCTCGCCTTGTCACTACAACTCATGCATAGGTATTAAAAAAATGTAACCTTAAAAAATCTTAAAAAATCCTGAGCGCGATGCATTCAACATAATGAGCGGAACCTATATGCACTTTTTTTAACGTGATGGAAAAAACTCCTAGTCGGAATTAACGATGGAATGGATAAACCTCAAGTGCACTTTTTTTAGCACCACAGAGAAAATTCAAATATTCATTACTTGTATGCATCTTTCTTGATGTGGTTAGAAAACATTGCAAATTCTAAGCACATACATTAAGACCCATGCCTTTTTTTTTTTGCGTGGTGGGATAAAAGACCCCCCCAACTGATCACAGCCTTACGACACCGATCATACACGTCTTTCTAAGTGTAGTGTGATGAAAAGGCCTATCACTCCTAAAGATGCCCAATACATGAAGAAGATATTGGGAGGATGCCAAAATTCATGATAAAATTTACTTACACATAACTTTAAATAAACAAAATAAAATAAAATGTTGTATTGTATATAACATTGACAAATGAACAAATTAAACAATTATGTGGCAACTACTAAACACTGAAAGAACTCACAGGAAACTTGGGGTGAACTTAAAAGCTCGATTGTGAGCACTGAACTTCTTGACTGCACCACTAAAAACACTCTTGAACCTTTAAAGAAAATACTAGATTAGCTAAACTTAGAATGTAAATGAACACCTATTTATAGATAGAAAGAGTTACCTCCTTTGGGGCCCAACAAAAACAAAAACATCAAGCCTTTATCCCACTATGGGATTGGCTACATGAATATTTTTTTCTCCATTATGTCCTGTTAAGAGTCAAATTCTCATTTAAATCTAATAAAAAAAAGTCATTGCTAATGCTTTCTAACCAAGTCATTTTAGGTATATATTTACCTTTCTTAACATAGGTCAAATCTACATCTACTCTCCTAACCGGGTCATCAGAAAGCTGACATTTTATGTGACCAAACCATCTAAGGCGGCTCTCTCTAATCTTATCTGCCACTAGAGCAACTCCAACCTTTTCACGTATATACTTGTTTTGGATTTTGTCTTTAAGAGTGAAGCCACCCATCCATCTGAGCATCCCCATCTTTGCATCACTTAATTTTATGCTTCTCTTTTAATAGCCAACATTTTGTACCATAAAGCATTACAAGTCCGAACACCATCTTATAGAATTTTCCCTTAAATTTGAGGGGTACTTTTTTGTCACATGATAGGCCCAATGCATTCATTCACTTCAACCATCAAACTTGAATTCAACTAATAATATCCCCATCTATTTCACCATCACTTTGAATAATAGACTCAAGATATCTAAAACATGTACTCTTTTTAATGACTTGATTGCCCAAAGTCACAATCCCTTTACTAAATCTATTACTACTAATATTACACTTCATATATTCGATTTTAGATCTACTCAAATGAAAACCTTATTTTAGATCTACTCAAATGAAAACCTTTAAACTCTAAGTTGAACTTCCATATTTCAAGTTTTCCTTCAACTCCCTTTCTAGTATTATAAACAAGAATAATATCATCAACAAAAAGCATACACCAGGGTACATCTTCTTGCAAATGTCTAGTAAGAACATTCATAACTAAAGCAAAAAGATATAGGCTTAAAGCTAATCCTTTTTATTATCCAACTAAAATAGGAAAATACTTAGTCAAATCACCTTGTATTTGAACAAGTAACAGCTCTTGCATGCATATCCTTAATGACTTGAATATAAGTAGTATTAACTCTTTTTTTTTATAACACTTCAGAGCACTTCTCATAAAACTTTACATATGCTTTCTCTAAATCAATAACTATCATATGTAGATCCTCTTTATTCTCTCTATACTCTCCATCAAACCTCTCAATAAATGTATAGCTTCCATAATAGACCTACCCGGCATGACTCCAAATTGCTTTTGAGAAACATTAACATCACGTCGTAACTTATGCTTAATAACTCTCTCCTAAAGTTCTAATGTATGATACATTAACTTAATTCCTCTATAATTCACACATTTTTGTGCATCACCTTTATTCTTAAAAATAAAAACCAACACACTCTTCTCCACTCATCTAACATCTTTTTAATCTTCAAAATAATATTAAAAAATTTAGTAAGTCAATAAATTCCTTCATCTTCTAAGCATTTTCATACCTCTATTAGAATATCATCATGTCCAAAAGCTTTTCCACACTTCAGTTTTTAAAGTCTCTCTAACTTCGATTTTACTAATACGATAATAAAAACAAAAATCCATATTTTCATTTAAGGTATTAAGATCACTAAAGTCAATCGTATTCTCACAATCTTTGTTGAAATATTTATCAAAATATCTCATCCACCTATGTTGAATATCATCTTCTAAAAGCACTTTTTGATCTTTATCCTTAATATACTTAAACTAAATCCTTACTTTTACTATCTCTTTGTTTAGCTAACTTACACACACATCTGTCACCCTTCTTAATATCTAATCTATTATATTAATCATTAAAAGCTAAATTTTTTTATTATATATTGCTTTCTTAAACTCCTTACAAAATCCTTTATATCTTTCTCAATTTTCTGAATTTTTATATCTAAACTTATTTTTATAACAAAACTTCTTATTTTTTCATCTTTTCTTGTATATTCTTATTTTATCCTCAACTATTTTTACTATTGTGTTTCTTTTTTATACTCCAAAAACACACTTTTCAACATTTTAGAATACTAACTACTTTGTCCCACATAAAATTAGATTCCTCATACACAGTCAAAATATTAAGATTTGAATCTTACTCTCAATACTTTTATTAGTATTCTTTAAATACCTCCATCTAATACTAGAATAATATTTTACTTTATTTTTCATATTTTGCATCTTCATTTTAAAGTCTAAAACAAATAAGTCATGTTGGTACATAAATTTTCACTTGAAATAACTTTATTATCTTTGCAATCTAAATGACCTATTTTTTTTATAAGAAAATAATCAATTTGAATTTTACTATATTTATTCTTATAAGTGATAAGATGCTCCTCTCTTTTTTTAAATAAGATATTAGCAATTAAAAAATCATAAGCTAGAGCAAAATTTTAATATGGTCCTACCATATGAATACTTCTAAAATTTTCTAACGCTCTATCAACATGTTCATTTAAATATTGTCCAATAAAAACTCTTTTTTAAAAGATATTCTTTATATTAATTATTCTACGTCACTCTAAAATTTTAATTTTAAACATATATCCAAACCTACTTGAGGAGCATAAATATTTATAATATTAATGATCTTAGCATCAACAGCAATCTTAAAAGTTATAATTTCATCTCCAATTCTATTAATTTTTACAATATTATCCTTCAAACTCTTATTTATAATCATAATTCTAGTTTTATGAATTAACTTCTTTGTCCCATTCATCCAAAATGTTGGAACACTTATTTATCACTACATCTAGGAGACAGTGCAGTAGCACTTGCACACCTCTCGATGTATTCAGGCCATACAGTGCGTTGCTTCTAGGTAACGCCCTAACATTAACATAATATATTAAAAAATTCATGTCATGATTATTCGATAAGTTTTACGCTGGTTGTTGACTAACTCCTATGAGACCCACTTGAATAAAATATAGGTTATATATATGGGAATACAACTCGTGAGCCTCGCAAGCGAACATGTATACACCATTGCTGCATTCTTTTCAATCTCTCAAACACTTGCTCCGGTACCTCCAAGGCCTGTTACACTTTGGATTGCTGATAAATTCTGCTACATCCACATTGGTGATCTGCATTGATTCCGATTAGGTTGGAGATTCCATTGATAGAAAGACTACAACAGGTTATCGCCTATTCTTTGGCGATATACTCATTTCTTGGTATGTTAAAAAGCAACCAACCGTTACTCGTTCTTCAACCAATGTTGAATATCGAGCATTAGCCACCATTGCAACTGATATCATCTGGATCCGACGTCTTTTAAAGGAATTTCAATTTCCAATTTCCCAACCAACATCATCATATTATGATAATGTTTTAGCTATTGCTCTTGCTCATAATCTTATTTTTCATGCTCGAACTAAACATCTAGAGGTAGATTACCATTTCATCAGAGATTGCATTAAAAATCATGTCATCACGGTTCATCACATCAATTCCCAGGTTAAGATTGCAAATATATTCACTAAAGTGTTTCCTAAGGCTCAATTCTCAATTCTTCGGGACAAGCTAACGGTCTCTCCAATCTAATTAGCTTGTGGGGGGCTGTTAACGAACTCAAGCAAGCTTCACCGGTTGCAGACCACATTCTTTGGTGCCACTCCCTCTGCTGTTGTCGCCACTTTCAGTTGATTAAATCCTCACCATTCATCTTCAACTAACTCTTCTTCCCTTACTTTAATAATGTATATAAATATGATGCACTGGTCACTTGTAATGGATAATGGGAAATACAATACAAATCACTTTACTACTCTCTATTTTACTATAATTACTATTCAGTTTTCAATACAGCTGCAGTTTTCAGGATGACCAAAAATAAGTTTCAAATAATAAAATGATTTTGATAAAATACAATGGAGTAAGTGATGTCATTTAACAAGGTACTTATTGAAAGCAAGTTAAAATCAAGATCAGCAATGTAGAGAACATTTCATAGGATTAAGTCATTATTTAATTTTATAACTCTATAGATGTTAACTATGATGTGCATGCGATTGGGTAAAATATCACTAGTGTTATCATTGTGTCTTGTGCATGAGAACAAATCTTTAATGGAAAAGATGTGTTTTGATGCCCCTGAAACTCGCTCTTGCTTGAGGCTGGTTAATTCATACCTTAGCTAAAAGATCTTCAATCCATTACTTCGGCTAAACTAATCTTGGATGTTTATCCAATTTTTGATCATTGTTTCTAGATAGAGGATGCTTGCGATAATTTCTTTTGAAATGGAATTCAAGATCCAAGAAATGGCATTGTCATTATTCTGGGTCCAAGAGGTGAATAAGCTTGAGTTAGCATCATCTGATTTGGGGATGGAGCCATCGACAAACCCCAATTTGTTTTTGTTTTTTTTTTTTTTGAAGAGTACAAACTTCATAGCCTTGCTCCATTTGTTCTACTTGTCAAGGGTCTATGAAACAAAATTTACTCCAAGACTGTGTGAATCGTGGAGGTAGAAAATGTTGAGAGGGTCGTCTATCACCTAGCTTAGCATTCCCGTGGCAGAAGAGAAAAGGCTAATACGGTCAAACCAACTCGGATACCACATTACAATTAAATGGACAAGAGAGAAAAAGATAGAAAGTTGAAATAAACTTATTAATGAAATTAGATTATAGTACAAAATACCCAACACCTCTTTATAGAAAAAAGCAGAGGCAGCAACAATTAGGAAGTTAAAAGTATATGCAATGTTGTAATACATCCATGTTACAAAATGAAAATTTGAAAAATAAAACTTTGTATTGATCACACAATGTATAAACAGAAACAACAAGTGGATGAGTTTGATAATAAGACTAATCTTTTTCAAGCACTGCTTATCTCAAGATGTTTGTATTTAGTCATCAATGTAACCATCTATATGCCATATGATTGTGCAGTATATTCCAAGTTTTGGCATCCAATTGAATAGTTTCACCACTTCTAAATAATCATTATCATATCCTTAATATTAGCAGCAACTTTTATGTATTCTTATCCTCCATTTATCTCTATTGAGTTTTGCATGAGAAATTAAACCTGATTTCTGCATTTTCAATATTATAACCTGTCCCTTCTTATATCCTTCTTTTCGCACAACTTACATTCAAATAATATTTGGTTTACCCCACTTTTCTATCTAATCTATTGATATGAATTATATCAACCCATCTGATTGTTGTATCTTCTACTCTTCATTATACACTTTCCAAAACACCTAAGCTTAGTTACCACTTATATTCAATAATCATCCTTTTAATATGATAATTCTCAATCTATCATATCTAATTTTATAACATAATCATTAAAATATGCATTTTTTTCAATGTTCAACTAAACTACCAATGATTTCATTATCGCCCAACACTCGCCATACGATATAGTTGGCCTGATTACAATTTCATGAAAACTAACTTTAATATCCATGATATTCCAAACTTCCTAAAGTAGTTTTATATAATGCTTCCACAAATTACTTAATTGTATCCAGTATTCTAAGCATTAGACGCAACTAAAAGAGTTAGCTGCAAAAGAGAAAATAATAATAATAAAAAGAGATCCGCACTTCCCAATAGCAAACGAATCCTAAAAACAGTTGGGATAAGGCCAATGATGACGACGGATCCTTAAAACAATACCAAGCTCCGTGGAACCCTTTAAAGCCCCAAAACCCTCCACGGAGAGAGAGAGAGAGAGAGAGTTCACCGTGGGAGAGAAATGGTCGAGCGTCTGATCAAACCAGTGCACTTCTTGGGTGAGGTAAGCCCCGGGGTCAGTCGGGAGGCGGAACCGTTTGCCATTTGCAGTCAAGAGAGGGGAGAGAAGAGGCAGCAGCAGAAGAACGAACAGCGCGTTCATCTCTCCTCAGCCAGAAGAAAAATGCTTCCCGAAGAATTTTTGATAGGAAAGTACGAAGAGACAGCAAGACTATCCCTCCAAGTCCTTCTGGGCGATATATATTAATTGAACAAATAATATATCGAACGAGGAAAGGCTGATTGTTTTTAATATTCCTTCTTTTTTTAATTCTATATTTTTAAATACTTTTTTATTTGGCTTAGACTTCGTTTGGAACCACTTTTTATTATTTTTTAAAATAGAATTTTAATACTATTGCAGGCTAGAATATACGCGGCGATAGAGTTATAATTCTCTGTCTTAGCGTTACATGGATATCCAACTCATGCACAGAGAACACAATATTTTTTATGTGGAAAACTCGGGAAAGGGAAAAAACTACGGGGTCTAGCCCAATTGAAAATGATTCCACTAGAATTTGAGTAAAGTATAATAGTTTTGACTCATCCTTGAAAACGATCAGATTACAAATGTCAACTAAAAGTTTCACAAAAGTCCAGTGTCACTCCAACGTCAGGTGCTGGTCCGGTAATACTCCGGTGTCAGGCGGTGGTCTGGTAGTGGCACTTCAACGTCAAGGGGGCACTCCGGCTTCGGGTGGCACTTCGACGTCCTTTGATGGTCTGGTGGTGGTTTGACAGAACTTCGGCGTCCCTTGGTGGTCTGACAGTGGTGCGGCAGAACACCAGCGGTGGTCGAAGAGGAGCTAGGCGACTGGAGCTTTCTTCCTTTTTTTTCTTCTTCTCTCTTGGCTTCGATCCCTTTTTAAGAGGAAATGGGGTTCTATTTATAGAATTCTTGAGTGTCATGGCTTATAAATAAGTGGAAGATCATGGGTAAATTGGGATTGGTTCGGATGGACGGCCTATCTTGATTCCTGCGATCAGGCACCGTTTAATGTACCTTTGACTATCTTAATAATATCTAAATTTGATGATCTTGGGCTCATTGGATTCGTCTCGTCGAGCAGCTCGATTCGACTATATGTACGTTATGATTGAAAAATGTTTGGTAACCCAAATTATAGTTTGACCTTCCAAAAGTGCTTCGATTCTTTGATTTGGACTCATTTGGGCTCAGATTGGGTCGATTTTGGTGTCGTTGGGTTCGTGTTTCCAAGACGCTCAGTTCGACTGTAAGTTTGTAGAAATCAAAGTTTGGATGGTCTCAATTTTAATTTTTGAAGCTTCCAACTTGATTTTGCCTCAAGATTTGTGCCTGATCAAGATAATTTTTTAATGTTGTATCAGTTGCTCCCTATTTTTGGATGTCAAATCTTACAAAGTCCAAAAATACTTGTGTAATTTCAGTATTTAAAATATCTAAATCATATTTTTACATAATAAAATTACATATATGTATAAATATATACATATATGATTACTAACTTTATTAACTAGTTAATTAATAATTGTACTAAGTTGAATCGAATCAATAACACCCACTTCATATGAGAACTAAGTTTTAGACTGCTCTTAAGCTTTAATAGCATAATTCTTAAAAAATATGTCGTCATATATAATAAGTTATATATGACATTAATAATATATTAATATACTAATATATTAACTTTATTATTTAACTTATATAAGAGTTAATGATATATTAATATATAACTAATATATTAAACATTATATATATTAATATATAACTTATTATATAACTTTATACAACATTTAATAATACATTAATATATAACAGATATATTAAACGTTATATATATTAATATATAACTTATTATATAACTTTATATAACAGTTAATGATACATTAATATATAACTGATATATTAAATGTTATATATATTAATATATAACTTGTTATATAATTTTATATGTATAACATTAACTTTATATAAAACTTTATATATAATGTTAACTATAATATATAATTATTATAATAACGTTATAATAAATCTATATAATTATGACTATTGTATAATTTAATATTAATAGCAATATTTATAACTATAACTTAAGATTAATTACAGAATTTATAACTATAACTTAAGATTAATTGTATAATTTATAACTATAACCTAAGATTAATTTAAAATTTATAACTATAACTTAAGATTAATTACAGAATTTATAACTATTGTATAATATTTTTATTCTTTAATGTCAAAAATTTTGAAAATTATTTAAAATTTTAGAAATTTTTTCTCCAAAACTCTCTTAAAAAGCTATAAATATCCCCCTTTAAGGTATGAAAATTTGCATCTCCCTCTCTCTTATCTTCTTTCTCAAGCTGAGGCCTTCCTCTAGCTCTGTTCAGATGGGTATCCCTTGTTCAGCCTTAGGTTCCCTCACTGAGTAGGAATTTTCTCCTCTTTCTTCTCCTCTTTCTCAAGCTGAGGCCGTCCCCTAGCTCGTGGGTATCCCCTGTTTAGCCATAGGGCCCCTCACTGAGTAGGAGCTTCTTCCTCCTTCTCTTCCTCATGTTGAGGCATTCCCCTAGTCCTATTTCGGTCTATGGCCCCTCACTGAGTAGGAGTCTTCTCTTCCTTCTTCGAGAGATCTTACGGAGGTCTGACATTAGTTGGTGGAAGTCTGGCAAAGGACGGACGTCGGGAAGAAGTCTAGTGATGGGTGGAAATTCTGCGTCGGGTAGAAGCCCGACGAAAGTCCGGCCACGGGTAGTAGTCCGACGATTGGAGGAAATTTGGCGTCGGGTAGAAGTCTGACTAGAGTCCCACAATGGGCAGAAGTCCAGTGAAGAGAGGAAGATTAGCGTTAGGTTGATGTCCAATAAAAGTCCTGAGATGGGTAGAAGTCCAGCAACGGGAGGAAGTTCGGCATCGGGTAGAAGTCCGACGAAAGTCTCACGATGGGCAGAAGTCCAGCAATGAGAGGAAGTTCGGCGTTGGGTAGAAGTCCGAGGAAGTTCGGCGTTGGGTAGAAGTCCGATGAAGGTCCCACGATGGGCAGAAGTCCAGCAACGGGAGAAAGCTGGGCGTCGGGTATAGGTCCGACAAAAGTCCGGCAACTGGTAGAAATTCAACGTCGGATAGAAGGCCGATGAAAGTCCAACGACAGGCAGAAGTCCATTGACAGGTAGAAAATTTGCATCGGGTAGAAGTCCGACAAAAGTCCCGCGATGGGTAGAAGTCCAACAACGGAAGGAAGTTTGGTGTTAGGTAGAAGTTCGATGAAAGTCTCACGACTGGCAGAAGTCCAGCAAAGAGAGGAAGCTGGGCGTCGGGTAGAGGTTCAACGAAAGTCCAACGATGAGTAGAATTCAACATCGGGTAGAAGCCTGATAAAAATTTGGCGGCAGGCAGAAATCCATCGATCAGTGGAAATTTGGTATCGGGTAGAAGTCCGATAAAAGTGCCGCAATGGGTAGAAGTCCAGTAACGGGAGGAAGTTCAGCATCGAGTAGAAGTCGGACAAAAATCCTGCGATGGACAAAAGTCTAGTGTCAATGGCTTCTTGATGACGTTAGCCTATATAGAAGAGGTCGAGAGAATCCACTAAAGACGTGTGACCTATCTGAGATTGTATTTCAGAGCATTGTTCGATGATGTTAACCTATATGGAAGAGGTCGAGAGAATCCACCAAGGACGTGTGACCTATCCGAGGTTATATGTCAGAGCCCTGCTCGATGATGTTAACCTATATGGAAGGGGTCGAGAGTTTCACCAAGGATGTGTGACCTATCCGAGGTTGTATGTCAGAGCACTGCTCGATGATGTTAACCTATATGGAAGAGGTCGACAGAATCCACCAAGGATGTGTGACCTATCCGAGGTTGTATGTCAAAGCCCTGCTCGATGACGTTAACCTATATGGAAGAGGTCGAGAGAATCCACCAACGATGTGTGACCTATCTGAAGTTGTATGTCAGAGCCCTACTCGATGACATTAACCTATGTGGAAGAGGTTGAGATAATCCACAAATGATGTATGACCTATTCGAGGTTGTATGTCAAAGACATGCTCTATGATGTTAAATATATAAAAGAGGTCGAGAGAATCCACCAAGGATGTATGACCTATCTGAGGTTGTATGTCATAGCCCTGCTCGATGATGTTAACCTATATGAAAGAGGTCGAGAGAATCCACCAAGGATGTATGACCTATCCAAGGTTATATGTTAAAGACCTGCTCGATGACGTTAACCTACATGGAAGAGGTCAAGAGAATCCACCAAAGATGTATGACCTATCCGAGGTTGTATGTCATAGCCCTGCTCGATGACGTTAACATATATGAAAGAGGTTGAGAGAATCCACCAAGGATGTATGACCTATCCGAGATTTTATGTCCGAGACCTGCTCAATGATATTAACTTATATGGAAGAGGTCAAGAGAATCCACCAAGGATGTATGACCTATCCAAGGTTGTATGTCAGAGCCTTTGCTCGATGATGTTAACATGTATGGAAGAGGTCGATTCGAATTCCCTGGGATTGATTATGCATTGATTGGGAGGGGGCGAACACCATGTATATCTCAAATTAAAGGTAAAGAATGATCTATCTTTAGACTGTTACTGCCTTTTTGAGATCAAGATTATGACCTTGCCCAAAGAGTAGAAGTCCAACTAGGGACTGTATAAAGTTTAAAAATTATTAAAAGCATCATTGCATTTGCTTGAAGCTGTATGATCCCAAGATATTATCTTGAATATTGGAGGAGTTGGATGAATCTTCTTGACCACGGCTATAGTCAAGGTTGTGCCCCCAGTTGGCATTTAATTCTAATGAAATTGATGCAGTAATAGCTGATGCTAGGATATTGGCACGAGCGACCTTTTGAGGTTGGAGCAAAAGTTGCCCTCTTGTCCGTATCTGATTCTTATAAAATTGATGCAGTAATGGCTAATATCATGATGTTGACATGAGCAATTTTTGAAATTGTAGCAATAGTTGCCCCCAGTTAGGAACCGTGTTCCCATAGACGGCACCAAATTATTACGGGCTAGAATATATGCGGTGATAGAGTTATAATTCTACATCTTAGCATTACATGGATATCCAGCTCACACGTAGCACTCCAGTGTCAGACGGTGGTCCGGTAGTGGCACTTCAGCATCAAGGGGCACTCCGGCTTCGGGTGGCACTTCGATGTCCTTTGATTGTCTTGTGGTGGTTTGACAAAACTCCGACGTCCCTTGGTGGTCTGGCAGTGGTGCGACATAACCCGATGGTGGTGCGACAGAACTCTGGTGGTGGTCGAAGAGGAGCTAGGCAGCTGGAGCTTTCTTTCTTTTCTTCCTTCTTCTCTCTTGGCTTCGATCCCCTTTTCAAGAGAAAATGAGGTTCTATTTATAGAATTCTTGAGTGGCATGACTTGTAAATTAGTGGAAGATCAAGGGTAAATTGGGAGTGGCTCGGATGGATGGCTGATCTTGATTCCTGCGATCATGCACCGTTTAATAGATCTTTGATTATCTTAATGATATCATAATTTGATGATCTTGGGCTCGTTGGATTCACCTCGTCGAGCAGCGCGATTCAACTATAAGCACGTCACGATTGAAAACCGTTTGGTAACCCAAATTATGGTTTGACCCTTCCAAAAGTGCTTTGAGTCTTTGATTTGGACTCATTTGGGCTTAGATTGGGTCGATTTTGGTGTCGTTGGGTTTGTATTTCCGAGACGCTCAGTTCGCCTATAAGTTTGTAGAAATCAGAGTTTGGATTGTCTCAATTTTAATTTTTGAAGCTTCCAACTTGATTTTGCCTCTAGATTTGTGTATGATCAAGATAATTTTTTGATGATGCATCACGTACAAAAATTAAAAATCGTCCCAAACGAAGCCTTAGTTAACGTTATAAATTGTGGTCAAAAAGATTCTCATCTAATTTTAATTATTACACTCCTAAAATATTTAACTAAAGTGATTTTTTTAAATCTATTTAAACCAATATGCTCTATTAAAATTTTTAAGTGTGCAATCTTGATAGTGACTTATCATATTATTATGTCCAGTAATGTTTCATGAATATGAAAAATAAAAATTAAAAAAAAAAGATTTTGAGTGCTATCATAATTATATATTTATTGATCGTTCTTCTATGTTCACTTACACCTAATGCAAACAGCCAACGTAAAATTTATTGAATAATCATGACATGAATCCTTTAATATATTAAATTCATACTCAATTAAATCTTATAATATTCTAAAAATGATATCTTCCATTGATGCCTCTATATCATTAACCTTTTGATGTTGGTCGCTTATTAAGCACTTGAGCTTGTGTTAGTTTTATATAGATATTTTTTATATTTTTCGAAAAGAATCTGATCTTACATTTTTCATCTCTCCAAATTGTACCTTATACTATACCATTTTGTCATCAAAAATGATTTTATTATTGTCTTCCTATTTTTGAGAGGTTAGATGATTCTTCACTAGCATTCTAATTTCCTCAGATTGCCATAAGCAAAACACAAATAAATTTCTATAGGTTCAACTAAGAGATCGAGAAGTAAGAAAAGAAATAATTGTAGCCTTTACATTCTTGAGTTTTAAGGAAGTTATGTGGTTTATAGGGACCTTTTTCGAACTGTAATAGATGACTTAAATATGGTGGTTAAATTAGTGAATAAATGACCACCTCACCTTTTATACAACCAGGGGCGGATCTACAGTGGGGGCCTTGGGGGCACAGGCCCCCACTGGCCCAAAAATAAAAATCAGCTTATATTAATATAATTATTAATATATATATATATATATATATATATATATATATATATATATATATATATATATATATATATATATATATATAAGATTAAATTTAACTTTTAAAACTAATCTCCAGCTCCGCTTCCGCCTTCACCTAGTTCTTTTTTTTTTTAAGTTGTTGGCACTTGGCAGCATGCTTTTTAAGTTTTTATTTCTCATTATTCTCTCTCCTCTCTCTCTCTCTATTCTTTATCTCTCCCCACCCGGCCACCCCGCCCTCACTCTCTCTCTCTCACTCTCTCTCTCTCTCCCATATTTGTTTAATTTTTTGGGAGAGGAATTGATAAAATTTTTAAATAAATCAAAGTAAATTAATTAGTTTAATTATATTAACTTTATAATTTTGTATTATGTATAATTTTCTTTACTAATTGTGAGCCATTATGTCTAATTAATCTAATAAAAATAATTTAGAATTAATAAATAATTAATTTAAAATTTGGTAGATAATGACCTTATACTAATTTAAATTTAATTAATCTAGATATAGTTCAAAATTAAAACTTAATTTAATTAATTCTAATAAAATATCTTAAGTATAAAAGTAATTTATTTGAACTCAATTCATTAATAATCATTGGAGAAATATTAATTTTTTAATAAATAATAAGATATAAAGTGATATATCTATTTTTTTAATGGGAATGCATATGATTTTAGATGTATTTTTATAATTTTTATTAAAAATATGTCTCGTGATCCGTGATTATGTACAATGAATAAAAATTATATTTTAAGAGTAATTCAATGACTAATATTAATTTGTGCCCCATATAAAATTTTTTTTGGCTCTGCCCCTGTATACAACCTTTCTACATCTTTTGAATCAATTTGACAACTATAAATTTTATCAAAAATATTAAAAAAAATACTTAAATCTATGAAATTATAATAACTTCAAAGTTTCTTTTTTTCATCATAGTATAATTACACATAAAATGGAATTTTATTACTCATAATAGGAAAGTTATAAATAAGATATTATAAACTACAACTCCTAATTCATAATGTAATGATTTTTATTCATCACTCATCCTTTATTTATAGTGCTTTTTTTTCTTATTTAATATTAATCTTATCTGACTTCTTCACCTCCTATATGTGTTTGCTTATGCTGACTTGTCTCCTATTCCATTATTAACAAATAAAATTTGGTATAAAAATATAAAATGAAAGAAAGTTATCCACACCTTGCATTTTCAATATTTTTTGAACAAGTAGACCTATAATCTCCAATTTGGTGATAGTAATCACATAACCTTCCTATGTGATCAATGATTTTATCCACTATATTATGAATGTGTGTTATCATGGACTACTAGCTATTCTCCTAATAGATGGATGTTGTAGCTCAATTATATAATCTAATAATTAAACTTGAGCCACAAATTGTTGTAAAGGATAGTATAGAATACTCTATTGCATATTCGATTGCAATTGTATATTTCAAAATATTATGAGACATGACTAGTATGGGCTATGCTTCTTATTTCAAGCAATATAAATAACATGTAGATAAGGCATATGATAAATTAAGAATGATTACATGCACACTTCCAATTCTCATTTTTAATAACATCAATAAGGTAAAACTTATAAGATATGTCATATACTTTATACTCTTGTGCATAAATAGGAAAGTTATGTGAAATTCATGCCCATAATTCATTCAACTTGAACTCAACCACGATAATGCAAGTGGGAATAAACCATTCTTAGCATCAGTAGTAATTGCAGTAAGAAGGGTGCATAAATATTTTCCTTAGGGAAACATATTATCTAAACTTAAGATTGGGAGATAAAGAGACCATCATGAAATTAAGGACCATAAACTCTAAAAATAAGCTTTGCGAATGATGCAAAGATTAGCATTTAATTGTGTAAGAGTATGATGCATGGTTATTTTAATGGCTTCCATGAAATGGTACAAATGCATGAGTGACTATATATATCAAGATTAAGTGAATAATGAAAGAGAGTGATAAATTATGTAAAATAATTATAGAATAAATATATTTTGCTAGTTTAGATGAATGTTATTTATAGGGCATAAAAAAATTATATAGAATTTCTTTGATGTATTAGGATGTGAGGGTTGAACACTAGAATTATAATAGCTATTATTGAATTGAATAAGATGTTGATACATGCATGCCTATATATATACGAAAAAGAAGAGTAATAAATAAAAATATCCTTGATGATTAAGACATATTAGAATAATAGCTTTTAAATTCCTACTATAAATATTATGCACATTTTCTAATATCTATATGATAATGAAAACCTTGAATAACTCAGCATCACTCCACAAACTCATGGTGCTATTGTACATCAAAAGTTTGCCTACTAAAAAGGAAGAACACAAAAGTGGATGAGACTTTGTAAACATTTATGCAATTTATAAAAAAGAAGAAATAAAGAGTAAGTTAAGAGTGTTATGTTTAAGGTAATGATGATTGATATGATAATCAATCTCAATATGCATAATTATTTCATAAAAATTGAGCTGTAAATAATCTAAATAAAATTTTTGTTGTCCAATACATAATTTTGAATGAGAAAGAAAAATACACATGTCAGTAATCGGCCACCATAATCAAATTATCTTAGTGGCAGTAGAGGCTGTAGAATAATACACAACTTTTGTGGAATACTAAAATGCAAACTATATTTCTCGTTCTTTTAACTAATGAAGAGGTTGATATAAATAAAAGAGTCTAAAACAGAGTACCGTGAAGATAACATATATAAAATATAAAAAATAATAAACTAATGAAAATTAATAAGAGAAGAAATAACCTGATTAGTAACATAAATAACATGGGTAATGTATAATTATTTAATTGCAAGATAAACCAAATTACCAACAATAATATGATATTGAGTGGGGACAGTCAAAAGGTGCTCTATCTACCCATGAAATGACCTAAAAGTTCCAATTTTTTTAATTTCCAAATGAGAAGCTAATTCCAAATTTAATATTATAATACTTTAACATCATTACATGTAATAATCATATCATCATCACATAAGAAAATTAGAATAAGTTTGTTGGATGTGCACCTATGTAAACAAATAGTCATAGTCACTAGGATGTAAACAAAGTAATGTAAGCATAGTAGAGAGCTTCTTAAACCAAGATTGTGGTAGCTATTCAAGACTATATATGCATTATTAAGTTTGTAAACTTTTTTCAGGGTTAGAAGAAATAATAGGATGGGCAAATATATGTACCTCTTCTTGAAGATCACCATTTTAAAAGACATTTACTACATTCATCTTAGATATATGCCACTAAACGACTGATACAATAGCAATAAGAGTATGAATGAAGATCATTTTTTTATAATAAGCACCAAAAATATGTCACTAAATAATAGAATTATTCATTACAAATTGGTCATTTTTTATCGATGAACCTATTAATGATGGCTATCATGATGGAAATTTAATTATTGGTAAAACCCTCATGAAAAATTAAATTTCACTACTATTGAAATTTCTAATGATTAAATTATTGATGGATTTTAGAAAATAATTTGTTGAAGAATTATCCTTTAGTAATCACTGTAGATTTTATCAATGCATATGTCATCAGTAGTTATTAATAGTTTTATCAATGAAAAATTTATTAGTAGAAATATGGATGTGAATTCTACTAGTATCATATATTATTTACAAAATATTAATGTTTTTTTCATCATAATTCCACTATAAATAAATTTTGTGGCAAAACTTTTATTGATATTCCTTTGATAAATTGTAGGGAAAGCCAGAGAAAAAGTAGGTATGTTATAAATTGAACATTTTTATAGAAATTGCTTCAAAGAAATAGCAATTGCATATATCAAAACTAATATTATAGAAAATATAATCAAAATAATTACACAATTGAATATTCTAAATCCTATGTTAATTACAATACAAACATTGTTGCAAACTATTTGAAAATTAACCACCAAGCAAATACTATTTAAACAAAAACAAATTCATAAGTAAGTTTAATAAGTAGAAGCATCATCATAACTCAAAAGTTTATTGTATATACGCATAAAATCTCCGTAGTCAGTTTTCTCTCCCTCTTTATCTCTTTTCTCTCCCTCAGCCCTAATTGTTATCTCTAAATTAAGCTATATTTAGGAATCACCCTCACTCCATCTAAAATAAGCCCATGAAGTCATTATTTCTTCGTATAGAGTCATAGTTGCTTCATATAATTAAAATAAACCTATTGGGTTACATTCACTCCATCTGAAAGGAAACTTAGAGTTATAGTCACTGATGCAGCACCAAGACAATGGCCAATAATAAGATCATAAACTAAGGCCCATCTTCAGAATTTGAGTCAGTCATGCAAAACTTTCCATGCAAGCCCATGAACATCCCATGATATATTTAAAATCATCGGAGAATGATCTAAAAGCTTAATTTAAGGCCCTTGATGGGAAAGTGGGTCATATAAGCCAAAAAGACAAAGAGCTTCATAAATTGATTAATTACAAGACTACTCTATTTATCATTTGTGGGCAATCCAAATTTTCATTAATTTGGAAGCTTTTAATTTAATTTTAATTCTTTTAATATTAGGACATATCATCAATTCATGTAATAGTATTTTATTGGCTCTTAAGGCTTTCCAAAATTATTTAGGCTTGGAAAAGGCCTATAAATATAACATTGCTTTGTACTTTTGATTGATTGAATAAAAACTATTTTTGCTTGTGTAAATTTTGTGTGGAAAAGATTGGTGGCTATTCTACTCATTGGTGAAGTTTGGTTGCTAATCTTCTAGGACTTTGGTGAGTCCTTAGTTATATCTTATTCTAGTTTTTCTTCCCCTTTCCTGACACAATTTTCTTCTCCTCTACTTAGCCTCAAGCTTAGCATCCCTTAACTCCCAAACACATCCATACTCTTTAAAACTCTCCTAAATTGACCCACACATCTCTCATAACCTTCCAAGGCCTAAACTCCCTAAGAACCCTAATATACCATATCCAAAGTTCAAATATAGAGAGGTAATTTCTTATTGTGAGCAAGTAGATTAAAAGTTTCATAACTTATAAACCACTGATACAAAACCTATAAAAATACTATTAGTTCCCAAAAATCCCAAACTTTTGATCTGAAGTTTCTTATTATTTTTCTCAAAGCAAAACCCATTTTTTTGGAGCTTAGAATTTTCATATTCAAATATGTCCAAAAACCTGAATTCTAGCTTCACGACCACCCCAATAACTATTACATCACCGCCCTAAGAGGACACCAATCAATTTGGTGCCTTCACCATAATGATCCCCTTGATACGACATCATTTTGGTATTAGAGCCTAGGCTCCAAAGAATTAAAAGTCAAGGAGGTTGAAGGCATATTTTGCTTGTGGTAGGAATTAAAAAGAAAATTCTTCTAACGGGGTCTAATTTTTTCAAGATTGGAAGAGAAAAATCCATGAATTATCCAAAGGTGATAGTTTGGACATGGGTCTAATTATTATTTTATGGGAAATTAGCTATCAAGCTATCCCAAAGTAAAGGGTCACCACACTATATCAAAAAGCTAAACTAACATCAAGGCAAGAAACTTGAATTAGCTAAATTCTTCACCTAAAATATCTGATAATAATTTGATGTGGTGGTGGGTATTTCATGAGTTCTTTTAATTTTTAACAAAATCATATCCCACCGTAAAAAATTTTAGCTTTCACATTGAGTGACATGTGCCTTCAAGCTCCTTGATCTTGACTTATTTAGAACATGGCTTTGATACCAAAATGATGTTGTATCAAGGGGATCTTTATGGTGAAGGTAGCAAATTGATTGGTGTCTTCTTAGGGTGATGATGGAATGGTTATTTGGGTGGTGGTGAAGCTAGAATTAAGATTTTTGGATAGATTTGAATATGAAAATTCAAAGCTCTAAAAAGATGGGTTTAACTTGGAGAAAAATAGTGAGAAACTCTAAATCAAAGGTTTGGAATGTTAGGAAACTAATGGTAGCATTTTTATTGATTTTGGATCAGTGGTTGAGAAGTTATAAAATTTTTAGGCTGGTTACTCACGACAAGAAATTGTCTCTCTATATTGGAACTTTGGCTATGGTATACTAGGGTTCTTAGGGAGTCGAGGTCATGGAAGGTATGAGAGATGTGTGGGGCTATTTAGGAGAGTTTTGGAGAGTTTGGATATGTTTAGGGTTAAGGAATGGTAAGCTTGAAGCTAAGTAGAGAGATGAAAATTCTGTCAGAAAAGAGGAGAAAAATGGTACGAAAAGATAACTAAGGACTCACTAAAGCCCTATAGGATCATACACCAAGCTTCACCAATGAGTAAAATAGCCACCAAGATTTTTCACATGAAATTTGGACAAGAAAAAATAACTTTTATTCAATGCATCAAAAGCATAAAGCAAGGTCCTAATTATAGACCTTTTCCAAGCTGTATATGTGACTTTAAAAAGTCTTATGAGTCAATAAAATTCTATTACATTAATAGATGACATATCTTAATACATACAAAAAAAAAAAATAAAAGACATAAAATCAAATTAAAAGTTTGTAAATGCCTGAAAATTCGTATTGGCCATAAATGACAAGTAGAGTGATCTTGAAATCAATTAATTTATGAAGTTCTTTGGCTTTTTGATTTGTATGGCCCACATACCCATCAAGAAACCTTAAATTAAGCTTTAAAATCATTCTCCCATAAATTTAAAAGTAATATGAGATGTTCATGGGCTTGCATGAAAAGTTTTGCATAATGACTGGCCCAAACTCTAATGATGGGCCTTAGTTTGTGATCTTGTCATTAGCCTCTATCTTAGTGCTGCATCAACTCCACCAAACCTAAAGTCCGTATTTTATCCAATAAGACCTGGCATAAGGTTCTCTATATTTTCTTTATTCATCCATTCATCCTCAGAAGGAGGTTGGTTTTTCATCAAATGAAGAATCTAGGTGATGAACCTTTTATCATAGAGAGTTCTTCTGAAATGATGCCATCAATATCCAAGAATTATAGGGTACAAGGCACCTATAAATTGGACTTGTGTCTATTGTAATAGGGTTATCTTGCAAATCTTGAGCCTTAATAATGCCTTAATAAGGTTGTATATCTCAGTATTAAAAACAACATTAATATACATGTTAGAAGGCAATTCAAAGAGATACGCATTTGATCCAAGTTTCTTAAGAATTTTAAATGGGCCACAAGCCCTAGCATGAAGCTTGCTATATTTGGTGGGGTAACACTATAGTCGAATTCAAATTATGACATATTCACCTTTGTTATATTCCTTAGTTGAATGCTTATAATTTACTGCATTCACATATTTATTTTTACTTAATTGGATTTACTGCTTTACTTGTTCATGTAGATTATTAAAATTTTGTGTAAATGTGAATTCAACATCATAAATTGAATGATGGGGAATATCTGCTAGATCAAAGGTTTCTTTGGGTTATAACCATAAATAACTTCAAAAGATGTTTTTTAGGTTGTTTTGGAAATAGTGTTATTATAAACAAATTTAGAAGTAGGAAGATGTAAGTCCCATGTGCTAATATTTTTATCTACTGAACACCTTAGCAAATTGCCTAGGGTTCTCTTAACAACTTTTGTTTGACCATCTATTTGGGGGTGAAATGCAGATGCAAATTTTAATTGTGTTCCAAATAGCTTCCATAGAGTTTTCCAAAAAATATGAAATAAATCTAACATCCCTATCTGAAACTATTGTGGATGGTAACCCATGTAGTTTAACAATTTATATAAATAAAAGTTTGTCTATGTGGGCGACATCATTAGTTTTTGAATAGGGTAAGAAATGTGTCATTTTAGAGAACCGATCAATAATCATAAAATACTATCATGTTCATAGAGTTCTTGGCAAACCTAAAATGAAGTCCATGAAACGATCCTCACAAGGTCAATATGGGACCGGAAGAGCACTATACTTACCAAAATTTTGCTTAGTTAATTTGGAAAGTTTGTAAGCAAGACAATAAGCAATAACACATTCAACATCTCTTTTCAAAGAGGGCAAAAAAATATTGGTTATACTAGATTGATAGTTTTATACTAGTACATATAATTGATTATAAATGATGCTCTTCTCTATTATTAGGGATGAAAATAATACAATCTAATAGACACTAACTATAAAGGATTGATTCCATGGTGGAAGTTACAAGATCCGTAGAGCGTTGAAGCTCCCTTGAAGAAATTATTTTTAATATATTCAATCATTCTCCTTTGAAAAGAGGAAACCAGAGACCAAAAATTCTAGTATAAATTTTTGTGTTGATGTTAGGAGTCAAAGATAGTGTCAAAGGCATGCATCAACTCTCATAAGTGATGTGATGCACTGATTTTGGGTGATTATAGATGGAAAAGTTAGTGAGCATCAAAGTATGTGTTTATGTAGTGCATCAGCCTTATAGGTATTGGTGTGAGCAGACAAAAATGATAATGACAGATGTCGGATGATGGTTGAAAAATCACCATCAAGTGACGGTATTTGGAGGACCATAGTTAGGCAATTGTGATAAAGAGATTGTAGTAGAGCAATGATGGGTGGGAGATCATAGATGATGGTCGAGAGATCATAATCGAGTGATATTAGTTTAGAGATCATAATTGGGCAACAATAGTTAAAAGATCATAGTCGAGTGCCAATGATAAGATGACCATAGTTTTGTGTTGGTGGTCAAAGGACTATAATCAGACAATGGAGGTCTAATAGTGGTGATTGGATGGCGACAATCTAAGGGCGATGGTTGAATAATAGTAGTTTGATGTAATGGTGGGTTGATGGTGGTAGTCTAATGACAATGGTTGAATGAAGATGTTCCACTGGAGATGGTTGGACAATGATGATTTGATAGCTTGATCAGATGATAGTGTTCAGAGGGTAGTGGTTCAATGGTTATGGTTGGTTGGCAGTGGTTCGACGTCATGGTTGGCAGTGGTGATTGGATGTTAATGACTATGATGATAGTGGTTGGCAGTGTTGGTTTTATATTACAACTCTTTTTATAATTTTAGATCAAGGTCTAAGCTCCGCTTTTCATGTAGAGAATGAGGGCCTATTTATATATTTTGAACTTAGTATTTGCTATAAATATACCCAAATTTCAAAATACTCCATCAGACAGCCCACATTAATCTTTTAATCATAGACCATTCTTTTAACCCTTAAGTACTTTTGATGATGTCAAAATTAGGCAAATATAGGCTAACTAGATTTGTCTCATTGAGATACATAAATTGACAATAATCATATAAGACTTGGAGATCAGTAGGTTTTTCAATTAATGTCACAAAGTTTCCTGTTATGCTTCAAGTGTTTGATTTTAGAGTCGAATCGGATCACTTTCAATGTCATGAGTTTATCTTGTTGAGGCATTCAATTCAATTCTAAGTTTATTGAAAAAAATTTTTTGATGATCTTGAGTTTTACTTTAAATATTACCTTGTGAATCATGCTAGATCATAAATTATCAATATTACTGAATATTATAGATTTCAATTATAAATATTATATATCTTCAAATGATTCATATAAACTTTAATATTGAGGATGCATGACAACACCTTTTTTTTAATTGATATAATTCTTAAATGCTCATGGCTATAATCGTAGGATCCAAAGCATTGAATGGGCGGATGGGAAATAGGAAAAATAGGTTAGCTGCTTGGTTTTTGTGGGGATACGGGTAGAAGGGAATTTGGCTATGGATAGATGGACTGCTGCTTAAGGAAAATTAAAAAAGAATCCATGGAGAGAGAAATGGATGCGGTGGTAATGACTTTTGAAAACTGTTACTATAATTTTTTGGGAATTGTTATTATTTACTTGTTTGGAAAGAGCTAACCGCCCAGCTTTATGAGGGCAGACAAGTTGGAAAATTTCGAAGCAGCTCAGAGGATTTCTAAAAATAGTTCTATATTTTGAAATCTTGACGAATAAATTTTTTTTTTTTGAAAGATTTAATGAATTCTTGTGTATATCTATATATATATTTGAACTTGGTGTCAAAATGGGCCAAGTCGCTCACTGTTTAAACCAGCCAGACCTATTTTGACACCCCTAACTTAAACTTGACATGAATTCCAATATATATGAACTTAGTGACTTAGGCTTTGTTTGGGATAGATTTTTTACTCCTTTATAAAGCAGCTTTTTAGTACCAAGATTTTTGAAATAGAAATTTTGCACTAGAAAGCTGCTTTAGAAAACAGTAAGAAAGCTACTCCAAAACAAAGCTTTAATGGGTGAGCTTGATCATAGGAGTAATAGGACCCTGGCGAGTTTGCCTGCAGTGAGAGTTATATGAAGATCTTTAGTAAAATCTCTTTTAAGTGTTAGACTCTGTAATACCTATGGATTGTTCTATGTGAATTCACTTTCTCTGTAATACCTATGGATTGTTCTATGTGAATTCACTTTCTTTATAATAGATAGGTGAGCGACTTGGCCATAGCTTTATGTACATTGTATTGTGAGAGTTTGTGACTAATTGACTTTAATATAAGAGCTTAGTGTGAAGTTTTCTTAGGTGGACTCGCCTTATGCCAAACTTTGTTCTTTATGGAGGTAATCACCTAGACTCATTGATAATGGAAAAAATGTATGCTCCTGACCACAATTATTTTTATAAAAATAGTACCTAATATATCTTTTCGTTCAGGAAAGGAGTGAAATAGGAATCATAATTGAAGAAGTACTGCGACGCCATTGACTAGAGCACTGCAGTACCACACCCAACAGCACTGGAGCGCTATTAGTAGCACCACAGAGGAGATGACTTGGATTTGAGACAAAGGGCAAAGTGCTGAGGTGCCAAGGTAGAAGTGCCAAACTCACCAACTATAGGGGACTCGTGCACTACTCATTGTGGATCTTATTGTAAAGGAGAGAGTTGACCTATAGGGTTATTCACCATTGGGTCAAATTTATTGTCGCCTTTAGTAGGCCTTTCCTTATGACAAACCTTGTGGCCTTCATGAGGGTAACCTCCCAGACTCACCAACTATAGGGGACTCACATGATACTTATTGTTGATCTTATCATAAAGGAGATAGTCCGCCTATAGGGATTGGTGGATTGAAGTGATGACTTGACCACTCGGTGTTGATGATATGTATCTATGATTAATGGGGAGAGTCAGTTATTCTTGATTTTGGTTAGTATTTAGAATTTTATTTGATGGTTGGACTTGTTACCCTCTCTCTTTTTTCATTTCATTCTTCTCTCTCTCTTCAATTTTACAAACTAGCTTGTGGAGTTGGTTATAGAATTCAAACATAACTCACCAAAGTGTCTCGATAAGGAATTAGAGGGTGACCTCAATTGAGCTGAGACTTTTCTTCTTCTAGGGCGACTTTGGCTTACTTATAGGTCTTTAAACTTGGAGACCTCAGCTCTCCTACAGGGAGTAGTCTGAGTCATTCTTTAGCTTGATCTTAGATGAGAACTCAGTTGGCCTTAGTTGGTCATCCTCTTTTATTGCAAAACTGAGTGACTAAGGTTAGTGAGTCGCAACCCAACTATTGGGTACTTTCTCTAAATTATAGGCAACCTTCCTAATGATTTGATAAGTATGAACTTATCCCGAGGCTTCATTACTCAACTTGATTATGTGAGCTTCCAAGCATTAGAGTAGGTGAGCATTTTGAATGGACAAGTTCCCTTAATTTAGTCTCAGGGATATGTGAGTCCCCCAAGCATTAACTTTTTTGCAGGGGTGAGTTCCTGAAACATTATATTAATTAGTTATGAATTTTAAGATATTAAATCTTTTGCACCAGAACTAGCTCATACAAAAATTTCAAAAGAAATAAAAGGGGAAAAGATTTTTCGTTGCATTTAAAATTTTGAATATAAAGTACAAGTTTGAAAACTCCCTTATAGGTAGAATGTCTTCAAATTGTTGATGCTCCATGTTCTTGGTAAATCCTTTCCTGAGTGAGTCTGCAGCTAATAGGATCCTAGGCTATCTTTTTTTTTTTACAATATAAAGATCCTACCATATGTATACAACTTTCCAATGATTGAATGGCAAGAAATTGTGTTTCCCTTCTTGTGGATAAGATCGCCTAGTTGTAAGATTTTCTTCTTGAAGTGTGCATTATAGTACTTGTCCATTCTTCTCTTGAACATATCTGAGGTTGGTTTGTTCTTGGAGTTCTTCTATGAGTTTGGTGGCTATATCTAGGCTTTTTTGGTTCCTTGCTAATTCAGGGGCTATGGGTGATGTGAGCTACATACATAGCTAGAGTACAATATGAATATGCTTAGGTTTTTCTAGATATAAAAAAAATAAAATCCCACTAGATACGTAATTATACGTTCCAATCAAGTAACAGAGAAGAGTGTTAATCCTATGAAGAAGTGTTCTACTTAATTGCAATTAAACAACTACTGTCTAATATAGATGTATGGTTTACCCTACTAACTAAAAATCGATTATTTTTGAGTTTTTGTCACTTAATAGAGACTTGTATGAAAAATATATATTATTATAAATAAAGTGTTTTGAACTAATGAATATAAAACAACATAGTTTTCCTAATAAGACTCTTAATTTTAGATGTGAATCAAAATATATGCATCCCTAAATCTCTGTCGAGCTTGTAGGAGTGAAATGGGAGGTATATGGCCTTTCCATAATTATAATGTCTCCATAGAACCTATAAGGTTTAACATCTTATGTCTATGTATGCCAACATTCCATTTTAATACTCCTATTTGTTCCAATATTTCTCCATCTATGCAATATATCGATTTAGGTATTAACTACTTGCATGGTCATTGTATATATTAAATTAAGAACATGAGATATTGAAAAAAATCTATAAACTAATTTAAGACACAAGAGACTATATTAGTACTTGCTATGAGTTTATATCATCAACCTAAATCTCAGAGATTTTAGCTAGATATGGATAACACAAAAAGCAAACTCATGTTCATTTCATTCATGTAAGAAAAAGATATAGGAGAATTAATAAAGATAAATGACACCAAGAATGATCAATTGATATTCTCCACACTCCTTCCTCCTCGAACAATAGAGTTGCTTACACAATACAGGCTAAGATATCCAAAAGAGAGTATCTTACACTTCTCTAACCTCCCTTAGACTTTACTCTAAGGGGGAACTAAAAGAAGACACTCAAAAGTACAAGACTCCATTAAAATGATAGAACTCATTGACAAAGGAACTAAAAACTATTTATAACAAGTGCAAAAATGGCCTCAGGCGCCGCATCGCTAGAAGTGGTGGCACTGCGGTGTTATGAAATAAACTAACACCTCAGCACTATTAGCCTTGCTCAGCTATGGTGCTTCGCTAACCTGGATGGTTAATAGTTAATCGACTTATCTTTTAGCTATGTTGGGACAACTCCTCATTTTGGGAACTTCTTTGCCACTACACTATAAAAGTTCAACGCTGTGATGCTCAAAAGTATAATTTGGCACTGTGATATTGTGATGATCGATGCTCCAACATTCAAATTCCTAAGACTCAGGTGATGTGGCAAAGATTTCTGATGTTATGGTGCTATGGAGCACTGTGGTACTAACCTTGGCTTTGCTAAGGCACTGATTTTTCTTAAATTCTAGAGTGATCGGTGCTACGATGTCTAAATTAGGCATTGGGGCGTTAAGGTTGATAATGTTATGACGCTTAAATTGAGGGCGCTATGGTGCTTGTTTAATATTTGTGAATTTTTGCTTCTCCTAAATATTTTTTTTATACAAACACAACAAAAAAAGATATTTTCAATGAATTTTAACTCAATAAATAATACATAATTTATACTTAATAAATTCTCCTAGCTTAAACTCTTACTTGTCCTCAAGCAATGGTGAAATCAACTATTGATTAACTTAATGGCTAAAGTAAAAAATTAATAATTTAAAATTACTAAAATGTAAGATAATAAATCACAATATAGAAGTAATTTGGAATACTCAAAGTTATAATTCTAATTTGAAAGGTCATAATAATTATGCCAATTAGTCACCATTGATATTGCTTGCATTGGACCTATCTGATTTGAGTGTAGGTGTAAAATTGACTTCTGATTTTAGAAATGTATAATATATTACTTTGGGATTAGCTGTTCTTATAGTTAAATTAGAAGTTCATTAGTGCACAATCTTATGTATTAGTCCACTTATCTTGTCCTATTTAATTTAAGTGTTAAGATGCTTTTGGACTTGAGCTTCAACATATGCCACTTTTTTGAAAGTACTCCTTTTTTCTTTTCAAATTTTCTTTTATAATTTTTCATTTTTTTACTTTTTCATTTTATGGAGTACATATTTAATGATTTTAAATATCAATTTCTCTTTTATCCTCCCGCAACCCTAAATAATTAATGTAAGGATTTAATAAGATCACTAATTTCATATTTAAGTTTACTATGATCTTCCTAATTTAAGCTATCCACTTCTTTTCCCTACAATTGCTCATTCTTCAACTCAGTAGTCAGTGCATTAATGTATAGTTTTTAAATTCAAAATAAGTAAAATACATCAGTATTTTATATTAGTTTATTATTAAGTTTTAAAATTATGAATGATTTTGTATTATTCATTCAAATTATCATCTAGGGTTTTATTATTATCTTAATTTACATAATTTTTTAATTACTATTTTTATTTTGGCTAAATAAGCAATCATAGTCCAAGCGCTATATAGAGGATAATTTTTAACAGTTAAGCATGAGCAAAATATAGCCAAATGTAAATGAAATAGAAATAATAAATTACACAAGAATAAATAAAAATTGAACATATATAAAATAAACATGTATTTTCATTGAAAGATAATAAGCTCAAAGACATTGTAATTCAACAACTAAGGATAAACACTAGATCACCAATGTATGAAGCACTATTCTCCTGATCCATCTCCATCCAAGATCCATAAGATCTGTTATCATCGGATAATAATAATGACTCTTATGGCCATAATACAACATCACTAGCATGACATAATGATCACAACATCACAAGAATCTCCCACCCAAGCAAAAGAACTAAAAAGTAAATAAAAAAGAAGAAGAAGCTACAAATAAAAGTAGTAACATCCAAACTCTCTCCTCTCTCTCTCAAGCCTGCCATGAATAACCATACTAATAAAATAAAAGAAAACAATTACTCCCATTACTCTTAATCATGATCCTCCTCCTCTTCCTCCTCCTCCTCATCATCATCATCGTCAAGCCAGGTCTAAACAAATGACTAATATTCTGGAGTAGTGGAGAGTTATAGCTAGTCAGAATTCTCTACAAAGGGGCTTCTCCTAAAAATTCCCACTAAAGCCTCGATAGAGATGAATATGCTCTTATCAAAAGATCATGAAGCATGCTTCTTATTTCCAAATATTTTTGGGGCTATTGCTCATAAAGCTCAAGCAAGGAAAATGTAGAAAATTGGAGAGAAAAGAGAGAATAAGCACAGTAGAAAAACTGAAACATGCACATCCTATATATAAACATCACGAGTGTTGTTGCGCTTAAGAGATCAGCACTATGGAGCTTAAAAACATAAAAAATGATAAAGAGCCAAATAGATAGATGCTGCAGTGGTATGGGCACCTGGCATTATGACATAGGATTTGAAAAATAAAGCACCAACTTTTTGACTGGGAAAGCACAGCGGCGCTTGACACACATGAGCCCTATGATGCTAATAAATACTATCACCACGGTGCCTTAACCAACATTGAGAGATCCTTTAAAGTTTATACTTTTGATAAGTCGATTATACTTTTGAGCATCACTTGTTTTAAAATTATATATATTTTAAATCCTTAAACATTGAGAGATCCTTTAAAGTTTTAAACTTAGATCATGCAGGTTTGAATAGAACTAGTGGGGAGTAATGATTAATCAATGAATAATTACCTTGCTAATTGCTCATTGGTTAATCTTCCAATTAATTAAGTTATTTCTTGATTTGCATGCTTAGGTGCACACACTCGCACCTAATCTTATGGCTCTCTTAGATTTAGGAAATTAATTGTGGTTGTGTTTATGTACTCATATATGTTAAGTCAAGGGATTAGTGACTTTGATTTGAACCCATTTAAACCTAGTGTCATTAAGGATAATAATTAAGGACCTTGTTTATGAAACTTAGGAAAATTTCAATAATTAAGATACATTTCCAATTGACTCAAAACTGTGAACACTTAAACTCAGCAACACATATAGCCTCAAGAAAAATTTTCTCTGATTTTTGAAGTCATTAAGCCCTCTAATTTATTAAATCAAGATTAAACCTTATTTAAGCCTTAAAATCTTCTAAAAATTTTAATATCAAGAGTAAATCTAAAAATTACAAATAATACCTTAAATTGACCATAATTTAATGCTCAACATATGAAAAATAAAATAAACTAGATTTGACTTTAGATTTAAGAATAATTTAATGATTATTAATATTGAATATTTACTTAATTTAATTAATTAAAAATAATTAAAAAATCTAAAAGTTTTCCAAATACTTGAGAATCTCTTCTTAGGTCATTCCTGACCTTTGGAGTTGATTTCACGGAATTGGAATTCATTTGGACTCAAAATCAATAAAAGGCCCTTAATTAAGTAATTTTGAAAAATTCAATAAATATTTTAAACTTTGAAAATTTATAACTAATTCAAATAAATTCCAAATCAATCAAACTCAAAGGCATTCAACTCATATTAAGGTTTAATATTTATCAAAAATTTCAAATTTTCAGAAATCATTCAAATTTGAAAAAGTCAACTTTTGGTCAAACCTAATTCAAATTCAAGTCAAAACTTCAATCCTTCATAATAAAATATAAAAAAATTCAAATCTGGCACACTTATAGTCTAACTGATCATCTTAAGGTCTAAGATTTTATAAAAATACTAACTTTCTAGAAATCAATTTTAACTAAAAAGTCAATTTTTGACCCCTTAATTAAATGATTAAAATAATCCAAAAAATTCTAAAATTTGATAATTAATTTTAAATTCCAAAAAATGTTAAGTTAATGTTAAATCACTCAACCAACCCCTTAACACACAATAACCTCTCCTGAGATGAACTTTTTAGGCTGGACTACTCCGGGCTGTGGGGCTACGTGTCCTAAGGAGGCTTCGTTCCTCGAGCTTGGTGGCATAACACCACGAATGGATTCAATGGAGTACAAAAATTTAATTTTAATTGATTAATGATTATTTAACTAAATTTAAAATCCTTAATTCAAATATATTAACCTAATTTTTAGGCTGGACTACTCCGGGCTGCAGGGCTACGTATGCTAAGGAGGCTTTATTCCTCGAGCTTGGTGGCACAATGCCATGAACTGATTAATGGTAAACTTAAATAAATTAAATCTTAAAAATTAGTAATCAATCAATCTTAATTAAAAATTTATTAATTTTTAAACTTTAATTAAATTAAATCACTTAACCATACCGGGTACCACTAAGTAACCCAGGCCTACGAGGTTATTAAATTAGCCCCAAGGAAGATGAAATAAACTTCATGGCCTCGGTGAGCAACAATGGTGATATCTATTTAACACTTTAAAATATATCTTAAAATTAATTTCAAATTATTAATATTTAAACTATAATTAAACATTCCCTTAAGCCTTTCAACCAACCAGAACATCAATCAACTTCAATCAAATATCCTATATAGGATATATCCAACCCACACAGCCTACCTCACACACTTTAGATGATTTGCTAGGATAACCAACTCTAGTCTTAGGCTAGGTCGGTGTTTACTTTTCTACAGTTGTGTGCCAGATTTTTCGTGATTTTCACTGCATGCTGGTTGTTAGAATTAAGTAATTTATTAATTATTTATTTAATTTATGCACTCTGTATTTTAATTAATTATGTGTGAGATTTATCCCTAGGTTAGGGCCAATTTATACTAACTCAATATTATACAGATGGCCATGCTTGTACATGGCATTGAAATTAAAGGGGGCAAATAAATAATTAAGCTTTCAAAATTAATAATATTTTCTGCAGGCGCTCTAGAAATTACTTAAGTCCCCCTTTAAAATTAAAAAGAACATGGCCAAACATGGCTGTGATTTAAGCATTTAAGTTTTAATAAATATTAACTGCTTGGGATGTTTTAATTTTAATTTGCCTAAGATAACCCTGCAGGTTGTTGATCTAGAAATTTTCTTTTATATTCAATGTAATTTGATTTCAAGAGTTGTAATTAAAAGAACTTTGTGAATGGGATATTTAAGTATCTAATTTGAAATCCAAAGATGAAGGGACATCCCTTAGGGGAGAGTCCCTTTCCATTTGGAGCTCCAAATTAGGATGATTTTCAAATGTCCAAGGAGAAAAGATAACACATCTTTTGAGGGGAGTTTCTTTTCACGTGAACATCCGAACCCGACGATCTAAGGAGCCTTACAGAAGGCCGAAGAAGTGAAGAATGAGAAGATCCATTCTCAAAGTGACTTGAGTCTTATGAGTAGAATCTGGGTTATAGTCAGTGGTACCCGGCCACTTTACTTTTCCTGCTGACCCTGGGTTGTATAATTAAGTGGCACTTGCCACATGGACTTTTAATTTGAGTTTTAATTTAATTGATTTGATTATTTAATTGAGTTAATTAATATGTTGATTGTGATATTAGGATTGCCTGCTTTTTATAGTTTTTTTGGCGATTATTGCATGTCGTATTTGATTTAGCCTAGAACCCAATCGGAGGCTCATGAGAGATCGCTAAAATATTTTCTACTCTAATTAAATTTAAAACCTCTAAGCTCACATAGAAACTCCAACATTTTAAGAAGTAAGCCTGGGATAGCCATGAGTTTTTCATAACATATTTGCTGCATTTTCTTTCCACTTATTAGGCAACTCCCCGCTTGCGGGTTCTAGCAGATTACCTGGCTTATGAGAGTGTAGTTCTGTCAATATGATCTATGCAATCTTTAGGGAAAAATCTATTTTTAAGCCTTTTTAAAATTACTTCATTTTGATTTAAAGTATTTGAGTCAATTAGCATGCATCACATTAGTAACAAATTAAATCAAGTCTAAAATTTAAACATATTTTATTTTTCATATCACTCAACATATATTAAGGGGCTAATTAGGAATCCACTCTAGATGTCGACCCTGCTTTCCAAAAACTTATCTTAAATAACATCCCCACCACTCTCACATAAAAGATCGAATTCATGATTTTTAAGCGCGTAGGTGATTTAGCTGGCTACCTAATTCAGGTTGGTGTAAGTCCAGGTTTGCATTGGATTAGCTAGGATCTGGGTGACTAATTTTCAGTACCCACTTTAGACTTAGGTTCTGGGGCATGTTCAAGCTATAAGACCTCAACCTCTGGGAATTGAATCCTAACTTTTTAATAAAATTAATCATTCAAATTAAATACATCTCAAATTTAAGCCCAACACACAAGATAGGCTGGGGCACTTCTAATTTATTTCAGAATCCCAAGTGCCTCCTACCCTTCCTCCTTTGACTCCAGAAATAAGTATTCAAATTTGGCCTAATCCCATTTGAAAATTCTAACCCTTACCTCCTTTAATATCGAATTTTAAATTCTTAAATAAAATTCATACCGTTATTTTAATCGAGAGTATTCATAGGAAACTCTGGTTTTTCTATGATGTAATTAACTATGAGGGCTTACGCTCGTAGGAGATTTAAAAACCCAGATCTAATTTTCAAAGACTAAATTTTTCAAAACTTTAATTAATTATCTTTGGGAAAATCAAACCTGACGATCATTATCATCATTTTTAAACTATCAATAATGATTGATATCTTTCTTCTTCGGAAAGATATATCAATTACAATTATAGTTTTGATTACGAAATTAATGATCTCTTTATCCATATTAACATAGTTAAATACTTGATCAAATTTCATTTTGACCTTCCAAGGTCATATGTGATTCTTCCTTAAGTTTGACTATGATAATTAAGATAAATTCAAAGTTTTGTAATTTGCTCCTATTAAGAAATGATATGTTCACATTTTGAAGTGATATATCATTCATAATAAGCGTTCGATTTCAAAATTAAAATTCTAAAAATTTCAAATTTTCCAAAGAAAATTAAATCTTTTTCAAAACTATACATTTTTTTAATCAAATAATGCTACATGTATACAATAATAGATTTGATCATAATATTTTATTGAACATTCACCAAACAGTTTAAAATTAAACATAAAGTTTATTCGTTGAACAATTAAAAATAGATAATAAAATATACAAACATACAAATGAAATGTCCAACATATAAATGAAATGTCCAGTAATAACAACTAACCAGATCAGTCTCTTCCTTTATTTATGCTACCTGCTTTCCAATGAACTACTCTCTCAATTTCTACAGCTCATCAAATATTGGACTTTACTGCATCTGCATGTCAGCTTGGGATTTTCTGACTTGATCTAACTCGGCTGTAAGGGCAGCTACCTATTGGCTATGCAACGACTCTTGGTTACTTGTTATTGGTGATCAATAACATCCAATATTTCATAAATATAGTATCAACATTAACACCCTCTCTACTCTTATCAATATGAAGAATATCATCATCAAAATGCATACACCATGGTACATTCTATTTCACCATCAACTCCCTCTCTAGTCTTATCAATGCATACACCATGGTATAATCGCTTGCAAATGTCTACCGAGAACATCCATGACCAAAGCAAAAAAAAGGGCTGACGGCAGAAGAACTTATGTTAGTTCCGGCAAATGAGGCAGTGAACGACGGCAACGGAGAGGTGTACATGAAGACACGGAGGCGGCGTTTGGTGGGAGGTGACTCACGTGACTGGGAGCGAAGCATGAAAGAGCATGAGTGAAATGAGAAGGAAGGTGTTCATGGAAGGAAAATATGGCCTTTTCTAGTGGTATTTCTGGTGGATTGCGGCATTTTCATATGAAACCTTTTGTCGTGTTTAAGTAAGCTAACAAGTTTTTTGCCGAAATTTCGTCGATAGTTTTTTATGTATGTTTTGTCGGAAGTTAGCACCAATTTTAGTAAAATCGACAGCTTTACCGACGGTTTTTCTGTCGAAAAGTAACTGGCGATTTGCCACTGAAAAGTCTGCCACATAATTACAGGTGGAATATCCGCCAGTTACACTGCCGGTAATACCGGTGGATATATTTCTGCCAGAAATTCTGCTAGTACACGTAGTTTTTCCTATAGTGTCATATCAATTTCACCTCAACCCACCATGTATAGACCAATGGGTAGGTTAAAGTAGTAAACAAATAGATTGCCAACCTTCTAAGGAAGACAATGGAGGGGTAAAAGGAAAGTGGGTGGAGGCACTTCCCTCTCTCTTATGAAAGCTAAGGAGAACTCCCTCCTTAGCCACTGGGCAAACACCATTCTTACTCTTCAACAATACTGAGGCATTATTTTATGTGCAGTTTAAGTTGCATAGCTAGCAAGTGGTCATCATTACCAATTACAAATAAGATGAGCTTGGCTAGTGAGTGGTAAGGAATCAAGAAGGTTTGGAGATAAGAACCAACCTCTTTGAAAAATTAACTTAGAGCACAAACAACCCTTAGGTAGGAAGAAGTGAAGAGAAAAATGGAAAAAACACTATAACTCTCTTATTAAGGAAAACATATTCCCTTGAGGTGACCCATTCTTCAAGAAATTGAGCCTTTATAGTTTTTTACCAAAAAATTTCCGTAGGTCAAATATATTTTACCCTTAGGTGGGCCCAAGGTCATTGGCATTCATATAGGTCCTATGATTGATTTTAAACATGCTCAAAATTTCTTAAGATTATTTGAAGGGATTTCCTATTTTTCATAATTTAAAAAGTTTATATTTTAATTATTAAAATAAAAAGGATATACCGGATACCCTTAAGAAGTCTAGGATTACAAAAGCACCTTATTTTATCCCATTATGTGCATTGGTATGGGATTCCAAAGTCAACTTGCACAATTTCATATTTTCAAACTTATAAAATATATTTCATATTTTATCCCATTTAATTTTTTTATTGTGCAAAAATAAGATATTTAAGAAAAATCAAATTTCATGCATTGATGATACCATTCATGCATGATTTCTACTCTAATTTTCATTTTAAATATATATATTTTTAAACTTCCTTAATTATTTAAAATTTTTAATATACATAGTTTTCTCCAAATTATTTCTATTTTAGCATTAATTATGGTGAAATACCAAATAAATTTTTAAAAAAATCTAGTACTATTTAGAAATGTTCATTTCATATGCATGAAAATGTGTTAACATATAATATACATTGCAATGATGTTAGCTATTTTCCATAAATAAAAGGCTTTCTTTTAATAATGAAAAACATAAATTTTAACTAATTTGATTATCTAAGTCTTAATATGAGCTCCCAAGGTCAAAAGTCAAAGACCAAACATACCTAAATATTCTAGGAACTTTTTCTAAATTATTTAATATTTTCATGATTTTTTATCCTTTAGGTGATAATTGTGAAAAATATTAAATAATTTCTAAAAATTCCCTTAATATTTGCTAATGCATTTTGACTTAACTAGAGTAATGTAGACATTCACTCAACCTATTTTATCTATATGTTGATTAATTATCCAAATCACCCCAATTATTTCATATTTTCTTTAATTATTCACATAATTAAGGAATTCAAAATTTGACCTTTTAAGTTTAACTTTAACTAAGCATTTAGTTTTGACATTTTAAATATTAAATTAAAGATATTAAATCTTAAATTTCAAATATCAATTTTAAGTTTTAAATGTCTCTAATGTATTTAAATACCATGAATTTTAAAATTTTGATAATTTTGGGAATTTCTGATAAAAACCTAAAATTATTTTAAAAATATCAAAATATTTAAAAACAAATTTCATTTGGTTTGGTACAGATTACCAATAATAAAATTCTATATAAAGCACATTGTACACACTTTTGTGGTGTCTTGGTCAAATTAATTTGACAAATCTTTTCGCATTGAATGTTCATTGGGCATATGCATATTACACTTAGCACTTACATTCAAATATGTGTCTAGGGCCATATGACCATGATACCTCACTTTAACTCTTAACGTAATTCATTTGAATTCATCTTAGTGATTGGTAATTGGGATTGGTTAAGCCTTACATTTCACTTTCTATGAATATTGTTTGGTTTGCCATTCTTGGTGAGTTGACTAATAAGAGATTACACTCCTTAAGAAGACTTATACAACATTCTAAGGTAGTTTAAACTAAAATATCTACATATAGGTAACATTAAATGTCATAATATATATTGAAAACACCTTTAGAGGCCATTCCAATCTACCTTTATTTTCATCATTAGTATGCATTCATCACTTTGATTGATATCTTGAGTTGACTTAATAGTTTGGTCATTTTCATATGACTAAACTTCCTCTAAGCTTAGCCATTCCCTTCTGACTAGTTTTATCTTTAATTCAATTAAACTTTTTAATGTAATTTCTAATTATCTTAATTACACTATTTTAGCTAAGATTCTTTTTGGACTAATCATGCTCTTTTAGCCTAATCTATTTTCTAATATAGTCATAACCTTTTGATTGTACTATCAACCCTCCTAGTCATGGATTTTTGACTTAAAAATTTTATGATTTGACTATACTCATTTTATAAAGTTCATTCTTAGTGTAGTCATATTCTTTTAACTATGCTTCTCTTTTTTGGTCATTCTCGTTTAGGTTGAACATTCCCTTATATGGCCATACTCTTTTGGTTAGGCTTACATTTGACATTACCATAATCATTTATCTTAGTTAGTCCCTAGTAGGGTCATACCATTTTGATCCTTCTATCCTTTTGAGTTAGTGGCTTTCCTTTTAAGAATCCCATTTAGACTTAGCCATACTATATCTAATAGAGTCTTTTCCTGGCTATTTTTTACTGAGTTTTTTCATTGTTCAGTCAGACTTCATAGTTAAACATTTTTAGATTTGGATATGTGCTTGTATATAAACTCTTCATTTTTTTTTTAATTTGAGTATCTCTACATTTAGCCACCTTTCACTCTAGATATTTATAACTCTTTCAAGTGTTTGAAACCATTCTATCTTTGAAGTGCTTGTATCACTTGTAAACATTTGATCCCTAAGCTTAATATTAGATGGACTCAACTATCTCTTCTCATATTATTGACCTCTACTGTTAAAACAAAAAAAAAGGAATAAAAAATGCATTCATACTTGCCAGGATCTGCTGCAGTCGGCCGCCCATCCCGCGTACCTGCTACAGTCGAATCAGCCGCAGACTGCTACAGTGACCCATACCCCTGCAACGGCGCCGTTCGCATACATGCCTCTCCCTTGCCTCGATCTGCGTGCCAACACCTCTACCGTCGCCAACCCCGCACAGGTATAACCTCCTAAACTTGAGAAAACTCGCTCTCGACGCTCGCAGTGCGGCGAAAGACCACCCATGCGGGCTTTTCTCTAGCGTGGTGGGAGGGAATTCGCCGCGAGGCTTGCGACGAGGCGGGCAATCTCCTAAAGTCCAGTTTTCGGTGTTTGCGACGCGCCGAGAGACCCCCTATGCACGCTTTTCTCTAGCGTGGTGGGAGGGAACTCGATGCGGCGCTTACAGCGAGGCAGGCGAGCCTTGTGCGTGCTTTTCTTAGCACGGCGGGGCAAGGATATAAGTACCCGTACGCGGCTCTGTACCTGCGGGGAAAACAAACTGTGCTCTTCTAGAACAGGTACATTTGAAGACCCATGCACGCCTTTCTCTGGCGTGGTGGGGTTAAAGACTTTACACGGCCACGGTGTCCTCGAAAGAGGGCATTTACCATGCACGCTTTTTCTCTAGCGTGGTGGGAAAGGCCCAGTTTTTCGTAGTTTCCCCTAAATGGGGGAGACGTCGGGAGGCTGCCAAAATTTTGGGTGAACAGAAGACCATTTGGATCTTATTTTGGAACCACAGTGGACATGAACTCAAAGAACTTAAACAAAATACAAAAGACTTTGAATGAGACTTGAACATATAATTGAACTCATGCAAAGACCTGATTCGAACTACAAGGGACTTGAATCAAACTTGAACTGAACTCATACTTGAACTTTACTTGAATGACAAAGGATTTAAACACAAATGGACTTGGTGCAAGGAGTTTTGACTTGGACTCTAACTGAATTTGACATCAAGAGAACAAAGACTTGAACTAGAACTTAACGTTTGAAGTGAAATCCATTAATACTCAAAATGATAAAATCTAAGTCAATGGTCAAGCAAGGACTTGTGGAGGATAAAGATAATTTCTATATTTCACTGACAATCAACAAGCAGTATGAGTATGCAATTCGACTGTGGGAAGTGATGGAGATCTTTTAACCCACACAAGTCTATGTAAAGAAACTCAAAGACATCAGAAAAGGGAGCCATCAGTTGATGTGACTATTCACATGCAAACAGGAGGATGATTTGCTGACAGAATATATTTGAGGGAGTGTAGTGAGTATAACTTGTTTGCAACAATCTATTTAATGTTACAACAAAGGATCTTTAGCCTACATGAACTTGCAAGTCGATATGCCAAACCCCTGCAAGTATGATTCACTCACAAGTGAAAGTGAAATTCCATGCAATTGTCTGACTTGAAAGGGTTGCAACGGCCACGAGAACATGTGATAATTTCAATAACAATTAATATCCATATGTAAGCAATTAAGATAAGTTTCAAGTGTTAAAAATCGAAAGGCATATGCAATCGATTGCAAGAGAACATCAAAGGTGCAAGTTCATCATGTAAACTACAATATATTCCCAAGGAGGCTGAAATATTCAATGCTTAACATGACTCATACACAAGCAATAGAATCGTGAGGTGAATGAATGTCAGTAATACTTACATCATCAATGACAATTCAATACATCAACGAGAAGCTCGTGACAAATGTAAAGATACTCATACAACTCATAGTGAGGCAGTAGTGAGTGAAGGCATCTGCCTCCTGCAGGCAGGGAAATTCAATATGCAACAAACTGAAAGACATGAAGTCTTTGACTGATTCAAGGAAAATGTAGCTTTCATGTAGTTAACACTATTCAGCCGTATGCAAATACACTGATTTATCGCAGACGAAGTTAGAAGATGTACGACAAAACACCTACGGGTCATTGTAGTAGATTTGTTGTATAAACAACAAGTTGTTTACAAGTAAGGGAATGATGAATGAAGGATGCAAGTCCCTACAAGTATTGGTAGAAGTTCTGCTATGCACACAACATGCCATCTACAAGAAGGATACGGGGAGCCTACGATAAGTACTAAAGTACTTATACAGCCTGTAATAAGACAGCAGCAGGTGAATGCAGTTGTCTCCTACAAGTAGGAGATTCGTTGGTGTACTACAATCTACCTGTGTAAATTATGCAAGTAGTGCACGACAGTCTGCCTGTACAAAGAAGCAAATAACTCAGTCTACAAGCTGCGACGCTACGCCACCGGATCTGCAACATCCATGCGAGCAGATAGAAGGCGTACAAATCCCCAGATGAAATCCCAGCGCTACGCCACCGGATCTGCAACTTTCGTACAAGCAGACAGAAGGTGTCTATAAGCTGTAACTCTACGCCACCGGATCTGCAACATTTATGCAAGCAGACAGAAGGCGTACGAGTCCTCAAATGAAGCTCCAGTGCAACGCCACCGGATCTGCAACCTTTGTACAAGCAGACAGAAGGCGTCCACAAGCAGTAACTCTACGCCACCGAATTCGCAACATCCGTACAAGCAGACAGAAGGCGTTTACAAATACTCTTTAAAATTCCCCCGCACATGTGCACCTTAATTTGTATACACATAGGAATACAAAAGGGGTAGATAAAATCATAATCCGCATGGGCCCCGGCGAGCGTGTTATTGGTACACACGTGACACCTAGGGATGCTGCGCGGGTCAATAAATTTGAACTCGATCCTCCTAAAGCAAGTAAATAGGAGTTGATAAGGTTCAAAAAATAACTTTAAAATACCCCCAAATACCCGCATGGGCCCCGATGAGCGTGTTATTGGTACACATGTGACGTCTAGGGATGCTGCGCGGGTCAATAAGTGAATTCAAGTTCGAGCCCGATCCTTCTATTCAAGTAGAAAGGAGTTGACACGGTTCGAACTATTAAATAAATATACGATCATGAGGACGATCGGGATATTTATTTTATACGTTCATATTAGGCCTTCAAGGCCTATAATCAAGAGAATTCACTAACAATGGCATAAAGCCTACGAAACCCGATCCTTTGTCAATCACTAGACAGAGTCGACAAGGTTCAAAACACAAAAATATGAATGACCCCATACCCCGATGATGGCCGTGTTGAATGCAAAACTCAACCGGAAGGGTCCATTCACAAATACTTTTAAATACCTCCCAAAAATCCCAAATTTCATAAAATCCAAAACTCCACAAGACTCCCAAAATCCTAAATTCCCTACAAAATCCAATCTTCTGAAAAATCCCAAAATCCAAAAAAATCTTTCCAACTCCAGATATTTAAAAATTGAAATCCAACTATCAAACCGCTTAAAGCAAATCCATCCACCCTCCGCAACAGTTTGCCGAGGTGGATAAATTGAAGAATACTTCAACTCACATATAACTAACGCCTAATCGAAAATATCACTAGGATTCATTCTCAAACAATCTCCTGCCAGCAAGGACGTGGTACGAGTCCTCTAACCGGCAGTTTCGCCACCAAATGGCACTGCAGGATAAACGGTTATGACTCGGGGCCCTCTGAACCAGGTGGTCGCCGCCAAATGGCACCATTATATTATGGTTATGGCCAGATCCCGTATGCTCCCCAATGGCATCAAATCGTTGAGATATGAATCAATAGGATATGATTGATAGGGCACAAAGTCCTCTGTTAGCTAAGGTGGATTCAAATTTGTCCCCTTAGACAAATATTCACCCCAGGTCTACAAGGTACCCTTGGACGAAGCAACCCATGGCTACTGACAAGGATCCTTCTGTCAGGTTGGGTCGACTACCTCCTCTGATTAAGTAGACCAGGGACCACGATGGCCCGGGATGACGGAACCATGGGATCTTGATCGGGTCCATCATCCATTCCCCCACCATCCGCTTTAAGTGCACGATGGTGAAATTTCCAATTTTAAAATATCAATCCTTCAAATTTCCTACACCCAAACCCATTGCTGCTACTATATGCTAGATAACGCATATTCTCTACATATCTGATCGATGACTAGCCTTAATCGAAAGTTCTCTCTCGTTACCGGGAGGGGTAATTAACTATAGGGGCTTGCGCCTATAGGAAACCAGAACTCAGATCATAAAGTCCTCGCAAAATGAGGGCGAAATCTCTGGGTAGTGTCTTATCTACAAACCCATCTGCCTTCCAAAATTAACTCGGAACTTAAATCGTTAAAACTCCCCCCTCAAAAAGCAAAAAAGCGGGCGGAGGCCGGGGCCGAATTTTCGGAGCCCACACATATTAACTATATTTGCATATGCGTGAAGCTAAATCAACATCTGACTAGGTTGGTCTTATAATTTTAAGACTTGACTTGTGGTTATAATAAGTTAACTATCATTATTGGGTGATAGTTCACTTGATAATTCATGTCACAATTAGACCTAATAGCCTGTTCACATATAAAAACAACCATGGGCATGCCACCATGTTAATTTTTAAAATTAATTTGACTACTTTAGGCCATACATAAGGCTAAAGCTTTTAAAAATCTTTTAATTCTTATCTTTAACAATTATTTATAAATACTTATTTATTTTTAAAGTCTTTTAACACTATTGAAATCTATTTTAAATTTAAAACTTTTAAAAATAATAAGATGGGCCTTAACTTTGTTAGATCCCTAAGAGAGTTAGCTTGATAACTCATCATAGTTATATATCTATAAAGATACTTTTAGTCTTTTATACATAATTAGGTGTTGTGATAGGTCACAACCCTTAAGTACTTAACTTATGGTAGGGTGTAGCTAGGCTACTTGGTTTTTAGAAAATCTTACTGATGCACAACATATATGTCATTCTATAACTAGTTAGGATGGAAATGTGTGGCATATAGCTAGTTTGGCTACCTTTCTACACTATGATGGAGATATGTTTTTTTTATATGTGCTAGATTTATGACCCTCACTCCTTTATTTTTATAGAAGTACTCATGCATTAAAATATTAAAATGTTAGTTCAAGCATTGCTGTCAAATAATTATTACTGTGATTGTGATGATTTTTTCTTATTTTCTCATACTTTGCATTATGTTGTGTTAATCCGTTTAGCACTTTACTCTTACTGAATTGTCCTTAGTCAAGAAACTTTTGGGAGTGCAACAAAGTATAATCAAAGGCTTTTGATTAAGTACACTTTTAGATCCAAGAGTACCCATAACTTATCATGACTAGTAAAATTCACCTATAATACCATAAACAAATATATACTTGAACTATGTGGCAAGGTTCAATAGCTAAGGGATTCCCCAGGTTGTAGTTTTTGGGCACTTTCATTTTTGTATAGAATTAGCAAGTTTGGGTTATACCAATTTAGGCCCCAACAACTTTTTATCCAATTTCGCTAGCCTATACTTTGTTCATTTATTTACCATCATTACACATTATTTTCTTGATATTCTAGTTTGCTTTCAATTTTATGTGATTTTTTTCTTATTATTTATTAATATATGGTTTGTCTAGGAATCATATATTTATGGTAGACTTTTAGGACAAAATCTTTTTTATTAACTTTTACAAATTGAGAATCAACTTCAAAATTAATTACCAATAGTTTTTTTCTTAAAATTTAGGATCTCTCTAGTCACTTGTTTGATTGAAATTTTTCATTTTTGTATCACTTAGATGAGATGTAAAATAATTCTTACCAACAATCAACAACCCCAAGCATATGTACGCTTTCATAATATAGCTAACTAAAAGTATATAGAGGTCTCTCTCCACTTAAGAAAAAAATAACTTGCATGTATATCATAATTATTGGTATATAACCTCTTTTATCAACATACATATTTTAATATAAATATGCCTTCTTAATACATTTGGCAGTGTTTGTCCCAACTCAAAAAGGATTATAAGACTAGTTGAGGAGTTATACTAGCATATATTGGGCTATATCATTCCGTTCATATTTGTAGACATTTCTTATGCTATGATTCTTAGTATTTTGCCTCTTATACTTGTAGAGATTGATTATCTATAAAATAGAATTTAAACTATAACCTTCAAATATATATATACATACATACATGCATACATACATACATATATATATATATATATATATATATATATATATATATATATATATAGACTTTTTATAAGTTCAATTTATAAATATCTTCATCACATCTTAGAGAATTTATACTCTAAATTATAAATATTTTTTCTTCTTTTTTTATGAGCATTATAGATATGAAAAAAAGATGTTTTTTTTGTTTAAATAAAACTCCTTAAAGAAATTGATACATCTTGGTACAAGTGCATTGTTTGGAATCAAAGTATTGTAAACATGATATACTATTTTAATAATTATTTTTTCATAATTTTAAAACTCTGAATTTCAAGGTTTAAAGAGATGTATATTAGCTTTGCACTTAAAACTAAGTAATTCATATAATTACAAATACACCTTTTACTATATTATAATATATATATATATATATATATATATATATATATATATATATATATATATATATATATAAACCTTTCTCTAGAGTCATCATCTAAGTGTTATCTCTTAATTCCATAAATCATGAGTAGAGAAAAGGAAAAAAGGGAGAGAAGGAGAGAGAAAGATGGGATTTGGAGGTCTTACTAACCATTTTCACAAGGCTGACTTGCTAATTTGGAATGTTGTCGAGCTCAATGTAAGCCATTATTATCACGCCTCCTTTTTTAATGATTTTGCTTATTATGTTATTTATCATTATTAGTTTGGTCAAAACTTAGAAAAATTAAGCTATCTCAAGATTTTAAAAACTTTTAGTGTATAATTTTTAATATTCTATTGATCTAGTTATTCTACACATATCAAAATTGTTATATTAAATTTTAATAGGGTATTTTTATTTTTTATGGCATATGTCCTAAATTGACTTGTATTCTTTTTTTCTAAAACTTTGTTATATTTGTATCTCAACTTTATGGTTTAATATAAATGACATGCAATCCTATAAGAATTCACCTATTATGATTTATGCATGTTAATTTGAGTATACTTATTTATTCTATGAATCCCATTATTTTAAGTTTACGTGTAATCTTACACACTAAAAATAATGTGATGTGATGAACATTTAGTATGAGCTTGAATATTACTTATATTACATTTGTTGTGAAATATGTATAGGAAGAAATGATGACAATAGATTGGGGAGATAAAATACTCTTTGTAAAAGGTTTGCTTGACAAGCTTTCTTTTAAATTCAGGTTGATGGCATGAACTTGATATATGATGGGATATATAAGTCTCGGACATGAAATGATTTGAGTGGTGACAGACTGTTGGTGATGACTCTCTTGTACTATGCAACCTAATTATTCTTACTTATATGCATGATACAATATTATACCTAATTAGCAAGGGCGGATCCCTTTATTACCCCGGGGGAAGGGGGGGGGGGGGATTTTTATTGTATGAATCTTTAGGTAATTTGTCCCCCACGATTTTTTTTTACTCTCTATTATAGGAGTTTTTAGGCAATTGCCCCCCCTAAAAAAATTAAAATTGTACGTTCTTTAGGCGATTGCCCCCTAGCAGAATTAAACACATTATGTATATGTGTTATTTATAAGCCCCCCCGAGTTTCAAAATACTATGATCTTTAGGGAATTGCCCCCTAACATAATTAAATACATTGTGTAGAGGTGCTATTGTTAGGGAACGAAGAACCAAATAAAAAAAAAGCTAAAGAGAATTCATCATTTTATCTATTAATTTGAATTCCAAAAATATCCTTAAAACCTAAATTTGTTTAGGGGGCGCTGCCACCGGAAACCCCCGCAGGGGCGCTGCCCCTTGACCCCACAACCTAACCGGGCATGTCGAACCTCGTCAGGGGGCACTGCCCCCTTGGACCCCTGACATATCCGCTATTGACCAATTTTCTTATAATGAACGGTCGAGCCAAATTCAAGGCAACACCAACAGTTACTTATAAGTTTTTCCCCCCTGAAAATTAAGGCTGGTTCTGCCCCTGCTAATTAGTATGAATGGTACATGTATAAATACTACATAAAATGATATGATTAGATAGAGCACTTGAATTGTATAGTATATATGTGATGGTAGATATATCTTATAATACCTTATTTGATAAAATGAGACATAGACTACCATTACTATTTCACAATACCCTAGCTGACACATGACACAAAAAATGATATATTTTAAACATGATTTGTATTATGTATGTGATACCTTCATATGGGTAGTAATATAAAGATTTACTTACTAAGCACACATTTACTATTCTTGATATCATGATTGCTAGCATATATATATATTTTTTCTTGTGTACATTAAATACAATTATAGGATCCATGTAATCTTTTAGGTTATTTGCTCAACCCTATTGTGTTTACATGTTTACAAGAAAGTTAAGGCCCTACAGAAGTGATTTTATTATTTTTTTCTAATAGAGTTACCTTTTGTTATTTATATGTGAAGTCTTTTGTAATCATGTGATATTTATATTTTATTAAATTTATTAGAGGACCATTGTTATTGCATATACATATTTTGGAAGTAAATCATTTTAATGTATAGAAGGAGGAGAGGAAAAGGGGAGAAGGAGAGGAGAGAGGAAAGACAAAGAAGGCTTCCAGGGTTTTTTTTGTCCATTGCTCCTGTTATGAAAATTATTCTAATCATTATAGCTGACTTCTATTCTATCCTTGTTTCCAAAGAATTTAATTTCAAGATTCATTATTTTGACTAAATCAATATTTATTGCATTTTCTCCTGATTTGGGGAACTTCCATTGGATAAAATTTTGATATATTGTAGCATTGATTATTCTGGTTATTTTGAATATATGATATTGTATTTTAACTGGTTTATATATATATATATATATATATATATATATATATATATATATATATATATATATATATATATATATATAACGATTTTGACATCCTAATACAATCATATTGATGAAACAGACATTATGAATGAATAAATATGCTATGAATGAATAATTGATATTATAAGTTATATATACTCCTATATTGTGTGTAGATAAGAAAGGCAGGTTATTAAGATAGGTTAATTTAGAGATTCATTATACCTTATAGAGGAGGGTAAGTCGATGAGCTTTCCTTAAAATAAGATTTTAGGTGATATCCTTGATCAATATTAAGATCAAGATTTGAGTTAAAGGGAGTTTTAAGATGCCGATGGGCAAGAGTGCCCACTCTTGAAGAAGCCACTTGAATATTAAATTAAAGATTAAGACATTAAAATAAATATAATACATATATGATTATGAAAAAACATCATACAAGCTAGAACTCCTTACTTATTTTAGTATGATTGTTTTTATGTTTGCATACATGCACTATTATTGATACGATATTGATTTTAAGATTTAGATGTATTTAAGATCAGTATATTCATGTGATTTAGCATACTGATGGGATACTACTGATGAAGTCCAATTGCATGGGCATATTATATGATATGTTGATTTACTTATTGATACGATTTTCTTACCAATTTGATAATACATAATGCAATTTTGGTTCATGAATGATTTTATGATTTTCAGATTTACAGTTTTAATTTTCTTACCAATTTTCGTGCTTTGAGTGCAGTTGTAAGCTTTGGTTATCTACTGGGCTTTGTAGCTCATTGTGTGAATTTAATTGATTTTCAGGTCGGGCAAGGATGTAGTGCTATGAGGTTGATCATAATATGAATTTTTCAGGTTTTATTTTGTTCTATATTTTATTTTATTCTTTTGTAATCAGGAGTTAAAAGATAGATAAATGTATTGAAACATCTCTGGACTATTGTAAATTAAATTTTGAATGAATGAATATAGAAATATGTTTTGATGAAATTGATTTGTAGTGGCTTTCACTGGAATTATTTAAATTAATGGATAATTAATCTCTTGTAAAACTAAGAAGATAGAAAAGACACAATCATTCAAATTTAGATCTTGGGACATCACACATATACAGAGAGAGAGAGAGAGAGAGAGAGAGAGAGAGAGAGCTAAGAAATACCTATTGTGAAGGTGAATGTTTGAGCACTCGAGTAGCGGAGCAGGAGCAGTCGCCAGCATGTGTGATGTTGTGAATTGTGTTGTAGAGGGCAGATTAGTAGAAGACAAAAAAGGAAAAATTACCTAATATTATTAGGTTCATATTACCATATATAACATTAGTTAGGAGGTAAATAGTAGACTAGTGAGGGCCCATGCCCTAGCTTAAATCTACTAATGAATTTAGACACAAGCTATTCAAAAATTTTTTTTTATATAAAATTAGCACCTATATTATTAAAAATAAATGATCAAATTTGCATATGGATATTTTCTAAGATCAAATCATTAAAAATTAATTGAAATTAAAAGAACTAAATTATAATTCCACCCTTCAAAATTTCATCATAAATGAAATTAATTGGATGCCATTTTATAAATAAATAAATAGCATGTAAATGCTATTTATGAAATAGTCTAAAAAAAATTAACAATAAACTTTTTGTTCAATTCTCCGTCGGGCAACGTCAGCTTGAAAGCCGACAAAACACATAATCCCATAGAATATGAACGGATTAAATCAAAACCCTCCCAATAAATCAAATTAGTTTAATACATTTAAAAATATATAACGTGAAAAAATATCCAAATCAAAGCCGGCGCCCCACCTGCTTCGTTTCTCGCACTATCTTACCTCAGATCCTTCGCTTCTTTTCTGTTACTCTCTCCGCTGTGTTTCTCTCTCTTACCCTTTCTTTATAACGACTCCGATTTCGTCTCTCTCTGATCAAGTCCGCCTGTAAAATTTCTTCCTCTTTTACAGCGTTTTCTCTCACTAGATCTCCAATCGCCCACCCAACTCGAAGATCTCTCTCTCCCTCTCTAACACTCGTCCTCTTCGTTGCCTTTGACTTGTCTTCTGGCCGTCGTGTGAGATGGGACTGTGCTACGGAAAGAACATCCATGTAGCGGAGGACGATGGTGGAGGCAACACCGCCAGCCGCAGTCAAGTCGCGCCTCCTCCGGCAACGGCGAAAGTAACTACCCCTACCCGATCCTCCGGCACTAGCCCTTGGGCCAGCCCATACCCCCACGGCGGTGCCAGCCCGCTCCCCGCCGGCGTATCGCCGTCTCCGGCGAGGTCTACACCTCGTAAGTTCTTCCGTCGACCCTTCCCTCCTCCATCGCCGGCGAAGCACATAAAGGCCTCTCTACTCAAGCGACTTGGCCAGCCCAAGCCCATCGAGAGCCCGATCCCGGAGGACGGAGGCGGTGGGGAGGATCGCAGGCCAGAGCGGCCTCTGGATAAGAGTTTTGGATACGGGAAGAACTTTACGGTTAAGTATGAGCTGGGAAAGGAGGTTGGGCGAGGGCACTTTGGACATACTTGCTCGGCTAGGGCGAAGAAAGGGGATATTAAAGGGCAGCTTGTCGCTGTCAAGACCATCTCTAAAGCTAAGGTGCGGTGGTATGTGAAAGAGAGGGGGTTCTCATATCTTCATTTATATTTCGATCTTGTTAATTTCGAACTTCTTGTGCCATTGGTTGGCCACTGGTTACTGATTGTCTAAGTTTGGTTATAGATTCTTGATCTTATGATCCTAGTTCGATTTTGCAATTGTTTATTCTGTGGATGATTCTTGTTCTTTCTTGCAACGTACATTTACGTTTTAATGTTGGCTGGATACATATTGAATTTTAGACTTTATTTTTTTTTCACTTCTACTTCAGCAATAAATACAATAAGTTTTAATTTTAGACTTGGTAAATGCTTTTGACCTTTTACAGCTTTAATTAAATTGATGCATTCTGGATAGATAACTTGTTCTGTAATATTTTTTACAATATGTTGACTTGGCTTTAGCGCTGAAACTTGTTAATCGTTATTTAAAAGGGCATTAAAGTTTTCTCTTTTTTTAAATTTATCCATCCTTCTGGAGATATGGGCTCCTGTATTATTTTAACTGCCCATCATTCTCATTTGTAAAGCTCGTCTCTCACAGAAATGTAAAAGAATGATGAATTGAAGATAGCCTGAATTTCAAATTTTACTTCTCGAAATTGCTTACCAAAGTATGCTTTTACTGCTCTATATTTTATCGTTATTGTTCACCTTAATGTGATCATCAATCATGCCTTGCCTGAACTTTCTGTTTTTTGCTTTTCTCGTTTAGATGACAACACCAATAGCAATTGAAGATGTTCGTAGGGAGGTGAAAATTCTGAGAGCATTATCTGGACATCCAAACATGGTCAAATTTTATGACGCATGTGAAGATAGTCTTAACGTCTACATAGTCATGGAGTATGTTTCTTTTCTTGAGTTATTGACACTGTTTTGCTTATAGTTTTCCTTTTAGAAGTAATGTTGTGGTCTTGATTTGAGGGTTTGTTTGAGCTCAAGAAAAGTTTATTTATCTTTTCTTTTATGATGTATTTTGTTTCTTTTTCTTTTTATTGATCAGGTTGTGCGAAGGAGGAGAATTATTGGATAGAATCCTATCAAGGTGATGCATCTATTTTCAATCTTATTTAGTTTCACGTATCTTGTCCCAACTATTTGGCATGTCCGTCATCATCATCATTAGATGAGGCATTTAAGATTTCTTATTTCTTTGATTTTTGTTGGCTAAAAGAGGAGGGAGGTACACAGAGGAAGATGCAAAAGTGATTGTTCTGCAAATCCTTAGTGTTGTTGCCTTTTGTCATCTACAAGGTGTTGTGCATCGTGATTTAAAACCAGAGGTATGCTTTGGGCACTCTTTTTTGAAACTGTTAATATTTTGTATTTACACCGTACTGATGTGGTTATGCTTTTTTTTTTTAACTTGTTTACAGAACTTTCTTTTCAGTACTAGAGATGAAAATGCTCCCATGAAGATTATTGATTTTGGTCTTTCTGATTTTATTAAGCCAGGTAACTTTAGAATAATTTACTTGATACTTCGCTAATGGCTCGGTAAAAATTTCGTACTATTGCTAGCAATTTATGTTGTATGGCTTAAGCACCAATGCACTATTTCAGATAATTGTAGATTTAAGAATCATGGTACTTATCATTAATGCCACATGTTGGAGACTTCGGTTTGCATCTAATTTAATGGGATACTACATGTACTATTGGTTGTGAAGTTTTACTAGACTTCATTTTTCTTTATATGTTTCTCATTTTTGTTTGATCTTGATGTTTTTCTTTTGTGTGTATTTTTTTTGAAGAAATTAAGAAGTTCAACTTTTCTTTGCAGTATTGGATTGCAGGGTGTCGTTGGTGCTCACATATTATACATTTTGGATATTCGTTGAAATTAATGTTTTCTGACGACTTCTTACATGCATATAAATTCAAGGGCTTCTTTTGAACTTTTGATTCTTTATGTTTATGCATGCTTATTTGTTTTGGGCGTCTTTTCTTTTATTTGGGCCATCCAATGCTTGCAATGTGCGTTTATATATGTATTCATATTATTACCTTTATTTTAGTAATATCATATTGAAATAATTAACATTAGTGGCCCTTCGCCTGGACGTAGAGGAAATAATAATTGATGGCACTTGGGTTTCTATGGGGCTTGTATTACATCATGTTGTTTCATGAATTCTTGATCCTTGGCTATTATATAGAATGTTTTAAAAATGTCATTCAAATAAGTGTAGCGATATTTTTACCATGTTTTTGCAGTTTGTGACCTTTGGTTTTTGCAGTCATGCAACACCATTGTTATTATTCAAATGCTTTGTTCTCTTTGCTGCATCATTTTCCTTTTATAATGGCTGAACATCAATTGTGAAAGACAATGTTGTATGCAAAAAATTACTATGCCATTATAAGCTAATGACATGTTCAAATAAAATGCATGTTCGAATGTCTTTTGCTTGTACATGAAAATAGGATACGTCTTGCTTTTTTTTTTGAACATTTTAGGACCACTTTTGGATTTGAAAACCGACCAGTGGGCTTATTGAGATTTTTCCATTAATCATCATCCCCTTCGTCATCGTCATCTTCTTCTTCTTCTTCTCCTCTCTCTCTCTCTCTCTCTCTCCCTCTCTCTTCTTAGTTTATGTGATTTAGAAACACTTAGAAATTCATCCTATTTTCTATTTGGAAACTGCCTTGGATTGTACCGAGGACCAAAATAGGGTACAACAATTAGGCCCTCTGACTTGCACATGCAAGGCAGATTAAAGCATGTGCAGCATTGAATATTGTAATCAAACTCTTCTCAAACGATTGGACCTTTATTGTAGAATCATGAATTACTTAATTTCCTTGAAATGATTTCTTTTTTTTGTTTTGTTTTATTTCTCATCATTCACGAGTTACCTCTGATAGTTCGTCTCATTGGCTCATTCAAATACTACAGTCTCTTCTCATAAGAATGAATTTTGTTTATAGAATCAAGTGCCACATATTATAAAATGATTTTATACGTCATCCTCTTCCTTTTTTTGATGCAAGTCTAATTCCTTCCTTCGCGTAGTTTTCTTAAAGTTACTTCCATTCACAATATTTACTCTATCATTATTGTTATTGCAGATGAAAAACTTAATGACATTGTTGGCAGTGCCTATTATGTTGCTCCTGAGGTCTTGCATAGGTCATATAGTACAGAAGCAGATATTTGGAGCATTGGTGTTATTACATATATCTTATTATGTGGTAGTAGGCCCTTTTGGGCACGGACGGAATCAGGAATCTTTCGTGCTGTGTTGCGTGCTGATCCCAACTTTGATGATCCTCCTTGGCCATCTGTATCTACAGAAGCTAAAGATTTTGTTAAAAGGCTTTTGAATAAAGATTATAGAAAAAGAATGACTGCTGCACAAGCTTTAAGTAAGTACTATCTTCCATAAATTTCTGTCACTTGCTTTGGATAGCATGATGACAGTAGTTCAATTATTTGTATTGGTTAATCCGATGTCTCTTTTGGTAATAATGATCTATTTGGCAACAAATTAGTTTTTTTAGATAGTTATCAAGAGAGTGTAATTGGTAATTCTTTGATTGCAGCTCACCCATGGTTACGAGATGAGCAAAGACAAATTCCTTTAGACATACTTATATATAAGCTAGTCAAATCATACCTCCGAGCTACTCCTTTTAAGCGTGCTGCCCTAAAGGTTTGTCATTCACTCTTGGGTTCAATATTCCTGATTGTCCGGGCACAGACCACTTGATTTTGAAATGGTTGCTGGTTTTCCTTTTGATGGTCTACTATGGTGTACTTCCAGCTTGTGCTAGAAATATGAGTCACTCTTTGGATACTGTGATCTTATAATTATAACAATTATCAGGCCATGCAATGAATCTATTTTGCAATGAATCTCTTTAAAAAATTGCCATGATCTGAACACCATCTATGCTATATTACTATCACGATCTTTGTCTTGGCATTATTTGAAACCTTGGGGTTATATTTGTTTTTATATAATCATTTATCCTCCATTATAATTTCCCAAATTTTGTTTATGTTTCGGACATTATTTATGTTCATTAGAATGTATGGTATGGGATATTAGAATGCCAATGTGACCTCGAAACTCATCACTAATACTTGCGTTTAACATGATGCTGGTTTCAGTGACCACTGGAAACCTGATGCTCTGTTGTATTTCTTAAAGTTACTTATCTAATTTTTACAATATTCTTGTGTGTTAGGATGTGAATTTAAATCCATCTCAGATATAATGCTACTCATGGATATTTGTGGTACTTTGTATAAGAACATCATTATGTTTTGATCAAAATACTGTAGGTACTCTGGTTAAGGCCAAGACTTTCATTATGTATGAATCATTCAAGGTTTCGCATTAAATCATTACAATTGTTGCTAAGTTTCCTGGTCTTATTTACTTTTACTTCTTTTACGTTAGATATGTACAAATATGTCAGTTGTCAGATATCGAGTTTTAATTGTTTCAACTATTTGCAGGCTTTGTCTAAGGCACTAACTGAAGACGAGCTTATATATATAAGGTCACAGTTTCAGCTACTGCAACCCAGTAAAGATGGCCGTGTTTCCCTAGACAATTTTCGAATGGTCAGTTCATGTAGTTTCAATCTCTCTTTACCATTAAAGAAGACATTTGGTTTAACTAATTTCTAATTTAATCTATCTACATGTTTTTTGCATTCTGACTGTCTTATCTATTTTGAACTCATTGCAGGCCCTACAACAGAATGCAACCGATGCTATGAAGGAATCTAAGGTTCCAGACATCCTGAATGCGGTCTGGCATTTATTATTTTCCCCGCTGCTGTTTATTTTTTAAAATCTTCTCCTAATTCCATTCTCACGGCATGATCCTTTGTCTGCATTTTCATATTTTTCAGTACGTCTTAGTTTGATTATAGAATAACGTAGAATATTATGACAAGAAGTTGGTATTTTGTACGTAGTTACCTTGGGTGCACCCATGTCTTGATTATATTGTATCCACTATGCTTTTACTGCTATTTTCAAATTGCTGCATTCTCAAATCCATTTTAATACCCGATTGATGTAATGTAAGTTATGGGTACCTGGATGGCACCCAAGCCTTTGAAGAATTAATTCTTGATATCAGTGTCCTTGCCTCTTATACTTGTATCTCGTTCGAGCTCCAATTGCATCTCCTACCTTACAACTGAGCTCTCCAATGACAAGATATGTTTACTATTTTCTGCTAGCAACAAACCCAACATCCTGGCAAATTCTCAAAGCCCAATCTCTTTTGTTCGGCCACCAGGTATTTAGTGATTTTTCTTCCTTTAGAACAAGAAAATATGTTTTCATTCACCATCACCATTCATTCCTTATCATTTTGATATCAGAGAAAGGTAGGAGTGGATCTTGGCTATACTAGAATAAGGAGTGGAGGTCAAGTCTAAACATGCAGGAAATATATAGGTAGAGTGAAGATAACAACGTAATGAACTATGGAAAAGAAATGCAAAGTATGGAAGAAGGAGAAATGCATTCCTCATTTATGATTAAAATAAAATGCAAATATTATTTTATAGGCAACTTACAAAGTCCCTATAGGAGAGAACCACCTTGGCTAACCTTTAAGAAAAATGCACAAGCACCTTACATCATTTAATCCAAGCATATTTTTTATTACACCTAAATTTCTTGATGGGCTAGCCATATCCTCATTAAATTTGAAATTTGAAATTGCCTCCAATAATATATTATTGGATTAACTCCTTTTTAATTTAAGCATTATTTCAAAGAAAAGAGTTTTATTAAATTTGAATTTTGAAATTGCCTTGATCAAATGATATAATTTCTCAGTGCTTTGAAATTTGATCTTGAATTTGAATTTTAGGGGTGTCATAATTTTAGGAGAAAAAGAGGAGTGAAATTTTATAAGTGAAGTTAGAGGGGTTGGCCAAGCATAGAATTTGTTTGTAAGTCATCAAACCATGGTGCCATAGATTAATATATTGAAATCATTCTTTGATTACAGTCCAAGCCTTTGGGAGTCAATTAAAATTTTTCCTTGCTTTATACAGTTTATGGAAGCATAATTTAAAATAGATTTTCTTCTTCATATATGATGCTTTAAAATTTATATCATTGTTTTATATCAAGTAGTCAAATAAAAGAATGCCATAGAGGGAGGCAAGGGATGTGATGTAGAACATCATGTTGATTATGAAGCTCCTATTACAAGATCAAGAATTAGAGTGCATTAACTATGATTAATGGCTGCAAACCATCAAGCATATGATTGATCAAAATCTTGAAAATTTTGGACTTAAAAAAATATTATAATTGAATTTAATTTTTGAATATCAAAATTTAAGTGGTAAAGTTTGACATTTTAAATCTAAATCTAAAAATCCATAATTAAGCTTTATAATGTTATTTCCTTTCGTTTAGTATAATTTTAGAACTCTTTTGGAGCATGTTTGTCCAACCAAACTAAATTCTCCCATTCAAATTTGATTCTTGTTTAAAAATAGGAAGAGTTTAGAGTGGTTAATACCCACCGTCATTGTGTGGCCAATCTCCTCTCTCTTTTTTCTTTTTTTTTTTTTTTGAATTTTGAATTATTTAGGACTAATGTAATCCTTAAATAATTGCTGGAGATGATTAAACATCAATTTTCTTTGATTGAACCAAAAAAAAAACAAATCTGAAAATTAATTCTCTTGTAGTTGGAGCTTAGTCACAATTGGTGGAAAGTAAGAATTGTGATTTTGTGAAGGTTTAAGGCTCGTTTTTAGTGAGATTTGGAGTATTTTGAAGCCTTGGAAAGAAATTGAAGATGTTTTAGGAACTGAGAATGATGAATATAGGGTGTATGGTGGCATTGGAATGAAGAGCTCAAGAGTAGTTGAGATAATCTACATCTCCCAACTTGGTGAAACTAAAAGGTGACTACCAAGCTTCAACCATAAAAGAAATAATTCTCAACTTTTTTCAATTATCCAAAAAGATTTTCATTCATCTCTAGCAATTATTTAAACATTGCATCAACTTTAAATTATTCAAAATTCAAAAAAACTGTGAAAAATGAGAGAAAAAGGGTCAACCACCCAAAGAGGAGGAGACAGTGATAAGCCACTCCAACCACCTATTTTTAGTCAAGCTTCAATTTGAATAAAAGTATTTGCTTTGGCCTATGAAACATACTGCTAAAGAGTTCTGTAATAATTCTAAAGGAAAGGAAATAATATTCTAAGCCTACATATATTCTTAAGATTTGAAAATTCAAAATTTAAAGCTTAAATTTTGAAAATAAAAAAGTTAAATCAGTTGCAATTTTTATAGTCTAATTTTTTCATGCTTTTGATCAATCATGTGCTTCATGATCTGTATTCTTTGATCTCGATCAATGCATTTTAATTCTTAATCCTGTGACAGGTCCTTCATTAATCAATACTTTGTTTTGCATTAGGGAGGAAAGGAAGAAGATGAGGAACCGTTGTAGGTAGGAATAAAGGATTGTTTATAATAAATCTCTGATTGAATTCATATTGTCAGTTAATTCATTTGTTACAAGGCATAATTCTCCTATTTGTAACCAAAGGAATAATTCTCCTATTTATAAATAGGATTACAGATAAGATTGAATTAATCAAATCTATTATTTTCCAAACTATCTAAAGTTATCTAAAATAATAAGTTAGCATTATAATAAATTCAAAATCTTGATTTAAAAAATCTAAAATATTAATGATAACTTAAGTCTAATTTATCATATTTCATCAAGTTCTTTGGGCTATAAATAATTCTACATCAAGGAGTTGCAATATTGCTAGAGCAAGAATTAAAGGTCATTAACTATTTCTAGAGTTAGTGAAATTCATTATGAAGAAGAAAAACAAATGATAAATTCATCCTAGAAATGTGGAATTCACTCCAAAGTAGGGATGAAGGGGTAAACATCAGCGTTATCAACAACATTAATAAAAGACTCGTCATGGATACTCCAGAACATTATCAAAACTCTAAAAAAATACATGTCAGCCATATAATATGACTATTGGCTAAATCAATAAAGGTGACTTTTTTTTTTTTTTGAAAAAATAGGGTGTGAGGAGGGGTTTGAGCAAGCAGGTGAGTGGTGCAAAAGAGTGGGCAAGGATGCAGTATGTGGGTTGAACTTTGAATTGGTTCAAGCAAGTAGTGTGATGATTGAGTTAAAAAATTGCACAACGTAGCAAGTGACTAGTGGAAGTGGGGGCTCGATCTTTGTGACTGTAAGCAAGTGGTTGGGGAACATTTGGTTACAAAGGTGTGCATGAGGGTGTGCGTGAAAGCAGTATATATGAACACACCTGCCAAAGAGCACAATAGCAAAAGAAGATTTAGTTGAGTAGCTAGAGCTGGTGAGATACGAAGATTACAATGGATGAAGATGGTGGTAGTGAAGAGTATGGAGATGACATCAACATATTTTTAAAATTTATTTTGAAGTTTGATGTGATGTGGGCATGCGTAGAAGCATTGGATTTTATGGGAGAAATATGTGTGGGGTGTATGCTGTGATTCACACAAGCATGTTGGGAGAGCAGCGTGAGTTGTTGATTGTTGGTGCGGGTGGTTGATTGGGGTGTAGGAGTTCAAATCACATCCATAGGTGCAATCAATGGAAAAGTGGTCAATGAAGAACAAGAGTGCTGTGAGAGTCTAATACCAAATTGATATAGAGCTGTGCAACATAAATATATGAATATACTGTAAGACAATTAATGAGGTAGAGAGAAGAGGTGAGTAGTCAGATGAATGAATGCTTTAGAGGAATGCAAGGGTGGAGAGGAAGATGTATAAGGAACCTTCAAAGCGTGGAAGATTCTTTAGCGGAATGGCTCGAAAAAACTTCTATCTCCAATATATTTATAACCCTCCATGCTATTTATAGTAATATGATTATATATAAGATCAAATTTGAAATTAAAACTATCCTTCAAATTGCCCAAAATTATTCAAATGGAGAAATTAACATAATATAAATAAAATGTATTCAAAATCATGATTTAAATAAATCCCAAAAAAAATTGAAAATAACTTAACATCGTTTATTATGCTTCATCATTGGATGATGATGAAAATGGAACATGTAGTGACATTATATTATTGATTTTGCTAAAAACTTAAATTGCTTAATCATACAATAACATCAAGCCTTTATCCCACTATGTTGATATAAGCTTTTTAGCCAGATATTGGAATATAGAATACAACAAAATGTGATAGATAGTTTTTTTGGCTTATTACAATTTAATATGAATGCTATAAATTTGGATTATGATCGAAGATATTTCTCATGATTGGAATAGATTTATTAATTGAAGTAGCTATTATTTTTAAATGCCATGTTTTGCTGTGGTAAGGGCCAAAGATGGTGCTGAACACCTCAGATATTAGCCAGCAAGCATTGTGAACACTTAGTGCTTTTAATAACATTGATGCGGACACGGTTAGAGTTGATGATAAGGTTGAACGTGCAGCTGATCACAAACATTTTGGAGGTGAACAAGGAGTTTATTAGATGAATTGATAGAGTGAAGGGTACCAGCATAGGTGGTTTCTATTTATGGGATTTTTTGGTTAAATCTAATGATTAAAGGACTAGCGTAATTCCTGATGTGGCATTTTCCGTTCCTGTACAAATTTTGCAAAATTTAATTTTGTGGATGCGTTGGAAAGGAACATCTCAGTTTTTCTTAATTAATTTGCTAGGGAAAAAAACCGTGCTTGGAGCCATGATGAACCACTTTTTTCATGTTAGTTATATGTATGTTATCGGTCTAGGATGTGTGCTAAAAGTATTCGGAACGAAAATTTTGTGCTTCTCAAAAGAATTTGAAGTTCAAGAACAGGTCAATTTTAAGGGGAGTTAATATAATCATAGGAGTCTAGACTCCACTGATTAAGCGACATTGGATTCCGAATAATACAAACTAACAAACGGCAATTGACAGAATACCCTGCAATTACAAGGGCAATGCATTCTAGATCAGATGACCCTGTATTTGGTATTATCAATGAAGATGATTTTTTTAATTTCCAATTATCATTTTATTTCATAATTTGTTTTACTTTTGATTTAGTTTTACTTGATTCATCTCAGGTTTACAACCACAAATATGAATACATTCTGAGTTTGATCTTATAGATGATTTGACAAAGAGACTTTAAATATTTTTCTCTTTCGTCTAGCCTCAGTTTTAATGATTTGTGCATTGGAGCTAGTTGAAAAGAACAGTTCTTGATAGGCCTTGAATTTTTCTAGTAAAATATTCATAACTTCCAGATGAAAAAGTGAGTTGCAACAAATCTGAAGCCTAGCAACTTTAGTTCATGGTTAGTTTAGAGAGCTTAAAAATTGTAACTGTTTAAAGTTGGCACACACCAATGCCAGTACTAATGATGTCAGAATTTAGGTGAATCTGGTCTTATGATATTCTGTTTTTTCATAGTGAAAAATGTTGTATACTGGAGCTTAGCTCTCTATATACTTTAAAAGACTGCATACTTCCTCCCTGATTGGTCCATTGATTCTATCATCTCAATGAGAGGTTTAATCTATCATTTTTTTTTTGGGTGGGGGCCTTTTCTTCCTATGCTTGCAGGACTTCTCTCTTTTGAACAGCCAGTCATCTGACGCAAAACTCAAAACACGCAATAGCCTGCATCTTTCTTGAATACAATGTTTTGATTCTATTGTATTTTTCATAAATATAATACATGATAAAAAGAACATTTCAATAATCAAACAAACAAACTAGGCAATGTATCCTTATTTATCAGGAAATGGATTTGATTATTGATGTTGTGCTATTTCGTGGCCCATAAGCGGTACTTCAATTTATTTGAATAATTTGTGAAATTTTTGATGTTATCTTTCATGCCTTCAGCTATCTTTTATCTATTGGAAGTTTATAACATAGGCTGGTTGTGATAACATCTCAGTTGGAGCCCCTGTCATACAAAAAGATGGACTTCGAAGAGTTTTGTGCCGCAGCACTCAGCCCATATCAGTTGGAGGCGGTGGAAAGATGGGAGCAGATTGCAGGTACAGCATTTGAGTATTTCGAGCAGGAGGGTAATCGGGTCATCTCAGTTGAGGAGCTGGCTCGGGTAATAGATTTCTTGCCCATTTTCCACTTATGCTTGGATCAGGGACTGTTTCTCCACTTCAAATTCACTGATCTCTATTTGATTTTGTAGGAGATGAACCTCACTCCAGCAAATTATTCCAATGTACGTGATTGGATTCGACCTGCTGATGGCAAACTTAGCTTTTTTGGCTATACCAAATTTTTGCATGGTGTGACTATACGCGGTTCTCATACGAGACATCGATAAGCCTTTTAATCTCATCTCATTCAATATAGTCTTTCAGTATAGTGCTTGCATATCCTTTTTTATTCTTTTGGTTTTCTTTTAAAGATAATTGTATCCATATTAAGCTTGGTGTAGTCAAGTCCCTTGAGTTGATTCAGCCAGCAATAGTTTCAGCTTTTTCCCTTTCTTTTTTTGTTTATGGTTTTTTTGTTTTTGGCAGCTTGCTTATGTTTTTAAGCAAGATCTGCACAGTGGAGCTTGTTTTTGCTCCATCTGTCAATTATATAGGATACAAATATTTTGTCTTTTATATCATATGTGAATAATGATGGACCTATAGATTTTAGGGTTTTTTTTTTTTGTTTTTAGAATAACAGAAACCTGTAGAAGTGGACATGAAATGGAATGAGGAGAACCTGTTGCACTACCATGACTCTCCAAACCATTTCTATTTGTATAATTAGCCTTTTTTCCGTTTGAGTAAGCTTTCTGCAAACAGAACCTATGCTCTTATTGAGCTGTGCTGCTGGCCTGGCTAAGTTTAGTAGCAACTCAGATGCCAAGTGTATTATCTGTTTTCATCCAACCCCTTTTGGTCTTAAAATTTGGACCGGACTAGCAAGTCCGGCCGGTTCAATTGCAAACCGGCCCTTCAATGGATCTGATCCCAGCTGAACAATCGCTTTGTATAGAATTGGCCCAGAGGTGGTTAGAAATGATGGCTGAACAGGAGAATCGGCCTAATTTTCGATAAACCGGCTGGTTTAAATATAGAGCCATCTTTTTTGCTTTTGATTTTGTAAAGTCGCTATAATAGAAAATTAGAGGTTTTCAACCACTCTATGATTTATGTTTTGAACTCTTAATTTAAATGTTAATGTTATTTGAAATTGGATATTTTATGAATAAATAAAATATCATGTTGCAAAATTTTGATTTAAAATTATATTTAAAATAAGCATTTTTTAAGTGTCATGATTTAAAGTATTACATAAGATTAGTGAAAATATCATTATTATTTTATTATTACATCATTTTAAGAAATATTGAAATAATTTTAATATTTGTTATGTTATATGGTTCAATTCTCAGCTTAATCTCAATTAACTTAACATTTATGTAGGAAAAAATATATCCTATTGATACATCATCAAAAAATTATCTTGATCAAATATGAATCTTAAGGCAAAATTCTGTTGGAAGTTTTAAAGATTAAAATTGAGATCATTCAAATTCTGGTTTTTGCAAACTAACAGTAGAATTGAGCGTCTTGGAAACAAGAACTCAATGACATCAAAATCGACCCAATCCGAGCTCAAATGAGTCCAAATCAAAGACTCAAAGCACTTTTGGAAGGATCAAACCATAAGTTGGGTTACCAAATGGTCTCTAATTGTGACATGCTTATAGTCGAATCGAGCAGCTCGACGAGAAAAATCGAACGAGCCCAAGATCATCAAATTCTGATATCATTAAGACAATCAAATGTCCATTGAACGGTGCATGATTACAGGAATCAAGATCGGCCGTCCATCCGAACCATTACCAATTCTTCACGCGCAGGTTAACAACCTCGCATTCCTCCGGACATCCCCGAGGACTTAGCCCGATCGCACATTGCTGAACTCCCTCGCAACGCCCTACGACATGAACTGCGAAAGTTCTTTTAAGAAGAGTTTCCCGTGGGAGGTATAAGACAATCTCTTCGTCAGTGGAACTTCCAGGAGTCATCACCCCTGGCTAAAGCTATCCTTCAACACCCCATTCTGATAGGATTCAAACTACTAAACATCGATCTTAATGACGGGACATCTAACCCGTACGAGCATATCGATCACTACAGAATCATCATGCATATTCAGTGAGCTTCAGACGCGCTCCTCTGCTAGGTTTTTTCAGCCACCTTCAAAGGGTAAGCTCGAACATGATTCTATTCGCTTCCAGTCGGAACCATTCCAATGTTCGTTAAATTGGCTAAAGTATTCGTCGAATAATTTATCGCCAATCAGAGAATCACTAAGGATTCTTCCCACCTCTCTGGGATTCGCCAAAATGAAGGAGAATCGCTTAAGGAGTATTTCCAACGATTTTTCATCGAGGCTTGACAAATTCTAGGAGTAGATCCTGAATTGCTGAGAGGAGTTTTCCTTGAAAGCCTCTGATAGGGCCTTTTTATTCAGCACTTATGCGAGACACAATTCATTCATATGCCGATCTGATCCATCGTGTGGAGGCGCAAATATCAGCGGATGAAGCTATTAATTCCCACAGAAAGTAATTTGAACAAACTCTTGGAAAATATAAAAATGCCCCTATAATGGAGGATTCATTCTCACAAAAAAAACTTGTCTCCTAGACCCCAAGTACCATGATGCGAGTTTCGGCAAGAAGAAGAGTATACACCACTCAATACCCCTCGAGCAAATGTGTTGATGGCCATCTGAGATCAAGAAAATATTAAGTGGCCTAATTCTTTGAAGGTGAATACAGGAAATCAGGATCAATATTGTCATTTTCATTGTAGTTGTGGGCACACCATTGAAGCCTGTAAGCTGCTCAAAAATGAAATTGAGAGACTTATCTGACAAGGTTACCTTCGACAGTTCATTCAAGATTCACCTGCTCGAGATGAGGCTCATTTCACCGGGGGGCAAAATCAACAACATGAAAGGCAATCATTGAATAATTTTCAAATAGTTGGTGAGATTAAATAATCACGTAACTTGAGCTTTTGTGTTAGTACTATTACTTGTCATGTGTCATCGTGTATCTCTTATATGTTAAAAAGGGTGTCACTTTGATATTCATAATATTTTATTTCAAGTTAAATATTGTGTTGTCCCCGTATGTATCTCTTATGTGTTGAGTATAGTGTAACTCTTATATCCTTAAATCATACTAGGGACTTGTTGTATTACATAATATAGCAATGTGTTGTTCTCTCCGTTCTGATATTGTCTCCTTTGTTAAAAAGGATAAAAAATGATAATAAAAAACTACAGATGAACATAATCTCTTAATCTATGATTCGAGAAATACGCAATCTTTATTGTGTCTCAATCACCGGATGATCGATCCCAGAGGGATTTGATCCGACCTCTTTCATATAAGTTAAGGTCATCGAGCAGGGCTCTGACATATAACCTCGGATACGTCACACATCATTGGTGGATTCTCTCGACCTATTCTATATAAGTTAACGGGGCTCTGATATACAACCTCGGATAGGTTAGACATACTTGGTGGATTCTCTTGACCTCTTCCATATAGGTTAACGTCATCGAGCAGAGCTCTGACATACAACCTTGGATAGGTCACACATCATTGGTGGATTCTCTCGACCTCTTCCATATAGGTTAACATCATCGAGCAGGGCTTTGACATACAACCTCGAATAGGTCACACATCCTTGGTGGATTCTCTCGACCTCTTCAATATAGGTTAACGTCATCGAGCAGTACTCACATACAACCTCAAATAGGTCACACATTCTTGGTGGATTCTCTCGACCTCTTCTACATAAGTTAACGTCATCGAGCAGTGCTCTGACATACAATCTCGGATAGGTCAAACATTCTTGGTGGATTCTCTCAACCTCTTTCATATATGTTAACGTCATCGAGCAAGACTCTGATATACAACCTCGGATATGTCACACATCCTTGGTGGATTCTCTCGACCTCTTCCATATAGGTTAACGTCATTGAGCAGGGCTCTGACATATTACCTCAGATAGGTCACACATCCTTGGTGGATTCTCTCGACCTCTTCTATATAGGTTAACGTTATCGAGCAGTGCTCTGACATATAACCTTGGATAGGTCACACATCCTTGGTCGATTCTCTCGACCTCTTCAACATAGGTTAACATCATCGAGGAGTGCTCTGACATACAACCTTGGATAGGGCACACATCCTTGGTAGATTCTCTCGACCTCTTCCATACAGGCTAATATCATCAAGAAGCCTTTGACACTAAACTTCTGCTTGTCTAGGGACTTTTGTCGGACTTCTACCCGACATCGAACTTCCTCCAGTTGTTGGACTTCTGCCCATTGCGGGACTTTCGTCAGAATTCTACCCGACGCCGAGCTTCCTCCTGTCGCTGGACTTCTGCCCGTCGCGGGATTTTCGTCGAACTTCTACCTGACACCGAACTTCCTCCCGTTGTTGGACTTCTACCCATTGCTGGTCTTGCGTCAGAATTCTACTTGACACCGAACTTCCTCCCGTTGCTGGACTTCTGCCAATTACGGGACTTTTGTCAGAATTCTACTCGACGTCGAGCTCTCTCCCTTCGCCGAACTTCTGCTCGTCGCGAGACTCTCGTCGAACTTCTACCCGACGCCAAATTTTCACATATTGACGGACTTTTTCCCATCATCGGACTTTCGTCAGGCTTCTACCCGACGTTGAATTTCTACCCGGTGTCGGACTACTACCCGTCGCAGGACTCTCGTCGGACTTCTACTCAATGCCAAATTTTCACCAGTCACCGGACTTCTTCTTGACGTCGGACTTCCATCCGTTGCTAGACTTCTATCGACTAATGTCGGACCTCTGCAGGATCTCTCGAAGAAGGAGGAAAAGACTCCTACTTAGTGAGGGGCCCTAGGCCTGAATAGGACTAGGGGAATGCCTCAGCGTGTGGGAGAGGAGGAGAAGACTCCTACTTAGTGAGGGGCCCTAGACCTGAATATGACTAGGGGAATGCCTCAGTATGAGGGAGAGAAGAACAAGGAGGAGAAAACTCCTACTCAGTGAGGGGCCCTAAGGCTGAACAGGGGATACCTATTTGAATAGAGCTAGAGGAAGGCCCCAGCTTGAGAAAGAGGAGAAGAAAGAGGAGGAAATTCCTATTCAGTGATGGGCTCTAGGGTTGAACAGGGGATATCTATCTGAATAGAGCTAGGGGAAGTCCTCAACTTGAGAAAGAAGAGAAGAGAGGGGAATGTGCAAATTTTCATATCTCATAGGGGGGTATTTATAGTTGTGTGAGGGAGAGATGAAGAGCCACTTTAAATTAATAAAGATTCATTAATTTTTAAAATTCAAAATGACATTATTAAGTGGAATAATGATGAGAGAATTCGAAAAGTTTTTAATAAATAAATAAAATAAAAGAAAAATAAATAAAATTAATGAAAATTCATTAATTTTTAGAATTCAAAAGAGCATCATTAAGTGAAATAATGATGAGAAAATTTCAAAAGTTTTTAATAAATAAAAAAATAAAAAAATAAATAAAATTAATGAAAATTTATTAATATTTAGAATTCAAAAGTGCATCATTAAGTGAAATAATGATGAGAGAATTCTAAAAATTTTTATTAAATAAATAAAATAAAAGAAAAATAAATAAATTCTTAAAAACAAGATTATTAATTAAAAAAAAATAGCGCACCTGTATGCATGCAGATCATGCGTGCCGGAGGCGGCGGCTGCCGGCCGGCCGGTTCAGCCACCCAGTTTTGTTTGGGCTCAATTTTTTGGCTCGGACAGTCCAATTCAGACATTTTTTGGGTCCCCGGAACCGTTTTTCGACGTTCCGGACTTAATTTTGATACTTTTAAAGTCATCTAGGACCTCTACAACTGAGATTGGATTATTTTCTTAATCCGGATCGTACAAAAAATTCTTCAGAGGCTATATTACATATTTTCGAACTTCTGAAACTTCGATGTCCGAAAATAGGGGGCAATTGATACATCATCAAAAAATTATCTTGATCAGGCACGAATCTTGAGGCAAAATTCTATTGGTAGCTTCAAAAATTAAATTTGTGACCATCCGAACTCTGATTTATGCAAACTTATAGTCGAATTGAGCGTCTTGGAAACACGAACCCAACGACACCAAAATCGACCCAATCCGAGCCCAAATGAGTCCAAATCAAAGACTCGAATCACTTTTGGAAGGATCAAACCACAATATGGGTTACCAAACAGTCTCCAATCGTGACAGGCTTATAGTCGAATCGAGCGGCTTGACGAGACAAATCCAACGAGCCCAAGATCATCAAATTCTGATATCATTAAGACAGTTAAATGTCCATTGAACGGTGCATGATCGCAGGAATCAAGATCGGTCGTCCATCCGAATCATTGCCAATTTACCATTGATCTTCCACTTATTTACAAGCCATGCCACTCAAGGATTCTAGAAATAGAATCTCATTTCCTCTTGAAAGGGGATCGGAGCCAAGAGAGAAGAAGGAAGAGAAGTAAGAAAGCTCCAGCCGCCTAGCTCCTCTTTGACCACCGTCGGAGTTCTGTCGCATCACCGCTGGAGTTCTGTCGAATCTCCACCAGACCACCAAAGGACATCGAAGTACCACTGGAAGTTGGAGTGCCCCCTGACGTTGAAGTGCCACTACCGGACACCAAAGTGCTGACGAACCACCACCTGACGTCGGAGTGACGCTAGACTTTTGTGAAACTTTCAGTTGATATTTGTAATTTGGTCGTCTTCAAGGAAAAGTCAGACCATTGTACTTTACTTAAATTATAGTGGAATCATTTTCAACTGGGCTAGGCCCCGTGATTTTTTCCCTTTCCCGGGTTTTCTACGTAAAAAATATTGTGTTCTCTGTGTGTGAGCTGGATATTCGTGCAACGCTAAAACGTAGAATTATAACTATATCGTTGCTTGTATTCTAGCCCGCAACACCTATCATGGTGTTTGTTTTATATAACAGAAGATATGAGTTGCTTCTAAAATGTGGTACTCATAGTTTATCCATAGGAGAAATTATTACGTGCGGAGTTCGGATGTAGAGTTACGTATGGACATGTACTCAACGTTCGGACATGTGAGTGTATAATGTGTACACAGTGTATACAAGTACACTATATATTTTTATAAATAGTGTGTAAATATTGTGTACACTCATAGTCCGGACATAGAATTATATCCGGATTTTGCACGCAATAATTTTTCCTATCCATAGATTATCTTAGCATGGAGAGCAAATGTTATGTCAAGCCCTCTTATGTTGAGTAAAGTAACCGCTCAATAGGTATTCACTATAAAGATCGATAATTATGAGTCTCCTTCAAATTAATGGAATGATATGTTTTGTTTCGCATAGAAAGTAGATGATTTTGCACCACTGTATCTTATATTTTCACGAATTTTGGGAGCATAGTAATACCCTTGCTAGTCCATGCAATCCCTATGCTTAAAAAAAACCTTAATTCTCTGAGATTCTTTACTTAGAATTGGCCCTTTAGAAATAATTTGATTTTTTCTACATTATATAGCTTGTTCTCTAAAATGATTACATCACACGCACATGTGCACACTCAGATACACAAAGTAGAAAGTATATATATATATATATATATATTTGAAAGTAGGGACATATAGCACATTATAAATAAAAAGTTTAGAGAAATTAATACTATTTATCTGTGTGTGATAGCAACAATGATTGTATTTAGTAAATGCATAATTGATTTGTAACATAAAAGATTTTTTCAACACATTTTTTCATAAATAATGAAGGCACAAAAAATTATACCTCAGAGATCACTCATGATGACAATTGGTCATCAAGTTGGGGTTATTCTGGGTGAATGGTGTCATGAGATTATAATATTATGGTGAATAGTGTAGAGGTTGCAACAGTGTTGGTATCTACATGATTGGCTTTGAATGAGAAATTCGTAGTCTTGTTGATCATATTTAATGTCTGTAGAGTTTGTCTTTTGGAGGTTTTTAATAGGCATCAATGGTATGACTTATTCAGCTGCAAAAGTCATATTTGAGGTTAGCAAAATATGCTTCGCAACATGAACATTTCATATTAGAATTTGTAGGTGTGAAATTTCTCTGAGGTTTTCCGTCTCCAGCTATCAAAATTATCGGAAATGTTTCAAAAAAGGTAGGCAACGACGTACAAAGAGTTCACGCCCTTCTTTATCTCTAAATATGGGATGCCCTAACCACCCAACAGCAATTCCATCCCCATTATTCATTGAGCCTTGGTGAAAAAATAGCTTATGCAAGCTCGGTAGTGCTACTGAAACCACTGGTCTTGCTTGTACATCTCATCTTCTGTTGTCAGAAAAGAAAGACTGTTGGGTCAGTCCGGCATGTCACGCTTGCTAATACGGCCCGGCTGCCCCTATACATAGTTTTATCAAATGACCGACTCGACTTCACTTCACATACAGGTTTTATAGATGGATAAGCTCTCCTTCTGTGCGCATCGATCGACGTAGGGATTTGCATGGTTTCTTCACTACGTGCCTTAGATTTATTTACAGCTTTGTTACTATTTTTTAAAGTAATATTTTAGTACAAATTTTAAATTTTGTTCTAAAAAATTATTTTGAGAAGCAATAAGAAAATCATCCCAAACGAAGCTTTAGATATTCGAGGAGTTGTTCTTCCAAGCAAAGATATAAAATTTCATTAGCATTTCATCTATGAGTTAATGCAATTCAGAAAAAAAATCATATTAAAATAAATATTTTCGGAAATAACCCTAAAATGTAATGTGCTTTCAGGCCTCCCAAAAACAATTGAAAAAGACTTCCAGCTATTCAATATTCAAACCTCATTAATTTCCAAGCAAATGCTTGGTAACCTACACAAGCTCGGTGCCGTTTACTTGGAAGGTCCCGCCTGAAGCCTTTTTTTCTCTTTGACCAAAAAATGAACCGCATGCCACGTGGCTTCAATTATTATTATCATTTTTATTTTGTCATATGGCGTTGAAGAAGGTACACCTTTTTTTTTGGGAGAATAGAAGGTACACCTTTCCTTCACGTTTTTTTTTCGGTACGATGCTAATTTTAGTTGTTCACTACAACGACGAGTCCACTCCGCGGCTTACGGGTCGGTGCGGGTCTTATCGGATCGGATCCGATCCAAATGTCGAACCACCCTCTAACCTCTATATATCCCCGCATGCGTCCCGGTCCTGCCCCGTGTTAAGTTTGCAGAATGAAAGCCAATTAAATAATTTTCTCTTTTTTTAATCGAACTTTATAAATAAATTTATTTTTAAAATGATAATTTTTGTTCTTATATTTTATAATTTATTTACACATTTTTATATCACACATATGAATTAAATTATTATTTTTAAATCTGAATATTTTTTTTTATGATAACGTTAGTCATATGTTAATGAATATATATATATATATATATACTTTTTATATTGTGTCATGATGTCTCTTGCATATAAAGGCCTTTAAATTTTATTATTTTATTTATAAAATTATTGGAAATATTTTCAATTTTTTATAATCTTCGATTGTTAGGATGGGCAACATTAGATCGTTACTTATAGTACTCATACAAGAAATCATAGAGAGAGAAAGAGAGTGGAGAAAGAGTCTGGAGTGAGAAGCTCTAGGATTTCATGAGATTGTGAAAAACTATTTATAGGTTTGAGTAAATGGTTCATTATGACTCAAATAAGTTTAGTGTGATTCTAATAAATTCTCTATTACTATAATGACTTTAACATTATTTTTTTGAGTTCATTGAGATTGACAAGTTCAATATGATTTCAACTAGTTCACTATGGCTGTGATGAGCCATAATGAGCTAGACATGTTCATAGTGAACCTAAAGAGTTCATAGTGAATATGATGAGTTCATGCTGAACCTCTAGTGTGGTGGATTAGAACTTGGATGTGGGTTTAATATGTTCGACAATCTTCCCAATTGTTTTAAAAAGAGTTATGTAGGTTTGGGAGGTATTGTAGGATAAGTGAAGTAAAGCTTATACAAGTTAGGGTTTGCCTAGGTAAAATCTTGGGACTAATTTCATGAACATTTAAGGCTGTGATGTGGAGATTATATGGAAACAATGGATTAGGAAACACTTAATATATTTAAAGTAATATTTCTAGATATGATCTTCAGTGTTGTAGAATTTCTAAAAATTTTAAGGGGTTTCAATGAGGTTTAGACTAAGACTAGATCTTGTTGAAGCTCCTTGTGATTGACAACCCTAAGTAGGGTTTATGAATTTAGGGGATAGGTTTAGTGTTAGAATCAAGGGAAAAAAAAAATCTTTGATTTGATAGGGGGATGTGTGTAGAATTTTTTTGAGTTGATGGGAATTTTTAAAGGCGTTTAAGATGTCAAATTGGCAAATAGAACATGATTAGATCTTATTGGTTCCATCCATGTTTGATAGCCCCCAATGAAGTTTGAAAGCAATTTCTGGTTTGTAAAATATGGGGAATTGCTATAGATGTGTAGTGGATGATAGTATTAGGGTTCCACATTAACAAACTAGTAGAATAAGAAACAAAAACAAAGAAAAACTCCCCAAAAATAGTATGAGGAGCAATGCCACCAAACAAGGCCCCCCTTGGAAAAATTGGTAACCGAGCTTGTTTCTTGAGCAAGACATTAAATTTTCAGCAAACCATCATCTATCCTTTGATTTCCTTCCAACATATGATATACAATCCTCTTAAAAGCAAAGAAAATTCAAACAAAAAATAAGGGATAAGTTATTATGGTTAGCAAATGAGTGGAGAGAAGATGTGGTAGCTAAACTTTGTAACTACCATTCCAAGCATGAGGTTGCTAATCACTCGAGTGAGAAGTGTGGTTAATTGATTTAAATTAATTCAATTAACCATTTTCAACTTAATTCTACATATTTTTCTCTTAATTTTGAAAATTTCTAATCTTAAATTTTTGATTTTGAAAATTATAATCATAATATTTTAGGGTTATAAATAAGTATTTATATAAAGTGACCAAAAATAAAACCTTAAATAGCATATTTTGAATGTAAATGCAGATTTTATAGTATGATGCACCTATCATACAATATGATAAGTATAAATAGGTTGATTTCCTAAAACTCACATTTTATTTGATCTTCTTCTATGATATATAACATACTATACAATTAGTTTAAAGTGATACATATTAATTAGCCCATAATTTATCTCATCTTAAGTAAATTAATTTAGAAAACATATCATATAGAACGATGAACATCGTACATTTCAAAAAAATTTTAATTTTGAATTGATCTAATTGAAAAAATGCTATAGAGGATTCAATTTGAGTTCAAACCTAATCGTTAAGTATTATTTTTAGTACTATTAGTTCATTAATTTTAATTTTAAGAATTTCCTAATCAATGCAAATTGTGTTATTTGGAATATTGGTCACATTATATATATAGTATGATTGACATCATATAGTATGGTTTATATGCTCAATTTATGTTAACTAAAAATTTAACATAAATTTTCAAATTTCTATTGTGTGTGCTAGTTATTTCACAAGCCTCTTTACCAAGAATACATATACAAAATAACTCAAACTAAAAAAAATAAATTTATAATACTTAAATAAGACTATTGTCACTCTCTAACTCATCCTAATCTAAGTTGGTGAATATTTGATTATTACCCGAGTCTAGCTCAACCTAAAACTCTAAGATGATAAATATTTGATTATTACTCGAGTCTTCATATATTCAAGATTTGGACATCACACCAATATATAGACTCTCTCGTGTACATTGCCAATTTTTAGAACTAAAACTTGCATAAAAATAGATTATTACAAAAGATATAATCTCAACTAAATTATTTTTATGTTCATCAAAAGTTTATAATATAGTTCTAGGCTCATGGGGTTTTTAATATCCCCATTTTTTATGCTAACAAATATACTTTGATTTTGTACTCATATCTTAGGGTTTTATAACCTCCACTAAATTTAAGCCTTAATAAATTTTGCAAGTGATAATGAAATAGACTATGTAAAGCTAAAGAGCTCTTTTCTTTATTAATGAAATATTGTACATAAAATAGTAACAATGTAATATGAATAATGAACACTAATACAATAATACAAGCATAATCACTAGTGCAAATATAACACATTAATAACTACCACTCACTCTTCTAACACTTAAAAAAGGAGAAGGAAAAATACATAAATAGGACAAAACACACGCGCGTGCGCGTGCACACACACACAATATAAGACATATTGAGACTCAATCAGTCGTTAAAGGATCCCTTGTTTGGTGGTGAAGAATGATGCATGTATTGGTGAAGCTAGGTGAACTAGTTCTAAAACTAAGCATGATCCTCAACTTGCTTCTATTGAAGTTATGCCCATTAAAGCTTATCCCGAGTAATTGCATCATCATTTTGAGCTCAAGTTAAGAGAAATGTTTTGTCCTATTATCTTATTAGTAATCATATTATTGAGGTGGAGTAGGAACTTCGTCTTCTTCTTCTTTTTCATTGTTGTCCCCCTTATGTGAGATGTGTTGCTTATCACAATGGAGGATATGAAAGGAGTGGTCTATGAAGTGAGAAGGGAGGTGATTAGGTAGCTCTACATAGGTGCTAATTAATAAAACATGCCACAAAAATAAAATTGAGTGATATACATGCAATGTTTGAACATATCGATTCTAAACATCTTATAGGAAGAAGATGCAACATGGGGGTGAGTTGTGAAAGATATTTTAATTCTAACACTTCATTTGTTAAGTATTTACTTATAGATTTGAGTGAACCTATTCTAAAATGCAACTCATGTTTAGGCTTTTCCAAATTAAAATAATCTTCTTGCAACACATCATGCTCTTTTTTAAATTCTATGCTCAATGATGTTTTTCTTTTAATTCCTTTTGCTTCCTCCAAGCCATGCAATAAAATGCTATACAGTTTACCTAGTGGTAAAAAACTCTTTTTTAAATTTTAGCATTTATTTTTAAATAATTTCAAACTATTATGCAGTTTTTCAAACATAGAAGGTTATTCATCATACAATTAATCATATATTTGCTCAAAGTTTGAGTCACCGGAGTTGTCGTTAACCATCGATAACAAATTATTTTTTTCTACCTTAGGCTCACTTTTTGATAAATCTATGTCAAATTTGATCAAGAAAGCTTTTTGTGTTTTTTCTCTTAGAATTTAAATTATTAGCTTTTTCTTCAGCTTCTTTTTACACTCTAAATAAATGATGCCATAAATAACCTTTGAAATAGCTTTACCTCTTTCTTTTCACTTCCTTTAATCATTCAATCTTTTCTTTTCCTTTTAAGAAGAGATTAAATTTTTTGGTTAGCAATGCCACTTCATGATCTTCAAATTTTTTTGTTGCACATTCCTCTTATTCTTCTAGTTTTAAGGCAATGGTCTTGTCTTCTTTTCTCTCTATTGTATTTGTAGTTCTCTAACTAATTATTTACTTATAAGCTTCGGGTGAACCAAATGAAAGGTTAATGGGATACATATAAAAGTTTTTTTTGACTCAAACTAGTAGTAACTTTGGCATCCCAAGGCTGGTAAAAACCTTAAAATATTATTCACCTTTTTTGACTCAAAATATTCCTTTCCTAATGCATGTAGTATAGTAACAATTTTAGTAATTTGTGTATACATGTAAGAGATACTTTCATTAGCCTGCATATGAAATAATTCATACTCATGCATAAAAAGGATTAATTCATCAACGTATAACTTTGTATATCCCCTCATATATGATACATAATTTATCCTAATTTATCTTGCATATTTAATAGATAATATACTCATGTAATCCTCGCATTTAAAAGCATAAAATAAATATTTTAAATACTTTGAGTTCAGTTGTGCTAGTTATATCTCATTTAGGGTCCAATCTTCATAAGGAATGTCTATATGTTTTCCACTCTCAATTTTGGCAAGAAGTACATATCCTACTTATACTAAATTTTAGCTACAAACGTTTACAGATTGAATAAATATGACCATAACTTTCCAAAAGTCAAATGATAGATTGTTTAACAAATGTGGTTGGGTAATATAATGCCCTTTTGAAGTGCTCTTTTTACTAGTGCGTGCCATCTAGGATCTACTTTTAGGTGTTAAAGCCTTTCTACATGTAATCTATCACTAATACCAATTAAAGTGAATGTAAACACCTAAGAGTATATTACACAAATTCAAAATTAATGAGAAAGTTAAATTTTTATTTTTATAAGATTAATATATATATACAGGTAAAAAAGATCTAAAACAAATAATAAGATAATTTCAAAGATAACTAACTAGCAATGTTATATTTTTCACCAATTAAGAATACATCTTGAGATTTATTCAAGATGAAAAATAATAATCCATTATATGTTCTTACATTGAGAACAAGTGGTGAAAATTATAAGAATAAGTAAAAGTGCAATATAATAAATTTCAAGAGAAGAAAGGGAACAAGCAATTTTTATGTTGTTTCAGATTAATGCCTACATCCACACCTTGAGCCCTCTAACCTAAGATACCATTACTCTTTGCTTTAGGAACCATTAGGCAAAGAAAGCCTGTCTCCTTAATGAATAATGGAGAAACCTTACTACCTCTTATATTTCAAGTGAGAAGACTGCTACTCTAGCTTACCAACTAGCAAAAAAATATAGCAAAGCGATCTTTATGACCTTATGGATCCTTTACAATCTTTAATACAATAAGCTCTCAATAAGATACATAAAAATTTTAAGGATTTAGGTGAAAGAGAAAAAAAAAAAAAGCCTGACTAGTGCACTCTCATAATGAGATATCTTTCCTTAGCATTTTTAGATTACAAGCAAAAAGTTATCTGTCAAAAGCAACACCTCTCTCTTTCTTTCTCTTAAATTTTTTTAGCTATGAGATTTTAGGGTTTGCAACAAGTATTTATATCATGTATCCAAAAATCAAACATTAAAATAAGCTTTTTTAGAAATATGAGTAAATCATACAGATGATGCACCCATTTCATAGTATAACTAGTATAAATAGGCTAATTTCTTAAAAATTACATTTTGTTTAATCATTCTCTATGATACATATCATAAAAAATGATTAGTTTAGCTTGATATGCATTAATTATGCCTATAATTGCCTTGACCTAATTAGATTAAATTAGAAAAGCATCGTATAGTATAATGTAATGTTTCAATATGAATAGTTTGAATTTTAAATTAATCTAATTAAGAAAAATGGTGTGGGTTATTAAATTTGAATTTATTACTGAATATATAATATGATATAAATCATATAATATGATTATTTCATTGATATTAATTTCAAGAATCCCTTAAATAATATAAATTTATGTTATATGGGTTGTTAGAATGTAAGTCATATCTTATAACATGATTGAAATCCTACAATATAATTTATATGAGTAATTTATATTAATAAAAAAATTAAAATGAATTTTTGTTATTTCTTTCATATGTGTGTGTTAGTTGTTCCATAAGTCCCTTTACCAAGAATACATATATAAAATGAACCAAAATAAAGAAAACAAAATTATAATACTTGAACATGATTATTGTTGTTCTTATTTGAGTTATCTATCACTTATTCTGAAATTCTAAGTTGGTAAATTTTGATCTTGATATTTACAGTTGGCCATCCATATTTCTTAAATCATCATAAAAAAGTGGTGTATCATCTATAACCTCCTTTAAATCCTCCTCCTCTAGATCTTTTACTTCCTCTAAAAATAAAATTTAGGCTTTGCACTTTTTTAATAGATACCTTTTTTTATGACATTTGAAATAACTAATCTTTTATTATCCTTAGAGGTGGACTAATTATTAGTTTGTGTTTTGGGTACTAGTTAAAGGATGATTAGGCCTAATTATAGGTCTTCTAGTAGAATAAGTGGCAGATTGTATTCTAGTCTTAAAGATGGGTATTTTTTAATGATAGCTTGATGAAATGCATCTTAAATGGTACGGGGATCATGAAGTTCTATCATACAAATTATGACAAAATTGTTAGCAAGTTGTGAATCATTATAATTACACTATGTTACAACCACTAAGTACATAAAAGTAATTAAGTATTCTGTAACTTGCATATTCCCTTTCCTTAGAGTCATCTACTATCTGTGAAGCTTTTTTATCACAATGTTTAGGATAATACTTTTGACCTCAACAGTTCTTTCTCTTCTACTAATGAAAGGACTACCTCTTCTAGTCTTTCTTCCCTTTCCAAAATATTTAACAAAAGGTCTTTCATATGACCCACTAATTTTATTTTGGAAAAAATCACTTTCTAGTAATCATCCATTTGAAATAACTAAACAAAAATAATCCATTTGGTTAAGTTAGTCAAGAAAATTATTAGGGTCATGAATCAAATTAAAATTGAAAGCTTCAACATTTACTTTATCTGTTGAATCAGTAAAATCATCTCGGTTTCCTTATTGATCTTCTCCTCTAATGATTCATAATGACATATTAGAACTTACGTCTTAAGATTTAAACTTTGATTTTAGTCATTCATGGCTTTAAGTAGGGTTTGTAGTTATTATTTTTTGGCAAGTAATTTTATGCTTGATCTAACCTATCATCATGGTCATTTAAGCTATCATTTAGATTTTCTAACATCATAGCTAATCACTTAAATTGTTTTATACCTGATTATTTTGTTGGCATGCTACATAGTGAACTTATTGTGTTCAAATAATGCAAAAGGTTTTCAATTTAAAATATGAGTGTTATAGTGAGTGGTTATTGCAATGGAATGCAATGAATGACATAAAATATAATTTATTAAAAGCAATTGAAATTTAGCTCACTTAAAATTGTATGGAGAAAAATTAAACTATCTATCTCAAGTACTTTAAGTCATGTTAGTTTTTACTAGTTTAAGCCAAAAGAGTAAAATAGGTTTTCATAAATTTTAGACATTAAAGGCCTAATTTATTTAGTGGAACTCACAAAATCTTTGAAATTTGATGCCACTTAAGTAAAATTTAGTTTTATGTTAAGGTAATGGGTTAGACCATTTTTGTAGAGACAACTACTAATAGAATGTCACAATTTACTTAGAATTTCCAATAGAGATAGTAAACCTACAATATAACATAAAATACACAAAAATAAAAGGGAAAAGGCAAAGGAAAAGGAAATCATCTAAGTTCCAAATAAAAAAAAAGTTCCCTTGTGCAAGTGGTTCCTCCAATGCTTGAATTCTTCTCCACCTTGGGTTTGCACTGATACCAATTCCGATGTGGGCTAGGGTTATCACCTGGGATGATAGATTTATTATATTTGGAAATAATCCCAAGAGATTTAAAAAGGGTATGCAGGTTTCAGATGTGTTGTAGGATAAGTGGAGTTAAGATGGTAAGAATGGTGATCGATATAGGTTAAAACATGAGAACTAGTTTCATGAAAGTTTAGGATTTTGGTGTGGAGTTTATAAGGAGCCTCTAAACTAAGAAGCACTTGGAGTATTTAAAGTAATGTTAAAATATGTGATCTAGATTCTTCATAACTTTTTAAGGGATTTAAGGTGTTTTAATCGAGTTCAAAATAAGAATAGATCTTGATGAAACCCCTTATGGCCAACAACCTTAAGTAGGGTTTATGACTTTAGGGAATTTGTTTAATGTTCTAATTAAGGGCTAAAAATATATAAGTTTGATATCAGTGTGAGTATAGATTATTTTTGGAAATTATGGGAATTTTAAAAGGTGTCTATGATGTGAAATTGGAAAATAGAACATGAGTAAGTCTTATTGGTTCCATCTATGGCAAACATCACCCAATGAGATTGTAATGAGATTTTTAGTAGAATTTTAGATAATTGCCATAGAAAGTGGTGGAATGATATTATTAGGGTTTTGAAGCAATAAACTAGTAAAAAAATTAATAAGAACAAATAAACTACTCACCAAATAGTATGAGGATCAATGATACCAAGCATGGACTCACCTTAGAGAAATCAGTAAATAAGCTTATTCCTTGAGAAAAAAACTTAAATTTTAATTATTTCATTTACTTCGAGCACATAATATATAATCCTCTTATAATCAAAGAAATTTAAGCATAGAGGGAGGGAGAAGGTGTAATGGCCAACCAATTAGTAGAGGAGAGAAGTGGAGGTAGTTACACTTTGTAACTACCACTTCAAGCATGTAGTGGCTAACCACTCTACAGTATGAAGTGGTTAATTGATTTAAATTAATTCAATTAACCATTTTTCACTTAATTATACATATATTTCCCTCAACTTTGAAAATCTACAATATTAAAGATCTAGATTTTGAATTATGAAAATTCAAAAGTTCAATCTTTTAAAATTCAAAACTTGAAACTTTAAAAATACTCCAAAAAATTTAATTACATAACATAGTCTTTCATAAAAAATATAAAAAATAATAAATTAAAATTTATAATTAAATGACTTTATTAGGAACCTTGTCAGCATTCTTCTTGGTTCAGATTCTTTTAATTGGTCTAGTCATTAATGTCGGAACATCTCATGCATCAACCTTGAGATCTCCATAATTTTATTCTTCTTGCTTGAATAGGCTACTTTAAAATTTAAACTAGATAATTTAAATTTAGTTTATAAATGATTTGAATGTATATTTAATTTTTTGATCCTCTTATATCTTTAGATGGTGACTTGCAAAAAGAGTAAGAGAATTAGAAATACATTATCTTAACAATAATAAAAGAATTTTAGTAAATTTACCATCTTAATGAGCTATAATGGAGATATGAATAAATATCTGAGTAGCTTCCAATTTGAAGTATATTTCAAGGGTTAAGTATCCTTTTTTCTTTTATGTCATTAGCTAAGGTAAAACCTAGGATGACTTGGGAGGTAATGCTTGAATTTGGCAAAGTTTGAAGATTTGAATTTAGTTGACTTGGAGTTGAATCATTTTTTTTTGAGTATTTTGTATTGATTAAGTTGTATATCCATAAAGGTATTAAGTTGAATGATTGTTTTGATTAACTAATACTTGAGTATGTGAATACCAGAAAATAGTTTCATATAGTTTTCTCAAGTCTTATTTGATCTTCTATCTTTAGTGTATCCTTAGATAAGTTATCACCATGGATGGGACTTACCATATGCTAGAGCTCACTATATTCTCAAGGGCAACCATTTAGACTTGCCACTTTTAAAGGTTCATGCTTTCTTTTTAATGCATATCTTATCACAAAAAGAAGAGTCCATATTATGTGGCTTGACTTTATGCTTAAATGCTCAAACTTGATTGAGCTTAAGATTTTGAATTTGGGTGACTTCTAGCTGAATAATGAAAATGAAGCTTAAAAATAAGATTTCAATTACTTGAATATTATGTAAAATTATTTATCAAGTATACTTTTTTGTTCAAAAATAGTCAAAGAAGTTATGCTATGATTTGCCTTTTGATTATTAGATACAACCTTTTCCTTATAATGAGTTCCAAGTTGAAGTTTAAGAATAAAAATGGATTTTTTAAGTATAGATTGTCTGTCCAACTGTCAACCTTAGCTCTCTTGCAAGGATTAATTTTGCAAAATTTCAACTTGGCCTTAAGCAGAGATTGCTCTGATCCTTACCTAAGTAAGCTTAACTTTTCTTAATTGGTTTAGTGTACATTTAGCAAGTAAGTTTCTCTAACATTGATTTAAGTTTCAAATGTATAAACTCTCTAAATTTGAAGTTGGCTATTTAATTTTAGGGTTTTTAGATCTAAAGTTTTGGATAATTTTCCTCAAACCTCTTCTTCCTTTTAATTTGTTTAAATTATTTTTTTAATAAAAATAAAAAAGTATTTATAAGAAAAGAACAAGGTTATAAAATTCTTTAAATTTCAATTTATTAAGTTGTTGAACTCTCTCTTGGATGACTTTAGCTGAACACTCCCATTGCCGACTTCAGTTGAGCTCTTCCTTTAATAATTATATGTTTTGGATGAGTTGATCTCTCCCTAGGATAACTTTATGATAATTACTTTAATTGAACTATACCTTTCATGACTTTAATTATTGGAAAGTTGAACTCTCCCTTTGGTTTCTTTAATTATTGGATGAATTAAACTCTCATATGGATGACTTTAGTTGAACACTCCCTTGGATGAATTTAATTAAACTTCACCTTTGATGACTTTAATTATTGAATGAGTTGAAATATTTCTTAAATTATTTAAAAAGTTGGATTAGTTAAGCTCTCTCTGTAGATAAATTTAGTTAAACTAGCATTTTGATGACTTTAAATATTGGATGATTTAAACTCTCCATCAGGCTAATGATTGATCATCCACTCAATGTGCTGATATAGTCAGTCCACTAACCTAGAAAAACATCATAAGGCTATGGTGGAAGAGGATGCGGTAAGTTGAGTAGAGTGAATATTGTCACCTTGATGGGAAAAATCATGAAATTAATTTTGAAAAATTGTCATGGGTAATGATCAACTACATAAGCACATAAATCTTGATCAATATACTTGTTGGTGGTGATAAATTCAAACAAATGACCAAGAATAAGGTTTTGAGAGCATCAATAATTTGGATCTTAAAGTCACATGATTAAGAAAATTATTCCTTGGACTCTTATCAATTAATTGGAAAAGATGTCACAAGTGTCTAAAGAAAGAGAACAATTAAGTTTTTAGGAGTCATTGTGTTTATTAAAGATGGAGTGATGAAGGATAGAATGAATATGGTATCCCACAAGGGATAATGTGTCATGGCTTATGATGTGCTCATTGGAATGAATCATAGAGCTTAAGATTGATGGAAAACCAATAAAAAGTTTGGCTAAACCTCTCAATCAACATGATCTCCTTTCTTTCACTTAGAAGAAAAAAGAATGTGGAAATGTTTTCTTTGGTAATTTTGAGTTTAAATCCATGAACATGGGATTTGATAAGGTTTGGTTCACACATGGTAGTATTATTATAAAAATGCAAGTAAACTCATTATAAATGGAGAGGCAAATTGAAGAAGGATTTGTAGGCCATATTATTGGAAACGTGGTAAAATATTAACTTAGATCAATCATGGGGTTAGTGTATTTGAGGTAGGTTAATGGTGGCATGATTGATATTTGGGAAGGATGTATTGGGAATCCTACAGTTAAAGGAAGATTCATAGTAGTGATGGAGTTAATTTCCAAATATAGTTCTAATAGTGATAGAAAGGAGAAAATGAAGAAAGGAGAAAAATCTCACAAGGGAAAAATTTAACCCAAAAGAGACTAAATGAGAAAAAGCCATACCTTGGTCATATAAACTTCATTCCTGAGAACTTCTGACACATTCTAAACTTGGATTCAGGGAATGAGTGAAGAGAAAGTTATAGGAAGCCAATAGAAGGAGGAGGATGCAATTTATAGAGGCTAAATGTGGACATTTATTTCAAAATAGGCTAGGGTTAGGTGAAGGCTATAAATAGATAGTACTGACCTTTCAATGCCTTTTAATGGTTCTAATGGAAAATGAATCAAAGGTTGGTTCCAACCACTTATCCATTAATTTCTAGAAGTTAAGAGGGAGTCTACATGCACATGCGAAATATGAAATGAAAATTTTCATTACACCAAAGTTAACAAGTACTCATAAATGTTTGTAAGTATTCATTAACTTAATGGGTGACCATTAATTTTTAAATTTAATATTTTTATCAATTTAATTGTATTCCATTCAAAAAATAAATTAAATATAATGAAGCTCTCATAAATTTTTAAGTCTTGATGAATCATGGTATACACATTATGATTTTTTAAAATAATGATTTCAATGCTAAAAAATCCTAATAATAAGAGTTTTAATTTAAAACTTATTAAAAAAATTATAGGGTGTTTAAAATATGGTTTCTTCCGTGATTGCTTTTAGGATTTTGGATGACATTTAATATGTTTGGTTAAAAATATTTTTTAACATTTTAGGCCTATTTATATAACTCCAAAGTTCCCAATAAATTTAGGGATGCTCTTTATACTAAGATATATACCCTTTAATTTTTCAAAGAGTTGATAAACCATTTGCATTGTGTTGGCATTTTTCCAATGAGAAAATAACTATTTATAAAATAACCATTTTTCATTCATGGCCTACTACCAATACATATATTTCATAGATCCATCTTATTGTCTTAAAAATAACCAAATTTTAGAAATTATTTGAGGGATTTTCCTATTTTTCATATTTGAAATACAAAATATTTTAAATATTTAAATAAGTAGGATACCTTAAATATGTTTAATAAAATTGATGTTACTTGAGCTAGGGGTGTCAATATTTGACATGCCCTGAAAACCTAACCCGAACTTAGCCCAAAAATTTAGGGTTTGGGTCAACTCATTTGTAAAACTTGTTCAATTCAAGTTCATATTTTGATCTAATTATAATTTTGGGTTAGGTTTGGGTCAACCCAAAAACTCGAAGGAAACTCAAATCTCATCCATCATGCTTGTCTCCCTCATGCTCACTATCTTGCTCTTGCCCACTAGAGCTTTTCCTCTCTCTCGCTCACTACCAGCGCTCCCCGGCTAGCCCTCACTAACTCACCCAATCAATCTCACTCGCCTGCTTGATCGGTCACGCTTGGTCGGCCATCGCACTTAATCGAGTTAGTAGGTTAGGTCGTGTCAGGTTAGGTGGGGTTGGGTTATGTTTGGGTCTAGCCTTATGACCCATTTACTTATTAGGTCGGGTTCAAGTCAGTTGAGTTGAAACTAGGTCAATTTTGGGTTGGACCCAAACTCAACCCAAATACCCATTTTGACACCCCTAACTTGAGCTTTACATATTATAACATCATATAACTAACCAAGATTGGTGATGCCATAAATGAGATTATTTGAGTTAAAATACTAATTTTTTTAATTTTAATAAAATGGATTATTTTAAAAACTGTGATAGGTAAAATGTCACATATGTTGAACTTTATAACTTTAAGAACAGGGCCATCAGCTAAAAATGACCCAAAGCAAACTAAAATGAACTTTTTCTCTTTAGGAATTATCTCTTCTTCACTCTCTAGCACCGCCTGCCTAATGGATCAAATGAATGAATAGTGGAAATAAATCAACCTAGTGCCATAGTACCACATTGCACTAGCCACAACACTCCTTCAGAAAGCCCACAATTCTGCCGTGCTGAATTAATTTGGCAAAAATAAAAAAACTAAGAGCACTAGTATCAGGGCATCTCTGAATCCAGTGCCACAACACCCAAATAGAAAAAGTTCAAAATTTTTAAAAATGAAAACAAACCCCAGGGACCCACTTGAAAACACTTGTAGACTCTTACAAATAGCCAAAATTTTTCCAGACACATGTAGAAATGCAGAACTTTTAAAATTTACCTTATTTAGATCGGGTAAAAATAGTTTGATTTGAATACTGAATCTAGAGGTGTTATAACTCTCTCCTTAGAAAAATGCCATCCTCGACATTCAAAACTCAAAGCTAAAATCATAGAAATAAATTAGGATACAATTGTCTCATCACTAATTCCTTCTCCTAATTAGCTTCTCTTTCAATTTTGTCCTTCCACGTAACTTTAATCATTGGAATTTGTTTGTTCCTTAACCTTCTAACATTATAAGCTAGAATCCTCTCTACTTCTTCCCTGTAGCTTATGATTGGATGTACCTCAACATCTTTATCATACATATAGTTTCCAGAGTCATTTATCTATTTCCTCATAAATGACACATGGAAAAAATTATATATTTTAGAAATATAATCTAGCAAATGTAGCTTGTAAGAAGATTTCTCAATTCTTTCAATGACTTTAAATGGTCCAACATACCTTATATTCAACTTTCCTTCCTTGCCAAACCTGCTAATGCCTTTTATTGTCTTAATCTTCCCATATACAAAATCTCCTACCTAAAATTTCACTACTCGATGCTTAGCTTTAAAATACTATTTATTCCTATCATGTACAAATTTTAATATATCTCTTATCAAATGAATCTTTTCAGTAGCGGTATTAACTAGGGTTTTCCCAGTCAAATATTTTCAGCCACCTCTATCCATGACAACATTGTTTGGCATTTCCTATCATACTAAGCTTTATAAGGGGCCATATATATACGTGACTGAAAGCTATTGTTGTAAGAAATTTCAATCTAAGGGATATGATCCTCCCAACTGCCACCAATGTCTTGGACACATAATCTCAAAAGATCTTTAAATACTTGGATAACTCTCTTAGATTGTCTACCAGTTTGTGAATGAAATATTGCACTAAAATTTAATTTCATGCCCAAACCTTGTTGAATACTTCTCTAAAGTATGAAAGTAAACCTACCATCTCTATTAAAAATAATCACCTTTGATATCCCATGAAATCGGATGATCTCACAAACATATACCTATGCCAACCTGTTAATAGACAGACTGTCGGATCAAAATAAAATGAGTAGACTTTTTCACTACCTAGATAGTATCATGTCCCTGTCTTAACCTAGGAAAACCCATAGTAGATCCATAGTCATATCTTCCCATTTCCACTATGGAGTATGTAATGTATGCATAAAACCTCCTGGTCATTGATGTTTTTCTTTCACTAACTAAGAGACCTCATTAGAAATAAATTTTTTTACCTCCTTTTTTAATCCAGGTAATCAAAACAAAATTTTAGATCACTATATATTTTGTTGCTTCCTAGATAAATAGTAAAACATGAATAATATGCCTTATGTAGAATAATAGATTTAAAATCTCCTGAACTTAGAACCCACAATCTATTTTTATAGAAGAAAATACCATAATCAAATACTTATAATTTAGATTTCTTACTAGATTGGATCTAATCAATCAATTTTAGATATTCTACATCTAGATTATGGGCTTCCCGAATATTTTCTTGTAGAGATAAATGAATAATCATCTGAGTTAGAATACCAAAATCTTGATTAATAGGAGAAATCACTACCAACTAAGGCCGTTCCATATCCCAAATAAAATATCAGCCTTACCAGGCTGATTCTGAATATTCAAATCATAATCCTTAATTAGCTCAAGTCATTTTCTTTGACTCAAATTTAGATCCCTCTGAGTGAATATGTACTTTAGACTTTGGTGATTAATGAAGCTCTTGCACTTGACTCCGTATAGACAATGTCTCCAGATCTTTAAAGCAAATCCTACAGCAACAAACTCCAAATCATGTATTGGATAGTTCCTCTCATTTGGCTTCAATTGCCTAGAAATATAAGCTATTCCCTTCCCAGGCTACATTAGGACTCATCCCAATCCTCTTAGTGAAGCATCATTAAATACCTAAAATCCATCCATGCTAGATGGAAGATTCAGAACTGAAGTCAAAGTCAAACAGTTCTTTAGTCTCTAAAAGTAGCCTCATAATTTGGTGTCCAAATAGAAGCAATTGACTTCTGAGTCAGTCTCATTAATGGTGCAAAATTTGAGAAAATTCTTTCACAAACGTTTTATAATACCCAACCATACCTAAAAGCTATGTACCTTAAATATAATAGTAGGTCTAAGCCAATTAGCAATAGCTTGATTCTTTTGAGGATGTACAAAAGTGCCTGAGTTGCTCGCTATATGCCCTAAAAAAGAAATGCTTCGCAATTAGAACTCGTAGTTGGAAAATTTAGCATAAAGATGATGTTATCTCAACCTCTACAAAATAATCCTCAAATGTCTAGCATAATCTTTCTAAGAAATAGAATAAACCAAGATGCCATCAATAAATACAATCATAAATTGATCCATATAGCCTCTAAACACCTTGTTCATCAAATCTATAAAAATTGCTGGTGTATTAGTCTTCCCAAAAGTCATGACTAAGAACTCATAATGTCCATTTCTGGTAATGAAAATAGTATTCATTGCATCAGCCTTTCTCGCATTCACTTAATAATAAACAAATTACATATCTATCTTGGATAATATAGAAGATCCAATAAGTTAATCAAATAAATCATCAATATGAAGTAGAGGGTATTTATTCTTGTAGTTACTTTATTCAAATCCTTATAATCAATTCACCTACATGTCCATTTTCTTCACAAATAAAATAGGTTCTCCCCATAATGGCACACTAGGATGGATAAATCTCATATTAATCAACTCTCAAAAATGCAACATGAACTTTTAAAGCTCTTTAGGTGCATAGGGTCGTACCAAAAAATACATCAATACAAAGCTCTATATATCTATCAGGAGACTAACTTATTTGCTTTCACATCAAAAATAAAACTAAAATCTGCCCTACTATCCTAAATTGATGTAAGAAATACTATACAACCCTTCTTCCATAATTTATCTGCTTTCACAGTAAAGATTAGGCATGATAAAATACCTCTAACATATTGGAATAAATAATTCTCACTACCCATAAATAAAGTGACTTGTTTTTTCAAATAATTAATTTGAGCCTCATACTGGCTCAACCAGTCCATACCTAATATAACATCAAACTAAAAAAATAGGCATCAAAATTAAACTAGACCTCTACCTCCTATTAGATATCATAATATCACAAAAGTATACCCTATGGCTTCAATACCATCTCTAGTCATTAAAGTGACAGATAAGAAAAAAGGTAGTAATATTGAATGAAAATTTAATAAATTGAAATAACACTAAAAAATAAATGAATGATTAGCTTTAAAATCAAATAAAATATGACATGGATGATAAAAAATGTAAGCCATATCTGTAGCAACATATGGAGCATGTCTAGCCTCATACTAAGTAAAATTATACACACGTGCCTGAACTTGAGCTAGTGCAATAAGACCACCTAACTCTTTCTGATCTGGGAGCGATCTCCTTGCTATCGAGCCTACCATAAAATCAGAACCACTATCTCTATGAGAAGAGCTATTAACAAATATATATGTAGGGGTGTTGTCATCAATCTACCTGCTAGTCTAATGAACATCTCAGATCATTAGTTAACTACAACTTGTGGAAACTAAGCTAGTATTTGTCTAGCTTGTCCACACCAAAAATACTGCCCTATCATTCGATAGCATTGACTAAAAATATATTTTCCATAACTCTAGCATACATATTCCCCATTGAAAAAATTCTCAGAACTAGCTATACTGCCCTTACTAGGAGCTACCACAGACACAGATTATCCATCTCTTTTAGACTCTCTAGGTCAAAATATGCTCTTTTTCCCTAAAAAGCTATCACAAAAAGGCTTACATCTAAATAACTTTTTAATAGTAGTACACCGATGCTGAGTAGCTACTAGGTCATTTTTAATCAAACAGGCTCACTCTACTGGCTTTAAAAAAAAATTAGAAATATGAAATAGAACTAATGGCTACCTCAAACTGTCCTAAATTCCCCTTAGAAACTCATCAGAAACTTGTAGCACTTCTCCATTAGAGTGCTAATTAGATACATAGTATATCTTCTAAATCTATAAACTCTACCTCATACTACATCATAGTCTTACTCCCCTAAACTAGTTTTTGAAAAGTCTCCTACATTTACTATTATGCAGAAGTTGGTACTAACCAGGCTTGAAATACATCTAAAAACTCCTCCCAACTCATTAAGGAGTTCAACCTCCCTTGGAACGTTTCCTCCTGTTGGCCCATTTACTAGTGCCCAACCTCTCCATCCAATAAAAAAATTACCAATAGTACCTTCATTTTAGGAGGACACTACATACCATCAAATGTATTCTATAGCCTCCTCAACTAGTCCTATACTACCCTGGGCTCCATAGTGCCCTAAAATTTTAAAGGCTTCAACATCAAAAACATTTGTAGATGTCAATCTATCTCATCAAGTTTAGCAGTAGAAACTCTACATTGTGCTTCACCTATTAATTGGACTACTAGAGTAGCAAATCGTGAAATTATATTAGAACAAAATTTCAAAGTAGTACTAGATATAGGTGCTCCCTAAATGGCTCCATCTATCATATTAAGGCCTTGCGGATCCATAATCACACAATATGCTCACCTAAACATACATGAGAAAATAAAATGAATACCCTAATAGATCTATTCCTATAGCTCTATTTTATGATCAATTTTTAAAATAACTACTCTAATAATAAGAGGGGCTTTTCACAACCCATCTCGATAAGACCCACAGACTAGAGAGGTCCTCTTGTGCTGGCCTCCAATATGTAAACCCCAAAATCTGAGTTTTAAATTTTATTCAACATTTTCTTCAAATTAAACTTTAAAATAAATAATAAACCACATAGCTACTAACATCACCTAATGTACTGAAAATAAACTCATCCATAAAATCTCTTTTCATCTCATCATCAAAATGTGTATGCAATAGTTACATTACACTACATGGCTATATACTAAAGTATAAAGTAAAATATAAAATGCTAGTCATTAATGTATAGAAATCAAAATAGGAATTAATTATACATACTCAGATTAGATGCTGAACTGCTACTCGACTAGGTCTTTCCCTTTCCCAAACCCTAAAATAAAAAAAATAAAACATCTGTGAGCTAACACTTCTTAGTAAGTCACATTTAAATCAATTTAAATTTGCAAACATTATGTATTAAGAATTTAATAGAGTAATAAAAGCAATAAAATAAATAACTATATAGAGTAGAATAATAATTTCAGTTACCATAACTTAAAAAAAGTGATAGTCTTGGGAAAGTAAACAAGTAGGTACTTCATATCTCAAAGCCATAAATCAAAGACTTCCTTCTTATAGCTCAAGGTTCATCACAGAATAAAATGTGCTTATATCACCAAAATATGTCTTATAGGCACTATAACATGCCTTATAATCACAAGAACATGCCTTATATGTACTAGAACATGGCTTATAACCACTAGCATATGACCTATAGCCAATAGAATATCCTTATAAGAAACAAAACATCTTGACTCTTCCACACCAAATCTCCTCAAAACCTTTTATTTCAACTAATAAGTCACATAATTAATTGTATTATAATAATTAAAGTATAAATAAACTAATTCCAAAATTTCACAAAATACTATAATAGTGGGGATCAGAAACCCTACTGAATAGAAATTTATAATTTTAGAATTTAACCAAATTATTAGGGTTGTGTAAATGTCTATTTTAAGACTTTAATTATACTATAACACTATTTTTTGAGTTTAGAATTATTTTTTGGGCAAATAAAATAATGCACTTATCAAAATACTTATGCAAAATTTTCTAGAAAATCCCTATATGTCCAAATTTGAGGTCTCTACAACATAAAGAAAGTTACATAGTGAAAGTTATCCTCATTTTTTTATTATAAAAATTTAAATTTAATCATAAAATTCAAGAAAACTTCATATTTTTTAAAATTAAGATAGAAAAAATGTCACCTAACTTGAGCCAAACAACTTTCAGAACTGGCCCGTCAGCTGAAAATGAACTTTCTCTTTCAAAGGATTCTCTATTCCTCTCTCTGTATTGTTAGCTACTCAATGGATTGAATGAATGAATAACAGAAAAATATATTTTTAAATATTAAAATTTAACCTAAGTGATTGAACTTCTCTATAAACATAACATCACAATTATTTATAAGACAACACCAAAAGGCATATGGCATTGTGGCACTTGAAAAAGTGGCATCGTGGTGCCCTTGAAGTGAACTAAGACCTCAGTGCTGAAAATTTTGTACCATTGTGGTGCTTGCTGACTTGGATTGGTTACTTAGTGAATAGTTACTTATTTTCACTGATTGAATGTAACCCTTAGAATCTACAAGTACACCGCTACTGCACTATTGACATTCGAGTGCTGTAGCGCCCGAGTGCAAAAAATGGTGCCAAGGCATGAGGAATTATGGCACCACAACATTCGAAAATAGAGAATTCGACACTGCTAAACTAACTTTTTGATGCATGCACGATGTTGATTATACTGTGGCGTTGGTTTTTTTGATGCCATAGCACTGGCAAACAAAGACTATGGCACTGTAATATCCAATTTTTGGCACCTTAGCCGTATTGAAGGTGGCGCTATGGTGTTGTATCATTGGACATCATGGCGCTATAACCTCATTAGATTTTTCTATCATTTTTGAGTTTTTTTTATACAAAAATAATTAAAATAACACATTTTTATTAAAACACAATATGTAAAACACTACATAATTTACACTTATCAACTTTCTACACTTTTGGGTAAGAAAACCCTAGTGAAAATAAATGGTCTAAGGGTGATTGCTATCGAGACACATCAGTAGCCCTCATTCTCATATCAAGAGAAGAGGGCAACTGTCGAGAAGCCGTGTTTATTTCTAACATTTGTTGATATCCTTGAACTAGATTTTTACCTAGTTCCTTGGATCCTTCAAGATCATTTTAAAATCATCAAAATCGTTTCCAAATTTAATCATATCTTTTTGAGCAAATTTCAAACTATCAAAAGAAAAATTCAAACCATAACTAACCCTGAATATTAGCTTTCCTTCCATTTATATTTCTGTACACATTATTCAAAATGTTTATGATTTAAATCAAATTTCAACTTAATCTCTCTAATCTAGTTATCAATATTTTGTCAATCAATTACCTAAACTATTGCATGAAAAATGTATCACTAACTTGGACAACATTGATCAATGCTCATTTTGTTTTGTGTAAGATTAATTTAAATTTATAAAATTAAATTTTCATTTTCAAGTTTGATAATGAAAATTGAAATTAATTTTAAAAATTAAGAAATTCTAAAATTTAAATTTTGATTTTGAAATTTGAGCCTGAATGTATTCACTAAAATTTGACATAATGATGTATTAAATTATTTAATATTTTCAAGGTCAACTCTAAAATAAAGTAAGTGAGACTTTCACTTGCTATGGAAATAAGTGAACTATTAATTTATTAAAATATAATCCATTATTAAAGATGGAGAAACAAACTATCCTTAGCGAAGCCACCAAAAAAATCTATGGGGATATTTACTAGATAATGTCTACATAGTAAAACATATATATACCATCTCAAAAGATAGAAACATATATTTTTTTACTATAGGCTTGAAATATAAAAGTTTTAGATTTCTATAACTGAGTATTACATAAAAAATAATACATCAACTTAATAGATATAAATATTATTCTACTATACACTCAAGAATAAAAATACTTATAATTCTATATGAGGGTCTTTGTTCATGAAGATCATCCCTGGTTTAATATGAATAGAATAAATAGTGTTTATTTTCATTCTAAAGTACATGTTACTTACAAAGGCAAGCTAATATGGTTAATTGACTCCTAAGAGAGACAAATCTCAATTAAATTAATGGTAAACTAATTTTTAATACTTTCAAAGTTTATGTGGAGGATTTTATCTTAAAATTTATATTGGAGATTAGTTTAATTTCCAGAATTGATTTTTAGCATCAAAACCACTAGAAAAAAATAGAGAACTATATATCAATGAGACATAGAAATTCTTAAACTATCTTATGTCAAGCTATTATATTTTGATATATAATGTGTTTAATTTACTAATTTATTTAGAATTTAGAGTCTATATTGCATGACAATGAATTGGGAAAAGGCCTAAAATGGAAAAATTATGATTTAATAATTAAGAACAATGACTTTGAATCCTATATACAAGGTGATAAGTACTACTAGGGTGATACTTAAAACCTAAACTTAAAGCATTTATATGCAAGGGGCTTATAAGTTAAAACCTCACTAATAAGCCTAACATGATGCTAATTAAGCCTAACACACTACTCTTAGAATTCTACTAGAAAAGAAAAAAACAAGCTAAACCCACCTAACCACTTTGAATGCCATGAAACCATGGTTTCTATGCAAAATGCAAGATAAGATTGGTTATTTAAATTTAAGAATTAGGTCTTAAAACTTATCAATTAAAACTAAACAATCCAACCATATAGGTGCAAATGTCACTAGTTAATGCAAGTTTTTCCTTAATTATATGGTCTTATGTAAGATTGGCAATTATATATACCATGTGATGCATATGGCTTTCATATGTGTAAGACTTTAGGTTTAATGCCAATTTGATTAAGCACACTCATATGGGCTAAATAATAAGCCAAATATTGATTATACATTTAGGTCCATAACAAAATTGTATAGTTCTTTTAGTTTTGAAAGTAATCTTAAGTTAATAAGCCACATAAGTTTTGTATGAAATAATCTAATATATTATTTCTTTTATTTTTTTTAATATTTTAAGTAGACAATTTAATTCCTTAAAGTATCTACTAACATAGCATTAACTAATCCCAATTATAATCAATATGAATAAGCTTATGAAAAAGCATGTAATATCTAATACTATGACCAATATAAATAAATATTTTTCATAAAAAATTAGAAAATAAGGTCGGTTATTGTTGGGTTCTACATTACATCTCAAAAATACAAAATGTGAAGGGTATCATGCTTTGCAATAATACATCTTAGCCTATATCTATACATGGATAATTTTGGCACCATGAGACTTTAAACATTATTATTTCATATGCTTTTGGTCTAAGGCATATCAAACTAATTTATCCTCATGTTTCATCCATCTACTACCCCACAAGACTTACATGATTTTTCTTATTAAAATACATTATAAAAGTAAAAGTTACATAATTTTTCCAATACAATAAAAGTTAGCACAACAACAGCTTTTATTTTATTTAGACCTAGCCTAACTTCATGTCAAGCAATATCTCCCATATTGATTATGCCTAAATAGAGCATAAGCATTCAAGCACATGCAAAATAACAAAATTTTACTTAATTTTTTATTATGCTCCCTTTGGGAATACCATAGCATCTACAAGGTAGATATCTCTATCTTGGACACATAATAAAGAAATATAAAAAATAATACCTAAATCCTTCACTTCACACAAAAAAATAAAAGTAACCTAGCCACACCCTAGCTTGAGATGTCTAAAGCTATTCCTATAACAACATATAATTTATAATATACATCATATGAATGACACAATATTTAAAGATGTTGTGTTTTTGTATGAATGTTAGGAAAAATTCAATTTACATCCTGGGGCTATGAGGAAATAATTGATATATTAAGGCTATCATTTGGATTGTAAAATTGGGTGTCATATTTTTCTTAGGGCCGACGAAGAAACTTATTGATGAACATTATCCACTAGAGTGAACCAAGCCATCGAAGGTGTTATAGAACATAATGGGTTGTGAACTCCATGTCCCTTAGGTGAAATGACACTTTATAGTGTCATAGGAAGAAATAAGTGTATATTATGGGCTTCAGTAGGCCACCTAAGACAATCTAAGGCAAGTTAAAAACCCAAAATCAACCAGGGTCTACATTGGACCATTAAATAAAATCAAATTGAGTGGGGCGAGGTAGTTTACCTAAGCATATTAGTATCAGACTAAGGTAGGACCACTAAACTTCTTATGGCTAGTTAATAAAAGACTTTAAAGGAACTACTTAGTATTTAGCTAGGGAAAAAAATGGCCCAATAAATCAATTATGTCTTAGTAGGATTATTAATACCTACGATAAACATCTAAGAAGAAGAATGATGTGAAATTTTTGTAATAACCTGTAAATGTTTGCCAAACTATAGGGGGGAGTAACCAAGTCTTAACTGTGATCGGTAACATTAATGATAAACTTAGCTTTCAGAGAATTCTCTTCCGAAGGTATTCTGAACAGATATGCAGCGAGATCAAATTCATGGAATGCATTGGAAGTTTAGGAATCAAGAAAGGCTTCAGTATCTACCATGGGCATTGATAAGAATAACCAACGGCTTACCAGCCAGGAAGGTTACAACAGACCAATACACCTTGGCATTCTAATCATTGCCATCTTTGCTAATTTCCATCGAGGTACGATGTCTCAACCTGCAATGTATTTGATTGAGCAGACCCGGTTGCTCGTTATAAACATAAACTTTATTATTGAATCCTTCAAAAAAAAAAAAAGGTAGGTAATCCCACATTGCTGTAAAACGAGTAAGTAAGAGAGAGCTCCCCACTAAATAATAGGGCCTAGTTAAACGCCCAGAATCAACAAAATGACAGTTAGGAGAAAGATTCATAACAAAGCACAACACCAAAATATAAAAACTCCAACAGTAACGTTCGACTATTGAATTCCCAAATAGTAGGAGAACTGAATTGTAAGCCCAAAAAATTGACCAGCATGGAAATAACGTAATCTAAATTCAAAGAAGTATATAGCGCATTCAGAAAAGCCTTAACATTCCAATTACCAGATTAGAGGGGAGAGTGAATTAAGAATCAAGTTAGGAGAGTAGATATATTAGATCTGTCTATGTTAGAAAAGAGCGGAATACATTTAAACATATTTGATTAGAAAGTATTAAAAATGATATTTTTTTATTAGATTTAAATGACACAAATGACACAATGAAGAAAAGGAATTCATGTAGCTGACCCGCATAATAGAATAAGGCTTGATGTTGTTGTTGGAATTAAGAACTAACCCAGCTCACATATACAGAACTTTAAACCTAAGATGAGCTGCATGTATTGATAAAGCGATAAAGTTTGAAAATATTTGGGTTGAAGGGAAAAATCTATAGCACAAAAACCATATCTACTGAACAACGAGAAAGTACATGTAAAAGTAAATAAGTCCAGCGTTTTTTTTGGGAATGCCAAGTTAATGAGCCCCTTCAAATCTAATGAGATATTGTGTTCAGTGAATTCGACCCAGATTTTTGAGTAAAATGTAAACTAGTAAAAAGAACATCATACAACAACCAAATTTTAGAGGCCTTAGGACCATTAATGAAAATATGATTTATGATTTTCATGTGAGAACAACATTGGCTCTTTGAAGGCAAATAGATTTCTTTTTCATAAAGCAAACCAAAGGAATAAAACCTGAGTATTATATATCCTGCGCAGGAAGTTGAAGTAGGAATACTATTCTGCCATATTCAATGAAAATAGAAGAAAGAGAAAGTTTAGGCAGATCTGATCCCATACCTGCTTAGTGATAAAGCAGCCCGAAGTTGGAGTTTAAGAAAAAAAAAAAAAAGAAGTTACCTTGAATCAAAACTACTACGTGCATGGATGCTTACTTGGCACGTGCAGGTCGAACCCTACCAGGGGTGCTATACTCTTTGACCTCCGACATATCTGCGAAGCGTTTGATGGTCAAGAACATGAACAAATATGGGTCGAGTCAAATTTGAGGCAACACTTATAGTTATAAAATTTGGTTGAAGTGAAAGAATCAAGCTTAGATTTGATTTGGGATAATTTTTTAAAAAAAATTTATATTAAAAAATTATTTTAAAAATAATAAAAAAATTATTCCAAATAAAATTTTAGTCATATAATGAAAATTATGATGGTGTAAAGATATTAATGGATAAACTTTTTTATTTAAAAATTAATTGAATATTCAGATTGGAAAGACGAGTACTTTTATTTAAGAAAAAAAATTGGGTTCTGCATTGGGAACAGGAAGAGCACCGTCCTTAGAGATCAACTACTCCAGTCCCCACCCGTTTGCAAACAAGCTGTCGCATGCGGCGCGGTCGCTTCCTCGTAGACGTCAAGCGGCTACTTTATATATTATATTATATTTTAGGTGATTGAATTTAGAAAAAAGAAAATACGAGAGGATATTCTTTCATATGATTAATTTTAATTTTAAAAAATTTTAAATTTATTTTTAAATGACTCTATTATAAAAATTACTTTATTAGTTATGTATTATATTATTTTAAATTAAATTAAAATTTTATAAATTATTATGATCACATTGAATGGAGATTTTCTGACTCATATGTTTAAAATTCAATTTATTTTTTTCAATTTTTTGTAATTATTCTGATTGTAATATTTGTTAAAATTAATTTTAATAAAATTTTTTTATAAAAATTGAAAATATATAGTTATAATTAATTTGAATATTAAATATTAAATCTTGAAGATATTTATGCTCATAACTTTTCATTTTTTTAATATTAAATATGAAATGAAGTTTACAAATATTTTTATAAAATAAAGAGAATCGTCATAGAAATATAAAGATGATAATGATAACTCAAATTTTTTAGAAACAAACTAATATTAGGTGCCATGATTTAAAAAGGAACTTAATAAAAACGTATCACAATATCATAACTCGTTAAAAATAATATTAAAATAAAATAATAATATTTTAATGAACGAAAATAATTTTAAATTTGCAAACTAATATTAGAATTTAAAATTTTGAGCTCTAACCAAATTAAGCGTATTGATGGCCTCGCTCGATTCGAACTATACTATTTTGGTCTATTAATTTTGATCTTGATTGGGGCAAAAAATGAGTTAGTTTTTTTGTAATCAATTTTTCATTTATTGGGACGTTTAAATAAATTTATAGATTCATATTGATACGCCATCAAAAATTGTCTTGATCGAGCACGAATCTCGAGGCATATTCAAGTTAACACTTCTAAAAATAAATTTGGGAAAAATCTGAACATCAATTTCAACAAACTTATAGTCAAACTAAATGTCTCGAAGAGACGAACCTAATGACACCAAAATCAGTCAAATCCGAGCCCAAATGAGTCCAAATCAAGTGACCAAAACATTTTTGGAAGTTTCAAAACATTAATTGGAGGACTAAATGGCCTCTAAATATGGAATGCATATAGTCAAATCAAGAGACTCGACGAGATGAATCCAATGAGCTCGAGATCGCTTAATTCTGACAACATTTGGGTACAAAAATGTTTGACAAATGCTCTATGATCATGTGGATCAATATGGACCGTTCAATGGAGCACTCTGAATTTGCCTCAGATCTTCTCCATATTCACCAGGTGTGCAACTCTAAAAAATCTATAAAAAAACCCTCACTTCCCACATGAAAAGGGGGGCTTGGACCTTTTGCTGGACATTAGAGAGAGTTCTGAGGCTTCAAGGATCTAAAGTTCCACTCAAGCACCACCAAGGGCAAACTTCCATCGACCATCATTAGACCACCGGCCGGCCGCCAACCGTCATCAGACCTCCACCCGACCATTGTCAGACCACCGTCGCCCACCAACCACAGTCCCTCCGACCTCTGTCACCTGCCAACAACGGTCCCTCCGACCACCATCGCCGGTCGACTAAGTCCATCTGACCTCCGTCTCCCGTCGACCACTGATGCCCACTGACTATGGTCCCTCCGACCTTCGTCGCCCGCTGACTACGGTCCCTCTGACCTTCATCGCCTGTCGACTACAGTCCCTCTGATCTTCATCTCCCACTGACTACGGTCGCTCTGACCATCGTCACCTGCCAACTATGGTCCCTCCGACCTGCGTCGCTCGTCGACTATGGTCCCTCCATCTACATTGTCTAAATACAACCCTGCCAACCAAATGAACAGGTCAACATTCTCTTGAGAATGGCTCTTTTATTATTGGATACTTCTAACCATAACTATGTAATTGTGCTCTATATGATACATTGAGCCAATGCTTTCCCCCAGCAGAAAGTCTCCATTTGAAATCGATTACAAACACTAGTGGAATCATTTTAACTATGCCAAGCCTCATGATTTTTCTCCTTTTCAGAGTTTTTCATGTAAAAATCTTGATGTCCTATATCTCTCTACCGCCACGAATGTTCCAGTATGCAACATATATATATACAAATGTTTGATGAAATCAAATCTAGCACACTTGCTTAAGGGAATTTGAGTTTATGTATCTCCTACAAATGACCCGACCAGACAATCTAATCCGGACTCGATCCGAAAAATATTGGTTCAGGTTGACCCATTTAATAAATATGTTATACATTTTAGCCTATTTATTAAATGGGTCGGATTTGGGTTAACCCATCAACCTGACTTTGACCCTACAAAGATCAATTTAATTTTTTTCTTAAATTCTTTTTTTTTTTGGTTGGTACGATCTTCTAATTTTTTATGGATTCACCTAAAATATATTGTTGACTAGTTAATTAAAATATTTTTGTTAATTAAAATAAGTTATTGTGTCGGCTTTGGATTGCTAGCGAGTCAGACTCAAGTCTACCTTTTTGACCTATTTATTAAACGTATCGGGTTCGAGTTGACCGGATTCAGGTCAAATAAATTTCGGGTCGGACTCGAACCTAATTCGCTGGCCCATTTTGACATGCCTATCCCAATGGATATATTTGGATAAATATGTCAAATGTGAATTATAATCTCTTGTAGTCACTCGAATGATAAAACAAATAAACTACTTGAACATCTCAATGTCAGAAGGTTAATGAAGGGATTACGGTGAAAAGATGTTCAAAGGCATCATGATAAAGCGTTTTGAGAACATATGAAACAAAGAAGATTCTGTGAAGAAAGAAGACAAAGCAATTTAGTTTTTCAATCATTTGTGAGAAAGAGCAATTATGACTCATAAATAAATGATGGCATTCTCGCCAAAAATGAAATTACAGTTATATTCCTCTACATAAAAAAATTATTATACAAATTTCTCCAAATCTTATTTCTAACAAATATATATATATATATATATATATATATATATATATATATATATATATATATATATATATATATTGCTCACATAGTAATGTGACAACAACAACCACGTGGGGTCGGCTACATGAATCCTTTTTCTCATTGTGTCATGTTAAGAGTCAAATTAAAGAAATATCATTTCTAGTATTTTCTAACCAAGTCTTTTTTAGAACTACATTAACATAGGCCAAATCTAATACATCTATTCTCCTAACAGAGTCATTGGAAGGTCGCCGTTTTACATGACCAAACCTTTTAAGGCGACTCTCTAATCTTATTTGTCACTGGAAAAACTCCAACCCTTTCACAGATATACACGTTTCGTATCCTGTCTCTTGGAGTAAATCCACTCATCCACCTGAGCATCATTATCTCAACAACACTTAATATTAGACTGAAATCAAATTTAATAGCTAAGAGTACAGAAGGGTAAGTAAATTATTTTTTTTTCAAGAGTGCTAGTAACTTTGTAATAAATTCATACGTATTTATTCTTACCATACTTTTTTCTTCTTCAATGCTCCTTTTACAAGAACATTTTAAAATATATATCTTATAAGTGCATCATTAGAAAGTTCATCCAATCAGGTATGGAAATGTTTCAATATGTTTTATTTTGATTATTCAAAAACTAAGAAATGTTTCATTATGTTTTATTTTGATTATTCAAGAACTAAGAAATGTTTCATTATGTTTTATTTTGATTATTCAAAAACTAAGAAATGTTTTGTTTTATTTGGTACATCATTAGAAAGTCCATCCAATCATATATGGATCTTAATGAAATAATACACATAAAAAAACTTCCAGGATTAACCTGAGGCTATCAAAATATTGCTCTCAGCAAACCCTAAATCCTAAACAAACATTTTAATTAGATAAACCTGACTACAACAAAGTGCATTGATCAATGTCCAAATGATCCTAAATCAAGCACTCAATGTATAGTTAAAAAATTCGCAATATTATTTGAGGGACCAAACACTCTCCAATTCTTATACATTTACAATCAAAATGAGCGTACCATCTCGACAAAAGAATCCCATAAATGCAAGATTGCTCTACTAAAATATCATTAAAATACTTAAATACCTTCAAACTACTCTACAGTCAACGAGATCAACATACATCATGTAATAGCTCATATTTTGACCGGCCAAATAAAATTTTCAGGAGTCATTATAAATCTAAATTACAAATCATCTTCACCATAACATAGATATTGTAGTTTTTTAATTACACTAAATTTTCCATAATTTTTGAGCGTTGATGAAAAAGGTTTGCAAAACAGACATCTGATAATCCCAAAACCCACTACTTATACCGACAGTTGTCAATTTATTAAGGATTTTCACAAATTATAATCATGTTAATATTACATTATTTTATTATAAAAATCTAAAAGCTCTCACTATTTATTTCTTAAGCTATTAACCCTTTTCTCCTTTCGAGTTAATAAAGAGGAATTAAAGGAAATTAGAGAGAAAATAGAAGAGAGAAAAATAAATCTAGGGTTTGAAGGTCGTAGAGCAATTTTCTTCCGTCGACCCTGTTGGAAAATTTACTCGTCTCATTATAAGGAATAATTACCCTATTTATGATTTCAAAGATTTTATGTATTTTAATTTGGTCAAAACTTACAAAAGTTATGATATCTTAATTTTTAACAAACTTTTAATGTACAACATTTGGTATATAATATGTATCGACAATTTGAGCATTTTGACTATAATATTATTAAATTTCACTAAGTAAAATAGAAGTTATTGGATTTTTTATGATTTGCATTGAATATATAATTGAGTATTTTTATTCAAGTTTATTGTTAATTTATGCATTAAGAATAAAAATAGGTGTAGATTGGGTAATAGTTGGTTGTTATTACTGTTATAATAATATGATAATAATATATATAAAGATAAGTAAAAGCTAGTTTCACTAATGTTGGCTAGAGATTAACTAATCTGTACAAAATGATAGGCCGACGGGCTTTTTTTTTAAATATTATAATTTAGTGTTATCCTCTACTGATTCACATGATACTGATTGGGAGTTATAAGAAGATGATTACCATGTCGACGGGCAAAGAGTGATGATTATGTTTACTAAGCTAAAGGTTTATTGATACGAATATGAGACTGAGAAAATATCGATTAAGCCAGAATTTCTTACTTGTTTAGTATGATTACTAAAATGCATGTTATTGAGGTATTAATCTTATTTCTATATGAATTTATTGTTACTGTATAGATTTACTGTTACTATATTATTTTGCTACTCCTATCATTAATTATTACTATTACCAATATAGACACCGATACTATTTGATACTATTGATTCATTATACTGATCCTGAGTATATGACATATTGAGCATGTGACATATTAGATAACATGTGTAGATTATTCTAGAGTTTTATTATATTGTTATGATTTTGATTATTTTCATTGAGGTTTTGGTTTTATCAATTATATAATTTCTTTAATGATTGATAGTACTGACTTCTCGACTACTTTATTAATTTAACACCCATATTGATTTATTAGTTTTTCCATTGTATTAGTTTATAGACTTTATTATTATTGCCTATTATATGTGAGCTTTATTATTTCTACACAAATTCATAATCATATAAATATTACTATTATGATTTGACGGCTAACATGCATATTACTCCTTTGTTATGCTTTTGAGTTTAGTTGTAGTATTTGTTTGCCTGCTAGGCTCTTGAGCATATTATATATGGTAAAGTTATTTTAAGTCAAGGCAAGGGAGTAGGAGTGAGAGATTAACCAAGATCCTTCAAGTTCAGGTTCTTGTTATTTAGCTATTCTTTTATACTCAGGATAGAGTAGTTGTGATATGATTATATAGATTTTGAGTAGTACACATAATTTTTTGGAAAAAGAATACAAATGTATATATTAATATTTTGATTGATAGTTTCACTTTCACTGATATTTATATCGATAAAAAAAATTAGGTAGCTCTGATTGTTATTATTAAAAGATAAAAGAATAAGTCTTCTAAATTAGATTATGGAGCATCACACATCTTCTGATGAAATGTTTGAGAATTTTGATTAAAATAACCAAAATAACTCTAAAAAAATGATAAATAAACATCCATTCTATACAATAGAGGAGGTTGGAGGTAGAGAGAGCCCACATAATTAAAGAATCCTAGAGCTCTAAATAATGATAAATGTGAAAAAGAACCATCACCCAATTGTTAATGCTCGATTGTCATGTCTTAGCCATCATTACCTTTTTCTAAACAACATCAACACTTGCCATCATCAAGAAGACCATCTCCCACAATTGCCCACAAAAACGACATTTGCTATGGACAATAATAATGATGTATGTCGTTGGCACAAATGTTGAAGTGTATTATCGATAACAAAGTTTATGTGTGCCATCAACACCAATGTCAATGACTAGTAATACCAATAAGGTTGATGCATGTCATCGGCACTAACACTAATGCATATCATTGCTAACAAGGTCAATACATGTTATTGCCACCAATATTGATGCATATCATTGCCAAAATATTGATGTATGTTATCGATAACAATGTCAATGCATACTATTGCAAATAAAGTTGGTATATATCATTGATAATAATATCAACATTTTTCACCACGAAGAAGGTTAATGTATGCCATCAATAACAATATCAATGCAAGCCAACACCCATAAGGCGGATGCATTCCATCAACATGAGTATTGAAGCCTCACATTATTAAAAATCGATGCATGCCATCGACATTGATATTAATGCTCGTCTTCCCCAATAATGTTAATACTTGCCATCTACAATAATATTGATACATATTATCAATTGCCGTGTCAAAGCTTATTTTCACAAAAAAAAAAAAAAAAAAAATACACCCGTAGCTAGAAAAGCCTCCTCATGACATCGATATCAATGATAACACATGTGGTCAACACCTACCCCTTCAATGCATGTTGATGCAAATAAGGTTAACATTTATAGTTGGCACCTACTAATTCTAATAATGTCATTGCTTGATATTGACACTAAAGATTATGCTCACCTTCTTATTTATTAGTCTTCCTCCTATAGGGATAATGACCAAGCAAACCAATAATAATATTTGAAGAAAATTCCACTGCCTTAAGGCTTCTCTTTCTCCTACCATAGAAGTCAAATTCCATAGTTTATATATTTGATATTATATCAAAAGCTTCTCTAGTCTTGGGAAATGAGGTGTTTTGTAATTTACATACTAGTAAAATCATTTTAATTGGCCAAGCCTCATGACATTTTCCCCTTCTCATGTCTCTTTGCAAAAAATATCATATCCTCTATGAGCAGTTCTCAAGTTATCTTATATATGGGCCAAATTTTTATACATTGCTAAAATCATAAACTCTCTTCACCATAATGAAGGTTCCAACACATAACAAATTTGTGTTATCTATGGAAAGTGATTATGGGCTTGAGGCAGCTTTAGCTATAACCTCAAGAGGGAATTAATATTAATATCTTAGGCATAATTATAGTGGGGCTATCCCTTTGCCATTTGTTGGTTTATTAATTATATAAAAAGTAAGTCAAGATTGGGTCGCATTCCTAGTTATAGCCTAAAAAGGATGTTCTTAGTAGCATCTCTGACACAACCATAGTGGAGTAAGTCCTTCCTTTAAACATTTTTTCTATGTATCCAAGGTAACACTTGCATGTAATTATTTTTTAAGGCTTCCTATAAATAAGAAAAATTATAGTATAAATCCTAAAGTGAATCTCAAACTCCATATATCCATATACAGTTGCAACTCAGCCTTCCACATTCCGGTAGAGCTATAGTTATAACTTCAAATGGATAGTAACGATCAATATACATGCCATTTTGTATCATTTATTTGAAATTCATGTGGTGGTTATTGCATCCAAATCAAGGTATAATAAGTCCCTAGAAAATTTAATTTGACCTCTTTGACCATATGTTAAAGACATGAAGTAACACTATAACGAACAATCTTGAATACAACAAAAATATTTTCTTGATGTTTTTAGCGTGTCCTACCACATGTTAAAATTTGAGGTGGCACACCATACTAACAACTTAGAATAAAAAAAATTCTTAAGAAAATTCTTTATAAGACTCCTTATAATGGATGAGAAGATTGGTTAAAATCATGCATCTTTAAAGCTTAACATTATAATATAATAATGCCAATCAAAATTATATATTAGAACATAAAGATATAAAAATTAAAAAGAAACATACATATAGAGGCTACAACAACATCAAGTCTTTATCCCACTAGGTGGGGTCAGCTACATGAATCCTTTTTCTCCATTGTGTTATGTTAAAAGTTAAATGCTCATTTAAATCTAATAAAGAAATGTTATTTCTAATATTTTCTAACCAAGTCTTTTTAGGTCTACCTCTACCTTTCTTAACAAAAGTTAAATCTAATACATCTACTTCTCTAACAGGGTCATCTAATGGTTACTATTTTATGTGACCAAACCATCTAAGGCGACTCTCTAAACTTATCTTCCACTAGAGCTACTCCAACTTTTTCACGTATATGCTCATTTCGTATCCTATATCTAAAGAGTAAAGCCACTCATCTAGCTGAGCATCCTCATCAAAATTATATATTAGAATATAAAGATATAAAAATTAAAAAGAAACATATACATAGAGGCTAAAAAAACTTCTCACTCTATATGCATTTGAAGAAAATACATTACAGAGTTATTGCATCTATAAAACATCAGTGTATATTGCATCACTATCACCAAAGATCACCTTTCTTAGCTCACTTCCTTAATCATTTTAATATATTGGGAGGGGCCTTTGGACATTAGGCATAGAGATAGTCCTTTGCCATTAACTCCAATCCGGTGATGCATCATCTTTAAGAGGTAGTGGACAAAATCTTCTTCAAGAAATTAATGCTTAGGGTCCTTCACCACTACTACAAACATCTAATCATGAGCAATTTGGATACAATATTTGATCAATAAATATTAATTTAGAGATTTACTAATCTATAACCTTCAAACTTCTTGCATAACTTCATCTTCTAAATGGGTGGTCACTTTGTCTTGAATATTTCTACATCTTTCAAATATCTTACTTCTTCCCCAACTTCAACTTCTAAATAGATAGTTACTTTCCCATGAAGTCGTCCATGACCTTTAAGATTGAAATTCTATATCCAATTTCAAACTCTAATTACGTAATATGCTTTCACTAATAAAGTTTTGTAAACTCCTTTTTCTTTTCCACTAGAGCTATCTTCTTTGATTCTATTGTTGTGAATTTATTTACTCTCTAGTGAATCTATGCTCGCTCTTCTTAGGAACTATCAACCTCTTTATATTAAGTGAGGTTGACATAATCATCAGCTCAATTTGAAGCTTATTTGTTAATCTACCAAAACCATTACTTCTATGGAACTAATATATAATCTTCACCTATATTTCATTATCATGAACTCTATGCATTTTTCAATTTAGAATCAAGCTTGATATATCATCAGAAAATTATCATGTTCGGGCATGAATCTCGAGGCAAAAATCATGTTGGAAATTTCAAAAATTAATTCAGAGACCATTTGAACTCTGATTTCAGCAAACTTACATTCAAACTGAATGTCTTGGAAATACGAACCTAACGACGCCAAATTCAAATCATTCCGACCCCAAATGAGTCCAAATCAAAGACCTAAAGAACGTTCAGAAGGTTTAATCCATAATTCGGATTACCAAATAGTTTCCAAACATGACATGCTTATAGTCGAATCGAGTGGCTCGACGAGACGAATTCAACGAGCCCAAGATCATCGAATTCTGATATGATTAAGACCTTTAGATGCATGATAAAGGGTCCACGATCAAGGGATTCATCATCAGCCGTCCATCCAAACCATTCCATATTTGCCCTTGCTCCTCCTCCTATTTACGGGTCATGCCATCCTCCAAAAACTATAAATAGCCCCACATTTCTCTTAAGAGGGGACCCAAGCAAGAAGAAGAAGAAAGAAGAAGAAGAGAAGAGAAGGAAGAGACTCCTTCTCGACCACCGTCGGACTTTCACCCTACGGTCGACCTGACGCCGGAGTTCCGCCGGACCACCACCTGAAGCCGGAGTTCCGCGGGACCACCACCTAACGCCGGAGTTCCGCCGGACCACCACCTGTTGCCAGAGTTCCGCCAGACCACCACCTGAGGTCGGAGTTCAGTCGGACCACCAATCAACGCCGAAGTTCCATTGGACCGCCACTCGACGCTGGAGTTACACCCAACCACTCAACGTTGCTGGATCTTTGTCCTCTACTTGTAACTTCAATACCGAGAGTTAATAATTGTAATCTGATCGTCCTCAACTTCAAGGACGAGTCAGCTATTGGTAACCAAAGAAAACACTAGTGGAATCCTTTCAACTGGGCGTGGCCCCTTGATTTTTCCCCTTCCAGGGTTTCCCACGTAAAAATCCTGGTGTTGCATTTTCTTCTGTTATTGTACTGGATATTCGTACAACGCTGATACGAAAATTTTCTAACTCTATTGCCGTGTATATTCTAGCCCGCAACAGTTTGGCACCATTTGTGGGAAACACTATCCCATAATTCTGAGTATTGCTTCGATGGCCAATAGGTGTAGCAATCATATCTTGGGAGCCTCCCACTCCAACACCCATCAATCCAGAAACCAATTTATAAATCATGGACGCCAAGTATCTGCCTCCTTTTACCCTGGGGGGTAACACTTTGCTGGAGAAGGAACTTCCCTAGAAGAACGTATCCCAAAGATGGAAGAATCACAAAATGAGATCCTACAACTCCTGTGAGAGACTCGACAACTGGTGCTAGCACCACAGGAGGAGGTTCTTCTCCCTCGAGATTCACCACTAGTCAAAGCTGTTCAACTCGAACATCTTCAAGCAGAGATTCATCTTCCTCCGCCATGGAGGCATCTGCAGTCACATCAAGATAATGAACTGGCTGATACAATAAGTTCTACCCATCCTTCACACACAGGTCAGCAACCTCGCATTCCTCTGGACCTCCCTGAAAAGTTAGCCCGACCACACATTGCTGAGCTCCCTCACAATGCCCTACGCCACGAACTACAGTAATTGGTCTAAGAAGAGTTCCCTGTAGGAGGTGTAAGGTAACCCCTTCGTCAGTGGGACTTCCATGAGTCATCACCCCTAACGGAAGCCATTCTTCAATACCCTATTCCGGCAGGATTTAAACTACCGAGCATCGATTCCTGTGAAGGGACATCCGACCCGTACAAGCATATTGATCATTACAAAACCATCATGCATATCCAGCGAGCATCCGATGCATTCCTCTACCAGGTTTTTCCTGCTACCCTCAAAGGACAAGCTTGAACATGGTTCTATTCACTTCCAGCCAGAATGATCCCTACATTCATCAAATTGGCCAAAGTGTTCGTCGAACAATTCGTTGCCAATCGAAGAATTGTTAAGGATTCTTCTCACCTTTCTGGGATTCGCCAAAATGAAAGAGAATCGTTAAAAGAGTATTTTCAACAATTTTCCATTAAGGCACGATAAATTCCAGGAGTGGATCCTGAATTGCTGAGAGGAGTCTTTCTAGGAGGCCTTCGTCCTAGACCTTTTTATTCGGCACTCATGCGAGACACGATTCATTCATACACTAACCTGATTCATCGTGTGGAGGCACAAATCTCTGCAGATGAAGCCATAAATGCTCACAGGAAGCAATTCAAGTAAACAAATGGAAAACGTAAAAGTGCACCTGGGATGGATAATTCATCATCACAACAAAAGAAACAAGGGAAGAGTAATCTGCCTCCTAGACCTCCAATACCACATGGGAACCATGACAAGAGAAGGTATACACCACTAAATGTATCTCGGGCAAATGTGTTGATGGCCATCCGAGATTAGGAGAATGTAAAGTGGCCTAATCCTTTGAAGCTGAATACAGGGAATCAGGATCAATACTGCCATTTTCATTATAGTCGCGACCACACTACCGAAGCCTGCAAGCAGCTCAGGGATGAAATTGAAAGGCTTATCCGCTAAGGTTATCTTCAACGATTTACTCAAGATCCACCTGGTCGAGAGGAAGCTCGTTCCTCTGGGGGGCAAAATCAGCAACAACAGAAACAACATCCAAATAATCAATAAGTAGTTGGTGAGATTGAGACCATCGCAGGAGGACCCACATTATTTAACCAGGTCTTTTAGCTGTGGATAAAAATCTGATGCCAAAGAAAGCTCGTATCGATCATTCTATTACTTTTGATGATTTTGACTTAGAGGGAGTAAAAACCCCTCATCAAGATCCCCTTGCGATTAATGCGGGGATAGGTGATCTTTGTTACAACGTCAAAAGAATTCTTGTGGAAAATGGAAGCTCCGTAAGTGTCCTATTCTACTCTACTTCTCTCAATATGGGTCTCACCAGAGAAAAGCATCAGCCTGCTGCAGGTCCATTTGATAATCAACTTGTACAAGCAGAAGGGATAATTAGTCTTCCGGTTGTGCTTAGAGAATTTCCCCGACAGACTACACATTCCATTAAGTTCATTGTAGTAAAGTAAGAATCGGCTTATAATGCCATTTTTGGAAGACCACTCTAATCAATTTTTGGGATTATCACCTCCATCCCCCACCTCAAATTAAAGTTTCTTACCCCAACAGGAGTAAGTGTAGTACGTGGAGATCAACAAATAGTGCAAACTTGCTATCTCAGACAAGTTCAACCACACCCAAAAATTACCATAAGCATCGAAGATTTTGATCTCCGGAGTGAGGATATCCTACAGAGGGCTTCTCCTGTAAAATACCTCACTACTGTATCTATATCAGAAAAACACCCTTCAAGGACTATGCATATTAGGTCTCTTCTCTCAGATAAAGAGAAGGAAAAATACGCATATTTTTTACGTAAGAATTAGGATATTTTTGCATGGAGTCCGGTAGATATGCCCAGTATCGACCCTGAAGTGATCATGCACTCCCTTAAAATTAACCCGACGTGCAAGCCAGTAATCCAGAAGAAACAAAATTTTGTGCCAGATCGTCAGCAAGCAATCGAGCAGGAAGTTGATAAGCTTTTGAAAGTTGGGTTTATACGGGAAGTGCACTACCCCACTTGGCTAGCGAATATTGTCATGGTGCGGAAGTCAAGTGGGGCCTGGAGAATGTGTGCAGATTATAAAGATCTAAATAAAGCATGCCCAAAGGATAGCTTTTTGCTTCCTCGTATTGACCAGTTGGTCGATACCACCTCTGGACATCAGATGTTGAGCTTTATGGATGCCTATTCCGGCTACAATCAAATAAATATGGATCCAACTGACGAGGAGGCAACAACTTTTCGAATAGATAAAGGGTTATATTACTATCTGGTAATGCCATTCAGACTCAAAATTACTAAGGCCACATATCAGCGCCTTATGAATAAGGTTTTTAAAGACCTTATTGGGCGTTCTATGGAAGTATATGTTGATTATATGTTGGTGAAAAGTCTTGAGAAATCTCAACATATATCTGACTTAGAATAGTGCTTCCACCAACTACGATGCTACAACATGCGACTCAACCCTGCCAAGTGTGCTTTTGGAGTTGCCTCTAGAAAGTTCTTAGGGTTTATGGTAACCCACTAAGGAATCAAAGCCAATCCTGAGAAAATTAAAGCACTAAGGGATATGGTGCCCCCGAAGAATATCAAGGAAGTCCAGAGACTAAACGGAAGGATTACAACACTGTCTCATTTCCTGGCCCCGTCAGGAGACAAATTTCTGCCCTTCTTTAAGATACTCAGAGGTGCTCGTAGCTCAGGATTTTAATGGACCGATGAATGCCAAGAAGCCTTCGAACAACTAAGACAATATTTGGCATCTCCGCCACTACTTTCCAAACCAATGCCTGGAGAAAAATTATATTTGTATTTGGTTGTTTCTGCCCACGTAATTAGTTCGGTCTTGGTTCGAGAAGAAAATGTTGTACAACATCCCATCTATTATGTTAGTAAAATTTTATTTGAAATAGAAAGATGTTATCCCCTAGTTGATAAAATAGCTTTGGCGTTAGTTTACTCCGCTAGAAAACTACGCCCTTACTTTCAAGCACATACAATTGGAGTTTACACAAATTTACCACTGAGAAGTATCCTATAAAAGCCAGAAGCGTCTGACAGACTCATCAAGTGGTCTGTAGAACTTGGAGAGTTCGACATCAACTACTTGCCTAGGCCTAACATCAAATCTCAGGTATTGGCAGATTTTGTTGTTGAATGCACCATCCCTATATCTGATGTGGCGTCGAGTATTTCTCCTTCTCCCCCGTGCTGGATGTTGTATGCTGATGGAGCATTAGGAAGTTCTGGTGCTGAGGCCAAAATTATATTGATCTCTCCACAGCAAGTCACCTTGGAGTATGGGGTGCGACTTAAATTCCCTGCAACAAACAATGCAGTAGAATATGAAGCCCTTATCACCGGACTGAGGCTAGCAATCGACTGTGAGGTACAGAACTTGGTGGTCCACACTGATTCATAATTAGTTGCCTCTTAGGTGGAGGGGAAATTTGACATCCACAACCTGTAACTGGCCCAGTACTGCAACATCATCAAATCGCTCTTAACCCATATAAAAGAGTATCACATCATCCATATTCTCCGAGAGCAAAATGTATGAGCAGATGCTCTTTTTAAACTTGCTATAGCAACCACTGGAGATGTCTACTAGAGAAAGTGCATCGAGGAGATCCACTTTCCAAGTATCCAAGATCTGTGGGTCATACAGTCAATCAATGAATCAAAAGAGGCTTCTTGGATCGATCCCATCTTATCTTTCTTATAAGATGAAGTACTACCTGAAGACCCCATAGCTACAACACGACTTTGTAGACAGTATCAAATTTTACTATTATTGGTGGCGGGTTGTACAAATAATCCTTCACCGGACCATACCTTAAGTGTTTCCCACCTTTAGAAGCCGATTACGCACTCTGAGAAGTTCATTCAGGAGTATGTGGGAATATCTGGGAGGAAAAGCATTAGCCTACAAGATCTTGAGACAGGGATTCTATTGGCCTACAATTAAATAGGACGCACTTAAATTTATTCAAAAGTGTGAAAATTGTCAATTGCATTCCAATCTCACCCATACACTCGCTCTAGAGCTTGCATCACTTCAAAGCCCTTGGCCTTTTACCCAGTGGGGAATTGATATAATGGGACCTTTTTCTATAGCCACTGGACAGCGAAAGTTCATCATCCTTGCTGTAGATTATTTCACCAAATGGGTGGAGGCAGAACCTCTGGCAAAGATTACTGAAGCCAATGCCAAACAGTTCCTGTGGAAGAATATAATTTGTCGCTTTGACATTCCTGTAAGGATCATCACTAACAATGGGACACAATTTACTGGGAAGATCTTTACATCTTTTTGTAAGGATTTTTATATTCAACTAGTCCACACAACTGTCGTCCATCCTCTAGTAAATGGGCAAACAGAGGTGACGAACCAGACAATTCTGAAAGGATTGAAGACACGCTTAGGGAAAGCTAGGGGGCAGTGGGCTGAAGAACTCCTAAATGTCCTCTAGGCTTATCGGACCACCGCTAGAACTCCTACAGGAGAAACCCCGTATAATCTCTGTTTTGGTACGGAAGCAGTCATACCACTGGATATTGGAGTCCCAAGAAATAAAATTCAGACTTTTGACTTGAGTAACAATAAGGAGAAGCTCAGAAATAACTTGGATCTCCTCCCAGAAGTAAGAGATATAGCCTCACTCAAGACTGTCGCATACCATCAAAGGGTTGCCCGTCACTATAACCAGAGGGTCAAACCTCGATGTATCTCAATGGGGGATTTGGTTCTACGCAGCATCGAGGTGGCTGGAAAGGGCACTCAGTGTAACAAGTTATCTCCCCTCTGGGAGGGTCTTTATTTGGTGGTAGCTATGGTCAAGCCTGGGACCTTCAAATTGAAGGATGCTAAGGGAAAGATGCTCCCTCAAACTTAGAATATTGGCAACCTTCACAAGTATTATCTGTAGGTGTTGATAGTAACATTTGTCGTGTGTTATGTATATCTTCATACGTATCCCCTTAGTATTGTTATGCTGACCTCACATACATCCCTCCTAGGTTGATTGTAGTAAAACTCTTTTAGCCCACGTATCCCTAAGTTATACTAGGGAACTATTATACTATCTTATATTACAGTAATGTGATGTTCACTTGTTGTGATGTTATCTCCTTCTGTAAAGGATAAAAATCAACCGAGAATTTAACCTCTTTATCCATGATTTAAGAAATACACAATCTATATTGTATCTCAATCACTGGATGACTAATCCCAGGGGGATTTGATCTGACCTCTTCCATATAGATTAATGTCATCAAGCAAAGGCTTTGACTAATAACCTCAGATAAGTTGAACATCCTAGGAGGATGTCTTGGATATCAAAATCATTTGATAATTAATCCCAAGGGGATTTGAGCAGACCTCTTCCAAACAGGTTTATGTCACCATGCAAATGCTTTCACTAACAACCTCGAGTAGGTTAAAACCTTTAAAAAAGATCTCTCTCACATTCGCTCAAGTCAAAAGAGCTTACTAAAATATTTTCATCCAAACTAAAATAAAACTGAGTAAATTTCATTTGCATGCGAGAAGTGAAAGAACATAAAAAACTTCTTTATAGATCATTGAACATTGAGTACATCATATGCAAGCATCAACACCAAACACGCATATAATCACTAAAAAGAAAACAAAGTGATACAAACAACATCAAAGCAATCCTACAGGATCTCAATATCCTCCTCCTCCTCCTCAAGGGCAAAGATCTTCTATAACTCACTCTCTACCTCGTCACCGCCAGAATCTGAAGAAGGGTCACTAGAAGCTTGGCTAGGTGTCAACCCCTCAATCTCTGCTCCAGTCTTGCATTGCACTGCACGCACACCCTTCATAAAACCTCTAATGAAGCCCTCCTCCATGCAATCTGCTTCCAAAGTCTTTACCTCCACATCATAGATATGGTTGCGAGCTCCATGAATTTGATCATCGATAAGTATATTGAAGGTAAAAGATTTTTTGAATTCTTCTATGATTGTAGACGGTAACTGCTGGGCTTCATTCTCTAACAACATACTCTGGAGCCTCTTGTTCTCAGCTTCAAGGATCTACTGATCTTTCATCTGTTGATGGATTGTCGCTTGCGCATCCACTAACTCAATATGTAGATGATCCATCTGTTGATTCTACAAGGAGGCTGAAGTCATCATATTAGTTAGCTCTATTTTACACTCTGCTAGCTGCTCCTCCATCGCCTTCATCTCCTTCATTTTACCATCATATTTCTTCTTGTATTCTCCCTGAAGGTATTTGACCTTCACAAATTTGTTGTTCTAATCATTCAAGATCTTGGTCATCTCAAGCTTGAAATCAGTATGCCGCTCCAACTATAGCAATAGAAATAAAAATGTATAAGAGAAATATCCTTTGAAAAATAAAAAAAAGGAAATAAGAAAAGGTGAACTCACCAACTCCTCAGCCTGTCGACAGCCAACACACTGATGTTTCAAAACATATTCTAGAATATATGACTTGGATGGGGAGATATGAAGACCTTAGCTAGTGACGCCAAAATTTCATCTGACTTCTTCTGTTTTGATGCCTGCAGATCACCCTCACTCCCTGGTCATTTCGAAGGAACTTTTGAAGGCTGGGGGACTGCTTTCAAACTTTTTGAAGACTTCTTTAGCATTTACGCATGTGATCTTCCTGCTTGAGTAGACAATCCCACTTTGAACAAGTATTCTTCGTTTATATTTCTGCTCAAATAATGCACCTCATAATGTAGGGCGTCAATATTAGGAAGCTTGAGAATCTTCAATAAATCTTCTGCCCCAAAATGAAGAGGGACGGGTAACTCCTTCAACTTTTCCCATTTTTCTTGAAGATTCTAGTCATTTTGCACAAAAAAGAAGTCGCTAATCCAACCTTTTAACAGATCTCGAGTATGAATATCCAACCACTTGGATCACAAAGAGACATGACCCTAAGTATCACCGATAAGATGACCCATCTGAGAAAGGTACTCTGGAGATAACAACGCTCCACGATCTTTGAAAAGAACAATCAGTCCCATTACAATCGACATGGCTCTATAAGAAAATTGGGACAAAGTCACTCCACATGTCATCAAAATGTCAATTAACTTCGGAGGAGGCAGAAATCGTAGTCCCGCCCACAAACGGAATTCATATACTGTCACAAATCTTAGGGGAGGAGAACGAGCGCGATCAAACTTTGTTGGCACCTTCATCACCATATCATTAGAAAAATAAAACTTTTTTATAAAATCAATAAAAGAATCGCCTATGGTGGATACGACATCATTAGCTCTGATCGCTTTTTGAGTCTTCTTCAAACTCTCAGATCGGACGGCAGGGCAATCTCCTTTGGCTGGGGGGATTTTGGTGGAAGCAGGGTCGCCCATTTTTCTACACTAAAGAGGGGCACTAATTTTATGTAGGGAAAGTCACTTACAAAAATAGTGGAATGCCTCTAGAGTAAGAAAAAATGGGGAAGGAAGAAAGGAAAAATTCTAACTTCTACACAAGGAGAGGGGCACTGATTTTGTAGGGAAAGTCACCTACTAAAAGCAGTGGAATGCCTTAACTATAAGAAAGCCAGAGGGAGAAGGAGAAGTGGTGCATTTTTTCCCCTACCCCCAGGGGGGTATTTATAGAATAAAAAGAGGGGGAATTCATTTGAAAATGGAGGGAAATTATTTAAAAATTAGAGGGAGAAGGCTTCTAGAAGCTTTTTCAAAATTTTCTAAATTTGTTTGAATTTTTTGGGTCAAAAACACTATTTCAGAATTAAATAAAAAAAAAGTGGGCCCCACGTTTAAAAAAAAACAAAAAACATATAAGGGACGGCTGTGGCTGCAGCCCCCGCCCCTCCAAAAAAAAAATGAGTGGGGCCCACTTTAAAAAAAGGCAACTGCAGCAATTGCCGCGCCCCCCTTCACCTGCGTGTCAACGTCGGCTGGCAGGTTCGGCCGCCTGCGCGTGTTCAGGCTCTGATTTCGGGCTCGGACAGTCCAAATCAGATGTTTTTGGGGTCCCCTGACACATTTTTCGACATTCCGGACTCAATTTTGGCACTTTCGGAGCTCAACGAGGCCTCTATGATTGAGTTTCAACAAACTTATATCTTTTAGAACATAATTTTTTGTGATTCGACCAATGTAAAATGTTGGAACAAGTATTTTCAGACTCCTGGAGGGGGGCAACTGATATATCATCAGAAAATTATCTTGTTCGGGCACGAATCTCAAGGCAAAAATCATGTTGGAAACTTCAAAATTAATTCAGAGACCATCTGAACTCTGATTTCAGTAAACTTATAGTCGAACTGAACGTCTCAGAAATACAAACCTAACGACGCCAAATTGAACTCAATCCAACCCCAAATGAGTCCAAATCAAAGACCTAAAGCACGTTCGAAAGGTTTAATCCATAATTCAGATTAACCAATAGTTTCCAAACATGACATGCTTATAGTCAAATCGAGTGGCTCGACAAGAAGAATCTAATGAGCCCAAGATCACCGAATTCTGATATCATTAAGGCCTTTAGATGCATGATAAATGGTCCATGATCAAGGGATTCTTCTTCAGCCGTCCATCCAAACCACTCCACATTTGCCATTGCTCCTCCTATTTACGTGTCATGCCATCCTCCAAAAACTATAAATAGCCTCTCATTTCTCTTAAGAGGGGACCCAAGCAAGAAGAAGAAGAAAGGAGAAGAAGAGAAGAGAAGGAAGAGACTCTTCCTCGACCACCGCCGGACTTTCACCAGGCGGTCAACCTGACGCCGGAGTTCCGTCGGACCACCACCTGACGCCGGAGTTTCACGAGACCACCACCTGACACTGGAGTTCCACTGGACCACCAGTTGACGCCGGAGTTCCGCTAGACCACCACCTGACTCCGGAGTTCCGCCAGACCACCATCTGATGCCGGAGTTTTGCCGGACTACCACCTGTCGCCGGAGTTTCGCCGGACCACCACCTGGCGTCAGAGTTCAGTAGGACCACCAATCGACGCCGATGTTTCGTTGGACCGCCACTTGACGCTGGAGTTACACCCGACTACTCAACGTTGCTGGATTTTTACCCTCTACATTTAACTTCAACACCAAGAGTTGATAATGGTAATCTGATCGTCCTCAACTTCAAGGATGAGTTAACTATTTGTAACCAAAGCAAACACTAGTGGAATCCTTTCAACTAGGCGTGGCCCCATTTTTTTTCCTTCCAGGGTTTTCCACGTAAAAATCATGGTGTTGCATTTTCTTCTGTTTGTGTACTAGATATTCGTACAACGTTGAGACGAAAATTTTCTAACTCTATCGCCGTGTATATTCTAGCCCGCAACAAAGCTCTATGTCTACCATACCTAAAATAAATACAAACATCCATATTGGATTGGAGTAAAATTTCCATGGAAATTTTATAGAAGTATATTATAACTATATAAAAAATTATAAAGATACAAATCAATAAACTTTCTTTCCATTGGCATTAAAAATACTAAAAAAATTACTCATCTAATCCCTCAAAGGATTTTTATAGCGATAATGTATGAAGCAATGTCCCCAGCCTCTTAAAGGAGTATTTATAGCTTGGATCACTACCAATCGACCATTTCTCTTGGATTATTACCATTGCCATCAAATTTTTATCATATTGCCACTACCTAATCTCCATCACCAGACCACTGTTAATCGACTACCATAATTAGTTAGATATTACTAGACCTAAATAAAAAAAATAGATATTACTTGACCTGATAACCTCCACTATCAAATCATTGATGTATAACCTTCATCATCGAATTATTACTATCTGATCTATATTATGAGACCATTATTGCATGAGTACTATTATTAGACCACTATTGTATGACCACCACAATTAGATTATCATTGTCTGACCTCCATCGTTGGACACACAACCTATCAATCACCATCAATAAATAGTTACCGCCCTATTGCCACTATCAGATCATCACTACACAATCACAAGTATGTTGATGCCACTTGATCATCATTGTTGCACTATCATTATGCAGTTATTGTTGAATAGTATTATTATACTACCATAACCTAACAATCATTATTGAGCCATCATCCAACTATCATTGCCATTGCATCATCATCCAATCTAAGTTATTAGACCTTATTACCTGATCGACCACCATTTATAGGCCATCACCGGATCACTGCTTAATAGAGGTGTCAAAATAGGTCAATGTGTTGGGTTTAAATCTAACTTGAATCTTATCGACCAGGACCCAATCTGTTTAATAAACAGGTCAAAAATACAGACTAGAACCAAAATAACTAGTAACCCAAATGACCCGAACTTGACCAGATAACCCTTTTTTATTTTAATTTTTTTTTTACTTTTTAACAATATATTTTAGATTACTTAATAAAAAAATAAGAAAATCATACTAACAAATTAAAAAAAAGAAAAAAATCATTTAAATAGGTCATTTTGAGTTAAAATTGGGTTAGTGGGTCAACCCAAACCTGACCCGTTTAATAAACAGGGCAATTTTTTTGACCATAAATGGGCAAACCCGAACCCAAATTTTTTGGGTCGAGTTTGGGCTAGGTTGACGGGTTAGGTCATTTTTTGACACCTCTACTGCATAATCATTATCAATTTTGTAGCCCACCACTACCACCAATATTAATGTTCGTCGACAACAAAAACACAAACTCCCACTAACTTTGTCACATGACATCACCATGAATGTAAATATTCACAATTGATTTAAGGTCAATGCATGCCATCCACACCAACATTGATGCTCATCATCTTCATCACCCATTGTCACCGCCAGCATCAATGTACATTCATCTATAAGGTTGATGCACACCATTAATACTAATACGAATACTTGTTGACTTTATTTCCCACCATCACCAACAATATTGAAGCATGACATCATTTAAAGGTTGGTGCATAATGTCAAAATTAACATCAATGCTTGCCACCTTTGTTGCCCACTATTATTACCATCATTGATGCATGTCATTGCCTATAAGGCTGATGCATATCATTGACATCAACATAAACACATGCTAACTTTATCACCCATTATCATCACCATTATCATTGCATGCCATCTTCTATAAGACTAATGCATATTATCAACACCAACATTTATATCTACCAACTTAGCCATTAGTTATTGCCATAAATGTTAATGCATCATATGGCATATAAGGCTAAGCACTCTATCAACACCAACTCCAATTCTCATTATGAAGACCAATTTAAAAATAGGACTTATTAGTTTTTAATCTTAATTACTTAAAAGGATAATAACTAAACAAGTCACTAATAATCTCTCCATTGTAGGTAGATTCAATGCCTCATAGCCCCTCCAATTTTTACTATGGAATTCATTCTCTACAGTTGATGTCTAGTATATTCTATTAATACCTTCTCCAATTATAATATGGAGTGTCATTTATAACTAATATCATATACTTGTGGGATCATTTCAATTGGGTCAAGCCCCTTATTTTTTCTCTTTTTGAGTTTTTCTTATAAAAATACAGTATCTTTTAAAAACTTATTCTGCATATTTATCTGTTGAATCTTCATGAGAAGATAAAATAGTAAATTCTCTATCTTCATAAGTTATTTAGCACACAACAATCATAATTACATAATATAATTTGACTACTTGAAAGTAATTATAGGGAACTTTTTTTTTGTTCAATTGAATGTAAAATTTACAATGTTTACCCTATAGAAAAGCTAGTCATCATCGCTTCGTTTACTCTGTAATTAAAATATTTCAATTAAACATCCCCAAAATATATTTTAAAATCTCTAAAATTTTAATTGGTGCCACTCTTCTTCTCAACAAAAAATTAATCGACACAAATACTTTTTAACATACATCAAACAACCCTAATTAAATTTTATTATACATTAAGTTCTAATGAGCACTGTACAAGTGGTTATCAGATCCTGGCTCTCTGGTTTTCTGGGCAATTTCGTGGCGAACTTAGGGTTCTCTCTTCCTCGCGCCTCCGCTCCGCTCCTGGCTTCATTTCTCTGGTTTTTTCGTGATTTTTGTGCTTTCCCTATGGTTTATTTTCTTTGTGGTTTTTTTGGTGCTATGTTTTGAGGTTTTTCGAAGGGTTTTTCGTGGAGGGAGATGACATCCCTGACATCATCCATCTCGGCTATTTCTTCATTCCCAGTCGGTAAGACACATTCTTTTAAGGATGTATTGGCGGGTTCTACTTCATCTTCTGTTAGGGTCCAATTTGTGCACACTTCTTTCAAGGGTTGCCCTACCCTAATGTTTGATGACTCGGTTGTTTCGTAGCTAGCTGCGCCATTTGCTTTCACCTTGGTTGTTAAATTTGTTCTTCATCATCCTAATCTTGACGTGATCCGTAAGTTTTTTGTAAGCCTTAAACTTTTTGGTTCCTTCCATATTGGTTTGTTGGATCCGCACCATATTGCTATTCAGCTTTTCAACGATTTGGATTATAGTCACATTTTGTCTAGGAGATCGTATTATATTCAAGCAGGTCAAATGAGATTACTCAAATGGACACCAAATTTTGATGTTCGTGAGGAATCCCCTATTGCGCCTGTGTGGCTCTCTTTCCCGAACTTACATCTTCATTTCTTTAACTCTCAAATTCTATTTGGTTTGGCCTTGGTTTTTGGTAGACCCCTACAAATCGACCAAGCTACTGCCTCTTTATCTCGACCTTCTATGGCTCGGGTTTTAGTTGAATTGGTTCTTTCTAAGAAACATCTAAATGAAATTTGGCTTGGTTTGGAATTAAATGGCTATTTTTAAAAAGTGGAAATTGAGAATCTTCCTATTTTTTGTTCTCATTGTAAGATACATCGTCATGGGGTTAATGAATATTTTTTATTGCATCCTCATCTTCATAAGGAAAGAGCCCCATCTAAAGTTTTACAAGAAAATAATAATCCTTTGGGTGATCAGGAAAATGTGGCTCAATTGGGGGAGGGAAAATTTTCTATTATGCAGGATATCGTGGAGAATAATACTGATCTTGTGATTGAGGGCGTTGCCTTTATGGATCAGGAGGTGAATGACAAAGCTATTCAATCTACTTGAATTCAACAGGAAGTTTCTAATCTTGATCCTGAACATAATGTGGGGCAAGATGTTAATGAGCAAAGGATGGATAGTATTATTAATCCTAACATTATTTCCTCTTCTGAAAATATTATCTATGTTTCTAACAATAAATTGACTAATATGGATTCTACTATGGTTCCTAATATCTCTACTAATTTGATTTTTAACTCCTTTATTAATCCTATTCAGGAGAAGGATCAAGAGGACATAGTGGATGGTGGTGTTGACAAAGGGAAATCGGTTGTGATGGACGGTTGTCCCTTAGAGCAGGAATATTGGCAGGAAGATTTGATTGATGATAGTAAGATTCATTCTAAATCGCTCTCTAATAGTGAGGCTTTTACTTATTCTAAAGATATGGATATTATGGCTAAATGCTTTGCTAAAGATGACAATGATACTAGCTTCATTAAGTTTCATGGTAAGAGAGGAAGAAAAAATAGAATATCAATTTACAACCGTCTCAAACTACCCACTCACATACTCCTCATTAATTTTGCTTTATGTTTAATTGAATTATTTAAAATGTTAGGGGTATTGGGTGTCCCTCATCTCGTTCAAGAGCTAAATACTTGTGTCGTGTTCATAATGTTTCTTTGCTTGTTTTGCTTGGCCTTTTATCTCTTCTAATAAGCTTATTAATACTGCTCATTTTTTGGGTTTTAAGTATGCTGCTGTGAATGTGGCTAATAAAATTTGGGTGTTATGGAAGGATCCGATTCAAATTGAAGTTATTGGTGACTTTACTCAAGTGTTGCATTGTAAGGTAGAGGTTTTTAATTTCATGTGTTGTGCTTCTTTTGTGTATGCTACTTCTTCTCGTTATATTAGGAAAATCATTTGGGATTAGCGCATTAATTTTTATAGTATTTGTGCCTTTTCCTGGCTTGTTGGTGGTGATTTCAATGCTATTACTAATCCCTCTAAGAGGATTGGAGGCTCTTCTCCTTCTTATCCGTCCATGGAGGATTTTAGTAACATGATATTGGATTGCAATTTAATTGATATTGGTTTTGCGGGTAACAAATTCACTTAGAATAGGGGTCACTTATGGCAACGTTTAGATCGTGTGCTCTTTAATGATTCTTGGATTAATTCTTTTAATGCTATCACTGTTGAACATCTTAGTAGGACTTTATCTGATCTTTCCCCTTTGTTAATTAGTATGGATTTTAGACATTTTAATGGCCCTTCCCAATTCAAATTTCAAAATATGTGGCTTCTTCATGATTCTTTTTTAGATGTGGTTCATAATAATTGGCATGCCCCTTTACATCCGGATAACTCTATTTTTGGCATAAGGAGACTGTGGTTTAAGCTTAAAAGGCTTAAGCAGGTATTGAATTAGTGGAATCATCATGTTTTTAAGAATCTATTTATTAATATTTTGGATGCTGAGCAGCAAGTTAATATTCTTGATTCTAATTGTCAAGTTGATCCTTCTGATGATAATTTATTGCTTTTAAGTAATGCTAAGGATTGTCTTTTTAAACTCCAAGCGCAAGAGGAGGTTTTTTGGAAACAAAAAGCTACTGCTAAGCATATGGTTGAAGGTGACAATAACACTAAATATTTTCATGCCTTAGTCAAGCGAAAAAGGGCCAAAATTTGCATTAATAAATTCTTCGGGAAGATGGTACTTTTTCTTAAAATTATGTGGAAATTGCTAAGCTTGCGGTTGAGCATTTTCAAAATCATCTTAATAAATATTTTACTTCCATTCATATTAATAACTCTACTTTTATGCCTAATCTTATTCATCAAGAGGAGAATGACAATCTTTCTAAACCTCCTTCCCTGGAGGAAGTTAAAGAGATTCTTTTTAGTATGAATAGTGATTCTATGGCTGGGCCTGATGGTTTTACTACTCAGTTTTTTCAAAAATCATGGCACATTATTTACAATGACCTTTTTTCTATGGTTTTGGATTTCTTTGTGGGTAACTGTATCCCTAAGTTTTTTTTCTCTACTTCTATTGTGCTTATTCCTAAAAACATTTCTATTAGCTCTTGGAATGATTTTAGACCTATTAGCCTTTATACTTTCTTTAACAAGTTGATTTCTAAAATTATCATGAATCATTTAACTCATATTTTACTTAGAATTATTTCTCTCTTTCAAATGGGCTTTATGAAAGGGAGGGCTTCACTAACAATATTTTGTTGGCTCAAGAATTTTGCCAAGATCTGGATGTTAGAGTGAGAGGGGGTAACTTAATTTTGAAGTTGGATATTTCCAAGGCTTATGAAAATATTGATTGAAACTCTATTTATAATATTTTGCATCTCTTTGGTTTCAATTCGATTTTTATTAAGCTTATTAGGAATTGAATTGAGAATGTTTATTTTTCCATTATTTTTAATGGGTCTACTAATGGGGTTTTCAAATCTTCTCATGGTTTAAGATAGGGTGACCCTATTTCCTCAGCTCAGTTCATTATTACTATTGATTTTTTATCTAGAGGTCTTACCAATCTCTTTGAGAATACTCCCAGTCTTTATTTCAGAATGTTGGGCGGTTTTCCTATTTCTCATCTTTATTTTGCTTACGATTTTATTATTTTTACGAATACTTCTATCAACAGGATTCATAAACTTATGTATTTTTTTTGAGCAATTTGAGATGGTTAGTGGTTTATCTCTTAATAAAAATAAATGTTGTTTTGTTACTTCCAAGAGAATCACTAATGATCATATTGTGGCTATTAAAGATGTTACTGGTTTTATGCATGGCTAACTTCCCATGAAATATCTTGGGGTTCTCCTCTTTAAAAGTCGTAAGAAATCTTTTCTTTTTGATGATCTTATTATCTCTTTTCAAAATAAATTTTTATCATGAGATTCCAACTTTCTGAGCTTTGGTGGTAGATTAACTCTTGTTCAAAGTGTTCTATTCTCTTTGCCGGTTTATATCTTTCAAACTCTATTTCCGACTAAAGAGGTTTGTAATAGAGTGCATAGGCTTATTAATAAATTTTTTTTGGAAAGGTACTTTCTACAATTCTAAAATTTCCTGGGCTTCTTGGGAAAGATGTCGTGGTGTTCTGGTTGAAGGTGGTTTAGGTTGTAAAAGTATGAATGCCTTAGCTCATGCCTTTTCTTTTAAGCTTTGGTCAAATTTTCGTGCTAAAGTTAGTCTTTGGGCTAACTTTATGTCTGCTAAATATTGTGTTGGTAAATATCCTTCTACTTGTGTTTTTAATCAAGGTGATTCTTTGGTGTGGAAGAGACTTTGTAAGGTTAAATGGTCTGTTGAGCCTTTCATTTCTTGGGGGCTTGGTGAGGGTAATATTTTTTTTTGGCAGGATCGCTGGTTGGATAATCAGTCTCTTGATTCCATTATGAATACTTCTTCTATTTCGGCTATTAAGGTTAATTCTTTAATTTCTGATAATTATTGGGATTATGATAAGCTCTCTAATGTCATCCTGGATTTCATTATTCATCAAATTTTGAACCTTCCTATCAATACTTCTTCTAATGATATTATCTTATGTGATTTGTCTAAAGATGGTTTCTTTCATTTGAAAAATGCTTAGCATGCTTTTCGGCCTAAAAACATTATAATAATATTTTTTCTATGATATGGTATAAGAGTATTCCTTCTACTGTGGTTGTCTTTATCTGGAGAACTTTGCATAAATTTATTCCCACTTATGATAATCTTATTAATAGAGGTTTTATTTTGTCTTCCAAATGCCAATGTTGTTATCATTTGGAGAATATGCATCATGTTTTTATTTCTGGCCCTATTGCTGTTAAAACTTGGATTTATTTTGATGACATGTTTCAATTAAATTACTTTAATGCTCATTTATCCCTGAAATCTATACTTAATGCTTGGTTCATTAAGAGTAAAGGGCACATTAGAAATGTCATTCCTTCTCTCATTCTTTAGTATTTATAGTTAGAAAGGAATATTTTCTTTTTAATGGTATTCGTATGAATCATCTTAAGGTTATCCAGAATGTTAAAGATAAGATTTTGGCCTTATATTTTGTTAACCTGATTTCTATCAAGAATTTCAAGAATTATACTTTTGTGGGTTCTGCTTTAGGCATTAATTGGGAGGATGGTCATATTGCTAAAGACTCTAGAAGTATTTATTGGATCAAGCCTCCAATTAATTTCTATAAGTTGAACGTGGATGGTGTTTTGTAGTGACTCCACAGTGGGTTGTGGTGGAATTATCAGGAATAATGATGGTAATCTTATTATAGCTTTTGCTGGTCCTCTTCAGAATGGGGATGTTTTCCATGCTACTACTTTGGCTATCCTCTATGGCTTAAGTTTATGTATTTCTCTTAACTTAACTCATGTGCTTATTGAAGTTAATTCTAATTACAATTTCCAATTCTTAAACTCTGGTGATGATATGGGTTAGAGTTCTGATCTTTTTTATATGGCTAGGGAGATTAAGAATCTTTTAATTTTTTTTTTTGAATTATTCGTTCTGTCATATTTGCAATGAGGGTAATGGTTGTGCTTTTTGGCTTGCTGATTGGGGGTGTGGTCTTGAGGATTTTAAAGATTTGATTGGAACCAACCTTCCGAGGTTTCTAAAAGGGATTATTAATCTTGATCATTTTGGTGTTCCCTATGTTAGTTTTTAGGGGGTTTTGTTGGCCCTACCTGTGGTTCTGGGCCTCGGTGGTTGGTTTTGCTCTGTCTCGTGCCTTTGTTGGATTTGCCTGGTTAGGCTGGAGCAGTAGTGGTTTTGTCTTTTCTATGTTGGTTTTGATTTCAGTTCTCACTGTTGGTTGGGTGGTTTGTTGATTATTGGTTGGAGCTCTTTCCTCCAGGTTGATGTTTCTTACCTGGGGTTATTGCTGCTGTTTCCTGTCTAGGTTTTGGTGCCTTCCTGTTTTGTTGGCTGGTGTTATTTTTGTTGCTTCTGTAGTGGGGGTTTTTTCTTTGTTTACATGTTAGGGTAGGTGATGGCCTGTTTGATTTTTCTTTGGGAGTTTTTGGGTTCCTGTAGGTGGTTTTGCTCTCGGGTTGTTCTCTTCTTGGGGCGTTCTGTCTGTTTGCTCTGCTGGTTTATATTTCTGGTGGGCTGGTTGTTGGAATTTGCCTTGCTACCTTTGTGCCTGGTAGGGCCAATTCGTGCTGGGGTGTATTATGCTCTTGTTGGTCTTTGGTGCTTGCTCATTATGTTCAGAGGTGATAGTCTTCGTATTGTTCCTCGGCTTGGCTTATATTCTGATCACCGATTGGTTTATTATGATGATGGGATTCAGTATTTGGTCCTTTTTATTCTTGTTATTCTTATATATAATCCTTTTATATATTTCTGTTATGTCCTTTATGCCTATCAGATGTTTTGCAGGAATTTTTTGGCCCTGATGATTGAAGATGTGGATCTGAGGATGGCTGGCTGGAGCTGTTTGAAGTTTTTTGGTTTGCTCCTTTTTTGGGTGCATGTGCTTGAGCACCGTAGAATGTACCTATATAATTTTGTATTGTTCTATAGTGGGGACTCGAGCTTATAGGATTTTTCTTTCTTTTTATGATTGTAGCTCTTATGAGCAGTAGAAAGTTTGAGGTCCCCTTAAGAATTATGTACCATTTTATTTAATCAACACGCAGACCCCGCTGTGGGTTTTTCTCAGAAAAAAAAAAAATTTCTAATGAGCACTGTAAAAATGTTTTATCGCCCATGGTGTCGGTAACCTCGCGGCTTCCAATGTCCAACAGCTTTCTGCGAAACGCTTGCCGGTCTTCGTATTAGCTTCCGCAGCCATTAATGAAGAAACCCATAGTCGACGCAACTTCAAATTAAATTAAAAAAACGTGTCCTTTTTCATGACAATTCCAATTCATCGCAACCTCCATCCCCAATTCCTATATAAACCCAACACTTAGGGTTTCAAATATCAACTTTTACTGCTCTCGAATGCATCTGACATTTCTCAGATCCAATACGTGCTATGTCTAACATCCCCATCCCAATCTGCAATTCTTCTCTCTCTCTATTCCGCCTCATCATCTCCAGCTCCGATCCTTGGCCTTTCTCTCTCTAATCATCAATTTCATCTCTTCTTCTCTTCAAAGATCCCACCTTTCTGAAACCAGTGGCAACGATGAAGAAAGGATGCATGGCGATTAGGGTTGGGTGCGAGGGGGAAGAGAAGCAGCGATTTGTCGTTCCGGTGGAGTACGTTAACCATCCCCTGTTCGTAGGGCTTCTCAAAGAGGCGGAGAAGGAATACGGGTTCGAGCAGAAGGGGCCGATCGCGATCCCGTGCCACGTGGAGGAGTTCCAACAGGTGAGAGGGATAATAGACCGCGACGGCGCCGGCCATGGTCATGGCCACCACCATCATGCTCTGCATATACCGAACTGCTTCAAAGCTTGATGCAAACCCTAACCCTAGATGGGAGGTTCTTTTTCTCCTGTAAAATTGTTTCTTTTTTGGTTCTTGTAATCTTTTTATAGATTTTTTTTTTTTTTTTGTTCCTTATTTGTGGCATAGGAACAAATTCCTATAAATTATATTTTAGGAATAAGAAAAAATATTTGAAAATATATAGAGATGAAGGGGTTATATGAATATTTTAGCTGTCAAAATGTTCCATAAAAGAATTTTGTCCCAATTGATTTTTTTGTTAATGTATGCATTTGCATGTCAAGTAACTTTGGGAAACAAAGCATCTTATGCAAGAAAATTTTTCTTGAACTTTGAGATCAAATAGCAATAATTATTTTGTATGATATTAAATTCAATTTCATATTATCAATTGTGATCTAAATTATAATAGTCATATGAGGATTGATTTCATCAATTTTTATTAAAATTTAATAATATTAAGAATATTATAAAAAATATTTATAAAGCTTTTCTATGAGATTTATGATCTGTTTGGGACAGCTTTATGGCTATTTTATTTTTCAGACAGTAACCATAATTCTGTTTGCATACTGTTCTTTTCTACTTTCTTACTTTTTTTTTTTCAGAAATTTCTATAGTAGAAAGTTGATTTATGCAACTATAATAGAAAAGTTATTTTCTCCACGACAATCTCACCAATCAACCTTATAAAATGATGCAGCCATCCCAAACAAATTCAGTCTACCTATGATTTTTTGAATCAAAATTATCCAATATGCATAAGTTATCACTCAAACATATAGTTTAGCTTCCAATCACTTGAAAATCTCTAAATTATCTTACATGCAATCCATATTTAAAAGATTTTTATCTTCTATTTGATATCATCTTAAAATATAATAATATATTATTGAATGTGCTCTACAATAAGAGAATTGTTTGTAAATTATATATATATTTAAATTTTTATGATAATATAACAATTTATTAAACATATCAAAAATATAAAATAAATCAAATCTTATATAAAAGCCCTTTTTAAAGACTAATTTAACTAATATATTTCACCAATTGAATCATTTGATATATAAAAATACCATCAATAATCCATATTTCTAATATCTATCCATTAAAATCTCTGCATTTAACGCTGCAATGAAAACCCATTGAGAATACTTTGATATATTAGATTGGTCATAAAAAAATTCTAAAATATTTTAAAAATAAGTGTTCAACATATCTTCAGGAATTCACTTAATCAAACTAATTAATAGGGGGATATTGACAGTGGCGGAGCCAAAAAATTTCGTAGAGGGGGCCTAATTTTTTTTTTTAATCCCCTCAATTTTTTTCATCCGGATTTGAGATTGGCATTGACAATTTTAAAATTTTTTATTTGAAGCATAAAGGCAATTATGACATTAAAAAAAAATTCAAAATCCTTAACTTAATTAAAAAAGAAATTTTGTCCTAAATATTCTGATGAATAAATTGTCAAACATAATGATGATAGGCAAAGTAATTGAAGTCATATATTTCTCAACCTAATTATTTTGTAAGAAATTAAGAATTGTAATAAAATTTTCTAATAAACACCTTAACAAACATCTCCTAGATGAAGTTGTCTCTGTGGCGTGCTAGGTCTCTGCCAGCAATGCTTGGCTTCTTCCTCTGCGAGCCGAGGGAAGTTCTTCTCCCCTTTCGTTTTTTTATTGCTGGATGGCGGTTTGTCGGCTGGCTGATCCTGGTTTCCTGGATGGATCGGCTAGGTCCCGCTCGTTTTTGGAAGCTTTAGCGGGGTCTTCCTTGGTAGATTTCCCGACCTTAAACGGTCTTCATTTCGTGGCGTTCCTGCTCTATTGGTTTCGGAAGAGGAGTTTTTTGCTCTTGTCGAACCCTTTAAATTTTCGCTTGTTGGTTTCTTCCCCTCGAGGCGGCCTCCTCTTGCTTTGATACAAAAATTTTTTTTCAACCTTTGGTTAAATGGTGTTTTCTTTGTTACCTTGGTTGATCAATCCCATGTCCTCATTAAGCTGAAGAATGATCTTGACTATAGTAGGGTTTTTTGTCATAGGTCTTATCTGGTTTTCAATTGCTTCATGAAGGTGTCTAAATGGTCTCCTTCAGATGACATTGGGGATGAGTCTCCCATTGTCCCGATCTGGATTTCATTCCCTAATTTGCATTCCCATTTTTTCTCACCTCGTATCTTGCATGGTTTGGGGCTTCTCTTTGGTAATCTGTTGAAGGTGGATAATGCCACTACATTGGGGTCTCGTCCGTCTGTAGCCCGTGTGCTGGTGGAAATTGATATTACGCAGAAATTTTCGGACAAAATTTGGATAGTTCCTAAGAAACTAGGTTATTTTCTACAAGTTACTATGGAGGATTTTCCTCTATTTTGTGCCAAATGTAAGCGTCTGGGACATTCGTTTAGTGATTGCCGGCCTCCTCTTGATGCTAGCATGGCTGTTGTTCCTTCTTTATCTAAACCTGATGTACGAGTTACTGATGATATAGATGATAATGTTCTTATCGATCTTAGGCCCAATTTAGTTTCGTTTCCTATTGTTTTATCGCCTGTGAATCCTATTAGTAACCATGAGAGTTGTATGGTTGTGTCTCCCATTTTTGTGCCCGTTAATTCTATTGGTGGTGACGTTATTGGTGATGTTGGAGTTGGTTTAATTCCTATTTTGGATGGCAAGGTTGTTTCCTTTCCGTCTTGCCCAATTCGTTCTCATGCTATCCCTGTTTCTGTTGTTGTGGCTTGTTCGGGTGGCCCACCGGTTTGTGGTGCCGATGTGGGTGAGGGTTCTCTGATTGTGGCTCCTGACAGTGCAGCTTTATTTGATAGTAATTGCGATGTTAATTTTAGAGCAAGTCCTACTCATACTGATGGTGTGAAGTTCTCTGATACAAATTATGTTTCTTTAGCTGATGGTGGTGATGAGTCCTTGGTTGACTTAGGGGAGGTTGTTGTGGTGCCTCTGGTGGATGTGTCTATTTCTGTTATCTCGAATGCTAATATGCTAGCCCATCTTGATAGGGACAGTGTTCGGTGGCAATGCGATTGGCTTCATGATGACTTATCGTTTGCTGGAGGGGAGAATACTTTTGAAAGTAATTTGGAAACTGGCTCGCTAGATAATTATGTTAGGCACCATAAAAGGAAATCTAAGAAGAAATGATTTTCTCTGTGGCTAGTTTCGTGGTTGTGGTTTTTGGTTTTTTTCGGTTTTGGCTATCGTGGTTATTTTGGATCAGGACTATGAGGTAGCAGTTTTACTGCTTGCACCTTGATGGCCAGGGTTTGGGCAAACTTGGTGGTCAGGTGTGTTTGGTGCTTGTTGGCTTCAATTTCGTAGATTATTTGATCTTCCCTGGATGGCCCCTCCCTGACAACTGGTGTTGGTCTGAGTCCGTTTGGATCCGATTTTGATTTTGTTTTGTTTCTATTTTGTTCTGTGTTTCCCTCATATTACTCTTAACCTATTACCTTTTTTTCTTCCCTGATTGTAACCCCCTTGATGTGGCCCTATTGTGGTCTTGCGGTGTATCTTTTGTTTTTAATTAATATTTTGTTTTGTTACAAAAAAAAATTGTAATAAAATTTTCTCAAATACCTAAAAGAAAAACTTGAGAAACAACTGTCAGCGATCTCATAGCAAGAGCTAGGGTGCAGGATGATTCCTCCTAGTCCTAAACACTTAAAAGATAAAAAGCACTTTAGTTATCTTGGCTGCCTTCAAGAGCAAACAAAAGAAAAAACCCTTATGTTGCTTTAGAGACATTTTTTGATTGTGTGACTAGTGATTGCCCAACAATGGTGGACAGCGAATAAAAATTGCAACTGAGCACGAGTGATGTAAATTAGCAAATGAATTTGTTTTAACCTAAACAGAAAACACAAGGCAAAAAAAAAAAAGAGACTTAAAATTGAAAATAGCAAAGGAAATCTAAATGCCGGATCTTACCTTTAGGGCTTCAAGGACTGATTGCTCACTGCCCGATCGAAGAAGGAAGAAGGGAACAAATGCACGGGTATGAGCTGACGGCCTGACACATTATTTCGAGACCCTCATGCGCGAAATTTGAAAGCTCTCACTGTTGGTTGGACGCACTTGTGGAAGTTGAAGGAAGAAGCGACGAGACGAGAGCTTCTACAGCCGAAGTATTAGAGCGAGCGAATGTCGAACCGGCCAAAACTCCGAACTGTGAGCGGGCATATATGATTTTTTTTTTGCTTTCGCGGAGGGGGCACGTGCCCCCGTGGGACCCCGCCTCCCTCCGCCATTGGATATTGAAAAACTTAGCACTCAAAAGCAATAATAGATACTATAATGAGAATAATAATATGTAATAAAAAATATAAAAAAGAGAATTATATTTATTTATATAATATTAAAATCTATTAGAGTTGTCTGTGTGGGATGACTGTAATTTTTATAAAGATGGTTATTAAGCTATTGTAAGAAAAATAACTTTTTAAAATTGCTGTAAAATCAACTTTTTAACATAAAAATTTCTTGAAAGCAATGAGAAAGCAGTAGCCAAACATAACTGTAGTTGTGGTTTGAAAAGTAAAGCGATAAAAAGTTGTGGCAAACATACCCTAAATCATATAAAATTATTACTAATATTAATTTATTTAAAATAAACACATTTAAATTACCGTGATTTTGATGTGATTTGTATATTAACATGACATAGTACACGTTAATATGAAATATAAGTAAATATAAAAATTTATATGCTAAATATATAAATACATAAAAATTTGTAGTATGTATGTAAACCCCCTTATAAGAAAATAGGAAACAAAGTGATATTTTTATTTATTTTAGAGAAGAATTCAACTTTGAAAGCTCTTACCAACTAATCTCGTACCTTAACAAAATTTTTTAGTTGATCCTATCTAACTTGTATTTTCTCTCTTTTCTCTCTTTTTATTCCTTTTAATCTCACTTTCTTTCATTAGCTACAAAAACCATCTCCGGCAACTTTCTCCCCTCCAATTAATGGCAGCTCTGTACTCCATCGACTTCTTATTGTTGACCACTTTAGGTTCTCAATTGACATGCTCGGTGATTTGTCACCAAACATCTCTTGAATCTAGAGATGTTCTTATTCTTTGATGGAATATCTTCATATAATTTTCATGAGATTTTATAAATGATGAGATGTTAACCCTATGATCCTATGATGCATTTGAGCATATTTTGATGAAAATAAATATATGGTTGAAGATACTAATACGTCTATGAAGGTTTTGAAAATCAGATCGATTGTAAAACTAAGCAAAGGTTCAGGGCTTAATGGGTCGAATCGGGATTGAATCGGATGATGTAATAAATATTAAAATTATTCTATAATACTTATATATGATTTACAAAGCTTGAAATTAAAAGCTTGAAATTAAAGTAAATTCTATAATACTTATATATGATTACTTTTTTTCATCCTTTATTCTATAATACTTATATATGATTTACAAAGCTTGAAATTAAAGTAAAATCAAATGAAGGTAGAGTTAGAGCTAGCCCATTTGAAGAGGTACAAAGGGGTAGTTAGACACATTCTAAAAAAGTGTAATGCTTTCAATGAAAAGGCTAGCCATAACTATTTAAAAATTGGTATTTTTTTTTTTATTTTTAACCACCAATTCTATTTAATTTCAATCTAACGTTCTCTCGTTATAATCCCTTCAGATGTCAAAAGCTAAAATTTAAAATTTTCTAAATTCAAATTTTTAAAAATTTGAGTTTCACATTTTCAAATATAATTACAACCACATATACAAATTATAAACATATGGTCAATATTTAATACTCATAAGAAACATAAATACTACATAAAGTCTTCATAGTCCCAATAAAAATATAAAAATTTAATAATAGTACTTATACAAATGATTTCTTACCCATCTTTCAAGTCTTCCAATGTTCTTATAGGATTTCCTCTGATACCAAAAATTACATGGTGCTACCAAGGGTTTTAACCCCCGGTGCTTTGTTATTTTGGCCTTGGGAGGGTTTCAAAATGTATTAGGGTTGATTCTTATGCCTTTGGAAGGATTTGAATATAGTGTTGTTCAATTTTCATGTAATGGAAGGGTGAAATGTGAGGATATTAGAATTATGACCAAATTTTGACAAGAGGGGTTTTAGATTTTAAGACCTCAAGTCGTGGGCATTTAAGGACTTAAAAGTACTTGGAGATAGAAGAGGATGTCTTACATATAATTTGGTGATTTACATAAAATTACAAGGTGTTTTAATTGGTCAAATGGAGGCTAGAATTCGATTGGGTTAGATTCAACTTAGTTATGACCTACAACATTATGAGGGATTTTGTGGGGAAGGGGAATGTTAGGAAATAACAATGGAAAGGTGTGGGGATGAATGCAACATATTATACAAAAAAAAAACTTTTAAAATAAAATAAAGATAGAAATTGCTACTCACCAAAGTAGCAAGGTTGAAGAAATTAACAAACCTTTTTGTGGGCTCCGAAAATTTGGCCCCGGCCTCCACCCGTATGCTTTTGGGGGTAGTTTTAATGGATTAAGTTTTGGGGTAAATTTTGAAAGGAAGATAAGTTTATAGATAAGACACTACCCAGAGATTTTGCCCTCATTTTGCAAGGACTTTATGATCTGAGTTCTGGTTTCTATAGGCGCAAGCCCCTATAGTTAATTACCCCTCCCGGTAATGAAAGATAACTTTTGATTAAGGCTAGTCAACAATCAGATACGTAGAGATACATGTTATCTGGCATATAGTAGTAGCACTTGTTTAGGTATTTGGAGGTTTGATATTTAGAATTGGAAATTTCACCATCTTACACTTAAAGTGGATGGTGAGGGAATGAATGATGGACCCGATCAAGATCCCATGGTTCCATCATCCTTGGCCATCGTGGTCCTTGGTCTACTTAGTTATAGGAGGTAGTCGACCCAACCTAATAGAAGGATCCTTATCAACAACCATGGGTTGCTTCGTCCAAGGGTACCTTGTAAACTTGGGGTGAGTATTTGCCAAAGGGGACAAATTTGAATCCACCTTAGCTAACATAGGGCATTGTGCCCTATTGATTATATCCTATTAATTCATATCTCAAGGATTTGATGCCACTAAGGAATGTATTGGTTCTAGCCATAACCGTTATCTTATGGTGCCATTTGGCGGCAAAATCACTCGGTTCAGAGGGCCCTAGGTCATAACCATTTATCCTGTGGTGCCATTTAGTAGTAAAATTGTCAGTTAGAGGACACATACCATTTCCTTACTAGTAGGAGATTATTTGAGAATGAATCCTAGTGATATTTATGACTAGACATTAGCTCTATGTGAGCTGAAGTAGTTTTCAATTTGTCCGCCTTAGTAAATGGTTCGGGAGAGTGGATGGATTTTGTGCTTTAAGTGTTCGATGATTATTTTCAATTTTAAATATTTTAGACTTGGATGATTTCAGAATTTTTAGATTTCGAACATTTGGGTGGAATTTTAAAAATGTAGAGTACTTGGCATTAACCACTCCGGTTGAGATCTACGTTCAACACGGCCATCATCAGGGTGTTTATTAGGTTATTTTCATTTGTGGATAGAACCTTGTTAACTCTATCGAATTATTGATAGAAGATTGGGGTTCACAGGTTTTGTGCCTTTATTAATAAATTCTCTTGATTATAAGCCTTGAAGGCCTAATATGAATATATTAAAATAAATTTCCTGGTTGACGTCGTGACCATATCTTTATTTAGTAGTTTGAGCCATGTCGACTCCTATCTATGCATGTAGAAGGATCGGGCTAGAATTCGAATTCACTTATTAACCCACGTAGCATCCCTAGATGTTATATGTGTTCCTACAACACGCTTGTCGGGGCCCATGTGGGTATTTGGGGGTATTTTATAATTATTTGTTAAACCTTGCCTACTCCTATTTACATACTTAGGAGGGTATGGTTCAAATTTATTGACACGCGCAATATCCCTAGACGTCATGTGTGTTCCTACAACATGCTCGTCAGGGCCCATGCAGGTGTTTATACATCCCCTCATGTGTACATATGTGCATACATATTATAGTGATGAGTGGGGAACTTTAAAATATTTTAGTTAATCAGTTGCACGGGCATTCAAATATGTGCAACGTTCTATTTGGGAACTTATAGACTCCTTCTGTCTGCTTATACGAGTGCTACAGATCCAGTGGCGTGTTATAGCAGTTGTGGATTGAGTTTTTTGCTTCTTTGTACAGGTAGACTATCGTGCACCACTGATTGCTTTCTGCAGGTAGATTATAGTACACTAACGAATCTCCTACTATAACCCATAGATACTTGAATTCACTGCATTTCTTTTATATCTGGTTGTAGATAGTGTACTATATGTACGATGAATTTTCTACAGTGACTTACAGGAGCTTGTATTTATTGTAGTCCTTTAGCATTTTTTCATAGATAGTACATAATATTCATAGAGGGTCTCCTACAGAAGCTTGTAGGAACCTACATTGAATGTATTTCTTTTATATCTTGCTTGTGATGTGCATATCGAGTCTTCTGTAATGGCCCTTACGAACTTGCATATCTTCCAATTCTTACAATGACTGTCATTTATATCTTTTAGACACCTGATGTCAGTTGCAAAGAGATTATTATTTTCACGTCTTATCTATCATCATTATATACAAGTAAGATGATGTATGTCTATTGTGAAGACTATCGTTGAACTTACTCGGATGTCAATTCAAGAGCACTACCACACACTAATTTTTAATACTTTTAGGAGACTATAACTTTCATTTGCTAACTAACTGATGTTGGGTGAAAGAGCATCGTAGTGTTCGAAGTTCCTTGTAGCAGCTTGTGAATGTTTGCATTTGTTGCCTACTGATCTCCTCTACTTGCAAAGGATTAGTGCATTTGATTACCATTACCTAGTTATTGACTGTAAGGGATGATCTAGTGTCCATTATATATTTTCTGCCAACCACCTGTTGGTAGGCTACCATGCATAACAAGCCTCCTACAGTCGCTTGCAAACATTAACGATGACTCTTTTAGTACTATAAGTATCTATGTTCATTATAATTCTCTTGATGTCTCTTGTGGGATAATATCTAGTGGCAATGTCGATACTTTCATCAAAGCCTGTTGCCCTTAGAAACTACAATGTTCAGACTACCAGTTTTATTCTTCTGCCTGTAGATGAGGCATTGTGTATATAATGGATTTTGGGTCCTCACTAGTTGTATGACTCTTGTTAACGTTCATGAGCAGTCCATTAATGTAAGTGGACTGTTGTATAAATAAGGAGTATTCTATAGTGGCTTGTAGGAACTTATCTGTTTGCAGTCAAATCATACACCCTTTCCCATTCCATTGCTTGTAAGGTTGAACATGGTTGCTTGTGTTCTATTGTTGATTGCTGGAGTGTCGTAATGTTCTTGCTTATGTAACTTGCAAATACTTTACATATACTGCAAATACTTTGCATACACTTCTCGTTAATCACAGGCGAATTAATGAGTTATTTTATAAATTCTTTATCATTAACTACAAGCTAATCAGAATTAACTGCAAGCAAACTGTGTCAAGTACTGCAAGTCAATTGTCTTGATCCAACGACTCCATGTCATGACCTTGTAGCCAAATTATATTTCCTACGATATTCTTATTACTTGCAAACAAGCTGAGTGTGCAAGCTCCTTATCCTTAGGGATTGTTCATAAACTTACATATAAGCTTGGTATCCGTCATTTGTTTGTGGTGAACTAATGTTTTGTTTGCATGTTAATTGTATAATACATTCTCAATTGTTACATATCCATCATCATTGAATCAAGTAAATGCTTTATTTGTAACTGGTTGAATGAGCTATGAATGCTTTGTATTCATTATAGCTCCTTTGAACATGTCTTCCACGTTGGCATTGATTGCGAAGTGTTGTATTTGTTGCATATCATCGTGTTTATTATAATCATTTTGAGTCACCCCATTTGTATGAAATCTCATTATTATTTACGACTGGCTTATACTTGCAAATTCTTTGTCCACCACAAATTTTGTATTTGTTCACTTGCATCTTAATTATAATTTAGCATCCATCGACTTTAATATTTAATTAATTTGCATGAGTTTCATTTAAATGTTAAAAATTTAAGTCCAATGTCATTTATTCCATGTTCATTTGAGTTCAAAATATGTCCCCTGTTGTCCAAGTAAACTCCCCTATGTTTGCTGAAAAATCCGGCAGCCTCCTGGCGTCTCCCCCGTTAAGGGGAAAAACTAAGAGGCAGCCTTCCCCTCTACGCTACATGAGCGCTTCAGGTAGATGTCGGGTGACACCGTGACTGTATTTTCTTCAATCCCCACTATGCTACATGAGCGCTTAAGGGTCTTAGGTACCTGTTTAAAAGAGTGGCATAGTTGTTTCCCCACGTATGGGTAGTTAATTTTCATCCCCCTCATGCTACGTGAGCGCTCTGGTACGTGAGCGCTCTGGGGATTACCCACCTCGTCGTAAGTGTCGCATCAGTTTCCCTCCTACTGTGCTATGTGAGCACGTAGAGAGGTTTTCCGGCTCACCGCAAGCATCAAGCATGGGGTTTCAACTAGAAATTATACCTTCGCATGTCGACGACGGAGGTGGTGGTATAAACGCACAAAAATACAACATTCTCTTCTTTTTTTTCTCTTTTTTTAACTTTTCTTTTTCTCTTTCTTTTCTTTTTAAATACTCCCTTTTGCTATGTGGAAGTTCCATGTTCAAAAGCACCATTGGTTAGTAAAAGAAAGTAAGAGATGGTACATGTGAGAGGCAAAGATGTCTGTTTTAATGATGGAGGCTCCCTTTCTCCTTTGGAATAATACCAACAAACGAAAAATAACATACTTATAACTAATAATGTTAATCAATGATGTTAACTAAGATGATAAATAACAATAAATAGTGATGTAATAAAATAATTATTAGAAGAAAGAAATAAAAGCTTACTACATGGACATGAGGGAAGATGGGTTATTTCTCTTTTCTTTTCGAAAAGTTGTTGAAAAAGTTTCAGCTAAGCGTACCAAGGAATGTGGTTTAAAGGAGGCTCGTGAGCTATGGGTTGGAGGAATCAAAGCAATCAGGTGAGGGATTTGAGGTTTTGAATACAGGTTTCAGTGGAGCTCATGGTTGATGTTGGAGTAAAAGGGGTTGTTGGAGATGGACAAGCACAAGTTCGACGGGTGGAGCCTAGGGAAATCGGCTGCGAGGTGTAGGTGATTCTGTAGGTGCAGCTTGCTGTGGACAGAAGTTGCACTTGAGCTCTGCGATCAGATTTGTAAGAGAGGGCATCATTTAATAGCCAATGAATGTGAGTGATGGACTACTACAGGCCACTAGCATGAGAAGCTTTCACGTTAGCAAGAGGTGGAGGAAGAGCTGAGTTGGAGGATGTGGCTTGTGACTTTGTGGCTTGCTCGTAGTGTTCGGCTTCCTGAGAGGTAGTGATGGAGGAATGAATGGCTGTCAAGCACAGTGAAATGGACGAACAAGAGCTCGAGTGCGTGGAGTTTGGAGGATGGAAACTATTGTGAGGGAGGCATGAGGTTGTGAGCGAAAAGGGGGCTTTTTTTAGTGTCCAAAAGCCGTGAAAGGTGTTATTTCACCTCGTTTTATTGACAAGGCCATCCACTAATGAGGTTAGATAGCATTGTGGGATTTGTAGCAAGATTTAGGGGATTTGAGCAGAGATCATCGTAAAACTTCAAGAATTGATACGATGTAAGTATTAATTTGATTGAGATTTTTCTTATTTGACTTTAGCTGGCTGATCTTCTTAATTTTGATAAATTAATAAAAATATCAAGGCCCTGTCACTATTACCCATGATGATCAATAAGGAGGTGATATATATTCATATATTTTTATTAGCAATTTCGATGGATTAGTTATAATGAGATTGCTGAGCATGTGATGGCAATTGTTAGTGGTCTCTGCTTCTCAATATATATATATATATATATATATATATATATATATATATATATATATATATATATATATATATATATATATATATATATATATATATATATAGGGAGAGAGAGAGAGAGATTGTATTAGGGCAATTTGTAATTATTGAGTATCCTAGTGCCACAAATCTTACTATTTTATCAGTTAAATGAAGAGACGAAATGTTTGGACAGCCAAAGCTTGTTAATGTCTAGTGGGGAATAAAATCTTAATTGCTGCATAAATTTGAATTCATCCACATGATTTTATCTATGCATAACCTCTAAAGTTTAGAGAGCGAAGAGGGCAGCTCTTTCTACTTCGGATAGTAAAATAAGTTCAATTTAATTCAGCAAGGAAATAAACATCCATCTCCAGTAGTTATTCCTGCCTCAAGTCAATCCTATGATGTTCCTAATTCAAAAATATGTAACTCTTCTAGCAATGGAAAGGCGCAACATTTATCGTTCCCATTTAATTTACTTTCAAGGCCTCTTACTTTCGGCATCTAAAAAGTTTTTTGGAGACTTGAGGAAGGGGAGTTTCCAAAAAGGTGTAAGAGTTTGCCACTCCAAGCACTCTTTTAGTCGTATGTACTCTAGATTTGAGATCAAATTCATATCGTTCATCCATATTACAGACCTAACACCCATGAATAAAAAATATCTGCAATTGCTTTAAATTATTGTGTGGTTGAAGATTGTCAAGCACTTTCTCATCTGAGAAAGGATAAAAATGCTTCGTGATGTTTCTGTTATACTTTTATAACGATTAGTTGCTAAAGAATCCCACCAATCGTTGTTATAAAGGTGATTCCATTCTAAAGACAAATCCATGAGATTCCTCTTTTGATTTATTTTGGCACTACAAGCCTCCTCGGCCTCCTTCACATTTTGAAGAAGTTTGATTCTTAACTGGCGAAAATCATTCATATGCTCCAACTCCCCAATTTTATAACCAATCTCATTCTTAACATAAAACCCATCCAGGCCTTGAAGAGATTTTAGCTTTCCAATCCCATGCATCCCATCAATGACATCCCAAGGTAATTTCAAGTAATCTAGATTATTTAAATCCTTTGGTAAGAAATCATTGTGATTACACAAACCTCTTTTATCATATATTATAAACATCAAGTGATAAAGATTGCTCAAGGATCTTAGCAATCTTTAAATATCGAAGATGTCTTAAACATCCAATTGCCTCGGGGATCATTGTCAACTGTTGATTATTTATGCATAGCATGCGGATGCTTCTCAATGTTTCAAAAAAATTTAGTAAGTACATCAACAAAATCTTGATCATCTTTGTTATAGGTTAGGACTAAATAATCTTTATCAAATTCCTGATCTTGTTGGAATATGCAACAAAATGTAGAGCAACTTTATAGAGGTTATGCGAGGCCTACATAGCTAAATCTAAAGACGGGCATGATATCATTTTGACCGAGTTTTATAATTCCTGTATCACAATATAAAACTTTTCTCCAATACATTTCATCTAAATTAGAATTCAGAATACCGCCCATGACCTTTACTGCTAATGGAGACCCTGAATGCTTTTTAGCTATCTGTCCAGTAATAAATCTTAACTTTTTATGATAATCAAGGTTCTTTACATCAGCAAATGCATGGGTGTTGAAGTGCTGCAAACATTCATCCTCATCTATGCCCTGTAATGTCAATGTTTCTTTCTTCTTTTTAATCACTTTTGCAATTACTAATGAAGCAGAGTCCATCCGAGTTGTTACCAAAATTTTACTTCCCAAACATCCACAAGATGGAGGGGTGAGCACATTTTCCCATTTACTATTATGCCGTTCCTCCTCCTCACCCCAAATGCCTTCAAGGACCAATAAGAACCTTTTAGACATCACCTCCTCCTTAAGTTTCCTTTGAAGTGCATCAAGTGAATTCAAATTTGGCTTCTCCTTTTTTAAGAGATTCCAACATATCTGCAATGACCTTTTTAGCATCAAAGTTGATGGAAATACAAACCCACATTTTAAAATCAAATTCCTTTGTCGTTTCATCTTCATTTACATGTCACAAAAGGGTTGTCTTTCCCATACCACCATGCCCTCACTATAGATAGAAGAGAAATGTTTCTGTACAAATCAATTCCATTAATAAGAGCTTGATGTTCCTCATTTGATTGCTTCCTCAACCACTACATAATAAAATTCAATGCAATCTACATTCGAACTGAATCCTCTTTATCAAATTTATAATTTCTGGGATAGTTGTAGGGGTCAACAAATGCCTCCCAATAAATGTGGTACGTGTACAGAGTGTATCACATTTGTTGTGAGTTAGTTGACAGCCTTTAGTAACTTTTTTAGCATTAATAATTATCATAACTACTTTTTAACACACTTTATTTGCTTTCCCTATGCAAGGAATGTTCCATTGGTAGAGACCTGATGACCTGCCTCCAGGCGAGCCTAGCTAGCTGCCATTTGGGAGGTTATTAACATGCAACATCCCCATGGCAGTATTGACGTACGTGATAGACTAGAACAGCACCAGGACATGCTATAGGGGAGAGACCTCTTCCATAACTTCTTTACATGCTCCCCCTTACTTCCAGAGCTTTCTGAGGATTCTACTATTTTTTAGGACCTAGACATATTGGTTACCTGTCTCAGGATGCAGTATGGGGAGTACCACCTGCTAAAGAGTTATGTGGCACAGGTCAGTTCGGGTACCTATGAAGTTCTAGTGCCAGCAGTAGATACGCTCGAGCCGGTTGGACAGTCGAGCTTACTTAGTCACCATCAGCTACAGTTGACATCTTTAGAGTGGTCACGAGACTTGATATTTTGAAAGATTCAGAGCCTGGTCAGTAGGTATGTTTATTGGGCCTGCTATGTCCTTTAGCTACACAAGGGTACACTACAGGAGGTCGGGATCTATGAGGTAGTGTACGCTTTATTATGATTTGTGTAAATCCGTTCGTTCAAGTGAATTCTGATACAAGTTATTTTTTATGATTACAAAAGCTTATTGTTTGTTTTATTCTTCTCCTAATAAATATTAGAATTTCTTTTGTTGTGTGTACTAACATATTTTTTAGGAAATTCACACTCCAGATTGCTGAAGACTTCAAGTTCATTTGTTAATGTTTACTGAAAGTGAAGTTTGTATTTTTTTTTATTTTCTTGAGTCTAAGAGAGTGTGATTGTAAGTAGGATAAATGTACACACACACAATGGGGGAGTAAAAATTTAATTTTTAAACTGATCATACAGTATGATATTGGATCTTACGGGACAATTTGTATTATATGTCCTCCACAACAAACCTATATGTCTTGAAATTTTTTTGTAAGTTCAGTTTGTACAGTACGAAATAAAGTTCGTACAGGAGATTTTGAGGTACTAATGGCTCTGAGTTAGGTTCGTACTGGATCGTACAAAATGAATCGTTCAATTTTTGAACTATTCGTACAGTACGAAATAGAGTTCATACAGGAGATTATGAGGTATGAACGGATGTGAGTTAGGTTCATACTGGATCGTACGGGATGAATCGTTCAATTTTTGAACTATTCGTACAGTATAAAATATAATTCGTATGTGATATTTTGAAGTACGAATGGCTCTGAATTGGGTTCGTATGGGATCGTACGGGACAAATCGTTCAGTGATTTGAACTATTCGTACAGTACGATGTGAGATCGTACTAAATGATCGGCATGCGTGAAACTTGAAATTTTAAGTTTTTGGATGGTTTTTCTTGTCCTAAGTACTTAAGGGTCTTAAAACTTACTGAATGAAAAAATCCATTTGTGAAAATCTTTTTGAGAGTGAAAGGGAGAGTGATTGGGAGAGTGTTTGGGAATAAGTTTTGAGAGATCTTTGAAGAGAAAATTTGTGAGGGGATTCAAAAAGTTATCCAATAGTGAGGTTCTAATTGTTTGTACTTCAAGCATCTTCCTAATCTCCTTGGAGACTTTTGTAAGAGAATTATTCAAGAGGTTTTCAGTTCTCTGCCATCACTTGGAAGGTGAAAAAGGATGATTGATTCTCTGCCAACACCTGGAGGGTGTAAAAGGAAGTGTGTGGTTCTCTACCTTCACCAGGAGGGTGAAAAAGGACGACGTTTGTCTGTCTCATCGGGTTGGTGGAAGAGAGTTTCTAAAGGCTTCTCCGCCTTACTTTGGGGGCAAAAGGAGAGTCACTTAAGTATAGTGCAATACCTAGAGAAGGAGTCTCTAGAGAGTAGATGTAGGTCGTGTTTGACCGAACCATTATAAATTTTGGTGTTATTTGTTCTTGATTTTTACTTTTTTGCATTGTTACTTTTACGCATTTTATTTTTCTGTGGTTGAATTTCTGTGGTTGAAGAAAGCCGTAAAAATTATCTTTGTTTGTACTGTATGAAGCTAAATCGTACGGTACGATTTGCTTAAGTTTTTAAATTAAAATTTTTTTCAAAATTCCAAGAGAAATTTTTAGAAAAAGGACCAATTCACCCCCCCTCTTAGTTAGCCTAGGGACATAAGCAATAGGTCTGACAACCTATTTGCACTTTCATGTGGTATCAGAGCCAATTTCAAAAATCACTGTTTAAAATACTTTTTGAAATTTGATTATAGCTAATTTTGGAAATTGAAACACTTTAGAAGGTTACTTGATCACTAGGCCACCTTTATTTTATAGTATCCCATTTGATTTTTGGAAAACTCGCATGTCTACTTTTCTATAATCTCTTAATTATCGTATGTGGATGTTAGTACAGGATGGTTATACTGAACCCACTAGAATTGTAGAAGAGATTAGAATTCAAACACCTTTTATTGAATGGACTATAGAAGAACATGAGTTAGCTCAATTGAATGCTAAGTGTTTGAATAGTTTCTTTTATGCTTTAAAATTGAAAGACTACATGCATGTTTCTACTTATAAATCAGGAAAAGAAATTTGGGACAGGCTTTGCATTACTTATGAAGGTACAAATGAAGTGCAGCAAACTAAGTTGAACATTCTTTTGCATAATTATGAACTATTTTGCATGAAACCGAATGAATTAATCTCAGACATGTATACATATTTTACACATATAGTCACTTCATTGCATGTCTTAGGTAGGGAATTAACGAATGCAGAAAAAGTAAATAAGATACTTCATTGCTTACCTACTGCTTATGATGCAAAGATAACTGCTATAACTGAATCAAAAGATTTAAATGTCTATTATATTGATAATCTTCTTGGATCACTAATTGCTTATGAGCAATCTGTGACTCAAAGATAGATTGATGCAGGTGAGAAGAGGAAGGAGAAGAACATAGCTTTGAAGGTGGATGATTCAGAAAGTGATCAATCACTACCTGAGGATGAAGAGAACATTGCCTTGATGACAAGGCAATTTAGAAGTTTCCTAAAAAGGAAGCAGAGAAGATGCCAACAGTGGAATAAAGGTAGGTTCCAGAAGAATGTTAAGTTCAACAGCATGATCTTCTAAGCCAATCTTACCAGAGGGATAGCAATCTGTGAAAAGCCTTTGACAAACTTTTTATAATAATTGACCACACCTAGAAAACTATAAACCTCAATCATAGATGATGGCCTTAGCCAATCTACAATAGCATGCACCCTTTGGGGATCTATAATAATTTTTTCCTTACTCACCATATGCCCTATAAATGCTATAGAAGTCAACCAAAGCTTACACTTCAAGAATTTAGCATACAACATCTTTTTGCCTCAATACCTATAATCTCAGTTTTAAATGAACCATATACTCCTAAAATTTTTAATACCCCAGAATATCATCAATACAAATAATAATGAACTCACCCTAATACTCCCCAAAGACTCGATGCATTAGATCCATGAATACTGATGGAGCATTTTTCACAACAAAGGACATCACTAGAAACTCATATTGCCTATATCTAGTACTAAAAGATGTATTAGCTACATCTTCTACCGTCACCCTTAATTGGTGATAACCTAATCATATATCAATCTTAGAAAATATAGTAGCTCCTCCAAACTAATCAAATAGATCATCTATAATGGGAAATATTTACTTATTCTTCATTGTCACTTTATTCATCTCCTAATAATCTATACACATCCTCAGTGATCCATCCTTCTTTTTTATAAATAATACAAGAGCTCTCCACTGTGATCCACTTGGGTTGATAAAACATCTATTTGATAGCTCCTATAACTGAACTTTTAGCTCTTACAATTCCTTAGGTTTTATCCTTTATGGAGTCTTTACTATCAAAGTTGTACCCATCATAACCTCAATTAAAAATTGTGGCTCTCTCCCTAGAGGCAACCAAGATAACCCTTTAGGAAAATATCTAGCAATTACTTTACCACTGGAACATCCTTTAGACATTTCACTAATTTTTTCAAATATTTTAAATATGCTAGAAATATATAATACCCTTTCCTTTAGGCCTTATTGACTTGCAACATAGAGATCAAAGATGATAAGGAACTACTAGAATCGAGAAAATAAAATATTCCATCGTTTACACATAAACTCACTTTTTTCTTGTGATAATCAATTTGATCTTAATACTTGCTTAACCAATCCATGCCTACTATCACATCAAACTCCTTCAGAGGTAATGCAATCAATACTAACACTAACTTCTAACTAAAAATAACAAGCACACACATAGACTTTTTGGCATACAGCAAATCCCCTATCAATAACATAATAGATAACTTAGGAGATAACATAATAAATGCTAAACTCAAATCATCTAGAAGATGCTCATATATAAAAGAATGACTGGCACAAAAATAAAAAAGAATACTATAAAGTTGCTCAAAAATATAGGTCATACCTATAACTACATCTAATGCCTCTTATACCTCTTGCTATGTCAGACTATAAATTTTAGACTGAACTAGAGCTGCAATGACAAGTGGAATGTACCCCAGCTGAGCTCCTCCTACTGATCTAGCAGATGTTCTCCCTCCAAATTATCCCACACTATGGGTCGATGATGTCTCACTGACAAGTATAGAAGGGGTTAGTTGTTGCCTCTAGCTCTAACTACCCCAGCTTCAGGTCTACCTTCTAGTGCTCTCTATACATTTTGCCACCATATGCCCCACATGGCCACACCTAAAGCACTAAGACATATACAAATAACATTAATAGCAGACCATTGCCTACAGAAACCATAAATAGGAGCACTCCTAATAGATATAGATCCTTCAACACTCCTAAACACTATATATCCTCCCCACATAGAATCACCAACTTTTGCCGTATACCTATTCAAAAAAAAATTAAATATTTAACTAAGTGAGACAAATTAAAACTAGCATATCACTAATCATGTAGTATGACATACACATCATATAGGATGATCAAGTATATTAAAAAATACCACCATTAAATCCAGGTTACATAAAATAGGAAAATTTAAAATTTATAAATTGAACTAATCTCATTATACAAACATCTTTGTACTATAAAAAGTTTAAATATCATTACCTAATTTAAGTTTGAGGATTAAGGAATTAATTTTGATCTGAATTAATTGCAGATCATAATGTATGATATAAACATCATACTATTTGATCCACCTGAGAGCTCTCTGGATGAGCTTTGTTCATCCTGTACAACCTGACATTTGGTTTAAACTAATCATATTATAATTATATACGATAATTTTTTATGGCATTGAATAAATCATAATGTACAAATTGAGGATAATACTATACAATCAAAAGACTTAAAATTCCACTTTATAAACTCTTTTGTAACTTGGGAGGATAGGTTTTTGGTGTTCAAAGACATTTTTCTTCTATGAAAGAGCTTGGAAAGAGTCCAAAAAGCAAAGGAGAGAGAGGAGGAGAGGTTATGAGAGGGAGAAGAGCCTTGAGGTGTTAAGGGAGCATCAAGGGATTCACACAATTGCTCCAATAAACCTGCACCTTGGGTCCTCTAATTTTGTTTGTGCAGAGCTCTTGGAGGAGAGCTCTAAGAAAAAGAGTCATTGGAGTAATACACTCTAGGAAGTTGAGGAGGCTCAGAGTGGCATCTCTACTAGGCTTGGAAGTGAAAGGAGAGATCAACATTTCTATCGAGCTTGGAGGTAAAAGGAGGGATAGGCATCTCTGATGAGCTTCAGGATGAAAGGAGGGACGATAGCTCCACCAAGCCATGGAGGCGAGAGGAGGAGATTCTTTGGGTGTGAAGAGCCTGTAAAGGTGACTCCCAACATAGTCCAAGGAGAATGTCTTCCCTGCCTAGTTGTATATTGAGCAAGAGACATGTATAGCGCAACACCAAAAAAGGAGCATCTCTGGGGAGTGAACGTAGGTTAATTTGACAAAACTATTATAAAATTTTGCTTATTTGTCTTACTTTTTTGCACTTTATTTTTTGTGCAATTTATTTTTACTACACTATGGTGCTACCTTGATTTTTTTTTTTTTGAAAGAAGCTTTTGGTGATTAATTGTTGATAAATTTGTTTTAAAAATTGGATATATATATATATATATATATATATATATATATATATATATATATATATATATATATATAATTTTTTACAAAACTAAAATAAAACAAAAATAATTAATTACATTTGATTTTGTTTTCGAATCATTTTAATTTCTTTAAATTTTCGCATTCTAAGTTTGTTTTTAAACAAAAGATTTTCAAAATATCAATAAGTTCTTAAGAGAACTAATTCACCCCAACCCCCCCCCCCCCCCCTATTAGTGTGAATGGGTACTTTCAACTAGTATCAGAGCGGGTTCTCACTATTTTATATTATAATATCTTGAGTAGATCTAATGGCAAAGCTTGGTAATCATAACACCTTAGAAGGGTTTTCAATTATCTAACCATCACTTTTCAATAATATATCATTTGACTTTTAAAAAATCTATATATCCACATTTTTATAATGAATTGATTTTTGCATTTGGCTCATGATATAATCTGGATATACTTTGTCGTTTTGCATTGAATGGAGTTAAAGTAGAAATACCATTTATTGGTTAGTCTTTAGAAGATTGTGAACTTGAAAAACTTAATTCTAAATGTTTTAACTGTTTCTTTTGTGTACTAAAATTAGAAGATTATATGTGTCTTTCTACTTAGACTAGTGGTAAGGAGATTTTGGAGAACTTTGCAATAGCTACGAAGACATTAATGAAGTAAAACAATCATGAGTGAATTTATTTTTACCATGAGTATGAACTCTTTCACATGAAATCTAATGAGTCAAATTTAGATATGTATACTATGTTCACTAAAATCATAACAATTTTGCATGCCTTGGGTAGAGAGATTTTAAATTCTAAGAAAATTAATAAAGTTTTATATAGCCTGTCCAAATCATGGGATGCAAAAGTAACTGCTATATCTAATTCTAAAGATTTAAATGTTTACTCTATTGGCAATCTTTTTGGCTCTATAATTTCCTATGAGTAAAATGTGAAGTAAAGACATATAGATGTAGATGAACAAAAGGTGCAAACAGTAGCGGTAAAGGCTAACAACATAAATAATAACAATTTAGGAGCTGTTGGAAGAGATGACACCTCACAAATGATATGTTAAGAGCATCTTGAAATGCAAACATAAGTGCCACTTCAACAATAGAATGGAAAAATTATCAAATCTAATAAATTTTCTACTGATGTGATTTATTTTGAGTGCAGAAAGCTAGGACAAGTTAGATATGACTTCCCAAACATCAAAAGTCACCCAACTAAGGATAAGGGTGAGGACAAAGAAAATACTAAGAATGGAAAACATACGTTCCAAAAAGCCATTTGGGTGAACTCAAAATCAGAATCATAAAAAATTGAACCAAAAGAGGAGGTAATCAACTTGTACTTGATGGCTAAAGATAGCATTGGTAGCTCCGACAGTGATGAAGCATGTGGCCTAACTTATGATGAATTATTATCTTTATAAAAAATTTACATGATTTGTATAGTAAACAAAAACGTAGCACTCATAACTCTAAAGAGAATATTCCACTTTAAAAGAAGAGCTTACCAATTTAATAAATAATTATTCCAATTTAAGGATTGATCACTTTGCACTAGAAAAGCAGCATGAATCATTAAATGAATAGCATATTGAATTAAAAGAAGAGCATGATTCATTAAATAAAAGTCATATTGAACTACAAGAAAAGTATGAAGCCTTAAATAAAGTTCATATTGAGCTAGAAGTAGCATTTGAAGAACTAGAAGAGCTAGTATTAGAAATAGACAACAATGAGCATGCATTAAAAGTGGAAGTGCACATGTACAAGAGTACAAATGAGCACTTAATTAAAAATATCACAGCACTTAAACAAAATGCATCGAGGACTACAGACACAGTAAAGCCACAAAAAACATAACATGCATCATCCTTCTTTAGAAGAAAACATCATACATCATTTAGATTAGTAATCCATTTCCAATGATTTAGAGTTATTCCCGTGGCATACTATGACACATTGCATGCACTTGCACACTCCAAACACACCGTAGAACATCTATGATTTGGAGACCCAAAACATCACTAGCATAATATAACATCCATACATTTCAGAATAAGGTGGGACCAAACCTGCTTTGGTTTCTAAAATTAATGTTTGATTGATGTGGTAGGTGTGCTCTAATAAGAGATCTAGTGAATCTTTTGAAGAATAAGACCTATTCTATTTAAATTCCAAGAGAAATAAGATGTTTAATCTCAATAATTTATAGTGACTATAGAGGAGAGTTCAAAAATAATACGTTTAAATAATTTTTTCAAGAGTCAAGAATAGAGCATGATTTCTTAGCCCCTAGGACCCCACAATAGAATGGAGTAGTTGAGAGGAAGAATGGGACATTGATAGAGGCTGATAGTACAATGCTAAGTGAAGATAGCTTCCCCTAGTATTTTTGGGTGGAGGCAAGTAATATTGCATCCTATGTATTGAACGGAGTAAATATAAGATCTAAGTTGAATAGAATACCTTATGAACTAATTAAGGGAAGGAACCCAAATATATCTCATTTGCATGTTTTTGGATGCAAGTGCTTCATGTTAAACAATGGAAAATCTCACTCAGGCAAGTTTGATGCTAAGACATATGAAGCAATATTCTTAGGATATTCTTTTATAAGCAAGGCTTATAGGATATTCAATAAAAGAACCCTAGTTATTAAGGAGTCCACTCATGAACTTTTGATGAATCATACAAGGTTTTAGAGAATAGACCTATTAATAATGAAGAAGATGAAATAACCCATGGAGTGGAGAATATTAAAATAGAAAATATTGAAGAAGCTCAGAATCCATTGCCTAGGGAATGGAGGTACTCATCTACTCACACTAGAAAACTTATCTTAGCAGATCCATCTATAGGGGTTATGAATAGACATGGTCTTTAAAAGGAGATTATTAATACAATGTTTAGTTTTATGATAAAATCCCTAGTATAGATTAGGCTTGAGCTGATAAATTTTGGATTTGATCCATGCAAAAAGAGCTTAATCAATTTGGTAGAAATCATGTGTGAGAGTTAATTAGTAGACCCTCTAAACAAAGCATAGATGGAATAAAATGGATATTTAAATTTTACTTAAATGACTCTGGATCCATAGTTAGAAATAAGGCAAGGTTAGTAGCTAAGGGGTATAATCAAATAGAAGAAATAAAATTTTGGAACATTTACCCTGTAGCTAGGTTAAAATCCTTAATAGTACTGCAAGCATTTGCATATTTTAAAGAATTCAATATCAAATGGATGTTAAAGTTCTTTTCTAAACAGCATAATAAAAGAGAATGTTTATATAGAACAGCTCTCAGTGTTGAAAAATTCAACTTTTCCCAATCACGTTTATAAGATTAAGAAAGAACTTTGTGGGTTTAAGTAAGCATCTAGGGTAGGTATGATAAACTTAGTAACTTTTTATTAAATAAATCACATTAAGGGCACTGTAGAACAAACTTATTTATTAAGAATATTGGAGCAGATATACTCCTAGTTCAAATCTATTTTGATGATATTTGATTTTGATCGACGAATGATGATTTATGTAATGAATCTCTTCAACTATGAGTAGAAAATTTGAGATGAGTGTGATGGCTGAGTTAACTAACTTCCTTGGGTTTAATGTCAAATAAATAGAAGATGGAACCTTCCTAAGCCAGGCTAAATATATTAAAGAAATCATAAAAAAATTTGAGATGGAAGGTTATAAAAGTATGAATACATCGATGAACCTGACCACCTTATTAGATAAGGATGGGGAAGGTAAATCAATAAATCAAAAGAAGTTTTGAGGTATCATAGGTTCCTTACTCCACCTAACTACTAGAAGGCTTGACATTATGTTTAGTGTATGTCTATACGCTAGGTTTTAGGTTGACCTTATGGAGTCACATTTGACCACCATTAAAAGAATATTAACATATCTCATAGGGACCTAGAATTTAGGTATCAACTATCCTTTACGTAGTTTGACTTTTGATTTAGTTGGATACTCAAATTTAGATTTCATTGGATGTAGAATGCATAGATAAAGCACCGTAGGAACATGTCAGTTTATAGGAACATCTCTGATTTTCTAGTCAGGTAGAAAGTAAAACTTTGTAACTCTATCTTCCACTAAGGCTGAGTATTTAACTATAGGAAGTTGTGTTGCCCAAATTCTATGGCTGAAGCAACATAAACTTCATTTTTGACTTCACATATAATAACCCCTATTATTTATGATAATACTAGTGTGATCTATATTTAATAAAATCATAAAATTCTAGCACTAAATATATTGATAGTAAACATCACTTCATTAGTGATTATATAGCCAAGGGAGATATAGAATTACAGCATATAGATGCTAAAAACCAATTGATCGATATCTTCACCAAACTCTTGAATTATGATATGTTCAGCACTCTAAGGACTATACTTGGAGTTATTGACATAAGTGCTTAGTCTTTGGATTTTTTTTTTGTGTTTTATGTTTGTGTTTGTGCGATTTGGTTGCATAATTTCACTTCTTTAGTGTTTCTTTGTAAGGTTGCTTATTTTGTAGCTTGTGATCATTGAACATTATTTTCTAGTCATTTATTTTCATTAAACTTGTGTTCCTATTTTTGGTCATATCAAATGGGGAGTAGGAAGTTTGTTGGTTGTATTTACTTTTTTTATTAGCATAATTTATTCTATTTTATCTCAATGAATGTTTGTTATGTGTTAAAAAAATGTGTGTGATTTAAAATTAAAAAAAAAATAAAATTAAATTATAGATTTTCCTATTTTTAAAATGAAGAACTTAGTGTAGAGGAGAACTTAGCAGTAAATAAAAATTAAACTAAAAAAATTTAATTTCCATCCAATAATGTTTGCGAGCATAAAATAAGGGGACATTGTCGTAATCCGGGAGCCCAACCATGTGTTTTGATGATTACGAATATTATTAGATGCTTTATTAACTTATTCCTGCATTGAATTTAAGATATTAATTTTTGTGCTACTAACCATTTCAAGTACACCATACACTAAGCAAAAAAAATTAAAGAATTAGCTCAAGGTAGTGTAGCATCAAGAAAAAAGGCAATTTATATGTTACAGAGCCAGTAATTTTCATTTTTCCTAAGTCTATTTCTATATTAGGTGTACATTAGCTTAGCGACCATCCACACATACATAAGGGGGGTTAAAATTGAACATTTTAATTTTTTTATTAATTATAATGTACAATACAGATCATATAGTACAAACTATTTAAATAAAAAAAATATTTAAATAAGTGAGACTAAATAAAATTGACATATAACTAATCATATTGTATGATATACACATTATAAAGGATGATCAAGTATATTAAGAAACCTCGTCATTAAATCTTGGTTGATTAAAATAGACAAATTTGAAATTTAAAAATGGAACTAATCGAATTGTACAAACATCTTCATATTATTCAAATTTAAATTATAATTTCCTAATTTAACTATGAATCAAATCTAAATTAATTACAGATTAGACTATACAATATAAATATTATACTATCTTATCCATCGAGAGCTCTCTAGATGAATTTTGATTCATCCTGTATGATCTAACATTTGATTTGAACTAATCATATCAGAAGATTTAAAATCGTACAAGATTATCTTCGATGGTATTAAAGTAATCATACTGTATGAACTGAGGATAATATTGTATGATCTGAAGACTTAAAAAAAATTAAAAATTATGGTTTTTTTTAGACCCACTATATAAACTCTTTTATGACATGAGAGAATAAGTTTTTTGGTATTCAGAGATGTCTTCCTTCTGTGAGAGAGCTTGGAGAGAGTCTAAAAGTAAAAGCAGAGAGAGGAGGTGAGGTTGAGAGAGAGAGAGAGAGAGAGAGAGAGAGAGAGAGAGAGAGAAAAGAGCCTTGAGGGTGTCAAGGGGGTATGAGGGGATTCTCACAGTTGCTCCAGCTAGCTTGCACCTAAGGCCTCCAGTTTTATTTGTGTGGAGCTATTTGAGGAGAGCTCTAGAAAGAAGAGTATTTAGAGTAAAAGACTCTCACTATTCAAGGAGGATAAGAGTGGCATATCTATTAGGCTTAGATACAAAAGAAGGGATCGGCATCTCCACCAGGCTTAGAGGTGAAAGGAGCGATCAGCATCTCTGTTAGGCTTGAGGGTGAAATGAGGGATAGTAGCTCTGTCGAGCCATGGAGGTGAGAGGAGGAGATTCTTTAGATGTGAAGAGTCTGTAAAGGTGATTCTCCACCTAGCCAAGAGATAAGGGCTTCTCTACCCAATTGTATGCTAAAGGAGAGGCACATATAGTGCAATACCCAAAGAGGTTGACTTTTGGGAAGTTGATGTAGGTCAATTTGGTCAAACCACCATAAAATCCTTTGTGCGCTTTACTTTCCATGTAATCTACTTTTACTACTCTCTAGTGTCATCCTAATTATCATTATGAAAGAGGCTTATGGTGGTTAATCATTAGTAGAATTTTTTCTTTTAATATATATATATGTCTTATATAAAAATAAAATAAAATAATAATATTAAATCACATTTGATTTTTATTTTTGAATCATTTTAATTTCCTTAACACTTTTGCATATAAGGTTTATTTCTAAACTAATGACTTTTAACATATCAAAAAGTTTTTAAAATAACCAATTCACACCCCCTCTTGGTGTGCCATAAACACTTTCAATTGGTATCAGAGAACTTTCAGGAGCCTTTCTCATATATAGGGCCACTAGCTTAGCAAACTACATCGAGTTCGAAGTTATCACCCCCAAAATATGCTGACATTTTACAACTTGATTGGAACCTTGTCCATTAGTTTCCTCTTACTCTTGGGGGTTAATAATAAAGTAACACTTTAATATATAGAAGAAAATGGGATATATAGGACAACTAACAAACAACAATCTATACTAAACTCCAAACTCCTTACCCACACCAATACAATCCATTTCCTATAGCTCTAATTATAATCTTTAATCCTTCCAAAATGTTACTCTAATATCACCTATGATGTCCTAGGATCTAATGGAAGGATTGGATCTAATTATACATATAATTAATTACATTGTCCACAAATAACAATGACTAAAGTTACTAAATTTCCAAAATATAAAGAAATATAACCAAAATTTATTTCATCAAAATATAAATACATAATCTTGTCAACTTTTACTTTTAATGCTAAACATAGAAATAAATAAAATTAGATTATGAATTAGTGTCTTATACTCCAAGCATAGAGTATCCTCTTCTAGACTTGATCTACTCCATTAGACCCTTTTCTTTGCTTAAAATATTTAAAAATAATAGAGTGAGCTCAACTAACTCAGTAGACTCCCTCCTTCCCCCTCACGGGTATCGATATCTAATACAAATAATTAAAAGTAATTAATTAAAGGAAAATATGAAGACTTGAAAAATAATTAAAGCATAAGTAAAACATGAACATACCGAAGTTCCAATATATACTTGACCTCAGAGTTAACACTTATACATTCATAACTAAATAACCACTTTCATAGAAGTCTCTAAATGCAGTACATAATATTTAGTTTTAGAGGTTCATTTGTATATCAATTTCACATTTAATTTCCCAAAAGAATTCATTCCGAGTTCAAAGTTCACTAATGCACATTTAAGAATATATCTTAAATTTAATTCTTAAAGTATTAACATATTCATTGCAATCTTTATAATGCATATGTCTCGATGTCTGCTTATAGCTGCACTTATATTTATGCCTCCTTTTACCTCCCACAATTGTATATAATAAGTGGCGCTAGAATCCCTCCCACATCTGCATTAGATAGATAGGGCTAGAAGAGTGTTCACCTTATTACTTAACCTCTCATACCTAGTTTTAGCAACTTGACCTAGCAAAACAATGTAGAACTTTCCAGGGCCATTGTGCCCCTAAAGAATCTTCTAAATTCTACTAGAATATCCTCACATGAGACCCAATGTCACAACATTGCATCCCCAGCACTATGACAACACAGCCCCAGTACCATGATAGTGTATCTTTGGTCTCACGACATAAGCTCAAACCTACTTTTTATCCAAAAACCTGAGAGCTTAAAGTTGGGGCACTGTATCCTTGAGTGTCGTAGTGTCTGCAAACCAAAATTACTAACCTTGGATTTTCACTTCTCAGACTCCAAACCTTGGTTACTTATATTCTAGCTAAACATTATAAGATACATAATTACTAATTAGCTTAAAATTAACTATCATTAATAAAAAAAATAATTAAATTTTAGATGATGAATATTATAGTATCTATAGCATTAGTTAGGGATAAGAGAATATAATCTGGATTTTTACATGATGTCTCCGTAGTGTAGTTTTTTTCTAATATCTTCCATGAGGAGCTAATCAATTTACCACCTGATACAGAGATTGAGTTCTATATCGATGTGTTCTCAGGTATCGCTATGATATTTAAGGCTCCATGGATGTCACCTAATGAACTATAAGAATTGAAGGTGTAGCTTCAAGAGTTTGTTGATTGAGGTTTTATCCCTCTTAATATAGTATGCATATGTATATCGATTTTAGAGAACTGAATAAGGTTCTATTAAGAATAAGCATTCTCTTCCAAGGATTAATGACTTGTTTAATCAGCTTATGGGATCTTCTATGTTCTTTAAAATTGATCTGACATCCATGTAGTTTCAATTGAAAGTGAAGGAAGAAGATGTGATGAAGACTGCATTCAGTACCAAATATGGACATTATGTTTTTAGTCATGCCTTTTAGGGCGATTAATACGCCTGCAATCTTTATGGATTTGATGAATATGATATCTAAATAATACTTGGATAAATTTGAAATTATACTCATAGAAGATATCTGATATGTTTATCTTCTAAGAAGGAGCTTGTAGAAAATCTGAGGATTACTCTAGAAACCTTAAGGCAACATCCCATGGATGCCAAATTTTCCAAATGTGCATTCTAGTTGAAGACTATTTCATTTATGGGACATGTGGTGAGCAGTGTAAGTAATTCTATAGATCCCTAAAAAGTTGAAGAAACTACTAATTGGTTAAGGCCTATAATGGTATCTGAGGTACATAGCTTTCTTGGCATGGTCAATTATTATAAGAAGTTTTTGAAGAGTTTTTATTAGATTTTGACACCTTTGAGGAGACTGGCTTAGAAGTCAAAAATCTTTCTCTAGAGGTTTAATTATGAGGAGAGTTTTTAGAAGTTAGAGAATTATTTGACATCCCCTTTGATCTTGATCTTCCTGTCAGGTATTGAGGATTTCAGGTATTAAATGATACCTCACTAAAAAAGAGCTGGGATGTGTTCTAATACATCATAAAAAGGCCATAGTATATCTCCTCAATAGCTAAATCATACTAGAGAAATTATTTGACAAATGATTTATAGCTAGTTATTGTTGTATTTGCTTTAAAGATCTAGAGGCACTATTTATATAGTCTTATGAGATAATTTTCATTCATCATCAGAGCCCTAAAGTACATCTTTACATAGAAAGATTTGAATTTGAGATTGAGGAGGTGACTCGAGCTAACTAAGGAATATGATTTGAGTACTTAATACCAACCTGGTAAGGTGAATGTTTTCGTAGATACATTAAATAAGAAGTCTTTTAAGATGTCAAGTCTTCTGCTTACACCTAATGATTTTTGGATTCGAGATATGGAGAGATTGGAATTGGAAGTAATCACCTCTATCGATCGAGATTCATGTGTTTTAGCTCAGATGATTATACAACCATCTCTATAAGAAAATATTTAGCAAACTAAAAAATTAAATGTAGTGTATTTGAAGTTTATTGATCAAATCAATTCTAGTATGAAACCTAAATCATGGTTATATAATTATGGTGTCATTTTTTATTAGAAAAAGCTATGGGTTCCTAATCATGGAGATATATAAAAAGAAATTCTATATAAAGCATATTGTTTAGGTTACATTATACATCCAAAATGTAGCGAAATGTTTAGTGATTTGAAAGGTATATTTTGGTGGCCTGGATTAAAGAAGGATGTGGCTAATTTTATTTTAAAAATGAAGCCTATTAATTAGTGAAAGCAGAGCATCAATGACTGAGTTTTCTTTTGCAATGATTACCTATTATAGACTGGAAATGGGAAGGAGTAACAATGAATTTTGCTATGGGATTCCCTAGTTCAAGGCTGGGACATAATGTTATCTGGGTTTTAGTGAATCATTTGACAAAGTATACACATTTAATGCTAATGGACATGCTAATTTGGTGGATAAGTTAGCACAAGTTTATGCATAAGAAATTGTTAGATTATATGGAGTGTTGAAAGTGATAATCTCTGATAGAGATAGTAGATTTACTTCAAGGTAGTGAAAAAGTATTCAACAAGGTCTAGGTACCAAGTTAAACTTTAGTATGACTTTTAATCCTCAAACTAATGGATAATCTGAGAGGACTATTCAAATTTTGGAAGATCTTTTGAGGCTTTGTTTTCTCAAATTTGGTGCAAGTTGGGAATATCACATTCCACTGATTGAATTTTCCTACAACAATAATTATTAGTCAAGTATAGGTATGGCCCCTTATGCATCTCTATACAGTAAAAATTATAGGACCCACTATCTTAGAGTAAGTTAGGAGAAATAGGTTTGATTGGGATAGCCTTAGTCTATGATGTTACTGAAAAGATTTTTTTGATCAAAGATAGATTGAAAGCTATATAAGATAAGAAGAAGCGGTATTATGACATGAAACATCAAGCTGTGGAATTTTAGAATGGGGATTTTTTGTATATAAAGATTACATCGATGAAAGGTATACAAAGATTTGGAATGGAAGAGAAGCTGAGTCAAAGGTATATGGGCCATTTGTGGTAGCTGAGAGGATTGGTAAGTTCACTTACATGTTTCTATTTCCTAAGCATATGTCTGATATTCAAAAAGTATTCCACATGTCATTTTTGTGAACTAAGATACTCAACTTTGGAGATCAAATATATACCGATGATGTGGGGGTACATCCAAACCTAAGGTATAGAGAAGAACTAGAGAGAATTCTCACATTTGATGTTAGAATATTAAGAAATAAACACAATCCATTAGTCAAGGTATACTGGAAGATCCAGACTAAAAGAGAAGCAACTTGAAAAAAAGAAGCATATATGAGACAATTATGCCTTGATCTATTTACCTAACATGAATGTTGAAATGTCAAGGACAACATATTTTTAGGAAGAATTGTAATACACATTCTAATAGTGTTACACTCATTCTAACCTTTTTTAATAAGTTTCATGTGTTGAAACTTCTGAATTTTAATTCTGCATGAGTTTAGAAATGTTCTGCATGTATAAAATGCCTAAATTCTGTTTTGAAGTGAGTCTCAAGGGTTTGTATGCATTAAACATGAAGTTTAGAATTTTTTTCCTTGAGAGAACTACGACACTAGGGTTGGTGGTGCATCAACATTGCTCTCTCTCTCTCTCTCTCTCTCTCTCTCTCTCTCTCTCTCTCTCTCTTTCAAGAGGATTTTTGGGTGAGCTATGGTGCTAAATGGGATATTATGGTGCCATGCTATTTATTGAGAGCACTATGGCACTGTGCCTTTGAGCTCCATGGTGCTAAGCCAAATTTTTATAAAAATATCAAATTTCACTTTAACACTCATTTGGCAAATCTCCCCCCTTTAAGCCAGTCATTTTAGAGAGAGAGATTTTTAGTGAGAGAAAGCTAGAGTTTGGGTTGTTTTAGTCTTTTTTTTGCCTTCGATTCAATTTGAAAAGTTGCCAAGATCAAGGTAACGTATCTCAATTTTTAATAATGTGAAAATTTTGAGATTTCTCTAATTAAAATGATAATGTATAGTGCAAAAATAAGGAAAAATCTTTATCTGTTAAATTATCACCATGAAATTTTCTATAAGTTATAGACATTAGTATTTTAAACATTTTAGCATTTTCTTTATGAAATTCCACCAAGTAAACATTAATATGCATTTTTTAGCAAACTAAAAATGAATGTGACCTCAGAAAATGAAGTTGTAATGTATTTAAAACTTCAAAATTATGTTCTAAACAATCCCTAGTAAATTGGTAAAATTTTGAAAATTTTGAAATTATGTTTAGTTAATGAATCTATTGACCACTAATATAGCATTTGTGAACTTATATATTTTGGTTATTTACCTTTCTTTTATTAAAATGCTATTATATATACGCTTATCTATTTGAAATATATGATTCTAAGGAGCTCTGATGTTGGAAGAAATTATATTGTGATAGATGTTGTGGGAGTTATAATGGCCTACTTTTTAAAATATTTATTGTGCTAAGCAATTGGGGGTCATAAGGGCCTATTTTCTAATATGCTAGCATATGGAGTCATAAGGGCCTGAATGATAATATATATTTTTGTTGGGAGGTATAAGGGCTCGAGAAAGTCAATTACTTTCTACTCTGATATATGAAGTACTTCTTTATTTATATTTCATATAAGGTTAATTTCACATTATAATTTTATAGCATAAAAATAAGGATATATCTTTATCTGTTAAACTTTCACCATGAAATTTTTTATAGGTTATAGACCTCAATATTTAGACATTTTAGCATTTTCTTTAAGAAATTCCACTAAGTAAACATGAAAATTCATTATTTTTATCAAACTAAAAAATGATTGTGACCATAGAAAATGATGTTGCAGTATATTTAATGCTTCAAAATAATGTTTTAAATAATCCCTAGTAATTTGGTAAAATTCTAAAATTTATGAAATTATGCTCAATTATTGAATCTATTGACTACTAGTATAGTAATATGTGAATATATGCATTTTGCTGATTTCCATTTCTTTTATTGAAATGCAATTATATATACACTTGTCTATTTAAAATATATAATTCTAAAGAATTTTGATGTGGGAAGAAGTTATATTATGCTAGATGTAGTGTGAGTTATAAGGGCCTGAATTTTTAAATATTTCTTATGCTAAGCAATTGGGGTTCATAAGGGTCTATTTTTTAATATATTAGCATAAGGAGTCATAAGGTTATGAATGTTGATGTATATTTTTGTTGGGAGGTATAAGGGATTGATAAAAATCTATTTCTTTCTACTATGATATATGAAGTGCTTATTTATTACATTTCTTGCAAGGTTAATTTAGCTTTAATTATTTATCAACATTACTCTATGTAGTAAAATAGCTTATTATAAACTACTTTTAATACATTTAAATGCATATTGGGTTTATTATTAAGAATTTATATAAGTGAGTTTAACCAACTAAGCTATGTTGGCTCATGCCTATTCTCTATTCTATTTCAGGTTAGGGTAAGGGTAATAAACCAGTTGAGTAGCTGAGGTTGTAGGTTCTGATCTTATGTGATGGAATAGGTATTTTCTAAGTTTTGTTTTTAAATTTTGTATAGCCATGACTATTCTCTACTCTATTCTATTATTGTCTATAACCTTGCATTATAGGGTAGAGATCCTTGATATATATATATATATATATATATATATATTGAAGATGAATGAAAAGGGAAATTTTTGGATGAGCATATTTGTTATTTATTGAAAGTTAATTAGTATCTATTTTATCCATATATATATATATATATATATATATATATATATATATATATATATATATATATATATATATATATATATATATATATATATAAGAATTTTGAAAAGTTTTCCAAAATAAGATCTTTGGTTTGGTCTGTCACCATCCAACATGATATGAACCATTTTACCTATGAGTTGTAATGAGTTGGGTTGTGATAGTAGCATTGCTACACGCCTCAAACCCAACCTCCTTGATAGTAAGGGAAGCACTGCTGCACTCCAAGGCAGAGAGCTGCAGTGCACCCAGAGAGATTTTTTCATATTTACATTTCAAAATTTTATACTCTATCGTAAACTCTCAAATTTCAGATTTCAAACATACTATGGCATAAAAAGAACCTTAGCAAATTTTATAGCAGAAATTATTTTGTAAAATTTCCTCTTCCATGGAATTAAGAGTGGACCATGAAAAAGTTATGCAGACATCCTTCGATTCTTGCGGAGCACACTAATTAAGGCCTACTAGGTACCCTACCAGTCACCACCGTGCATCTAGACTCCCCAACATATTAGTGGAGATACTCCTTCATTCTCGTTTATAAATACCTTACATTTGAATTACAAAGGGGCTGAATTTTATATTTATATTTTTGGCTTCCTTTGCCCCCATTAGAAACCATAAATTATCTAATTTTTATGTGTGATATTTTCCTATCCACAACAAGTTAATTTTACTACTATCATCAATTCTAAACCTTCTAGCACATTTATCACTCACTTGAGTTTAGCATGGTTACACTTCAGTCAAGCTCCATGGGCATCAACTTTGATAATGAATATGTGCCTTTGGTACACTTTCATCACTTTTGGAAAGATAGAATGATGTAGAAAAAGCCATTAATAACTCTTATTGATTAAATAAATTAAAGCAAATTGATGTTAGAGATGTAATCCTTAGTGAAGATATTTAAAGATGTAAGATAATTAAAATTTATTCTTCAGCTTTGAAAATTGATAATACAGGAAAGTTTTAAAATGAAATCACTTACAAAGGAGGAGGCTGATTTACATTGCAAAATAAGAACTAATACACATATCATAATTGAAGAAAATCTTGAGGTCACTTTGTTGATAATGGAACTATGGAAAATTAGGATATTTGATGAAAGATTTCCACAAAGAAGTAGAAATAAGGCCAAAAATAAAAATGAAAAAAATATTAATATTCATATTGAAGAAATTTAAAAAGAATTGATTCTTAGTTCTAATAGTCCAACAAAATCATGTATATTAGTCTAGGTGCATCATTTCAATTTTTCTTTCTTATAACAATAAATTAATCCACATATAATTATGGTAAAATATTTCTTATTGATAATAAGCCCTTAGATATTGTGGGAATTAGTGTTGATACACTCCAAACCACAAATGGAGTCATATAGAAGATGATTAAGTCTTACACTTGCCAATATGTGGAGAAACTTGGTCTTTACATAAAAACTTCCAATAGAAGCTTGTAATGCCACATGTAACACTAACCCCTTGAAGGTGACGAAAGATCCATGGTTATTACCCAAAGAATGGTATACTTTATTCCACTTCAAGCACAAAAATAATAAGTGTTGCAACATATTATACTACAAAGGCTAATACTTGACATAAAAGTTTAAGCCACATGAGTAAGAAGGACCTAACAATCCCTCATTCTCAAGGTAAATTTCTAAATTTAAAATATGCTAAAGCTAACTTTTTTATGATTATATTTTTGGAAAGTAGAGAAGGGTCAATTTCTCAATAACTAGAAGATAAATTAAAACCAAAAGCTAGAATTAGTTCAGGTGAATACCTAGGGGCCATCTTCCATTCCATCTCTAAGCTACTTAGCCTATTATGTCATGATCATTGATGGTTGTATTTAATAACTTTGTAAGGTGGAAAATGTTAGTTAAAAATGAGACTAGTGAAAATCTAAATTTCTAATATTTGATAGTGATAGAGAGTTTGATAGTACAATATTTACAAATTATTGTTCCAAAAATGTGATCCATATAGAAAGATTAGTCTCAAGAACTCCTCAATAGAATGGATTCGTAAAAAGACTAAACAAGACTATTAATGAAAGGGTTAAAAGCATGCATGTCTTCTAAGAAATATTTTTGGCTAATGTAATAAATACAATAGCATACCTCATCAATCAAGGCCCATCTAGAGCCCTTGATTTTGGTCTCCTTGAAGAAGATAGGATTGAAAAAGGTATCTCCCACATATTTAAAAATTTTTGGTTGCCTTTCTTATGCTCACATAGGTTACATTCAAAGAGATAAACTTTACACAAAATGAAAGAAGTGTTATTTTATTAGGTATGGTACAAATGAATTTAACTTCATATTTTAGTGTGATGAAAATAAGAAAATAATCAAAAGCATGAAAATTTTTTTCATAGAAATTGAAATGAATAAAAATAAATCAGATAGACTAAAAAAGAGAACTTTACTATAGAGCATGTTTAATTTGAAGAACCATTTAATTTTGAAAAAAAATAAGAGAGAACAAAAATGATAAAAATTGACCTCCATATAACACTCCCATGATAGAATTTAGGAGATTACAAAGTATTTCATAGGAAATTAACCATTATTCTTCTTTTTTAAATTTTTTGCTAATTTCTAATGCAAGTGAACTTGAATGGTATGATGAATCAAAAGTAATTAAAGATTCTTTTAAGTGGAAGCAAGTAATGAAAGAATATAGAGATTCTCTTTATGAAATTAACACACAGATATTGACCAAGCTTTCCAACAAAAAGAAAAATTAATAAAAGAAATAGATTTATAAAATAAAGATGAGTAGAATGGTCATAAATGGTATAAGAAGAGACTAATAGTATTAAAGAGTCCAACATAAGGAAGGTGTTAACTTCACTAAAATTTTCTCTCATGTGATTACATTAACAACTATACATTTAAAATTAAGTATTATAGTTACAGAGGACTCAGCCCTATAATAGATGTATTTTAAGACAGTTTCTATATGGTGATCTAAAGGAAGGTATATATGTTGTGCAATCTAAAGGCTTTGTTATACAAAAACAAGCAAATATAGTTTGCAAACTTAAAAAATATTTAAGGCTTAAAGCAAGCCCCATGCAATTTGTATCAAAAGTTTGATTGATTCATCCAAAAAATTGACTTTTGTAGATGCAATGCAAATCATTGTTGCTCATTTTACTCTTATATGTTGATGATATGTTGATTGAAGGGGTCAACATCAAGGAAATGAAGGATCTTAATATGCAATTTTTAAAGGAATTTAACATAAAGGATTTGGGGGTAGACAAAAAGATTCTTTAAATGAGAATAGATCAAGACATAGCTATATGTATTTTGAACTTATCTCAATCTCAATATTATTGAAAAAAAGTTGGATAGATTCACTATGATGAAAATAAAAGTGGTGAGCATGCTAGTTGCAAGTCACTTCAAGTTCCAAAAAAAAAAAAACTACTAAAGATAGATGAAGAGAATGACCATATGACATCCCTTATGTATCAATAATTAGCTCTTTGAGGTGTGAAATGGTTTATATAAAGACTAGGCATTACACATGAAGGCAAAATTATTAGTTGATACGTGTCAACTCTAGGAAAGAAATACTATTAAGCTATAAAGGGGAATCTATGCTAACTAAAAGGCATAATTATTCATTTATTAAAATTTAAAATAGCTAAGTTTAAATTGTAGGGATATGTTAATGTAGATCTAGTAGGAGACCTGATTACTTAAGTGGCATTGGTATTAGTTAGGCATCACAACTATGAAAAATAAATGCATTATCAATAATAAAAGCCGAATTGTAGCTGCTATTAAATCCATCTAGGAGTTAATTTTGCTAAAGTGATTTCTAGAAGAACTCAATCAATCACAACAAGATACTTTAATAGCAAAATACCCCTTTGACATGGTCATGATGTAAGAAAATTTGAGGATTTGAAAAGTCTCAGTTAACCTTCATGAATAATGAAATAGAGGTGTTGTATAATGAGATGTTTAGACATTGACCACTATATAAGTACATCAAAAACTTTTATCTCCTAGTGAGATATTGTAAAGTTATGAAGATAATTTTTTTCTTAGTTAACAAATATAAGTTTCTTACCTACCACTTATAAACTCAAAACCAACCATTCTCTACCAAAAAAACCACATTATGATACCAACAACCATCTATTTAATAAATGCAAGCTAGATATTTGGCACCTTTAACAAATTCAAGCTAGATACTTATCCAACTAGGCAAATGATGTTATATCATTCCTAAGCTTGACAACTTTTGAAGGTGGGAATACTTAGCTTGAAATTTATGTGACAACTCATTCCAAGTGATTATAGAGCCTGGGAAAAAGAATTCAACCACATCTTAGGTTATTCCCTTAGATAAAATGGAAATAAATGAAGCTTAATAGCAACATTGCTGACACCATTATACATAAATATTACACAAATTTTTAAAAAGCTAGCTAAGTATAAGTTGGGATCCTCAACAAGAGTTCTCTTAAATTGGGAATTTTGAATCATCTGAATTATGGAGGGTTTCAGTTCAAAGTTACTGTCATGGATAGTAGGTCTATTGATATTCTTATGGATTCTATTAACTGTAGGATTAGCATACTCTCTAAGAGGTCTAGGATGGTCCTGATCTTATACTGGTTTAGGCATTTCTAAATAAAAATTCATTTTGATTTTTTTAAATTTTTATAATGGTCCTTTCTATCTTAAAATCAAACAATAAAGGCTCCTTACTTGATCTACTATGCATACAACAATAATGCAATAAAAAAGAAATATAGAACAAAAACAAAGCAAACAACAAAAAACCTTTCTATCCTTTTTTTTAATTTTAATAAAAATAATAAAAATAAAGACACATGATATAAGTAGGTCTAAATATGCACTCATTTTAATAATATAGTTTAAAATTTCAATAAGCATGTTACTTCCAAGGTAACAACGCCAAAAATATGATGGATGGGGCTTTTGGGCACGTAAATAGCTTATTAGATGTATGAAATAAAATATGTCTTTGGTTTAATTAATACTTAGGTTTTCTTTGATATTGGAATTTCCTACTAGATATGCAAGTATATGTGTCGATCAAGTAATAAAGTGATTGAGTGAGTGTCAATCTCATGAGGAAGTGTTTTACTAAATTACAATCAACTAGTATTATTTATTATAGATACATAATTTATCTACTGAATAAGAATAAAGTTTTTTGAGTTTTTGCCACTTAGAGAGAATGCAAATATATGAGATAATACCAATATATAAAATACATTTTGGAATAATGCTTATAAATGATAATATTTTTTGAATGAGGCTCTTACTTATTGATGTAGATCAGAGCATATGCATTACTAGATCTCTATGAAGCTTATAGGGGTGAAAACGAAGATTCAAGGCCTTCCTACAATATCTCTATAGAACCTAGAAGGTTAAACATCATAAATCTAGGTATGCTAACATTCCATTCCATTATTCCTACTTACTCCAATATTTCTTTTTCGAGGTAATATATCACACTAAAAATTAAATACATACATGATCATTGTATGTATTAAATGAAGAATAAAAGATATTAATAATATCCATAATTTGATTCAAAGCTTGAGAGTCTACATTACTATTTACATTATGTTTACATCATCAGCCCAAAACACAGAAGATAGCCAGGCATAGGTAAATTTGAAAGCAAACTCATTTTCATTTCATTTATAGAAGAAAAGATACAGGAGAATCAATAAAGAAAAACTTCACCATGATAGTATAATTGACTTCTCCACACTCCTCCTCCTCAAATGCTAGGACTTCTTACACAAGATAGGCTAAGATCTCTAATAAAAATATTTTATACTTTCTTAGCCTCGCTCAGACTTTACTCTAAGGGAACACTAAAGAACTAAATTAAATATTATAGGACTCTACTAAAAGTGACACAACTCCTAAATAAAAGAACTAAAAAAATTATTTATAATAAGTGCATGAATGGTCTTAGGCATCATGGCGCTCGAAATGGTGGCCCTACAACATTATCAAATGAACTAGTGCCTTGGTGCTATTGTGCTTGATTTGTTGTGGTACTACATTGAATTGATGTGTCTGTTGGCTTAACCAGCACATATATTAGTTGAATCAGCACAACTCCATCTTTTATCAATTAATCCACCGCAACACTTGAAAGGTTGAGTGTTTTGGAGCTTTAATGAGCAATCTGGCACTATGGCAGTAAAATGATCGACACTCCAACATTCAAATTCCTGAGACTTAGGTGTTGGCCTCATTTTTGTATGAGGTCATCCTAAACTATAACTCATGACTTGCAATCTTATTATTGACAATTACCAAGTTATCAATCAGCTAGTCTTCAATCATATGAAAATAATTATCAATCATTGCTTACAATCTACACTCAATCAAATTTTAATCATTTACACCTCAATCAATCATACAACCACTCACAATCAACCATCAGTCAATTAATCTACTATCATATGAGTAATTGCATACTTGGCATTGCAATCAACTGACCTAGTCATTGACCTTCATAATGCACTGGCTCTTTGGCCTTATTCATGGTCCAAACCACTTCATTAAGAGCTTCATATATCAAATTATCCATTATTGATTTCTTAAACCAGTAGTTGGCTCATTTGACCCAGTTGGGCTAGCTCAAGCTAGCCCAATCGATCAACCAGCATAATCAACTCTAATTAAACTTTAAGTTACCCATGTTCTTCATCAAACTCATCTGGTCATCACTCTTGGTGGGTTGAACCTGACTGGTCTCCCTGGTCCAGTTAATAGTTAACTTGGTAAACTAAACTTGGGTCAGGTCAAATCAAACCCAATTGGACCACATCATTGCATACACTCAATTCAAAACCATCAAACCCTTAAAACCACTATATCATGTGGTTTAAGGGCATCCAAACTTATTATGAGTCATATCAAAATGAGTTTGACCAAGTCAACACATTAAACTTGGTCAAACCCATTCATACATCAACCCTACATTCAAACATCATCTACATAGCTTTAAACTCTTAACCACTGACTCTAGCAGTAAGCCAATCATTGTTCAATTCCACCTCATTAACCTTAACCAGTTGACAATTCAAAAAGTCAACTAATAGTTCAAATAAGCCCATATGGTCAACACTCTTCAAACAATCCATTCCCCTCCATTCTAAACCACTCCAATAACTTAAATCCTTCTCGAATGCTCTCATACACCTCCCCAACACATCCCAGCCATCCATTTTCCCTCAGAGAGCCTAGTGGTACTCCCATGTGGAATGACCCAAGTCATTTTCACCCTGAACAGTCACTCCTCCTAGCTCCCTAACTACCTGGGATAGGTGTAGAGCATCCAAGCATTCCTCCTGATCAATCCCAACCATTAAAATGAGCTCCACAACTTAAATTAGCCTAAACCTCCCAAAACCCTAATTCAATCGACACTCACTCTAAAGACTTGATTCAGCCACACTCTCATTTCTTTTTGCTCTCCCAAAGGTCTCTCTTCTTTTCATTAATGTCTTCCAGCCATTTAAAGCTTACCATCAATGAGATCAATGGAGGATCACAAGCTTGTCCGTCCCAACTAGTTGAGCTTCTCTTCTAGACTCTCTCTGGCCTTGGTATCATCATTAAAGTTGTAGAGCAACCTTCATCAAAGAAAATAAACCATTAACCTCTCCTGAGACCATATTTGTTGAGGTAAAACCTAAACCCTTGGTATTTATATAGGATTTTAAATAAGCTCTTATCTAGTGTATGAATGGCTATAAGAAATGTCTCCCACTATTGCTTCAGTCATTTTAAATCTCTGTTTAAAACTTCATCTCATTTTAACCTATATACCTAAAGCTTAAAACTAAAAATAAGTTTAGGGTTTTCAATTTTATTGTAAGGAAGACGAAATCCAAACCGTCTATTCACTTTAGTTTATTTGAATGGTGGTGATTTTGTTGATCATACACTTTGTATGATCATCCTTATCCAATTCTAACCATGGGATTTGATCATAGCTATTCCTTCAGTTTGCACTGGATCAAATGGCCATAATCATTACCATAGTGGATAAATGGCAGAGTTAGCTAACCTCCATTATCGTATCTCGCCGTATGGAAATCACCACCGCTAGGTGGAAAATAGCATTACATTATTTATTAAAAGAATTTTGTCATCTAAATCTTCTAAAATTCTTATCTAATTAAATACTCAACCAAATAGTACGTATAAATACTTTATGTTTTCAATATAAATTTCCTCTATTTTAAAAACAAAATTAGGCCAAAAGGATGATTATATAGAGAGTAATTCTATTTTAAGTAGATATACAACTTTATTAAATTCTCTCTCTCTCTCTCTCTCTCTCTCTATATATATATATATATATATAGTTTTCTCACATATGAATTTTCAAATTCCTAGGTCATGCTTTGACCTAGTTTTTTGAAAATTCATATGGTTCTTCATCCTATCCCTACAATCTTTGGCTCTATGGATTCAGTGAAATGAGTTCTTTCATTGAAAAATAAGATTTATTTTAATTGTTTACAGATTTTTGTAAATTGCTCTCAAAATATGCATGTTTGTGCACCCAACTTTTGATAAGGTTTGATTGAAAGTGTGCCTTACATCCTTCAGCTTACTTTGTTCAATTTGATTCCATGTTTTCTTCGTGCTTGAATTATCAAATTAATAGGTTATTTAATGACCAAAAAATTTGATAATTCCTTATAATTAAACTATAGAGTATTAGGACACATGATTGTTGTATTATGCTTGTATATATGTGAGAGGTAGATACTATTATTGTTCAATCCAACATAAACATAAGTGGCACCTAACAAAAATAATTAAGGACAAGGTCTAGTGAACATAGAAAAATCTTAGGAACCTATATATACATCTAATAAAGCTGAAACTCTAAACTAGTGAACTCAGATATATTATACACCTTAGGAATTGAATTCACCTTGATTTGACATTAATTGAACTTTAAAAAAATTAATCAAAATTTGCCCTTAATTAAGGGCTAAAACTTCTAAAATTCATACTAAATCAAATACAATTCATAAAAATACAAATTTAATTTAAATCAACTCTAATTAATATCTATAATCAAAGAAAAATAAACTCGAGAATCAATTATAATTACAATTCAATTATTAATTAATTAATCTTTAATTAATTATTAATTAAATAAATTCCATATTTTTTTATATTAATAAAATTAATTTCAAATTTTCATAAATTTATCTAATAGTTATACCTAACCAATGGCTTTAATTTCATGACTATTTATATTGGTTTGATTGAAAAACTAAATAGCCTAAGTTCTACGTGAATACACACTAGATCATTAATAATCCTTTTATGTGGTGCTTAATTCCTTTTAGAAGGGCACACACATATTTGATTAAGGGATTTAAATAAATTTGAATAAAAAATTAAGGATTTCATGCACTATACTAGCCTCCACTTTGGGAAGGCATGGTAGTATAAAATTCATAATCCTTAAGCAAACATTAATAAACCATTGACCATATACATCATGCTTAATTCCACTTGGAGGGTATGTGTATTTATTTGAAAGGTCTCTTTTCTATCCCTTAATAAATCACCAATAATTCTTTAAAGGCTTAATTAATTATTTATCCTATATGAAAGATGATTATATTTTTATTATAAGCCTTTGGATTTGTTAGTTAGTAGCTCCTACAGTTGGAGTTAATAACTACAAATTCTTTAGATATAAATAATCAACTTCAACCATTTAAAATTCAAATAATAAAATCAAAATTCATATAAGGTAAACTTTAATTAAATAATCCTTTTTGTCCTTAATAAACAAACACTTTAAACTCATGCAATATAAGTATTAAACTCTTATAAGACATATCAAAGTTACACAACCTCTTCCACACACTTAGATGGTTTGTTAGGATAACCAACTTTAACCTAGGTTAGGTTGGTGGTTTGAATTGCATGCGGGGTGCTTTGCTTGGGAGCACCCTACGTTGGTTTATTTAATTTCTACAACTCTAAATGTTATACATTTTAATTCTTATTTGTCCACTTAGGCTCTTGAAGGACCGCATTAGAAGCACTAGATTATTACACAACTGCTCCTCACTTTATTTTCATATATTAATGCATTTACATGCTTCATATTTCCTATAAGAGTCAAAGTAGAATGTACGTAGGAAAAATGTACATATATGAGTCCCTGTAAATTATGGATTGTATATCGATCGAGTTGTAAGAGAGTTAAATACACCTACTTATATATGCAAATAGGGCTTCAAAAGATGATATCCTCTTCTTTGGAGGATAATCTTTTGAATTTCATAGAAGACTTGAAGCTTAAAGACCTTATGTAGATGTATTTGAATTTTACATGATAGGATTAAAAATTCAGGTTTGTTGTGGTGGAGCTTGACTACCTTTTTTTTATGTAGAGTCTGAGTTTGTTGTATATTTTCAAATTAATTAATAAATGAATTTTTATATATACAGTCTTTTCTTTATTACATTGCATCATATATTGCATTTATATGGGTGAAAATTTGCATTAAAAGATAACAAATTTTTTATGCTTTCCTTAGTGTACATGTTCCGACTTTGTAGAGACATGTATATTATATCTAGGATGATATGTTACTGGGTACCATATATATGAATACCTTTACCCTAGCATGCATACATACATGTATTTTATTTTTTGCAATGTACACTAGCCTAGCACACAAGCCAACGATAAGGTATAAGGGGCCTAAGCATCGGGCCTGTCGTAATTCTCCTATGGTTAGGGTCATTATGTTGCTAAAATTTCCTTAAAATTTTTGGAGTTAAAAAATTTAGTTGAAATAATTAAATAAGAAAAAATATAGAGTTCTTAGCAGGTCATCTCGTTAGTGTCATTTGAATGTAAAATTAAAATTATTCATCTTGAGTCATTGATTTAGAGTCTAATTCATCCTTGATCTCTTAGGATAGAGTTGATATTATCATGCATTACATCTAAGGCAATTGCTTGTGTATTAGGTTGTTAGCTAGCAGCACATTCCAAGCAAGAATAAGACCAGAGTTATTTGCACCCCTTGAATTCCTTTTTAAGAAAAAAAGAATAAAGAATCCAAGGATATTTTGTAAAATTTAAAGATATTTTTGATAGAGTGATTGATATTTTCAAAATATGTAAGTTATCTATCACATATTTTAAATCTAAAATGAGTATAATCTTCACTTTAATCAAAAGTTTTTTCTTTGGAGATGTAATTAAGTGTAGGGCATAACCTCTATAGAAACCCAAGATCTCAGTATAAAATAAACCCTATCTTAGTTCGTTAAGATAGGGGTAAAATCTACTGGACATCGACTAAAGCTAATATTGGGTTAGTTTTGTATTTGAAATAATTGGTGTATGTAAATACTTTCTTCTGGAACAAATTTCATATCCCCTATGTTGAATTTGAAAATGAAAATAAATTCTTAAATCGATAATACGATGTTAGTTAATTTGCAGATTTGTTTAAAGAAACACTAAATCTTAAATTAGTGATCATATTATTTAATTTGTCCACATTAAGTGCTACGATGCAAATTTTTTATGTTGTGGCATTATGTAGTGTTGTGGTGGTGGCCTTGGCTCCACCAGGGCGCTATTTTTTCTTAAATTATGGAGAAGCCCGTGCTATAATGTCTGAGTTAGGCACTATGGTATTGTAGATAATTATGCTGTAGTGCAAAATCTATAGGCACTGCATCTTTAGTTGAACACTTATGAATTTTTGCCTTTTTCTGAATATTTCCTGCATAAACACAACTAAAATAATATATTTTTACTGAATTTAAAGGTAAGAAATAGCATAAAATTTACACTTAACAAAGGCCATCCTTTCTTTATATATGTCAAAATCCTATGGCTTCCTCTTTAATGATCACTATTTTTATTTCTCAATTTAACCACATTAATCTTGCAAAGTGATTTATTTAACATTATTCTCTATCTATGTAGATTAAAATATGATATTATAATCTCACTTGTGAAACCTATTGACTAGTCTTCCTCATCAAGCCTAACGACACCTAGTACCAATATCCATTCATTGGTGCTACTCTCAGTGAAGCCTCAATTGTCAAATCAGGATGTCTTATTAAAATGTCAAATGCGGGGATAACCATATTTTGCTAAGGGTGGGAAATTGCCCACCCTAAAAAAATATAGATTGCTATCTTGTTCCTTAATTATTAGGAATATTGAATTAATATATGATAAACCTAATTTAGTGTTTAATTCTAATTAACAATTGTTTGTCCGAGGAAATGAGCATTTGAGCTCTAAAAATGTTTACATGGCAAAAGTATATTGATAGTTTATCAGAATTGTTTACTAACCAAACTTCTATTTTGATTCTTTACAAAACCTATAACTTATATTTAGATCTTCCTCTTTGATAAAATTATGTTGTACTATTATAAGCCTTATGTTTCAATCCATCATAAGAAATCTAATTTAACAGTAATCCTTTTACATATATACTCCTATTCAATACATTTGTCAATATAATAGAGGCAAATAAATTGCATTTTTTCAATATAATGAAATGATTTGGATAAATAAAAAACATAGAGGAACATAACATATATTCCAATATATTTCTCCAGTTCATTACCAAAACACCTTATTCTTCAACATACATACGAGTTAGGCTTCTTGCTTTTGATGTGATTTTTTAATTAATGGGTTATCTTCCTTGGTTATTTAACACTGTCGTTGCCAAGTTCCACATCCTGGATGAGAAAAGTGGAGGGTTGTGTTAGGTAGTCGACAACCAACATAAAATTTATCGAATAATAATGACATGAATCCTTTAAAAAATTGTGTTAATGCTAGGGTGTCCCTTGGAAGTGACCTGTTGTATGGTTGGCGCCTGGGTACAGTGTTAAATAGGCAAGGGTTCCCACATCAAGGATAGATGTGGGCAAAGAAGCTAGTCCATGAAACTAAAATTCAGATAAGAACTTGGAATATAGGTTCCCTTACAGAAAAATTAATAAAATTATTAGATAGTATGATTCATAGTAAGATAAATATTCTGTGTATTCAGGAAACTAAATGGGTTGGAGAGAAGGCTAAGGAGATTGATAGTTTAGGATTTAAACTTTGGTATTCCGGCAGGAGTCATACTACAAATGATGTAAGTGTTATTTTAGATAAGAGTTTTAAGGATAATGTTATAAAAATTAATAGAATTGGAGATAGAATTATAGCTTTAAAGATTGTTGTTGATGCTAAGATTGTTAACATTATAAGTGCTTATGCTCCTCAACTGGGTTTGAATATGGGTTCAAAATTAAAACTTTGGAATGACTTAGAAGAATTAATACAAAAGATACCTCTTGAAGAAAGAGTTTTTATTGGAGAGATTTAAATGGATATGTTGGTAGAGAGGTAGATAATTTTAAAAGCATTCATGTGGCCATGGGTTTGGAACAACAAATGAAGGTGGTAAGTTCATATTAGATTTTTGTTTAGCTTATGATTTTTTAATTGCTAATACCTTATTTAAGAAAAGGAATGAGTATCTCATTACTTATAAAAATGGATATAGTATAACTCAGATTAATTATTTTCTTATAAGAAAATTAGATCATTTAGATTACAAAGATTGTAAAGTTATTCCAAGTAAAAATTTATGTACCCAACATCGTTTAGTAGTTTTGATTTCAAGATAAAGGGGAAGAAAATAAAAAATAAAGTAAAACAATATTCTAGGATTATATGGGGGTATTTAAAGAATATTAACAAAAATATTTTTGAGAGTAAGATTTTAGATCTTAAGATATTGTCTGTGCATGAGGATGCTAATATTATATGGGAAAAAAGTAGCTAATGATATTAAAATATTGTAAAAGATGTGCTTGGAGTTTCAAAGGAAAAAGCTCCTAATAGTAAAAATAGTTAGTGGTGGAATCCAAATGTGCAATAAATGATTAAAAATAAGAAGATTTGTTATAAAAATTGGTTTAATTATAAAAATTCTGATAATTGGCAAATATATAAAGAGGCACATAAGGAATCTAAGAAAGCAATATACGATGCAAAGAGCTTAGCTTTCAGTGATTTATATAATAGATTAAATACTAAGGAGGGAGAAAGATATATGTATAAGTTAGCCAACCAAAGAGATAGGAGTAGTAAGGATTTAGTTCAAGTGAAGTGTATTAAGGATGAAGATCAAATAGTACTTTTTTTAGAATATGATATTTAACAAAGGTGGATGAGATATTTTGTTAAACTTTTTAATGAAGAATGTGAAAATATAATTCACTGTAGTGACCTTAGCACCCTAAATGAGAATAAAGATTTCTGTTTTTATTAGCGTATTAGTAAATCTGAAGTTAGAGAGGCTTTAAAGAAAATGAAGGGTGGAAAAGCTGTTGGACCTGATGATATTCTAATAGAGGTGTGGAAATGTTTAGGAGATGAAGGAATTTCTTGGCTTACTAAACTTTTTAATACTATTTTGAAGAATAAAAAGATGCCATATGAGTGGAGAATGGGTGTGTTGATCCCTATTTTTAAGAATAAAGGTGATGCACAAGATTATGCAAATTATAGAGGAATTAAATTAATGTGTCATAATTTAAAATTATGAGAGCGAGTTATGGAGCGTAGGTTGCAGTGCGATACTAATGTTTCTCAAAATAAATTTGGATTCATGTCATCTAGGTCTACTATGGAAGCCATACATTTATTAAAATGTTTGATGGAGAAATATAGAGAGAATAAGGAGGATTTACATATGATATTTATTGATTTAAAAAAAGCATATGATAAAGTTCAAAGAGAAATGCTATGGAGAGCTATTGAAAAGAAAGGAGTTAATAACGCTTATATTCAAATCATTAAAGATATGTATGCAGGAGCTATTACTTGTGTTCAAACTCAACGTGGTTTGACTAAGTATTTCCCAATTTCGGTTGGATTACATTAAGGATCAGCCTTAAGCCCATATCTTTTTGCTTTAGTCATGGATGTTCTCACTAGACATTTGCAAGAGGATGTACCTTGGTGTATACTTTTTGCTGATGATATTCTTCTTGTTAATAAGACTAGAGAGGGAGTTGAAAGTAAACTTGAATTGTGGAGGTCAACCTTGCAGTCTAAAGGTTTTCGCTTGAGTAGATCTAAAATGGAATATATGGAGTATAATTTTAGTAATAATAGACCTAGTGAGGGGATTGTGACTTTGGGCGATCAAGTCATTAATAGGAATACACATTTTAGATATCTTGGATCTATTGTTTAGAGTGATTGTGAAATAGATAGGGATGTTATTAGTAGAATTCAAGTTGGATGGTTGAGGTGGAGGAATGCATTGGGCTTGTTGTGTGATACAAAAGTACCTCTCAAACTTAAGAGAAAATTCTATAAGATGGTGGTGAGACCTGCAATGCTTTATGGTGCCGAATGTTGGCCATTAAAAGAGAAGCATAATAGTAAGTTAAGTGTGCAGAGATGAGGATGCTCAGGTGGATGAGGGGCTTTACCCTTAGAGATAGGATACGAAATGAACATATACATGAAAAGATTGGAGTAGCTCTAGTGAAAGATAAGATTAGAGAGTGTCGCCTTAGATGATTTGGTCACATAAAATGGCGGCCTTCAGATGACCCAGTTAGGAAAGTAAAGGTATTAGATTTGACTTATGTTAAGAAAGATAGAGGTAGTCCTAAAAAGACTTGGTTAGAAAATATTAGAAATGATCTTTCTTTATTAGATTTAAATAAGAATTTGACTTTTAAAAGGACACAATGGAGAAAAAAGATTAATGTAGCCTACCCCACGTAGTGGGATAAAGGCTTGATGTTGTTGTTGTTGTTGTGGGTTATCTTCCTTGGTCCTAAACTTCTTTCTAGGGTATAATAAATGGAATATTATTTAAAAAGTAAGGAATGTGTAGAGATTGATATTAACAATCTCCCTACTGATCCGAGACTTCAACCTACAATTTGGAATTATGATGTAAATGATAAAGATAAAATTCAAAGAGTATATCTATTGAAGGGATCCCATAAACTGAAAAATCATAAATTTCCCAAAATATTAATTAGAAATATGACACGTAAATTTAATCTAAAATGATTTGATGAATAGCCTGATTGGTTAGAGTATAGTATGCAAAAAGATGCTACTTTTTATCTTTACTGCTACATATTCATGCACTAAGAACAAATTATTAAAGGCCAAGATGGTGAAGACTCATTTATTAGAGAATGGTTCAGAAATTGAAAGAAGAAAGAAAAATTATAAAGTCACATTGGAGAGTATAATAGTGTACATAATAAGTTTAAACACAAATGTGAAGATTTAATGAATAATTAAGAATAAAATCTTCCTGCTTTAAGGTTGTGCGAAGATAAGAAAAACAAAAAAAGATTATAGGATCATGTGGACAGCAATAGTGGATTGTGTTGAACTTCTCTTATGTTGAGGATTATCATTCTATGAGCATGATGAGTCATCCAGATTAGATAATCGAGAAAATTATCAGAGCTATTCAATTTTCTTGCTAATCATAATGAAGAAATTAAGAAAGTTACATCTATATATGCAAGCTCAAATTTAAAGTTAACTTCACAAAGGGTCCAAAATATTGGTATCTTCTACTTTTCAATTATAATTGATGAATCCTATGATGTAACTAGCTGTTGTAGTAAGATATAAAGATATGTTGGGATAAGTTATTAACTATTAGCATGTGAAACATCTTTCACTTCAAGAATTATCAATACTATAGGAGCTTCATATAAGAGGAGTGATGCTCTTAGAACCATTCAGCATAATAAAAAAAAATTATCTATTAAAAGGGGAGTTGAGTAGTGGTTCAGATTTGAATCAAGAGACAAGTTTACAATGAGCTCGTGACACCCATTAGTGTTTATATTTTCATACCTTAATTAATCTGATAAAAATGTATGTTATATAATTGAAATGCTTGAAATTATTAAAGAAGATGGGGTACATGATCAACAATCTATTAAAGCTGGTATTCTGATATATGCTATAGAATCTTTTTATTTTATTCTTGCAATATACTTAATAATTGACATTTTAGGTGTTACAATTGAATTGTCACAAGCCTTGTAGAGAAAAGATCAAGATATCATGAATGCAATAAAATTAGTGCAAGTCTCTAAACAATGATTACATATAATAAGGGAGAATGGATGAGATTCTTTACTTGATGAGTATCACATTTTTGCAATAATTTTTTAAGTTAATGTTCCTAATATGAATTCTAAATTTAAGGCTAGCTGATGATCATGATGTAAAAATGAAGAAATAATAAATTTGCATCATTATCATGTTGATTTCTTTTACACTATTATTGCTATGTAACTTCAAGAGCTGAATAATAGATTCTCTAAAGCTAGTACTGAGTTGTTCCTTTATGTTTCATGTCTAAATCCAAGTAACTCATTTTATGAGTATGATAAGGAGAAATTAATTCATCTTGCAGAGTTATATTTAGCAGATTTTTTATAGTTGAACTTGTGGCTCTATAGCACTAACTATTCTCATATATTCTTAATATACCTACAAGCAAGTTCTTATCTTTAGATAGCATTGCTGATATTGTAAATAATTTATTAAGGTTAAGAAAGATGTTATGTATTCCTTAATTTATAAGCTTATTATTTTGTCATTAGCTTTGTTAGTTGACAATGCCACTGTGAAGAGTGCACTTTCTATAATAAAAATTGTTAAATATCGATTACGTAGTAAAATAAGTGATGAATGACTTAGTGATTGTCTAGTGCCATTATTAAGAAAGTAATATTTGACTTGATTCCAAATGAAATTGTAATATAACATTATTAGAAAATACAAAATAGAATGCAAATCTTATAATTTTTTTTATTTAACAATTATAATACAATATCAAAATTTATTTTTGAATTTTATCTTATATATATATATATATATAAGTTTGCCCGCCCTAAAAACTAAGGCTGATTCCACCTTTGAACATGAGATTGGTTAGTTTAACTCTCGCTGGGAATTAAATCTCATTGAACCCATACCTACTTATTGGGAATTAAATCATAGTGAGCCCACACCCACCAGTAATGGCAAAACCATGATTTAAAGAGAGAGATGGTGAAACTAAAACAACTAAAATAAATCTAAATTATAATTATGAATTTTAGAACTAATATACTTCAAATAAAAGAAGATTAAATAAAAATATAAATAAAAATAACTCACAAAGAGAAAAAAAAATCTTTTAATCTAACTATTATAAATTTATAATTATGCATCTTAAGTCATGCACGATGCTTCATCACTTTACTAAAACCATTAACCATTAATTCCATCTCAAACTGCACTACAATTTCTTCCTCAATATGGATCATTAATAAAATTATGAGAAAGTTATTTTCATCTTATTTTGTTAATATTGCATTGACAATCTTCATTACTTAAAAAACACATTTATTTATTATAATTTAAACATGCAGAATTATGACTAATCAAATCAATCGAGCAATTAGAAGATATATAACTGATTTTCTTACCTTTGTTAACATTTGACATAGAACAAAAATTGTGAAGAGATTTTGAAAATTTTAATTTTGACGTGTTTCAATTCAATTGAAATTTGAAGCTGTGTAGCTTTTCTTGATCCCTCAGTCTTAATACTCTGTATGTTCTTAAGATTTAGGTTTTGAGAACTTATATGTGAAATGATAGAATACGATGACTTAAAAAAAAATTTGGAGTAAAAGGAAAAGAGTTCCAAGAATTAGGAGGTGAAAGAGTTTTAGGATTTTTTTTTTAAATTTTAGTAATTTCTTAAAATACTAATGATATTTTGACACGTGGATATTCAATTGGATTTTTTTTTTTATTTGTCTTGTCAGCCAGGCAGACCCGACCCACAGTTTTAAAATTTTTGGATGAGGTGTTTAGGGTTGGTGCTCCATTTTAAGCAAAAACTCACATAAGCTCTAAAATTCAAATATTTAGGACTTTTGATACCTACTGAGAAGAAAAAATGAGGAACAATTTTGCATTATTCGCAGAGATGGCATGCTCATAGGATGCGAAGGAGAGGTACACAATTATTTATGTAATCAAGTGGCTTCTCCATAACAAACTTGGTGGCAATTTTATTAAATTCATGGACAAAAAATTTCCTAATACTCTCGGCCAAATTAATAGATGAGACCTCATCTACGTTACTTGCTATAGATAGAAGCCTTTTTGGGGGTTTTAGGTTATTTAAGGGAAAAAATAAATTAGAAACCAAAAATATTATAAAAGTCTTTAACATAGCTTTGGGGTCAGTTGATCTATTTATTTCAAATATTTCACTTTTAATTTTAGTTGATAAGACTCTTGTAAGTGACTCGCTCTGTCATATGATCTCAACACCTCTGTTAGACAAACCTGTAATCAGATCCACCTCATCAAATATGAATTTCAACAAATGACCTTTAATAATGAAGCCTTGCTGAGAGATATTCCATAATTTCAGCAGCTCGTATATCAGAGGTACATTTTGCTGGATTGGTGGGAACTTCAGAAACTGATGGATGATCAGAATCTTCAATGTGTTCTCAACATCTTCGTGAATTTTTTGACAAATGAGTTGCAAATATTTCGGAAGGTTGAAACATAGCAACGATATGCAACTGGACGAATATAAGGAGCCCTCTGCAAAAAATAAAGAAAAAACTTAGTGAATAAGAAGTAAAAGAAAAGTAAAAGGAAAGCACAATGAAAGCGCAACAAAGCCCTGTGAAAACACAGTGAAAGAGCAACAAAAGTTCAGCAAAAGCACAGTTAAAGTGCATCCAAAGTGCAGTGAAGTCACAGTGAAACAGTAGAAAAAGCACCATGAAAGCATAGTAGAAAAAGCGCAGTTAAAGCACAGTGAATGCATAATGAAAGTGCTATAGAAAAAGCGCAGCAAAAGCGCGGTAGCCAATGCAAAAGGAAAGAGTAGTGAAAAACGCCATTAAAAATATATTAAAAAATTTTAAAACTATATAACCTAGTTTTTAAAATAAAAGAAGTTGATATACGAACTGATACAATGAAAGCAAAAGCACAACGAAAGCACACTTAAAAGCGTAGTTAAAATGAGGCTAAACTTAACAAAAATAACTCAAAAATTTTAAAGCTATGTAACCTAATTATTTAAATAGAAGAACTGTGAATATACAACAATAATACATCGAATGGCGCAACAAGTTCTTGTACCTATTTTGCAAAGGATGTGAACTTTTGCACTATTTGGAATGCCGAAGGATTGCACCTATTTGCAAGAATAGCATCTGCAATACCGAGCAAGAGAGAGTGAGCAGTGAAAAATGCCGAGTTGAAAAGTAAAATGACCTAGCTCCGAGTCTTTTGAACTCCTGCGAATTCAAATTTTTCATCTTTGGGTCGGATCAGATTAGGTCGGACGTGTTAACAAGACAAAAATAATAAACAAAATTCAATTAAATATCTACTTAACCCTTTCACATGTTAGAATTTAATTAAAATCTGGACGTAGAATTAAAAATTCAGACTCCCCACCAAATAATTTCTCTCGTTGGTGAGATATCTATTGGGTACGTATATTATATACAGATCGGGCAAGATTTAAAAAAAAATAAAAATAAAAAATTCATAATCCTTGTAGACATGGTAAGCGCCACGTCTCGCCCATCCAACATTAGTTAGAATTTATTTTTGGCTTGGAATTGGGCAGCAGGGTTTTTCAGACATCAATCATTATTATAATATCTTTTTTTGAGAAAATTTTGTCATTATAATATCTGATGATAATAGCAATTTACATCTTAATCGGGGTATTAATTACCGCCACAGCTTTTGACCGTCTTCTCCGCTGCCCAAATTCCCCATTTTACGATGACCATCCTCTCACGCATCGCAATAAATTAGCTTCCGTCCCCTTTCAAGATTCATCGGTTCAATTTCAAACCATCCAAAAATTTCCCCCCTCATCCCCTTCCATGGAGTCTCTTGCCATTATTATTCTATTATCCCTTCTGTGATTCCTTCCATCATTTACCCATCTTCTATATGCCCTCGATGGCTCCCTTCTTCTTCTTCTTCTTCTTCTTCTTCTCCAATCCCGATCTATTGTCTTCCTCCGCAGACTTCTCTCAACCGACGCTTCCGTCCTCAGAAGAAGAGGGCCGTCCGTTCTCCGGCTTCGCCGCAGAACAGATCTCTGCTTTTTGACGGCCGAAGGATGCCGCCGATCATGGCGCAGCATCAATCAGAAGTTAGTCGAACCGAGCAGATTATCTCGCAGTTCTTTCTTAAGACCCTACAAGCCGTCCTCACCTCCAGAATCCCCCACCTATCCGTTGCCAGTCGCGTGCGGCGGCGTGACCGGTGGTTCAACCTTGCGATCGACGGTCTCCCGCCGGCCCTAGAGAATCTTGGGTTCTGGCACCAGGGCGTGATGGAACCGATGATCGTCGACGTCATTCTCTCGCCGCGCGATGGCGTTGAATCGGTGGCTGTCATTGAGCGATGGATCGCGCAGTGCGAGAGTCCTTCGCCTTGGGGTGACGGCGCGTCGTCGTTGCCGTCTTCGTCGGCGTCCTTCTACAGAAGGACATACAAGAAGTCTATCCTTCTGCTACGGTCTATTTACTCCCTTCTCCGGCTTCTACCGGCTTATAGAGCTTTCAGATTGTTGTCCTCGTCTAACCAGTCTTCAAACTACGATCTGAGCTATAAGGTTTCGTCGATTGCGGAGCCGTTTTCGCGGGAGGAAGAGAAGGGATTCAAGCAGCAGGCATTCCCGCCAGTGGAGAGTCAATTGGGCAATCTCTCCGTCTCGGTTCTCTATCGACCGACTCTCGAGAATTTTAATTTAGAGGTTTCGTCCTTGTTGCCGCCTATGATAATACCGGACTATGTTGGAAGCCCAGCTGCTGATCCGATGAGGGCTTTTCCTGCTTCGCCATCGGAGAAGGGCACGCGGCCGATTTCTTTCCCCCTGCGCGGTGTGCGCCCGTCAGCGGCGCCGGCTTTCCAGCGGCCGCATAGCTGGACCACCACGCCAATGGCACATCATCCGCTACATGCTTCTGTAGGTGCAGTCGCGGAGCAACGAGTGTCTCCACCTGATTATTTTGGGCAGCGAATGGCAGCTCCTCGGCAATTTGGTCACAAGAAGGGTAGCTTTAGCTTCGAGGAGCACCTACTCTCGCCTCCGTTCTCGGCATCTCCTACTCCATCTCCGCCTACCCATGCAGCTAATGCCTTTCCGGTCAGATTGCGATCGGAGACTCCTCCAGTTAGCATACCGCAGTCGATGGCGGGAAAGAACCACTTGTATCGCACTCCTAACTTTTCGGATCCGACTAGAAACTTGCTGCCGCCGCCATCACCATCGCCTAGAAGTGCACGGGCTGATGTGTATTTGGAGGAGTCTCCTTCTGCGAGGTCTTTCAGGAAGTTGGACGCACTGAAGGCGGGGGATATTCATTCGCTTCTATATACGGCTCCGAAGGTATGACTTCTATGAATTTGATTTTTTTAGGGTTTTCATGCCATATGTGTGTGACACTTGATTAACAATTTAGTGTATCTAGTTTCTTTGTGCTGATTCGTAAATGGTTTTGAGGATGATGTGGTCGTTTTAGATTATCCATCTTCATTGATTTTTTATCCTTAAAATTTAGGGCATGCAGTTCCGGGAGATTATATATTGTACAGAGTGAAAGTTTTGTTAGTCGATACAAATTACTCTAGGAACTGCAAAAGAAGAACGAGAGAGGAATTGATAGAGAAGCCGTTTATATGTAATTCAAATTCATGATTTTTATGATAATGGTGACAATCTAATTATTGCTCTGAATGCCCTCTTATGTGAATAGTTTCTAGGTCTGCAAATCGGGGTAAGCAGAACATATTTATATTGCCTTTGATGCTCTAGAGAAATCATCTACTTAGTTTTTCTTAGCTCCATATGTTCTACACTTAAATCTCATAGATGCTATTTCATATAATTACTCGAGTAAGATGATTTTCATAACTAGACCAACAATAAAGATGTTATACAAAACAATATAGATGTTATACAACAATTATTGACTAAATTCTTTGTATGCGAGTATATGCATGTTTAATTAACTTTAAAACTAGCTTGAAGTGTTACGCGATCCTAAACTTTTAGGTTGAATCATTGTGAACCATTAGAGATTTCTCAATTACAGTAAAAAATAAATTGAAAAGTTATGATAAACATTGAAATTCTTTAGTTGAGCTAAACCTGATATAGAATAAGATGGCTAGTTCTTCTAAAAAGATTATTATAGAAGTTTTCGAATATTTTAAAAATAGATTATATAGTGATAATGCGATTAGTAATGGAGTGAGAGTATATTATTAATGAAAAGAAATACGTTTTAAAGTGTGATAAAAATTGAATACTTCTGAGAGTTATAATGTTATAAGAAAGTTACAATTCTTATGAAGATTGTGTTGAGGAAAATTTAATACTACGAAGAGTTATAATGTTATAAGAAAGTTACAAATCTTATATAGAGTGTGGCGAGCAAAGTATAAACTACAATTTTAAAACCTAAATGCATATACTTAACCTAAAGATTGTGTTGAGTATATGCATGTTTAATTAACTTTAAAACCAGCTTGAAGTGTTACGTGATCCTAAACATTTTAGGTTGAATCATTGTGAACCATTTGAGATTTCTCAATTGTAGTAAAAAATAAATTGAAAAGTTTTGATGAACATTGTAATTCGTTAGTTGAGCTAAACTTGATATCGAATGAGATGGCTAGTTCTTCTAAAAAGATTATTATAGAAGTTTTCGAATATTTTTAAAATAGATTATATATTGATAATACGATTAGTAATGGAGTGAGAGTATATTATTAATGAAAAGAAATGTGTTTTAAAGTGTGATAAAAATTGAATACTACTGAGAGTTATAATGTTATAAGAAAGTTACAATTCTTATGAAGATTGTGTTGAGGAAAATTTAATACTAAGGAGAGTTATAATGTTATAAGAAAGTTTTTTTTTGGGACATTTAGGCCAATTAAGGCAAATTCACGCACATAACGCATACACAAAGACTCGAACCCAAGACCCCTTAGTTGATAGCCTAAGCTCTCAACCAACAGACCAAGGTGAGCTGTGTTTATAAGAAAGTTACAAATCTTATGTAGAGTGTGGCGAGCAAAGTATAAACTACAATTTTTGTTGATTTATATGATAGGTTTAATACAAAGGAGAATAAGTTATAAAGAATAATTAAGATAAGAAATGAGAGATCTAAAGGCTTTAATCAATTTAAATGCATTCAAAACAACTATAATAGCATCCTAGTTAAAGATGAAGATGATAAGAAATTATGAGAACACTTGTTTGATAAATTGTTAGATAGAAGTTTTGAAGAAAAAATTGTTATGAAAGAACATAATAAGGTATTTTATGTAGACTCTAGGTACACCTAGAGTGGGAGCGGTGAATTGGGTGGATGAACAATTAGAACATTGCGAAATTCTTCCTAATCCCTCACAATCAAGCATGTCAATAAGATAAGTAATGCTAGCACCAGAGTAAAAAAAACTATAATAATAATGTTGATGATTGATGTAGTAAGATTAATATAACAAACTTTTAATCCATCAATCTGCAAGTTTAACATCACACAAGTGATCAATGATATATGATAATAAGATAATGCAAGTGATTCAGTATATAGCGATTATGTAGTATATTAATGATTAACTCAACTACAAATGCTATGATAACTAAATTACTAAGCATCAAAGGCATGAGCATCTACACAACTAAAACATGGTGATGATAGATAAATCAATGCTATATGAAAGTAATAAACTTTGAGCACAAGTAAATTGATCAACTCTAGATGAGAGCATTAAATAGTAATCCCAACAATGGCATTACACCATGCAATATAAATAACTATTTGTGCCATAGTTCCAACTAACTATTGACCAAGATGAACACAAGATTTTTGGAAGATTTGAGCACATAATTAGCCAACATCCACTCATAATCTTTAGTGGATTAGGATTCCACTACCAATAGAAAAACTCCTTTGCTCCTTCTGTTGATAGAGAAACCTTCAAAATTACACTTACCTTAGTAGGTGAATGTTATTCAATATACCACACTCTCCTTAACAGGCAAAACTACCCAAGTTCTCCAACACAAGTGAAATACCTTCCACAGCATTCTAACACTTTGGTACCGAACAAAAGCAATTACTAACAAATTAAAATATGCAATGTTGATTTAAAAAAATTTAAAACATACATTGTAAACTAACTTGCAAACTTTCTTCTAAAGATTGGTATAGAGAGATACCTACAAAGGAGAGTTGAAGAAAAACTTTTAGGATAAAAACTTTGAATCTTTTTTAAGATGACAAACTTGTAAGCACAAAATTTTCTCTTATATTTTTTTCTTTGGTTTGAGTGAAATTATCAATATTTAAGATTTTAGAACATCTAACATATATAGAAGATGAAGAGATATGAAAGTATCCTAAATTTTTATTTTGACCCTAAAAATAAGAAAATTAATTAATTCTAAATAGCTCAAACTAGCTGTTCAATGAGAGTTTTGTAAATAAGTGAAACTTTTTAATTTCTTAACAAATTAATGATTTTAAATATAAAATATATGACATTAACTCAATAAGCTTAATGAATAACAAGTAATATCTAGATTTGATAAATTTAAATACCTTGGATTTATTAAATAGAGGAATATAGTTATAGATGATATAGCTTCTAGAATTAATGCCAAATGACTAAAGTAGGGAAGTTTCTCAAGAGTATTATAAGAGGATGCCATGGAGATGTTGGGTCCATTTGGGGTAGCTTTTCAACTGCTTGCTTTTCATATTGCTACTACATTTTATTTTATCTACATCTTTTCTTAGACTTTTCATAAAATTTTGTCGTGTGAAGCAACTTTTTGCAACAAGATTTGTCGAATGTGATAGCTGTAAGAACGTTGCAGTTAGACCTATTCTGAAGGAAAAAATATTTGTAATACTTATTAGTTAAAAAAAAAAACTGTTTTTCCTATAATAGTTATATAACTATTTTTACAAATAGCTATAGTTGCTCCAAATAGATTCTCAAAGCTAAATTTTATAAAACCACAAATAGGTTAATGATATTGAATTGATTCGAGCCTTGGTCAATAAAAAAATTGTTAATATTGAAGTTGTACGTGACAAAAGAAAATGTTAGACGATGATATAGCTTATTATTTATGCTACATTCAACTTAGATATCAACAAAAGCTCTTTACTGCTCAATGCTTAGATATATTCAATTATATTATGCTTAGGTGGTTTGGACATGTACAATGAAGGATAGAAAATATGCTTATTAAACAAGTAAATGAACTTGATATCAGAGGAGTAGGGAGAAGAATGGGTAGAGCTAAGATAACATAGATAGTTGTTTAAACTGATTTGCAATGAATTATTTTAACACCTTAGATAAGACTCAACATGAACAAGTGAAAATTGAGTATTCATAAAGCTGACCTCGAATAGGTGGGATAAAGCTAATGATAATGGTGACTCAAACATCTTGCAACCGGAGTGCTATTTGGTGGTCTACTCTTTGATGTGTAAATTATTTAGTACATCATGCTAATTCGTTAAGTATGGTTCAAGACTTGTACATTTGTTGTTTGGTCTCAGTAGTATTTGCTAAACTTCTGAGTGAAAAATAATTTTTGATTAAAACCCTTGAACTTTCATAACCTTCTCCCCATCTAATTCAATTATTTTTCATTCTATAGTTCTTTTTTTGTACCCACTATTTTCCATTTAGTTTCCTTAATGTATTACTAAAGTAATTGTTAGTTTCATCCTCTCTTTTCTATGATGATATTCCATTGTGAAATGAGTACATGGTGCCTTAACATTTTTCGTTAATTTTAGGTCCTTAAAGATCCTAAAGATGATTCTGGGCGATTCTCAAGTGTTCTTTCTTCTTGTGGTTCGCCAAGATTTGTCTTCTCAAGGAGTTCAAGTAGAAAGTCATTGCAAGATGATCTTGACGATTTTGATTTTTCTTGCCCTTTTGCTGTGGATGATGTTGATACTTCTGATTCTCATAGCAGGTACTTTCTGATCTCTCCTAATTTTTTTCTTGGTTGCAAGTCAAAGGCAACGCATACTGATGATTTTCTGTTTCTCTGTCCTAAGAAAAATTACTTGTAACCTGATTATTAGTCCGTTATTTGCATTGTTTTTTTCATCATTTTTTTTTTCGTTTGTATGCTATTATTGAGTTACATTATTGGTGGATTTTGAGCATGTATGTTGCTTGTATGCTATTATTGACTTTAATGACTGAACTTCAGTACGAGTGATTTGGAACATCTCACCTTACATTCGAAAAAAAAAAAACCTCAGGGTATTAAATATAAATTATCTTTCTCTGCCCTATCACAACTGTTTTACAAAGAACATTTCTTTAGTATCTATTCTAGTCATATGTAATGCGTTTCCGTAAATGCTGGAATGTGATCATGTGAAGCTACGCAGTGTGTTGTACGTGGTGCATTTTTAAGTTATTACATGGGTTGAAGCTGTTAATGGATACATTGGTAGTGGATAATGTTGAAACTTGCTGCTCGCAAGTTCACTTTATTGGGGAATAGTGGTGGGTATGAACCCATCTTTTAATCAACGTGCAATGTGCAGCAGTTTGACAGGAATCTCTGTTTGTTCAACTTTGTCTATTTTGGTGAAGTTCTCATGTTAATAATTTGGCTTTTTGGAGCTTGAATATTTGAATAGATACTGAATTCAAATGTTTTACTTGATGTAGAAAAGATTTATGGTAATGATTAGATTTGCTAGATGAGTTGTATATATAATATATTATTACATAAACCCTTGCATTGATTATTAGCACAGCTAGTAAAAACCATGGTGATAGTACCTTTCCCATTGCATTACTATGGAATTATCAAAAGCATACTATGCACTTTTGATGATTACCTAAATACTCTGGAATTGGTGCAAGCTACTTTGAAATTCTATAACATGTAGCAGGTATGACTTAAACCTAAATCCATTATTTTAATTAAATTTAACCTATTTATCTGCTTTATCTTTCTGTTGGCATAGTTTTGTCCTGAAGGTGAGGCTGAGATAATAAGCATTAGAATTCTTGAAAAATAGAATGTTCAACAAATGAAAGCTTTTGCTTTATAGCTGTTAGTGTATGGTTACACAAAATTATATTTGGAAGGTTCTCCATATGGAGTGGTGTCTATTAATTTGGATGCAGCATTATTAAAAAACATTATAGGAGCCTTGTGAAATGATGTATTGACGTTGTACACCCCTCATGGCAAAGTGTGTGTTCCTTTGCCATATCGTGCTTCTGTATTGTGTGCTCAACTCTGACTCATAATAAAATCTTGATTCATATTTCGTTGTTTTGTTCAACATTTATTGCAATAACGTGGGAAAAACGCTTCCTCCTTATTGGTACTTGCAATAAGTAAACCATTGAATTTTAAATCTTCATTCCTTTCGTTGGAAGTAGTTGCTTCCCATCAATTCTTCTTTACACTTTCCTCGTCTGATAGTTTTCTTATATGCTTTTTTGTGGTTCTTGTTGCTAGTGCTTGTGGTTTCTTGCTCAATAGATTCTTCTTGAGATGCTTTTCAGTGTATCCTCTGAATGCTTCTCGATGCTTCATTTTTACTCTCTCGCTTCACGCTACCTCCTCCTCTCTGTCTCTTCCCAGTTTCTTCATTTCACGTGTATTTTTGTATTTTAAGTATTCTATCATCATTTCATTCTTTTTATATTCAATTCTTTTTTTGGCTTTCTAATCCATAGAAATTATTCTTATTGACTGTATCTTTATATTTGTGAAAAATTATTACTTGATATGGTTTAAATTAGGTTAATTAAATGATCTTTGTATGCATACAATATATTTATATATGATATATAAAATTATAACTTCACTCTGTGCTTTTCATATTGAAACAAAAAAGGAATCCTTATGTATGGCATTATGTTTAGTGCTTTGAGAACACTGTTTAGGTGTACCATAGATGTTATTTCATTCCCCATTTATTAGTCAGGGGATCTCTATTGAATTAAACACAATCTTCTCGAACATGTTATTAGAGAAAGTTTTCTTCTTGCCCTAATGACCAACCCCCTCTCTTGGCCCCTCCCTTTATCAACACTCAACCATGCTCCCAATTTCGCTACCCTAGCCATTGAAAGCCCATTCTGATGCTTGTGCTCACTCACTTTCTCTCATGCTTGTTTGCATTCACTTATTTGTGTACTCAACATTGACTCTATGCTCAACTATAACCCTCCTTGTGCTCACTCCTTGCACTCGCATACGTGATATGTTTTAGTGCAGCTTTATGCATGCTTGCTTGCTGTCGTTTGCTCATAATCCTAGGATGACAACTTCATGACTCCCACAATATTTATAATTTAAGTTACCTCTTAATTTCTCCTATCTTTCTCTGCTAAATGGTATCATGGCTTCTTATTCATATCTCAATGAGTCAAAAGTCTCCACCATCAGTGCCAATTTAAAAGTCAATAGTGCCAATTATCTCTTATGGGCAAGGATTTTTCACTTTCTTGTCGATACCTTAACAAAGTCTCTTATTATGACGTCCCCTTTAGATAAGTCTATTATCATCAAGTACTTAAAAGTAGAAAGTGTCTGACTTTGTTCTCATCTTATTACAAAACAGTCTTGAACATTCATTGCCTCTACTATTATATTTTAGTATTCTGTCAAAAGGGTGTGGAATTTTTTTGCCTCACATTTGTCAGAAAAGTAATATTTTTTGTGTTTATTCTTTATTATGAATTATTTCTCTTTAGTAAAATGATATATTGATGTAGAAGAATTATAACACATTGAGAGGGAAATGAATGTAACTTGAATACTACCCGTTCACTAGTAATCTAATTATTTGACAAATGTTTAATGAAGAATTCTTTGCAGCCCAAATTTTGTTTAGCCTACTTTCTTTGTAGGGTGTAAATTCTCAATTGATGGTAGACTTTATGGTCTCTAATATCCTGACTGCTTTCTCTCAGAGTTTTCTCTGTTGTATTCTTCTTAGAAATTCTTCATGTATTTTAAACTTTTATCAAAAAATATAATTTCGTTTTTTCATCTTAATCAAAATTTTATGCATCAATAATGCTTTAGAATTTATGCTCAGTATTATACCTTTTTGCTTTACAGATGATATTATCCGTCAATCTTCTTGTCTTTAGCATTTCAATGAAGTGCTATTGTTAACCCAAAAATTGCCACCTTAATGTTGCCATAACATTATTGTTTCATATGAATGCCTCTCTTCAGCTTTGGGTTATTTACCTTAACAATCTACTATCTCTTGAATTATATCCCATCCCTTCATCTCAATAATGTTTCAACACCAAACCTACTTGGTTCATGCTTTTTGCTTGCATGGAAAACTCTCTTATGTTATTTGGTGTATTTTTTTAGCCATTCTTGCTCCTCATGCTATTTAGTGATCATCTTCTTACCCTATACTTTTACACTTCGGTTGATGCAATTTTTCTCTTACCTTTTTATTCTCTATTTGCACTCCCAGCAACACCTTCACTTCATGTTCTACTTCATCTTAAAGCTTTAATGCTTAACTCTATCCTTTAAAGTTTACTCTTGTACCCCTCAACCACCATCCACAACAATGCAAAATATATTATCAAATTTGAGTGGACATCTCCTTGTTGAGGAGCTTTCTAGACTATATTTTACCAATTTTCTTATAAAAGGTATCAGACAATATATCACCTATCATTCACTTTAATATGTAGTTTGATCATTTATCTTCTTTTTGTACTCTGCTTATTTCTTGTCATCTTTTATACTCCCAGAACACTAGAAAATGATATAAAATCAGTTATGAAAATAAGTTATGGATGCTAAATTTGGTGCTTTATTCAATCACCATTCATGGGTTTTAGTTGTTCCCCCTTCTGGAGCTAAATCAATAATCTATCGCTAAGTGTTTGCTGTCAAATTTCTTTTTGGTGGTTCGATTGATTGACGCAAAAATCATTTGACTGTAAAAGATTTCACATAGGTCTATGAGATAAACTATTTTGATATCTCCCTCGTTGATGAACTAACTTTGACCAAATTCTCTTATGTGTGGCCAGCCGACAGTAATTAACTATGCTGCAAATGGATGCAAGTAATTCTTTCCTCTCAAGGGTAGAAATGCATATGATTACTTGGGAAGGCCATTTATAAGCTTAAATAGAATCTCGGGGTTGGTTTGAAAAGTTTTGCTATGTCCTTATCAAGATTTATGTTCGCAGTAATACCATAGTTCATTCTATCCTCATCAGGCATCCACTTTTAATCATTATCCTATTGACTATTTTTGTTGATAACATCTTATTCATTGAAGTGATCATGAAGGAATTTTTGAGGTAAAATACTATTTGTGAAAATGTCACCAAAGATTTGGAATGACGAAAATAATTTATTGGAGTTGAATTTGTTGACAATTCAAATGGGGTATGAACTTCTCAAAGGAAATATGCTATTGATCTTTTTGAAGAAATTGGTTTCTTAGGTGCAAAGCAATTGATACCCCTATGGATGCTTAATCCACTTTTGATAGTGAAGAGCTCATTTATGATTCTTATTAGTATCAAAGGTTGGTTGAAAAATTAATTTATTTGATTGTTACTACTCTTGGCATCTCAGTCACCATTGGAGTTTTTATTTAAGACATCCAAATTACAAATCCATAAACTTTTTCTTACAACAAAAAAGTGGGTATCAATTAGTGGAAATATGCTATTCGTTTTGTTGTAGAAACTATTTGTTTATCTTGCAAACCAGCTGATATTCCTATGGAGATTCAAACTATAAATAATGAGGAGCGGCTTGATTATTCGTTTTAGCATTGAAGTTTGGTTGAAAATTTGATTTATCTGAATGTTTCTATGCTTGTCATTTCAGTCACTATTGGAGTTGTGATTTAGGACATGCAAGCTCTAAAACAAAAATATTGGAAAGTTATTCTATGAATTCTCAGGTGACAGGTATATCAAGAAGTTTCTTGGGAACATATTTCTTTATAGTAAAATTGAGCACTTACATGTCGCAACATTTTTAGATGTTGATTATGTTAAAAAGTCAACTCATTTAAAATAGTTGAAAAAATGTTGTGGCTAGATGTAGTTTTGAGGTTGAATCTAGAGTCATGTCTCATTTTGAATGTGAAAAGATGTTGGTAAATGCTCTTTTAGGAGTGTTTAGTTTTCTAACAATCATGCAATCGTCTACAATGTCAATAACCTCATTTTCCATGGATAAATTAAATTGAAGTTGATTGCCATTTTATATGAGATATTGTGCTTTTCAAGCACGATGTTATGCTTTCTAAGAAAAATTCACTTATTTTTTCGGTTCGGAATAAGTAGCTGATATTTTTACTAAAGTTCTAGGTCATCTATCTTGCTCTCGTTTATGTTATAACTTAGAAGTAATAAATATATATGTCCCAGCTTGAGTTGGAATATTAGCATATGTTAATGTAAGACTATCTTTGAAAGGTTTTCTATTTTGGGAGAGTTGTGCTTGTTAATCTGCCTATACCAAAACATTTCTACATTTCTCTGCCAACCCTTCTCCCAACCCAACACCCCCAATTTGTTCTCTCAAACCAAACATTACTTTCATTTTTGTGTTTCCCTCACTTCTTCTCCATGTACTTATGCATACATTTCCACACAAGTTGGGTGTCTCATTTGCATGCTTTGCAATAAATGCAAGTATGCATAGAAGACTGAACCGTTCCTTTAAATCATGTTCTTTCTACATTTCTCTGCTACCCCTTCTCCCGACCCAACACTTTTTTTTTCCCAAAATTCTTATCCCAACCTCGCTAATTTATCACCTTCCTTGTCCACATTTTTTACTTTGATTTATGACGTTTGTATTATTTTCTGTAATATTTATTTGTTTTTTTGTGTTGAATAAATGTAGTCCAAGTATTGCCCTTGCTACATTAGTTTTCATCCTCCATCTCCCTTTTTTTTTGTTTCTTCCCACAAGAATTTTTCTATTTTGATGAAGCTTGGAATTCTTCTTCCCATGTGAGCTCTGTTCTTCAGAGGGCACATATGTTTTCTTCTTCAATTTCCTTATATTATTTGAAGAGGAACTTGTCTAATGAGATGCATTATATTGCTACCTAGAGTTCTTTATTTATAAGTGAATGCCACATTTCCAGAGTGAAAAATATATAGGATTTCCTGATAAAATAATTTATGGAAATAATGAAATCTTTAAATTTATGGTTTCTTCATAAATTATGTTATGTAAAATAGAGGCGGTTATAATGAAATTATGAAATACATTTAGATCTTCTGGCATTTTTAAGAATTACCTTTTGTGCCTAATTGTCTCGAAGCTTTTTCTTTAAGGTTCTTCATTGATTTTCACTTCATATGCATTCCTAATTAAGTTTCTAATTGAAAGAGTACGACATCTCCCTATTATGATCAAGTAATCAGGTTTGGTCTTGTTTGTATTGGTTCACATCAATTTGCTGCAGCTCAACTGATTTTAAGTTGATGTTATTTTAATTTGATTGGATTCAAATTAATTTGATTCTTTACTATCTCTTCTTCGTTTCAGAGCTTAAACTATGCTATTGACATCCAAAATCTAATGCTTAAATTGTGGTTGTACATTTGTTCTGTGATTTGATTCCATATTAAGGCTCGCTCCTCCATCCATAAGATCCATATTTTGATAAATTGAAGTTGCAGATTACGAAACTAGAAAATCCTGAAGTCAATGCAGTAAATGCTGCGGTCCTAAGTCCGAGCATGTTGGGAACATTTATGGAAAACAACACTCGTCATCTAAATGATTCCTCCACCTGCTATCCTGTGTCATTGCTTCTAATCTATCTAGTAAAGCAGTCAGCTGCCATTGAAATTTGCTAAATTACAGCATTCCATAAAGAAACCCTTAACTACATTCATTTCCTGCTATTATGCCTCAGCCTCTTCACCTTCTAGTGTGCTCCACCCTTCGACCCAGCTGCTGGTAGCTCGCCAGCTAAACTGCAGCTTTCTGTCCCGCCTTCCATCCTGCTGTCCCACATTCCCTAGCACATTCACTAGCCTTTATTTCCTAGTGAGAATTGATTTATTACTTACATATGCCATGCTTTATTATTAAATTGAACAAGTAAATTTCATATCATTCCTTCCTTCCTTTATGAGGTCGGTTATGGCCTTACTAGAAGGTCTTGTATTTCCTAAAAATTATGTACCCCTTCAATCTCTGTGAATATGACTACTGTAGTATCTGTTTCTCATATTTTTCAACATGCTATTAGAGGCATACTTCTTTATTTTTCATCTTTCTCTAGTCGTTATCTTCCATATTTATCTGGCCTCCACATCCTCTTTGAAAAGTTTTCCTTATCTTACCTCTTAAGGAGTTTTTTTTTTTTGGAATCGTGATTATGGTTAGACATGAAATGGTCTTTGAAAGAATATCCTCTTTTGTTGTCTTTTACCATAAATCAAAATCCCAAGGCAGCATTGATATCCAAAAAAATTTCTTTACCTTTTCAATTATCCAGTACAAACCAAAGCCTTCTACATAAAAAATCATCATACTTGAGATTGTTAAATATGTATGATTTTAAATGTCTTTAATGTCCAAAATGAAAATCCACTATCTTGAATCATGGACTCTAAAACCTTTGATTATATGATTAAGATGTTTCCTTATTTAAAGCTTTCAATTGTGTTTAAAAGACTATGAGGTTAGAAATTTTGTTGGATCAACATCCCAAGTAATTGGAATTAGAATTATCAATATCACTAGTTTGCTGTTTCTTACTTTAGTTCTCTTGGGTTTTAAGCATTGTTGCAATTTATTGTCAATCAACAAAATTATGTAGGATATTAGTTGTACTACTAATTTTCTTCCCAGTCATTATGAATTATAGGATAGAGACTCTAAGAGGTTGGCAAGGAATGAAAGTCATTCTATGTTGCACCGATACTCCTATTTACGAGGCATCCTGTATCGGACACGTGTCGGATACGGACACGCCTCCGATACGGCACAGATACGTGTCGGATACGGCTTTGCCGTGTCCAATTAAAATATTATTTAAATTTGACATAACACACGTATCGGATATGCATGTTCTATTAAAAAACGAAAAAAAAAATGGAGCCGCAATTTGCCCTATTCATTTCGGTTACCTGCTCGGCTTAAACATTTCGGCGAGCTAGGTTTTCCGTTTCCGCACAGGCGTTTGTCTTCTTCGTTGTAGTCAAAGGAGCAGCTCGACGGTGCGAGCATAGAAGCAGACAGGATCATCCTTCGTCGACAAAGAGGCTCGACGATGCGAGCATTAAAGCTGATAGGATCATCCTTCGTCGACGGAGCAGCTCGACAACGCGAACGGTGGAGGCGACGCGAGCAGTGAAGGTTCGTTTTCTTCATTTTTTTTATCGTAGGCTCGGTACTGGAACTCGTACCGCTCGGTACTGGAACTCGTACCGCTCGGTACTGGAACTCGATATCGCTCGGTATCGAAACTCGGTACCAGAGCTCGGTACCGCTCTGTACCGCTCGATATCAATGCTCGGTACCTCTCGGTACCAATGCTCGGTACTACTCGGTATTACTGCTCGGTACCGCTCGTTACCGCTCGGTATCAATGCTCGGTACCGCTCGGTATCAATGCTCTCGGTACCGCTCGGTATCAATGCTCGGTACCGCTCGGTACCGCTCGGTACCATGCTCAGTATCAATGCTCGGTACATACTCTTACTTAGTCATTTGAATTAGTTTATATTTTGTTAATGACAACACCATGGATCTTTCTAATGAAAGTCAAGTTTGTATCTTGAAGTTTTTATTTGAATTCACTTAAACCGCAAACTTCGTTTGAGTCATATACGTACTTCAAAAATTTCCACTACATAACCCAATTTAATGAGTGTAATAACCAAGCTTCCTATTAACATTGCGAAGAGCAATATCCACATGATCGGACAATGCATATTGAAATTGATACACACTTCATATTGTATATATCCTTATTAAAGCAGTAAGCCTACCATATTTTAGCAACCTTCTAAGTTAGGAATCATAAACATATATTCCAATCAGGGGGGAGTGTGAAAATTCAACAATCAAAGTAGTAAGTGCTGCGTTCCTCATTTTGAAAACTACATGAACATTTCTGAAATACTACAATAAGCAGACAACTGCTATCCTGTGGCATTACTTCCAATCAATACTGGGAAGCAGCTAACTGCCATTGGAATTCGCCAAATTACTGCATTTCATCTTCAGCCCCAAAACTACATTCATTTTTTGCTATCCCTTGGCCACCTCATCTGCCAGCATGCTCCAGCCCGCAATATGCAGTCATGTCTTCCAGCTACTTTCCTGTCTTCCTGAGCAGCTATCCACCAGACTTTATTACCCAATTGGAATGAATTTTTTGCTTACATTGCTTCCATGCTTAATTGCAAATTGAATAGGCAAATTTCCTTCTATTCCTTCTCTTTTATATATGGCACGTTGTGGCCTTATTAATATTCTATGGAAGGACTAGTATCTCCTATAACTTATGTACTATTTTTATCTTTGTGAATGTGAAAAATATAGTATATTCTTTCATATTTCTCAACAGAGATTGTAGAAGTTATGCGGTCATACAAGCATTTTTTGGTTATCTACTTTAATTTCTCACACTTGTGGTTGGGATTTTTAAATTCTCATTGGAGGCATCATTCATATTGGAAGACCTGAACTTACCTAGTTGTTGGATGTGGCAATGATGGGTGGTTTCATCATCTTTTTAGACCGAGTTATCTATTTGAGTCTTGTTTTGAATTTGTTTGCGTGCATGGATAGATGCTTGTTTTTGCATCATAACATTTTGCTTGAGTTGCTCTACTCCAGTAACTCTTTTTTTCCTTTTTTGTGGTTAGTATCACACATAAATGACAAGGTGGACTATTTTACTTATTTTTCTCTCACATTTAGCTCTTTTCTCTTTTCCATATTTCTGCAAAATAATTTGCATGGTTTTCCCCCCTTTTTGTACATTCATAGGGTTTGTTTCTGGGAAAAGAAATTCAAGAATTAAGCAGATGCTTTGCTTGTCCAACTGCCATTACATCTTTATGATCATTCTCATTTTGGGATGTGGTTTTCCCATCCTACATCAGAAAATTATTGGTCTCGATGGTTGTAAAAGGCATGTTTCTCTCAGTAAGTATGCAAATTGAAGGACAATTTGTTGAAAATCAAGCGTTACAAAATCATGAGTGGCCTACTAATTGCAAAACGGATAGTACATTAATCCTTTACTACAAATTCTTTGTTAGAGTCCAGTAGATAGGTTTATGCTAATCTCTTTTAGTCATAAGATACTGTAGTATTGAGAAAAAGATCAAAATGGTCCCTCAACTCTGTGAGGGACCAAAATAGTATCCAATTCTTTTGAGGGATCAATTTAGTCCCTCAACTCTTCAAAATGAGATATTTTTGGTCCTAACATCCAATATTAGAGTTAATGGTGTTAAATGTAAAGATATTTTGATCATTTTTAATTAAATATTTATTAAATATAATTTTCAAGTAATTATAATTTTTCTAACAAAATTTATTAAATATTTTTTAAAAAATAATAATAATAATTTTAAATTAAAAAATTTTAGTCATATTTTTTAAAATATGATATTTATTGGTTTAGAGAAATTAAATGCAAATATGTGTTATTTTCAACTTAGTCATACATTTTTACCAATCTTATTTTATAAAATATAACTAAAATTTAAAAATTAAAACTAAACTCATCTTTAATTTTTTTTATTAAATAAACATTTAATAAAATTTTTTAGAAAAATAATAATTACTTAAAAATTATAATTAATAAATGTTTAATTAAAAATAATCAAAATACTCTTACATTTAACACAATTAACTCCAACATTGGATGTTAGGACCAAAAATATCTCATTTTAAAGAGTTGAGAGATCAAATTGGTTCCTCAAAAGAGTTGGGGATAGGGGTGCAAGTGAGCCGAGCCGACTCGTGAGCTGGCTCGAGCTTAACTCGTTTATGGGCTCGTGAGCCGAGCTTATCGAGCTCATGAGTCGAGTTCGAGCTGGCTCGGCTCGCAAGCCGACTCTTAATTATTTAATTAATAAAAATAATATATAATATTTATTATAGTATATATTAATGCATAGTATGAGGCTATAAGCTCGCTAATTATTTATTATACTCATTATATTCTTTTGCTTGGGAGTTAGGCCAGCACAGTTGCTTTAATTAAAATAATATATAAAATATATTATATTATATATTAATCAATACATTATGCTGCTCATTAATAGCCGGTTCATAATACTTGATGCCTCGTTTCAAGTGACTGCTGCTCCTATTTCGAAATACGGGCGAACATAGGCGGAAAATTGGGACAATCAGACGCATAGGCGGGAAAATGGGAAAATCAGACGCGAGAACCTGGTGTTGGCACTGGCGACGAACGTTGCGATGATGGACGGACTTAGCTCAAATTATCGCCCGAGCAGCTTGACGAGCTTTTTTTCCTCTCCCGAGTCAAGCTCGAGCTCGGTATTTGATAGCTGAGCTTAACTTGAACACCCCTTGACTTGAGCTCGACTCGACTCGTTTGCACCCCTAGTTGGGGACCATTTTAGTCTCTCATAAAGAGTTGAGGGATCGAAACTTATTCTCTTGTTGTGTTTCTAATATCACTGTTTTCATTGCTATTTTTCATCAACTTCTCTGTGGAATGTTCTAATGAACTTTCAACCTATCCTTTATATATCTTATAATCTAATGGGAGTTATGCTATCAGTTGAACTATGGAACTTACATGCATAATGTCTTTGCTTTCTTTGTGTTCAAGGATCCTTCTGAAACCATCTTAATGTGAGTTTTTATTCTTCCTCTTAATTGCAACTGCCATCTCATTTCTAGTTAGAATATCCATACATAGGGAATATCTGTGGCTCATTGCAAAGATGAATAACTATTGAGTGTGCTCCATTAATGGTTGATGACTGATGATGGAGACCTTAATGCTTTTTCTTAGTTTCTGAAATTCGTTGATGTAGACTTGTATGGACTTATCTTGTTATTTCTAGTAAATGCGCCTTCTCTCAACTGCCATCTTGTTATATTCTATTTATTGCATCAGGCGGAACTCTTATTAGATTGGTTTCTTGAAGTCGCTTAATGAAAGCTACTTGTTATTTGTTGGTATGGAGGTAAATGTACTTCCATGTTAAAGCATGATACAACATTTTTTCTTAGCGAGACAAAGCATAAGCCATGAGGCGGATCGAGGCACAAGCCTCAAAATAGAAAATCAAACACTTATGAAATTATAAATAATTCATAAAATGGACAAAAATCATCATTTTATAAAACATTTATTGTAATTTAGAAACCAAATGAGCACTAAGTAGTATCAAATGCTTCATGAGTAATAGTTGCATAAACACATTCTCCATTTTGCATACATTTAGTAATTAAATAGTGAAAACACGCATACAATCAAGAAACATAACAATGCATGAGAATTAGGGGATTAAAAATGTTGTCATATCTTATCGATTATAGAATAATGAAGTTAGCTGCATCTATGAAATGAATAAAGTTGCTTAATTTTTTAAGGAAAAAATATAAGTTCACTGACCTAGGCCGCAAAGAAGATGCACACGCCCAACTTGATATCGAACCCACTTGAAACTTGTGCCCTGCAATGGCTTGCGTATAGGCGATGAGGCTGAAGACAAATCTTGATCGAAGAAGATTAACTTGGTCTCCCTATCCCAGTCCCTCCTTAATCTCGCTTGTTTGAGAATGCGCTTGAATGACAGCACTGGCATGTCGTCGAAGGAGGTGGATTGAATGCAACAACATGACGAAGACAACGGATAAAAACAATTGAAGAAGATGAAACTAGCTCTCAGCCTCCCTAATCTTACTCGATTGCATTTGTTGGTCATGTGAGTGGGGTGGTAATATAATATGATTTATTTATTAATAGTAATATAAAACACAAAAAAGAAATTACAACCTTATTCTAAATGAGGCGCAACCTCAAAAAGCCTCTTGCCTTATGCCTCGTTTAATAGAGTGCAAGCCTCATTAGAACTAGTGAGGCTTGTGCTTCTGGGCATTCCTTATGCGCCTTAATTCAAGGGGCGCTTCATGGCATGCACCTTGAATGCTTTTTTAATCCTTGATTTGTTTTAAGGGTATCAATATTTGACACGACTTGAACCCGACCAAAAAATTCCGAGTCCGGGTCAACCTGTTTGGAAAGCAGGTCGGTATTGGGTTTCATATTCTGACCCGATTGCAATTTCAGGTCGGGTTCGGGTTAACTCGAAAACTTGAAAGCAACCCAAAACTAGCCCGTTTGCTCAGGGCTAAATGACTAAATGTCGCTGCGACATTTATCAGTCCATCGCGCTCGTCGCAAAATTAATTTCATCTTTTAATCCATCTCGCGCTCGTTTGTTGCAATCGTCGTGCTTGCGTTCACGCTCGTCCTCTCACCCATCGCACTCAACTAGATCAGCGGGTCGGGATGGTGCTAAGTTGGGTTGGTGTCGGGTGGGTTTGGGTCTAGACTTATAACCTTTTTACCTAATCGGGTTGGGTTCGGTTTAGGTGAGTTAAAATCGGGTTAGTTTCGTGATGGACCCCAACCCGATCCGAAAACCCATTTTGACACCCCTAATTTATTTGAACTTAGCTTTTCATTAAAGAGGTTGAGAAGCTACCTGTGAAAAGTTGGTTTTTGAAACAACTTCAAAAGTCCATTTTAAAAGTAGCTTCTTCTAAGAAAATTTCTCGAAAAAAAACTCCTTGATTTTACCCAAACAAGTTACATTTTCTTTGAGACAACTTTTTGTTGCTGCGGAGCCTATAAAAATCCCAACTAAGCTGTTTATTTAGGCATTTAAAAGCAAACATTTTAAAACTTTTATATCAATAGCGGGTGAAATATTTTATTTTATTTTTGTATTTTCTTAATTCCTGTTGTGTCTATTGTTCTCTCATAAGCTAGTATCATAAGCTTCACATCTTTGAAAGACATTATTGCCTGTCAAAGAGGGTGGAGATGCTTCTTTATAATTGAGCACCTTTTGAGGATTGTATTTTTGTTTTATTACTGCTTAGCACTCTTTTGCTCATGGTTGAAGACTAGGTTATATGAACTTGGAAGATTTGGTGGAAATGACATGGTTCGGTTTAGCACCTTCATACGTTTGTAATGAGTGCCAACTTAGACTAGTCAATTGCTTTAGTTAGTTATCTTGTAATATTTCACGTGGAGGTTTGATTGGCTTTGATTTTCTTTGTTTTTAGTCATTGACATATCTGAAGTGGAATGACATCCACTAGTCTTTTGGTAGTAAATCTCAAGTAAAAACATAAACAAAAGTAGCTTCTTCCAAATAAATGTTTTGGAAAGAAACTCCTTGATTTTACTCAATCAAGGTACACATGCCTTGAGGCAACCTTTTGTAATTGCAAAGCTAGTAAAAATCCCAGCTAAACAATCCCTTTAGCAGTCAGAAGCAAGCATGTTAAAATGTCTATGCCAATGGAGTGCAAAATTTTTATTTTTATGTTGTCAATTCTCATTGCGTCTATAATAACATAAATAAAAGTAGCTTCTTCCAAATAGATGTTTTGAAAAGAAACTCCTTGATTTTACCCAATCACGGTACACTTGCCTTGAGGCAACCTTCTGTAATTACAAAACTAGTAAAAATCTGAAGTAAACAATCCCTTTAGTAGTTAAAAGAAAGCATGTTAAAATTTCTATGCCAATGGAGTGCAAAATTTTTATTTTTATGTTGTCAATTCTCCTTGCGTCTATAGTTCCCTCATAAGTATCTTGATCTTCACTTCTTTGAAAAGGCTTACTATCCTTCAAAGGAGGAGATGCTTTATTATAGTTGAGCACCTCTTGAGGACTATATTTTTGACTTACTATTTAATAGTCCTTTGCTTGTTAGAAGACTAGGTTATGTGGAATTGGCATTTACATGGAATAGGTTTAACTTCATTGAAATGAGTCTTACTTATACTATTTAATTGCTTTGGTTAGTTTTTCTTATAATCTTACACGGAGGTTGGATCGACTTTGATTTTCTTCATCTTTAAACATTGACATATCTTAAGTTGGAATGACATTCACTAGCATACTTGTCAACGGCGAATGGCGCACCACGGCACAAAGTTTCCTGTGGAGTCATGGCGCATAGCGCACGGCGCGACGCACGCCATTTTGAACACGCCGTAAAATAAAAAATAATTATTAAAATTATTATATGGATCCTATTTTAGAGTATCAATCAAGTTGGGTATGGCTTGGTTGAATATGTTTGTGGTCCAAAGTCCAAACCATTAAAGTGAGCTTCAAATTCGTTCAAAATTTCTACTAAAATAATTGCAATACTATTCCCCAAATAAGAAAAATAGAAGCACCATTCAAATCCTACCATTTTAATCATATCAAATAATTTTAAAATTAAGTCTAATAAAACCTAACCAAACTATTTTAATCATATCAAATAATTTTAAAATTAATTATAACATTATTTTAGAAATTAAAATATATAAATATTAAAAACTATTTATAATTATATTAAAAAATCTCTAAAATTCAACTTGCGCGCGCTGTGCGCCATGCGCCATGGCGCACACATGGTGCCAATGGCGCGCCCCAACTTGACATGTGCGCCACATCATGCAGCTAGTGCCGTAGGTGCGACACGTCGTGACATACTCCGTTGACATGTATGTTCACTAGTATTTTGATAGCAACTCTTAAATAATACCGTAAACATGAGATTTTGTGCTTTGAAAATTACTTAGTTTAGATGGAACATAGTGAACTTGTACTACAAGTAAATGTAAGAACCTAGATCTTTCTAGATGCTCATTTTGGTATTTTTTCATCTCATAGGCAAGTTGTCTTATAGATGTTAATATTTCTTGATCTCCAAGGAACTACAATTACTTTCCATTTAGGATTGAGATTAGTTAAAGCTTTCTTTGATTTTTTAATTTAGTTGGTTGGTATGAAACTCATTTCGAGCTGGTATCAATTGTATAGTCAATGGCCTAGGAAATGCTATCAAGCCTTCTCATGTATGAGAAATAAAAAACATTTTCTTGAAGCAAATTGATTTTATTTATTTTTTTAACTAGATTGTTTCACACATATGATCGTAGTTTATTTAGATCTAAGATTGAGAATTCTAATGTGTTCAAGCATCCATAGTTATTTACCTCTTCAAATAGTTGATATCACTCTTGAAGTCTCGATCGAGGAGGTTGTTCAGCTCTATGATAGTTGCACACAAATTCCTTTCTATGGTTCATCAATTTCATTTATTACTTTTTTGAAAAAACGATTACCATTCAATGGGAGCGAGTTACTGAAATATCTTAATGGGTACATCATAATTTTGAATAACAATAAATATAGTGAGAGAGAGAACAATATGTAATGCTAATCATTGAACATTGCGAGCATTTATGCATAAATATATCATTTGCCATGGAAACTATTTTTAGGATATAGAATGCAATGCCATCAGCAAGATCATATCATTTGAATGTCGCCCTCTTTATGGATCATTACATAAAATGACAACTTTTAATTACAAGGGAACAACTATAAATTTCTTCTTCGAAGCCTTAGCTTGTCTTAAGTATAACTCGGTCACTTGTCAATATGTTCTTGTGTTGCATTACATAACAATAACATGCCATTTATAATCAAAGATAATAACATGGCATCTCAGAACATGAAAATAACTTTAAAATTAATTAAAATTTATGATCTTTTAGCATGACATTAAAAATTAAAATTAAAACAATAACATAATATTTGAGTCATATAGACATAATAATAACCTACTATGTTGGAAATATAACCATAGCTGCGGTGGCTGTGGAGTACGTGAAGGTGTGTTTTGTTCAGAGTTTTAGTTTAGGATTTATCAAATTTTTAATTTATATATATATATATATATATATATATATATATATATATATATATATATATATATATATATATGAAGGGTTAGGCGTACGTCTCATGCTTGTGAGGCGAGGTGCCATCTTAGCCAAACTAAGGTGCATACATCACAAAAAAAATAAAAATAAAAAATAAATAAAAAAACTCAAGATGTTTTTTGTCGGAATTGCGCCGATGTGCTGCTCGCATTGCGTAATTTTAAGCAATGCATGGAAGTTGACATTGATCAACCATGCATGCATAAAATTAATTTAACTATAAAATTCATTTATGCAAAAAAAAAAAAAATTCTAGATTGGATGCGAGTTGGGTTACTACCTAGGCATGTTGGGTCACTAAGGCAGTTGGTATTACATGAAGTGGCAGTTAAATGATGCATTACTTGCATTAGGATATGGAGGTGGCTATCCTGTTATCCAGAAAGGATGGGTCCCCAATCTGATTGATGGAGGCTACCGCATAGGCTGCATCTTGTGTTGGTTTTCTATGTTAAGGTCTCTATTTTGTTGTTGTTGTGCTTCTTTGCTTACCTACTCAAGGATTTTCTTTTCCTTCCCTATTTTTCTTATGTGTTACTGTCCTTGGGCCTCAAATGTCCCTCTCCAGAACGAGTTATGAAATAAATTTTCTAGGAAGTTTAGGTAGATAATTGCCATGGTTTAGAATAGATTTGAAGACTTGTTACCTAAATTCTACGTATTTCCTTCTAGAACCTTTTCCGTTAGTTATATGAAATTGAATCATAATATGCAAGTCAACATGTTTGTTAAGTGCCTTCCTTTGATTTGATTAGAATTTTTTTTAATGATATTTTTATAAATATCCTACTAGCAATGATTAACCAAATATTTGTATCAGCTCAAAAAGCCAATGAGTTTCCCAAACATTTGTTTCCATGTTTGCATAAATGACGGCTTTGCAAGAATTAAAGCGGTGTAACACATGCCTACCTACCTTAAATATTTCATGCACTAACATTGTTTTGTAGCTCTCCAAAGATTTATATCTGAAATATACGCACTTAAAAGTATGTGTGTTAAAATGAAGTTGTGGAGAACTTTTTGTTTCATCCTTGGAATCCTGATGATTCTTTATTTAACAGCAAAGTAGTCATGAAGTCATGCTGTTTTTGTGCTTACTGACACTAAACAAATAGTTAAGAAGAAAACATTTGATTAAAATATTCACGATTTAACCAGATACTATTAAGGTTTTTATTAAAATATTGTTATTACTATTATGATTTGTTATCAAACATGATATAATGTCAAGTCCGGATCTCATAATAAACTCTAATAGTAATAATAGGGATTCAAAAGAAAATTCTTTGTAGTACTGTCACTAAACCTTGTCATAAGGCCGAGTGTAAGGCTATTTGTTTGTAAAATAGGTTAACTGTTGTTTTTATTTGTAGAAGTTTGAAACTATTATATTTTTAAAAGGTCAAAACGGAGTTGTGTACAAATACTTTGCCAGTTGTAATTCTCCAGGGCAGTTAAACCGCCTTCTGGTTCCCATATCATAGCTGAATAGGCCTTGTACCGGTATTATATTGACAACTATCTGGATTATTTTTTGCTGAACTTTCCTATAACTGCATTTGATGTTAGTTGTACTTGTATAATCGAGATTAAGGCTTCATTTGTGGCATTTTTTAAATGCTTTATAAAGCAGCTTTCTAGTACAAAAATGTATAATTCAAGAAATTTTTGTACTAAAAAACTGCTTTATAAAGCAATAAAAAAGCCATCCCAAACGAAACCTAAGTAATATTTTGGCCACTTACTATGGTTGTTTTGTAATAAAATATCAATATGACTGATTCCCTTCATTCTGGATAATAATTGTGATTGTTAAACAGTTCAGTGAACTAGTGAGTGTTAGTTGTCTCATTTTATCTTTCATTGAATTCATATAAACATATATCAAACAATCAAAGCAAAACTTAACTTTGTAACTTCCTATCATGTCTCCATGATATAATGTAATTTGGTGACTAAGAAAATGCTTCGATTTAAGCATTAAATGTAGTTATCATAACTGGCTTCCCTGGTCCTGCATGCAGAATGCTGATCTGGTATGAATTGCAACTTCTAACAGTAGAGCATGGGTTTTAGTCTGTGTGAGTGTTAGTGATCCATTCCAAAGTAAATGAGGGTTCCTGTTTAGGTTTGGTTCACGTAACAATTGAGCTTGATCATTTTGAACATCAATCTTATTTTCTTGGACTTGATTGACGCCTCAATCTATCTTTTTTTTTTCCCTTAAGTTTAAAAGCTGGGAAGACGATTTCTCATCAAAGAAATTAAAAATTTACAGAGTGTTAAGAGAAAAACAGATACAAAAGAAACAAAAGAAAGAACAACCAGAGGCTTATCTAGATCAAGATTATTTTCTTAAGATGATACTGACATGTTTAATTGTAACAAGATGCTTCTGTTTGTGCCGTATATCTAAATCAAGACTGAGCTTTCAGTTGATGTTGTGTAATTGTTTTTTCCTTTTTTTATTGAAACAGAAATCATGATAGTAAAGATGTTTCAGAGTCTGCTCAGGCATCACCGCATAGATCACAGGACGCAGCAGTCGGAGTTCTTGTTCACATGCTGAGGACTGCACCCTCTCTGCGCCAGGATCATAGCTTGTCATCCCAGTCTTCGAAGTCTGAAGTGAATTCTGAAGCTAGTACTTCTAGTTTTCTCTCCTCTCGTAAGAAGTCTGATGCACTAGAGGAGCTAAGAAGTTACAGAGATATGAAAGAAATTCTACTTTCCAAAAGTCGAAGTCAGATTCTAGATTCCGAAAAGCATGCAACAAAGTAGCTTTTGCAGCTTAATTTCATTCTAAACATGTGTACTACGACCCAATTGTTACTAGTTTCGGGTGCAATCCCACTTCACTGATTCCAGGTAGGCGATGCTTCTTAATTCTTATTGAGAGCCCAACATTGTACAGAAGAAATTGAACTTATTGCCATTTCTTTGTTATATTTTAACAATTGGTTTAGTTGAAAGCTTTATCCCTCCCTTCTAGGTTTTGGATTGTTGCTCTTGTTTATTAATGTGGGGCTGATGGTTGTCATTTTCTTTTTTTGGTTCTCAAATTTTTAGGGCGTTTTAGCTTGTTCTATCTTCATAATTTTCTTGTTTGTTTTCCAAGATGGTTCAGTCTTGTTAAATGTCAACTTTGTTTATTTTATTTTGTATAGTAAACTTTTCATAACACTGTCGTTGTCAAGTCCCAAGTCGTAGATGAAAAAAGTAAAGGGTTGCGTTAGAGAATCAACAATCAGTGTAAAATTTGTTGAATAATCATGATATGAATCATTTAATATAATGTTAATGCTAGGGCGTTTCCTAGAAGTGATGCGTTGTATGATCTGACTATAGTTATAAGTGTGCAAGAGTTGTTGCACCCGCAATCTGGTACAATGTTAAATAAGCAAGGGTTTCTACATCACGGATGAATGTAGATAAAAAAGTTAGGCCATGAAAATAGAATTATGATGTGAATTTAGAATATAGGTTCTCTTTTAGGTAAATTAATAAAATTAATAGATTTTATGATTCATAGAAAGGTAAATATTCTATGCATTTAGGAAGTTAAATTGTTTGAGATAAGGCTAAGGAGATTGATAGCTTAGGGTTTAAATTATGCTATTCAGGTAAAAGTCATATTGATAAGAATTTGATCTCGCAATAATACAACAACAATAAAAACAACATCAAGTCTTTATCCCACTACGTGGGGTTGGTTACATGAATCTTTTTTCTTCATTGTGTCCTATTAAGAGTCAAATTTTCATTTAAATATAATAAAGAAAGATTATTTCTAATATTCTTTAACCAAGTTTAAATTCTTAGATGAGAGAAGCGGAGGGTTGCGTTTAAGTGGTCGATAGTTAGCGTAAAATTTGTTCAATAATTATTACATGAATCTTTTAATATATAAAAAACAAGAATATCAATGGAAAAATGCTACAAAAATTAGCAAGAAAGGAATAGATTATGGGTTAATTCTCTTTGATAAAGGCACAACAAATCGAGATACAGGTTGAACTATTATTTGAGAGGTAGATTGTCTCTCCATAAGCTTTAGGCGTCGTTAAGAATAACTCCAAAGAAAAAAATACAACAAACACAACCATATCATGAAAATTAAACAACCTAATTAGACCTATAGAAGATTCCCTAATTTCCTCCCAAATCTCAATTTAAAATAGCCCTTTTCCTTAAATAAATCTTTCCTAATTTTCTCTCAAATCTGAATTCAAATCAGTCCCCCTTTCTCTAAATAAACTTTCCTAATTCCCTCTCAATTTTGGTTTCCTATGATAAATAATTAAAGGTGAATTTATTCTCCTTTGGACCCCCCTCGTTCCTTGCTCGACCCTATCAGTGGGGCCCCAAAGGCTACGCCGATCCTTTACACAGGCTAGAAATGGGGTAAGTGTGATCATAGATAAGAGTTTGAAGGATAATGTGGTAGAAATTAATAGAATTAAATATAAAATTATAACTTTAAAGATTGTTGTTGAAGCTGAGATTATTAATATCATAAGTGCTTATGCTCCTCAAGTAGGTTTAAATATGTGTTCAAAATTAAAATTTTAGAATGACTTAGAAAAATTAATATTAATATTAATATCATAAGTGCTTTTTTCAAAAATTTATTTTTTATTAGAGGAGATTTAATTGGTCATATTGGTAGAGATATAGAAGATTTTAAAAGCATTCATGATAGTTACGAGTTTGGACCGACTAATGAATGTGGTAGAATTATATTAGATATTTTTATAGCTCATGATTTTATAATTACTAACACCTTATTTAAGAAAAGTGAGGAGCATCTCAATCACTTATAAGAATGGATATAATAAAATTCAGATTGATTATTTTCTTATAAGAAAAATTGATTAGATTGCAAAAATTGTAAAGTTATTCAGAGTAAAAGTTTATGTATCCAAATTACTTATTAGTTTTGGACTTTAGGATGAAAGGGCAGAATATAAAAAATAAGGTAAAATGTTATTGTAAGATTTGATGGGGGTATTTAAATAACACAAACAAAAATATTTTTAAAAATAAGATTTAAGTTTGTAAGATTTTGACTGTACATGAGGAAACTAATATTATGTGGAAAAAAAAAACTTATTATATTAAGATTGTTACAAATGATGTGTTTGGAGTATTAAAATAAAAAGCTTCTAATAATAAAAGTAGTTGGTGGCAAAATTAAAATGTGCAAAAAAGATAAAAAAAATAAGAAGCTTTGTTATAAAAATTAGCTTAGATGTAAAAACCAAAAAAATTGTGAAAGATAAAGAGGCCTATAAGAAGTCTTAGAAAGCTATATGTAATGCAAAGTATTTAGCTTTTAAATGTAATAGATTATATACTAAGGAGGGTGAAAGATATATGTATAAGTTAGCTAAGTAAAAAGATAGGAGAAGTAAGAATTTAGTTCGAATGAAGTCCATTAAAAGTGAAAATTAAAAAAGAAATGCTTTTATTAGCAGAAGATATTCAACAAAAGTGGATAAGATGTTTTGATAAGTTTTTAATGAAGTTGTGAGAGTACGGTTGAATTTAGTGACCTTAACACCCTAAATAAAAATAGAAATTTTTATTTTTATCTACGTAATAGTAAAATTGAAGTTAGAGAGGTTTTAAAAAAATAAAGTATGAAAAATCTGTTGGACCTATTGATATTCCAATAGAGATGTGAAAATGCCTAGAAGATGAAAGAATTTCTTGGATTAGGAAACTTTTCAATATTATTTGGAAGATTAAAAAGATGTCAGATGAGTGGATGAGGAGTGTATTGATTCATATTTTTAAGAATAAAGGTGGTGATGAATAAGAGTGTACAAATTATAGAGGAATTAAGTTAATGTGTCATACTTTAAAATTTTGGGAGAGAGTTATTGAGCATGGGTTACAATGTGATACTAATGTTTCTCAAAATCAATTTGGATTCATGCCAAGTAGGTGTACTATGGAAGTTATACATTTATTGAGAAATTTGATGGTAAGTATAGGGAGAATAAGGATGATCTATATGTGATATTATTGATTTAGAGAAGGCTTATGATAAAGTTTCAAGAGAGATGCTATAGAGTTTTAAAAAAGAATGGGGTTAATAATACTTATACTCAAGTGATTAAGGATATGTTTGTAGGAACCTGTTACTTATGTTCAAACACAAGGAGGTTGGACCAAGTACTTTCCTATTTTAGTTTGATTACATCAAGGATCAGCTTTTAGCCCATATCCTTTTTGCTTTGGTCATAAATGTTCTTACTAAACATTTGTAAGACGATGTACCTTGATGTATGCTTTTTGCTGAAGGTATTCTTCTTTTTGATAAGACTAGAGAAGGTGTTGAAGATAAACTTGAATTATGGAGGTCGACTTTAGAGTTTAAAGGTTTTCATTTGACTAGATCTAAAATTGAATACATGGAGTGTAATTATAGTAGTGATAGATCTAATAGGGGGATTGTGACTTTGGGTAATCAAGTCATTAATAAGTGTACACATTTTAAACATTTCAGACTATTGTCCAGAGTGATGGTGAAATAGATGGGAATATTATTAGCAGAATTCAAATTGAATGGTTGAAGTGGAGGAATGCATCTAGTCAGTTGTGTGATAGAAAATACCCCTCAAATTTCAAGAAAAATTCTATAAGATGTTGGTGAGACCAACAATACTCTATGGTGCATAATTTTGGCCATTAAAAGAGAAACATACAATTAAGTTAAGTGTTGTAGAGATGAGGATGCTCAGGTGAATGAGTGACTTTATTCTTAGAAATAGAATATGAAACGAGTATATACGTGAAAAGGTTGGAGCATATAGACTTGATATTTTTGTTGTTGTTATTGTAGACTCTCTTCTAGAGGAATACCTGAGGGCATCGAGGACAATATATTATTTTCATATTAGGTGAAACCCTGCCGCCTCTTTGATCTCCACGAATACTTGTTCTTTTCCAACTGCGACGGTACTTACAAGGAAGTGCTATTTCTATTAACTCCAGCTGTGAGCCATTTTTTGCTTCGGTCTCAAATGTGTTGGCAAGTTATTTTTGTTCTGTATATTTTGACCTCGCTTTAGGCTAGCCAGCTGCTTTTATATTAGGTAGGTCGAATTCCAAGGAGTAGTCTGCATCAAAGCTGAATAAAAATTGTAGTCATTATTGAAGAAGCTAAAATAGAAATCTTTAACGTCAGGAATATTATAATTAAAATGTCATTTTCTGTCTAAGGCTTCATTTGGGACGACTTTTTTATTGCTTATTAAAGTAATTTTTTAGTAAAAAATTCTAGAAAATTGCTTTAAGAAGCAGAAAGAAAGCCGTATCAAACGAAGCCTAAGCCTTATTGCAAAATACAATGCTGCGTAACAAAGAGGTTCTACCTCTAAAAACTATTGCTATTATTTTGTATCCATATGTGAAATGCAATACTATGTACAACAAGAAGATAGAATAGAACCTCTAGTAATTTTTGGGAGATGTTAAGAGCAAATTTCAGAACTTGATCAAAAAGGTTCTCCACATGAGAAAAATCGAGCCACAAGAAATGTATGATATGAGAATGGTTATGGGTATATGACATTTAAAGAATAAATGCAAGTGAGAGTCTAAATAATATTTACAAAGAAAACAAAAATGGTGAGTATAAACTCCTATTTATATGAATTTTTATAGTCTTTTGCCGTCATATATATTTACAAGCAAATTTTTAGTAGTATTCTTTATTCCATATTAGTTGATACTAGTCATTGTTTGGGATGTGATAAAAAAAGATGATGGTAGATGGATTTAGAGAAGCAACTATCTTTATGAAATTCGGGCTTTGTTTGGAAAAGCTTATGCTTCTAAGGGGCCTTGATTGAAGTTTGAAGAACTTCTTCTTCTTCTTCTTTGTCGTCAATCCCATGACACTTTTTGATGCTAAAGAGGATTTGAAATGAGTGGTTGATCTTTTTCTTTTTTCTTTTCTTTTTTTTTAAATTACAATTTTGAAAAACTATTTTTAAAAGGATATCAGCAAACACAATTCTATGACAAGTTGGAATTTTAGGTCAAAAAATTAATATTATCATTAAACTCATTATCCATAGTTCAAGAGATTAAGCAAAGCAAGTAATAGAAATACGTTAAGAAATAGCAAAAGAGAAAAAAAGAAGAAGCACAAATCAATTTTTATGTGGTTTAGTACTAATGCCTATGTCCATGCCTCAAGGATTCACTTCTTTTTCCTTTAGCCACCACCAGGCAGAGAAGCCCCTCTCCTTATATTGGGTAAAATGAGAAACCCTATACCTTTTTTTTCTATACTAAGTGAGAAGATTGATAATCTAGCTTGCCGACTAATCCTGAACTTCTTTTTGATAAGAAGCTTGAGATATGTGTGATCTTTTATAAAACTTGATGAAGTGACAACTCTTCCACAAATCATAAAAAAAAATATATTTGAGAATTTGAGGTAGACGGAAAGTGAAAATAATAATGGGTGCAAATGCTCTCAAGGGATTTTTCTCACATAAGATTTTCAAATGAAAAGCCTAAAGTATTTTCTCAAACACCACAGGAAATGTAGTCATTTTTGCCGGACAAATCACCTAGAAAACAATAGAAATCTACTAGAAATTAGGATTTCCTATAAATTTTTGATGAATAGTAATCCGACAGTAGTTTAGTTTAGGCATCAGAAACAAATTTCCGAAAAAAAAAGTTTTGTTAGAAATGTTATCGGCGGATTCATGATTGAAAAATGACGATTTTTGAGGGATTATCGACAGATTTTCTGTCATAATTTCCAAGGGATTATTGGTGGGAAAATTTGCTGGAACTTTTCGGGGAAATTCATCCTCAAATGCTGGCGAATTTTCCTGCAGGTAATTCTCCAGAAATGCCGACGAAAAATCCATTGGTTGCATCTAGAGTTTCCAGTGAAAAGTCTGCCTGTAATTTGCTGAAAATTCTAGCAGAAAATCTGCAAGTAATGCATGTACAAATTCATCGTATCGACCATTCAAGCGAAACATCTGTCGAAAATTTGCTCAAAACCTCTAGCTCAGACAACAAAATACCCTCTCATGTCAATTATTCTATAGTACAACAATACAACATAATACAAGAATTTCATACAGTAAAAAGAAAAAAAATATAGATTGAAATTTTTACATTGCATCAAATTTTAATTAAGATTTTCTCAAAATGTTCTCAGTCATTAAAACAGTTATACAATATGGCCAATGTCCTTATACATTAAAAAACCCAATAAACTATTTACAAAGAAATTATCTACTCAGAATCAATTTCCTCACTCTACTCAACCGATGTAGGCGTATGCTGCTTTCCACTAAAATGCTCCCTGATTCTCTAAAGCTCCTCCAATATCTAATTTTGCTACTTTTGCTTGTTCTCTTATGACTTTCAGACATGATCTGGCTCTGGTGTCAGGGGAGCCACCTGCCGACTAACTAAGCCCTTCTAGCTACTTGCTGAGAAGCATGAGGAATTAGGGGCCTATCCCTTGTATGCATAGGTCTGCTAGCCTAATCCATAAACTCTACCCTTCTACATTTCACCTACAACTTGCGACTATATGCGGTAGTCAGAATAATTTGTTGACCCCCTAGAGGATCCCTCACCAGCTTTAGCCTGGCTCTCTTGAAGTTTTATATACTCACCTACAAAAGATAACATAAGATTAATCATTATATAATTATCATTTAAAATATTTCTCTTAATATTGTAAATTTATAGACTCACAAAGGCCCTCCTCGCTCACTCGTCTACCCATTGCTGGTCCCCCTATCACTGGTGGGTGCGAGTGTGTAACTCAATAGTAGTGGGTATTCTATCAAGTATATCTCTATGTCATATGCTTGAATTAGCATTCATAATTAAATAAATTTTTAAAAATATATTAAAATTCTTACCAATCATCACTTGTGCTTAGTGTGTGGAACCGAGACCCAGCGCCACCCATGCCCCTAATATCAGAACCTCAGTTTTGTCTATTTTGGTCCCTCCTTTTAGTATAATCTGGGTTGCCTTAAACTCTGGTTAGATCAGCCCATATAATTTCACTAATTCAAAGCGGTCGCTCGCCTGACTTCCTAATGTTCTTAAATATGTCTCGCAGGTGAGTTGATTCGTACTCGTTATAATTCGTTCTTATCTTGGCATTGTGCAGGGCAACCAGTAGAAATCCCTCTACATATTAAAAAATATTACATAGAATAATTTTTTGTTAAATTAATTAAAATGCACAGATGTTATTGATACTACGAATTACATACCTCAAACTTCCTAAACCACATATTGCTAACTTCTTGAGGGATTTTCTTCCAAGAAATATATGGAGCATCAAACCTGCTTAGTATGATGTCACGTATCTTATCTATGGGTTGCTTTGATGGATGAAACCTATGCAAAACATTTTATTGAAAACATTACTTCTTAGCAATATAAAGCTTGCATTACATATGTTACATCCTCAGGCTCAATCAACATGCACCCATCTATTATCGGTGCTGCTGCAGTCCAGGTGGAAGGTCCACCTATTAAAGGCTCAGGGAGTGGTGGGTAGTAGTATGGAAGGGTGTATGATGGGTATGGATAAGTGGAAGGAACTCCTTAAGAAGATTGTGGGGGTAGTATGAGTAAAAGTGAGTACTATGCGTAGGGTTTGGTGAAGAAAAGTGAGGGTTGGGGGTGTAAAATTGAGTACTCTTTGTTGGAGGCGTAGGTAAAGGTGGGGTTGGTTAGGTTTGGGTGGCAGGCTGGGAAGAAGAGGTCTGCTCAGTACCCCTGGCCTTACCGGATGGGCCACTACTCACCTTCTTGTGCCTACTAAAGATGTTTGTGATTAGCTAAAAGGGGGAAGGGGGCTCATCACCATAGGTTATATTTAAAAAATAAAAATAAATTTTTACTTTTGAAAAAACTTTTACTATGAAATGCTAAAAATTAAATAGCATATAACGTAAATTAACTACTACTATGTAGTAAAAAAATATGCATTTAATATGAACTAGATGAACTAATTAGTGTAGTAAAGTATGCATAGAAGAAGAACTATTGTTATGCTATAAAAACATGCATCTAAATATTTAATGTGTAGAAGAAGAACTATAAAAATCATATACATCTATCTTTTAATTATTAATCATTTGTTGATTTACTTTCATCCAACGAGACCACATCCACACCATTAACATCTTCCTCACTATTTTCCTCAATGTCTAACTCTATCGCCTCAAACTACATCTCTCTCTTATTTAGTGCAATTTGCTCATTAACATTCATAGTAGGCTCTTTAAAGTTTGACATACACATTCTTTATATGTTGCTGGTATTAATAAGATTTTCTCAACGACCCATGAGTTTTATCTTGATTATTACAAGCTAATCATATTTATCCGGCAGTCTACCCAGATAGTTAGCAAACTAGACTTGGCTTGCTTGGCTAGTAATGAAAAATGAGTTGTACTTCACATGTCTCCTACCTCACTTTACTTTTATTATACAATAAAGTGGATGTACTCTTGTACCTTTATTCTGCATTGGATCAAACCAATCATAATTAAAGAGATTCAAGTTGTTCCCTTCACCCATATATTATAACTTAATACTTCCAGTAAGACCCCATAATATTCATAGTCATCACCCGTATGATTGTTCCCTCTAATATAGACACCACAGCTTTCTGTCTTCCAGCCTTCACACAAAAATTTAGTTTGAAATATGTAACAATAAGAATAAATGTTTTCCAACATTTCACTACTCTTATCAGTCCCGAAGCTAGATCTAATTATCCTTGATCTTGCACATAAATGGCTTGAGTGTGCACTTGATTGGTGCAACAAGTATAGCTATGCTATTATCATGTTCATTATGTTAATTCATTCTGACATATAAGTAGAAATGACCCATTGAAATACATATCGTATTTTTAAACCAATTAAAAAATTTAGCTATAACTCTCTTTTCAACTTCTATTGGTAATGATGTAGTCAAACAACAACAACAACAACAACATCAAGCCTTTGTCCCACTACGTGGGGTCGGCTACATGAATCCTTTTTCTCCATTGTGTCCTATTAAAAGTCAAATTCTCGTTTAAATCTAATAAAGAATATGATGTAGTCAAACCATTAACAAAATTCCTACAAATTTTGTAAATTTAGGGTTTATGTGTTATAAAATATATGGAATATTAACTCATACATACTCAAGATATGGCTCAACTTCAATATAATTTAGTAATGTGTACGACGTGGCAGCTCTCATCTCCTTGTTAGTCAAGTAGAGCATTGTGCAAGTGCATGCTTGCTCACTGCGTTTGTTGAATATATATATAGTTGAAGATTTACATAAATCATGATGACCTAGATTTTGAGTTACAGTACTCCTTATTAATTCTAACTCTAGGTCAAAGTATTAGGAGCAAAACCATGTCATCTCATATATTAGGTTTGCTTCATTATTGATCCTTTAAGATGTGCTTTATTCTTAAAAAATTTTCTCAGCTTTATTCAAATACCTACATGATTTATGGTTTTTAATGAAAGCTTCTTAATATGTCAGAGATGTTATGTCAATAGGAAGGCTACCTCTCAAAAAGATACATCCCTCGATGATGAATAGGACCACTAACTCTAGCATTATATGGTAAATGTATGGACAGATGTTCCATGGAATCAAAAAATACTAGAGGAGATATCTTCTTAAGTTTGCACAGAATGAAAGGAATATAATGCTCAATATGGACCAATGCCTCTTTATTTAGTCTTGATGAGCATAAATCCTTAAAGAAGATACTTAGCTTGGTTAAGGGATTTAAAACTGAATCTGGCAAAATATTGAAGGCAGTGGACAGTAAATATTCCATGAAGATATGACAATCATGACTTTTCAATCCAATTAATCTCCTCAGTCTCATGTTAACTTAGAGTAAAATAATTCATGCATAAACCTAATATTATATTTCTTAGGTTTGTGATGAAGGTAGAATGTGTATGGTTAAAGTGTTTCCAAGCCTCTATTTTTGATGGATGTGTCAGAATACCCATTTACGAGATGTGTTTGCTATGCCTTCTCATATGTTCAGTAGAGCTCATAGATGCAAACAAACATTGTAGTCTGAGAATAATAAGTAAGTAAAACAATCGACTAACTAGCACATCCTTCTTTTTTCTTTTTTCTTTCTAGAATTTAGTTTAAATCTTAGTGCATTACAATGATGGCATACAATCTCTAACAAATAATCCCCTTAGTATAATATGTATCTATTGATATAGCAATATATTTCTTTAACTATCAACCCAAGCTTACAAACTAACTTTTTAGTCTGGTATAAATATGTTGGAATTATATTATCTACTAGGTTGGTCTCCTTAAGCAGCCCAATGAATTGAGTAAAGCAATCTCATGGTACATTGTATTATGACTTTATGCTCAACAACTTTATAGGGACCAATAACTTTAAGTGAGTAGTACACCCATTCCAAATTGATTGTTGCATAGCATACAATAAATCATAGAAGTTTTGTGTCTCCTTATTTGGTGACTCTTTTATATATTATTGAGATTGTTGCCCCATTACCTCATAAACCAAGTCCTCGAATGTCCTAATATTTTCTTCTTCATTTATGTTGGAACTTATAGATGGGTTGCATGGAGAGTCGAAATGTACCTTATGCTCATCATGTGAGGTCCAATATAAATATTCTAATATGAATCCTCTACAATATATATTAACAGTAAACTCATCTAGCCTGAGGTAAGCTTGATTTTTATATTTGGAACATAGACAACGAAACCTCCCATCTGATATAAATGAAGGTAGTTGACATGCCGTTTGGATGAAAAAATTCACTCCATTAATGAATTCATTTGTTAATATTTTTCATCAAAGGAATAATCAGTTATACATCCAACATCTTTGATTTTGAATATCCATAATACACTTGAACTATAAATTCCTACAAGCAAACATTGAGATATATGAGGTAGAATGAACTTCACATATATGGAGGATGCATATGAAGCTCCTCAATAAGAGATTGTATAAATCATTGAGGTTCAATTTCTTAATAACAATTAGATCAAGAAACTCTTGACAATCTTAGTAGAAGTGTGTTATAAAAGATGAAATTAATGCCTTTGAAAGAAATGACACATACAAAATCATTAAACTTCTAAGAGAAAGAGACCCGTAGGATGCTAGTAAATTTTCTCACCAAACATAACATTAATGGAAGTATGAATAGGATTCAAAGATTCTGTTGGTGGGCAAGAGTATTCCTTAGTCCTATGAAATAAATTACAAAGAGGCATTTACTCCAATTGCTCAGCTCAATTTCATTCATGTACTTCTATCTCTTGCAACAAACCTATATGGGACCCTAAACCAACTTGGTATTAAAAATATATATTTTTTTGAATAATGATCTAAATAAAAGAAGAAGCCTATATGACTGTTCCCCTTGAGCTTGAGAGTAAATTTAAGATTGACAAAATTTGGAAGCTTCTAAAAAACCTTACATGACCTTAAACAATAACGAAGAGCATGGTCTGACCAATTGACTATATACCCTCCTAATTTATACACAATACAATATTTTAAGAACTACAAATATAAATACCAAAAAAATACTTCACTCTCAGCACAAACTATCCTGGAAGACATGCAACCTCCTCAGTTTAATAGTCCTAAGCTATCGATACCTTCTATTAAAGATTTTCATATTTATAACCTAGTTTTATGTCAACCCAAATCTAGCATACATCTAAAGATAATGCCAAGCAATGGACATGATTTATACAGGATTTAAGCGGGATTTATATAGGATTTATGATCTTAAGGAATTTTACCGAATGCAAAACTGAAGAAGCGTGAGAAAGGAAGAAAGATGGCTACTTCAGAATGAGAAACCTCCCATATATCGTCATTACGTCTGATCCAATATAGAATGGCAAGAAGGTGTGACTTCGGATCCGAAAAGAAGGATGCCGGTGAAGTAGGCGATGTTGAAGAGCAACGACAGCCAGACGAGAAGGAACATCGTTGAAGTAGGCAAAGTCAAAGAGAAACAAAAAGGCGGAGAAGAGAAAAATCAAACCTATAGGCAAAGTTGAAGAGCAATGAATTTTGATTGGAAGGAACGTCGAAGCAGGCAAAGTCGAAGAGCAATGAACAATTAGAGAAGTGGAAAATAAAATGCAACAAATGAGCATACGGAAGAATGAAATGGTGAATTAAGGTCACTTTTCAATAGAATTTTCGCAAAAATTTTTACCAGAAATTCTCGGCAAAAATCCCTATAAAGATTTTCGATGACTTTTCTATCAGTAATTCCATTGGTCTTTCCAATGAATAATATTCCGTTAGAGAAACCATTGGAAATTTCGATTTTTCTTATTGTGAAAGAATTATTCTTCTCAAAAAATTTTAAGATTTTTGGAAACACTTATATACAAAACACTCAAGAATAAAACCCTAAATAGACTTTACTAGAAAATACAGATGGATAGTATATTACGATATGATCATTTTACAGAAGAATTAATTCACATAGCAAATATTCATGGAAAGCATACCATGTTCAATTGTGCAGTATATTTTGCATCATATTATATGATTGCTTATTCCAAATTCTCATTTATTGTCCACTTAATTTCTATAGCTGGATTAAAATAATTTTAAAAATTAATTGTATAGTATGATAAACATCCTATAGTACAATTAATTCAAAATTTGAATCAATCTAACTTAAAACATAATCCTATAATGTTGATTGTATGGTATGATTAATATGCTATGGTATGATTTGTTCATGATAATAAACTTTTCAACTTTTAACTAGTACAGATAGATATTATTTAATTTTATATACCAAGCATCTATCATACAATATAATTAGGACCATACAATATGATTTACTATAAATTAGTCAATATTTTAATTTTTTTTAATTAAAATTATTTACATTGCTTAATCTAAATGTGTATGTGTATAAGTTCGACACGAACAATAACATTAAATTGTGAAACACAACACAATCACATAGATAGAAAGATTATCGAGAAAATAAATAGAATAAAAAACATAACAAAATTTTATCTAGGTGTAGACATCTATATCAATAACCAAAAGTCTTATTCTAAGGGTACTAAATCTATCATGTCTTAGTGGTTTTGTGAGAATATTTTCCAATTAATTATTTTATGTCAATAAATTGAATACCTATATTACCCTTTGATATATTGTCTCTAATGAAATGGTGGTGAATTTGAACATATTTTTAGTTACTTTTTAAGCAGATCTAGTACTTTAGGATTGGGCCTCTTCAACCTCTAGTTTTGCCACTCTATACTTGACATGTGAAGATTCCTCAACCATTAGAACTCTTTTATTAAACACACTATGATTTCTAACTGAAGAATATACTAACCAATCTCATATGATTTGGCATTAAAATTACTTGGAATTATTTTTTCATTATTCAATACAAAATATTTATAGCAAAAAAATTTGTAGAGGTGACAGGTTCAGGATTTTACCCTTAATCAGTTCATGTAGATTTTTATTCAAATTAGATTGAATATTCAATCTAATTGTATGTAACATGCAATATTGAAATCCTAAACCCAAAATACTTAGATAGATTATAATCATTAAGGATGGAATGGAAGGTCTATACTAATGTCTTGTTCTTTATTCACTCTACTACATTTTTTAAGGTGTTTTAGGTGTAGAAAAATGATTCAAAATTTTCATTTTTAATTTTTTTTTTCATGATCATTATAGATTTTAGATATTAGAAAACTAGTTTTTCTTTGAATCTATATAGAAAATATTTTAAATTTAGTGAAGGAGTCAACCTTATGTGCTGAGAATCTTATCGAGATAAATTTTTTCTAATCATCTATAGTAACAAAATCATAAGATTTATCTTCTAGACTCACTGTATTAACTAGGCTAAATAGATTTATGTAACAGATTTTTAATGGACCAGTTGTGAAAAAAATGTCTAAATAATTAAAATGATGACCTAACTTATTTTCCAAGTTGATGCACATCATATAAATAATCATTAGTGAATTCAAGCTTAGATTACCCTCTAACTAGATCTAGGTGTGTGACATTCTTGAGTGTGCTTATACTGGGGTAAAATAGTTTCCAATGCCCCAACCAAGACTCATCTAAGGTTATTTTTAAATAGAGAACATCCTTATACTCACTTATACTATCAATGTCAAGCATATAAATGGTATTCATCCTAAAATTTTTTTATATAGTTTTCTTATGCAAATTTAGTAGGCATGTAATTGAGAGAAATTTTATATCAAACCCTTTATCACATAGTTAATTAATAGATAATAACTTTTATTTAATACCATATTCTAAGAGGACCTTTTCAATAGAACAATAATCAATTTTATTAACCTTATCAATTCTAACACCCTTCTTATCGTGTTGTGACCAATAGTTACTTTACTATTGATACTGGACTTGAGTGTTATAAATTTTGGTCTAGATCCAATCATTTCTCTTGAGCACCCTTATCAAGTACCACATGCCTCCATGAATCCTATTGTGAATGCATAGCTGATTGATGTCTAAGTAACCCAATTCATCTTTATCCATTAAGCATAAATTGTTCATCTCTTCTTTAGGTTCACTGGTTGATTATTCTGTATCTGCATTTACTGAGAATGCCTCAATGTCTTGTTTTTTAGCTTCTCTCACCTTCCTTTTCAAATTTTTTTTTCATTTTAACTAGATCCATTCTTATTGGGAGGCTCCTATTTAATGCGACTTTATATTTTATATTTGAAACTAATAATAACAATTGTGAATTTCATATTATTTTTATCTCTTTATTTATCTCTTTTCCTTTCAATTAAATTTCTTCTTTTCCCTTTCAAGAATGATTTGAATTTATGAGTCAATAGTGCGACATTATTGTTATGATCAAATTTTCCCAGTAAGTTGTCATCTAATTCTTCAACATTTAAGGTGATGGTCCTTTCTATCATCTTCTCTCTTGTATATATAATCCTTTGACTAACTTTTTATCCATAAGCTATTAATGAATCTGGTAAAATATGACTATAATAAATGAATAAATTCTTTGATTTAAAAATATCAATAACTTTAGCATTGTTATATTCTTTACCCAAAATATGTTAAGAAGTAATGATTGCGGTAAATTAAGTATACATAACATTAATGCTTACATTTAGTGTGAAAAAGTTCATAGTCAGTCCCCTCATAGGTAATGCAATGTCTATCCTAGATCTCCTTACATGTTTTACAAGTGGATGTACACATATAGTTTTTTAGTTTTAAAGTACATAATAAGTAATTCAAATATTTGGAGTTTCACCAATTATATTTCATCCTTTATCACATCAACTAAATGGATGTTTACATATTTTTTATTGTCAGTTTGTATGAAGATGTATATCTTATCTTGACCAATGTCCATGTGTAGTAATCTAAAGATTGAATAAAGGTAGCCAACAAACTTTTCAAAAGTTAAATGGCATGTGATTGAATAAGGGAGATCATATAATGGAATATTTTTTGAAGTGCTAGGATTTTTGGTGTGTGACTTTATAGGGTCTACTTTAATCAATGAAACCTTTCAAAAATCAATCAACTTTGATACCAATTAAATTGTATGACTACACCCAAGGGGGGGGGGGGGGGGGGGGGGGGGGGGGGGGGGGGGGTTGAATGGGTGTCTTAATGTTAAAATCCTTTTTTTTAATTATAGTTTTTAAAATTTATTTTTCAAATGATATAAGCAAACACAAAATTTTTGAGATGCAAAATTTCATATCAAAAGGAACTAATATCGCCATCATATGCATTATCCATAGTGCACAAGATCAATTAAAATAAGTATTAGCAGTAAGTTAACAAATAAACAAAAACTAGACAAACTAATTTTTATGTGGCTTGGAACTAACACCAATATCCACACCTTGAGACTTCCACCTCAAGGATTTACTACTCTCTCCTTTAGCCACCATAAGGTAGAGAAGCCCTTCTCTTTAATGTTTAATGGAGAAATCTTACACCCCTTTCTTCTAATGCAAGTGAGTAGACCATTACTTTAGCTCATTGGCTCATCCACAACTTTTTAAAATGACAAGTTTGACATCTCTCTAACCTTTTATAAAACTTTATGTAACAATAACTCCACAAACCATAATAAAACACTAGAGAATTTGAGGTATAAAAATAGTAATAAAATAATGGGTGCACTTGCTCCATAGGATTTTTCTCTCTCAGGATTTTCAAATAAAAAGCTGAAGTACTCTCTATCAAAGTTCTATTCTCCTAGCTTTTTAAGTCTCTAATACATTTTTTATAATTTTTAGAAAATTTTATATACAAGGTTATTAATAATAAACCCTAAAAAAGACTTTCAAAAAAATATTGATAGATTGTACAGTATGATTTGATCATCATACAATACAATTAGGTAAAATAAAAAAAAAGGCATGAAAAGCCTCATTATTCAATCATTCAGCATAACTGACATCATACTATATGAATGCTTATACCATGTTCAAACTTTTTCCCATTTAATTTCTATAGTTTTATTAGGTTAATTAGAAAAGTAATCGTACAATACGGTATGCAAAGTACAATACTACTAACTCAAATTTTGAATTAATCTAATTTAAAAAATAATCTTATAATGGCGATTTATTTGAAATTAATATTGATCATACAGTATGATTAATATCATATAATACAACTAGTTCACAATAATAAATTTATAAATATCATAAAAATATAGATTAATATTATCTAATTATATAGATCAAGTATATACATCATGTAATGTGATCAAGACCAATAATATGATTTTGCATAGATTGGTTTGTATTTTTATCATTTTCTAAATTAAAACTATTTTTGGTGCTCACTTCAGTCTGTGTCGACTGGTTGTTCTATAAAATTCATTTATTTGAAATATTAGTAAATAAAAATAAAAAGATATACTTTATGATTTGACTCTTATGCCTTGTAGATTAGATTAACCTCAACTAGACTTGGGGATAATCTTCTTCTTGATTAATCTCAACTTCTTGATCTTTCCTTCAAGGTTATGATTCATACTCTTGCTTGAGTAATATGTTAGTTTTTGTTGAATCTGATTGTGTCGATCAATTGAGTTGTATTGCTGCCTCGGATCTCAATTCCATCGATTGATCTCATTAGGGGGTTGTAGGGGTCCTCCCCCTACTTGGTTTGGGTTCTTTGCATCAAATTTTTTTTCGTATAACCTTATAATATTGTGGCGCTATGTACCTAAGCATCGCGATGCTATATAGTTTGCTTGGAGATAGATAGAGAGCGGAGCGCTGTGGTGCTCTAAACCCTGACATTGCAACGCTGTGGTGTTGTTAGGAAAACTAAAGACAGAGAGTTTAGCGCTAACATGGCGACACTGCAAGATAGTCTGGCAATTTCTTTCTCATTTTTCATTAAGGGTTGTGTCCCTTGGTGGGTTTTGAATGTTTCTCTTTGTTTTTTTATAAGAGAATGTTGCAAGGGTGAAGGGAGACAAGGAGAGAGTGAAAGAGAAGAGAGATCTATACTATTTCTCACATATTTTGATAATGAATTTCTTTGTATGGTTTGGCTCCATGGTTTTTTCTTGATTTTGAGTTTTCCCACGTTAAATCCCAGTGTTCTTTATTTCTGCTTCAATTTTTATTTCTTGTTTGTGTTCGTTATGTGTTTTTCTTCCTCAACATAATCTTGGTTCTAGATTACACATTCTATTTGAGTTTAATCCTTTCTTACACATGCACTTATTAGTTCTGATTCTTGCAACAAGTGTATTAGTTAAAAAAATACATTAATGCTTGAACTAAATTTTGTCTATAATAATCAAAATATGTGCTAACAAGAGTACTAATGTGGTAGGGGATTGTCACATAGAGCTTGATTTATAGAAATCCATTTATAATTAGTAATGGTCACAATGCAGTGTGGACATACACCATTATTCAAAATATTAAGGTACTCATATAGTTCTTGGTCCAGGCTCACAACCTGAAGGCAACACACCATAGATCTCATAATGATATGCTCATCTTTGATAATAAAATTAGTAAAAAACTAAATAAATTAGCAAATATAATGATAAATTCAAGTCTACTTCTAACAAAGAAATTGTAAATGAAATAGGTGTGGTGTTCTTGTTATATCAAATTTGAGTCAATGTTTAATAGAGTCTAATATCAGTCATATGGTAATGCTTCCTTATCTATTCAAAACTTTGGATGTCAATGCTAATTAGAAAATGATGCACTTGCGCCTCATGGTGTCTATCTTGACATTCTTGCAATGCTCTCTCACACATAAGGAAATCAATCAAATGGAGGAAAAATGGACTATGAGAAGAAGAATTCAAGATCTTTTTATAGTCAAACTAAGTTATGTGAGATTGTATAGTATGATAACATTCATACACTATGGTCAGCATATTAATATGTCATCATAATGGTTACTGATCATCCTAGGGACTCTAAAATTGGCTAATTTTAATCAAGATGAATCATGCAATATGATATTAATCATAAAATATTATTTGACTTTGGCAATATGACTAATCACTGCTATTGATAATGATTACTTTGATTAATTAGATAGTATAGTTTGAATCATATAATATGAAGTAGTTCATAAAATACGATATAGATCATGTAGTATGATTAAATAATACTCTGATATCTCGAGCACACATATTTTGCATCATTATCATAAATTGCCTCAAAATAGTTCCTTAACTAATGTGAAAGCTCAACCAAAAAAAAAAAACAAACAAAAAAATGAAAAATAAAAACCAGTGTACAAGAATCAATCGATTAAAATAATGATGAAAAAAATGAAGCAAATGAAATACAAAAAAATACAAAAGTGAAAAAACAAACACAAAACAATAATAAAAAAAAAAAAATACTCATAACTGAAGAAGTTTAAGTACCAATATATACGGTCCTCACTACAAGAAAAACAAGAATTTAGTAGTGAAAAAATGTTCATCGGAAAGGCTGATGGAATTAGCGCCAGAAAATTCGCAAAAAATTTTGGACAATTGTTTGGTGGATTTCCAAGGAAAAAACTACCAGAAATTTTCGGTAGAACTTTTGGTTACAAATCCAACAAAAGGTACCCTTATCTAACTATTTCATTTTTCCATATGTTTCATTTGCTTGGGTTTGGTTTTCCACTTCTTCGGCTATTCTTCAACTTCTCTTTTCTCCGCCAGTTTGTTTCTCTTCAACTTCACATGTTCCTTCCTCTTGTCTGCCAATTTGTTGCTCTTCGACTTGGCCTTCACCAATTCGTTGTTCTTCGCCTTCGCCTACTTTTGACGAAGTCCAATTCATTGCTCTTTGACTTTGCCTACTTCACATCTCCGGTTGTTCGTTTCTCTTTGACTTTGCTTGATTTGACTATGTCCTTCCAGCCATTGTTGTTGTTCAATTTCTTGGTTCACTGATGCTCCTTCCGGTCATATTTGAGGTTCGAGATATCCTTCCACAAATTTTTTTCTATCCCTCTTTCATTTAGTATTCTATTTGAACTACTCAAATTTTTTAAATAAAGGTTTATATTGGGTTAACTTGGATTCTAGGGTTGATTAGACCAAGCCAACGGTTAATTGGGCTATAATAAACTTAGTTGAATGGTTTGGTAAAGCAATTTTGATCAAATTTAGTATTTTAGCTCAAATAGGATAAGTAAGCTCCATAAAATTTTTAAATTGGCTAATTTAGTTTAATTTAATCTAATTAAATCAACTAAAGGTCAATTGGATTCAATTAGTCTATGGTAAACTTACTTAGTTCATATGGAAGGTTTGATTCAAAGGTATTTGATTAGTTTGGCCTAAAAGTTTAAAGTAAGTCAATTTGGACCAAATAAACTAATTGATTAAATTGGTATGATCCAAAAGTTTATTAAGCTCAAATTAAATATGACTAATTAGTTAGAATATGTTTCAATCGTTGCCTTAGTCTGATTTAATAAAATTTTAAAAAAATGGCATACGAAGGTTGATTAGGTTATCCCAGGCTAAGTGGACCAATTAGGTTTAAAACCCATGGTGTGTGAAGCAATTTTTAGAAATTTTTGGTGGTGCTTGAGGAGGATAATGTTAATAGGGGAAGTTCTCTTGGTAATGCCATAAACTATAGGTTTGCAATTGTTAAAGTGTTATTTCATAGTTGCATTCAGATTAAAAAATTTTCAATGAATTTTACTTTGATACTTGTCCAACGTACATTCCAAAAAGAAAATTGATACAAATCACAATGTTTGATTGTAGGAATTTATAGCCCAAGTGTGTTATGAATATTTGAAATCATAGGTGTTGGACGTATAACGGATTGTTGCCTAGTCGTAAGATGTTAATAGATGAATTCGTCAACGGAGTGAATTTTTTCATCCAAGTGGCGTATCAATTATCTTTCTTTATATCAGAGAGGAGATATTGTTATCCATGTTCCAAACAAACAAATTAAGCCTATCTCACATTAGATGAGATTGCTGTTAATCTATATCATAGAGGATTCATGCCAAAATATTAGTAATGGACTTCACATAGTAAGTACGAGCCATATTTCGACTCTCAATAAGGCTCATCTACAAGTTCCAACATAGTTGACGAAGAAAATATTAAGATATTTGAGGACTTGGTTTATGATGCAACTGGGGTATAATATCAACAATATACATAAGAGTCCTCGAATAAGGATGTACAAAACTTCTTTGATTTGTTGCACATTTCTCAACTAATTTAGAAAGTGTGTAGTATTCACTAAGAGTTATTCATCATTGTGAAGATGTTGAGCATAAAGATAGAATATAATGGATCACAAGAATGTTTTAATCAATTCATTGGACTAAAAAATTGGTTTCCAAACTTAGTTTGATATTTATAAAATAGATAGTCGTGTTATTATTTTAGAATAGTTGAAAGCAGTTTGTGCAATTTATTTAAATATTCTTGATCAATATGTTTGTGCAATGTTGAAATATTAGCATATTTAACCAATACTTAAAAATAGTTTGGGTTGTGATTGTTGTAAAGTTGAATAGTTGACATGAGGGTGCTATTTTTTGTTTATTCTATAGGTTTCTGATAGATTTGTGACAAATTTTTTGCCAAAAATAATGATTTGATGAATTTCCATGATATTTTTTATTAAAAATTTCCACCATAATTTATGGTGAATTTGTGTTGAAAATGACTGCCTCAATTTCTGGCTGACATTTTTGTTGCAAATCTGCCGTAAATTATGATGAAAATTTTTGCAAAAAAACTCTACAAAGAATGTCAGTTTTTGAAGTTAAAATCTATTGGCAATCTGCCAAAAATATTTCTTGCGAATTTATTTCTACCAATAATGCCTTTCTTTTGTGGCTATTCCCGTCATATTAGATTCCACTGGCAAGCCTTTTTATAAGTAGATTTTGACTAGTTTCCAGCAGAAATGTTCACCGAAAGCAGCTGAATTTCCTGTAGTGCCTTAATTTTATCCTAAGAGTGCCAAACCTGTTATTACTTAGTGGTATTTTAAAGATATTTTCCAAGTGATTTTTCATGCCTATAAATTTTATATATACATCACCTTTAAGCACCCGATCATGAATTAACTTGTGGCAAGTATCTATATATTTTGTCATAGAGTGTTGTATGGGATTTTTTTGTAATATAAATGAAACTAGTGTTGTCACATGTGATGGGTATAGTATCCATTAGAATTCCAAAATTAAGAAGTTGTTAATTAAGCCTTAAGAATTGAACAACACAATTTTCCACTACAATGCAATTGATTTTAACACTGGATAATATAGCTAAGTTCTATTTTCAGTTGGACCATAAGGCTAGTGAATACCCTATGAAATGGCAAGTTTTTAGTGTGTTGCTTGTATCCAACTTAAACCCTATAAATTAGGACTCTAAATATCCTATGAGGTTAAGTGATGTATTATTCTTAGGATATCAAATTCAACATAGAGCTACCTCTCATGTAGCTAAAAATCTACTTAATTACTATTAGGAGAGATTCTTTTGGCTCAGCTAAAATAATGAATACAAAAAGATACTGAATATGATATCAAAGTGAGTTACATTGAGATATATTAGTGGTCAAATCATACATTTATATCATTTAAAATTAGAAGATGTACCATTGGGATCTATATCTTGCTATATTTTACCTCATGAGGAAACTTTGGGCTCTTGCATAAGCCAATGTCAAGTAGCTTGATAAATTCCATTATATACCTAGGTTAACATAGAAATATATGAATAATATTATTCTTGTATAAACTAAAATCCTAGAATGTATGTTAGTTCTCCCATCCTATTTATGTCAAACTCATGGCTCATCATTTAAGACAATTCTTTACATATTCATCTATAGCACCAGACAATATACAATCTACATGAATTTACAAAATTGAAATACAATATCTAAATTTTTAATAAATAATTTCATATCAATCATTCTCTTAATGAATCCATTTCATAGTAAGAATATACTAAGTTGTTTATAATATGCTTTAGGGGCTTATTTTATTCCATACAAGCCCTTCTTTAATTTATAAATATGATCATGATATCTTAAGCTTTGAATGTTGGCTGTCTACTTAACATAAACATCCTCTTCTATTATGCTATTTAATATCCATTTGAAAATGTCTAAAACCTTGGAAGCATCCAAATATGCATAATAACTAAATACACACATCATGCCACTTATGCAAAAGTCTCTTTCAAAATGTATTCTTCAACATGATTAAATCCTTTTGCATTTAACTTGCCTTGTTTCTTATAATAGTTCCAGAATAATTCAATTTATTCATAAAGACCCACTGATCAATGTAGCAAAATACTAATTTTTTTATTTTACATTAAATTTGTTAAATTTGAGTGATATCAATAAAGAGACATAAGAATCCAATCCAGAAGAAGGCATTAATCTTATATAATTCTATCTCACTAGCAACATTTAGTATAAAGCATTTAAAGTCAAAACACATACATATGTGACAAGTAGTTCATAGAAAGTTTTAACCAATTTAGAAAATTTATTTAATTTGTATAGGATACTACACACAATATTTACTGCTTTTATCAAAACATACTTGGAAAACTTGTACTCATTAAATATTGAAACTATACCATTTTGCTATCAAATTCTAGTTGGACAAAATTTATGTTTATGTAAAAAGTGATAATATGAGGGTGATATTTTCATATAAGAAATTCCATAATAAGGCATAAGAAAAGAGATCCAATATGGTAGGACAAATAAATCTTATCAAGATCCATATAAAATACTTATGAGAACTTATATCAACAAACTCATGTAAAAAAAAAAAAAGTGAATGTGAGTTAGTCAATCTTCCAAAGGGACTAGGCTCGCAAATGTTAATTATGTTTGAGGACATCTCCAAGTTCAACTCTTGATAAATGAAACATATCTTTATCTTGATTTTTCTAAAGTTAATTATCAAAAGGATGACTATGATTCAAAAACTATTAACATGATAGTACAATATATGATTTAAGATAGATCAATATGCAATGTTGATGGTGAATCATCATAAAAAAAAAATAATTATCTTTCCACATAGAAAGTCTTTATAGTTAGAGTTATTGGTTAATCAAAGACTCAACAAAAGAGTACAATGGGATAAGAGTGCCGAGAATTAAGAAATAGAAAGTCTAGAAATATGTATAAATAATTTTGGTTATGACCTCATGGCCAAGAGTAGACCCTTTTTCTAGATTTAAGTGTTGTAAATTTTTTTTATCCCAAGGCATATGCCTTAAACACTTACTATCTTGGTCCCACATGCCCCCACTGATCCAATTATAGAATCAGCTAAATTTTTATTTGGGGAACCTAGATTACTTTGGACTTTCTACCATATATAGAAAATGCCATGTTGTGTAGTCCCAAATCTAAGAAACCATTTATACTCAGTGCTTATGAGTTTTTTATGAGTGCATATGTGTGTTATATTCTTATATAAATTATACAAATAACATCTAATGCTTGACATGGAATACATGAATTTTTATGTGATTTGAATCTCTTGTCATCGCCAAAGATTGATGTGTTATAAGATGCTTGCATGAATGGCAATTGTATGTGTGAAGTAGTGGTAGAGAAAAGTCTTGACATTATTTTTCAAACCCTTATTTGCATATGTGAGTGATCCTATTCAAGGAATGCTTTATGTGATATAATGTTAGGATCTATTTTTGCATTTACTTACATTCTTTTTCAAGATTTGTACATCAAGTGTTCAATTCTTCAAAATATTAACTTGTTATAAATCTTGGTGCAGTATGATATGATCCTTTTCTAGTCAAACAAAGTTTCTTTTTAATGCATAATGCCTCTTACTATGAAATATGGAGCTTTTATGTTATTCTTTAGTTAGTGAAAGTAATTCATCAAAAGGAAGATATACCTATTGTGTGTCTAACTCTCTTGATCCATTTTGAAAGTGCATGTGTGTGTTTGTGTGCATGTTGTCTTTTAGTCTCTAAATTAGAGCATATACAAATATGAAACAATTAAAAATAAAAATAACATTTTCTTACCCTTTTAGCTTTATGCTTGATCTACTTTGGCTAGCCTGATTTTTATAGCTTTATGAAATTTTTAATTACTTTATTCATAGGCTTACTTTGCTAACTTGAGTTACTAATAACTTCAACACTTACATATTTTTCTTAGGTTGTACTTACATTATAAATCTCCTTTCAATGTATAACTTTGATGTGAGTACTCAAAACAAGTACAAAGATATGTCAGTAAGAAATTGATCAACCAAATTATATTTGTAATAATAAAAACATTTTGGTAGTACACTAAGCTTCTTGGGTCAAGATTGACTTCCTTATTAACGATAATAAAAAAAGAGATATGTTTTATTTAACCATTTATACTATTAATACAAATGATTGATGCACCTTTTTCGGCAAGCCTTTGAGGCCATGCCAAAATTATCACAATCAAAATATTTATATAGATCCATCTTGACACACAAGGGCTACAGGGAATTTGAGAGATTTCTCTAAAATGTTTGAAATTCAAAGCAATACTATCTATTATATCTCTATTAGAAAAAAAAAGTAGATTGTGCTTTGATTAATTAGGTTGTCAAGCATTAGATTTAAATTATTAGGTAAACTTAGCAATGTACTTATAGAGAGTTTTACAAAAGCATATAGATCTAAAATCAACTAGAGATTAATAGTGAAGCTTTTAACGAACAAAAGCTTTTGTAAAAATTTTAGCACCATTTGGGAGCTTAGCTGTAAGAAAATAATATTGAACCCTAATTAAAGCCGTTGATAAAAATTTCTCAAGTATCCATGAAAAATTTGGAGCTTAAATGATCTAAACCAAGGCATTTCTTTCCCTTTCTTGAACAAAACCCCCTTTATCTTAGCATAAAAAAATCAACTCTTAAAAAAACTTGATTAAAAGTGAGATAATGCCTCCTCCAACATGAGCTTAATGAATATTAGTAGTAATAGAGGAATTGATGTCATTTAAAAGACTTGAGAAATAGCAATAAAAGCAATATCTTTCTTTTGATTCAAACAACCATTGGGAGTCAAGTTCCTTTATGAAAATTTAATTTTTTCTTCCTATAACTCATTTTATACAGAAACTTAAAATTATTATCAACTTTAATGATCCAAGCATATTTGTTCCTTTGTTTTGATCATTTTCAACTCATGGGAAGAGTAATATATAGTACACTTCTATATTTTTAAGGATTACTATAACAAATTAGAGTTAATACGAGTTCATGAAGTTTGAAATTCATGGTCTCATCTGCCTTGTGAGATAAATATAAATGTCAGTGGAAAAGAAAGAGTATCATTAGGTACCTTTTAAGTTCCACATTTTTTAATTTATTACAAATACTAAAAATTGGATCTTCTTAAGCATTATGATTCCAAGCATTAGAAATGATATTCAAGAATTCAATGCATGAGTTCTAATAGTTTTTGTAAAGTCTTAAGAAATTTTCCAAATTGCATCAGGATTGGAGAGTGATTCATTGAGAGAGGAGATTGTGATCTTATAATAAGTAGAAGGAGATTGGTTTAATCAAGAAAATTTCAAAAAGCAAGCATTCTTGCTCAATAAAATCAAAATACAAGCATATTTTATTTATTGAGACTATCTCTTAGGGTAGGTGTTCTCCTTAGGAGAATTACCAATATAGATTTTCTTCTTAATTTTAACTTGACATTTAGCTTTGTTGATATGACTTCTCATGATTATTTTATATGAGGTTACCAGAAGATTGAATTGTTCTATGTCCTTGATCCCCTATTCTTATCTCTTCTTGGTAAATCACTTATATGAGAAGAGCACCCTCATATCATCCATTATTCCCCATAACAAAGAAGTTTCTTGAACATTTTATAAACCTCACTCTCTTAATATTTTATCTTACTCTAATGGCAATCTTTGCCTTAAAAATACATACAAAGAACATAAATACCTATTTATTATATTAATGGGCTACTAAATATCCGTTAAGATATTATGAATTAAGATTTCCAAATAATTTAAAAAACACAAAAAATAATTATAAGTGTAAAAAATGAGTATAATGCAAAACTTAAAATGATGGTAACATATAAACAATGATGGGATTGCTAACCTGGCCCAAACCATACATATGGTGAATTATTGGTATGGAGAACTGATTAGATTGGGGATTCATGGACATAGTATGGGGCACCTAGATCGTGTCAACATATGACAATAAAGTGTGGCTCTAAGATGGCTTTATGAGATGCCAACTTAAGATCCAATGAGATGAATGATGGGTCTAATGATGACAACTTTAATATTATGATTTTAAAACTAATAAATCCATGTGTAGATGTAAAGTGGCACCTAGTTAAAGCTAGCAAGTGCATGTGGGTTGGCATTAAAATTAGCTTGTAAAACTATTGATAGATTGGCGCTTTTGAGTTGAGCTCATCATGGGACAAGTTTGTGGCAACACATCATATCAATGGGTAAGATATACTGATGAGTTAAATGTGGAAAGTCATCTCTTCATAGAAAGATGATGGAAACATTTAAAAGATATAATAAGTCATCCCATTATGAGATGTAGAGATGTCATCTCCATAAAATTGATGTACTCATTTTATTAGAGATGAAATAATTTTTTGGATGATATTAGGTGGTTGAAATCAACATGAAGATGCTGGTCTAATGAATTTCTAATGAACTAGGTGGTAAGTTGTGGTCTCTAACTGAATCAATTCAAAGGATTGTTAGAATCTTGTAAGGTAAGGGGGATTTCTAACCATTTTAGTTGGGTATTAAGATAATTCTCCATTGGTTATGAGAAGTTACTGAAGGGTCATCTACCATTCCCCATCACCTTATGGAAAATTACCAAAGGAAGGGCCACCCTATCGATGACAAGGGAGATGAATAAAACACATATGAGAGGAAATATGATGGTGTTCTAAAAGAAATACCTCTTATAGGTCTTTGAGCATAAGCAAATGTAAACTATTGAAGTCCTTGATTAGTAAGCAAGATCTAGATATTGAGTAGTGAAGCTGTCTGAATTTCTTAATGCTGAGGATGTAGGGATTTAAGATAATCGAGTAGAAAGTTGAAGGAGTGAGCTCTCAAACTCAAGAATTTCATCTCTTAGGAAAAATTCCAATGCTTTAAACTTGGGTGAATTCAAATTATTGGGCTTTATAAATGCTGAAAAGATGAAAGCCTATACTATTATTTTATAAATGATTGTGTAGATAGCTGTGCAGGGGAGAGATAAGTGAACTGGTTGGATAATGATTATTGTATTACCAAGAGAGGAAAGACAATTAGACAACTTTCTTCAATCACTTTTTCTATTACATAAAGAAGAAAAGGTTTAGGAGAGAGAAAATCTAATAATTTGAATGGACCTAAAGGGAAAATGTTTGAGAAAGGAAAATCACCTCAAAGTTGGTTATTATAAATAATGTAAAGGATGCGGAAAAGATATTATGTGGTGTGATATTACTTTTCTACCTGTAGGGATGCACAAGAAGTAGATGGATAAGTAACAACGAGGTAAGGGAAATGGCCAATGGGTTGGGGAAGCATCAACATCTTCAAGGAAGACACTAATTTCATCATCCTCAAGTTGACTCACTAAGATGATTGTAATGGCACAATGTTATTAACTATTCGTAACTTGTAACATTAACTAAGGTGTTTAGGAGGTGTTAATGGGGGTGACTTTGAAGTTGCCCAGTGGGTTGAGAAGGCATCATTAGGCTAACTTTGCAAGATGGCTAGGAACCAGAAAGGCATCGATAAAGAAACTTATGAATTTAATTAGGACATCAAAAAGGAATCAATGGTAGAAAATGCATATGCGGAGTGCATTGTCAATAACAAATATCTTTATGGTGTAGGGAAGTTGATGTTAAGGATGTTGAAATGCTATCAAGAGGAGTGTTTAGAACTCATCACTTGGAAAATAATAACAGATCATTAGGTTTTCCTAGTGGGGAAAAACTGATTTAAGTGCAAGTCTAAAATAGGAGGCCAACTTCATATTTATAATTTATCTAATCACTATTATAACTCATTTTCCTATAGTATTCCTTAAGGTTGCATAACAATCATCATTTAAAATTCTAAAAGTATCTAAGAACTAAGAGTTGACACCTAAAACTTAAAACTCCTTATTTACAACAAGATCTACATTGCAAGGAAATTATGACTCCTAGAAAACAAATTTAAAAGCTTTACCATAAGAGGTCCATCCATGTAAGGAAAATACTTACTTTGAAATATACACTAAGGATATAATATCAGTAAGACTTGAAGTAACAAATTATAATTATGAGAATTATAACATGCAAGCAAAAAAAAATTAAGCTATCATGAGGAAATGAGCCACTACATTAAAAACATATATAAATATATATAACTCAAAAAAATTCTCATTCTACTTCAATTAACGCAATATTAAAATAATCAGCTGAATAGATCTTTTTACAAAATATGAGCATGAAAAAATGCAGTCTTTACATCCATTATATGGATACTCAATATGCACCAACTTGACTACTTAATGTATATATTCATCATTGTGTACTTCTTTTGTCTACACTTTGGACGAAGTAGTTAATCAAGTTAGGTCCATGCCTTCTTTAAACTTAATGAATTTATTAATTAAATCCACTTCATAGAGGACTCATACAACTCTTCCTTTAACTTTATATTAAAACAAAAAATTATTTGGCAAAGATTCCAACTCTGCTACATGTGTTTGACTGTTAAACAAGGAACATGATAAATTCTTACTGTTGGACTTGTACTCAATGAAAGTGGCTTCTAAATTATTGAAATTACTGTGGAGTGTTGCGAATCTGAATTCAAGGACTATGATTTTGATGATAGCAAACCTTTTTATTTCTGGTTTAGTGTCTAACCTTTCAGGTACAAAAGATCAGATGCAATTTAAGCCAACTCAAGATCGGGTCTATGTGTGTTTTAATGTATTTTTTCACTTTTTTTGAGTCAAGTATAATGTAACAGATCCCCAAGCTATGTAACCTTGCACACACACACTTAGGGAGAGTTTTTGAGTGATTTAGTGTTTCTCTTAAAGAATCGTACTGTACGATTTTTCTATCGTACTGTATGATATGTCATTAATAAACAGGCTTACAGCTAATTCTGAATGATTAGTTTTGAGAACTAATCATACAGTACGATCCATATCATACTGTACGATTTGAAAAACCTAGCCGCCAGGACTATTTTGGTAAGATTTGAATTTTGAGTTTTTGAACTAATCGTACTGTACGATCATTTGAAATCTTGCCAAAATTATCCCCCATAATTAGGCAATTAAATCTTGGTTTCTTAATTATATTTGATCGTACTGTACGATGGCAATCGTACAGTATGATGGATAGAGATGATTTTGGATCGTCCCGTAGATCGTACTAGATGATACCATAATTTTTGTACTGATCATCCCGGATGATATTTATATCGTACTGGATGATGGACTGAAATGAACTAATCATACTGTTCGAATGGTATAGTGCGGGACGATGGACGAAGATAAATTTCATTTGTCCCATAGATCTTCCCGTACAAATAGTTGAGAATAAGTTGCTCGTACTGTACAATCTATGGATCGTACTGTACGATGTTCGTAAAATTTATGAACTGTTCGTTTGCATTCGTACAAGATGAAACTATTTTTAAACTGATTGTACTATACAATATTGGATCGTACTGTATGAACGGAATCATCAAATTAAATTTTAAGACAATTTTTGAGCCCTCCTTTTTAAGATCTCTTTTATTCAATTGTTGAGATCTTTTGCCATATTCCTTTCTAGAGAAAACCTTGAGAGAGAGAGAGAGAGAGAGCTTGGGAGAGAGAGAGGATCTTGTGAGGGGAAGTTTATGAGGGATTCACAAAGGTTGCTCCAAGCAAGGATCTGAGTCATCTTCTTCATTCGTAGTCTCCTATCTTATCGGTGTCTCTATGGGAGGATCGTTCGTAAGAAGATCCGGGTTCTCTGCCTGCTTCAGGAGGAAGTGAAAGGAGTCTAGGTTCTCTGCCTGCTTCAGGAGGAAGCAAAAAGAGTCTAGGTTCTCTGCCTGCTTTAGGAGGAAGCGAAAAGAGTTCAGGTTCTCTACCTAATCGGGTTGGTGGAAAAGAGTTTTTTATACAAGCTTCTCCGCTTTACTGTGGGAGCAGAAGGAGAGTCAGTTAGTGTTAGTGCAATACCTGGAGGGGAGGCTCCGGGGAGTGGACGTAGGTCAAATTAACTGAACCATTATAAAATCTGATGTGTTCTTTCTGATTATTTTCCATACTTACTTTTCTGTTGATGATTGTGTGATTGTGATTATTATTCTATTATCATTGAACATCTGTAAATTATCACATAACTGTAAATATTTTTTAAAACAGTCAAAAATATTTCCTAAATCATTATTTTCTCATAAATTTTTAAAACTACCAATTCACCCCCCCATCTGGTTAGCCTCAGGACTAGTTCATAAGGACTTAACATCCCTATCGATTATCACATGTGGATGCTTGTTAAGGATGGCTATAAAGCACCTTTTAGAATGGTTAATAATGTTAAAACTGAACTGCCTTTCACTGAATGGACTTTTGATGATCGGGACTTAGCCCAACTGAATGATAAATGTTTGAACTATTTTTTTTGTGCTTGAAAATCTGATGATTACATGCGTGTTTCCACTTGTACGACTGGTAAAGAAATCTGGGATAGATTATGTATTACTTATGAAGATACATCTGAAGTTAAGCACTCTAGATTGAACATCTTGCTTCACGACTACGAACTCTTTTGCATGAAACCTAGTAAATTAATTTCTAAAATGTATACTAGGTTTACTCAAATTGTCACTTCTTTACATGCTTTAGGAAGAGAACTTACAAACTATAAAAAAGTGAATAAAATTCTGAGATATTTGCCTTCTTCTTTTGATGCCAAGATAACTGCAATTACTGAATTGAAAGATTTGAACAATTATTCTGTTAATAACTTATTTGGATCACTCATTGCTTATGAGTAAGGGGTAAACCAGAGACAGCTTGATGTAGGTGAGAAGAAGAAAGAGAAAACTATGGCACTGAAGGCCAATGATACTTACACTAATTCTTTCGGGTCTGATAGCGATGATGTTGCCTTAATCACTAGGCAATTCAAAAGCTTTCTAAGGAAGAAGCACAAGAACTTTCAGAAGTGGAACAAAGGTAAGAGTAGTAGAAACTTTAAAGCTTTATCTGATACTATTTGTTTTGAATGCAAGAAGCCTGGATATATAAATGCTCATTGTCCTACACTTAAGGCTCACCCAAGCAAGGAGAAGGGTGAGGAGAAACCCAAGTTCAAGAAGGATAAGAAGCGGATTCAAAAGGTGTTCTAGGCAGATTCTGTATCCGACTCCTCTGAGATGGAAGCTGAGGAGGAGACTACAAATTTGTGTCTGATGCCTGATGATCATCCTAGTGAGTCTGATCAAGAAGAGATATGTGAGCTAACCTATGATCAATTGCTAGATATTTTTGAGAAAATTTATTCATCGTATAGGAAACTTAAGAAAACCTATGCCAGCCTGAAATTAGATTTCTTGAATTTATAAAAAGAGCATGATATTATGATTAAGGATCATTCTACACTTGATAGCAATCACATGTCTTTACTTGATGAATTTGATAAATTGAACAAAAGTATTTTGAACTAATTATTGAGCATGATTCATTGAAAATCTCGCATATTGATTTAGAAAGAGCTTTTAAAGAATTAGACACCATGGCATGTGACTTAGAGAGTAGTAAGGGTGCATTGAAATTTGAAATTGTAAGTCTTAAAAAGGAGAATGAATTTCTAAGAGTAAAAATTAGTACTTTTGAGCAAAATGAAACACCTCCTACTTTTGCACAGTTTTATGCACCTCCACCATTTGAAGAATATAATTCAAAATCATCAAAGCATGTTTCATTCAAACCTAAAAAGAGGCACAATCACCCACGTAGATTAGTTAACCCTTTTCCTGGTGTTAGATGCTTCTTGTGGCATGTTAGGACACATCTCCCACATCTGCACTGTTCACCGTAGTACAGATTGGGTGTAGAGACCTAAATTATATGTTTCACAGCACATCACACATGTATTGTATTCTTCTTTTCATAAGAAGGAACCCAAACTTGTTTGGGTTCCTAAATCTGATGTCTGATGATTTTGTAGGAGTGCTCTCACAAAAGGCCTTGTGAGAGCATGTGGTACCTGGACAGTGGATGTTCAAGGCATATGACTGGAGATGCAAATTAATTCATTTCGCTGGAGCCTAGGGCTAGAGGTAAGGTTACACTTGGAGACAACACCATTAGAAGGGTGGTAATAGTAGGTATAATTGGTGATTCAAAAAATTTTATTATTGAAAATATTTTACTTATAGATGGACTGAAACACAATCTGCTCAGCATCAGCTAGCTAAGTGATAAAGGCTTCAGCATTAAGTTCGTGCCCACTTGCTACATTATAAGCTTAAATGACAAAATTATTTTGTAGGGATAAAGGATCAATAATGTCTACATGCTGGATGTAAGCTGCTTTAAAAATGATGTTTCAATTTGCTTAAAAACTATTGCAGATGAGTCTTGGTTGTGGCACAAGAAATTATATCATGCCAGTATGAAAACCCTTAAGAGAGTCACCCAAAAGGACTTAGTTAGAGGTGTCCCCAAGCTTAGGTTCACTAAGGACCACCTGTGTGATGCCTATCAATTAGGGAAGCAAGTCAAGTCCTCCTTCCACTCTATTAAGGACACCAACACCACTAGACCTTTAGAAGTCCTTCACATGGATCTCTTTGGACCCATTAGCACTGCCAGCTTAGGGGGGAAAGTCTATGGATTTGTGATTGTTGATGATTACTCAAGGTTCACTTGGATTAAATTTCTGTCACATAAATCTGAGTCATTTATTGAATTTAAATCCTTCTCCACTTGGATTCAGAGGAAGTTAGGTTGTGAGATCTTGACTATTCATAGTGATCATGATGGAGAGTTTAAAAATATGAGATTTGGAATATTATGTGAGGAGCAAGGGATTAGCCACAACTTTTTAGCTCCTAGGACCCCTTAGTAGAACGGGGTAGCTGAAAGGAAGAACAAAACCTTAGTGGAAATCGCTAGAGCCATGCTTGCTGATGTTGACCTCATTTTTGTATGAGCTCAGTAGGACCAACCCAGACCTTAGGATCCTTCCAATCCTTAGAATCAATCTTAACCCTAGGGTTAATCTGATCTTAGATCAATCCAGACTTTAAGATCAATCCAAATTCAAATCAATCCTGACCCCAGATCAATACAATTTAAGACAAATCTAGATTCTAGGATTCTCCTAGACTTCAGACCCTAGGATCTATTCTAGACCATAGGATTCTACCTGATTCTATATCATATAATCCTCTTAGACCTTAGGATTCTCCTAGATCTATCTAGAGTTTAGGATTCCTCTAGATCCTAAGATTATTCTAGATTCCAGGCCCTAGGACTTCCAGACCCTAAGATCCTCTTAGAAATCAAACTTTAGGATCTACTCTAGATCCTAAGATCCTTCTAGATCTTGAATCTTAGGATTCCTAGATCTTAGGATTCCTAGATCTTAGGATTCTTCTAGATTCTAGGATCTTCCCAGACTCCAGTCCCTAGGATCTATTCTAGATCCTAGGATTCCCTTAAACTGATTTGGACCCTAGGACCTATTCTAAATCCTAGGATTCCTCTAAATCAATCCAAGCTTCAATTCAATATAAGCTTAATTCAAATCCAATCATTCAAGCTCAAAATCCAATTCAAAACCAGATTTCCAGATTCAAATCCAAGGCTAAAGGTCTAAGTCCTGAAAGCCTTTTCCAGTTAATCTTTGAACATTTCAAAACCCTATCAAATGACCTCCGATTCAAGATCTGTCAGTTCCACACTGATGTAACATGTCTCTAGAGGAAACCCTTCAAATTTGAGCTCATTCTGAGATCTCTAACCCCAGAAACTGAATCGAAATCCAAAGGTTGTAAAACCTTCAAATATTTACAGTCTATGCCACTGGACCTGCCATCTAGTGGATCTTGACCTAGGAGCCTTCTCCAAAGCCTCCAATCACCTCCAGACCCTTGATTATGACCCATTGAGCATTAAACTGCATTTTGTTGGACTCAATTTGACCCTTAGTTGACCAAGGGTCAAAATGACCAAAATACCCCTATGGGGTATAAATGGTCATTTGAACCAAATGAGCTCCAAATCAAATGCAACCACCTCCAGCAAGTTTCAAATGTCAAACCAAACCTGTTGAACCCACTTCCAACCCCTGGGTCAACCTGGTTGACCAAGTCAACCTAGTTTGACCAAACAGGCCTTTATGGGTCAAAATAGGTCATTTTGACCAAATGACCTCCTCTGAACTTGGGACCACCTCCATTGGTCTCCAAATATCATTTCAAATCTGTTGAACCCATTTCCAGACCCTAGACCCACCTGGTTGACCAAGTCAACCAGGGTTGACCTAAAGGCCCATTAAGGGCCCAAATAGGTCATTTTGACCAAACAACCTCTCCAAACCATGAGACCACCACCAATAGACTCAGAATGTCATTCTGAATTGATTGAACCCAATCCTTGACTCTGGGTCAACTTGGTTGACCAAGTCAACCTAGTTGACCCATTAGGCCCATTAAAGGCCTAAATGGGTCATTTGATCCAAATAGCCTATTCAAACCCTCAAACCACATCTACCAGGCTCCAAATAACATTTAAAACTGATTCAGTCCAAACCCTAGCTTTGGGTCAACCTGGTTGACCAAGTCAACTCAGTTGACCAGTTCAAACCCTTAAGCTTTAATATTCTGAATCAAGTTTTAAATGCATTCAAATCTCATTCAAACTTCTTCAAGCATACTCTTGATGATTTGGTCTTGTTTAGTCATGCTGACCCAACCATCAGTTGACTGGGTCAACCATATCCATGTATGGTCAAATCTAGTCAACACAAGCTCTATTCATTATACCCACTCAAACCCAATTCAAACAAAGGCTCAAACCTTCAAGCACCATTCAAGGGTATATTTTTTTAAACCCATTCAAATTTAGCATGAGTCTTATCAATGTAAGTTTGACCAAATCAATACTTTGGACTTGGTCAAATATACATTTTTAAGTCAAATCAATATATATACCCCTAATTGAACCCCTATCAAATTATCTACCCTTTGAATCAATTCAAATTCATAACCTTACCACATCCCAACTTTTGTTTAATCATAATAAAGCTAGGTTGACCAAGTCAACTCACAAGACTTGGTCAAACCTCTTTAATCTGTTTTTGTATTTAATATATTCCCTCAAACCCTTTGAGCATTAATTCCAAGCAGCTAACAATATTCTCCCCATGTCCACATGAGCATAAGTTGACTGTTTGACCAGTCAAACAGTCAACATATGTTTTGATTAAGGATTAAAGTGGTCAAAGTAAATTAAACCTCTCTCATCTCCATCTTAAACCAACTCCAGCAGTCCTAATAGACTCCTAGGCCCTCCCCCATGCCACCTCAGCTGCCATGTGGCATGGGGACCAGTCAAACTATCAAACTTAGGCTTTAAGGTGGTCAAACATGGTCAAATGACCCCTTAATCCTAATTCCCTTTAATCCAGACACCTCCAGCTGTTTGGCCTGACTCTAGAACATTCCTAGAACCTATCCCAGCCCTTAGATCAGGAGTCTATGGCTTGGATCACTCCCATATGTTTGCATAAGGACAAAACTCCCTTTACACATGGCTTGTACCTTTGTCCTTTGATTCCCTGCTCCCAACAACCCCCAGGCCAGGTGGCTACATCCTAGACACCCTCTCAGTCGATCCTAGCCGTCCAATAAGCTCAGGGACATTTGAATAGGGCAAAACCTTGGTTTAGAGCCTGATTCGTATCCCTACACTCTCTCTCCATTCCAGCCTCCCAAAGCCTAACCCTTAGCTTCTCCCAGCTTCCTAAGAGTTCTTCGAGCTTTCCAGACCAAGATCCACCGGTCAGACCTCCCCGGCGGCAAGCTTCACGGCAAACCGAGGTGTTTTCCGTTCAAAGAATCGTGGAGATCAATCCAGACGTCATCAAGCCGAGGAGTCTTCTACAAAAACTTGCGAGGACAGTCTACAAATTCAGAGAGTCCAAAAAATCCCAAATCCATCGGTAAAATCCTTCAAAAACTCTAACCCTAGTTCAAACACTTAGCACTAATTAGCTCCTTGAATAGAAAGTTTTAAGCCGTTAAACAAGTTCCACATGATTTCTGTACTTCTATACAATCTAGGTTTAAAATTTTAATCGATTTGGCTCACCCGATCGAAAGAACGAGCCAAAAATTGATGTTTAGGGCGTTTACGTATTCCGGTGCAGGTGTACGTTTTCTGGACCGTTGATCATCCGATCAACGGTCCAGATCCCGCCTCTCCGCGGTTCTATCCAGCCGTGTATGCGATCCCGTTGTTTCGTTTGCGGTTCGGTGCGATCAGGACCGCTCGTTTCAAACCGCGGATCATCCAACGGTTCCGAATCCACGTCCTACGTGGATTAGTGATACCGCGTCCCCGCGGTATTGATTGCCCAATCATTGTTGGCGGCGTAATCATTGCGCCACCGGCAATGATTGCCCCGCGGTTTAGGTGGGCCAATTGGAGCTTGCCACGTGGCCCCGCCGCCGCCTTTTTTTAAATTAAATTTTAAATAATTTAAAATTTTTTTTTTAAATACAGAAAAATAAAAATTTAGAAAATTAATTTTAAATTAATATATATATATTTATATATATATATATATATATTATCAAATTATTTTGAATTTAATTAACTAATTTTAAAAAAATTTAAATATTAATATTAAGTAGTATTAAATTATTTAATATTATAATTAATATTAAATAGTTATTATTTTAATGAACATTGAATAATTTTGTTAATTTTAATTAATATTAAATAAATGTCATCTTAATTAATTATTTGATATTTTTAACTAATATTAAATAAATTATTATTTTAATTAATATTAAAATTATTTAAAACCTTAATTAATATATATATTTAATATGTTAGTTCATATTAAATAGTTTATTATTATTAATTTTTATTAATTTTTTTTTTAATTAATATTAAATTATTTTAAGCTTTAATTAATATATATATATATATATATATATATATTTTTTTATATTAAATAATTTATTATCTTATTTAATATCAAATCATTTAAATTTTTTTTTTATCAACATATAAGATTTAATATTTTAATTAATATTAAATGATTTATTTCTTTAATCAAGATTAAATGATTTGACATCTTAACTAATGTTAATTTTAACAAAAATTTTTAAATATTGTTTAAAATATCTTAAATTCAAAAATTAATTTAAGTATTTAATATCATTTAATATATTAATTAAATATTTAAATGATTAATTAATGTTTAATTAATTCTAGATTTAATATTAAAAAAAAATATATTTGAAAATTTAAATAACATTTAAATGAGTTATAATATTTTAATAGTTTGATAATTAATTAATATTCATTGATTTAATTAATTAATATCCAATAATTAATTAATTAATTTTAAATTATTCTAATTTTGAAATTAAATTAATTCAAATTATATCTTATATTTCAATTAATTAAATATCTAATTATTAATTAATATTTAATGAATGAATAATAATTTAAATACATACATAAATAATTTTAAAATTTCAAAAAATTCTTAAGATTTATATTAACTAATTTTAAAATTATTTTAATCATTAATTAATTTAAAATTATTTAAAAACCCCTTTTAATTGATTTAAACTTTAAAAATTCACAATAAATTCATTTTAAATCAGAAAATTAAGTGTAATATATCAAAATTTTCAGAAAATTAAAGACTTTAATTTGAAATCAAATTCAGAGATCAAAACTTGATTAATTTTAACTTATCTTAATTACTTAATTATTTCAATATTTAATTAATATCTAATTAAATATTAAGCCAATTATTTTAAAAATTAAGAAACTTATTTTCAAATGATCTTAATAGATCAGTAGGTCTCTCAATTAGATATTAAAATTACCCTAATCATATCTTAAGTATGCTTGATTTAAAACCTATATCTATATATAATCCTATAAATAGATTAAGTGTATTTTGAAATTATTTTGAAATATATACATAAATACTTAAATATTTTAGGTTGAGAGATCTACTACGAAATTTTAAACATAGATCAACATACTTGAATAGAAATCATGTGGGAGTGTTAGTGAATGGTTATGCTCTAATCATTCACTAACATAGTTATTGTTCACATTTAATTAAGTATTAATCTATGCATTTTTAAGGATATACACACACCACGTAGTTTAAGGCTCTCTTAGACATAGGATTGATTGTGTTTATATGTATATTTATCATGCATATGTTATATTGAGGGTTAGTAAAACCTTGATTTGAACCCAATTAACCTAGTGTCATTAAGGACAACAATTAAGGATTCATTTAGAAAATTTAGAAAAATTCTAATAATTAAGATTCAATCCCAATTGATTTGAAACTCAAACCATTTGAACATAGTGACATCCTCAGACTTAGGAAATTTTCCCACTGACTTTTGAGATCATTAAGCCCCTTAATCAACCTAATCAAACTTAAACCTTAATTAATCCATTTAACCTTCCAGAAATTATAATAAATCAAGTTTAAATCTGAAAATTACACGTAATACCTCAAACTGACCAGAATTGAACTCTTAATCAATGAAAAATAAAAGCCCCTTGACTGGACTTCAAAATTGAGTTTAATTTAAGTTTAATTGAAATCTAAAATTTAATTAATTTAATTAATTAAAAATAATTAAAAATTCCAGAAAATTTCCAAACACTTGGAGATCACTCCTTAGGTCATTCCTGACCTTTGGAGTTGATTTCAAGGAGTTTGGAGATCATTTGGATTCAAACCACAAAAAGGGCTTTAATTAAACAATTTAAATAATTCATTAAATAGTCAAAACTTCAAAAATTCATAACTAATTCAAATGAACTCCAAATTGAGCAAACTCAAAGGCATACAACTCACCTTAAGTTCTAATATTTATTAAAAATGTTAAGTTTCCAGAAATCAATAAAATTTGAAAAAATCAACTTTTGGTCAAACTTAGTTCAAATCAAGTCAAAACTTCAAACCTTCATAATAAAATGTAGAAAAATCCAATTTCAGCATACTTACTGTCTAACTGATCGTATTAAAATAAAATATTAACTTTCCAGAAAACCCTTCAAATCAAAAAGTCAATTTTTAACCCCTTAATTAAATCATTAAAATAATCAAAAATTTCCAAAATTCAATAAATTGTCAAAAATTCCAGAAAACATCAATTTGAACTTAAAACCAGCAACCAACCAATCTTAATTAAAATTAACCAACCTTTAAACCTTAATCAAACTCAAATCATTTAATTATATCAGGGTACCACTGGGTAACCCAGGCCTACGAGGCTATTAAATTAGCCCCAAGGAAGGTGAAATAAACTTCACGGCCTCGGTGTGAAACAAAGGTGATATCCAATAAACAATTAAAATCAAATTTAAAATCAATTTCAAGTCATTAATATTTAAATTCAAATTAAATCTTCCCTTAAGCCTTCAACCAACTAGAACTTTAAACAACTTCAATCAAATCATCCTATTTAGGACACATCAAAGCCACACAGCCTACCTCACACACTTTAGATGGTTTGCTAGGATAACCAACTCTAGTCTTAGGCTAGGCCGGTGTTTACTTTTCTGCTGTGTGCCGGATTTTCGAGCTTTTACTGCATGCTGTTTGCTAGTATTAGAATTGATGTGATTGTTTATTTATTTAATGCACTCTGTGATGTGATTGATTGTACGATTAGATCTACCCCTAGGCTAGGAACGACTTGTACTAATTCAATCTTATGCAGGTGGCCATGCTCATACAGGGCATAAATTAAAGGGGGCAAAAAAAATCATGATTATTAAATTGCACAGGTGCTAAGCATGCTTAAGTCCCCCTTTAAATTAAAAAGAGCATGGCCAAGCGTGGCTGGTTTGAGCATTTAAATTTCAATATATTAACTGCTTGGGATGTCAAATATAAACTGCTGATTATTAGGATAACCTTGCAGGTTGTTGAGTCTAGACTTTTAATTTCAATTTGATGTAATTTGATTTGATTTTGAGTTGTATTATTTAAAGTACTTTGAGATTGAGACATTTAAAATCCAATTTGGAATCCAAAGAGGAAGGAACATCCCTTAGGGGAGAGTTCCTATCCATTTGGAGATCCGAATTAGGATGAAGTTCAAGTATCCAAAGAGAAAAGATAACACCCCTATTCAGGGGGAGTTTCTTTTCATTTGGATACCCAGACCCGACGATCCAAGGAGTTCTAAGGAGACGAAGAAGTGAAGAACGAGAAGAATCTCAAATCTCAAAGTTACTTGAGTCTTAGGAGTAGAATCCGGGTTGTAGTCAGTGGTACCCGGCCACTTTACTTTACTGCAGACCCTGGGTTGTATTATTAAGGGCACTTGCCTATGGACTTTCAGTTTGAGCATTTATTTAATTAATTTAATTAAATGTTGATTTGATTAATTGATGTTGATTGCGATTAAGGACCCACATGCTTTTAGTAGTTTTTTGGCGCTTATTGCATGTCGTATTTGATTTAGCCTGGAACCCGATCGGAGGCTCGTGAGGGTACGGTCATAAACTTCTTCTACTTAAACAAAACTTAAAAATTTTTAAGCTCAGATAGAAACTCTAACGCTCTTAAGAAGTAAGCCCGGACTCGCCGGGAGTTTTTCATGCATTCATATTAACTTTTCTCTACCTTGTTAGGCACCTCCCCGCCTGCGGGTTTTGGCAGACCACCTGACCTATTAGGGTGCAGTTCTGCCCAAGGGGATGTTGTGCAATCTCTAGGATAAAACCTATTTTTTTTTTAAGCCTATTTTAAAATTGCTTCATTTTGATTTAAGCATTTTATCGAGTCAACTAGCATGCATTGCATTAGATACAAATTAAAAATTGAGTCTAAATCTTTAATTGCATTTCTAGCTTAAGCATTTAACCCAACATATATTAAGGGGTCAATTAGGATCTGCTCTAGATGTCAACCCTAACTCTTTAAACCAATCTTAATCAATGTCCTTAACCACTCTACATTTAAAGACTTTGACTCATGGTTTTAAAAGCGTTTAGGTGGTTTAGCTGGCTCCCCAATCCAGGCCGGGGTAAGTCCAGATTGCATTGCATTAGCTAGGATTCGGGTCACTGATTTTCAGTACCCAATTTTAGACTTAGGTTCTGAGGCATGTCTTCAAGCTTAAGACATCAATCTTTCGGGAATCTAATTCCCACTTTCTAATAAAATTGACCATTCGAATTAAAAATCTTTTTCAATCTAATTCAAGCCCAACACTTAGGATAGGTGAGGTGTTTCTGAAGTAATTCAGAATCTCAAAACATCTCCTACTCTTCTTCCTTTGACTCCAGAAACAATTGCTCAAATTTGATCCAATCCCTATTGAATTTTCAGTCCCTTAACCTTCTTTGATATCAAGCTTTGAAATCTTAAATGAAATTCATATCGCTGTTTTAATCGAGAGTATTCGTAGGAAAATTTATATTTTCCTATGATGTAATTAACTACGAGGGCTTGCGCTCGTAGGAGATTTAGAAACCCAGACCAGATTTTCAAAATCAAGTTTTCAAAACCTTTAATTAATTACCTTTGGGAAATCAAAATAAAAAATGGCGATCGTTATTTTTATATTCAAACTATTGATAACAATTGATATCTTCTTTCTTCGGATAGATATGTCGATTATAATCATAGTTATGATTATGAAATTAATGATCCTATTCAGATTAACATAATCAAACAATTGATTAAACATCATTTTGATCTTTCGAGATCGTATGTTGTGTCTCCTTGAGTTTGATTGTGATAATCAGGATAAATCAAGATTTGTAATCTGAACCTATTAGGGAACGATATGTTCATCTTTCAAGGTGATATATTATTCATAATAAGTGTTCGATTATAAAATTTAAATTTCAGAAATTTAACTTTCCCAAAGAAAATTAAACACTTTTTCAAAAACTATATTTTTAATCAAACAAAAAATGGCGACTCCGCTGGGGAAAATCTTTCTCTCCATCTTTAATAGCGCTACGAATTTTGTTGCATCGGTAGTTTTGACTACCTTTCTTCCGTTGGTCCCTCTCCCATTTCTCCCTTGGGTGAGTGTGATCAACTCAATTAAGACATATGAAAAGAGAGGTGAGTGTAGGAAATCTCTCTCAAAGTCTGGCTTTGACATTTTGCCTCCGAGTTCATTGGTAGAGCGAAAGAGTCAAGCTGATCTTTTCAAAGTCTTTCTGTACATGTTGCAAACTTGCATGCAAATAAATCATAGCGTGCTAAGTTTCACAATTTACAGAAGATTTCTTTAACTTCAAAGTTATAATTTCAAATGTCTAGCAAAATTCCATTGTCTTCAAATCTCAATCGATTCCTATATCTTACCATTACATATAGGATTGTAATTCCTATAATTCAATATGTGTGATAGGATATAGATTCCTCTTCCAAATTTTAATCCAAAGTTTGAAATTTTCTGGTTAATCTAACCTTTGACATTTCAATCCCGAATCACTAGTCGGAATGAAAGAGTCAGGTTAGCTTATAACATCCCCCCTGTTTTTGTAAACCGTTATGTTGAACATATGTTCAACACTTCGAGTTTCAAAATAAGGGGAGATGCTGCCGAAATTTAAAATTTTTTTCAAACATCTCTTTTCAAGTTATAATAATCATTGCAACTATATATTCTACAACAATGATTGTAGTTGTATATAGTTAATGCACAATCAACTTCTCCGGTCATTTCAATCCTTGACATTCCATTCTGAGTCACTCATCAGAATGAAAGAGTCAGGTTGATTTCTTAGAATCTCCCTCTTATTGGTTTGTAAACCGTTTTGTTGAACATATGTTCAACACTTCGAGTTTCAAAAGTAAGGGGAGATGCCGCCGGATTTTCAAAAAATTTTCTCTTTTCAAAGTCAATCGAGTTCAAAATGCATTGCCATATATTTCTCTATAACTATTGTTGTAGCTTAATATATGCAATATTTATTCAAATTTATCCGGATAAATCAATCTTTGACATTTCATTTTAAATCATTCTTTTGAAATGTAAAGAGTCAAGTGATTTTCCCTAGCTTTCCCTAACATTTGTAAACCGTCGAGTTGAATGCAAATTCAACACCTCGAGTTTCAAAATAAGGGGAGGTGCTGCCGGAAATTCAAATTTTTAGAAATATCCGTTCAATTCTCTTCAAGTTTTAATCGTCACGTGTCAAATGTTCTTCTACAATACTTCTTGTAGATGAACACTGATAATTCAAATTCAACATTTAGTTTCAATGTCTTTCAAATTTTCGAACTCTGACATTTTATCCTTGATAAGATATAAAGAGTCGAGTTCCTTCCTGTAAAATCTTCCCTAACGTTTGTAAACTGTCTTGTTGAATGTAAATTCAACACCTCGAGTTTCAAAAATAAGGGGAGGTGCTGCCGGATTTTTTGAGTCGTTCAAATTCCCTTTCAATTCAAAATCAATTTTCACTGTCACATGTACTACTACAACATTCTCTTGTAGTATAACATGTACTTTTTCCAGATTCAAATTTAATCATCTAGTCTTTTCATCAAGTCAAACCTCTGACATCTTATCCCTAGCCTGATCAGTGGGATATGAGAGTCGAGTCAAAACTCCTTGACTTTCTTTGATATTTTGTTAACTATTAAGTTGAAATCAAATCCGACTTAATGGTTTCAAATAGTCAAAGAAAATCTTTCAATTTTCAAAATTTCAAACCCCTGTCAAACTCTTTCAAATCAAATCCAGACCATCGTTGTTATACGTTCTCTACAACATTCTCTTGTAGTTGAACATATACAATAAAAATTCAAATTTTCTTCAAGTCAAAATTGATATCTATACTTTATCACTATATATCGGATTATAGTTCCCATAATTCGATTTATGTGATAAAATATAGAAAATTTCTTGTCAAAATTCAAATTCAAAAGTTTGATTCAAGTCTTCTTTTTCAAATTTCAGACAATCAAATTTTCTGCAATGGCTGGGAAACTTCTATTCTCTGTTGACCGAGACCTCCAAGTCGAAGAGTTAATTCATAGCAGTGCGATTCAGTTTGGGATGGGTTTCAAAACTCTTAAACTGTCTGTTAATGATGGAACAATCATCAATCTCGCTGCTGAGGGCGAGAATGGTCCAGTAGTGGAACTAGCTGTGGGAGCTACGAGTGACCTTCCCCCAGTGTTGGAACTGGCAGCAGGTGCTACCCTTACACCTTCTGCACCCTCAGTCCAGAGTGAGGACAAGAAAATTGAAATAAAATCTACTGTTGAAAAAGGGTCTTCTAGTTCTGCAGCACTGTTTGGCACTAAGAGTGCTAGGAAGAACTACCTGAGAAGGATAAGGAAGAAAATTACTAAGTCAAGGAAGATAGCTGAACAGAAAGCCTTGAGTTTAGTTGAGCCTGAGGCTGCTGAGGAGCTGCCTATCCCTGCCTCTTCTCCACTCCTGAAAGGGAGTCGTTTTCACCCCCTCGCAGCTGCTGCAGGGGAGGAGAGAGTTACGCGGATTGCTAGCTCTCCACCTAGCCCGGTCGACTACACTGTTAAGAGAACCACCAGGGAGAAGAACACTTTGAGAACTAGGATGTTAAGGAACATCATTCACACCTGTGCTGCTGAGACAGGTCAGACCAAAGAACAATATGTAAGACACCTGAAGGGGGTGATCTCACATAAACTTGAGAAAGAAGTTCTGAAAGAAGAAAAATCTGAAGCAAGAAACCTGACTCCTCAGCCAGTGAGGAGAAACAAAAAGTTCGTTAAGCAACCAGTTGCCTCAGTATTAGTGGATGGATATCATTGGGTGCCTCGTCTCCCAACTGCTAAAACTGAGGAGATAGTTTTAACTGGGTCTGGTAGGAGTCACCCTCTCAGTGGTAGACCTCCAGTTTCCCCTTCAAGACTCTCAAAGTTGGCCCCTGTGATAGCCAAATCAAAAGAGATCGTCAAAGATTTACAACCAGTTGATGTTAAGGGCAAGAGGCCCATACTTTTGGATGAACCTTATGTGCCAATGAAGATAAGCAGAACTGTTGGGATTCAGATTAGAGAGACACCAGTTCAGTCATCAACTCAGTTACCAGTCCAGTCACCTGTTAAGGTCCCCCGACTCTTTATTCAGGGATGTGAGGATTCTCCTCGGATTGATGTTGGAGTTCCTACAAGTCAAACTCCTTCGTCACCTGTTAAGTTAGATATCCCTCACCCTATTGAGGATGTCACCCTCACGACTACCGACCCCGGGACAGTCGGAGGGGAGGGGACAGAACTTGAGGATGATCAAGAAATGTTGGATCAGTTAGTGGCAGAACCTACTGCTGATGACTTGAAAATTCAAGAGGTCCTCACCCAGTTCGGAGATGAGGAATTTGAAGAGATGATTAACTATAAGGGGTACCTACCAATCGACCTTGAATCAATTGAGGGTAGGCCGGTCGATGAGGTGGTACAAGAAATAAGGGACATACTCAAAAACAAGGCAATTGAAGCCTTTGATCCAGAAGCAGATGATCTGATGGAAGAAGATTCAGCTGGGAACATTTGTATGGTTGAGACCAGAGCATCAAATAAAGATGCTGAACCTTCAAGACACCGATCTGGTAAAGAAGAAGCCTCTGCAGCAGTAGATTCAGACTCTGATGGATCAATTAAATTGAATGAGAAAGATGAATACATCAAGAGTCTGGAGAGCAAAATTGAACAGATGATGCTCAGAATGGAACAGATGCAAAATCAGATGATCAAGGCACAGCAATCTCAATCCGAGCAGTTGCAACCTACAACACACACAGTGGGTGAGCACAGCAGGAAAACAGAATCAAGTCCTAGAACTCCAGAGGTTGCTTCCCCAACCTCTCCAGCCGACAAAGATATCCGCCAGATGATTGAAACCCAGGTAAGGGAGGCCTTAGCCCATTCTCAAGGGACTGTATCCATTCCAAAGGGTAGACCCTACCCTGAAGAATATGATTCAGTTTCTTATCCTAAAGGCTTTGTGCCACCTTCATTCAAAATTTTTAGTGGGTTAGAAAACCCAAGACAGCATCTGGCCCACTTCCGAGCGAGTTGTTGCAACGCAGGAGGGTCAGATGCTCTACTCTTTCGTCAGTTTGTGAGTAGTCTATCCGGTATTGCTTTTGAGTGGTATGCAGATTTACCTAATGGTTCAGTGAAAACATTCACAGAGCTCGAGAGTTTATTCTTAAAGAGATTCTCAGGAGCTCAGCTGCGTGTAACCGTTGGTGATCTCGTCATCGAAAAACAAAAACCGGGAGAGTCTTTGGTTGAATACATCTTGAGATGGCGAAATCTCTCGATGAAGTGTGAACCCCAGTTGCAAGAGCAACATGCAGTGGAGATTCTTTTAAAGAACATCCACGGGCCTATTGCTTTTCTCCTGAAGGGTTTCACTATCAAAACCTTCGAAAAACTTTTGAATAAGGCTAGTAATCTACAGGAAGAGGCTTCCAAAATGCCATTCCTGAAGGATTCTACCCAGGAAAAGAAAGCTAGCAAACCATTGAAATCCTTTGAAAAGAGAACAGCAATGGTTTCAGCTGTTGATAAGGGGAAGAAACCAATGAATGTTCAGTCCAGTAATTCTCCAACACAACAAACTCAGAAATCTCCACCTTTTCAGGTAACTTCTCAACCCACAAGAGATTCTCACCCGATTTCTTTTAAAGAGAGATTGGCTCGTACATATCCATTTAAAAGGGAGTCAGTGAGAAAGATCTTTAAAAGTCTTCAGAAGAAGCCAGATTTTCGATTGCCGGAGGCCAAGAAGCCGGAAGAGGCAAATAAGAAGGATGATCCAACTTTTTGCCCCTACCATCGCATGTTAGGCCACACAATCGAAGACTGCATCGTCTTCAAAGATTGGCTAGAAAAGAACTTCCGTCAAGGTAATATTATAATTCCAAAGGAGTACCTGGTCGATCCGGATCAGGGGTCTATCAAATCTATCTCAGGTATGAATTCTAACTCTTCTTTGTCCATTGAAGATGGTTGGGATATAGCATTATCTCGGGCATTTAAAAAGTTGATTAATAAATCTTTTCGTCTTTCTCAACAGTTACCGACGAGAGCTCGGGACCCGATCTGGGAGGTTGACCTCGAGGCTTCGCAGGAGGACGTTGGGACAGTTTCCTCTCCAGTAGTCTTAGGAACTACTGTACTGAATAAAAATGAAAAGAGTGAACTTTCTGTAGAGAGGAAATTTGTTGATGAGAGATCTGTACAAGTGGTTGATGGTGGCTCAAAACCTCTGTCACCACTGAAATTATCTGACTTTTACTTTGCCCCATCAAAGGCAAAGGGTCGAAAATTAAATAAAAAGTCTGATCCTTCTGCCCATATTTTGATGATTAATGTTGAGAATCAAGATGTTAATGACTCTTCTATTGAAAATAATCAAGAACAAATTGAGATCAATCAAGAAATTCAAACACTCAACTCTCCAGATTTGACTCTTCAAGAGAGAAACGAATCTGATGTCTTATCAGATAGTGAAACCCCTGAAATTAACTTTCAAGGGAGTCCTGTCGTGATAGACTTTTCAGATTCAGACTCTCACTCAGATAACGACAATCAATCACCTAAGGAGAGCGTAGACTCCCCTGTAGTTTGTTCTTCCGATGAAGTCGTACAAGTACAACTACGTGGTGGGAAGGTCTTACCCCCTAGGCTACCTCCTCAGGATAAAGGAAAACAAGTTGTTTCTGATCATCCAATTCAAATCCCCGCTCAACAATCAACTCCAATTCTTTCAAATCCACCGGGTCCCAACGTTAATGTTCCAAGTGTTGATTACAATGTCTTAGCTCACCTCAGAAAGTTGCCCGCCAAATTGAGCATTTATGATGCCCTTGTCCTTTCAAAAGAGATGAGGGAGACTCTAATTAAAGCACTTCTCGACCCAGAAATTTGCTTAGCTCAATTAGCCTCAACTTCCGAGGAAGAAGCTTTGTACTTTAAGGAAATCCCTGGGGTTACCTTCTCTGACGAAGATTTACTCCTTGGAACTGCCGACCACAATCGTCCACTTTACATCACAGTAAATGTGGGTAAGTTCAAGTTATCAAGAGTTCTAGTTGACCCGGGTGCATCGGTCAACGTAATGAACATAAAGACTCTCGCATACCTTAGAATTGATACTAGCAAGCTCTCAACTGACAAGTTAGTACTTCGCGGGTTCAATGAAAAGGGCGAGAAGGCTTTAGGTTCAGTTACCCTTCTTCTAGAGATAGGAGAATTGAAAACTGAAGTGAAATTTCATATAATTGATTCGGCAACGTCCTTTAACGCGCTCCTAGGAAGGCCCTGGATCCATGAATATAGGATGGTTCCTTCTACCCTACATCAATGCATCAAGTACCAACGAGATGGCATTGAGTTTGAAATTAAGGGTGATCTGCAACCATTCTCTATTCACGAGATCGGGATCTATGAGGATGCGGCGTACTACGTACCTAAAGGGTCCACTACTTGTTCTAAGGTAGAGATTAACGTCAAGGAGGAAAAAGCAGAAAATCAAAGTTCAAAAGCAATTCAAAGATTGAGAAAAGAAAAAGTTAAGAATCAAAAGAGACAAAACTCAAGTAGTGAAGACGACGTCGAGCGTGTGATCTTCAGGCCTCCAAATATTGTACCTCAAAGAGGTGGGAGGATGGCCCAAAGAGCACGCGGTCGAGGTCGCCCTTCAATTGAAAAAAGAAATTCCCCGATCTACGTCGAACTTGAAATAAGTTCTGATGAAGATTCAAGAAAAAGGGGCGCCAGATTTGCTTTTGACTATACAAAAATCAATCCTCCTCCGAAGTTTGATCTCACTTTAGAATCGGATAGCGACCAGGAGGATACAAAATTAAATATTCAAAATGACGAGCCTGAATTGAGTTTATATGAAAGGCTTAATAGAACGGTTGAATCCTTAACCTTAACCCCACTGTCTGCTGACAGGGTCTCAGGGTTAGTAATTAAGGATGCTCCGAACTTAGATGGAGAAATAAGGAAAGCCAAGAAGTTCTTCCCTGGCTCTTCCTCTTCAAGGAATGAAGATGATGTAATCCTTGAAGAGGCAAATTTTAATGAATTAATGGAATTACCTTTTGGCTACTTTCCTGCTGGTGTTAAGTCTCTTATTTCTAAAGGTTTTACTCCGAGTCAATGGACTAAGGGTCAGGCTAGATACCACGAAAGTCTTTGGAATTCAAAATTTAATAAACATTGTACCAGTGGTATCGGTTTTAGTACCGTTAGATCGTTTGACGATGACGAATTTTGTCTAATGATAACTAGTCGTCCTGAATTTAAAAATGTCCCTACTGAAGTCATTGATTCGTTCGATGGACTTTGTTTGGAGACTTTTGATGATTCTGACGAACTTCAGGTTCGGGATGCACCCCCCGAATTCGAAGAAGAAATTAAATCAACAGTCGATGAACTTAAAGAAATCAATCTTGGAACAGAGGATGACCCTCGCCCCACTTTCATAAGTTCTTTGTTGAGTGAGGATGAGTCTAAAGATCTAATTCAACTTCTATCCGAGTTTAAAGATTGCTTCGCCTGGACATACGACAAAATGCCGGGGTTGTTCGCTGACGTAGCAGTCCATAAACTTGGAATCCGGCATGATGCCATTCCTGTCAAGCAAGCTCCACGACGCATGCGTCTGGAGATTGAACAACAAGTCGTTTCTGAAGTCAAGAAGTTGGCAGAAGCTGGATTTATTCGAGAAGAACAATATCCTTCTTGGGTAGCCAGCGTCGTGCCAGTTCGAAAGAAAAATGGTCAAATCCGGGTCTGTGTTGACTATAGAGACTTGAACAAGGCATGTCCTAAGGATGAATTTCCTTTGCCAATCCCAGAACTCATGGTGGACATTGCCTCCTCGCACGTTGTTTTCTCCTTTATGGATGGTTCGTCTGGTTATAATCAAATCAAGATGGCCCCAGAAGATGAGAGAAACACTGCATTCAGAAGTCCTATAGGGATCTTTTGTTATAAAGTGATGCCCTTTGGCCTCAAAAATGCTGGTGCAACATACCAGCGGGCCATGACTCATATCTTTGATGACTTAATACATAATCAAGTCGAATGTTACATCGACGATTTAGTCGTCAAGAGTAGAGTGAAAGAGGCTCATCTTTATGATTTAAGAACTGTTTTCGAGCGGTTGCGCCGCTACGACCTTAAAATGAATCCCTTGAAGTGCGCTTTCGGCGTCACGTCAGGGAAATTCTTAGGTTTCGTAGTCAGGCACCGTGGAATCGAAATTGATCCTGCCAAAATTGAAGCTATCTTAAATATGCCGCCTCCTAAGAGTCTCACTCAACTGAGATCCCTTCAGGGCAGGCTGGCGTATATAAGAAGATTCATTTCTAATCTTTCTGGAAGATGTCAACCATTCTCTGTCCTAGCTAAAAAGGACGCCAAATTCATTTGGGACGAGAAATGTCAAAATGCTTTCGAAAATATCAAACAATACCTGACAAACCCGCCAGTTTTGGCGGCCCCCATTCCGGGAAGACCTTTAATCCTTTACACTGCAGCCCTTGACGAGTCTCTCGGGGCTCTTCTAGCTCAAATCAATGACGATGGGAAAGAGAATGCCCTCTACTACCTGAGCTGGAGATTACTCCCAACGGAAATCCGATATCCTGCAATTGAGAAACATTGCCTTGCCTTAGTCTTTGCAGCACAAAAACTAAGACATTACATGCTTTCTCATCAGGTCAGTCTGATTTCCAGTGTCAACCCCCTGCAATATCTTATGACCCGGCCCACGTTGTCAGGACGCCTGGCTCGTTGGTCTATGATATTGTTACAATTTGAAATCACTTTTATTCCCCTGCGTGCTGTGAAAGGGCAGGCCGTCGCCGACTTCCTTGCGGCACACCCGCTACCGGCGGAATCTCCTCTAAATGATGATTTACCCGACGAGCAAATCATGAGTTTCGAGGAATCCAATGTTCAAACCTGGGAAATGTATTTTGACGGTGCAGCATCCTCTCAAAGGGGCAAAACACCCCAATCTACTATTCCTGGGAAAGCCGGAGTCGGTCTGGTTTTCATAACACCGGATAAGGGAATGATGCACTTTTCCTACCATTTATCAGAACCTTGTACGAACAACGAAGCTGAGTACGAAGCTTTGATAACTGGTCTGGAACTTGCAATCCTAATGGAGATTAAAGAGATTAAGATCTATGGTGACTCTCAACTGGTGATCAACCAAGTTGCAGGGACCTATAAGGTTTTGAATCCTAAACTCCTGAAATATCATCAATACACAATGCACCTACTAGAGAAAATTCCCATTGTAACTATGTATAGGGTTCCTCGTGGAAGCAATTCCTCGGCAGATGCCCTAGCAAAGCTTGCAAAGGAATTTGCTTGCCCAGAAGAAGATTTCATCCCTATAGAAGTTCAGGGTCGTCAAGTCCTGTCCCCTGTAGACATGGAATACCTCAACAATCAATCTTCCCAGGTCCTCTCTACGTCTTCAGCAGTCGATGAAGAACAAGATTGGAGACAACCAATAATCAAATATTTGCAAGAAGGCAAGCTTCCTCACGACAGGTCTCTTGCCAACCAAATTAAAAAACGTGCCCTATCATATGCACTAGTCAACAATACGTTGTACCGACGATCGTTCGATCAGATGTGGCTCCATTGTTTAGACAAACAGGAGGCCCTGAAGATCGTTAACGAGGTCCATGCTGGACTGTGCGGTGCTCATCAATCGGGTCCTAAGATGAAAATGAAAATCAAAAGACTTGGTTACTACTGGCCTACGATGATTGACGATTGCATGAAAACTGCAAAATGTTGTCATCAATGCCAAGTTCATGGTGTGGTTTTATATCAGCCGCCTAATGTGTTGCATCCTACGATAGCCTCGTGGCCCTTCGAAAGTTGGGGCACGGATATCGTTGGGCCAATTGACTCTCCTTCTTCAAGGGGTCATCGCTTCATTTTAGCAGCGACTGATTACTTTTCAAAGTGGGCAGAAGCAGTACCACTAAGAAATGTAACATCACATCATGTAATGAAATTCTTTCGTGACCATATCGTATATCGATTCGGCGTGCCTCGCAGAATCATATCCGATAATGGGTCCGCTTTCAAGTCTACAAAAATCAATAACTTTGCAAGTCGCCACGGTATTGATTGGAGATACTCAACAATCTATTACCCACGGGCTAATGGACTGGCTGAGGCCTTCAACAAAACCCTGGTACAAATCATCAAAAAGACCCTGGATGACAATAAACGTCAGTGGGATGAGAGGTTGGTGGAAGCTTTGTGGGCCTACAGGACCACATATCGAACCCCAACCCAATCCACACCGTTCGCATTAGTGTATGGGTCCGAGGCCGTACTCCCTCTGGAAATTCAAATCCCTTCACTCAGAACTGCAGTCCAGAATCAAATCACAACAGAACAGAATGCACAACTTCGACTTGAAGAACTTGAGGGTCTTGAAGAACGTCGTCTCCAAGCCCAGCAGAATCTAGAACTCTATAAAGCCAGAATGGTTCAAGCTCATGATAAGTTAGTGCGACCTAGAACCTTCCGAGTAGGCGACTTGGTCCTGGTTCTTCGGAGGCCTATCTTAGCCCATTGAAAGCTCGGTGGAAAGTTTGAACCAACCTGGGAAGGACCCTTCGTAGTGGAAACAGTTTACGAAGGAGGCTCATATCAGCTAGTGGATTGTAAAGGAAATCACCCAATGCTTCCTGTAAACGGGCGATTCCTGAAAAAATACTATGCTTGATGTAGCTCGAATTGCGAATCAATAAAATTTTCAAATTTTGAATCTATTCAGCTCAATTTTGTTCAAGTTTTGAAAATTCGAAATCAAATTCAAGATGAATCAAAGTCAAATCAACTTTCAAATTCAAATTTTTAAATTCAAAATAATTCAAATCAAATTCAAAACACATCACAAATTCAAAACCTTTCAAACTCAAATTCATCAAATCAAGTTTTAAATTTAAACATCTTCAGATTCAAAAATCTTTAATCAAATTCAAGTTCAAACATCATTCAAATTTTAAATTCCAGAATTCAAATATCAAATTCCAGAATTCAAATCCGATCCTTTATATAGAGCAAGTTTCCTCTATATACGATCAATCCAGACTCGATCCTCTATACAGAGCAAGTTTCCTCTGTATATGATCATTCTAGACTCGATCCTCTATGTGAAGCAAGTTTCCTTCACATATGATCATTCCAGACCTGATCCTCTATATAGAGCAAGTTTCCTCTATATACGATCAATCCAGACCTGATCCTCTATATAGAGCAAGTTTCCTCTATGTACGATCAATCCAGACCCGATCCTCTATACAGAGCAAGTTTCCTCTGTATATGATCATTCCAGACCCGATCCTCTATATGAAGCAAGTTTCCTTCATATACGATCATTTCATACCTGATCCTCTATATAGAGCAAGTTTCCTCTATATACGATCACCTTGACTCGATCCTCTGTGTGAAGCAAGTTTCCTTCACATATGATCATCCGGACTCGATCCTCTGTATGAAGCAAGTTTCCTTCATATATGATCATTCCAGACCCGATCCTCTATATAGAGCAAGTTTCCTCTATATACGATCATCCAGACTCGATCCTCTGTATAGAGCAAGTTTCCTCTATACACGATCATCCAGACCTGATCCTCTATATAGAGCAAGTTTCCTCTGTATATGATCATTCCAAACTCGATCCTCTGCGTAGAGCAAGTTTCCTCTGCATATGATCATTCTAGACCCGATCCTCTATATAGAGCAAGTTTCCTCTATATACGATCATCCAGATTCGATCCTCTATGTAAAGCAAATTTCCTTTACATACGATCACTCCAGACCCGATTCTATGTGAAGCAATGCTTCCTTCTCACAGGATCGTTCAGTTTTCTTTTCCTTAAGGTTAGATGTGAGTCATCGTGCTTTCTATCCTTAGGATTAGATTCACTAGTGGTGGAGTACGCCCTTTGTGGCACCATCCTAGCATCTTCCAGTTTTCTTTTCCTTAAGGTTAGATGTGAGTCATCGTGCTTTCTATCCTTAGGATTAGATCCGCTAGTGGTGGAGTATGCCCTTCGTGGCACCATCCTAGCTTCTTCCAGTTTTCTTTTCCTTAAGGACAGATGTGAGTCATCGTGCTTTCTTTCCTTAGGATTAGATCTACTAGTGATGGATAACGCCCTCGGCGGCACCATTCTAGTTTCAAAATTTAAATCTTCAAGTCTGATCTCCTGTAGGAAGCAACACTATCTTCCTAGGAGGTCATCCAGTCCCCTTTTCTTTAAGAGTAAGTATTCTCCTTCTCTTAAGATTAGACTCCCCAGTGATGGAATAAGTCCTCTATGGCACCGTCCTGGGTTTAATTTCAAAATCCAATTCTCTCTTCCTTAGGGTAGGTTCTTCTTCCTTCCCTTGGGATTAGACTTCCTAGTGATGGAGTAAGTCCTCTATGGCACCGTCCTAGAATCAATCTCAATCAAGCTTTCTTCTCTTTAGGGCTAGGTATTTCTCCCTTCCCTTAGGATTAGATCTACTAGTGGTAGAGTACGCCCTTTGTGGCACTGCCCTAGTATCAAAATTCAAACTTGATCCTCTGTAGTTAGGAATTCTTCCCTTCTATATGATCATCCAGATTTTTCTTTTCCTGTAAGGATAGGATTCTTTCCCTTCCTTAGGATTAGATCCACTAGTGGTAGAGTATGCTGTTTCCAGCACTACCCTAGTATCCTTTCAAATCTAGTTTTCTAAGGTTAGGATTTTCCTTTCCCTTAGAATCAAATTCATACTTGATCCTCTATAGTTAGGAGTTCTTCCTTTCTATACGATCATCCAAGCCTTCTTTTCCTTAGGGATAGGTTTTCTTCCTTCTCCTAGGACTAGATCTACTAGTGGTAGAGTACGCTGTCTCCAGCACTACCCTAGTATCATTTCAAATCTAATTTTCTAAGGTTAGGATTTCCTTTCCCTTAGAATCAAATCCAGATTTAATCCTTTATAGTTAGGAGTTCTTCCTTCCTATAGGATCACCTAGACTTCCTTCTCCTTTAGGGATAGATTCTTACTTCCCCTTAGGATTAGACCCATTAGTGGTAGAGTACGCTTTTCCTAGCACTACCCTAGTATCTATTCAAACCCCGACTCCCCAGGGAAAGACTTTTCTTTCTCTTAGGATCAAAACTCCAAACTTGACCATTCTATTCGGTCAACACCAATATGTGCAATAGAACTATATTCTATTACACATATTGGGGGTCCATTTGTTGACCTCATTTTTGTATGAGCTCAGTAGGACCAACCCAGACCTTAGGATCCTTCCAATCCTTAGAATCAATCTTAACCCTAGGGTTAATCTGATCTTAGATCAATCCAGACTTTAAGATCAATCCAAATTCAAATCAATCCTGACCCCAGATCAATACAATTTAAGACAAATCTAGATTCTAGGATTCTCCTAGACTTCAGACCCTAGGATCTATTCTAGACCATAGGATTCTACCTGATTCTATATCATATAATCCTCTTAGACCTTAGGATTCTCCTAGATCTATCTAGAGTTTAGGATTCTTCTAGATCCTAAGATTATTCTAGATTCCAGGCCCTAGGACTTCCAGACCCTAAGATCCTCTTAGAAATCAAACTTTAGGATCTACTCTAGATCCTAAGATCCTTCTAGATCTTGAATCTTAGGATTCCTAGATCTTAGGATTCCTAGATCTTAGGATTCTTCTAGATTCTAGGATCTTCCCAGACTCCAGTCCCTAGGATTTATTCTAGATCCTAGGATTCCCTTAAACTGATTTGGACCCTAGGACCTATTCTAAATCCTAGGATTCCTCTAAATCAATCCAAGCTTCAATTCAATATAAGCTTAATTCAAATCCAATCATTCAAGCTCAAAATCCAATTCAAAACCAGATTTCCAGATTCAAATCCAAGGCTAAAGGTCTAAGTCCTGAAAGCCTTTTCCAGTTAATCTTTGAACATTTCAAAACCCTATCAAATGACCTCCGATTCAAGATCTGTCAGTTCCACACTGATGTAACATGTCTCTAGAGGAAACCCTTCAAATTTGAGCTCATTCTGAGATCTCTAACCCCAGAAACTGAATCGAAATCCAAAGGTTGTAAAACCTTCAAATATTTACAGTCTATGCCACTGGACCTGCCATCTAGTGGATCTTGACCTAGGAGCCTTCTCCAAAACCTCCAATCACCTCCAGACCCTTGATTATGACCCATTGAGCATTAAACTGCATTTTGTTGGACTCAATTTGACCCTTAGCTGACCAAGGGTCAAAATGACCAAAATACCCCTATGGGGTATAAATGGTCATTTGAACCAAATGAGCTCCAAATCAAATGCAACCACCTCCAGCAAGTTTCAAATGTCAAACCAAACCTGTTGAACCCACTTCCAACCCCTGGGTCAACCTGGTTGACCAAGTCAACCTAGTTTGACCAAACAGGCCTTTATGGGTCAAAATAGGTCATTTTGACCAAATGACCTCCTCTGAACTTGGGACCACCTCCATTGGTCTCCAAATATCATTTCAAATCTGTTGAACCCATTTCCAGACCCTAGACCCACCTGGTTGACCAAGTCAACCAGGGTTGACCTAAAGGCCCATTAAGGGCCCAAATAGGTCATTTTGACCAAACAACCTCTCCAAACCATGAGACCACCACCAATAGACTCAGAATGTCATTCTGAATTGATTGAACCCAATCCTTGACTCTGGGTCAACCTGGTTGACCAAGTCAACCTAGTTGACCCATTAGGCCCATTAAAGGCCTAAATGGGTCATTTGATCCAAATAGCCTATTCAAACCCTCAAACCACATCTACCAGGCTCCAAATAACATTTAAAACTGATTCAGTCCAAACCCTAGCTTTGGGTCAACCTGGTTGACCAAGTCAACTCAGTTGACCAGTTCAAACCCTTAAGCTTTAATATTCTGAATCAAGTTTTAAATGCATTCAAATCTCATTCAAACTTCTTCAAGCATACTCTTGATGATTTGGTCTGGTTTAGTCATGCTGACCCAACCATCAGTTGACTGGGTCAACCATATCCATGTATGGTCAAATCTAGTCAACACAAGCTCTATTCATTATACCCACTCAAACCCAATTCAAACAAAGGCTCAAACCTTCAAGCACCATTCAAGGGTATATTTTTTTAAACCCATTCAAATTTAGCATGAGTCTTATCAATGTAAGTTTGACCAAATCAATACTTTGGACTTGGTCAAATATACATTTTTAAGTCAAATCAATATATATACCCCTAATTGAACCCCTATCAAATTATCTACCCTTTGAATCAATTCAAATTCATAACCTTACCACATCCCAACTTTTGTTTAATCATAATAAAGCTAGGTTGACCAAGTCAACTCACAAGACTTGGTCAAACCTCTTTAATCTGTTTTTGTATTTAATATATTCCCTCAAACCCTTTGAGCATTAATTCCAAGCAGCTAACAATATTCTCCCCATGTCCACATGAGCATAAGTTGACTGTTTGACCAGTCAAACAGTCAACATATGTTTTGAATAAGGATTAAAGTGGTCAAAGTAAATTAAACCTCTCTCATCTCCATCTTAAACCAACTCCAGCAGTCCTAATAGACTCCTAGGCCCTCCCCCATGCCACCTCAGCTGCCATGTGGCATGGGGACCAGTCAAACTATCAAACTTAGGCTTTAAGGTGGTCAAACATGGTCAAATGACCCCTTAATCCTAATTCCCTTTAATCCAGACACCTCCAGCTGTTTGGCCTGACTCTAGAACATTCCTAGAACCTATCCCAGCCCTTAGATCAGGAGTCTATGGCTTGGATCACTCCCATATGTTTGCATAAGGACAAAACTCCCTTTACACATGGCTTGTACCTTTGTCCTTTGATTCCCTGCTCCCAACAACCCCCAGGCCAGGTGGCTACATCCTAGACACCCTCTCAGTCGATCCTAGCCGTCCAATAAGCTCAGGGACATTTGAATAGGGCAAAACCTTGGTTTAGAGCCTGATTCGTATCCCTACACTCTCTCTCCATTCCAGCCTCCCAAAGCCTAACCCTTAGCTTCTCCCAGCTTCCTAAGAGTTCTTCGAGCTTTCCAGACCAAGATCCACCGGTCAGACCTCCCCGGCGGCAAGCTTCACGGCAAACCGAGGTGTTTTCCGTTCAAAGAATCGTGGAGATCAATCCAGACGTCATCAAGCTGAGGAGTCTTCTACAAAAACTTGCGAGGACAGTCTACAAATTCAGAGAGTCCAAAAAATCCCAAATCCATCGGTAAAATCCTTCAAAAACTCTAACCCTAGTTCAAACACTTAGCACTAATTAGCTCCTTGAATAGAAAGTTTTAAGCCGTTAAACAAGTTCCACATGATTTCTGTACTTCTATACAATCTAGGTTTAAAATTTTAATCGATTTGGCTCACCCGATCGAAAGAACGAGCCAAAAATTGATGTTTAGGGCGTTTACGTATTCCGGTGCAGGTGTACGTTTTCTGGACCGTTGATCAACCGATCAACGGTCCAGATCCCGCCTCTCCGCGGTTCTATCCAGCCGTGTATGCGATCCCGTTGTTTCGTTTGCGGTTCGGTGCGATCAGGACCGCTCGTTTCAAACCGCGGATCATCCAACGGTTCCGAATCCACGTCCTACGTGGATTAGTGATACCGCGTCCCCACGGTATTGATTGCCCAATCATTGTTGGCGGCGCAATCATTGCGCCGCCGGCAATGATTGCCCCGCGGTTTAGGTGGGCCAATTGGAGCTTGCCACGTGGCCCCGTCGCCGCCTTTTTTTAAATTAAATTTTAAATAATTTAATTTTTTTTTTTTAAATACAGAAAAATAAAAATTTAGAAAATTAATTTTAAATTAATATATATATATTTATATATATATATATATATTATCAAATTATTTTGAATTTAATTAACTAATTTTAAAAAAATTTAAATATTAATATTAAGTAGTATTAAATTATTTAATATTATAATTAATATTAAATAGTTATTATTTTAATGAACATTGAATAATTTTGTTAATTTTAATTAATATTAAATAAATGTCATCTTAATTAATTATTTGATATTTTTAACTAATATTAAATAAATTATTATTTTAATTAATATTAAAATTATTTAAAACCTTAATTAATATATATATTTAATATGTTAGTTCATATTAAATAGTTTATTATTATTAATTTTTATTAATTTTTTTTAATTAATATTAAATTATTTTAAGCTTTAATTAATATATATATATATATATACATATTTTTTTTTTATATTAAATAATTTATTATCTTATTTAATATCAAATCATTTAAATTTTTTTTTTATCAACATATAAGATTTAATATTTTAATTAATATTAAATGATTTATTCCTTTAATCAAGATTAAATGATTTGACATCTTAACTAATGTTAATTTTAACAAAAATTTTTAAATATTGTTTAAAATATCTTAAATTCAAAAATTAATTTAAGTATTTAATATCATTTAATATATTAATTAAATATTTAAATGATTAATTAATGTTTAATTAATTCTAGATTTAATATTAAAAAAAATATATTTGAAAATTTAAATAACATTTAAATGAGTTATAATATTTTAATAGTTTGATAATTAATTAATATTCATTGATTTAATTAATTAATATCCAATAATTAATTAATTAATTTTAAATTATTCTAATTTTGAAATTAAATTAATTCAAATTATATCTTATATTTCAATTAATTAAATATCTAATTATTAATTAATATTTAATGAATGAATAATAATTTAAATACATACATAAATAATTTTAAAATTTCAAAAAATTCTTAAGATTTATATTAACTAATTTTAAAATTATTTTAATCATTAATTAATTTAAAATTATTTAAAAACCCCTTTTAATTGATTTAAACTTTAAAAATTCACAATAAATACATTTTAAATCAGAAAATTAAGTGTAATATATCAAAATTTTCAGAAAATTAAAGACTTTAATTTGAAATCAAATTCAGAGATCAAAACTTGATTAATTTTAACTTATCTTAATTACTTAATTATTTCAATATTTAATTAATATCTAATTAAATATTAAGCCAATTATTTTAAAAATTAAGAAACTTATTTTCAAATGATCTTAATAGATCAGTAGGTCTCTCAATTAGATATTAAAATTACCCTAATCATATCTTAAGTATGCTTGATTTAAAACCTATATCTATATATAATCCTATAAATAGATTAAGTGTATTTTGAAATTATTTTGAAATATATACATAAATACTTAAATATTTTAGGTTGAGAGATCTACTACGAAATTTTAAACATAGATCAACATACTTGAATAGAAATCATGTGGGAGTGTTAGTGAATGGTTATGCTCTAATCATTCACTAACATAGTTATTGTTCACATTTAATTAAGTATTAATCTATGCATGTTTAAGGATATACACACACCACTTAGTTTAAGGCTCTCTTAGACATAGGATTGATTGTGTTTATATGTATATTTATCATGCATATATTATATTGAGGGTTAGTAAAACCTTGATTTGAACCCAATTAACCTAGTGTCATTAAGGACAACAATTAAGGATTCATTTAGAAAATTTAGAAAAATTCTAATAATTAAGATTCAATCCCAATTGATTTGAAACTCAAACCATTTGAACATAGTGACATCCTCAGACTTAGGAAATTTTCCCACTGACTTTTGAGATCATTAAGCCCCTTAATCAACCTAATCAAACTTAAACCTTAATTAATCCATTTAACCTTCCAGAAATTATAATAAATCAAGTTTAAATCTGAAAATTACACGTAATACCTCAAACTGACCAGAATTGAACCCTTAATCAATGAAAAATAAAAGCCCCTTGACTGGACTTCAAAATTGAGTTTAATTTAAGTTTAATTGAAATCTGAAATTTAATTAATTTAATTAATTAAAAATAATTAAAAATTCCAGAAAATTTCCAAACACTTGGAGATCACTCCTTAGGTCATTCCTGACCTTTGGAGTTGATTTCAAGGAGTTTGGAGATCATTTGGATTCAAACCACAAAAAGGGCTTTAATTAAACAATTTAAATAATTCATTAAATAGTCAAAACTTCAAAAATTCATAACTAATTCAAATGAACTCCAAATTGAGCAAACTCAAAGGCATACAACTCACCTTAAGTTCTAATATTTATTAAAAATGTTAAGTTTCCAGAAATCAATAAAATTTGAAAAAGTCAACTTTTGGTCAAACTTAGTTCAAATCAAGTCAAAACTTCAAACCTTCATAATAAAATGTAGAAAAATCCAATTTCAGCATACTTACTGTCTAACTGATCGTATTAAAATAAAATATTAACTTTCCAGAAAACCCTTCAAATCAAAAAGTCAATTTTTAACCCCTTAATTAAATCATTAAAATAATCAAAAATTTCCAAAATTCAATAAATTGTCAAAAATTCCAGAAAACATCAATTTGAACTTAAAACCAGCAACCAACCAATCTTAATTAAAATTAACCAACCTTTAAACCTTAATCAAACTCAAATCATTTAATTATATCAGGGTACCACTGGGTAACCCAGGCCTACGAGGCTATTAAATTAGCCCCAAGGAAGGTGAAATAAACTTCACGGCCTCGGTGTGAAACAAAGGTGATATCCAATAAACAATTAAAATCAAATTTAAAATCAATTTCAAGTCATTAATATTTAAATTCAAATTAAATCTTCCCTTAAGCCTTCAACCAACTAGAACTTTAAACAACTTCAATCAAATCATCCTATTTAGGACACATCAAAGCCACACAGCCTACCTCACACACTTTAGATGGTTTGCTAGGATAACCAACTCTAGTCTTAGGCTAGGCCGGTGTTTACTTTTCTGCTGTGTGCCGGATTTTCGAGCTTTTACTGCATGCTGTTTGCTAGTATTAGAATTGATGTGATTGTTTATTTATTTAATGCACTCTGTGATGTGATTGATTGTACGATTAGATCTACCCCTAGGCTAGGAACGACTTGTACTAATTCAATCTTATGCAGGTGGCCATGCTCATACAGGGCATAAATTAAAGGGGGCAAAAAAAATCATGATTATTAAATTGCACAGGTGCTAAGCATGCTTAAGTCCCCCTTTAAATTAAAAAGAGCATGGCCAAGCGTGGCTGGTTTGAGCATTTAAATTTCAATATATTAACTGCTTGGGATGTCAAATATAAACTGCTGATTATTAGGATAACCTTGCAGGTTGTTGAGTCTAGACTTTTAATTTCAATTTGATGTAATTTGATTTGATTTTGAGTTGTATTATTTAAAGTACTTTGAGATTGAGACATTTAAAATCCAATTTGGAATCCAAAGAGGAAGGAACATCCCTTAGGGGAGAGTTCCTATCCATTTGGAGATCCGAATTAGGATGAAGTTCAAGTATCCAAAGAGAAAAGATAACACCCCTATTCAGGGGGAGTTTCTTTTCATTTGGATACCCAGACCCGACGATCCAAGGAGTTCTAAGGAGACGAAGAAGTGAAGAACGAGAAGAATCTCAAATCTCAAAGTTACTTGAGTCTTAGGAGTAGAATCCGGGTTGTAGTCAGTGGTACCCGGCCACTTTACTTTACTGCAGACCCTGGGTTGTATTATTAAGGGCACTTGCCTATGGACTTTCAGTTTGAGCATTTATTTAATTAATTTAATTAAATGTTGATTTGATTAATTGATGTTGATTGCGATTAAGGACCCACATGCTTTTAGTAGTTTTTTGGCGCTTATTGCATGTCGTATTTGATTTAGCCTGGAACCCGATCGGAGGCTCGTGAGGGTACGGTCATAAACTTCTTCTACTTAAACAAAACTTAAAAATTTTTAAGCTCAGATAGAAACTCTAACGCTCTTAAGAAGTAAGCCCGGACTCGCCGGGAGTTTTTCATGCATTCATATTAACTTTTCTCTACCTTGTTAGGCACCTCCCCGCCTGCGGGTTTTGGCAGACCACCTGACCTATTAGGGTGCAGTTCTGTCCAAGGGGATGTTGTGCAATCTCTAGGATAAAACCTATTTTTTTTTAAGCCTATTTTAAAATTGCTTCATTTTGATTTAAGCATTTTATCGAGTCAACTAGCATGCATTGCATTAGATACAAATTAAAAATTGAGTCTAAATCTTTAATTGCATTTCTAGCTTAAGCATTTAACCCAACATATATTAAGGGGTCAATTAGGATCTGCTCTAGATGTCAACCCTAACTCTTTAAACCAATCTTAATCAATGTCCTTAACCACTCTACATTTAAAGACTTTGACTCATGGTTTTAAAAGCGTTTAGGTGGTTTAGCTGGCTCCCCAATCCAGGCCGGGGTAAGTCCAGATTGCATTGCATTAGCTAGGATTCGGGTCACTGATTTTCAGTACCCAATTTTAGACTTAGGTTCTGAGGCATGTCTTCAAGCTTAAGACATCAATCTTTCGGGAATCTAATTCCCACTTTCTAATAAAATTGACCATTCGAATTAAAAATCTTTTTCAATCTAATTCAAGCCCAACACTTAGGATAGGTGAGGTGTTTCTGAAGTAATTCAGAATCTCAAAACATCTCCTACTCTTCTTCCTTTGACTCCAGAAACAATTGCTCAAATTTGATCCAATCCCTATTGAATTTTCAGTCCCTTAACCTTCTTTGATATCAAGCTTTGAAATCTTAAATGAAATTCGTATCGCTGTTTTAATCGAGAGTATTCGTAGGAAAATTTATATTTTCCTATGATGTAATTAACTACGAGGGCTTGCGCTCGTAGGAGATTTAGAAACCCAGACCAGATTTTCAAAATCAAGTTTTCAAAACCTTTAATTAATTACCTTTGGGAAATCAAAACAAAAAATGGCGATCGTTATTTTTATATTCAAACTATTGATAACAATTGATATCTTCTTTCTTCGGATAGATATGTCGATTATAATCATAGTTATGATTATGAAATTAATGATCCTATTCAGATTAACATAATCAAACAATTGATTAAACATCATTTTGATCTTTCGAGATCGTATGTTGTGTCTCCTTGAGTTTGATTGTGATAATCAGGATAAATCAAGATTTGTAATCTGAACCTATTAGGGAACGATATGTTCATCTTTCGAGGTGATATATTATTCATAATAAGTGTTCGATTATAAAATTTAAATTCCAGAAATTTAACTTTCCCAAAGAAAATTAAACACTTTTTCAAAAACTATATTTTTAATCAAACAGCTGAGTATTCACTTCCAAAGTACTTTTGGGCTGAAGCGATAAACACTACCTGTTATTTGGTAAATAGGGTGAATGTTAGATCCAATCTGAATAAGACACCTTATGAGATCATTAAGGGTAGAACTCCAAACCTGTCCCACCTCCATGTCTTTGGCTGTAAGGTTTCATTCTAAATAATGAGAAATCATCCTTAGGAAAATTTGACCCCAAATCTGATGAATGAGTGTTCTTAGGCTATTCTAGTGTGGGGAAATCCTTTAGGGTGTTTAATAAGAGGACTTTGGTGGTGGAGGAGACAACTCATGTGGTGTTTTATGAATCTGATCCTAAGAAGACTAGAGTTGAGGAAGAAGAAGATGTAGGAGAGATTACCCAAGGAGTTAAAAATATAAATCTGGAGGAAAGGGTAGAGCCTCAAAATACTTTGCCTAGAGATTGAAGATATGCTTCGAGTCATCTTAAAGAACTAATCTTAGGAGACCCTTCTGAAGGTGTTAAAACTAGGCATGGACTTAGGAAGGAAGTAAACCATTCTGCCTTTATCTCAATAACTGAACCCACCAACATCAATCAAGCCCTTTCTGATGAGTTTTTGATCTTAGCTATGCAAGAGGAATTGAATCAATTTGTAAGGAATGATGTTTGGGAGTTAGTAGAAAGACTTAGGAATCAAAGTGTAGTGGGAACCAAGTGGGTCTTTAAGAATAAGATGAATGATTCTGGTGTGATGGTTAGGAATAAGGCAAGATTGGTGGCTAAGGGGTATAATCAAATTGAAGGGATTGATTTTGATGAGACCTTTGCCCCTGTAGTTAGATTGGAAGCCATTAGAGTGGTACTAGCCTTTGCCTGTTATAAGGGATTTAAGCTGTTTCAAATGGATGTTAAGAGTGCCTTTTTAAATGGGGTAATAAAAGAGGATGTTTTTGTAGAGTAACCCCCAGATTTTGAGAGTTCTCAATATCTAAATCTTGTCTACAAATTAGAAAAGGTCCAATATTGATTGAAACAGGCACCCAGAGCTTGATATGAGAGGCTTAGCACATTCCTACTAGAAAGAGAGTTTGTTAAGGGGAGCGTAGACACCACCCTTTTCCTTAGGAAAGTAGGAGATGATCTACTCATTATCTAGATTTATATTAATGATATACTTTTTGGATCTTCTGATAAAAATTTATGTGATGATTTTTCTAAGACAATGAGTAAGGAGTTTGAGATGAGTATGATTGGAGAATTATCCTACTTTTTGGGGTTTAGCATAAGGTAAATGGATGATGGAACCTTTCTAAATCAATCAAAATACACTAAGGACATCTTGAAGAAAAATATAAAATGGACAAAGCTAAGCTAATCAACATAACCATGAGTTCCACTGTTCAGTTAGATAAGGATTCAAATGGAAAATCTATTAATCAAAAGAAGTTTAGAGGAATAATTGGATCACTTCTTTACCTGACTACTAGCCGACCTGATATTATATTTAGTGTTTATCTTTATGCTAGGTTTTAAGCTGATCCTAAAGAGTCCCACCTAACTACTATTAAGAGAATTCTTAGATATCTTTTAGGGACCCCAAACCTAGGAATCTGGTACCCTAGGTACAACACTTCTTTTGAGATTATTGGATATTCTGATTCTGACTTTACAGGGTGTATAATAGATAGAAAGAGCACTTCTGGAACTTGCCAATTCATAGGACAATCTTTAATATCCTGGTCTAGTAGAAAATAGAACTCAGTTGTACTTTCCACTGATGAAGCTAAGTACATTGCCTTAGGAAGTTGTATGGCCTAAATCCTTTGGTTGAAGCAACAAGTTTTGGATTTAGGATTACCTGTTGGCATAATTTTAGTTCTGTGTGATAACACCAGTGCCATCTACATTTTTAAGAATCCAATCCAACATTCTAGAACCAAACACATTGATATAAGGTATCACTTCATTAGGGACCATGTTACAAAAGGGGACATTGAGCTATATTATATAGCAACTGAAAATCAACTGGCTAACATCTTTACTAAACCACTAGCCTTTGATTCATTTAGAATTTTAAGGACCAGATTGGGTGTGATTGACATAAATGCATAAATCTGATGATTACTGATTTCTGATGTTTTCTATTTTCTTCATTTTGCTTTAGTTCTTGTTTGATTTGTTTGTCCATTTTACTTTAAAATTTTTCCTTTCCTACTGATTTTCATTGTTTGATTTGCTTATCAAATTTGATTATTTCCTGTTGATTTTCATTTGCTGATTTTCATTTACTAATTTTCAAGTGTCTGTTTTTCTTCGTTCTTATTTTTTATTTACTGCTTACTCACTTCTAAATCAGATCACTACTCACTATTACTGATAAACTGGATTTTTGACTGAGAGTTTTACCTTATTTTTTATTTAAAAGCTTGTAAGAAGAGATTGACTCCTCTGGATCTGTTAATGGAAAGAAACGTTGATGATTGTTTCTCTTCCTCTAACTCCTTTAATGGTGTATTATTTCTTTTGGATAAAAATCTTCTTCAAAATTAAAAAGTTGATTTTTGAAATAGAGATCTATTTTATCTTCCTACAGTAATCTACCTCATATGAATAGTATTTTCAAAGCTTTGAATCATTGTTATGTTTTTCTTAATCAAGTGATTGCACTTATCATATGATGTATGGTTTTTATTTTGTGGATTACTCTTTCTTATTGTAGAGAGTGAGTTTTGTCATCTCTTATGTATGGAAGATAATTTCATAGCTGAGATTATTTAACGATTATGAAAGGAAGCAAGCTTACAAAAGATGCACAAAGAGCGCCAAAATAAAAAGAGGCACAAAGTGAACCCAAAGCTGAAAAGATGCGCAATATTGCAAAATTGGAAAGATATACAAAGTGTATCAAAAATCAAAAGATGTGCAAAACACAAAACAAATTGAAAAGAGGCACAAAATGAGCCCACAAAGAAATAAGCTTTCGTCCCTTTCAGATCCTTAAATGTCTTAGAAAAATCTATGCACCACTCAATATTTTCAAAAGTTTGAGACAAAAAATCATGATTTCTGATTCCTTACTTTGTAATACTATTATATCATATATTTTTCTGGAACGAGACTTGAAAGAAACTCTTTTCGAATCTAATTTCTTTTCTTTTGAATTAGACTTTTGTTTGAAAGGAACTTGAACCTGTAAGGTGTCCGAGATAGGAGTTACAAAAAGCCGATTTTCTAACTTTTTTGGATTTCAGCATCGTCAATTTTCTTCTTATTGGTTTTTAAATTAAAACTCAAGATAAATTCTAATTTACTGGAGCTGATCGATTTAAAAAAAATTATTATTTTTACTTTATTTTCTTGTTTCTATTTTTTATTTTAATCTGATTTTATTTTCTTTTTGTTTTGTGTGTTTTTAGGATCCCTGATCTTTCCTCTCCATCCTTCATCTACCAGGACATGGCCTGGTTTGGTGAGCAGTTTGCCACCATTCACAGCTACTTTCAGCCACTACCTCCTCCTTCTAATCAGGATCCACCTCTTTATTAGTTTTCTGTGTTGTGATGTTTCTTGGTTGTGTTGTTTTGTCTGTTCTTCCTCCTTTTTGTGATGTCAAAAGGGGGAGTTGGTTTTTGAGTTACTAGTAGTTTCTTTTACTATTTTTATGTTTTAGTTGTTTCCTTTATTATATTTAGTGTCACTGTTTATCAAGGTTTAGTAAAATTTGAAATGAAAAATCTTCTCTCATATGTGCATTGATTACTCATGTCTGTTTGATTTGAAACTACTAAATAAATATTTTTCATCATAAAAAAGAGGGAGATTATTGCGAATCTGGATTCAAAGACTATAATTTTGATGATAGCAAACCTTTTTATTTCTGGTTCAGTGTCTAACCTTTCAGGTACAAAAGATCAGATGCAATTCAAGCCAACTCAAGATCGGGTCTGTGTGTTTAAATGTACTTTTTCACTTTTCTTGAGTCAAGTATAATGTAACAGATCCCCAAGCTAAGTAACCTTGCACACACACACTCAGGGGGAGTTTTTGATTGATTTAGTGTTTCTCTTAAAGAAAATCATACTATACGATTTTTCCATCGTACTGTACGATAGGTCATTAATAAACAGGCTTATAACTAATTCTAAATGATTAGTTTTGAGAACTAATCGTACTGTATGATCCATATCGTACTGTATGATTTGAAAAAATCCTAGCCGCCGGGACTATTTTGGTAAGATTTAAATTTTGAGTTTTTGAACTAATCGTACTGTACGATGTCAATCATACTGTACGATCATTTAAATCTTGCTAAAATTATCCCCCGTAATCAGGCAATTAAATCTTGGGTTCTTAATTATATTTGATCGTACTGTATGATGTCAATCGTATGGTACGATGGATAGAGATGATTTTGGATCGTCTAGTAGATCGTACCAGACGAAACCATGATTTTTGTACTGATCATCCCAGACGATATTTATATCGTACTGGATGATGGATTGAAATGAACTAATTGTACTGTACAAATGGTACAGTGCGGGACGATGGACAGAGATGAATTTTATTTGTCCCAAAGATCATCCCATACGAATAGTTGAGAATAAGTTGCTCGTACTGTACGTTCTATGGATCATACTGTATGATGTTCATAAAATTTGTGAACTGTTCGTTTGCATTCGTACTGGACGAAACTATTTTTGAATTGATCGTACTATATGACATTGGATCGTATTGTACGAACAGAATCATCAAATTGAATTTTAGGGCAATTTTTTAGCCCTCCTTTTTAAGATCTGTTTTATTCAATCGTTGAGATCTTTTGCCACTTTCCTTCCCAGAGAAAACCTTTAGAGAGAGAGAGCTTGCAAGAGAGAGAGAGAGGATCTTGTGAGGGGGAGTTTATAAGAGATTCACAAAGGTTGCTCCAAGCAAGGATCTGAGTCATCTTCTCCATTCATAGTCTCTTGTCTTATTGGTGTCTCTATGGGAGGATCGTTCGCATGAAGATCCGGGTTCTTTGCCTGCTTCAAGAAGAAGTGAAAGGAGTCCAGGTTCTCTGCCTACTTCAGGAGGAAGCGAAACGAGTCTAGGTTCTCTGGCTGCTTCAGGAGGAAGCGAAAGGAGTTCAAGTTCACTGCCTCACCGGATTGGTGGAAAGGAGTTTTTTTGTACAGGCTTCTCCGCCTTGCTGTGGGAGCAGAAGGAGAATCACTTAGTGTTAGTGCAATACCCAGAGGGGAGGCTCTTGGGAGTGGACATAGGTCAAGTTGACCGAACCACTATAAAATCTGGTGTGTTCTTTCTGATTATTTTCCACACTTACTTTTCTGTTGATGATTGTGTGATTATTATTATTATTCTATTATCAATGAACATTTGTAAATCATCGCATAACTGTAAACATTTTTTAAAACAGTCAAGAAGATTTCCTAAATCGTTATTTTCTCACAAATTTTTTAAACAATAAATTCACCCCCCCCCCCTTTTGGTTAGCTCGGGACTAGTTCATAAGGGCTCAACATCCCTATCAAACTTTCATGGAGATCTAAGATCGTATCATTTTTAGTTTTGTTGACTTATAAAGTTGATGAAATGTATAACTAAGAGTCTGTTTGAAATAGCTGCAATTTTTTATAAAAATGATTATAAAGTTGCTATGAAGAAAGTAATTTTTTTTAAAGCTGATGTAGAAAGTAATTTCCTTGCATAAAAAATTCTTGAAAGAATTGAAAAATTAGTGGTCAAACATAAATTATGGTTGCAATTTGAAAAGCAAAGAAATAAGAAAGCTGTCCCAAATTTAGCCTTAAACTCAGCTTATGTGACAGAGTAGCTGAGTCTGTGTTTTGCCAGATGCAGGAACTGAGAACCAATAGGTCTACTATTTTGGTCCAAACTTCAGCTAGCATCATACCAAATCAAACAGCTTAGCCATTGGGTCCGGTCCAGTTGAAGCCCTGCCATTGGGTTCGATTTAGTAGAAATCCATGGTATTTTTGGTTGGGTTTTATTTTACTCTGTTAAGAGTTGTGTTGTAAGACCTTTTTAAGGAACCTAGTGTTCTCTAGAGAGGGTAGAGGTTTTTAGACAACAAATGTAATAATTCAACTCAACTGAATTTTTTGTATCCTGGGTTTAGAACCAGGTGGTGTTCAAGCAATTTTATCTTTCCTCTTTTCTTCTATCATCCTTCTTTTCTTTTCATATTTCCTATGAGATGTACCAGTTTCATCTAGTATCAGAGCACCAGGCGAAGGCTTCTCTCCAAGATTTCAACTCATCTTGCTGATTTCTTTTCCCCTTTTCTGCATTCAACATTTCAGCAACCAGTATCTCATCATGCCACCAAGAAGGGGAGTTCCAAGAATTCACCAATAACACACCATTGAAGAATTAAGGAGGGAGATTTAAAGATTGCAAGAAAGATTGGCTGCCATAGAAGTCAGTCGATAAGGGGAACATCAAAATGGAATGGAAGGGCAACATCTTAAAAGGGGGATGAGAATACTTTTCATCAAGAATATTTAAGTGAAAAAGATGATATTCCTTTAAGATATCTAAGACGAGAGCCTAGAAGACCCTTACCGAATTTTGGAATACGGATTGATCTTCCTGAATTTGAAGGGCGGGTTGAACAGGATGAATTCCTCAATTGGTTACATACCACTGAATGAATTCTTGAATATAAAGCAGTTCCTCAAGAATGCATCATCAAATTAGTTGCTATCAAGCTCAAGGGTAACACATTACTGTGGTGGGTAAATCTGAAATGCTCACGACAAAGAGAAGGGAAATCCAAGGTTACTACATAGTCTAAGATGGAAAAAGAGTTACAAAGAAATTTCTTGCCAATGCCTTATCGTCAAGATATATTCCTCCAGTTACCTAACCTACAACAACACGAATTATCTATAGAAGGTTACGCCACTAAATTTGAGCAACTGGGGTTAAAATGTCAATTGGAAGAACCGGAAGAAAATTCCATTGCTTGATTTTTAGGAGGATTAAACCCAACTATCTCCATTATCGTTAAATTACAACCCTATTGGACCCTAACTGATGTAATTAACATGTCCCTCAAAGTAGAAAAATAGCTTAAATAAGGATAAAGAAGGCTATCAGTTGGAGAACAACTGGGCGGAATAAGTAGTCATCTAAGTCCTTCACTGGACCGAAGAACCATAGCCTCCAACTCTATAATTAATATAATAAACAAATCACGTACATGTTTGGCCATAGGAGCAACATAGGTCGCCTCATTCCCTACTAGAAAATGTTTCAAATGTCACAGATTTGGCCACATAGCTTCCAGCTATCCCACAAGATGATTGGTTACTTTGATTGAAGAATTTCCACCAGAAGAAAATTCATCCGAGGAAACTCCAAATGGAACACCTGAAATTGAACAAATTCTACAAGCAGATGAAGGAGAACTTGTCGTAGTAAGATGCCTATTGAACACACAATATGACCCTGAACAAGAATGGTTGAGGCACAATATTTTTTATACTAGATGCACCGTACAAGGCAAGCTTTGTAATCTAGTTATTGATGTGGAAGTTGGGAGAATGTGGTGTCATCCCTAATGGTAGAGAAGTTAAAACTAGCTACAATTCCTCATCCTCAACCTTACCAAAAGGGGTAACGAAATATCAATTAACAAATAATGTTTAGTCCAATTTTCTATTGGCAACGATCTTCAAGAACAAGTATTATGTGATGTGATACCAATGGACGCTTGCCACATCTCATTAGAGAGACCATGGCAATTCGACATGAAAATAATTCACAATGGATATTATAATACCTACTCCTTCCAACAAGGAGGCTGAACCTTAGTGCTGATGCCTTTTAAGGATAACCGAATGAACGAGTTGTCCAAACAGTGACAAAACAGCCATCTAAACAAGATATAGAGTATCCATCTCTATGTTTGCAAGCTCTCAAAGCTACACAATATATATTAGTGCTAATTTTATTAAACAAAAATGCCAAGCAAGTTTGACACCTAGTTGAAGTTAAAAATCTGCTACATGAATTATGTCAAGTATTTTCTGAAGTACTTCTCGAAGGTTTACCTCCTATAAGAGAAGTGCAACATGCTTTCGACTTCATACCGAGATCTGGCATTCCTAACCGCCCACTTATCTAATGTCTCCTAAAATTTATGAGGAGCTATAAAGACAAATGGATGAACTAATAACTACAAGTTTTGTAAGACCTAGTGCTAGTCCATGCATTGTCCCCACCCTCCTTGTGCCAAAGAAAGATGGAACATGGCGCATGTGCATCAATAATCAAGTTGTCAACAAAATCACTATCAAATATTGATTTGCTATTCAACGTGTAGATCATTTATTTGACCATCTATGTGGTTCAATCATTTTTTCAAAGATAGATTAAGAAGTGGCTATCACCAGATCAGAATGAGGTAAAGGAGATGAATGGAAAAAAGCTTTGAAGACAAGGGACATGTTATATGAATGGATTGTTATGCCTTTTGGCCTATCCAATGTGGCGAGCACTTTCATGCACCTTATGAAAAAGGTTTGTCGTCCATTTTTAGATAAATTTTTAGTTGTTTACTTTGATGATATTTTAATATATAGCCAAAACATAGAAGCACACATACAGCATTTTCGGCAAGTATTCCAAATTCTTTTAGAATAAAGATTGTTTGGAAATACATCTAAATGTGAATTCATGGTAAACACCATCAAATTCTTGGGATTTATAATATCCCCTGAAGGTCTTCAAATGGATTATGATCAGGTGGTGCTATTCAAGAATGGCCAACACCCTCATCCATGAATGATGTCTAAAGATTTTATGGATTGGCTTCATTTTATTGATGATTCATTAAGTACTTTAGCACAATAGCTACACCATTGATAGAACTTCTCAAACAACCACAATTCTTATGGACCTCAGAAACCCAAAATATTTTTAATCAACTAAAATCACTTATGATTTTAGCTCCGGTGTTAGCCCTCCCAAATTTTTTTTTCAGATTTTTGAAGTTGAATGTGATGCTTTTAACATTGGCATCGGATCCGTGTTAAGCCAAGGTGGCCACCTCATGGCATACTTTGGTGAAAAGCTTAATGAGTCCCAATAGAAATACTCTACATATGATAAGGAATTCTATGCCATTGTCAGGGCTTTATATTGGAGTCATTACTTGTTAGCACAAGAATTTGTTTTCTTTCTAGATCACCAAGCTCTCAAATATCTACAATATCAAAGCAAGTTAAAAGGAAGGCATGCAAAGTGGGTAGAGTATCCATCTTCCTTCCACTATTCCTTAAAATATAAATATAGGTCTACCAACCAAGTGGCGATTGCCCTCAGTCGATGGTTCATGTTTTTGATTACTCTACAAGTAAAAACTATGGGGTTTGAAGTCCTACAAGAATTGTACGAAAAAGACCCTGATTTTCATAAGATATGGAAGCAATGCAAACAATAACCATATAAACTCTTCCATATCCAACAAAGTTATGTATTCTTTGGTAATAGACTATGCATTCCTCAATGCTCCATGTGTGATGTTATTATTGCTGAAAATCATGATGGAGGATTATATGGACACTTTGGGTGGGACAAAACTTTGGCCATCATAGTTTTGGCCATCATTCAAGAGAACTTCTATTGGCTATTACTTATTAGAGATGTTGCTAGACATGTTAAGAGATGTAAAACGTACAAAATTGCAAAAATAATACTAAAAGTTCGTGTAGGTTGTTAAACCTAAAGGAACTAGCCCAAGGCTAACCAAGAGGGAGTGTGAATTGGTTATTTAAAAATTTTAAACAAAAAGAAAGAACCTTAATCTCCTTAATATGGAAGCAAATTAAAATTACGATAATAAAAATTTAAAGTTTATTAACCACACAATAAATCATAAAAATTTAAAAGTGTGGAATGATAAAAAAAGAACACATAAAAATATATAGTGGTTCGGTCCAACCTGACCTACGTCCACTCCCTGAAAATCTTCTTTCCAGGTATTGCACTAAAAGTAACGTCTCTCCTTTTACCCCAACAGCAAGGCGGAGAAGCCCTTACAAAATCTTTTCATCAACTCGGTGAAGGTAGAGAACCTGAAATCCTTTTTCACTCTCTTGGTGAAGGAAGAGCACCTAGAGTTCTTTTTCACCCTCCTAGTGATGGCAAAAAACTAACAATCCTTTTTCTCCATCCTAGAGAAGGAAGAGAACTTGGGAATATTACTATAGAATGTCTTCGTGGAGCCTCTAAAGGATTAAGGCAGAAGCTTGAAGAAGACGACGAAGAACCTTTCCTGGAGTAACCTTGTGAATCCCTCACAAATCTCCCTTACAAAAATCTCTCCCTCTCTTCTCTATTCCAAAGCTCTCCTATGCACCGCTTTGCTTCCTCATAAAAAAACTTAGCAGCCAAAGTCTTTTGAAACAAGATAATAGAAGACTTTAAATAGTGAGCCTCTAAGAAAGCCCTAAATTTAAATCTGGCGCATCTGATTGTCCAGTACGATCCAAGGTCGTACTGTATGATTAGTCCAAAATAACACTTTCAGGCAGTACGAACTACAACCCACTATATGATCAATTCAAGTATTTATTTTGATCGTCATATACGATTGGGCACATCATCTTATACGATTAGTACAAACACATGTCTAATCATCCAGTATGAGGGGTGGCATTTAATTATCATCTCATGCAGGAATCAAGTAATAAAATACGATCATCTTGATTATCCTATATGATCATATTGATCGTCCTATACGATCAATAGAAACACATAGCTAATTATCCAGAATGAGGGGAATCATTTAATTATCATCCCATGTAGGAATTGGGTCGTACAGTACGATTGTCTCCGATTGTCCTATACGATCTGATTGATAAATTTAACCAAAATTAAACACTTAATCACAAGATCAATTTAGGCATGATTGTCATAAATCTTAAAGTTTGATGACAATCATATGGTATAATTAGACATAGATTTTGAATATTAAAATATCACCTAAATCGTGATTGACAGCTATTTTTTTAATTATAATGGATCATCCTATATGATAGAGATCGTATAGTACATTGAGTTTAATCAATCTTAATTAACTGAGGTGCCCTAATTAGAGTTTTCTATTTTAACTAATCATCTAGTATGATATAAATCATACTATATGATTAGTTCAAAAAATAAAAAATTTTCTAACTCACCAAGTCACTCCCTTGAGTATGTGTGTGAAAAGTTACTCAGCTTAGTATTCACCACATACATGACTTGATTTAAGAAAGGTAAAAGTACATTGAAGTTCAAATTATAAACATAATCAACCATAGTCTACCCATTCTTGAGCTAATTGAAGTTGCAAGTGAACTATGGACCTGAGATATTAGTGAGCAGAGCAAAAAGATATTCAATAGTAACAATTAATAGAAGATACCAGAATGGAAATAATAATATTTGTTGACATCAAAATCACAGTGCTTGGGCCCAGAATTGTAATAATTTCCCCCTTTTTGATGATGGAAAATATTATTGTTAAAGATATTCAAAGCACTTTGTCCTTCTTTGAAACTCCCCCTTAGAAGATGAAATTTTTAGAATAAGGAGAGCTTAATTTTTATATTTTTGTATATAAAGAAATTCAAGCCAAACATAAGTAAAATAGAAAACAACTAAAACAGGAAACCAATTTCATTAAAATAAAAGATGCAAATAATTAACAACACATTAGTACTCCCCTTTTTGACATCACAAAAAGGAGAAAAATACTAAATAGAAATAAATAAAAATATAACAATCTAGAAATCATAAGGACCTTGATCAGGTAGAGGTGGTGGTGGTGGTGGTGGCTGAAAGAAGTGATGAAGGGAGGCAAACTGTTCTGCAAATTAGGCCATATCTTGATCATGCTGCTGCTGCTAGGCTATATAGGAGTTAAAGTAATCTTGTTCATGTTACTACTACTGCTCTACTACGTAGGAGTCAAAATAGGCCTCCCACTAATCAAACCTCTGAACCAGCTGATCAATCAGAGACTATTAGCAGATAGGGGTAGGTGCTTGAGGTTGTTCTTCCTCTCTCTCCTCTGGCTCATGATCAGTATATTGAATGATATGGCGATGAGCACTATGAAAGATATGTAAGGAGTTATTAGAATAGAATGTTGGGAGGTGATCAAGTGGAGCAGGAAATTGAAGATTATATTTGGACTCTATGACAAAGGTAATGAGATGTCCTAAGGTAAGGTTAGGCTTTCTTTTATGTCTAAGATCTCTAATACAGGTTAGATTGTTAAGATATTGAATTATAAGATCAGCTACAATAAAGTCAATTTGAGCCATGATATAGTATGTAGCAAGTGAGGGAACAAGTGTAATGTTAATCCTATCACCAGCTTTAGGAATGACAGAATTTTGAAGAATATGCTGGATCATCCTAGCAACTTGCACTAATGTGTTGATAGCAGGAATGCGATAGTTAATAGTGGATTCTCTAAGAATAGTGTTGGCTTGGGTCCAATTATAGTCAGGATTTGAGGCCAAAATGTGAATTTTATTGCTAGTAGTGGAAAGGTGAAGAAAGTCATGGAAGTTTTAGTAGGTTATTTCATCAGGCCTTCTATTAACATAAGATTGTAGGGCAGTAACTTCATTATTAATTTAAATGCTTGTGAAGAATTCAAATGGAAGTTCGGAATTGAATGGACAGGCAAGGGTAAGGATGAAGCCAAGAGTGGTATGGGAAAAGAGATTGAGTACCTAAAAGTTTAAAACCTCCTGGTTGATATTTTGGAAGGGGTTATTCCAGCAGTTTTATATAAGTCATGGGCCTCTTCATCAGCAGCCTCAATAAATTTAGGATCGATAGTGCGTCAAGAGGAACTACCCGCAAGTGCTAGGGGACACTTTCCTCCAGCCATGTAGATCTCAAGAGTGAAGGAAAAGGATTTGAAGAGTAGAATTATGTGAAGATGATGAAGGATTTTTTGCTATTTAAATGGAATTTGACCATATCGTACTGTTCGATCATGAGATCATACAGGACAATCGGGTGCAATCAATTCGTCCAGGCGATTAGTCAAAAAAGGTGGTCTTATCATATAGTATGATCAGACATTATATTGGATGATTAAAGAGAGAGCATTCATCCTGAGGAGTCACCCTGTATGATTGTTAACTTATAAGTTCATACAGTACGAACAGGTGGATCGTACTGCATGATGTGTCATTAAAAATTATACCGGCTGAATTTAATTCATCCAATGGCTCCTGCCATTCTATCGTATAGTACGAAGAATAAATCGTATAGTACGATCACCAATAATTGATCGATATAAGCCATTGGATGTGCTGTGATCAGAGATTTGATATTTTGTTCAGATCGTACATTATAATATGAATCGTACTGGACGATATGAACAAAATTTTGAGAAGCTAAAGCATGGAATGTGATGACTAGAAAGGGTCCAAAATAAAAATAAAATAAGAATAACATAAAATAAATTGAAAAATAAGACAAAAAAACCACAAAACAAAATTAAAAAATTTTGTTTTAAGAATCGATCAATAGCATCAAATGAAAATTTTACCCAATGATTAGGTCAAAAATGCATTGACAATGCTAAAACCTAAAAAGGTTAGAAAATTAAGTTTTATCAACCCTAGCTCAGGCTCGTTACAGGTTAAAGTCCTTTTAAAAAAAACTAATTCAAAAAATAAATTAGAACGGAAATGTGATCTTTTCAAACCTATTTCCAGAAATGCATCAAAGAGAATATCATTAGAAAGTGATGAACCAGAAATCATGATTTTCAAATTCAGGTGCAAATGATATCAATTTGCACATAGATTTGTCTAAGATTTAAAGAATTGAAAGAAAGGGAAGCTAACTCATTATGGACTCATTTTGAGCCTCTTTTATCCTTATTTTGTGCACTTTGTGCATCTTTTGATTTTTTATATACTGTGTGCATCTTTTAATTTTTGGCATTCATTGCGCATCTTTTCAGCTTTTAGGCTCATTTTATTCCTCTTTTTCATTTTTCCATACTTTCTACCTTTCTAAGTCTTTAAAAACTCTCAATTATGAGATTATCTTCCTTTCTAAGTCTTTAAAAACTCTCAATTATAAGATTATCTCACTCTCTTATATAAGGAAGAGTAAACCACAAACCAAAACCTAATCCATCTAATATTGATAAACAGCTTGATTAAGAAAATTTAAAATAGATTCATTGATTTGCAAAAATATTCAAATGAGATAGAAAACTCTAGAAAGATTAAACATATTTCTATTTCTTGGTTTAATTTTTAATTTCAAATAGATTTTGATTAAATAAAGAAATTACACCCTTGAAGGAGTTAGAGGAAGAGAGATAATCTCCAATTTCTTCCCATAACTATTTTAGAGAAGTCAATCACATCTTACAAAAATAAGTAATGATATGTCACCAAAAAATAGACTCGATCAAGCACGAATCTTGAGGCAAAATCAAGTTGGAAACTTCAAAAATTAAATCTGAGACCATCAGAATTCCGATTTCAGTAAACTTATAGTCAAACTGAGCATCTCGGAAACACGAACCCAACGACACCAAAATCGACCCAATCCGAGCCCAAATGAGTCTAAATCAAAGACTCGAAGCACTTTTGGAAGGATCAAACCACAGTTTAAGTTACCAAACGGTCTCCAATCATGAAATTCTTATAGTAGAATCGAGCGGCTCGATGAGACAAATCCAACGAGCCCAAGATCATTAAATTATGATATCTTTAAGGCATTCAAATGACCACTGAACGGTATATGATCGTACGAATCAAGATTGGCCTTCCATCCGAGCCACTCCCAATTTACCCTTGATTTCCACTTATTTACAAAGCTATGCCACTCAAGAATTCTATAAATAGAACCTCATTTCATCTTGAAAGGGGGGATCGAAGCCAAGAGAGAAGAAGGAAGAGAAGGAAGAAAGCTTCAGCAGCCTAGCTCCTCTTCGACTGCCGCCAGAGTTCTGCCGCACCACCGCTGGAGTCTCGCCGGACCACCGCCGGAGGCCCTCACCTTCGCCGGACCACTTCTGGAGGCCCTCGCCGTCACTGCACCACCACCGGAGTCTCGCCGGAGGCCCTCACCTTCTCTGGACCACTGCCGAAGGCTCTCACCTTCACTGCACCACCGCCGGAGTCTCGTCGGACCACCGCCGGAGGCCCTCACCCTCGCGGGACCATTGCCGAAGGACCTCTCCTTCATCGAACCACCACTGGAGGCCCTCACCTTTGTCGAATCATCACCTAAGGCCCGAAGCTCTGCCAGACCACCATCTGAGGCCCGAAGTTCTACCAGACCATCACTAGATACCCAAATTTTTACCGTATAATTATTACTTGTAATCTGATCGCCCTTGGAGGCGAGTTAGCCCATTGTAACCAACTCAAATTCTAGTGGAATCATTTTCAATGATTCTAGGCCCTGTGGTTTTTCCCCTTTCAAGGGTTTTTCACGTAAAAAACTCTTGTCTTCTCTGTGTGTGAGCTGGATATCTGTATAATGCTAAGACTGAAAATTAAAACTCTATTGCCATGTATATTCTAGCCCGCAACAGTTTAGCGTCGTCTGTGGGAACGTAGTTCCCGACTAGGGGGCAATTTTCGCTCCAACCTCAAAAGGTCATTCATGCCAACTTCCTTACATCAGTTATCACTGCGTCTATTTCATGGGAATCAGATATGGACTGGGGGGCAAACTTGACTCCAAGAAGTTTCCTCCAATATTTTCAATATCAAGATGATATTTCAAGAAACTTCGAGCGAATGCAAAGATGCTTCCAATAAATTTTAAGCATTATACAGTCCCTTATTCGTCTTCTACTCCTTGGGCAAGGTCTGAAGCTCAACCTCAAAAAGATAGTAACGGTCTAAATATAAATCATTCTTCTCCCTTGATTTGGGATACACGTGGCGTTCGCCCCCTCCCAATCAATGTAAAATAAATCCCATGGGGATTCGACTCGACCACTTCCACACAGGTTAACGTCATCGAGCAAATGCTCTGAAATACAACCTCGGATAGGTCTTACATCCTTGGTGGATACTCTCAACCTCTTCCACACAGGTTAACTTCATCGAGCAAAGGCTCTGACATACAACCTCGGACAGGTCTTACATCCTTGGTGGATACTCTCGATCTCTTCCACACAGGTTAACATCATTAAGCAAAGGCTCTAACATACAACCTCGGATAGGTCTTACATCCTTGGTGGATACTCTCAATCTCTTCCATACAGGTTAACATCATCGAGCAAAGGCTCTGACATACAACCTCGAATAGGTCTTACATCCTTGGTGGATACTCTCGACCTCTTCCACACAGGTTAACGTCATCAAGCAAATACTCTGACATATAACCTCGGATAGGTCTTACATCCTTGGTGGATACTCTCGACCTCTTTCACATAGGTTAATGTCATCGAGCAAAGGCTCAGATATACAATCTCGAATAGGTCTTACATCCTTGGTGGATACTCTCGACCTGTTCCACACAGGTTAATGTCATCGAGCAAAGTCTCTGACATGCAACCTCGGATAGGTCATACATCTTTGGTGGATTCTCTCAATCTCTTCCACACAGGTTAACATCATCGAGCAGTACTCTGACATACGATCTCGGATAGGTCATACATCTTTGGTGGATTCTCTCAACCTCTTCCACACAGGTTAACATCATCGAGCAAAGTCTCTAATATATAACCTCGGATAGGTCATACATCCTTGGTAGATTCTCTCAACCTGTTCCACACAAGTTAACATCATCAAGCAGTGCTCTAACATACAACCTCAGATGGGTTACACATCCTTGGTGGATTCTCTCTTTCATACAGGCTAACATTATCAAGAAGCCCCCGACGATAAACTTCCTATCGTCGCTGGACTTATGTCCGTCATGGGAATTTTGCCGAAATTCTGCCTGACGCCAAACTTCCTCCAGTTGCTGGACTTCTGCCCATTGCAAGACTTTCATCAGAATTCTACTCGACCCCGAGTTTCCTCCCATCGCTGGACTTCTGCATGTCGCGGCACTTTCATCGGACTTCTATCCGATGCTGAACGTCCTCCCATCATTGAACTTCTGCCCGGCCTCCAAGTTACGTCGATCTTCTGCCTCACCTCCAAGTGATGTTGGCCTTCCACCCGGCCTCCATGTGACGCCTGTCTTGCGCCCGACTTTCAAGGGACGTCGGTCTTCTTCCTGACCTCCAAGTAATGTCGTCCTTCTACCCGGCCTCCATGTGATGACGGTCTTGCACCTGACATCCGAGTGACGTCGGTCTTCTTCCCATCCTCCAAGTGACGCCAATCTTCTGCCCGACTTTCGAGTGACGTCAGTCTTCTGCTCGGCCTCTATGTGATGTTCGTCTTGCACCTGACTTCCGAGTGACGTCGGTCTTCTTCTCGGCCTCCAAGTGATGCCAGTCTTCTGCACGACCTCCAAGTAACATCGGCCATCTGCCCGGCCTCTATATGACGCTGGTCTTGCAACCCCGAGTGCGTCGGTCTTCTACCCGGCCTCCATGTGACGTCGGTCTTGCACCCGACTTCTGAGTGATGTTGGCCTTCTGCCCGGCCACCATGTGACGTTGGTCTTGCACCTGAATTTCGAGTGACGTCGGCCTTCTACCCGGCCTCTATGTGACGCTGGTCTTACGCCCAATTTCTAAGTGACGTCGGTCTTCTGCCCGGTCTCCATGTGATGTCTATCTTGCACCCGACTTTCGAGTGATGTCAATCTTTTGCCCGACCTCTAAGTGACGTCGGTCTTCTATCTGGCCTCCAAGTCACGCTGGTCTTCTGCCCGACCTCCAAGACGTCGGTCTTTTATCTGGCCTCCAAGTGACGCTGGTCTTCTGCCCGACTTTCGAGTGACGTCGGTCTTCTGCTCGGCCTCCATATGATGATCGTCTTGCACCTGACTTTCAAGTAAAGTCGGTCTTCTTCCCGACCTCCAAGTGACGCCAGTCTTCTGCCCAACCTCCAAGTAATGTCGGCCATTTGCCCAGCCTCCATTTGATGCTGATCTGGCAGGCAATTTTGAAGAGATATGGATTGTATTGTGTTGGCCAATTCCGTCCTACACTCGCTCAACTCCTCTTCAAGCACCTTTGCCTCCTGGGTCTTATGATCGTACTTCCGCTTGAACTCTCCTTGAAGATATTTGATCTTCACAAATTCACTATTCCATTCATTCAGAACATCGATAAGCTCGATCCCAAGGCGCGACCACTGAAATAAGGAGAAAAGTGTATTAGAATTCACCCTATAAGAAAAAGAGAAAAAGCATTGGGAAGGTATTACTCACCAAGTCGCCAGCTTTATGGCATCCAATACATTGATGGTTCAAGACCTCCTCAGGGATGTGTAACTTGGCTGGGGAAGAGTCAGGTAGAGCTTTGCCAATATTTGTTGCAGTACCCTCCAGCCTCTTCTTCTTCAAAACCTGTGGGTCTTCACCTCTTGTCGGTCGTTTAGGAGCCACCTTTGAAGTTGGGGTAGGGGGCTCGGGAACCTTGGAAGTCGGCTTCAACGTCCTTGCATCAGACCTTCCAGCGTGGAACGACAGCCCAACCTTGAACAAGAACTCTTCCTCGATGTATCTACTCATGTGAAGAACCTCGAATAAAAGATGTTCAATGTCAGGAACTTTGAGGATCCTCATTATGTCTTCTTCCTGGACATGCAGAGGGGCTGGCAGATCCTTCATCTTCCCCCACTTCTCCAACAGGCCCCAATCATTTTTCATAAAGAAAAATGTATTGGCCCAGATCTTTAAAGGATCACGGGTACGCAAGTCCAACCATTTGGATCTGAATATGACACGCCCATGCGTGTCGTTAGTAAATCGACCCATCCGTGAAAGGTGTTCAGGTGTCAGAGTAACTCCTCGATCCCTAAAGAGTGCAATCAATCCCACAGTCACCGACATCTCTCTGAATGAAAATTGGGATAGGTTCACCCCACTCCGTCGTAAAATTTTGATCAACTCAGCAGGAGGTGAAAAGCGTAAACCCGCTCGCAAATTGGTCTCAGAAATGGTCAAGTACCCGAGAGGAGGAAGGCTAGCCCGATCAGACCTCTTAGGAACAATCGTCACCACATCATTCGGGAAATAAAAATTCTTGCAGAAAAGGATAAGAAAGTCACTCGTAACAGTCGACGCTATCTTATTTACCCTCGCTTCCTTATTTGGCCCCCACTCATAATCATACGGTGCGATGAGGTCTCCCCTGATCGCAGGATTTTTTGATGGAAGACGATCACCCGACATTTCTCCTACTCAAGGGTGTTGGGGGAAGAAGGGGGATCTCCGGACTTTCTTGCAAAGAGAGGGGCATTGGAGGACCAAGGGAAAGCCTCAATTGTAAGAATAGAGGGAGAGTGAGATATGCAAATTTTCATACCCCAAAGAGGGGTATTTATAGTTGCATGAAGGGTAAATGAAGAGTCTTTCTAACAAATTTAAAAATAAAATAAAATTGAATTTTAGAATTCTAAAAGACAAAAATTAAGTGAAATATTAAGAGAAGAATTTCAAAAGTTTCTTCATAATTTTGGAATTCTAAAAGACAAAAATTAAGTGAAATATTATGAGAGGAATTCCAAAAGTTTCTTCATAATTTTTATTAATTTGAATTCTAAAAGATAAAAATTAAGTGAAATATTATGAGAGGAATTCCAAAAGTTTCTTCATAATTTTTATTAATTGGAATTCTAAAAGACAAAAATTAAGTGAAATATTAGGAGAGGATTCCAAAAGTTTCATCATAATTTTTATTAATTGGAATTTTAAAAGATAAAAATTAAGTGAAATATTAAGAGAGGAATTCCAAAAATTTCTTCATAATTTTTATTAATTAGAATTCTAAAAGAAAAAAATTAAGTGAAATATTAAGTGAGAAATTTTAAAAATTTTATCATAATTTTTATTAATTGAAATTCTAAAAGACAAAAATTAAATGATTTTCTGTTTTAAATTTTATATGCCAAAAGTGGTAGTCATCTTAAATAATTTGTGAATTTGAGCAAATTAATTATGTTTATGATGCCGAACATTTAGGAGAAAAAATAAATATACATATTTTTGGACTTTGCAAGTTTCAAAATCCGAAAATAGGGGGGCAACTGACATGTCACCAAAAAATAGTCTCGATCAAGCACGAATCTTGAGGCAAAAATTAAGTTGGAAACTTCAAAAATTAAATTTGAGACCATCTAAATTTTGATTTCAGTAAACTTATAGTCAAACTGAGCATCTCGGAAACACGAACCCAACGACACCAAAATCGACCCAATCCGAGCCCAAATGAGTCTAAATCAAAGACTCGAAGAACTTTTGGAAGGATCAAACCATAGTTTAAGTTACCAAACGGTCTCCAATCATGACATTCTTATAGTCGAATCGAGCGGCTCAACGAGATAAATCTAACAAGCCCAAGATCATTAAATTCTGATGTCATTAAGGCATTCAAATGACCATTAAACGGTATATGATTGTAGGAATCAAGATCGGCCGTCCATCCGATCCACTCCCAATTTACTCTTGATCTTCCACTTATTTACAAAGCTATGCCACTCAAGAATTCTATAAATAGAACCTCATTTCATCTTGAAAGGGGGGATCAAAGCCAATAGAGAAGAAGGAAGAGAAGGAAGAAAGCTTCAGCCGCCTAGCTCCTCTTCGACCGCCGCCGGAGTTCTGCTGTACCACCGCTGGAGTCTCGCCGGACCACCGCCGGAGGCCCTCACCTTCTCCGGACCACTGCCGGAGGCTTTCACCTTCACTGCACCACCGCCAGAGTCTCGCCGGAGGCCCTCACCTTTGTCGGACCACTGCCGGAGGCTCTCGCCTTCATCGCACCACCGCCGGAGTCTCGTCGGACCACCGCCGGAGGCCCTCACCCTCACGGGACCATTGCCGAAGGACCTCACCTTCACCGAACCACCGCCAGAGGCCCTCACCTTCGCCGAATCATCACCTAATACCCGGAGCTCTGCCAGACCACCATCTGAGGCCTGAAGTTCTGCCAGACCATCACTGGACACCCGAATTTCTACCGTATAATTGTTACTTGTAATCTGATCGCCCTTGGAGGCGAGTCAGCCCATTGTAACTAACTCAAATTCTAGTGGAATCATTTTCAACTGGGCTAGGCCCTGTGGTTTTTCCCCTTTCAAGGGTTTTCCATGTAAAAAACTCTTGTTTTCTCTATGTGTGAGCTGGATATCCGTACAACGCTAAGACTGAAAATTACAACTCTATCGCCGCGTATATTCTAGCCCGCAACAAGTAAGATTTTCATTTAAAGAAGAGTTTAACTACTGAAGTGAGTAGTGATCAGATTCTTAAATTTTCAAAAGAAATAAATAAAAAAATATTTATAAAAACAAAGAAAGAAAAACAAAAACACGTAAAGACAAAATAAGAAAATATAACAATTAGATTTCATATTTTCAAGACATCCAGTTTCAAGCATGAATATCTATGACACATAATCTGGTTCTTAAGGTGCTGAATATTTCAGAAGCCAGTGGTTTTGTAAAGATATATGCAAGCTAATGTTTTAGTGGCTACATGATGTAGCTCTATATCTCCTTTGGTGACATAGTCCCTAATAAAATTCTGCCTTATATCTATGTGTTTGGTCCTGGAGTGTTGGATTAGATTCTTTGAAATATAGATGACACTAGTGTTATCACATAAGATTAGAATGGTGCCTACAGGTAGTCCTAAATTCAGGATTTATCAGCAATAATTTTTAAGCAAAGAGATGTAGCAGAATTAATGCAATTCAGATCAATCATGTAAATATTATTAATTCTTTTTTCCTATAAAATAGTATTTCTATTTAAGCTTATTATGCTGCTGGTAAAAAATTTTATGCTGAAGCCTTTATCACAGAGTTGGCTAATGCTAAGCAAATTATATTTTAAGCCATCTACCAGTAAAATATTTTTAATTATGAAATCTTTTGAGTTGTCAATTATATCTGAACTAACTACCTTCCTAGTGGTGTTATCTCTAAGTGTTACCTTTCCCCCTGCCTTGACATCCAGCGTGATAAATTTCTTTACATTTCTAGTAATGTGCCTTAAACATTCGCTATCTAGGTACCACATGCTTTCACAGGATCTTTTGTGAGAGCAGCCCTACAAAATCATCAAGGGTTACATTCAAGAACACAAACTAATTTGTGTTCCACCTTATGAATTGAAAAATGAGATGCCTGCATGCTATGTTATGGTTTATGCAATTTTGTTCTCCACACAAAATGTGTTCTATGGTGGATAGTGCAAGTATGGGAGATATGGCCTAGCATGCAATAGGAAAAATATCTAACTCCTAGAAATGGATTTACCAGTCTATTTAGGTTATGATGCTCTTCCTAGGTTTAGATAATGCATGCTATGGTGTTGTTTTATTTTCTCTAGGAGTAGTTAGTTTTTCTTGCAAAATTTTATTTGCACTTTCAAGGATTGCATTCTCAACTTTTAATTCATGCTCCATATTATTAGCTTCATTTAAACATATTTTTAATTCCTTAAATGAATTTTCTAGATCAATATGATATGCTTTCAAAAAATCATGCTCATCAGTTAAATCAAGATGCCTCTTATTTAATGAATCAAATTCATCAAGCAAGATCATAAGATTATTATCCAATGTAGAGTGATCTTTCCTAAGACATTCATGTGCTTTTTGCAAGTTTGAAAGTCATAATTAAGGCTTGCATACATTTTCTTGAGCTTCCTATATGCATTATGAATTTTTTCAGAAACTTCAAACAATTCATCATAGGAAAGCTCACATACCTCCTCTTGATCGGAATAATCAAGATGGTTATCTGCCAAAAAGCACAAGTTAGTTACCTTATCTTTAGCTTCTATCTCAGATGAGTCTGAAGCGAAGTCTGCCCAAAAAGCCTTTTGAGTCCATTATTTGCTTTTTTTTAATTTGGCTTTTTCTTCACCCTTTTCCTTGATTGGGTGAGCTTTAAGATTTGGGCAATCATTCTTCATGTGCCCTGGCTTCCTAAATTCAAAATAGATGACATCAGAATAAGTTTTGAAATTTTTATTAGATTTACCTTTATTCTCTTGTTGATGATGCTTTTGCTTTTTTTGAAAAAAGCTTTTAGGCCTTGTCATCAGCACTATATTATCATAGTCTTAAGGTATGAAATTGTCATTATCAGAATCATCAACCTTTAAGGCTATAGTTTTCTCCTTCCTTTTCTCATCTACACCAATCTGTCTTTGACTCACTCCTTGCTCGTAAGTAATGAGCGATCCAAGTAAGTTATCACTTGAATAAACATTCAGGTCCTTGGATTCAATAATAGTAGTTATCTTTGCATTATAGGAATAAGGTAGACAATATAGAATCTGATTTACTTTTTTAGAATTTATGAGTTCTCTACCTAATGCATGCTGGAAAGTGATAATTTGAGTGAACCTAGTATACATTTTAGAAATAGACTCACTAGCTTTCATGCGAAATAGTTCATAATCATAGAGTAAAATATTTGACCTAGATTATTTTGCTTCATTTGTTCCTTTATAGGTTATGTAGAGTTTATCCCAAACTTCTTTTCCAGTTGTGCAAGTAGATACATGCATGTAATCTTTAAACTTTAATGCATAAAAACTAATTTAAATATTTTTCATTCTATTACACTAAATATCTATCATCTATACTCCATTCAAAAAAAGGTATTTCAATTTTTATACTATTTACAAGACGTGAAGGTGTAGAATATTCTTCCAAAACTTACATCCACATGCGATAGTTAATAGATTGCAAGAAAGTAGACATGCAAATTTTCTAAAAATCAAAGGAATATTAACAAATAAAGGTGGTTGTTTGATTGAATATCCTTCAACAATATTATGATTACCAAAAGTAGCCATGGATCATTTTTTAAAAGTTTTCCAGAATTTAGTTTTTGAATCCTGCTGTGATATCACGTAAAAGTTCGTGTAGATTGTTAAACCTAAAGGAACCAGCCCGAGGCTAACCAATAGGATGGGTGAATTGATTATTTAAAAATTTTAAGCCAAAAAAAGTACCTTAATTCCCTTAATTTTGAAGCAAATTAAAATTATGATGAAAAAAATTTAAAGTTTGTCAACCACACAATAAACCACAGAAAAATAAAAGTGCAGAATAATAAAAATAGAACACATAAATTTTTAGTGGTTTGGTCCAACCTGATCTACATCCACTCCCTAGAAACCTCCTTTCTAGGTATTGCACTAAAAGTAGTGTCTCTTCTTTTGCCCCCGTAGCAAGGTGGAGAAGCCCTTGTGAAATCTTTTTCATCAAACTAGTGAAGGTAGAGAACCTGAAATCTTTTTTCACCCTCTTGGTGAAGGTAAAGAACCTAGAATCCTTTTTCACCCTCCTAGTGATGGCAGAGAACCAGTAATCCTTTTTTTGCCTCCAAGAGAAGGCAGAGAACCTGGGACTATTACTGCAGAATGTCTTCCTAGAGCCTCCAAAGGATCAAGGCAGAAGCTTGAAGAAGATGAGGAAGAACCTTACTTAGAGTAACCATGTGAATCCCTCACAAATCTCCCTTATAAAAATCTCTCCCTCTCTTCTCGCTACCAAAGCTCTCCTATGCACCTCTTTGCTCCCTCACAAAAACACTTAGCAGCTAAAGTCTTTTAAAAAAGGTAATAGAATACTTTAAACAGTGAGCCTCCAAGAAAGCCCTAAATTTCAATTTGGTGCTTCTGATTGTCCAGTACGATCACGATTAGTTCAAAACAGCATTTTCAGCCAATATGAATTATAACCCACTGTACGATCAGTTTAAGTGTTCATATTAATCGTCATGTATGATTGGGTACATCATCCTATATGATTAGTACAAACACATATCTAATCATCCAGTATGAGGGGCAACATTTAATTATTATCTCATGCAGGAATCAGGTCGTACAATACGATCATCTTGATCATCCTGTATATTCAGTACAAACACATAGCTAATCATCCAGCATGAGGGGTAGTGTTTAATTATTGCCCCATGCAGTAATCAAGTAGTACAGTAGGATCATCTCTGATCATCTTGTACGATATGATTGAATAATTTAACCAAAATTAAACACCTAATCATAGGATTAATTCAGGCATGATTGTCATAGATCGTACAGTACGATGATAATCATATGGTATGATTAGACACAAATTTTAAATATTAAAATATTATCTAAATTGTGATTGGTGGCTATTTTACTGATTATATTGGATTGTTATGTATGATAGAGAGCATACAGTACATTAACTTTAATTAATCTTATTTAACTGAGGTATCTTAATTAGGGTTTTATGTTTTAACTGATCGTCCAGTATGATATAATTCATACTGTATGATTAGTTTAAAAAATAATTTTTTTTTTTTAACTCACCAACTCACTCCCTTGAGTGCATGTGTGCAAGGTTACTCAGCTTAGTATCCACCATATACATGACTAGACTCAAGAAAGGTAAAAATATATTGAAGTTGAAATTACAAACTGACTCAACCCTAGTCTACCCAATCTTGAGCTGATTGAAGTTGCAAGTGAACTGTGGACCTGAAATGTTAGTGAGCAGGATACCAAAAAGATATTCAATAGTAACAATTAATAGAAGTAGCAGTTTGAAAATAATAATGCATGTTGTTATCAAAATCACAGTGCTTGGGCCCAGATTTGCAACAAATACAACATAATATAGGACTATACTTTCCTTTACTTGTACCCAATTCACCATGGGTGGATGTTAGCATGGATTTTATTTTGGGACTCCCTCTCACTCAAAGGAAAAAAAGATTCTATCATGGTAGTAGTCGATCATTTTTTCAAAAATGGCTCATCTTGTACCATGCCAAAAAACTTTGGATGCCTCACATGTTGCAAGAATCTGTTTCCATAAAATTGTTTGAATATATGGAATCCCCAAAAAAATCACTTCGGATAGAGACGTTAAATTCCTTAGTCATTTTTAGAGAACTTTATGGTCAAAATTAGGAACTAAGCTACAATTTAGTTCCACGGCACATCCATAGACTGATAGACAAACTGAAGACATTAATAGGAGTTTGGGAAACCTTCTGGGATGCTTTATATGAAAAAGCATTTGTCAATGGGATAAAATTTTAGGTCAAGTAAAGTTTGCTTATAATTTTAGGTCAAGAACCTCACATCCAGATGTTAATACACGCATAAAGGAAATTCACCAACTTCAAAAATAAGCACAACAGCATATTCAAAAATAAAATGCTAAATATCAAAAGCAGGTAAATAAATCAAGGCAGAAAGGAAACTTTAAAGAGGAAGATCTAGTCTAGATAAGATTAAGTAAGGAAAGATTTCCAAACAGAAGACATAGCAAGCTCAAGCCCAAAGCAGATAGCCTATTCCTTATCCTTAAACACATTAATGATAATGCTTCCAAATAGAGTTACCTGGAAGTTTAAAAATCTCACCCATTTTCAATATTGTAGATTTATCTTATCATTATGAAGACAGCAATCCCTCCGTAGATGTAGCAGCCACCTCTCATAGCCAAGGGAATGATGTAGAAGGCATCGATGCAGCCAGGACTAATGCTGAAATCATAGATAAAATGGGATCTTCTCAAATCTATGGGAATGATGTAAGAGCTGAGTCTGGGTTTTGCTAGATGCAGGAATTGAGAACCAATGGGTCTAGTATTTCGGTCCAAACTCCAGCTGGCATCTTACTGAACCAAATAACCCAACCATTGGGTCTAGTCTAGTAGAAGACCAATCATTGGGCCCAAATCAGTAGAAATCTAGGGTATTTTTGATTGGATTTTATTTTACTCTGTTAAGAGTTGTGTTGTAGGTCCTATTTAAGGAAGCTAGTGTTCTCTAGAGATGGTAGAGCTTTTTAGATAACAAATGAAATAATTTTGCTCAGCTAAATTTTTTGTATCATGGGTTTGCAACCTGGTGGTGTTAAAGTAATTCTATCTTTCCTCTTTCTTCTATCTTTTCTATTTTCATTTCTTATTTCCTGTGAGATGTACCAGTTTCATTATGTGAAGCTTCATGTTCACAACTTGACAACCATTTAGTTTGTAATGGCTAAGGCAACCTCCTTTCATAGAACTCGCTCTTAAAAATTTTCATTCTCTTGGACTTATATCAATTTACCCTACTCAGCATTAACCTTTAATTATAGATAAACTCTCACCTTACTCAAGACGAGTTCTAAGAATGTCTTCCTGTTATTTATTTTAAAATTTAAAACATACTTGTTGATTACCACCTAAATAATCTTTTCGGATGAATATTTCCTACAGGCAATTGCATACTCTCTAATCTCTATAAATTATGAGTACTTGCCCATTAAGATGCTACATATTCAATTTGTCCCTTGCAAAGCATTTATTATACACTATATGGCTAATATATTAGGGAAAAAAATTCTTCTAGTTCTTAACTTTATTCTCTAAAATATCTATCATGAAGAAATTGGTAGAGAAAGTGGACAAAAGATTATTTGTGATCCCCTCACAAGTTAGCCCAACACTATTCTGGTCTTTCCACCACCTCTACACATTTAACCAACCCTGAATGATCCCAAATACTAATCACTAACATCCAAACCACATCTAATATGGTCTTGTAAATTACCTTACACTTTAATAATAAAAAAAAAAATCAAAGCCCACCAAATTCTCAAAATCTACTTTGAGATTTAGCTCAAGCGAAAAAACTGTCAAAGTTTTCACCACCCTAGAGGATGATAGCCCCCACTTTGAACTTGAGAAAATTTAGGGTGGTTTCTAAATAACTAGCCATTATTGCAAAAAATGTAAGGAATAAAGAAGGAAAATAAGAGAGCTCAAACACATGATGTAAGAATAGCATATGAAATTGAAAGGAACCTAAGATCATAAGAAAGTATAGAGAAATGAATAACAAATACAAAGTCCTACTTGCAACCAGGTTGTGGGAGGCCTTAAATACATCAACTAAGATTGTGGAAGGCCTAAAATACTTCAAGTCACAAATCTACAATCATTCACTAAGATCTCCATCATGACCTTGGATGCTATGATAAATATTTGTATAATCCTTCACCAACATTCCACAACAACTAAGAAAATTCAAGTGACACAACACCTTTGACTCGATTATAGGTTGATGCCATGATTGAAACCCATATTTTAAGCAAAACTAATTAAAGGATGACTTTATCGAAAAGTCCAATTTTGTAGTACTCAAGCTCTTGCTTAAAGATAGAATACCCTAATAAATTTAACTCATGTGAAATTGGGTATAAAAACAAGAAAGATAAACAATATAAACACATACATTTTTGAAAACTAAAAATTTATTTTGTCCAAAACTTTTCATTTCATTAAGGTTAAAGATAAAAACTATGATAAAAAAAGTAGAGAGTTAAAATATTTTTCTTGCATATTTTTTTTCTTTTAAAGATGTACAACAAGAGAACAACAACAGCTAAATTATATAAATATATATATATATATATATATATATATATATATATATATATATATATATATATAATTGTTGTTGAATTCTTACTGTACATTTTAAAAGAGAATAACAATGAAAAAATAAAAGAAATTCTCTCAAGGATAACTAGAAGAATGAGAAGTCTTGAACTACCTTATAGTGATGTCAAGACTCATCATACCACATCGTAAAATCTTAGTTCAAACACAATCTTAAGAGGGCCATGGAATTATTTGTAAACTTACTCATCTAGGGATCTTAGTAAACTATCTTATCAAGAAAACTTGAGTCCTTATTTCATCAACTTAAAAATGATGCCTTGTGTGAACCTTTCAAGATGCTCAATGGTATGACTTCTATATAAGGGTCATGTTTGGTGAGGATCTTCATCTTAGCTTATCTGGAGATTTCAAATGAAAAAGACCTCTCTAAAAATGCTTTTAGTTTATCAACAAATATCATCTTCATGGACTTAATGCTTACTTCAGAGGCATTAATCACTTCATTTATGTGGCCTCTGGAAGAATCTCCATGAGCCAACCCAAAGAGATCAGCATCCTTCAAGTGACTTTACACTAGAGGGAATTACTTCCAATTTCGTGTATTTTTTTATAAGGGCTACATCATCCACTGCAAAAGGGATAGCAATATTAGCAATTATCCCCTACTCATCTTTATCTCTTATGGTAGTACCAAAATGATACACTCTACCATATTCTTTAACTTTATTGGTGGGTAGGGCATTTCTCATCACACTCATCATTAATGATTATACCTTCAATAATGAGTTCTTCATCAGCACCCTAACAATTTTGATTCATTCACCGATAGGCTTGGTAGCTTTAGGGAACTCATCACAACCTACAGTTAAAGTCACCCCAACATTATTTGTGTTACATAGGAGGTTGGAGATCAACTTAGATACTAGCACCTTGCTTTGAAGAGTATAGAACCTTATAGTTATTAAAAGCATTTTGGTGGTGTTTCAACCTCACTATTCAACCTTACCTTTAGAGCTTTTCTAACCTCCAGTTTCTATGTTGGTGCACTGTATTAGATATGATCAAGCACATTTTCTACCACTAGTTTAAACTTCTATTTTTTCTATAACTTTACATTCATGTCTACAATTTCCTCTAGCAAAAATTAATTTAGAACTTTAAGGTATATTATGCAAGTTTATCTTCATGCTTATGTAGAGACTATGCCAATCAATTTTGGACTAACTATCTTCTTCACAGAGCATGTAGTGACATTAAAACTAGAGTTTTTATAAAGAATGTATAATTTTACATGCGATGCACATTGTTTTATATCTTAACAAAGCGTATGGTTAAAAATATTAACCAAATATCCCATAAAGAACTAAATAAATAGCTTTCTTTTTGTTAAAACTGACTTGGGTCTTCTTGATAATTGGGGGAGACTAAAAGGGGCATCCCATTCCACTTCATACAAGAGAGGATCAAATACTAAGGATTCTTGATATTTTCAATGTCAAACATCTTTAATATGAGTTGCGGTACATTTACAAATTTATGATTGAAGAGAAAATACTCAAGGTTGGTATTCAACTCATAAGGTGATCTAACACACTCCAATTAGAGAAATTTGATAAAAAATCATAAGGTAAACATCGATGATTTAAAGAGTTTAGCTTAATAGTTTTCATGGAATAATGAGGATGGTTGATTAATGTAAATTACATATTATTTTATGTATTTTATTTTTAGTAAAAATGCATTATCTTAGTTATTTTCGTGCAAAAAAAATTTAAAAATGTTCTAAGTAGTCTACAGCGTTACGGCATCCAACAAAACAACGTCGCAGCGACACATTCAATACCGTCGAAGGCATCACAAATTGGACATTACGACACCAAGTTCCTTATTTATAAGCGCTACAGCAGCAACTTATCCATCACTGCAGCATTACCAGTGCAACGATGCCCAAAAGTCAACTTTGCAGCACCTGATTCTCTATTTTCAAATACTATAGCATCACAATTTCTCACACCTTGGCACCATCTTTGCTACTTGGGTGTCGTAGCACTCAAATGTCATCAGCACCGTTGCATTATGGTTTTAACTTTCAGGTCCATGTTCTCTTAATGAAAAGATGCAACTGTTCACTAAATAACTTATCCATGTTAGTGATCACCATGACGGTGCATAGGCTTCAAAGCCAAGGTACTTGTTCACTTTAAGGGCACCGCGACACCATTATTTCAAGTTTTGTAGTGCAAGATGCCTCTTTATATTTTTCTATAAATAGTTGCGATGTTATGTTTGTAGGGGAGTTCAGCCACTTGTATAAAATTTAATGCTTTTTAGAGTAATTCTCTAGTTTCCTCTTAGCATAAAAACCAAGGGAAGCTAGGGAAGTACAATATGCAATCAATTGGAGTATTTTGCTGTGTTTCTTGAAGTAACTCTATAAGTTAAAGAGTAGGAGTGTAAAGGAGATAAATTGATCCTACCTGGTGATATCATTCTCTTATGTTTTCATTCTTCCATGAGTTAAATGAAAATGAGTTGCTTGTTAATCATCCTATATTTGGCTAATTCTCTTATTTTGGATTGATGAGGTAAAATATATGTTGAGACTAATGAAGACTCTTATTCTATAACTGTTAAAAGATGTTTTTAATATTATCCCATTCTTTCTTTAATACACATAGTGGTCATATATGTAATTAAAATATAGTGTGATGTATAGCCTTGATGGAGGAATGTAAAAATAACTAAGAATATTATAATAAGATGTTTGCATGCCTAGACATAGGATGCAAAACTTTCTAGGTTCTTAAGGAGGTACTATAGCTATAAGAGGTTAATAGATATCTTTTTCACCTCTACAAGCTCGATAGAGATCAAGGGCTGCATATGCCATGAATCACATCTATAATTAAGAGTTTCGTTGGGAAAGATATAAAAATTACACTCATCAATTCAATATAAATTAATTAAATATTGTATCCAATATTTTTATGCTTTTATTCAGTGATAGAGTATTCATAATTATCATTTTTTATTTAAGTAGGATAATTATTACAATTAGAGTAAATAGTAGTAGCTTGTTGCAAGTAAGCATACTTCCTCATGGGTTCGACACACTACTCTATCACTTTATTACTTAATTCAACACATATACTTGTGTATATTAAGTGGAATTATATTATTTTTATATCAAAAAAAATCTAAGCATTGCTTAGGGGTGATAGAGACCTAAATTTTTATATAATTCAAAAGTTCACTCCAAAGACCCCATCAAATTTTTGGTGCTATTACTGGAGAAGTACTTTATTTCTGGTAAATTTAACTATATTATTAAATTAACTATATAATTAAACCTACTTATATCTTTTATTTTATTTATTGATTGCATATTCATGGTTGCATGCTTTATAAATAAAAAAAGAACCATTGTTGTTTGATGCTGAAATAGAAAGAATCCTTTCAAAATTTTGAAAAACCAAAAAGATTATAAAAATGACTGAACCTATATTTCATCAAAATTATTCTAGACCTCTTAGGGATTATGCTAACCCTTTAGTAAATGAAATTCATCAGAACATTAATAAATCTTTGATCCAAGCTAATAATTTTGAATTAAAACCTCTCATAATTAAAATGGTTCAAAATTCTTAATTTGGGGGGAACTCCTATTGAAGATCTCAATTTACACTTAGCCAATTTTATAGAGATTTGTGTAATATTTAAGTATAATGGTGTTAGTGATGATGCTATTAGACTTAGATTGCTCTCATTTTCTCTAAGAGATAAAGCTAAGATGTGGTTGAATTCTTTATCCTCAAGCTCTATATCCACTTAGAATGAGTTGACTCATAAGTTTCTTACTAAGTATTTCCCACCTTCAAAGACTGTTAAACTTATAAATGATATCACTTCTTTTACCCAATTTAAAGAAGAATCTATTTATGAGAGTTGAGAGGGATTTAAGGAAATGCTTAGAAAATATCCTCATTATGCTTTACATGATTAATTGGTTATTCAAACATTTTATAATGGATTAGTAGGATCTCATAGAGCAATCATAGATGCTGCAACTGTAGGATTGTTAATGTCTAAGCTATTTGAGGAAGAATATGAATTAATAGAGAAAATGACTACTAATAATTTTCAGTGGCCTGTTAATAAGATAAATCCTAAGAGAGTAGTGAGAGTATATGAATTTGATGTTTTGTCAATTTTGATAGTACAAGTTGCAAAAATTATTAAGAAGTTGAGCACAATAGGAGAAAATATAGAATTTTGAACATAATTATCTATGCAATTGGAGGATTAAAAGTTAATTGAGAATAGTAATATGTAAGGGATTGAAAATATTAATTTGATTAAAAGATAAAATAATCTCTACTCTAATACATATAATCCATGCTAGACGAACCATCCTAATTTTAATTAGTCAAAGAATTTTGTTGGTAATAATCAATAGAATTCTAGCCAAAATATTTGAGTAAATTGGAACAATCCTTAGTAACCTACTATTAATCTTAGACTTGCATATCCTTCAGGAAAGAATCATCATTAAAAGATGTAGCGATGCAGTTAGGGACTCAATTACAAAATCAAGTTGTTTCAATTAAAAATTTAAAAACCCAATAAAGTCAGCTTGCAATTTCAATCAATAATAAGACCTCTTGGATCTTTGCCAAGCAATACTGAAGTTAACCCAAAGGAGAAAGAAAAAGATCCAAGTAAAAATCATTTGAAGAATGGTAGCAATTTACCCCAGCCAAATTGATAAATTTAGTGAAGTCTGGCTGAAGACTACAAACTTAGCGTTGTATGGGAGGCAACCTAGCTTTTGCTTTTTATGCATGCTTGATTAGATTTAGCAGAAGTGAGCATTAGTTAAAAAAAAAAGATGAGATAGTGAATGGAGCTCCATAGCACTATTTGTAGTGCTGTTGTGCTTGGGTGTGCCACAACGGTTTAAAATTCAAAGTTTGGCACTTCTGCGCCTGTGAAATTTATAAAAAGGGTAAGTTAAACTTTGGATTTTCTTTCCACATCAATCCTTCTTGAGTGTGGTATTTGTAAGTGTATTCTTTTCCTTTCTTGAATCTTAAAGCACTGGATGGAAAGAAACAAAAGCATTCATCCTAAAAAAGAAGTGAAGTATGCGTAAAATGAAGATTCATTCTCTATTCTAAACATCCAAAGTTCTGTAATAGTTGATAAACTTCATGAATTCAAAAATGAAGTTTATGAAGATACAAAAATCTATAATGTAGAAATGAAGAAGATGCATGAATGTGGAGTTCTAGATCATGAATTTTCTTCTGGTCAAGATGTCTTACTTTTTTCTTATAGGAAGAAATATTATCATGGTGCCATAAGGATTCAGGATAAATAGACTTTTTATATCTTCAAGGTTAGTGGTCATAGATTGAAATCTTGTGGATGAGAATAATTGAAAATAAGAAAAATCTTAAATATGCATATAAGGAGTTTTTATTTTTTGTGTATTTTAATATGTGTGTAATGCTAATCTTATTTTATTATAAGTCTTTTCTTTAAGGGAGATTTCAGAAATGTGATGGTTTGTTATAATGAAATGACTGGAGTTTTGGCTTTGAGAGCCAAGTGATGGTTAAGTGGTGCTTTATGCACTAGTTATCTTATACTTTGTGCAATAGTTTTTATTTTATATCACATATTTTGTACATTTCTATCATTCCTATGAAAATATGCGTATTTATTAATATTTATGCGTGTTGTTATTTACATTTGATTAAATTTCCCTTATGCTTACATTTTTACATTGTCTTCCATTAATACCTCTACATTCTGATTATTTAATTAATGCTAATAAAAATGATAATTAAAAATTATGTAAAATTAGGATAATAATAAAACTCTAGATCATAGTTCAAATGAACACTATTTTATAATTCATAGATTAGAAAAATTAATAACTAACTAACTTAGACCATTTAAATTATTGACTTAACTTGAATTTATAAGTTATATATTAATATTTTGATCTTTGAATTGGAGATGAATAATTAAGATCAAAGAATATATATGAGTAGATTAAAATTAAAAATCATAAGCAACCTATTTTTGGAATTAGTAATCTTATTAAATCTTTACATTAAACTAATTAAGATTGTAAGAAAATTTTAAGTAAAATTGATATTCAAAATCATTAACTATGTATTCTATAAAAATAAAAGGGAAAAGAAAAATGAAAAAGTGTTTTGAAAAGAAAAGAAAAGAAAAGAAGAAAAAGAAAGTGAGGTCATTCAAAAATTGGTATCAAATAAAAGCTTAGTCTGATTAAAATCTTATACTTAAATTCATAAATGATTAAGATCAGAGAACTAGTACAAATGCTGGTGAACTTATAAAAAATTCAATTTTAAGTAAAAATACATCTAATCTTTAAGCTTTATTATTCAATTGAGAATTCAAAAGTCAATGATTATATTCACAACATGTAAAATCAAATTAAGCAATAATAAAGATGACTAGTTAGGATAAAGTACTTTTTCAAACTAGAGTGATAAGTTTATTCATTTCCACTACTTCTAGACTGTGATATATTATCTTATATTTTAGTAATTTTAAATTATCAATTTTTATTTGGGTTATTTGATTAATCAAAATTATAGATTCTTTTATTTTCTTGAGGATAAATAAGAGTTTAAGTTGGGAATAATTTAACAAGTGTAAAATACATATTATTTTATATAGGAAAAACTAAAACATGATAAAAAATTCTAAGTAGTCTCCAGCGCCGCAGTGTCCGATGAAACAATGCTATAACGTCACATTCAATATCGCAGAGGCATCATAAATAGGACATTAAAGCACCAAGTTCTCTATTTGCAAGCACCAAACTGGCAACACATCCAGTGTTGGAGCTTTAAAAAATAAGCTTGTTAGCACCAGATTATCTATTTTTAAATATTAAAGTGCCATAATTTCTCATGCCTTGGTGTTATTTTTGTTACTTAGCCGCCGCAGTGCTCGAATGTCAACAACACCGTGGCATTATAATTGTAACTTCTAAGGGCCATGTTGTCTTAGTGAAAAGATAGGACTATTCTAAATTACTGATACACATCAACAAGCGCCACGGAGGTGCAACATCTTTAGTGCTGATCGCTTGTTCACTTTAAAGGTGCTGCGGCACCATTATTTCAAGTGCTGCAATGCAAGATACCATTTTTATACTTTTTATAAATTGTTGTGATGTTATGTTTGTAGGAGAGTTCAATCAATTGTATAAAATTTAAAAATTTTTCAGAGTAGTTCTTAGAGTAAATTTTAAGGGAGGTTAGGGAAGTACAAGATAGAATAATTTAGAGTATATAGCCTATATTTATTGAAGCAACTCTGTATGTTAAAGGAGCAGGAGTGTAAAGGAGATATATTGATCCTTCCAGGTGATATCACTCTCTTGTAATTTTATTTTTCCATGAGTTAAATGAAAATGAGTTTGGTTGTTAATCATTCTATGTCTGACTGATTCTCTTCTTTTGGATTGATGATGTAAAGTGCATGTTGAGTACTAATGAAGACTCTTGTTCTATAACTATTAAAAGATATTTTTAATATTATCTTACTCTTTATTGATGAGCATAGTGACCATATGTAGTTAAAATATAGTGTAATGTACAGCCTCGATGGAGGAATGCAAGAATAATTAGGAATATTATAATAGAATATTTGCATTCCTAGACATAAGATATAAAACATTCTAAATTCTTAAAGAGATACTATAATAGTAGGAGATCACCATAAATCCTTTTGACCCCAACAAGTTTAAAAGAGATCTAGAGATGCATATGCTCAAAATCACATATATAATTAAGATATTCATTAGGAAAGATATATAATTTACATTCATCAATCCAAAACACTATAAGGAAAAAGAAGGATAATTATTTAGTGAAAAAATCTCCATAATTATCTTTTTTCTTTCAATGGGATAATTATTGTAATTAAAGTAAATAGTAGCAATTTGTTGCAAGTAAGCATACTTCCTCATGAGTTTGACACTCTACTCTATCACTTTATTACTTAATTTGGTGCATATACATGTGTATATTAAGTGAGATTTTATTATTTTTATATCAAAGAAACCCTAAGCCTTATTTAAGGGTGATATAGCACTAACTTTTTATACAATTCAAAGTTCATTCCATAGCCCCCATCAATGGGGAATCATCCCTTCTAAAGAAAAAGAAGATGGATGGTGTCATCATTGCATCTAATGATGGTAATGATTACAAAGAGTACTCTCATTCTTCTTTAACAAAACCTATTGATAAAAGTGTATCATCATCAAAGGCACATATTCCCAATATATATATATATATATATATATATATGACCTAAATTAATATCAAATTAAAAAAATAATAATAATATACCAATTCACTAACTCATCGGTGTCTAATGTATGTGTGTGCATACATTAGACACCGATGAGTTAGTGAATTGGTATATTATTTTTATTTTTTTTTAATTTGATATTAATTTAGGTCATATAGATATACTCATTTCATTCATGTTCTTCAAATATTAAAAAGGATGAATGTTAGCATTTATTTGGAAATATTAGCACAAAAATGTCAATACGACTATTAAATCAAGCTTATCAAAAGTTTTTGCTCAAATTTCTTGCCTACTTCTATGAATTTCTATTATTTTTCCTTCACAATTTTTATAATCTTAATTCATCTAGTAGGACCCTTTCATAGTTCAATAACCTATAAGTTCTACTCTCATCATTAGACAAGGAGGTCCTATAATGACTACTAGATTCTCTTAAACTAGAAGTGACCATAGTAGGATCCTTTAATCTTTGGATTTTATCCCTCATCAAAGTATCTCTTTTATACTAAATATTGATTAGTCCCACTAGACATAATCATTTATATAAGTCAACCATCTTTCTATTCAATCAATTATTTGTTAGTATAATACAATTGATTATGAGAATTATTCTAAGTTTATGGCCACTAGTTTGATATTTAATAAAACCAACACTATATCTTGCAAGAGCTGCTGATTTCAAACTTATTATCTAGCCACCGCTAAGCCAAATCTCTAATTGGTTGAAATCTTTAAGGCTAGATTATCTAACTATAGATGGCTATTAAAATAAACTAGATTTCCATTGAACCTAAGCTTAATCTAATAGAAGTTTTTAGAGCATAATTGATTTAAGCCTTGAAATTAGAAGAGTTACCTTTGCTAGATCTTTCGAAATGATCTTATATCATAATAGCAATCTCATAGGAACAAATTCACTCTTTGTAGTTTTAGTTAACCCTTTTGACCCAAACCAAACCAATTTACCTTCATAGCCCAATCCAACTAATCTCAACTATATTGATCAAATTTATTGCTCTATCTACCTTAGAAAAAAAATTTAATGGATCAACTATAAACACATTAACCTCAACTAAACCCTAAATTAGTCAATTTGCTAATTTAACCACGTTTCCCTATAGGGACAATTGAAATATATTGACTAGTTTTACCCTAATTGATGAAATTAATGGGATCAATCATCCTTAATCATTTATTACATCACCACCAAGTCCAATCAATCTTTAGATGAATCCATTTAACCGAATTAGATCATTTTATTTGAGGCAGTCCCATTATTTAAAGGGATTTTATCTTTTGAGAGCTATTAGATCAATTTAGGTAAATTGGATTAAATTAAATTTTTATTGGATGTTCTTAAGTAATGTGACTTTTAATTACCATTGTACCTTAAGGAACATCACATACCATTGTACCTTTAGGACACATTAATGTGACTTTATCATGAAAGGTTAGCACAAAACTCATTTAAATACAACATAACCAAGTGGATTTGGAGCCCTTAATTCTTCTAACCAAGGGAACCTATACAATCAATAAGATGTTCCTATGCTAGAGTAAATCCATCTATTTCAATTGTAACCAAGGGTTGGCCAATTGGTCAACATAAGGGAAGTTTGACTTAATAAACAATCAAGATTCTTAATTAACTAAAATATATCAAAACTTCAAATTAATAAACCTAAATGAAGTAAGGGTTCATAATAGGATGTCTGTAGATATTAAGTATCCTCACATAGCCAATAAACCAATCAATCTGACCAAATGAGCTCAATAAACCCAATTTAACCCAGTTGAACCCAAATGGGTCAAATGAACCAAATTAGCCTTAAAAGTCAAATTTATTTAATTAGTTTGACATGTGGCTTTCCCAAGGTGAATTTGTTATGAACAAATCATGATCAAACCAATTTGAATATTAGTTTGGCAAAATTTTTTTAATTGCAATTTGAATAAGGGGCCTTAAAGATTTCAACCAATTAATAAAATTTTTTTCAGAGTAGTTCTTAAGGAACATCACATACCATTGTACCTGTAGATCAAAGGATCAAACTATGTTATTTAGGGTATGTTTGGATGACTACGACTTTTTTTGAAGGTGGTTGTAAATCTGCTAAGAAAAAATTAACTTTTTTAAAGCTGTTATAAAAAGTATCTTTCTAACATAAAAATTTATTGAAAGCAGAGAAAAAGTAATGGCAAATAAAAATTGTGGTTACATTTGAAAAATAAAGTAGTAATATAGTTGTCCCAAATGAAGCCTTAATTTATCAAGAAAAATTAACAAACATAAAGGCAGCTTTAATCAATTTACTAAAATCTTCTAGAAGACCCTTGGCCTATCTAGAGTCTTCCAGAACCTTCCAATGTCATGTAACCTCATTTAGGAATGGTTCTAGAGGACTTTTTACCTCCACTCAGCATGTCAAACCGAAGGCATTTATCCAAACCTCTTGTTTTATGTTTTGGGTGTGATATCCTCCCCCACCTATTCTCATGATGCCCACATCACGAGCCTTCTTAAAGCCAAGCCGAAGGTTCTTAGATCACCACAAATCCATCTTGCATATCTGGCTCCCTTGGTTCTTCGCCTATTCCTCTAGCTTGGCTTCCATGTTGTCCACTGGTGCATCAAGTTGCCTTGGCTCCACTTTGAGCTACTCCACTAGAAAGACATTCAAAGGTACATTAATAACTTATTCTATCCCTTTTATCAAGCCTTCAATGTGTGCCTCTAACCCACCCCCTTGCGTTAGATAGCTATCCCCATCCCTTAGGATGTCTTCCATAACTTGCAACTCCTTGCCCTTAGAGTTGTCTCCCCCTTATCCTTGATATCGCAGCAACTGTGTAGCATCCACTTGCATGGCCTGATCACCACCTTCACCATTCATCACCCCTTGATGCTTTGCGAGGAGTTTCAAGGCCAACTGAGGATAATGCCTTTCCCAATGAGGTCCTCCATATGAAAAGCAAATGTTATGCATCCTTCTTTGCTCTTTATCAACCCTTGACTTGCTCCTCCCATTGTTCATAACCCCTACAATGTTCTGGCAACCCTCATCCTTTCCTTGACCCATCTTAGGGGTGTCAATTTGGGTCAACGGATCAGGTTCGGGTTGAACCCAACTTGACATGGGTGTAAATGGGTTAACTTGAACCTAACCCATTTAGCTAAACAGGTCAAGAAATTGAAATTGGCCCAGACATGCATGATTTTCTAGGTTGACTCGACGGGACATGTCGATTTCTTCCCAATGCGGGTAAAAGCAGCTCAAGCGCAAGCATTGCATTATTGGTGCGGTCCATGTAGGTGAGTGACTGAGTGCGGACTACTAGGGGTGAGTACGTCTTACTGTGGAGAGTGGGGGACATATCCAACCATCTAGGACCTTTAGGTGTTATCGTGCCAGGACGGGATGTAAGACGTCGAGACTCAAGAGCTAGCCATTAGGCTATCATTGCTAGGGAACTAGGGTTGACCGCGCGGTGCAGTGTGGTCACTAGCCCTCGGGTGCGGGCATGGGCATGACACATCTGATTGCATTGTGGCTAGCTGACCAGGTCACGACTCACAAGAGAGCAGGTTAGCGGGATTGGGCTACAGTGAATCAATTTTTTGGGTCATTTCAGGTTGATTTTGAGTTTTTTGGGTCAACCCAAATTTAACCAATTTTATAAACTGGTTAGAAACTTAAACCCAAACCTGACCCGTATGGCAAACGGGTTGACTCGAACCCAGAATTTTTTAGGTTGGGTCCGGGTCGGGTCAAATATTGACACCCCTAACCCATCTATCTTTTTCGCAGCTGTAGTCCCCACTCATTAAGTTGTTCCCTAAAGCAACTATGGTTGGTGATGGATGTCTCTACTAAGGCATGGCTACAAACTCAGGTATCTCCCCAACTTGAGCTATTTTCCCATTAAACTCCCTCTTGAGCTCTCCATGCACCTCCACCTTGTCCATTAAGAATTCCTCCAATTGAGACACTATGCCTCTTCTTGTAGCTTGGATGGGGGAACCTTGTTCTACTAGGCTACTCTCATCTTCACCTATGTCATCCATCTGGGCCCCCATGCCATTCAAAGCCTTTGTCCTTCGAGGTAAATGTGAATCAAAACTAGAGATCCTCTCTTTTGACTTACCCCATGGCTTGGATATTGGATCACACTGCTCATCCATTCCTTGGCTTTCCCATGATAACTCCATGCTTGGAATACCAACCTTGCCTCTTATTAGCCTCAACTACTGTCTTGGCCCATGCCTTGCCCTGGGATTAAATAGGATATAATACCACTTATCTTGGAGAAACCTTGCCCAAGCCACCCATACGACCTTAGCACTCCTTCCTAATGCTAAGTCAGCATAAAACTCACATAATGCTTTGTTAGAGAACAAAGATTGCTATAAAGAGAGAAAGTAAATGGGGAAAGCTTCACTATTACAAGAAAAATTTTACAAGAGGGGTTGGAGGGGTTTTGAGGAGTTTTTGGAGTTGATCACAAATGAAGGGAAGTGTCATATTTATAGCCCTCCTCTCATACCTAAGAACAATCAAGAGTTCCCTTCATTATTCATGATTGTGGAGTTTTCTAGAATATTTCACATTATTCCCTACACTCTTACATAATTCTATAATATTCTAGAAAGTTCTAGAGTATCCTAGATTACTCTCCAAATTTTTACACCATCCTAGAACATTCTAGAGCATCTAGAATCTTCTAGGAGACTATTGGCCTATCTAGAGTCTTCCAAAACCTTCCAATGTCTTGTGACCCCATATAGGAATGGTTCTAGAGGACTTCTTGGCCTCCGCTTGCATGTTACACCGAAGGGGTTTAGCCAAACCTTTTGTTCTAAGTTTTGGGCGTGACATTATACATCTAATAAAGTAAATGGTGGGATCAAAGCTTTATATATGTATATAAGAGTCCGTTTGGGATGACTGCGATTTTTTATAAAGATAATTGTAAAGCTGTTATGGAGAAATTAACTTTTTATGGGATGACTGCGATTATTTATAAAGAAAATAGCTTCCTAATATAAAAATTTCTTAAAAGTTACAAAAAAGCAGTAACCAAATAAAAATTATGATTATAGTCTGAAAAACAAACAGTAAGAATGCTGTCTCAAATGAAACCTAAGTTTTTAATTAAATTTATTATTGGACCCATTATTGCCCATTAATAGCACTTCAAAATTTGAATGTTTTTTCTAATATTTAATAAGCAAATATTCTAATATTTGGGGTTAAATCATTCAAATATATATTTAGCCTTAATTTTTTTCCATTGTAAGGTTTAAGAACTAATTGAAGCTAAATTTGGAAGGTGAACTTATTAAAATGAATTTCAATGCTTTTTATTTATTTCATAAATGATCACCAACATAACTCTTCTATATATTTATTTATCTTATTTGATAAATATAAGATTTTAACAATAATTTTCATGATCTACTACAGAATTAATTGGCAACCACACATCTTTTATATATTTGTTTGAATTACAATAAGTTTCAATCTCTTGTAATATTTCATTTACTTTATATTATTATTATTATTATTATTATTATTATTATTATTATTATTATTATTATTATGCCTAAAAATAATAAATTTAATATTTCCTTATATTGTTCAGTTGTATTAAAATATTAAAATAAAATCAAAATATTTTTGTAATTATAATAAGAAGCCATTCATGATTTCCAACAAGATTTGCTTACTTTTTTTTATAATACATTTCATGAGCATTTTTTATTAAATAATATTTAAAGAAGTTAAATACAAAAACACAACTTTAATATAAAATAAATTCAATATCAAAATCCTAATAACAACTTCATAATTTTTTTTACTAATAACAAACATCAACTAAATTTTAAATATTTATCATTCTTTCATAACTTCAATCAACCTAACACTATACAAAGCAATATCATATATTCATTTGATACACATATAAAGCATACTCCCACTGACCAAACTTTAGTCCCTACTAATCATGAAAGAAAAGCAAGAAAATAAAAAGCCCTTTATGCACCACTTGAAATATTCACATCAAAAACAAGGCCAAAAAGCCTCAAAATACCAAAAGTCACCACCATAGCAATCCATCCACCTACCAAAACCCTCCAGGCCGCCTTCCCCACGGCTGCCCCGCCCATCATTGCTCCGGCAGCCCCAAACGTAGCCAACCCCATGCTACTAACCACCCCGACCACCACCACCCGTGCCACCCATGACCCAATAAACCCGCCAGCAAGCAACGGCAGCACCGCGCCAACAGCAAAAGCAATCGCCGAGGCTGCAGCAGCCTTCCATGGGTTGGGAAGGCTTTCTTTATTGGTTTTAATATGCCTCTTTAGTTGTGCGGACTCGATGTCGTATTGAGCATAAACAGAGACAAATTCACCGATGCCCATACTGAAGGCGCCTGCGATGAGGCCAGCGAAGCCGGAGATTAGCATGGCGTGGGAGGATTGATTGAGGGCACCAATACCTAGCATGAGAGAAGAATTTGATATGAGGCCATCGTTGGCACCGAGGATGGCGGCACGAAGCCATTGAGAGCGAGCAGAATAGTTGTCGGTAGTGGACAGTGGGGAAGGGATCATACCGGTAGGAATTGCGATGTGGATGGTGGAAGGGAGAGGTGGAGACGAGGAGGCATGGATGGTGGAGTCTAAGCAATTAGAAGCCATGCGATTAAATAGAGAGAGAGAGAGAGAGAGAGAGAGAGAGAGAGGAAGGAATGTGGCAAGCACAAACCCTGGGAGATGTATTTAAAGCGTGATGCAAAAAATGTTGAGTACTAACTTTAATGGCCAAAGCGTTTTTCATTTTTGTTGGAAGATCCATAAAAATTTCGGTAATTATAATTCGTTTGTTTCTTTGTCTGATTGCTATTTTTTTATGTTCAACTTTTATTTGGCATATTTAACGTTCTTCTGAAGGTCGACATTTTGCATCATGATATTCGCCTCATTCCCCAATAAGAAATATTCTTCTAACAAACTTAGCTGAAGATGTAACATATTTATTTTAAATATTTATAAATACTTTTCATTTTATCAAATAATAAATAAAAAATATATCAAAATATTCTGGCGTAAAAGGTATTAACAGGTAAGATAATTTAAGCATAAACTTTAAATATTCTGAAAAAATAAAATAATTTATCCGATGATTTGAAAGGAAATTCTATGATAAACAGTCGTAATAAATATAATTAATCCATCATCTAAGACAAAGATTAGCAACCATTAAGAACAAAATGCTTAACAACCTGACAGGATAGTTTATTTAAAAAATTTAAAAAGCAAAAATACACAACATCCAATCTCAAAAGGTGAGGAATTTTTTTTTTTTTTTTATTTTATTTTTTTTTTTTTTTGAAAAAAAGAGGTGGTCCGCCCAACAACTTATAATTTTAATTAAAGAAAATAGTAAAGGGGTCGCCGAAGATAGAGAACGCAGGCGCACACTTTCAACCGATAAGGTTGCAACTAAGAGGTTGACTTAAAAGGACATTATAGAGCAACACAAATCTTTTATTAGTAATTAGAAAATTCATCAGATTTAGCACAAATTTTGTTGTTTAGATTGAAACTTTTAAATTAAATTCATATTATCCGAACACCAATTTCAACAAACTTAAAGTCGAATCTAACATCTCAATGGGATGAACCCAATGAAATCAAAAGTATTCTCATTTAAATTTAATAAAAAATATATTTCTAATATTTTCTTATAGAGTTTTTAGGTCTATTTCTATCTTTCTTAACAAAAGCAAAATCAAATACATCTCCTCTCTTAATTAGGTCAACGAATAGCTAATGTTTATATGAACAAACTAGCTAAGTCAACTCTCTCTAATCTTAGGGCTACTCTAACCTTGTCATGAATATACTTGTTTTGCATTTTATCTCTAAGAGTAAAACCACTCATCCATCCGAGCATCGTCATCTCTGTAACACTTAAATTAATTTTATACTTCTCTTTTAATGGCCAACATAAAACATTGCAGGTTTCACCACTATTTTATATTTTTTTCTTAACTTTGAGGGGTACTTTCTATCACATAATAGACCCGATGAATTCATCCACTTCAACCATCCAACTTGAATTCTACTAATAATATCCCCATCTATTTCACCATTACTTTGAACAATAGAACCGAGATATCTAACATTGTACTCTTTTTAATGACTTGATCACCCTAAGTCATGATCTCTCTCACTACATCTATTACTACTAAAATTTCACTTCATGTGCTCAATTTTAGATCAACTAAAACGAAAACCATTAGACTCTAAGGTTGACCTCCTTAATTCAAGTTTTCCTTCAACCCCCTCTATAGACTTATCAACAAAAAGAATATCATGAGCAAAAAGCATAAACGATGGTGCATCCTCTTGCAAATGTCTAGTAAGAACTTTCATGACTAAAGAAAAAGGATATTGTCTTAAAGGTGATCGTTGATGTAATCTAACTGAAATAGAAAAATACTTGGTCAAACCAGCTCTTGCATACATATCCTTAATGATTGAACATAAGCATTATTAACTCTTTCTTAGAACTGTCCAAAGGACTTCTCTTGGAACTTAATCATATTCTTTCTGTAAATAGATAAATATTATATGTAGATCCTTCTTATTCTCTTTATACTTCTCTATCAAAACTCTCAATAAATGTAAAACTTCCATAGTAAAAAACCAAGCCTGGCCGATTCAATTGAACGGGCAAGTCACAGTAGCAGAAGGCGGACATGAGCAGAAGTCGATTGGGCGGACCGCACGCAAGCACAACAGCTTCGAACGGAGTCGATTTGTGATTCTGAGGGAATATTCGTGTACGAGAGTAAAAAGTAACGACTCCTCGTCAGTCATAACTTCGGTTCATTCGCTCCTGTAGGAGCAAAACGCTTGAGAAGCTTCAACTGAGAGGATTGAGCGGAGAGGAAGAAGAAGGAGAAAGGAAGTAAGTTTGGTTATTTTTATTCATTTTTATTTGACAATTTCTTTCATAATTGGAACCTAAGGAAGGGTTGCTATCTATATTGAGCGCAAAGGAAGGAAGTTTGGAAGAGGTAGAGGAAGAAAATTGAGATTTTTGGAGTTTCTTCTATCTTTGACAATGGAGGAAGGAGTAAGTAATTTAGTTTGTTGAATTTATGTATTTACATTCCTCTAATTGAAGAAATTTGAAGACATACAATTTGATTTTCAATAGAAAGAAATTTACCAAGTTGAAAGTTTTATCTCGATCCAGCAAAGAAGAAAAGGAAGATTTATTGAGGTAATTAAATTCAAATTATGTTATAGTTTAAAAATAGATAGTGTAATGATAGTATGATATTGAAGTATTTTGAAAGAAATCTTCGCTGAAGTACTCACTATTATTTTAAACAATGTAAGAAGTATTAAACGATATTTGGATAATTCAAATTAAATCTTAATATTAATTAAAATATTGATGATGTTATTTTGGAATAGTGAGAGAATTACATAGTGGAGTTGGGATAAAAAAATAGTGAAGCACCAAGAGATATTAAATGAAGTTTAGGTAAAGTTATATTTATATGTTCATGAAAAAATTTATTTAAATGTAATGGAAGTTAGTTGTAAAATAATAGTGTAAATTTATGTAATTGTATATGTGATTTTAGGAGTTACATTAAAGAGACCATTTATTACCTATGAATGTTTGCAAAAGATTTCAGCAAAAAGCAGTGAAGTGGGTGATTATTCTGTTTATAGCCATTTCAATTTCTTTTTATGTCATTTCAATTAATGTTACATCATACTTATGTATTTGTTGATATTTAATTGATTGATAGGCATCAAATATTTAATTGACTGATAAGCATCAAATTGAGTATAACTAAGCAATCAAACCTTACAATATACATGCATGGAAAAATGATTACCTACAATAATAAGTATATGCAATGGAAATGAATTGAATGAAAGAATTATCATATGTAAACGAAAAACATTGAAAAGGAAAAGATATATGCATGCAAATTATAGGAGTTCACCCACGTATGGTGCTGGTTGGGGAAGCAACGTACCCATGCACATTAAATGAAAATGAAAATGGAAATGGAAATGAAAATTGTTGTACTTTATTGATACATTTAGACGATACTTCTATACTAAATAAAAAGTGAAAAGAAATAACTGGAAAATGAAGAAAAAATGAATAAAAGTTAATGGAAAAGTAAAAGAAAAATATGCTATTTGATAAAAATAGAAAATTAAATTGTCATATGAAATAAAAATGATATATGTATATATATATATATATATATACATATATATATATATATATATATATATATATATATATATATATATATATATATATATATATATATATATATATATATATATATATATATATATGCAAAAAAAAGTCCAAGGAATATGTTTATTTTATGTATGCGAAATTACTATAATATAGGTGTAATAACCCACTGAGTTTACTTTGTAAACTCACTCTATTAAAATAACTTTTTCAAGTAAGTCTCGTGATAAGTAAAAATAACTGAACAAGAGTAATATGTCTACAAAAGATGGCACTCAAATGAAAATAAGTAAGATATGATATTTATTCAAATGTGAAAATTATGTTAGTGGTTCTTCAGTATTTGAGTAATGTTAGATTTTATTGTTATGTGTAATTGTAGAAAGTGTATTGACCATATGACCATCTATTCTGGCCTCGTTAATTCGAGCCTCCGGACTGGGTCGTAACATCCATAGTAAACCTACTCAATTTATTTTTGAGAAGCATTAGCTTCACGTCGTAACCTATGCTCAATAACTCTTTCTCATAGTTTTAATGTATGTCACATTAACATAATTCCTCTATAGTTTGCACACTCATGTTCATCACCTTTATTCTTAAAAATAGGAATCAACACTCTCCTTCTTTGCTCATCTAGCATCTTTTTAGTCTTTATAATATTAAAAAATTTTGTAAGCCAAAAAATTTCTTGTCCCTTAAGCATTTTCACACCTCTAGTGGAATATCACTAGGTCCAACAACTTTTCCATACTTCATTTCATTAAAGTCTCTCTAACTTTAGTTTTACTAATAAGATGATAAAAATAAATATATTTTCATTTAGAGTGCTAAGGTCACTAAAGTCAATCGTATTCTCATAATCTTCACTAAAAGGTTTATCAAAATATCTCATCCACCATTATTGAATATTATTTTCTACTAAAAGCAATTTTTTATCTTCATCCTTACTGCACTTCTCTTGAACTATATCCTTACTTATCCTATCTCTTTACCAGTCTAATTTATAGGCATATTTTATCCTCCTTAGTATCTAATATATTATATAAATCATTCAAAGCTAAATTATTTGCATCCCATATTAATTTCTTAGACTTTTTTACTATCTCATTTATATATTTATCAATTTTCTAAACTTTTATATTTAAACTAATTTTTATAACAAAGTTTCTTATTTTTCTTACATAATTTGATTTCACCACCAAATATATTTACTATTAGGAGCATTTCTATTTAGTACTCCAAACACATACTTTGCAACAGTACTAATATCACCAGTTACTTTTTTTCACATAACATTAGCTTTCTTGTGCACAGTTAATATCTTACGATCTTGAATTTTACTCTCAAAAATATTTTTGATATTATTCTTTAAATATTCTCATCTGATCCTATAATAATATTTTACTTTATTTTTTATATTCTACCATTTCATCTTAAAGTTTAAAACTTTTAAGCGATGTTGGGTACATGAACTTTTACTCAGAATAATTTTATATTAATATTTACAATCTAAAAGATATATTTTGCTTATAAAAATAATTAATCTGAGTTTTACTATATTCATCCTTATAAGTGATTAGATACTCCTCTCATTTCTTAAATAAGATATTAGTAATTACAAAATCATAAGCTAGAGCAAAATCTAATATGGCCCTACCACCTTCATTGGTATATCTAAAGCTATCTTGACCAAAAATACTTTTAAAATCTTTCACTACTCTACTAACATGTTCATTTAAATCATCTCAATAAAAATTCTATCTTCAAGAGGTATCCTTTATATTGATTCTTTTAAGTCATTCTAAAATTTTAATTTTCAACACATCTAAACTTGCTTGAGAGGCATAAGCACTTATAATATTAATAATCTTAGCATCAATAATAATCTTTAAAGTTATACTTTTATCTCTAATTCTATTAATTTTTATAATATTATTCTTCAAACTCTTATCCATAATCACACATATACTATTTTTTAGTACGACTCTTACCTGAATATTATAGTTTAAATCCTACACTATCAATTTCCTTAGTCTTCTCTCCAACCCATTTAATTTTTTGAATACATAGAATATTTATCTTACTATGAATCACAATATTTAATAATTTCATTAATTTGGATATGAGAGAACCTAAATTTCATGTTCCTATCTTAATTCTAATTTTATGAACTAACTTCTTTGCTAACATCCATCCATGATATGGTATCCCTTGCTTATTTAACACTAACACCTATACCGTTGCTTATTAATTTTTATAATATTATTGAGGGGATTATTATAGGCCTTCTCATGGAGTGCTTTAGGTTTTAGATATATTTACCAAAGTGATACTATCATAAATTTATGAATAAACCTCCACTTACTATAAGGTGAAAGAGCAAAAAATTAAAGTGAATGATCGTGATCGAGGAACCATTGGGGTGTCAAAATGGGTCAATAGGTTGGGTTCAGGTCTACTTGAAATTAACAAGAACTAAATTCGGTAACCTAAACCCAACACATTTAATAAACGGTTCAAAAAATTAAACTCGAGCTGACCTACTAGCAACCTGAACCGACCCACTTTGAACGTTATCGCCTGACGCAGACATGGCTTAGAACCTCTTCAGGGATAGGTATCTTGAGGGGCTGAATCTCACTATTTGAATTAAGGGCAATGATATCAATCATTTAAGGATGAAAAACCTCCCTATATAATTCACCATCACCTAGCACTATCACTACATCATTCACTTTTCTCTTCTTTATATAAGAAGGTCCATCCTCCTGTGGACCTCCGAAAGGATAAGACATCGCCGCCTCGCGAGGGGAGATAATATCTGCCAATGGGAGGGCAGATTCGATCACACATATGATTAACTATTGAGGATAGTGGCTCTCACCAGCACACCCCGATGCGTAATAATATATGTGACCTTATCATCACAACGGGTTTCCCCCACATGATACATCAGCTCGAGTGAGGTTTATTTGAAAGTGGGATTCAGTTTCCCACGGGCGTAAGCCCCTGTGGTTAATTACATCTTAGGTCGAGGCCTAAGAAAACTCTTGATTAAGGATTCTATATTATTCTTTCCAAATTAGGATTGGCACATAGGGAGAAGACTAAGAAATCCTACTCAAATGAAAAGAAAGGTTCAGCTAGGCTTAGTCAACATGCACGGCTCAGATCAGCATCCGGAGGGACTAAGGTAGTGAGAAGAAACTGGAGAAAATAAATAAATCATGCACTCAAAGCATGCAGGAAAGAAGGATGGTGGTGGTGTCATCCGTGTGATGCAGATAAGTAGGGTTTATAGTCTCTGGATGATAGAAGACTTACCCACTGATGAGGCATACTATGAAACAATAGTAGCCTTGAATCCTAAATCTAATAGGTTTAGTGTTCTACGCACAACACCAACACCCGTGTCCTAGCTAATACAATGCAAAATCTAGACTTACCCCGGCCTGGATTGGGGAGCCCGCTAACCACCTAATCGCTTCAAAACCATGAGTCTGGTCATTTTTATGAAAGATGGGTGAGTATGTTATAGTTCTTGGAAATATGGCCGACGTCTAGAGGATTTCCTAATTAGCCCCAGACTTATGTTGGGTGAATGCTCCTAGAACTAATGTAATTAAAATTTTAATTTAATTGATTTCTAATACAATGCATGCTGGTCAAAGTATTCAAATCAGATATGCACAGGATTTTAAAAAGGCTTATGAAAATATTTTTTAGAATTAGACTGGGCTTCCCCAGGTCCGGCACCTCATCCTCATAGGTCAGATTATCTGGACTCTACCCGCAGGCGGGGAAGTGTCTTATAGAAGGAGAGAGAGAAATGCAATAATATACATGTGACCCCGAACGATTCTGGCAGTTCCCTAGATTGTTAGGTTGCTAAATTATTTAAACCTTAGAATTTTGAATGTTTGTTATGAGTAAAAAATATTTTAATCCTTAGAGAGCCTAACGAAATCTAGGCTAAAATAAGAGCGGCATGCAGATCGCCAATAAACTAAGAAAAGCATACAATCTATGCACAATCAACATCATATCAAATAATAATAAATAACTAAATTAATAAATTAAATGTCTATAGGCCAACTGCCCTTAATTACAACCCAGGGTCTGCAGAAAATAAAGTGGCCGGGCACTACTGCCAACAACCCGGATTTCAAATCCTAGAACAGACGCAAGTTATTTTGAGTGGGATACTTTGGATCTTCATCTTCTTGATCTGCTCTTCTTTGGACTCCTTGGATCTTAGCTTCTTTGGACTCCTTGGATCTCCTTTTCCTTGGATTCCTCGGGTTGTAGAATGATCCAAATTTAGGCTTCCAAATAGAAAATGACTATCCACATATTGGGTGTCCTTTCCTCTTTGGATTCTTATATCCCCACTCAAAATGAACTTTCACAACTCAATACCAAATTATAAATGATTACATTAAATGAAAGCAGAAAATTCTAGACTCTCCTGTAAGTTTTTCCTAATGAAAAAAGAAATCATCCCAAGCAATTTAATATAATCCCAAGCAGTTTATATGGAAATAAAAGTACTCAATTACAGCCACACTTGGCCATGCTCTTAATTATCTGAGGGATAAATAATTCTGAAGCACCTGTAGCAATTTATGGCAATAATTTTAATTAGCCCTCATTTATTTAGGGGGGCTGAGCAATTTCTGGAGCGCCTGCATAAAATATCATTAGCATTTAAATGATAATTATTGCCCCCCTTTTATTAGCGTTGCATGAGCATGGTCACCTGCAGAAAACATCATTAGTATCAAGATCGATCCTAACTTATGGGTAGTCTATCGTGCAATCACATCAATTTCTAGAGTGTAGTAAAAGTAAACAAACGCACCAGCATCATCTCAATCACAACATGTAGTAAAATCTCAAAAATCTCGGCACACAGCAGAAAAGTAAACACCGGCCTAGCCTAGGTCTAGAAGTGGTGCCCTAGTAAATAATTTTATAGTGTGTGTAGAGGTCTGTGTGGCTGAGATGCATCCTAAGTTGGGTAGATAGTTACAATTGCCTACTGTCCAGGTTTGTTGTAGGTCTGAAAAGGGAGATTTATTTAGAGTCCAAATACTAGTGAATTAAGATCCACTTTAAGTAATCTGATGTGTAGGTTAGCTTTAATGCTTTTGGTAATGATATTCAAAGTTTAAATTGTATTAGTGATTTTTAGGGGGTTCGGGGTCCACCTATACACTAAGCTAAGGAGGGTCCCAAAATTGACTTTTTGATGAAATGGGATTTATGAATAGCTAATATTTTTATAAAATACTAGACCTTAACTCGATCAGTTAGCCTATAAGCATGCCCAATTTGGACTCTTCTGTCCAAAGTTATGAATTTCTGAAGTTTTGGTCTAGTTTTGAACTAAGTTTCACCGGATTGTTGACTTTTTTATTTAGGTTGATTTCTGAAATGTTAACATTTTTAATAAATACTAGACCCTAGTGTGAGTTGAATTCCTTTGAGTTTACCCAATTTGGAGTTTTCTATAATAAGTTATGAATTTAAAGTTTGGGCTTTTTAGTGAATTATCAAAATTATTTAATTAAAGGGTTATTTTAGGGATTTTGATCCAAATCAGTTCCAAACTGCTTGGAATCACCCCCAAATGTTAGGAATGCCCCAAAGAAGTGTTCCCAAGTGTTTGGGAAAATTTTGAAATTTTTAATTATTTTTAATTATTTAATTTAATTAAAAGGTGATTTTTTAATCAAAATTAAATCAAAGGTCAAATTGAGGCCCAATCAAGGGGCTTTTAATTTTTATGGATTAGGGACTGAATTTTGAAGAGTTTGATTTATTATGGATATTTTTCTGATTTAAAATGAATTTATTAGAATTTTCTGAAGTTATCAGGCCCTAATTAAAGGGTAAATTATGGTTGATCAATTAAGGGGTTTAATGAGTCCTAAAAATTTCTAGAAAATTATGAGGGGTTTAGGATGTCACTAAATTTAAGTGTTTCAAATTTCAAGTCATTCAGGTTTCTACCTTAATTCCTAGAATTTTTCTAAGTTCGCTAGACGGATCCTTAATTGTTGTCCTTAAGGTGTCACTACGTTATACATGAATAAAGTGAAGTAACTAACCCTTAGGCACATCATAGAGGGTAAATGCAGCAAACATAAACACATCAAACCATGTCCTTAGATCTAAGAGAGCCTAGGCTAAGTTCTTGTGCATCCTACACATACAAGGACTACGAAATACTAAGTAAAGAAGCCTAACGAAGTGATTAGTGAATGATTGTGACCCAATCATTCACTAATCCTTCTCCCACATGAATGCTTTTTATACATAGAGTCAAGGTTTAAAATTTCAAAGGGTAGACCTCCCAAAATTAGGAGATTTAAATATTACCTAATTTTAAAATAGTTTTAAAATACATGAATATTATAAATATATAATAATATAAATTTGAAAAAATAAGATAATTGAAAGTAATTCAGTTCATAAGCATGGGAGGTCTACCAGCCACCAAGGGGTTTTAAAATAATTTTTATTTTAAAATAGTCAATTATATTAATTAAATAATATTTAAATAGCTAAATAAAAAAAATAATATAGAAAACATCCAGAAAGAATAGAATTATATACAGAGAATATTTTTAAATTAAAATTCATATTTTTCTAAAAAATTCAAGGTATTGTGCGTCAAAATCCGATTTAAAATGAGAGAGTTATGAATTTTTGAAGTTAAATAGGTTTAAAAGTAATTTTTAAATGATTTAAAGTAATTAATATTTGAAAATAATTAATAAACTTAAAATAAATCAAATATTAACATTTTTGAATTTCAAAATAAATAATAAGTAATAATAATTAAAATAAAATTAAAATATTAATAATAATATAATAATAGTTAAGGTAATTTTAAAATATTAATAATATAATAATGATATTAAAATCATAATATTACTACTAATGATAATATTATCAAAATAATATCAATAATAGTGAATATTAATATTATAATAATATAAATATTAGCATAATAATATTATTATTAAAATAATAACAATATTATTAAGAATAATATTGATATTATAATAATATTAGTAATAATAATAATAATAATAATAATAATAATAATAATATAATACAAATATTAGCATAATAATATTATTATTAAAAGCAAAGTAGTAACAGGCCACCAAAAGGTAGTAAATAAAAGGTGACAAAGTAGGGGAGATATTCTCCTTGCCTTACCCTATAGTGAGGGTAGAGCTAAGGAGAGAACACAGAGTAAGGTATATAGTAAACAAAACCAACTATCTACTTGACCGTATCGAAACAGCAAGATAGAAGGTGACAAGATGGTCATCTCCTGGCCTTACTCTGTAGCAAGGGTAGAGTCATGGAGAGAGCAAAGAACAAAGTGGTAGAGTAAACCAACTACCTGCTTGACCGTGTCGAAACAGCAGGGTAGAAGGTGAAAGAGTGGTGAGGTATGCCTTCCAGGGACACTGTCGGGCTCACTTGACTGAGTAAAGTCTGATGTCTGCTTGATCAGAGAAAAATAATCAGGGAAAGAGTAGTGGTGAGAGAGGCCTCTCGGGGACTCTATCGAGCTCTCTCAACCAGGTAAGTAAAACCAACCTCCTAACTGATCAGCTCAAAACAGCAGGATAGAAGGTAGAAGAATCCCGTCTCCTCCTGCTCCTTTTGGAACAGTGGATAGGGGTGATCCAATACTTCTGTCTGACCTCAATAAAATTAAATAAGCCACGAAATTGGAGTATGCGTAGTCTTTTACAGAACATCCAGAGTAAAGGGGCGGTGAGGACTGCCTCACAGGGACTCTATCGGGCTCACTCAACCAGTAAGTAAAACCAACTACCTGACTGTTCATTTTAAACAGCAGGATAGAAGGTGAAAGGATCCCGTCTCCTCCTGCTCCTTTCGGAACAGCAGATAGGGGTGACTCAATACTTCTGCCTGACCTCAACAAAAGTAAATAAGCTATAAAATTGGAAGTCTGCTTAGTCTTTTATAGAACATCCGGAGTAAAGGGGTGGTGAGGAATGCCTCACAGGGACTTTGTCGGGCTATCTCAACCGGTAAGTAAAACCAACTACCTGACTGATCATTTCAAATAACAGGATAGAAGGTGAAAGGATCACATCTCCTCCTGCTCCTTTCGGAACAGCGGATAGGGGTGACTCACTACTTCTGCTTGACCTCAAAAAAAGTAGATAAGCCACGAAATTGGAAGTCTGCTTAGTCTTTTACAGAACATCCGGAGTAAAGGGGTGGTGAGGAATACCTCCAAGGGACTCTGTCGGGCTCACTCAACCAGGTAAAGTCTGATGTCCGCTTGATTAGAGCAAGACTATCAGGGTGAAGGTCTGATGTCTGCTAGGGTAGCAAAATAATCAGGGTAAAGGTCTGATGTCTGCCAGTGCGGCGAGACAACCAGAGTAAAGGTCTGATGTTTGCCAGTGAGGGGAGACAATGAGAATAAAGGTCTGATGTCTGCCCGAGCGGCAAGACAACCAGGGTAAAAGGGGTGGTGAGATATACCTCATAGGGGCTCTGTTAGGTACTCTCAACCAAGTAAAGTCTGATGTCAGCTGGGGATAGCAAAACTATCAGGGTAAAGTCTGATGTCTGCTAGAGCAGCAGGACAATCAGGGAAAAGTCGTCTCAACCATACCCTGACACACGTATGTATAGGGATGTGAGGAAAAGTAGAAAGCTAGATTGGAAAATTCCAAAGAGCGAAGAGTCATCTAAGGAGTCTCAAACTAGCTTTGGTTACCACGTGGTAGAGGACAAATCATCATGGCCACGAGTACCCACATGCCAATGAAACTTCTTAGACAATATCAGGATCATGCAAAGCTGGAAGCATTAGACTGATGCCTCGAGAGACAACAGGAAAAGATACACCCTCAGTAAAGTGTGAGAGGGGTAATCTCACTCCTAGTGAGTAACAACTGAAGTAGCAAGGAGGACACACTTGCTATAGAGAAAATGACTACATCAAGAAGAAATAATCGAAGAGGACTACAGTGGCACACCCATATAAACTGGTGGGACCATGTAGGAAGTGACAACAATACCAATATATCCGTAAAACTACTCTAGCAACTAAGAGTATAGTACGGATGAGAGAGTGGGTCTGTAAGGAAGGAAGGAGCTGATCTCTTGCTAGAAGGTTAGAGCCTTCAGGGCAGTGATGCTAACACCTGAGACCAGGTGTACTACAACACTACTGGAACGATAATTCAAGACAGCGAGGGGACACACTCACCACCGAGGGTAATGAGCTATGAATAAGATCAATAAATATCAATCATCACAGTGGTAACACCCACCTGGACTAGTGGGACCCTGCGAGAGGTGGGAGCAACACTACTACATCCGTAGAACTACTCCGGTAGTCGAGAGCAGGGTAAGAATGAAGAAGTAGATTACTAAAGGAAACTAGAGAGCCGATCTTCTGGTTAGAGGATCCAAGCTCTTAGAGGTGTGATGTTAACACTTAGAACAAGGCATGTTATATCACTAACAAATACTATTATAATTGTAAAGGATTGCAACAACATGAGCGTAGGTTCATCCTTGAAGCGATCACTTAGATGCTTTGAAGGAGAGGAAAAGGAGAAGCTTGGGGAATTTGAGCTCTTAAAGAGTATTGCCTGGTTTCACCTGTGACAAGGGCAACCGATTCTGCTCTATTAAGAGCTTCCCTCTTTTAATTTATCAATCCATATTTTTTATTTGGCATATTTTTTATTTGTTTAGAATCATAGATTAAGTGTATCCCGTACCGGCGAAGGTAACACGCGGTAGAGGGAATATTTACCATATCCATGAGTTACTCCTAGTATGAGGTATCCTCTAATGATTAGAACACAAAAAGAGGGAGGTAGGATTGGCTTTGATAACCCAGGCCGTATTCGCCACATGAATAAAATAAGAGGCACAATCAGAATAAAAATTGATGTAGGAATGAAACTCGAATTAGGATGGTGGATCAACATCATCATTCCTACCAAATACAGGTTGGTATGGACCCAGCAACACATCCCCTAAGGGATCTAAGTCAATGACTTTGATATCCCAGGCCACACTCAAACTAGTGAGTGAAATTAAGGAAACAAAGAGGCGAAAAACTCCCGAATAACTAGAACTCAAAAGAGAAAAGCGCAATAAATGTGAGACTCATATTAGTCCTTAAGAATGGGCTATAATCAGATGTTGAGGTCAAAATATTTTCACGCACAAATTTTTAAAAGAATACGGTGAGCATTCAAACAAACTCAATAGTGGGACCACTAAGAGATGTTTAAGCACTTACCAATTAATTTTAGAGAAGTCTGATTCACATATCCCTTAAAGAGTGAAAATTTTATCAGAGAGTAAAAGGACTATTTTTAGAAATGAAAATTTAACCTCTTAATTATCTTGAACCTTAGAAAAGGTTCAGAAAGTTCAGCAATATAGGTTGACTCCACCTAAACCAAAAAAAGTTAGGGATTTAAATTTTGCTAACCCAGCTTAAGCTCCCTACAAGCTAAACTGGACTCTCTCCCTTATATATTTTGAATGAATATATAATTCAAAAAGGGTTTAAATTAGAGAGAGAAACTGAATCTTCTCAATCTTTTTGCATGGAAATATATTTATATCTAATAGAGCATCATTGCACGATGATGAATCCAAAATCATGATTTTCAAAGTCAAGTATCACAAATATCAAAGGGTATGGATTTTCTGAGACATAGAGATTTACAAGAAAGGGAGGCCATTTACTTATTCATTTTGGGCCCATTTTGAGCCCCTTAACTTGGATTGGCGCACTGCGTATCTTTTAATTACTTGATGCACTTTGTGCATCTTTGACTTTGTGGTGTATTTTGTGCATCTTTTCACTTTTGATACACTTTGTGTATCTTTAATTTTTGGTGCACTACGCATCTTTTCACTTTTGATACACTTTATGTATCTTTGATTTTTGTAATTGGCTCTCTTTCTAAATCCCTAAAGGAAAACTTTCTCAGTTGTAAGATTATCTTCCAAACATAAGAGAAGAAAACTCACTCTCTTGTGCAAGAAAGAAAAATCTACAAAGCAAATCCAATCTTATGATAAGAATGAACAACTTGAATAAGGAAATTATGAGGTAGGTTCATTAGCCTGCGAAAGATGCCTATGAGATAGAAAACTGTAAGATGACAGGGAAAATAATCATCTCTAAATCTAATTTCAATTTGATATATATTTTAGTTCAAAATATGAAATCATCCCAAGCAAGGGATGAGAGAGAAGGCACACATTTTTTTGAATCGTCATAATTTTTCTTTAAGCGTTTAGAGGAGTCAACCACCAATTACTTTACTTTTTTAAGAAGACAGGGGTAAATTTTTCATTAGGAAAAATAAATCACGTACTTTCTAAGAAAAATTCTCTCAAAAGTTTACTTTGTGTTTCAAACTCTCATACTTTTCTCAGATTAATTTTTCTTTTAGAAATTTTACACAAGTTAAATTTAAAGACCCCATCATTGAAGATAGAACTTGGATCTTTATTTGGACTGATATGGGTCAAGATCTGGTCTAGAAGAGTACAGCCAAGGGAGATGACAGAGACTAGAGTTTATGTCAGTGCATAAATCATATCATCTTACCTCACCACCCCTAAGGATAGCCTCATACTCTTCATAACAAACATCGTGTGATAGAGGATAAATCGTCGTGGCCACACAGACTGCAGAAAAGTGAAGAAGCCCCTCCAAAGGGGGTGCACATATGGAGGAATATTTACAGGCGGTAGGGAGACCCCCCCTTCCTGAAGAGCGAACTCAGGCATAGTACTTTTTTAAGTACTGCCCGTTGATGACAGGCATAGGGTGAACACCGTTTGCATCAACGAGTAGGTAGGCACCACCTTCATAGACTTGCTCTACAACGAAGGGGCCTTCCCAGACAGGCTCGAACTTACCACTTTGGCGACAGTGTGAAATGATAGGCTTACCCAAAATAAGGACCAACTCGCCAACCCAGAAAGTACAGGGTCAGACAAGGTGATTATGTGATCGAGCCATATAGGCCTGGTATATTTTTGAGGTTCTGATAAGCTTGCAAGCAAAGCTCTTCTAAATCATCAAGCTCTTCCATCCGTAGTCGGGCGTTATCTTCGTGGGAAATATTGTGGCTGACTGCCATACATAACGAGGGGAGCTCGACCTCAAGTGGGAGGACAACCTCAACCCCGAAGGCCAAAGCATATGAGGTAGACTGAGTAGGAGAATGGTATATAGTCCTATAAGCCCATAGTGCCTCGGGAAGTCTATCGTGCCACTCTCATTTATTTGCAACCAAGATTTTTCTTATTAATTGCACGAGAGTTTTATTGAATACCTCTGCCAAGCCATTGATCTTGGGATAGTAAATAGAAGAGTAGCACCAATTAATATTATGGCGGCGGGCAAAATCTAGCAATCTTCGTGCTCCTAAACGACGGGCCGTTATTTAAAATGATACGGTGCTGGACACCAAAGTGATAGATAATATGATCACAAAAAAAATGCATCATATCTTCTAATTTGACTTCCTTAAGTGACACAGCCTCTGACCACTTAGAGAAGTAATCAGTGGCAGCTAAAATAAACCTATGACCCTTAGAAGAAGGAGGGTCGATAGGACCCACAATATCCGTTCCCCAGCCCTCAAATGGCAAAGATGATACAGTAGGGTGCAGCAGATTAGGGGGTTGGTGAATCACCTTGCCATGAATTTGGCACTAGTGGCACTTTCTAGCTTGCTCCATGCAATCACGGATCATAGTCGGCCAATAGTAACCAAGGCGTTTAATTTTGCCTTTCATTTTCGGTCCGGACTGATGAGCACCACAAAGGCCTTCCTGAATCTCACCCATGACCTTGCGAGCCTCCTCGTTGTTGAGGTAATGCAATCACATCTGGTCAAAAGAGCGTTGATACAAGGTGTCGTTCACATAAATGAATGATAGAGCTCTCTTTCTGATCTGAGCAGCAAGGGATCTATCATCCGGAAGCCTGACATGCTTCAAATACTCTATAAAGGGCACTCTCCAATCTAACTCTTCCTCAACCGAGAATACTGTGAGGGTCTGATAGGGAGAAGACAGGTCTGCGGGGCATAGGGCTTGACGGTACTGAACAACTATAGACAGTGGATTGCCAGTTGGGTCAGCCAGTTCCTTTGCCAACTTAGCTAATGCATCTGCCTTGCCATCGGCAGATCTAGGAATTTTAACTAAGGTCACTTCAGGAATCAAGCACAAGAGCTCTATTGCCTTATTGTGATATGGCAAGAGCTCAGGTTTAAGTACTTTGTAGACTCCCGCTACTTGATTTATAATCAGTTGTGAGTCTCAGAAGATTTTCACCTGCATGACATTCATCTGAATGGCCAACTCTAATCCTAAAATCAGAGCTTCGTACTCGGCTTCATTATTGGTACAAGGTTCTGAAAGACTGTAGGAGTAACGAAGGGTGTGGCCTTCAGGTGATACAAAAATGAGGCCCAGACCTACCCTAGCTATGGGAGTTTCATTCGAGCTCAAGGCCTTAACGGATGACGCACCGTCAAAGTAGAACTCCCAAGTAGGGGACTCATGTTCATCCACACTCATGATTAGCTCGTCAGGTAGCTCATCATTGAGTGGGGAGTCTGCAGGGATCGGGTGAGCAGCAAGAAAATCAGCTAGAGCCTGTCCTTTGACGACCTGCTGAGGAACAAAAGTGATGTCAAACTGCAGTAGGATTATAGACCATCATGCTAGATGACCTGAGAGGGTCGGACGGGTCATCAGATACTGCAAGGGGTTGACTCGAGAGATCAGGTTGACTTTATGTGAAAGCATATAATGCCTAAACTTCTGTACTGCAAAGATCAAAGCTAAACATTATTTTTCCATCGCTGGGTACTTTAGCTCTGCGGGTATCAACCGTCTGCTGAGGTAGTACAAGGCATTCTCCTTGCCTTCCTCATTCTCTTGAGCCAACAGTGCACCCAAAGACTCATGCAAGGCCGTAATGTAGAGAATTAACAGCCTCCCTGGGATGGGTGCAGCTAAAACTGTGGGGTTCATCAGGTAGCGCTTTATACTCTCAAAGGCCACCTAACAACGCTCGTCCCAGTGAAAGCGGGCATCCTTCTTTGCTAGGGCAGTAAATGGGTGATACCTACCAGATAAATTGGAGATAAATCTCTGCATGAAGGCAAGCTTTCCTTGAAATGACCTTAGCTGGGTAAGGCTCTTAGGGGGTTTTAGGTCTACTATGGCTTTGATCATGGAAGGATCAATCTCAATGCCACGGTAGTAAACTATAAACCCTAGGAACTTTCCTGCACTAACTCCAAATGCTCATTGTAGAGGATTCATTTTTAAATCATACTTGCGCAGGAGTTCAAAAATGATTTGTAGATCTCGAAGGTGATCTCTACGGACCTTGCTTTTAACCACTAGATCATCCACATAGCATTCAACTTGCTCGTGTATCATCTTGTTGAAGATAACAGTCATAGCACGTTGATAGGTGGCCCCGACATTCTTGAGATCGAAGGGCATCACCTTGTGGCAATATACACCTATAAGTGTATGAAATGTAGTAAACTTCTCTTTCTCGGGGTCTATCTTTATTTGGTTGAAACTAGATGAACCATCCATGAAGGAGAAAATACTATGGGATGATGCTATATCCACCATAAGCTCGGGGATGGGAGGAGGAAAATCATCCTTAAGACATGCCTTATTTAAATCACGAAAATCAATAAAGATACGAATCTGTCCGCTCTTCTTCCAGACTGGAACAATATTGGCAAGCCAAGTAGGGTACTTCTCTTCAAGAATGAAACTGACCTCTATAAGCTTCTTAGTCTCAGCGATCACCTGTTGTTCTATCTCTAGCCTCATCCTACGAGGTGCTTGCTTAACAGGGACTGCATCAGGCTTAATGGCTAGTTTATGGACGGCTACATCTGGGTTTAGACCAGGCATCTCGGTGTAGTTCCAGGCAAAGTAATATCTAAACTTTGAGAGTAGCTTGATGTATTCTTGAGCCTCTGAGTCAGATAACGTGACACTATAAAAAATAGGTCTAGGATCTAATTCAGTGCCTAAGTTTACCTCACACAGTTCATCCATGGCGGAAGTGATGCCATCTTTAAACTCTTGAGGAGCATCAAGTACTCTATCCTCGTCATCATCCGGGTCTTCTTTATCGGTAATAGAAACAACCGGATATGAGTGGGAGATGGCTTGAATGTTAGCGTAGTTAGGTGAGCTCTGCTCAATGTAACCTAAACCTTACTTGGTTTGGGGCATATCGGTTCACCAAACACGAGCCTATCGTAGAGCTTGTTCATCTGACCAAGTCGAGATAACTGCGCACCGCTCTACACAGCCTTCCATAAAAGGGGAAAAATAATGAGGGGCAGTTGTGACCTTGTTATCCATAGCGGTCTCCGCTGAACCCTGACTCTCAGGATCCAGTGGGGCACCTACACCATGGGATAATGAGGCACACTCACTAGCTTGCGGTGGCACAAAGGTTTGGTATAGAGGAGGCGGAGGATTACCTCTAATCTGTAGTCCACCACCATCACTAGTGGAGGGGGTAACCAAAGACTTCTGGTGAGACTCCTCAACTCTTATTCTGCGTACCTGGCGGGAAAGGGGTTGTTGACTAGTAGTCTGACGTCGAAGGTCTACCTCCTCATCTGAGCCACTACCAATAATCAAACCTCCCTCGGGTATCAAGTACCTACAAAAGGTAGGTAAGGAACTATAATCAGTGAAATTCGGGGCTAGCGAGGGAGCTGGGCGATGAGGGACAACAATCATCTCATCGTTAGAGGAGTCAGACTCGATGGTCAAAGGAGAAGCGCAAAGATATGAGGGAGGAGGGATTTGAGTGTCGTAGTTTTGCGGTGAACGAGTCAACCCTTTGCCTCTACCTCTACCTCGCTCTCCCCTACCTCTACTAAGGGGAACATCGTGCCCAACTGCAAATTGGTAAGGAGATCTAACAGGATCTGCAGTAGAGGTATCTGCCTCAATGCTAACCTGTGATGGACCTCACATAGGTAGTTGTACAGGACCCTGTACAGTACTGGCAGGTATCACTGGTGACTGGGTAGGAGGAGGTTTACTCTTCTTACGAGGTATGTAGTGCTCAGCATCATCGTAAATAGAGACCTCGTTCATGGAAAAGGGTTAGGTATCCCCAGGAATGGAATACTCGACTTCATTCCTCATATACTTCATACATTAGTGCAGGGTAGAGAGCACCATTCCATATTCATAAATCCAAGGCCTTCCTAAGAGAGCCCTGTACAAAGTATCAACCTCGATCACATAAAACTTTGTCTCAGTGAAGAAATTTTTAAACATCAGATGCAAGGTGATAGACCCTAGGGCACACTGTCCTTGGTCATTGAAGCCTTTAAACATAATCTTATTAGAGGTTAACTTAAGATGACCAAGGGAGAGGCTCTTTAAAGTTTCATAGCTCAGGATGTTAACTGAAGCCCCTTGGTTAATGAGGACCCTATTCAACTCATAACCATTGACTTCAGTGGTGACATATAAGGGACGATTGTGATCAGAGGTACCCAAGAGGAGATCACGATATGAAAATGTAATGCATGGTATCTCTCTTAAATAGCATGCATCCCCAACAGATTTGGCAGCAAAGAAGGCTTGATAAGACTCTGGTTCGAGTAGTATTTTTACCAGGGTCTCTCTCAAGTCAGGAGACATTATCAAAGCATCATAGACACTGAGAAGGGCAGGAATTTTCCTTAAATGGGCCAACACATTGTAATCAACCTCCAGCTGAGGGCCTTTCCCTTTCTTCTTAGACTGCCCTTGGGAGGAAGGGATAGGATCGTCCTGCTGGGTAACAATATTCTTATCTTTTTCTTTTGTATTCTTAGCCATTCTAGGTGGAAGAACCTTCCCTGAACGCAAGTGAACTTCCTGTATTGAGTCATCTTTAACAGGAGATTCACTTGGTTCAGCGGTAATGGCTTATGTTGGCTCCAAGGAAAGTGACTGGGGTGGGTTCTCGGGTTCATCTTTTGAATCCATGTAACAATCACCCTCCGAAATCATAAAGACCGGTTCTTCATCACACTCAGACTCCTCATCACATTCAGTATTATTACAAAAAATATGTAAAACATTAAAAGAGCGAGTGCTAAAAGAAGTAAAAGCAAGAACAGAACACCAGAAGTAGCCAGAATCACCTTCTTCTATTATTTCATCATCAGTCGGAGGGAGAATGAAATCCTTCAGCATAAGTGCTGGAAGGCGTCCCGTCTTCCCCTCAGAAGTTACAACAATCTTTTCCTTTTCATACATTTTGTTGTTACATAAAACAGGAAAAGAAATGTGCTCAATAGGCACTACAGTAGAAATAGAAAAAGAAAAAGGTACTGGCGAAGAAACTGGGCTGGCAACTATCGACTTGGCCTGGGTAGGCCTCCTCTCAACTACCTCTGAACTCTGAACTGTCTACCTGATCATTTGCTTTGTCTTCTGAGAGAGCGTTAGCTGCCACCCTCCCTCAGAACCTCTGGGTTATCTGCTATGACTGCTCTGGCTATCACTCTGACTGTCACTGCAACTACTGTAGCCCGAGATCATCTGAACTATCTGAGATGTCTTGCCCTTGGGCTGAACTAAGTCACTGTCCTGTAGGTGGATCTGTCCACTAGCCATGAGCTTCCCAACTCTATCCTTGAACACATAGCAGTCTTCTATAACATGCCCGATATGTCTGTGAAATGGATAGTATAGTGGGTGGTCTATCTGTCCCTCCTCCTCCACTCTACTATTGTTAGGAAATGTTAAGATATTCTTCTTAATAAGGAATTTGAAAATTTTCTTTACACTTTCTCTTTTGAAGGGATATTCCTTACTAAGCTTCTCCCGTAGGTACTGCTGACTCTCTGGGGTCCTACGGGAGGGTCTAGGCTGCACTGCTGACTGACCCGATGTGTGAGACTGCTGAGGTGGTGCTGAGCTGACTAAGGGCTTCTTGCCCTTATCTGATGGTCCATAGGTACTGTGTACCTCCCCTCTCCTAGATGGAGGTGCCCCTGAAGACTCTTACCGCTAAGGTCTACGTAAAAGTTAACTCTCAACCTTAGGAGGGACTGCATCGGGTATGCTGTCCTGCAAACTGATCACCTTCGTCAATAACTTCTGAAAGGTTCTGATGTTGAAACCCTTCAGATAAGGTGTTATCGGACCATCTATGTTCTTCAACAGAATCTCTACGGCATGCTGCTCCTGTAACTGGGGCTCACACTATAGGCTTAGGTTTCTCCATCTGACTATATAATCTGGGAGAGGCTCTCGAGGGCACTGTCTAGTCACAACTAACTCTCCAACTGTAACCTGGTGCTCTGCACTGACAAACCTCTGAACAAACAATTGCTCCAACTTTGTAAAGGTGCGTACTGAATCATTGGGGAGGTCGGCGTACCAGGCAAAGGCCACTCCAGCTAAACTACTGACAAAGAGTCTCAACATCAGTGCATCGTTCCCTCCTATATTGCAGCAGATGGCTCGGTACTAGGCTACGTGCTGCCTTGGGTTCCCAAACCCATCAAAGAATTTGAACCTAGGAGGGACAAAACAAGGGGTAGGGCTCGTGCTCGCACTCTACTGGGTAAGGATGCCCCCTGCTAACTACCTCTCCAGACTTTCTGGAGGAAATGGCCTGCTCGACCTTCTGTGCTATCAAATCTTGAATTTGTCTGGGTGACAACTAAACTGACTGACTCTGGATTGGGGTAGTAAAAGTGATTGTTGTAGGTGCCACTAGAACTGCTCTCTGGGCCCTGTCTACTCCTACAGGGCCTGGTGCTACTACAGGTGGTGCTACTGACTCATCCTTAGATGTAATAGGAGTACCTACGCCCATCATCTGAGGCACCGCCCCCAAAGCTGTCAACTGAGCTGTCATCGCTGCCATGGCCCTAGCCATCTCTGCCATCTTAGTTTGTAACTGTAGCACTGTGGCATCTATCTCAACTGATCGGGGAGATCCTCCTATCTCAACTTCTCCCTGCTCATCATCATCATCTGCCTCTATTTGCTCATCTGAGTGGCCACGTCTAGTAACCACGCATACTCTGTGAACCGGTATATCTCCATCTGACTCTTCTTCGAGTAAGTCATTCTCAAGTGCATCATCCTCATAGAGGGTCTGATGGAAATCCTCCACATATGGACTCAAAGGGGAGGAGGTCCCGTAGGGGCTAAGGGCTGGCTCTGCCCGAACTGGTAAACTACAAGGAGAAACTGCAACATCATCATCTGTCGCTGCATCACAAAAAATTAAAACTGCCTCTGATCTGGAAGGAACAACTGCCTCTAACTGCTCAGCTGCCTGACTGGCTGTACTGCCTCGATAGGGGACTCTGCCTGTCATCGTCTTCACACCCATCTACTGCGACGGGACCCAGTAGGAGCAACTGGCTGCTGCGGGGCTACTATAACTAAAGCGAGCTGGGGTCTGGGAGGTTCCAACTGCTGCCTCTATCCATGACGACGTGGGCGTCGTCCAATAACTGGAGTAACTATCTGTGGTCTCGCCAATGGAACTGAACTAACAGGCTCCCTGGGTGGCTGTCCTCTCTGCCACCTTTACCTCTGCCTAGCAGTCTGCCTCTGCAACTGAATGGACGCCTGAGAAATCTGGTGGAGTAACCTCTCCCGACTGATAGGGCCTCAACCCCGCACTAAGCGGATAATGCTCTGAATCCTCTGAGAGAGAGTTCGAGCAGCATCATCCCTAGGGACCCTAGCGCGTAGTAAAGTAGTAGTGACAGGAGGGGCTGCCGCAATGCGAGCGACGTCCTCCTCATCACCAATATGTGTCAGTGGAGAGAAGCATCCTCCCTGAACTGCTGCTATCTCAGGGGTAACTGTAACGTCTGGGGTAGGGAAAACTGTAACTGGTCGTGGTGCCCGCTGCCTGGGGACCACTCTCCTCTGAACTGGCTCCTGGTGAGCCAACGAATCTGTCATCCACTGTCTGTCTGTCTCGGATGCAGCCAACTGAAGTCTATGGTTTCTGTTCCTCTAGGCCCTTCTCCCAAGGTCGGAGGCGGAAGACGAAGCAACATCTGAACCCACTGCCTGAGTGACAGGGGAAACAGGGACTACAGGAAGTGTCGGGGTCTGCTCGAGGGTCTCCGGGTGAGACAACCGAGTGAAAGATGAAACCTGATGAGAGGAAGGTGAAGGAGCCTCGGTCTGGGAACCCCTCTTCCTAGAGGAAGAAGGAGGGGGAACCTGAACACGAGCCGCCTCTATCGAAACAACAATAGGGGTAGCTACTACCTGCCAGCGCTGAGGGGCCGGGGCAGTCTAAACAATAGGTATGGTAGGCACTGGTCGCCTAACCGATGGATGAGCGGGCTGAATAGGAAGTGGTCTAGGCACTAGCTGCCTAACCACAGGGTGTGTCGGCTGCACACGAACAGGAGTAGGATGAGCAGGTGACTGGGCTGTCCACCGAGCAACTCGACATCCGAAAGGTCACATGGCTGCGCGAGCTCTCCTCTGAGGAGGAGAGTAGGCAGTAGCCTCAACAGGGGTCGGCCCGCCAAGAGTGACGAAGGCCGAGTTAGTGAAGGAACCAAAAGCGATTCCTCCAGCGGGAGGACTGGCTAGCAGGAACTCAGGAAGTGTCACCCATGCGTTAGAACCAAAGCTGAAAGTAACGAAAGGCACGGAAGAAGCCATGGCACTGTCTGCTAAGAAGAACAAAAGAGATTTGAAAAGATTAGTAGAAAATAATGATATGAAAGGAGTAGGAATGGATAAGGGACGGAATGGCCTAGAAGTTCAGAAGGAGAGAAGCTTAGCCAGGGGGAAACCCTAACTAAGAAGAACAAAATGAAAGAGACCTAGCTAGGGGGGGAACCCTAACTAAGAAAAAGGAACGATCCTAACTAAGGAAGGACCCTAACTAACAGTGGGACGGACCTAATCTAAGGAGTACCAATCCCATAGTACACACAAGAAAGGATAATATATAATCCAAAGATGGAGAGAGAAACCTATCCCACCATCGTCGCCAGAAACATGTGGACCTCTGAAAGGACAAGACATCACTGCCCCATGAGGGGAGATAATATCTGCCAATGGGAGGGCAGATTCGATCACACATATGGTTAACCATTGAGGATAGTGGCTCTCACCAGCACACCCCGATGGGTAATAATATATGTGACCTTATCATCACAACAGGTTTCCCCCACCTAATACATCAGCTCGAGTGTGGTTTATTTGAAAGTGGGATTCAGTTTTCCACAGGCACAAGCCCCCGTGGTTAATTACATCTCAGGCCGAGGCCTAAGAAAACTCTCGATTAAGGATTCTATATTATTCTTCCCAAATTGAGTTTGGCACATAGGGAGAAGACTAGGAAATCCTACTCAAAGTGAAAGAAAGGTTCAACTAGGCTTAGTCAACATGCACGGCTCAGATCAGCATCCGGAGGGACTAAGGTAGTGAGAAGAAACTGGAGAAAATAAATAAATTATGCACTCAAAGCATGCAGGAAAGAAGGATGGAGGTGGCGTCATCTGTGTGACACATATAAGTAGGATTTATAGTCTTTGAATGATAGAAGACTTACCCACTGATGAGGTATACTATGAAACAATAGTAGCCTTAAATCCTAAATCTAATGGGTTTAGTGTTCTACGCACAACACCAACACCCGTGTCCTAGCTAATGCAATGCAAAATCTGGAATTACCCCGGCCTGGATTGGGGAGCCAGATAACCACCTAATAGCTTCAAAACCAGTAGTCTAGTCATTTTTATGAAAGATGGGTGGGTAGGTTATAGTTCTTGGAAATAGGGCCGACGTCTAGAGGATTCACTAATATGCCCCAGACTTATGTTGGGTGAATGCTCCTAGAACTAATGTAATTAAAATTTTGATTTAATTGATTTCTAATGTAATGCATGCTGGTCAAAGTATCCAAATCAGATATGCATAGGATTTTAAAAAATCTTATGAAAATAATTTTTAGAATTAGACTGGACTTCCCTAGGTCCAGCACCTCATCCTCATAGGTCAGATTATCCGGACTCTACCCGTGGGCGGGGAAGTGTCTTATAGAAGGAGGGAGAGAAATGCAATAATATGCATGCAACCCCGGATGGTTCCGACAGTTCCCTAGATCATTAGGTTTCTAAATTATTTAAACCTTAGAATTTTGAATGTTAGTTATGGTAGAAAATATTTTAGTCCTTAGAGAGTCTAACAAAATCCAGGCTAAAATAAGAGCGGCATGCAGATCGCCAATAAACTAAGAAAAGCATACAACCTATGTGCAATCAACATCATATCAAACAATAATGAATAACCAAATTAATCAATTAAATGTCCATAGGCCAACTGCCCTTAATTACAACCTAGGGTCTGCAAAAAATAAAGTGGTCGGGCACCACTGCCAATAACCCGGATTTCTAATCCTAGAACAGACGCAAGTTATTTTGAGTGGGATACTTTAGATCTTCATCTTGTTGATCTCCTCTTCTTTGGACTCCTTGGATCTTAGCTTCCTCGGACTCCTTTGATCTCTTCTTCCTTGGATTCCTCGGGTAGTAGAATGATCCAAATTTGGATTTCTAAATAGAAAAGGACTATCCTCATATTGGGTGTCCTTTCCTCTTTGGAATCCAACCTTTAGATTCTTGTATCCCCACTCAAAATGGACTTTCATAACTCAATACCAAATTACAAATAATTATATTAAATGAAAGCAGTAAATTCTAGACTCCTGCAAGGTTATCCTAATGAAAAAAAATCATCCCAAGCAGTTTATATGGAAATAAAAGTACTCAATTACAGCCATATTTGGCCATGCTCTTAATTATCTGAGGGCTAAACAATTCTGAAGCACCTGTAGCAATTTATGGTAATGATTTTAATTAGCCCTCATTTACTTAGGGGGGCTGAGTAATTTATGGAGCGCCTGCATAAAATATTATTAGCATTTAAATGATAATTATTGCCCCCCTTTTATTAGCACTGCATGAGCATGGCCACCTGTAAAAAACATCATTAGTATCAAGATCGATCCTAACTTATGGGTAGTCTATCATGCAATCACATCAATTCCCACAGTGCAGTAAAAGTAAACAAACACACCAGCATCATCTCAATCACAACATGCAGTGAAATCTCAGAAATCTCAGCACACAGTAGAAAAGTAAACACCGACCTAGCCTAGGTCTAGAAGTGGTGCCCTAGTAAACAATTCTACAGTGTGTGTAGAGGTCTGTGTGGCTGAGATGGATCCAAAGCTGGGTAGTTAGTTACAATTGCCTACTGTCCATGTTTGTTGTAGGTCTGAAAAGGGAGTTTTATTTAGAGTCCAAATACTAGTGAATTAAGATCCACTTTAAGTAATCTGATGTGTAGGTCAGCTTTAATGCTTAGGGTAATGATATTAGGAGTTTAAATTGCATTAGTGATTTTTAGGGGGTTCGGGGTCCACCTATACACTAAGCTAAGGAGGGTCCCAAAATTGATTTTTTGATTAAAGAAGATTTGTGAATAGCTAATATTTTTATAAAATACTAGACCTTAACCCGATCAATTAGCCTATAAGCATGCCCAATTTGGACTCTTCTGTCTAAAGTTATGAATTTCTGAAGTTTTGGTCTTATTTTGAACTAAGTCTGACCGGATTGTTGACATTTTGATTTAGGTTAATTTCTGGAATTTTAACATTTTTATTAAATACTAGACCCTAGTGTAAGTTGAATGCCTTTGAGTTTACCCAATTTGGAGTTTTCTATAATTAGTTATGAATTTTTAAAGTTTGGGCTTTTTGGTGAAATATCGAAATTATTTAATTAAAGGGCTCTTTTAGGGATTTTGATCCAAATCAGTTCCAAACTTCTTGGAATCACCCCCAAAGGTCAGGAATGACCCAAAAAAGTGTTTCCACATGTTTGGGAAAATTTTGGAATTTTTAATTATTTTTAATTATTTAATTTAATTAAAAGGTGATTTTTTTAATCAAAATTAAATCAAAGGTCAAATTGAGGCCCAATCAAGGGGCTTTTAATTTTCATGAACATGAATTAGGGACTAAATGCTGAAGAGTTTGATATATTATGGGTTTTTTTTCTGATTTAAAATGAATTTATTAGAATTTTTTGAAGTTATCGGGTCCTAATTAAAGGGTAAATTATGGTTGATCAATTAAGGGGTTTAATGAGTCCTAAAAATTCCTAGAAAATTCTGGAGAGTTTAGGATGTCACTAAGTTTAAGAGTTTCAAATTTCAAGTCATTCGGGGTTCTACCCTAACTCTTAGAATTTTTTTAAGTTTGCTAGACGGATCCTTAATTGTTGAACTTAAGGTGTCACTACGTTATACAGGAATAAAGTGAAGTAACTAACCCTTAGGCACATCATAGAGGGTAAATGCAGCAAACATAAACACACCAAACCATGTCCTTAGATCTAAGAGAGCCTAGGCTAAGTGCTTGTGCATCCTACACATGCAAGGACTATGAAACACTAAGTAAAGAAGCCTAACGAAGTGATTAGTGAATGATTGTGACCCAATCATTCACTAATCCTTCTCCCACATGAATGATTTTCATACATAGTGTCAAGGTTTAAAATTTCAAAGGGTAGACCTCCCAAAATTAGGAGATTTAAATAATACCTAATTTTAAAATAATTTTAAAATATATGAATATTATAAATATATAATAATATAAATTTGAAAAAATAGGATAATTGAAAGTAATTCAGTTAATAAGCATGGGAGGTCTACTAGCCACCAAGGGGTTTTAAAATAATTTTTATTTTAAAATAATCAATTATATTAATTAAATAATATTTAAATAGCTAAATAATAAAGTAATACAGAAAACATCCAAAAAGGATAGAATCATATACAGAGAATATTTTTATATTAAAATTCATATTTTTTTGAAAAATTCAAGGTATTGTGCGTCAAAATCCGATTTAAAATGAGAGAGTTATGAATTATTGAAGTTAAATAGGTTTCAAAGTAATTTTTAAATGATTTAAAGTAATTAATATTTGAAAATAATTAATAAAATTAAAATAAATCAAATATTAATATTTCTGAATTTTAAAATAAATAATAATTAATAATAATTAAAATATTAATAATATAATAATAATAGTTAAGGTAATTTTAAAATATTAATAATATAATAATGATATTAAAATAATAATATTACTACTAATGATAATATTATCAAAATAATATCAATAATAGTGAATATTAATATTATAATAATATAATATTAGCATAATAATAACATTATTAAAATAATAACAATATTATTAAGAATAATATTGATATTATAATAATATTAGTAATAATAATAATAATAATATAATAATAATACAAATATTAGCATGATAATAATATTATTAAAATAATAATATTATTATTAATAATACTTGTTAATATTATAATAATATTAATAATAATTAAATATCAATATTATAGTAATATGAATACTAACATAATAATAATATTGTTAAATAATATTATTATTATTAATTATAATATTAATATTATAATAACATTAATAATAATAAACATTAATATTATAATAATATAAGTATTAACATAATAATAATATTATTATTAATTAGAATATTAATAATAATAATAAATTTTAATATTATAATAATATGAACATTAACATAATAATAATATTATTAAAATAATAATAATATTATTAATTATAATATTAATATTATAAGAATATCAATAATAATTAAACATTAATATTATAATGATATGAATATTAACATAACAATATTATTATTAGAATAATAATATTATTATTAATTATAATATTAATATTAATAATAATTAAATATTAAGATTATAATATAAACATTAACATAATAATAATATTATTAAAAATAATAATAATATTATTAACTATAATATTAATGTTATAATGATAATAGTAATATTAATATCATAATAATATAAATATTAATATAATAATAATATTACTAAAATAATAATATTATTATTAGTTATAATATTAATATTATAATAATAATGATAATAATAATAGGATTTAAAATAATTTTTTAAATAAAATAATAATAATATAAATAATATAAATAATATAAATAATATAAATAATAAAATTTTTAAAAGTAGTTTTTTAGTTAAAATAATAATAATAATAATAATAATAAAATTTATTTAAAAATAATTTAAAAAAATTCTGGATTTTTCTGATTTTAAAAATGTATTTAAAATATATTTTAAATTATTTATTTTATTTTAAATCTCGGCGGCGGCGGCGCGGTGGCGGCATTTAGACAACTGTCGGCCCAGAATTGGCTCCGCGATCCCGGGCGATGATTAGAGAGAGGGACACGCGGCGCTCCAGGGTAGGTTCCGCCCTCGCGGGCAATGATTGTCGCAGCAGCAATCATTGGCGCACTAATACGGCAATGATTGCCGCGGAGTCAAAATCACTTATCCACGTAAGCGACTCCGCGGAACCGTTGGATCGTCCGCGGTTACGAGATGGACGGCCAAGATTCAGCCAGATGAAACAATTAACTGCGGATGGATCCATGCGGCTGTGAGGAACCGCGGAACGACGAAACCCAGGCCGTTAATCATGAGATCAACGGTCTGGATTGGAGCCTCGCGAGCGGAGGCGAAAACCAAAACCCTAATCCTATTTTCGCTTCGTTCTCGCAATCGAATCGATCAAATTTCATAAAATTTTAAACACAGAACCTATGAGTGAAGAGCAATCATGTGGACGTGTTATTTTGATCTAAAACACGTTATACATAAACCTATTTAGATCTAAGTGTTTTTACTTAGATCTAGGGTTTTCAGAGAATCTCACCGTTGGATCTTCTGGATTTTAGTTAGGTTGCACTTGTAGATTGTCCTCGTACTCTTTCCTTGGAGAAACTGCGGTCAGATGAGCTTTAGATTGGTTGGATTCAAGTCTTGGACTTTCCGAACCTTGAATCAACTGTCGGGTTTGAGTGGGGAGAGGTAGAGGAAGATGGTGGGAGCCTTCACACCAAGAATCTCGAGTTAGGGAGTCTTGGAGCAAAAGCAAGAGTCAAAAGAAAAAAAAGGATCCTCTTGAAGCCCTAAAGCATCCTACTTATTGTCTTAACCCCATTGTGGACGGTCTAGATCGACCCTAGGGCTATTTAGGAGGGAAACCTTAATGATTAGACCATGGTTTCAAATTAGAATAGGTTAGGGAAGGATTTAGAGCTTTAAATGGGCTTTAGTGGGTTAATTTGGCCCATTAATGACCTAGGTTGACCAAGTCAAGGTTTGACTTGGTCAACCTGGTCAGTTGGGGTCAAAGAGGTGAGGGATTGAGCCTAGGAGCCTTTGGATTGGTTTTGAAATCAAATTAGACTCCTTAGGGCTTGATGGGTCAAATTGGGTCAACCCTGGTTGACCTGGTCAACCAGGTTGACCCAAGACTTGGGTCTAGGGTAAAAACATGGTCAATACCTCCCTTTATGCTCCTGAAGAATTTTTAGATGAGGACTTTAAAGCGGTTAAACTTGCTTCATGAACTTTCTTAGATTTCTTCAATAAGACTATATGAGATCTTCTTTCCTAAATGGAAAGCCCGATCTTAAAATTTTTCTCCTCCAACACATACTGGCTAATTTGATGTATCCCGCTCCTAAAGGCTTTCTACGTCAGAAAAGCTAAGAATTTTTAATATCTCATCGTCTCCTAGGTGAGGAGAGTTTGTTAGCTCCTTTAATTTCCCTCATTTTTTAAAGAAGACCCTACTCTTTCTTCACAAAAAAGAACTAGTTGGACCAATTCTTAGAAGGGTTGATGTCAAAATATCTAACCACATCTTATTGCTCTAACATGAAACATGACCTTGTGAATTACTTGTAAATTTGCACATCTTGGATAAGTACTCAATAGTTAGTGTTACCCCACATTATCTAAAAAAAATGTCAAGCCAATGATAATTGTTATGGCCCTACATAAGAATTGGGGTAAAGTAATGTCATACACTGTAAAGATCTCAAGCAACTCAGGAGCTAAAGGAAATATTAACCCTACTTGCAACATCATCTTATATACTGTAATGAACCCAAGTGGGGGGTGAACGTGCTTAGTCGAACTATTTAGGAGCAACAATCACTAAGTCATTTGGCAAATGGAACTTCTTACGAATAACTACCAAGCCATATGAAGTAATAGTAGATGCAACATAATCAATCAAATTCATTTAATGGGGTCATCTCCTATTTTCATGTTGTAAAGATGTAAGGTGATCAGATAATCTAATAAAACAGAAATTTTGCTTGAGAAGGTAATGCTCCCTACCTTGGTGATCAAAGGAACTCTCTCTTTCTCTAACACTCTGAATCCAGATTGAGTGATTCTTGATGTGTTTGCCTAGGTCTTAAGGAAGTAAGCAAAAATAATATCTGAAATAAGTATTTAAATTATAATAATCAAGTCATGTGAAAGATAAAGTTTGATGCTACACTAGGATAGTAAATTTTTACATGCTAGACCTTATGAATTCTTTGAAGAAGACCTCCTTACTAATAACTCTGTGATATTATATTGATTGATAACCCAACGTCTTTCATCCATGACAGTCTTTACCCCTTTCAAAGAGGGATATCAGAGCCTATGTAGAAGATGAGGCCTTTATCATTGTTAATGGTCTTTAGACTCCTATAAGACAGTCTTCACCTCTTTTATAGAAAAAGATCAGAGCCTGCGCAGAGGACCATACCTTTACTATAGTTGATGATCTTTCGACTCCTCTAAAAAAATCTTCTCCCTTTTTACAGAGAAAGATTGGAGCCTGTGTAGAGAACCATGCCTTTACCACTATTAAAGGCCTTTATACTCCTCTGAGATAGTCTTCACCCCTTTTATAGAGAAAGACTGGAGCCTACATAGAGGATCGAACCTTTACCATTGTTAAAGATCTTTAAACTCCTCTAGGATAGTCTTCACCCCTTTTATAGAGGAAGATTAGAACCTACGTAGAGGACTGGGACTTTTCCAATGTCGAAAGCCTCCAATTTTTTTTTCTTGTCTATTTTTCTGTCAATTTTTGGGGAAAACTTTGGACCTGATTAGAAAGGCGGTGCCTTTTACCTCATCCCTAAGGGGGGCATTAATAGATTTTTTGAGGGGGAATGAAGGAAAATTTTTTTCTTATTTTTTCAAAATTTTTTGAATTTTTTTGATAAAAAAATATTTTTTTCTATTTAAAAAAATAATTATTAATTAATTAATTAAAAAATATGCCGGCTTTCTAAGGCGACACAGTTGCCACCACAAAGGAGGAGGAACAGTAGTTGCCTCCAACAGAAAAAATGTCATAGGGGCGTTGTACGCAACCCTCACGCCCGCAAGGCGCACGTTGCACGTGCAAGGAGCATGTTCAGCAGCATACGCATGTTCAAGTCAAATTTTTAGCCTGAACAATTTGATTCAGACATTTTTAGGGTCCTCTGGATAATATTTTGACACTCCATACTCAATTTTGATACTTTTAAGGCCCAACAGAGCCTCTACAGTTAGTTCTGTGCTATTTTAATGGTTTTGGAACAAAATTTTCCATTTCTTTATGTTCTGATCATCACACCAATTTCATGTAGCACTAAAATTTAATCAAGGGTATCTTACTTTGTTCACGACCCCGAAGAAAAGTTCACGTTGACATTTAGGGAGAGATCATGCCTTATAATTATACAAAAATTATGATTTTGTATTCCCACAAATTGAAAGACTCAAACACATGTTTTTAGGCTCTGTGAGCTACGACATCCAAAAATAGGGGGGGTTAACTAATATGTCACCGAAAATTCCTTGATCAAACATGAATCTTGAGGCATATCCAAGTTAAAAGCTTTCAAAATTAAATTTAGGACCATTCAAACTCTCATTTTAGCGAACTTATCGTCAAATTGAACATCTCAAGGAGGCGAACCCAACGACACTGAAAATGGTCCGATCCAAGCCCAAATGGGTCCAAAATAAGGCACCATAGCTTATTTGGAAGGTTCAGAGCATTAATTGGGTGTCTAAATGATCTCTAAATATGGCATGCTTATATTTAAATAGAGTGGCTAGATGAAATGAATCCAATGAGCCCAAGGTCGCGTAATTCTAACATTATTAAGACACTTAAATGCTTGAAAAATGCTTCACAATCAGGGAAATCAAAATAGGTTATCCGATGGAAAACTCTGAACTTACCCTTGATCTTCTTCATATTTATAAGGTGTGCCACTCAAAAAAATCTCTAAATAGACCCTCACTCTCTACATGAGGGGGAACTTTGGCTGTAGATTGGAGAGTGCATTGAAGCTTCAAGGATCTAAAGCTCCAACGAAACACCACTGCAGATGAACTTCTATAAGCCAAACGAACCACCGTCAGGCAGCTCGACTATTGTCTGACCATTGCCCAGTTGTGGACCACCACCAAGCTTCCATCGATCTCCATCGAACTTCCATTGGATTAGTACCTAGCCGCCAATTAATCTCCGCTAGACCACTGCCCGGTCGCCCTCAACCGTCAAACCTCCTCCCTGCTGCAAACCGCTACAAGACCTCTGCCCGACCTCCAACTACCGCCGGACCACCACCCTTTCGCTAATTATCACTAGACTTCCATCAAACCTCCGCCCGGCCGCCGACCACTACCGAACCACCCCTCGGCAGCCGGACTTCCATCCGGCCACCGACTATCGTTGGACTATCATCTGACCGTTGTCAGACTTCTGCCCAACTCTCCAAACTACTATAATTGCATTGCCTCTAAGTTAAGGGACCGGTCAACCTTTATAATTCACTCAAATTTAGTAGAATCTTTTCACCGGGGGGAGACCCCATGGTTTTTCTCTCTTTTATTTTTCCACGTTTTTTTTTTTTTTTTTTTTTTTGCTCTCTTCAACTATCTATTTGTGTGCTAGATATTCGTGCATCGTTAAGATGAAAAATTCACTCACTCTACCATTATGAATATTCTAGTCTGCAATAAAGTTTAAGAAGGCTTTTACTTCAAAATTAGAAGTATTTATATGAGATTACAATACATATAATTAGCATAAGTTTTTTTCAATAAATTAGTTCTAACATATGTTATTTTTGATCCTATAATAAATGACAAAAAATACAACAATAAATAAACAGCCATTTAGAACTAGGGTAGATTGCTTGAATGCATAAGAAATAAATGAAAACATATAAACAAACTAATTGATTAGAATCACGAGAAGTTGTTAACTAAGGCTTCGTTTTGGACAGCTATTGATCGTCATTTTTTTTCACTGTTTTGAATAATTTATTGTACTTAAAACTGCTTTAGAAAGCTGTTCCAAATAAAACCTAAGTGTCTCTTTGGGGCAACTTTTTCGCTGTGCTCTTCAGAGTGCAACCACAGTTTCTATTTGATTATTATTTTCTCCCTGCTTTCAAGAAAATTTTGTGCTATAAAACTACTTTTTACAATAACTTTCAAAAAAAACTATTATTGCAACAATAGCTTTATAATCAGTTTTACAAAAAACTACAACTATCCCAAAGACCTTAAATATGAAGTAAATGAAAAAAAAATCATCTGTGAAATTAATTATTGAAAATCAGGATAGGTCACTTGAAAGCAATAAAGTAAAAAAAAAAAACCTAATATATCAAGGGTTTAGGATTCAAAAAATGTAAGGAGTTAGATTTTTTTTCAAAAAGTATTCGTCAATTTTGTATCTCCTTCAACTATTAGGAGATCTAATAAGAAATTTACACACATACAATTCTAAAATGAATTATTTACGTATCTAACCTATTAGTGGCTCAATCAAAGTAGAACATATGCATGAAAACATATAATTCTCATTAAAAAAAAATATTAAGGATATTTTTATATTACTTAAGAATTTCAATATAAATAAATATTAAAATTTTGATATTTCATATATAAATAAGTAAAAATTACGGGATTTATATGTAAATCTCTAAAAGAAAATGATGTAATTTAATAAACAATTAATGCAATTACAGCTATATGATACTTTTTTTTGCTTCAACTGACAGACACGGCTCCGTTTCATTAATGAGCATTCCAATAATTGCAAAATACACCAACATAAAACTCCATAAAGGTTTACACAGGAAAAAAACAAAAGAGAAGTGCAAATATGTAATTTTAGCGGTTGTAATGTAAGGATAAGATGCGTAGAGACTAAAGTCCTCTCGGGTGTGAACGCATTAGAGATTCCGTGGAAGTGCAAAGATTCCCGCTGACGTGGCAGTAAAAAGCGTGATGGCGTGTGGCGGCCACCCGCTGAAAGCAACTTTAAAAATATTTAATTATTTCAAAATAATTTTATTTTTTAATATAAGGTTATTGATTATATGACATGTATTTTTTATTTTATTTTTTTACTAATTAACTTATTAGTTGATATGATTAAATTATTAGATAAAGGTATTTGAATTATTGGAAAATAAAATTAAATTATAGATACTCACATATATAACTATTACATAACTAAATGAATGTCTAATAATTTTTTTTATTTAACAATTTAATATAATTATTTAAAAAATTAGATGTGTTATCTAATAATTGAATTATATCATAAGATAAAATGTAAAATATGGAATTAATAATATATGTCAAAAATAATCTTATTTATATCATGATATTTTGATATAATTTAACAAAAAATAAAATATTGAAAATGAGAAAATTGACTATATATATTATTATCATCTCAATGGGTCTACTGGCCATAACATCACATAATTAGTACTACCATAAGTGCCTTTGGCAAGTTGGCCATGAGCAGACAGCTTTGAATATAGTAACTTGTTTGTATACACAAAGAACTTTGATCAAATGGATATATAATTATATCATGCATATTGTGTTTTGCCCCATGAAAGATGATGAGGGAGGTATAAAAGTGCAAAATTTTACATCATAGCTATGATGAATCTCAAAATCATAAATTTATTTGGAAAGAATGTGATATATGATAATAAATCAAATTTCTATTATAAAGTTCAATGAACTAAAATTTTATTATGATTTAAAAGTTTAATTGGGATATTTTGACCCAATTATTTGTCTAAATAAAAGATGAGGCCATTAGTTAGTTGCTTTGGAAGATGAGATGATCAATCAAAGAAAAATGTATAATGTGAATACTGATGGCTACTTGATTATCTCAATGATTATGGATTCCCCTCTTTTGGGAGAGAACTTTTTTTAAAGTATGTTTGTGTGCTTTCTCTCATTATTTAAAAGAAAAATCAGGGTAATATCAAGAATAGAGATTATTGAAGTAAGTTGAGCGAGGAATGACAAATAGGAGTTAAAGTTTTGATCTTAGCCAAAACTACAATATATATATATTTTTTGCAAGTAGACAAACAATCACAAAACTTGTCGCAAACACCAACTAGCAACTATCGAGTGTGAAGTAGCGTCAGTCGCTAAATTATTCTTCACAAATCTTCTGTGACAAGGTACTTTGATCGCAAATATAGATTGTGGTAACTAACTGTCGCAAAAGAGATGTCACAAATGGCTCTAATGACCACTGGAAGTTGGAGCTCAAGATTGAACTTTTACAACTAGTACTGGCCATAAATCCTACTACGAAGGCCTATAAAATAGAGAAGATTTATTTGCTTCTTTTTTCTACACCTGCTAATATATGGAAATTAATCAATATAGCCATGCAATATCATAATACATATATTATCATAACAATTTATGAAATTACATAATCAAATAACACAACGAAGTCAAAATGGATGAAGTAATACAAGTAACAATAGCTTCCACCTACATTATATAGAAATGTTGTAACAAATCTTTCATTAAAATGGCAAATTAAAAATACTTGTGATTACAAAAAATCACTAATCATTATCAACACTCTATCATCATCATTAGCATTGGATTGAATATTACCCATAGCACCTTATTGTTGAAGCTCCTTTGCATAGATCGCATGATCTATTCAGCCTCATACGTACCATATAATGAGTTAATTGTATTGTTGGATCCCTCTAAATCTCTATGAGATTGATGTGTATCAACTTCTACCCTCATAATGGTCACTGAAGCCATACATGCAATCCCTAATCAATTCTCTCATTATTTTCAACTATGCATCAGTGTCAAACTCATGCTAAGCAACAAGTTCAAAGTGTGTGTGCATGTGCTCACGTGCGAACACGCATGTGTGTGCCCACATTTAGGGAGCGTGTATGCGCGTGTCTGTGTTTGCATGTTATTTTAAATGCTTTTTCACTTTTACAATAATAATTTTACATATGTTTTTAAAAAGATTTAAATTAAAACTAAAATGATTATCTTCAATTCTTGAAATGAACACTAGCTGACCTCAAAAGAAGAACAAGATGCTACTTAATAATCATATCACACCACTACAAGGAAAATGTGGATTAGTTGATGGAATTACTGTTAAAGTAAATCTGAGGGAATAAATGGTAGAATTACTAGTAGGGATAATGCCTTTTTTTTATTGTTATTTTTGGAGGAATTTTCACCAAAAATTTGATTTTATTTTTGCCAAAATGTTCGTTAGAAACCAAACGAAAAATTCGATTATTTTCCCCAACATGCCCTTCTTCTTCCTTTCATATTTTCTACTATCATCGCACCCTTTCTTGCCTTAGTTTGCTCGGAGACATTTTAACTAGTGTTTCATTTTTATTTAATAAATTTATAATACACACACACACACACACACATATATATATATATATATATTACATGTAGAATTTCATTTGCTAAGCATAATTATATTTAGTAAATTTATATTTTATATAAGTACAACAAACACATATATATTTGATGTCAAAGCTCATATATTTATGATAGACTGTTACAAAGGCATAAAGGATTAACTGATGAATTCCTTAGGCATGCTGAATATTTTGTGTACATAGCTTCTCAACAATCGCTAATTTTATTCAAAACAAAATTTAGGTGTTTACGCTCTAAACACTAAAATCAAGTATATTTTACATCCGACAAAATTAGGGTTAATTTATATTAGATATGCTTTAAGCTAAGTTATTAGTTATGGACATCACATGAAGAGCAAGAGCCACATATTGATTCTGAATGCGTTGCATCTAAAAGATATACACCATTAAATGAAAAATATATACTGCGAAATATAAAGAGATGATTTTTTATACAATTGGCTCACAATTTGTACAATATACAAAAGAATTTCCTAACGTCAAAGGCCACAATTTTATGAATTATTTCATGTAGTTCAACAATAATTATGGGAAGGTTGTACTAAGCACTATTAAAATAGAGTGTAATATATTGTGGAAATATTTCCAATCAATTTATTACTCTTAAAAGAAATTAATCTAAATGACAACTTAGTCCCATCTAATATATGTAGAATTAAAAAATTAGCTTCCTAATTAGGTTTGAGTGCATAAGAAATAAATTATTATAGTAATAGTTATATGTTATATTACAAGGATGATTTGATAGAAACAAAATATAAGCACTACAATGCATCAAAATTTAAACAAAAAAATTGAACAAAATGGAAGCAAAGGGATATCCCATAAAATATGCTATTTTATTCACCTATCTTTCCATTTCTACAAAGACTTTTATGCATCTATGGGCTCTACTAGTCACATGAGATGACATCATGAGAGAATTACAAAACTAGACGTTTTGGTTCATCCATCAAATGTTAAGGAAAGAAAACACTTTGATAATACAAAGCCATATTTTGCTTCTAAATCATAAAATATTAGGCTTGGATTATGTATTGATAATTTTACTCTTTATAATCAAGCTGCTTCACCTTACTAATGTTACATAGGAATACATACACCATATAATCTCCCTCCAAAGATGTGAATGACTATACCATATATATTTATCATGCTCAGTATACTTCGACAACATAATCCAAAAAAATAGATGTGTACATACTATCATTGATAAATAAGTCAAAAATTTTATAGGAAGAAGGTGTGCTCATATATGATATCTCTGAAAAAAATAAAAAGTTTTAGATGAAAGTTACAATTATGTGAATAATTGATTATTTTTTTGTGTAGGTCAGATTTTATTAAGGTGGAACATTATAGGAAAGTTAGCTTGTCCGTATTGCATAAAGTTATCCAAAGCATTCACACTAAAATATGGTGAGAAAATTCATAATTTGATTGTAATTGTATATTTTTACCTACTAATCGTGCAATCCAAAGAAATAAGGATGCATTTTTATGAATAGAATTGAAAATTTTAGACAACCAATAAGTTTAACTGGGAACAACTACAGAAATGATAAGCAAGATACAAAAATTAATTGAATGACCAATATTATCATATTGCAGATTTTCATATTATGGTGTTAGTTATAATTAGAATAAGTGAAGTATTTCTTATATCTATCTTACTAAAAGATAAATTTAATCCAACATAATCTTGATGTGATATACATATTGGAAAAAAAATTTCTTTGACAACATATTAACAATGTAATTGATATGAAGGGTTAAAATATAAGATAATATGAAAGCAAATAATGAACTTATGCATATTGCAAAAGAAAATATTTAGAGCTATAAGAAGTTTCTAGCATAAAAATCTTGAAATTGAAAGCCACTTATTCTTTCATGTTATATCAATAAAGACCATTATGTAAATTGGTTCAATCACTAAAAATGCTTGATGGATACACCTCAAATTGATGTAATGCATCCTTATGAGATCCATAATCTAAAAGTGATGATTGACATGTTTTTATGGAGTGTTTTGCTACCTACTGCATTTAGTGTATTACTAGAACCAATACTAAATCCATTAACTGAATTGAGCATATTTTTTAAAGATTTATGCTTCATATGTTTAAATGAAGAGCCCTTATTATATTTTGAGCTAAATATTCTAATAATATTATGAAATATAGAGAGAATATTTCATTATATATATATTTTTTTGACTCAATGAAAAGTGCCCCTCAAACTTAAGGAAAATTTTTATAAGATGGTGGTAAGACCTACAATGCATTATGGCATAGAATGTTGTCCATTAAAAAAGAAGCATAAAATTAAGTTAAGTGTTGCAGAGATGAGAATGCTCAAGCTGATGCATAGCTTTACCCTTAGAGACAGAATGCAAAATGAGTATATATGTAAAAATGTTTAGAGTAGCTCCAATGGCAGATAAGATTAGTGAGAGTTGCCTTAGATGGTTGGGTCACATAACACATCAGCCATCCAGTGACTCGGTTAGGAGAGTAGATGTATTGGATCTGGCCTACGTTAACAAAGGTAGAGATAGACTTAAAAAAACTTGATTAGAAAACATTAAAATCGACCTTTGTTTATTAGATTTAAATGGGAGTTTGATAATTAGTAGGACACAATAGAGAAAAAAGATTCATATAGCTGACCCCACATAGTAGGATAAAGGATTGTTGTTGTTGTTGTAATGGAACAATAACCAAAATACATTTATCATATGAGGTACAAGTTGGTGATCCTGATCAATATTAAGATATGTATACATTTGAGAGGTATAAAATATGGTACTTTATTTCTATTCTAAATCAATGGTTTATTTGATTACTACAATTTATTAATAACATTACATATATTAAATGAATTAAAATATTAATAAAAAATAAATCACATCCAAATTATTTCATTTGTGAAGCATATCTAGCATAGGAGACAATGTATTTCTATTCTTATTACATTACCATGAAAAGTAGTAGAATAAGAATTGGATGCAAAGAAGATGTTAATGTCGAGAATATGTCAATCATCATTATGAAAATTTCAACTACAACATAAGACATCAGGAAAAGGCATGTCAAGTTTTTTGAATAATAACGAGATGAGGCTGCAATATTTTATGTTCTTTTGAATTGCCTAGAAATTAATCCTTTCATAGAATAATTTGGTCATCGCATATGAAGTAATTATAAAGTAGTTCCTAATGTAACATATCATCAAAATGTTGATTATTTATTAGTTCTCTATCAATCATTGATACTAATTTCATTGATAAAATAATTGAGGGTGGATTTTTAACCAGGTTTATGTTGTATGTAAGTTTCACAAATCTCTATCTATTGATTCAATAATAATAATAATAATAATTAAATCATAAGCCTCGTACTTCTCTCTCATATTGTGTTAGGTTCATTATCCCAAATATTTAGTTGAGAATTAAAAGTTGCATAATTTAGCAAGGGGAATTATGCGATCAATTTAGATATGACTAATTTTTATTTTAAAAAAATGGATTTATATGTATTTCACATCAGTTCATAATGTGAGGGAAGAAAAAATAGATAATAATGATGTTTTTGTTAAAGGGAACACCCATATAGAGAATAAGGGTGATTACTACAAAATTTTATAAGAGATAATACTATTATGATATCTTAGTGTTAAGAATAAGAGATTATTCTTTTTTAATTATGACTAATTTAATCATGTTCCAATATAGGCACAATAGTGCATAATCAATATGGAATCACGAAAATAAAAATAACTAAAAAATAAGAAAATTTTGATCATTTCATTATAGCCCATCAAACTACTCAAATGCATTATGCAAAACATTTTGGTAGAGTAAGCGATAAGTATAATTAGCTAGTAGTCATTAAAACTAAAATAAGAGGTAGAGTTGAACATAAAATGCATTACAACTTGCTAATCAAGAAGAAGAAATTTTATAATTTAGTAATTTTGACTCATTAAATAACTTATAAGTTAATAATATTTATAGTGTGTGTGGCACACCCAAGAGGGGTGTGAATTGACGTACCTTTAAAATTTTAAACATGATAATTAATAATATTTGTAAAGTAAGCTACTTAACAACTTTTAATTTATTAAACTATGAAGAACTTCACAAAATCACAATGATCTCTACAAGCAATGCTCAAAAAGCTCTTGAACCCAAGCTTTGGACTCTCAAATTAGATGTTTGAATAATATGATTTGAGTAAACGACCAAAGGTGCAAGCTCTCATAAGTATCTCTCTAAGAAAAGATTGGAAAGCTTAAAGGACTAGAGAGGTTGAAAGGAGAAACTTTTCTCCCTTAGGCTCTCAAAGTTTTTAGTATCCTTTTTCTCAAAATCACTTCATAAGATTTTTAGTAAAGCATATTTATATGGTATCTTCATTAGAAACCATAAAATGGTTGTTTAATACATATGTCAGTATGTTCCTATAATCTAACCCAAGAATTATATGGTATAATTACTACAATTGTCCTCAAACTATAAGTCACTTTCTCTATTTGATCAAACTATACATCTAGCGTTATACAATATGATTAGTACATTTAGTCAAATTTAGGAAATACTCTTCTCTATTTGATCAACATGTATGATCATGTTCATCTTCTATGATATTTTCTTGGATTTCATTTTTTTTAATATGCTCCTAGATTCTCATGCCTTAATTAGGTAAATTTCATATGTAGACGTGTAGTATTATATTGTACAATATGATTAATTTAATTTTGAATTCAGTTATTTAAGGAAAGAATAAATGATGATTATTTAATCTAAATATAATTAATTGTACGATCCAATTGGTATAATATAATATGATTAGTTTTATCATTTTAATTTTGAATTATTGTTAATTAATATAACTTGATCTTTCAAAATTACAAAAATTGTCTTGCATATGTAATTCTGTTGAAAATTCGGATCATATAGCACCTGATTGTTTTAAGCTGATTCAAGTGATCAATTATCTAAATACTTGGGGTTTTCCTATACCGATTTTCTCTTCCCTTGTGGATTGCATCTTTAAGTTGGAAAGGTTTGCAAATACTTTTCCTTTTATTGCTAATATGTATTGTACATTACTCTTATTTTCTTGGAAGAGTAGGAACAAGGTTAAGCATGGAGGTGTTGAAGATAGTTCTGCTTTTATTGTTGGAAATGTAATTAGCTTTGTTGCTACTTCATCTCAAACTAATCTCATCTTGGAAAACTGGGTTGCTAATCAACTTTCTCAGCTATTTTGCAATTATTGGCACCCTCCTCCTTTTGAATGGATTAAAGTTAATATTGATGCTTCTTTGTTGAGATTAAATAAAGCAAAAATTGGTGGAGTGTTTAGAGACCATAAAGGAAGATTCTTGTGTGCATTTGGTTTTAGTTGCTTGCATTGGGATATCGCTCAAGTGGAGCTGTTAGCCATTCGTTCCGTGAAGAAAGTGGTGCAAGATTGGATGTTTGAAGCAAATGGCATTATTATTGAAGGCGATAATTATAATATTATCAAGTATTTTCAAAATTCTTTTAGTAAATCTAGTCTAAAGAATGGAAACTTGGATTTGGAGGAGTTATTTTTTTTAAAGGATTTCAATCATGTTTTATTTCAATTTTCTAATAGAAATTGTAATAAGTTAGCGAATTTTTGTGCTAACTTTGCTATGTTTAATTATTTTATTTGGGATGATATTAGTAGCAATAATATTCCTCCTTCTTTTATTTCTTTGTTAAAGGAGGAATATGATTGATTTTCTACAATTAATAGTTTGTATTAGGTTTTTTAATTTAATGCAATTGGCATTTTCTTTCAAAAAAATATATAATTTTATTTGCCATAAAGCATATTATCTAATTAACTATCTTTCGAGCAAAACATATCTTAATTTAACTCTCATGTATGTGTGCTTGCTTGTAACATAAATCATGTACTTGACCCATACAAGATGGCTCAACAAAATAAAAAAGTACAAGTATTTAATTCTTTGGTAGTCCTCTTTCTCCTTGATGGCTTCATATTCTTCATGCGTGCTCCTATTTTAGCATATGCTGAGTACACCTCTATCAATATATGATTGTCATTCAAGTCGTATGTCCAGTATCATTTAACCTTTATGTATTGTTACTCAAAATGTTAGCCTAACTAGAAGGCTTGCACACAAAAATTCCTTCCCCAAAAATCAACACAACTAATGATGTTTATAATCATCAAAACCTCATAAGGCTTAACAATATTTAATGAAAAGAATTTGTCAATTGTACATAGGAAAAAACTAATAAAGAAAATAATAATGAACAAAGTTTAAATTCAATTGATAGCTAGTGATTTGATTACTGACCTCGAATGATAAGTTTGCTCTATAATTTATTCTGTGTATGTCTTTTTAGTAATATCATAATATGAATTGATTTCTTTTTTTTTTTTTCAATGCAAATGACATCTAGAGATAGTGATAAGCCTCATCATCGATCTGTCACTTCTATGTTTGGTCAATAGAAGAAGGCCACTTCAATACTAATTTAGTCACAAGTTATGGGGAGAGGCTATCACGTACACTCCCTATAGCCACCACACATCACACCACCTACTTGTACTCTAGTAGATCAGAGTCCAACTTTCCATTCTCCTAATCTTCCATAGACCACCTTATTTTATATATACCCACCTCCATCACTTTTTCAAGACGACCCAACTACCTTCTATTATCCACTCTACTCTTAACATAAGTTACCATCCCCACTATTAGTCCCCAACTACATACTACTTTCTATTCCCCTTAATTTATTGTTTTACTTAGGATTAGTGATGACTTACCTCAGTCGATCAAACTAAGGGGTTGTCTCAAATATCTATATCAGTTGACTCATATAAGTCCATTCAAACCCTTTGGAATCCCTTATCTTAGAACAGACCAGCCTCCTAAGATCACATGATATTATTAAAACCATTAACTCATCATTGACATCTCCAAATATAGCCATAGGAAGTGCGCACCTTGGGGGTTTATAGCCTCAAGCCTCCAAAATCAGTTAATCCTTAGCTTGCGGGTACTCACTAATAGGGAGTTACCCTTTGCACCTCAAGGCCAGATATAGTCTATTGAGACTCGCCTCCATATCAATAATCAGCCAAACAAACTCAACTCATATGACTCATCTTGAAGACTCACAGAGTACACTCGTCTACAATTACTCGACCAAGGGACTTACCCTCAAACCCAGAGTCTTGCTAGAGATTCAGAGTCATATTGACACTCATTAGCCCATAACATGTCTTAAATGGTCTGTAATGAGTCATATAAAAGATTATCCTTTATATTTTTTGTAGTATGTAGAGTTTTGTTAGCTCTCTAAGCCCTTTGAATAAGAGGCGAAGATGTACATTTTGGATATTTTGAATATTTTTTTATTTCTGACACTTTCAGATACTCTTAGGATTTTGAGTTCCCTCATTTCCCTCTATTTCTCTATACTCACTTCAACTCCTTAGGCTTCATTTGGGATAGCTTTTTGCTGCTTCTAAAATTTTTGTACTAGAAAATTGCTTTAAGCAATAAGAAAGCCGTCCCAAATAATCCCTAAATTCTTACCTGGAAGTTTACTTTCTAGTAAAATCAAATATAATCTACAAACAAAATCGAATTCAACACTAACTTCATACATATTCACCCCCCAAAAAAATTGGAGCAGCATCTTCTTCTAAAGTTTAATATTCAATAGATAGTGGAGAATCATTTGATCATGGTAATCTCATAGTAGGATTCAAATCAATGTTGATTCTCAGCTAAGTGGATATATTCGATGCCAACTACTACTAATCACAAATAGCACTAATACAAAATTTGAAAGGAATATATTAATTAAATATCAACGGGAACCTATTGTTAATGCCATTTGTAGACAACATTTAATTGCTCTCCAACTTATTCTCTTCCATAAATATTGGAGGTATGTTAGAATACGATTCAAAGCACTTCTGTGAACAAATCCGAATATTTATGTAGAATCGAGAATATTTTAAATTGATAATAAATAAATAAATAATAGGGCCGTGGTAATTTTGAAGATTGAAAGATTATGGGTTTGTTTGGGACAGCTTTCTGGTAATTTTGCTTTGCAGACAGCGACTGTAATTTCATTTGATTATTATTTTTTTGCTGCTTTCTCTTTAATTTTCAAAAAAAAATTGATGGAAAGCTGCTTTTTGCAACTATAATAGTCAAGTTGCTTTCTCTACATCAATTCCCAATCAGCTTTATAAAATGTTGTAACTATCCCAAATAGACTATATGCCTTGACTGAAAATATTCATTGAGAGCCTAATAAAGAAAGATCACTTAATAAGACTAGGTACCTGAACAACAAAGAACGTAGATAAACCAATTCAATGGTTTGTTGTAGCTGGAGAATCTTGTCGTGGCTAACGGAGGAGAGGAAAGTTAAGCTTTGTTTGAGATGATTTTTTTACTATTTTTTAAAATAATTTTTTAGTAAATTTTTTTGAAAGCAGCAAATAAAAAGTTGTCAAAAGCTATCCCAAACATAGGTTTCATTTGGGACAGCTTTCTTATTGCTTTTTAAAGCAGTTTTGTAATAGAAAAAAATTTTGAACTAAAAATTTTTATACCAAAAAATTATTTTAGAAAGCAATTTTATTTAGGATAATTTTTTTACTATTTTATAAAGCATCTTTTTAGTAAAAAAAAAATAACCAAAAAAATTTAACACTAAAAATCTGCTTTTAAAAACAGTTAGCAAACTGTCTCAAACTAGTCTGAGAGATCAAATTTGCGGGAATAGGAAGACGAAAGCTTTTGGGCTCGGCTGATACCTGTTCAAACAAAGGTCTGGTCCATGTGAGGGGCTTAAATCTAATAGCCCATCTAAGGCCCATATTCGATCATCTTCTTTCTCCCGCTTTGTGAGGAATGAACGTGGTTGTTTCCAAAGATACAACAAATTGGCCCATTAAATATTTATATTTTTTAAAGAAAATTATCCATTTGAGCGGTCCGTACCCGTTAATTTTTCTTTTATGTATTAAAACGTGAGGACAATAGCGTTTAATTGGAATAATTCAATATATAAAAATAGAAAAAAATTGAGGGCTCATTTGGGATAGCTTTCTAAGTGTTGTGATCCTTTGATCATAATTACACTGATAACTTCCTTCTTATTATTCTCTTACTATTTTTCTTTTTTTTTTTTATTTCGTGGTAGAAAGTTATTTTTTACACGTAAAACTACTTATGTGTGAGAGTTATAAGAAAAAAGTTATTTAATTTTTTTGAGATAGAAGATATTTATGATGCCCACAACGGTTTTAAAAAAGATATTTCCCCCATAATAATCTTACGAGCAATTTTATAAAAACTATGGCTATCGCAAATATAACCTAGTCCCAATTATTCGTATGTGACTAACTTAGAGTATTGTAGTTCATCAATTTAGCATGATCCCAAATGATCCTTCATGCAAAAATGGATGAAAATTTTCATAAATCAATCTGATATAGCCCACTTCCATAGCAGGTCATGCTGTGTCAGAATTTAATATGACATAATTTTCAAGAGCTAATTAGAGAGCATTGCAAAATTTTAGAGCTGCTAAAACTTTATTAAATACATAAATACTCATCATTAAACTATTTTCATTCATCTCAAAAATTTGTACAATCAAAACAATTATCTACAAACAGTGCAAGTCGTAGACATCACAATACATAATAGAAAAAGTCATGATTGTCAAAATTCGACAAAATATACCTACACAAACATAAATGTCATGACCTGCAAAATTCTCTATTGAGCATGTCTTTTTCCCTTATCCTGCCTCTGCTAAATCTGTCTTTTCCCCTTATCCTGACCTAAAATAGATATAAAATAGTATACATAAGCAAATCACAACTAAGTAGGTCAAATTTAACCTACCCAAATCTTTGATAAACAAATAACCGATTTTAAGCATAACAAAACAGATTATACATGCAGAACTTCCTGCAAATCTACAACAAAACATAACAGAATAATTCCAGAATCTACAGTATCTCAAAACAAACCTAATTGTTCAGAACATGGAACAGATAATAGAACTTAAATAATGAACACAACACACAAGATTACAAATAACACATTAATTATTTAGAATAAATCACATTCATTCCCCTCAGGCCCTTATAGCTCCTAAAAGATAAAGATTTTAGGCTCTTAAGACTCTATGTACTATTATGTCAGATAATAGCCCTTATAACTCCTAATATTTAGCATCACATGTATTTTGAATTTCAGACCCTTATAATACCTAACACAGTGCATCAGAATTACCCTCCAATCATCAAAATTTCTCTAATTTCACACATTTCAAACATACAAGTACAAAAACAAATGAAGTTTCAAATATAGTACATGGTTTCAGAATTATCACAAAAATTTACGGAATATCCTACTAATAGCTAAATCGATAGAAATTTGCAATAAACCCACGCAAAATTTCATAATTTTTTATATTGATTAAATTACACATTTATCCACGGTCATATTTTTTAAGCTTTTATTGTACTATATCACTATTTTCAAGTATCAGAATATTTTTAAGGAAAACAAAATAGCATAGTTTTAGAATTACTAGGTCAAAATTTACAAAAAAAATACTTAAATGTGTAGAATATCGACAACTACAAAATATAAAAGATTATGCGGGGAAAGATTACCGAATGATCGATATACCCACTTTTGTGTCTTAATTTCAACTAAAACATCATAAAATCTAAAAAAATATAAATTATAAAAACTTAAGGTAAACAAATGTAACCTATCTTGCTCTGGACAATTTTTCGAACTAACCCGACAGATTAAAATGACCTGAAGCTGCCCAAATCCATTTTCTCTCTCTAAAATCCTCTTCTCTCTAGGTCAGCTACTACTTTGAAAAAATGGTTTGTGTTTTTTTCATAATTTGAGTGAAAAATGATATTTATAAATTTCCTATTACAATGTCATTGTGCTTCTTAAAACTAAATTTTCCTACAAAATACAAGGCTTGGCGCCGCATTCCCCAGTGCCGAGCGCTCCCAAGAAAAAATTTTAAAACTTGGATTTCACACGCGTAGACCCTTAGGACACAATCTAAAATAGAATTTATACATTCATAACCATCCATAGATATTCACAAACATATACAGAACATAATTCAAAAATTACAAAACATGGCTTACTAGATCAGGTTTAGACTATTTCTAAACACTGTAGTAATGATGTTACAACCAACCTTTCTAAAAAAATTGGCATCCTTGACTTTTCAATGCAACCCAAACAAACAGATCATGATATATTTATCTCATCTCAAATTCCTTCTTCTTGGTAGCTTCTTTGCCAAATCTATGCATCCACTGCACTTTAATCATTAGAATTTATTTATTCCTTAATTTTCGAATATCATATGCCATAATTTGTTTGGGTTCTTCCTTTGCGTTCAAATCCGACTAATTTAAATTTGACTTTTATAAATTAGGCTTCCAACATTAAAGACGTATTTCCTTAAAAAAGGACACATGAAATATCTTATGAACTTTAGACATATGTTCTGTCAATAGCGATCAATAAGTAGACATTCTAATTATTTCAGTTATCTCAAATAGTCCAACGTACCTTAAACTTAGTGTAACAACCCGTATTTTGACCCAATCAAATACTACAAGAAATTCAGGCTTTACCGGCGCATAAAGGACCGCTGGTAATACCGGCGGTTTTTAATAACAAACCGCTGAAATTAACGGCGCTATATTAACCCCCGGTAAGACTGCCGGTTTCATGTTTTACCATCACTAATACCGGCAGCGTTGGCCACCGATGTTAAGTAATTTTTTTCAGCAGTGATAACCGTCGGAAAATCGTAATAGACCTAATATTGGCCATCCCGAGCCCTTCCTCTTCATTTCTTCGGTTTACTCTCCCTGCATACGCTCGCTCGCCACAATTGCACCTCCGTCTAACTCCACAAGAATCCGGCCACCGACGAGCTTCCTCCGGCCAATGATCTCGCCCCCACCTCGGCAGCCGAGCACGCCCGTGAAAGCAGTCAATCGGCTAGTCCAAACCAAGTATTTTCCTAAATTTGCAATACGAAGAATTATTTTCCTATTTCGGTTGGATTAAATCAAGTTTCAGCATTAAGTTCATACCTTTTTGCTTTAGTCATGGATATTCTCACTAGACATTTTCAAGAGGATGTACCTTGGTGTTTGCTTATTTCTCATGATATTCTTCTTATTGATAAGACTAGAGAGAGTTTAAGGTAAACTTGATTTATAGCTGTTCTCACTATACAGTAATGTTTCTCAAAATTAATTTGGACTCATGCCAAGTAGGTCTATTATGTAAGCTATACATTTATTGAGAGGTTTGATAGAGAAGTATAGGGAGAACAAGGAGGATCTACATATGATTTTTATTGATTTAGAGAAAGCATATGATAAAATTTCAAGAGTTAATAATGCTTATATTCAAGTCATTAGGGATATGTATGTAGGAGCTATTACTTGTGTTCGAACACAAGGTGGTTTGACCAAGTATTTTCCTATTTCATTGGATTACATTAAGGATTAGCCTTAAGCCCATATCTTTTTGCTTTAGTCATGGATGTTCTCACTAGACATTTGCATGAGGTTGTACCCTGTGTATGTTTTTTGTTGATGATATTCTTTTTGTTGATAAGTCCCCCTTAACCTTACGAAAAATTCTATAAAATGTTGGTGAGACCTACAATACTTTATGGTGCAGAATTTTTGCCATTAAAAGAGAAGCATAATATTAAGTTAATATTAAGTATTACAGAGATTAGGATGCTCAAGTGGAATAGTGGCTTTACTCTTAAAGACAGGATACAAAATGAGCATATACGTGAAAAGGTTGGAGTAGCTCCAGTGGAAGATAAGTGATGCATACAAATTTCAGTTTATTTTGATTTCTTTTATTGTAATTTGAATATTATAGTTTCTTTTGATTTTTTTATGTTACCCTATGATGGAAGACATTCAATGAGCATGAGTAGGTAGTGCTTGGGCTTGGCAAACTTTGGGTGTGCTAGCTAGTTGGGTTCTTTGAGTTTTTGGGCTGCCAGATGCTTCTCGGGTTGAGCTTGGCTGCTTGGTTTTGGGCTGTGTCTTTTGGAAGTTGCTTGGTTCTAGCTCGTTAATGCCTAAGCTGCTATTTTAGTTCATTATTTTGGAAAGTTATGTGGAGTGGACTCTTGCGAGCTTGTTCAATTTCTCTCTTCCTCCTCTCTATTTCGTCTTGGGCTTCTAACCTATTTTTCTCTCTGTAAGTTCCACTCCACTTTTATCTTTCTTCTTGAGCTATTGGAGGTGTTTGTTCGATGATTTAGTGACACTTGCCGGAGGAGTTTTGGTGGATGTTGGCCCTTGTAGCTGTGGTGGACCCTTGTTTTGTAAGCCATAAGCACTTATTTTATATTGCCTACTTTTTTTGTTGCATGCGAGAAAATCGCTTGCCGATTGTTCTAAGGGTAGTGTTTTCTTTAATTTTAATTTTGTTTCATTTGTTTGGCTTTCTTTTGTCTTGCATGGTGTTTGTTTGGATGTCAGCTTACGAGTTTTGAATTGAGTTATGTTCTACTAGTCCTAGTGTTCTCCTCTCTTGACTCATTCTTTCTAGTTTGCCTGCATCAATAAGATTAGAGAGAGTTGCCTTAGATGATTTAGTAGCAATAGATCTAATTCAAGTAAAGTACACTTGTTCAAAAGTAAATAACGTACACTTATTTATGCTACATATCTTTTAATAATTGATTTCACAACTATGTAGGGAAATATTTGCTTTAACATCCAAATGACTATTCAAGAAGAAAGATATTGGATGTACAACAGATTATTACTGGGTCGAAGAGGATTGACAGATTATTTTATGGATTTATTCTAGTAGGATGATTTTGTACGAGTTTGGGAAAGTCGTCAGTCTACTGGTGAGGGGTCATCTTCAGGATCGACCCAGTATTCTGAGTATCATACATGGTTAGATATTGTTAGAGGAAGGCAGAGGGGGAGGGTATATGGCTTGGGTTCGCAAGGCTATGCCTATGAGGGCAGTTCATCCACATCAGCATTTTATGATCCTAGTTGAGTTGAAGAAACTGTTAGCCAGAGGGTTATAGCCTTGACGAGAGAGATATAAGAGATAAGAAAGGTTCAAAATGAGATGCAGGCAGAGCTGCGAGCCTATATAGATGAAAATTAAAAGAAAAAAGATCAAGAGCAGACACATGAAACACCAGGCAGTCAGGACACAGAGGATGATTAGTTCTTTTATTTGTTTTATGAATATTTGGTTTAGACATTTGGTTTGATGAACTAGTTCTATAAAGGTTGTTGAAATTTTTAAATATTTGGTTTGATGAACATTTGGTTTAAACTTTATATATTATGTTTATTGTAGAATTTATTTGATTTAAATGTTATATGTTATGTTTATTGTGGATTTTAATATATATGTCGTATTTGGATTGTAATTGTGGATTGATTATAGTGGTGTGTTACCTATATTTATGATAAATAATTTTCAGTTCTGTGCAGGTTTATGGAAAACTGAGTAAATAGAAAAGGGTTTTCATTTTTTTTTTCAAATGCTACAAGTTTCCAGCGGCCAACCGGCAGTTTGGCTGCCAGAAACCTCGATAACAGATAGCTTATTATAATTACCAGAAGTATAATGCAGCTGTCGGTAAATACCGGTGGTTACCCAACGGTTAGACCACCGATAGCCGGCGATTTTGTCACCGGAAACATCGATACCAGACAGCTTATTATAGCGTCGGAAATATAAAACTGCCACTGGTAAATACCGCCAGTTACCCTGCGGTTAGACTGCCGGTAAAACTGACTTTTTTTATGGCCGAAAATTCGCCGGTGATTAACCGGCGGTCACCGGCGCTATAACCGCCAAAAATTACCGGCCGCTTGGACCACCGGTTATCCTAACCGCTAGAAACTAGCCGCCAAAAAATATTTCCTATGCGCCTAATACCGACGATTTAGGAACCGCCGGTATATTCGAAAACCGCCGGAAAAAAAATTATGTACCGCCGGTAATAGCCGCTAGTAAAGCCTTAATTTTCTGAAGTGAAATATTTTTTTTAGAAAGTCATTATAAATTCAAATCATAAACTATCTTTGTCATAATATAGATATTATTTTAATTTAATTACACTAATTTTTCATAGTTTGTTGGCAATGATGAAAATCCTTAAGAAATTGATACATATCGATACAAGTGGGGATTTTGAAACTGTCATGTATCTGTTTTGCAAACTGATTTCATTAAAATTTTTTAAATAAAATGTGTTATTTTATGGATATTCTTTTTATAATTTTTGAAGCTCTTGATTTAAAAACATAAAGAAATTTATATTGATTTTTCATTAAAATTTAGTAATTATTATATATTATTATTATTATTTTATAACTAAATATCTAATTCCATTAACATCGTCATTTATTAAAACTTCATTTTTTGCACTCTCATCATTTAACCGAGATGGGAAGTAGGAATTAAGGGAGAAATGTGAGGAGAGAGAAAAGAGAAGCTTGGGTTTGGAGATCATAGATTAATTTTTGTATATCAATCTAGTTGAAAAATTTGTTCGACTCACTGTAAGGAATCATTACCTTATTTTTTATTTCAGGGATTTTATATATTTGTAATTTTTTTGATCAAATTTATATTTTTATTATCAAAAAATCAGGATAATTTTGTATTAGTAAAACTTTCACCGCATAACATTTTATATATTATAGAGATTGAGATTATGAATATTTTGAGTATTTATTTGAGATTTTTTTGAGTGATTTTTAAAAAAGAGTGATTTTTTACTAATTCAAAAAATTCAATTAAAGCTCCAAATTGTTGTTATATAAATCTCAGGTAATTTGATTAATTTAAGAAAATATAAGTTTTTGCTTAGTATAATTTTCTATTGCCTACCGTTATGATATTTTGGCATATTTTGGACAAATTATATATTATTTACTACAATGCTTTAGAAATAAATGTAAATTTATGGTTGAGTAATAGTTGATCGCTATTACTATTTTAGTAATATGATAATAATGAGTGTATAAAAAAATAAGTAAAGACTGGTTATTCACTGATATTGGCTGGAGACTAGTTGACCTATAGAGGATGGTGGACCGACAGACTTTTCTTTAAATTTTTTGGTTTGATGTTATTCTCTTTTGATTCATGATATTGATAGGAAGTCATAAGGAGATGATTACTATGTCGATGGATAAAGATTAGCAACTCTGTTTACTGAACCAACCATTTATTGATATTGATATAATACTGAAAAAATATTGCTTAAACTAGGACTTCTTACTTGTTTAGTGTAGCTATTAAAAAGCATATTATTGAGGCATTATTTTTATTACTGTATGGATTTATTAATACTACACAGATTTACTGTTTTAGTATTATTTTATTACTTCTGCTATTAATTTTATTATTACTGATACAAGCATTGATATTGTTTGATACTACTCATTAAATGTACTGATATTGAATATATTGAGCATATGATATATTGGATAGCATGTTACATAGTTATAGGTTTTTATTTTATTGATATGTGTTTGACAATTCTTTAATGATACTTTGAGTTTATTGCTTTATATGATAGAAAATATTGATACAATGACTACTTTATTGATTCAACACCCATACTGGTTTACTAATTTTTCCACCATGCTATTTTACTGGCTTTCATACCAGATTATTTTATTAATTACAAAATTTATTATTACTGTATATGAGCTTTATTATTTCTATACTAATTCACGGCCATGTGATTACTACTGTTGTGATTTGACCACTAACATGCATATTGCTCCTTTATTGTGCCTTGAGTTCAGTTATAGGTTTTGGTTACTTGTTAGGCTCTTGAGCTCATTATATATGGTTAAATGATTTCAGGTCAGGAAAGAGGTTTAAGAGTGTGAGACATAAATTACGATTTCCCAAGTTCTATTTCTTTTTATTTTAGTTATTCTTTTGTACTTATAAATGGAAGAATATTCTATGATTATATAATTTCTGAATATTATATATAATTTATTTTTGGGTCAATGAATGTAGATGTATATTGATGTTTTGAATTATAGAATTTATTTCTACTGTTTATTATTAATAGATGAAATTAGATAGCTCTGGTTATTATATAATAAAAGATAAAAGAAAGAACTCTTCCAAATTAGATTTTGGGGTGTTACACTTAGTTTTCTTCCTTGTAAAACATGTTTACACCTTTCATCGAGCTCACTTTTACATATACAAAATCTTTAACTTGAAATTCTATAAAATAATGTTTTGAATTATAATACTTCTTCTACCTATCCTGCTTAGCTTTCAATCTAGTCATATCATATGAATCTTTAAGTATCATCATTCATCAGAGTCAGCCTTATTAGATTTCTTTCTCCAGATTTTTAGACAAAAGATAATAGCTGTTAACTTTAGATCTTATATTAGATAGTTCCTCTCGTATGGCTTTCATTATCTGGAAACATAAGTTATCACTTGTACCTTTTCAAAACACCTCCCAAATATTTCTATGAAGCATCACTAAATACCTAAAATCTTTTATACCAGATGAGATGGATAAAATTAGAGCTAACGTAAGATTGTCTTTTAGTTTCTGGAAACTATTCTCATAATTCACTATCCACTTAAAAGGCACTTCCTTCTCTGTTAGTCTTGTCAGAGGAATAAAAATCTGAAAAAATACTTTTACAAATTTTTTGTAATACCCAACCATTCCCAAAACACTACATACCTTAGATAAGGTAATTAGTATTAGCTAGTTATCAACTGCTTGCACTTTTGTATGCCCCAAAAATAAAATGTTCTTTAGCCAAATTTCACACATTATAATTTGACATAGAACCTATGTTGCCTCAGAGTTCATGAATAATTATTAGATAAACATTATTAATCAAATTTAGAATATACCAAAATATTATTAATAAATGTAATAACAAATCTGTCCAAATAATTTTTGAATTCTATTCATTAAATCCATAAAAATTATAGGTGCATTAGTTACCCTAAAAGGCATGACTAAAAACTCATAATGATCATACTTGGTACTGAATACAATTTTTTCTATGTCTTTCCTCCTTATAACCTTTAGTTAGTGATAACAAGATCTCATATATATCATTAAAAATACAGAAGCACCATCTAGTTGATCAAATAAGTCATTAATCCTAGGCAAATAATACTATACATAATTGTTAGGACAATTCAATTCATCCAATAGTCATTTGGACTTGGTGGAGATGCACTCAAATGATTAATGATGATTGATCCCATTAATTTGGTCAATTAGATTTAAATTAGTTAATATGGTTTAAAGGTCCTTGTAGGGATAATATTGCTAAATTAGCCAATTGACCTATCCAAGGGGTTAGCCATAGTTACTCCTAATTCTAAAATTTAAATCAATATAGACTTAACAAGGTCCTATTGAATTAGGATATAATATAATGGGCTTTATTCTATTCCAATTGTAAACTATAATTATATTACATTGAGTTTGATAGTTTAAACCTACTAAAAGATATTTCAGTATATGATAAGGTCATTTATCTAAATATCAACAAATATTCCTTTGAGTTATGGGGTATATATGGATGTTCAATATTGATTGTAACATGGGTCGTGCCAACACACATATTAGAAAGATTGTTAAAATCAATTACACTGCACTGATAATTAATTGACTGAATGAGAAGAAGATTGAATATTCCTACAATTGATTATATCTATTGAGATTAATTAAGGTTGAGTATGGAAGTGATTTTCTTTGATGAGAGGCAGGCTTTCAAATTAAAGGAATCTTCTTATACTTATTGCTTGCCCCAGAAAACCCTATAGCCCTTCTAAAGTCTCTTTCTATCTAAAGAGTGAACTAGGGATCCAAGTAAAAGATTGGCATATTTGAGCTTCTTGGAATAAGCTTGATTTCAAAGTGGCATTAACATTTTTTTGTCAATACAAATCTTAATGAATGAAATTAAATACATTATATTTAACTTTTACTCCTCTCATATTAGCATAATTTATCTTATACACATCTCATCTAATTGCACTTATATATTGGTATATATTTAGTTAAAATTGGGTGCTTAACTATTTATTTACTTATGCATCCTTGATTGTAAAGGTTTGAGTTTGAAAGAAGTTTCTTAGTACTAGTGTATGCTCATATCATCACTCTTCCCTCTCTCTTGATTAACACTACCATTATCAGCCTTATAGATCAATATATAAAAAAATATAAATACTTGAATTAAGTATTAGGAATTTTTAATTAACTAGTATTTCCTTCATAAAATTTACACCAAGTTAGCTTGTCCTATCCTACCTTGTGAAGATTATTTCATTAGTAATATTGAACTATTTAGTATTTTTAATAGTTTAAACTTTTTAGTGCATATTACTACGAGATATAGAGGATATTAAATAAGATATATCTAAGATATGTATGTATTTTTTATCTATGTGTTATTTATAGGGTGAGTATGACTAGGTAAGATTATTTATAACTATATGTGACATAATATGAATATTTATATATTGTGATCATATAATCATTATGATGTCAAAACATTTACATACTAAATAGTGTTGAGATTGTTGCAAATTAGTTTTTTAAGATTTCATCTTTATAATCATGTGAGTTTTTGATGATAATAAAATCTGTTGTTTGAGTATTATTTTCTCCTAACATATGCTGGAAAAGTTTGTTGTTGTGTGTACTAACATATTTTTCAGGAAAATCACATTCCAAACAGTGGAAGACTTCAAGTTAATTGGATTAGAGTTTATTAGTTTTGGAGTCTGTACTTTTTATTCTTTTCTTAAGTCTGAGAGAGAATGATTATAAATTGTGTAATCGTGCACACACACACTGGGGAAGTGAGATAAAGTAATTTTTTTTAATCTAATCATACTGTATGATGCCAAATCATATGGGACAAATAATGCAGTTTCTCCACTATTACGGACCTGCCTGGTTTACAAGGTAAAATTTTTTTTAAGTATGATTCGTATAGTATGAACTGATTTCATGCAATATTTTTTAGAGTACAAAACAGGGACCTGCATGGTTCGTACAGGATGAACCGTTCAATTTTTGAACTGTTCGTACACTACGAAATGGTTTCGTATAGCATTTTTTAGAGTACGAAATAGGGGCTTGCATGGTTCATATAGTATCGTACGGGACGAACCATTAATTTTTTGAACTATTTGTACAGTATGATTTGGTTTCATACATCATTTTCTAGAGTACGAAAACTAGGTCTCACAGGTTCATATAGTATCGTACAGGATGAACCTTTCATATTTTGAACTGTTCGTACGGGATGATATGTGATCGTACGGTACGATTCGACTTCGTTAAACTTAAAATTTTTAATTTTTGAAGGGGTTTTCTTGCCCTATGTATATAAGGGTCCTAAAAACTGACTGTCAATCTAATCTTCTACGAATTTCTTCTTGAGAGTGAAAGAAAGAGTGATTTGAGAGAGTGTTTGGAAGTGAGTGTGGTGAGATCTTTGAAGAGGAAATTATGAATTTACAAGGTTGTCCAAAGGTGAGGATCTCATTATTTGTACTTCAAGTCTCTACCCTATCTCTTTGAAGATTCTTGAGAGAAGATCTTTGAAGGAGAGTTTGATTCTCTGCCGTCACCAGGAGGGTGAAAAAGGATGACTAGTTCTTTGCCATCACCAGGAGGATGAGAAAGGACGTTGGGTTCTCTACCTTCACTAGGAGGGTCAAAAAAGACGATGGTTCTCTGCCTCACTGAGATTTGGTGGAAGAGAAGAAAATTATAAAGGCTTCTCCACCTTGCTGTGGGGGCAAAGGAAGAGTCATTTGAGTATAGTGCAATACTTGGAGAAGGAGCCTCTAGGGAGTGGATGTAGGTCTTGTTGGACTGAGCCACTATAAAATCTGGTGTTCTTCGTTTCTTTTACTATTTATCACATTTTTATTTTCTGCACTTTTAATTTTTCTGTAGTTGAAAAATTGTTTTCTAAAAATCAATTTTTATTGTGAAATCGGTTTCATTAAATCCAAGAGATTTTTTAAAGTACCAATTCACCCCCCCTCTTGGTTAGCCTAGGGACATAATTAATAGGTCTAACAACCTATTCACACTTTTAAGTGGTATCAGAGCCTTAAGTTCAAAAATTAAAGTTTAGATTACTTTTTGAAATCGATCATGGCTAATTTTGGAAACCAAAACACTTTAGAAGGTTACTGGATCACTAGACCACCTTTGTTTGACAATATTCCATTTGACTTTTGGAAAACTTGCATATCAACTTTTTTATAGCCTCTTGATTATCGTATGTGGATGTTAGTACATGATGGATATAATGCACCTTCTAGAATTGTAGAAGGTATTATAATAGAAACACCATTTGCTGATTGGACTTTAGAAGAAAGGGAGTTAGCACAATTTAATGCCAAATGCTTAAATAATTTTTTCTGTGCTTTGAAATTAGAAGACTATATATATGTTTCTACCTATAAATCTGGAAAGAAAATATGTGATAGACTTTGTATTACATATGAAGGTATAAATGAAGTGAAGCAGACTAGATTGAATATTTTATTACACGACTACGAACTCTTTCGCATGAAACAAAATGAATCAATTACTGATATGTATACTCATTTTACACATATAGCCACTCATTGCAAGCTTTAGGTAGGGAATTAACGAAAAAAAGTAAATAAAATACTTCGTTGTTTGCCTACTTCTTATGATGCAAAGATAACTGCTATAACAGAATCAAAAGACTTAAATGTCTATTATATTAACAAGCTTCTTGGATCACTAATTACTTACGAGCAATCTGTGACTCAAAGATAGATTGATGCAGGTGACAAGCGAAAGGAGAAAAATATTGCTTTGAAGGTGGATGACTCTGAGAGTGATCAATCTCAGCTTGAGGATGAAGAAGATATTGCCTTAATGATAAGGCAATTCAGAAGTTTCCTAAGGAGGAAGCAGAGGAGACGTCAGCAGTGGAACAAGGATAAGTTCTATAAAAATACTAAGGCTTCAAATGATTTATTTTACTATGAGTGCTGGAAGCTAGGACATATTAAGATAGATTACCCAAATCTCAAAGCTAATCCTTGCAAGGAGAAGGTTGAGCAGAAAACCAATGTGAAGAAAGGTAAGAAGAGATTTCAGAAAGCTTTTTAGGCAAACTCTGCATCTGACTAATCAGAAATAGCACATGAAGAGGAAGTCACAAACTTGTGTTTAATGGCTAACAATCTTGATCATTCAGATCAAGAGGAGGTATGTGACTTAAGTTATAATGAATTATTTAAAATTTTTGAGCACATTCATTCTACATATAGGAGACTAAAGAAACTGCATGTAAAGTTGAATTTGGATTACTTAGAATTATAAAAAGAATTTGAAATCCTTAGGAAAGACCATGCATTAATTGATAACAACCACATGACTCTGTTGGATGAATATGATGATTTGAACAAACAGCATGAACTTTTAAAATCATCTCACATAAAACTTGAAAATGATTTTAAAGTCTTTCTAGAAGAAACTGAACATAGAGAAATTGACTTGAGAATGGATATTTTTATATTGGAGAATAAAAACTCGTATGTTGAATTGGAATTGAAATATATTAAAGAAAATAGACCAATACTCACACTTGAACAATTCTATATGTCTAAATAAAAGAATATGAGTTCAACACCTAGGAAGAGAAATAATAATTCATATAGATTAAGAAATTCCTTCCCAAGTGTGAGATATTTTACATATGGAATGTTAGGACACATCTCCTACACTTGCAACATTCATAATAGAATACATCTAGTGTGGAGACCAAAGATGCATAAATCACAGTATATCACTCATGCATATGATTTATCATTGCCAAGAGGATATTATAGGGATGCTCTCACATATGACCTCGTGAGAGCATTTGGTACCTGAACAGCTGATGTTCGAAGCACATGACTGGAGATATGACTCAATTTATATCGCTGGAAGCCAGAAATAGATGCAAGGTTACACATGGAGATAATACCACCAAGAGAGTGGTAAGTACATGTATGATTGAAAATTTAATGAATTTTTTAATAGAAAATATTTTATTAGTAGACAGTTTGAAACATAATCTATTTAGCATTAGTCAATTGTGTGATAGAGGATATTATATAAATTTTTTTCCTACAAGCTGTGTGATAAGACAAAATGGTGTTGATGTGTTATATGGTGATGGAGTAAATAATATATATATGCTTAATTTAAATTCTATAAAATCTTCTACTACTTTTTGTTTAAAAACTATTTCTGATAAATTATGGTTATGGCATAGAAGACTTTGTCACGCAAGCATGAGAAATCTTAAAAAAATCACTCAAAAGGATTTAGTTAGAGGGATGCCCAAATTAGCCTTCACTAAGGATCACTTGTGTGATGTATGCCAACTAGGAAAATAAGTCAAATCCTCCTTCCATTCAGTCAAGGATCTTAGAATTAGTAAACTCTTAAAAATTCTTCATATGGATCTCTTTGGACCTGTTAGTACTATAAGTCTAGGAGGAAAAAAGTTTAGATATGTAATTATGGATGATTACTCAAGATTCATATGGATTAGATTTTTAAATCATAAGAGTGAATCATTTAAGGAGTTTAGAGACTTTACCACTTGGATTCAGAGAAAACTAGGGTTTGAAATCATTACAATCCATAGTGATTATGGGGGAGAACTTGAAAATGAATTGTTTGATGAGTTTCATAAAACCCATAGAATAGATCATAATTTCTCATCTTCTAGGACACCTTAGCAAAATGGAGTAGTTGAGAGAAAGAATAGGATATTGATTGAAGCTGCTAGAGCCATGTTGACAGAATATTCACTTTCAAGATATTTTTAGACATAAGCAGATAGTACCGCATGCTATGTATTGAACAGGGTGAACATTAGATCAAAATTAAACAAGACACCCTATGAACTTCTTAAAGGTAGAATTCTCAACCTCTCACACCTACATGTTTTTGAATGTAAAGTGTTCATGCATTATAATTAAAAAACTCTCTTAGAAAAATTTGATCCTAAATCTGATGAAAGAATTTTTCTAGGATACTCAAGTGTTGGAAAATCCTATAGAGTTTTTAATAAAATGACATTGGTAGTTGAGGAGACCACTCATATTATTTTTGATGAATTGGATAATTATGGAGGGTCTAGGTTGGATGAAGATGAAGTTGAGAAAATTGCCCAAGAACTTGAAAATGAAAAAAGTTAAAGAGATGATTGAAAATGAGGAAGAAAATCAATTGTCTAAGGAATGGAATTTTATTAAGAGTCATCCTAAGGAGTTAATTTTAGGAGACCCAAGTGAAGGAGTTATGACTAGGCGTGGTTTGAGAAAAGAAGTAAATAACTCCACTTTTATTTCAATGATTAAACCCACTACTGTAAATCAAGTACTTTTAGATGAATTTTGGATTCTAGCTATGCATGAGGAGTTGAATCAATTTGCTAGAAATGATGTTTGGGATTTGGTAGAAAGGCCAAAAGATCAAGGTGTTGTTGGAACCAAGTAGGTATTTAAAAATAAGATGAATGATTCTAGAGTTATTGTTAGAAATAAAGTGAGATTAGTTGCTAAGGGGTATAATCAGATTGAGGTAATTGATTTTGAGGAGACCTTTGCCCCGGTAGCCAGACTTGAGTTAGTTAGAGTACTTTTAGCCTATGCATATTTTAAAGGTTTTAAATTGTTTCTAATGGACGTAAAGAGTGCCCTTCTAAATGGGATAATAAAAGAGGATATTTATGTTGAGCAACTTCCATATTTTAAAAATGCACAATTTTCTAACCATATTTTTAAATTGAAAAAGGCATTATATGGATTAAAACAGATACCTAGAGCGTGGTATAAAAGGCTAAGCACATACCTACTTGAACGATCTTTTGTAAAAGGGAGTGTGGACACTACTTGTTACGACTCGGGCTCACGAGTTTCTGTTTTGATGATAACAAACATTATGGCTCACATCTTCTAATATTTGGAATGTATATTTATTTGTGTGTGTACTAATATTTCAGGAACAGCATGCATCAATACAAGAAAGATTCAAGATTCAAGAATGAGTAGAAAAGGCTTTATTGTATTTCTCATTGATATACTTTTTGATTCCTTGAGTCAAGTCCTGTAATAGAATATGCTTATTTATGACCATATGTACACATACTTAGGGGGAGTGAGATCCTGTCAAAATCAGAAGTTCAACTTTTGAACAAATCATACTGGACGATTTCTGATCGTCCAGGACGATCTGTTCATTGAACTAATCATCCTGGACGAAATTTATATCGTCCTGGACGATCCAATATGATCTCAAAACTCTAGCCGCCACGACAATTTAGGCAAGGATTTAAGAGTCAAAATTTATTCTAATCGTCCTGGACGATCTATATATCGTACTGGATGATTTGTGCAAAATTTGTTCTGATCGTCCTGGACTATCCCAGGATCGTACGAGACTATCAAGTCAAATTCTGCACATCGTCCTGGACGATCCTGCGATCGTCCTGGATGATTTTTGGCGGCAGAATTGAGTTTTTAGGATTTTCTAAAGCCGCCTTTTGGAGCACATCGTCCTTGACGATCCTGCGATCGTTCTGGACGATCTTTGGCGGCAAAATTGAGTTTTTAGGATTTTCTGAAGCCATCTTTTGGAGCACATCGTCCTGGATGATCCGGCGATCGTCTTGGACGATCTTTGCCACCATAACTAATTTGGAAGGGTTTTTGGAGCTCTTTATTTAAGCTTTCTCAAGGCACTTGATAGGTGTCTTTGGCAGCCATTGAGGCTTCGTTCTTTTGGAGAAAACTTGAAGAGAGAGCTTGAAAGGGAGTGAGGAAAGGGTGGAGTTTGAGTGGGAGAAGAGCCTAGGAAGGGGGTTTCTCGAGGGAGTGTGAGGGGGTTCACACGGTTGCTCCGGCAGGCTTGCACCTAAGTACCATCGAATTCAAGGCTCATCTTGAGGGATGTTTTGGGAAGAAGAAGTGCTCTTTGGTGTCGAAGGACCCGGCTACTCCGCCGCACCGGGGAAGGTGGAAGTGATTTTGAAAGGGCTTCTCTACCTAGCTGTGGGGGCTGAAGGAGAGACATTATTTGGTTTAGTGCAATACTTGGAGGGTGCCTCCGAGGAGTGGACGTAGGTCAGGTTGGATCGAACCACTATAAATCCGGTGTGTTCTTTCTTATTATTTTTTGTACTTTATTTTATTGTGATTATCTGCTTGGGTGATATCTGTGATTGATCTTTTTATCATTGTTTTAATTTGTTTCTGCTGCACGTTATAAAAAGATTTTTATTTTATTTCAAATATCCAATTCACCCCCCCCCTCTTGGTTAGCCTCGGGACTAGTTCATCAGGGCTTAACATCCCTTTCAAACTTTCAAGTGGTATCAGAGCGGGATTCAAAATTTAAGTTTAAAAACTTTTGAATTCTATCCATGGCTAATTTTTGTAATCGTAATATTGCGGAAGGATATTCAATCAGCCGGCCACCTTTATTTGAAAATATTACTTTTGATTTTTAGAAAATTCGTATGTCTACTTTTTTGAAATCTATTAATTATCGCATGTGGCATATGATTCAAATTGGTTATTCTGCACCGTCACGTATTGTAAATAAAATTAAAATTGATATTCCCTTTTCTGAATGGAGTAGAACATATCAGATCAATGCTCAATTAAATGCTAAATATTTAAATTATTTTTTTTGTGCTTTGAATTCTAATGATTGTATGTTAATATCTGCATGCACTTCTAGTAAAGAAATCTGGGATAAATTATGCACTAGATATGAAGGTACTTGTGAAATCAAGCAATCTAGGCTAAATATGTTAATGCATGATTATGAACTTTTTAGCATGAAACCTTATGAAATGATCTTGGACATGTTTACTAGGTTTTCTCAAATTGTGACATCATTACATGCTTTAGGAAAAGAACTTTTAAATTTTAAAAAAGTTAATAAAATCCTACGTTCTCTACTTGCTAAATTTGATGCCAAAGTCATTACAATTTCTGAATCAAAAAATTTGAACGAATATTCTATTGATAATTTGATTGGCTCACTCATTTCCTACGAACAAGGTTTGGGTCAAAAGCTTTTGGATGCAGATAAAATGATAGTGCTGAAAACTGAAGACATTGGAAAAAACAACTCAGAAAGTGATGAAAGTGAAGAGTTAGCATAAGCAACAAACAAATTGAAAAATCTACTAAGGCACAAACATCAACATCAAAAGTGGAACAAAGGTAAAAATGGTAAGAATGTAAAGTTTTCTTCTGATGTTATTTATTTTGGATGTAGGAAGCCTGGACATATGAAAAATCAGTGCCCGAACTTAAGAATCCTTCCTGAAAAGGAAAAGGGTAAAGCTAAGCAAATTATAATAAGGGCTGATAATGCAAAACAAAAAATGTCCTGGGCAGATCTAGCTTCTGAATCATCAGATCAGGAGCAAGCGGATGTAAATTAATGATCTTTTTGTGTGTTTATGTTTTTTGTTTTGTTTTTCTGTTACTATTGTTTTATTCATTGTGTCTTCTATGTTTTAGCATTTTTGTTTTTCCTTTTAAATTTTTTTTTTGATGTTTTTTATTATTCCTCTGATCAAGCACACACATAACACCTCTTATTTTAAATCATTTTTTTAAGATCTTATTTTCTAAAAATGAAAAATTTACCTCCTGTATTTTCTAAATACTATGTTAGTTGTGGTTGATTTCTCTAAAATCAAGTAAAGGAAGGAAACTCATGATTTTATCTCTCTATCTCATTTCTTTGAATAAGGCTATCTTACTTTTGATTCAAAATCTGTTTCAGATTATAAATTAGTTTTTGAAATTAAAACTTCTTTCATCTCCCAACATTTTGTCTATCTCGTAAAAATCTTTTGCAAATTATTGAACCAACTTCAAGATTATCTTATTCAGGTTGTTCGTCTTTATCATAAGAATAAGGTTTGCTGATTTTAAAGATTTAGAAAGGAGGCAATTTATAAAAATCAAAAGATGCGCAGTGCACCAAACAAATTGAAAAGAGGCACAAAATGAGCCCAAAGCTGAAAAGATGCGAAATTGCCAAATTGAATACACAAAGTATATCAAAAAATTAAAAGATTCGCAAAGCGCCAAACAAATTGAAAAAGAGGCACAAAATTAGCCCGTAAAGGCTGCTTCCATTCTTGTAAATCTCTAAAGTTTAGAAAACTCTTATAACTTTTTGATAGATTCGTTACTTGAGTTTGAAAATTAAGATTTTTTGATTCATTACTTTGCATTAATCTTCTATTAGATGTATTTCATGAAAGGAATTTTGAAAGATTTTTATTTCCTTATCTAATTTGTTCCTTGATTTAGATATTGGCTTAAAAAGTTTTTTCGCCTTTTTAAAACCTGAGTTTGGATTTACATTTTCTGATTCTCTAACCTTTCTGGGTTCAAAGAAGTCAATTCATGTCTTACTAAGTTTTGGAGAACCTCAAGAGGTGACTTTTCAAATTTTTGCTCCTCCTCTTTTTGATAATGTCAAAGGGGGAGAACGTACTGTTGTATTTGTAATATTTTTTACGTACTATTATATTTGTGTTGTTTGTCTTACATCATATTGTTGTTGTAGTTATTTTAAAAATTAAAAAAAAAAAAGAAAGTATTTCTCCCTATTTTTAAAAGACTTTTTCTCAGTGAGGGGGAGATTAGGAAAAAATATCTTTTTGCAAATTCAACCAGTAATATTTGCCATCATCAAAAAGGGGGAGATTGTTACGACTCAGGCTCACGAGTTTCTGTTTTGATGATAACAAATATTATGGCTCACATCTTCTAATATTTAGAATGTATATTTATTTGTCTGTGTACTAATATTTCAGGAACAGCATGCATCAATACAAGAAAGATTCAAGACTCAAGAATGAGTAGAAAAGGCTTTATTGTATTTCTCATTGATGTACTTTTTGATTCCTTCAGTCAAGTCCTATAATAGTATATGCTTATTTATGACCATGTGTACACATACTTAGGGGGAGTGAGATCCTGTCAAAACCAGAAGTTCAACTTTTAAACAAATCATACTGGACGATTTCTAATCATCCAGGACGATCTGTTCATTGAACTAATCGTCCTGGACGAAATTTATATCGTCTTGGACGATCCAATATGATCTCAAAACCCTAGCCGCCACGACAATTTAGGCAAGGATTTAAGAGTCAAAATTTATTCTAATCATCCTAGACGATCTATATATCGTACTGGACGATTTGTGCAAAATTTGTTCTGATCGTCCTGGACTATCCCAGGATCATACGGGACTATCAAGTCAAATTCTGCACATCGTCCTAGACGATCCTGAGATCGTCCTAGACGATTTTTGGCTGCAGAATTGAGTTTTTAGGGTTTTCTGAAGCCGCCTTTTGGAGCACATCATCCTGGACGATCCTGTGATCGTCCTGGATGATCTTTGGCAGCAAAATTGAGTTTTTAGGGTTTTCTGAAGCCGTCTTTTGGAGCACATCGTCCTGGACGATCCGGCGATTGTCCTGGACGATCTTTGCCGCCAGAACTAATTTGGAAGGGTTTTTGGAGCTCTTTATTTAAGCTTTCTCAAGGCACTTGATAGGTGTCTTTGGCATCCATTGAGGCTTCATTCTTTTGGAGAAAACTTGAAGAGAGAGCTTGAAAGGGAGTGAGGAAAGGGTGGAGTTTGAGTGGGAGAAGAGCCTGGGAAGGGGGTTTCTTGAGGGAGTGTGAGGGGGTTCACACTGTTGCTCCGGCAGGCTTGCACCTAAGTACCGTCGAATTCAATGCTCATCTTGAGGGAAGTTTTGGGAAGAAGAAGTGCTCTTTGGTGTCGAAGGACCCGGCTACTCCGCCGCACCGGGGAAGGTGGAAGTGATTTTGTAAGGGCTTCTCCGCCTAGCTGTGGGGGTTGAAGGAGAGACACTGTTTGGTTTAGTGCAATACTTGGAGGGTGCCTCCGAGGAGTGGACGTAGGTCAGGTTGGACCGAACCACTATAAATCCGGTGTGTTCTTTCTTATTATTTTTCACACTTTATTTTATTACGATTATCTGCTTGGGTGATATTTATGATTGATCTTTTTATCGTTGTTTTAATTCATTTCCGCTGCACGTTATAAAAAGATTTTTATTTTGTTTCAAATATCCAATTCACCCCCCCTCTTGGTTAGCCTCGGGACTAGTTCATCAGGGCTTAACATCCCTTTCGAACTTTCACTACTCTATTTATAAAAAATATAGGAAATGAAATACTCATTAGTCAAATTTATATGGATGATATCTTATTTGGATCTACCAATAAAAATCTATGTGATGACTTTTCAAAAATAATGAGTAAGGAATTTGAGATGAGCTTAATAGGAGATTTGAGTTACTTTTTGGGGTTTAGCATTAAGTAGGATAAGGATGGAACATTTATTAGTCAGTTAAAATATGTTAAAGACATTCTCAAGAAGCACGAAATAGATAAGGCTAAACCAGTGAATACTCCCATGAGTTCCTCAGTGCAGTTAGATAAGGACCCTAAGGGAAAATTAGTTGATCAAAAGAGGTTTAGAGGAATGATTGGATCTTTGCTTTACTTGACAGCTAGCAGATCAAATATCATGTTTAGTGTTTGTTTGTGTGCTAGATTTCAAACTGATCCAAAGGAATCACATCTGACTGCAGTTAAAAGAATAATGAGATATCTTTTAGGGACTCAAAATTTAGGAATTTGGTATCCTAAGAATAGCATTGCATTTGAAATTATTTGATACTCTGATTCAGACTTTACTGGTTGTAGGGTTGATCGTAAAAGAACTTTTGGAACTTATAAATTCATAGGAAACTCCTTAGTTTCTTGGTCTTGTAGAAAATGGAACTCAGTAGCACTTTCAACTGTAGAGCTGGATATATTGCCTTAGGAAGTTGTGTTGCACAAGTGCTTTGGTTAAAATAGCAATTGATTGATTTAGGATTTTCTTTTGGCATAATTATAATCTTTTGTGATAACATTAGTGCCATATGTATTTCAAAGAATCCTATTCAGTATTCTAGAACCAAGCATATTGATATAAGATATCATTTTATTAAAGATCATGTAGCAAAAGTGAAAATTGAATTACTTTATGTCGCTACTAAAGATCAACTTGCAGATATTTTCACAAAACTATTAGCTTTTGATACATTTAGCATCTTAAGGAGAAGACTAGGTGTGATTGATTTTAATGCTTAACTTAAAATTTCTGCAAACTTAATGTGTTGTATATATATGACTGTTAAATTTGGTTCTGTATGATTATTTGGTTGTTCTGATTGTTTTACTGTAATTTATTGTGTATTGTTGTTTTTATTTTGTTTTATTATGAAGCATTTCACTTGTTAAGAAAAAATTTGGCTTTGAGAGATTTTTTTTATTATCATGCTGTATTTATGTGTTTTGATCGTACTGTATGAAAGGTTTTTCATCTTGTACGATTTCTGTAGCTTGTGCATGATATTTTTTGAGTTGAGAAGACAAAATAGTGTTTTTATGGGTTTTCGTACTATACGATGACATCATACTGGATGATTAGTGCTATTTCATCTATACGAATGTGGACGGTTTACCAATTTTTGTCAGTTATTATTACTGATTGTACGTACGAACTGGTCGTTCATCTGTATGATCATTGTTATCAATTTTGGATAAGGACGAACCCAACCATCATGAAATGATCTTTAATTTTTCTGATCATCCTGAACGAACACATCATCGTCTATATGATCGGTTAATCAAAAAGCCTGTATAAAAGGATGCATTAGGAAGGGCAGTTTACGAAAAGCCATTACATTTTTGGCAGTTTCCATTCGTCTGTATGAAAAGGATTTCATCCCGTATGATTTTGTATTCGTACGTACGATATAAATTTCATACTATACAATTTGTAATTTTCTTTAAATTGAAAGGCATTTGATGGTTTTCAATCACAGTCACTTTCATTTCCAAATCTTCTTGAGTTTAAACAATGAAATGGCCAGCAGGAGTAGCAAACGTGGACTGTTCTCTAGGGGTTCTTTGTCTAGAAATACTAGGGATGACAACTTTTTGAGTAGGGAGAATGAAGAAGCATTTGATAGGTTTAGTGTTGCCAAGATAACTTCATCTAGAGTCCTTATTCAAAGTGATTTAAACTTTTCTGTCATGCCTCTTTTTGACTGTACCCAACTGTCCTTCATTCTTACCTTGATTCATACCTATAATCGTGAAACTTTTTATCTCTTTTTAGGCAACATGAAAATGAATCATGATCACACCAAAATTAGCTCCTATGTCCTCAAACAACGTGTAGAAATTACTAAAGAGGATCTAGGAAATTATCTGCATCTTATGACTCTTGGTATTAGAGCCCACACTATGACTTTAAGGGCTGACTATGATTGGACAGATGTGAACCTATCCCTTAGAGGTGTAGAACAGGTGAGTCACCTTCATTGAGTCTATACTTTAAATCAAAATGCTAGAATCATTCAACATGTTTCGAGAACCTCCAAAATTCCTAAGACTGGTGATCGAGTAAATATGACTCCTCTTTTATCCACTGTCACATACCTTATTATGACTGAGACACCCATAGATGAAGCCCAACTAATTATGGATTATCTATATTTGCTTTCTAACATTGGAAGTCCTCATAGTAAGAGAAAGAAAAATGTGGTGTTAGGATATTTGGTGACCTATGTTTTGGAGAAGAAGTACAACCTGGTCCATCTTGATCCTCCCATTGAATTGCCTATTTACTTTACCAATGCTTCCTTTAGGGCACTTTTTAGTCAAGAACAAGGCTCAGGGGGGGATGATACTGAGGGAGAAGGAGCTCCTACTCCAGTAGCTGCACTTGCACCTGCACCTGACCAAAATTATTATCAAGAAATGGTCCAACGATTTGATAGAATGGAATCTCATTTTGATCAACGATTTGATCAAACTGAGATTAGGATGAACCAGCAGGATGCACGATACATAAAAGATATGGGGTGGATACGAGAACAATTTGATTCAGTGAATGCCAATGTAGCTACCATAAGTAGCTACTTTACGATGTTTAGTCCTCCACCTCCTCTAGATCAGGGCCCCTCAGGATATTAGATGATTGTACTTCTATTTTGATTTTATGATGTTTCTTCTAGGCTTGGGTGTAGTGCTTCTTGTTGTTGGTGTACTTGGATGTTTTTGTTGTTGTTGTAGTTGATCTTTTTCTTTATTTTTTAATGTAATGGGTAATGTACTTGGATGGTTATTGTATGATACATGTTATATCATTGATGTTGAATAAAAAGAAAAAGTCATATTTTATGCATATTGATATGTGCATGCTTTTGTGATCTGAAATGATCAAGTTTAACAATCAAATGTAGTTGATTGCAATTATAGAATATTGGTTGAATTTATGTTACAATATTAATTTCTGTGCAAAATTTTAATCTCTCAAAATATTTTGATTACTTAGTGACTGGGTGTAGATTAGAAGATCAATTTTATATTTTTTATATAGACATGTATTACTTAGCTGTAATTGTTACAAATTTGATGTCATTTCTTTTACTCTTATTTCTATTTCAAAGTGTTTTTTAATGAATTTGTGTAAAGAGTTATTGATTTTGGAAAGACAAAAATTTGAAAAGAGGCACAAAATTAGCCCAAAATTAAAAGATGCACAAAGTGTGTCACGTATACAAAAAGATGCGTAATGTTTGTCAAATTGTAAAAAGACACAAAATTAGTCCAAATTGACAAGATGCACAATGTGTGCCATGAAAATTGAAAAGATGCGCAATGTCACTAATTGTTCTTTCCTTTATCAGTTTCTCGATCACACAAACACTATTGAATTAGGAAATAATTAATTCTATTTCATCATTTCTGTAATAGTTGTGGTTATATAGTCTGTCTATTTTAATCTGACATAGATCAACTTTTCTTATCCTTGTCATTCTTTGATTTAACTTTTGAGTCTTTTTTCTTTTGCATCTGATTTTAATATTATATTTATAATTCCTTTAACATTTTATTCATCATCAACTATGTTTGATTAGTATTCTTCCCTTTTTGTTGTTGTCAAAAGGGGGAGTTAGATATTGTTTAATTATTTAATGTAGGATGATATTTGATGCTTTATGAAATAAATGAATGTGCATGTGGCATGAAAATGTATGTGTATGTATTTTGTATGAGTGAGTGTGCATTTTTTATCTTCATTGAAACCCTTGTTGTAAATTGATCATTTTTTTAGGGGGAGCTTACTTTTAGGCATTTAGGGGGAGCTAAGGAAAAAAATTTGTGTTTATTTGTTAACTTAAACAATAATTTTTTTACCATTATCAAAAAGGGGGATATAGTTGAGATTGTTGCAAATTAGTTTTTTAAGACTTTATCTTTATAATCATGTGAGTTTTTGATGATAGCAAAATCCTGTTGTTTGAGTATTATTTTCTCCTAACATATGCTAGAAAAATTTATTGCTGTGTGTACTAACATGTTTTTTAGAAAATAACATTCCAGACAGTGGAAGACTTCAAGTTAATTGGATTAGAGTTTATTAGTTTTGGAGTCTGTACTTTTTATTCTTTTCTTAAGTCTGAGAGTGTGTGATAGTAAATTGGGTAACCGTACACACACATAATGGGGGAGTGAGACAAAGTAATTTTTTTAATCAAATCGTACTGTACGATTTCTAATCCTACGGGACAATTAATACAGTTTCTCCTCTACTACGGACCTACCTGATTTACGAGGTAAAATTTTTTCTAAGTATTATTCGTACAGCACGAATTGATTTCATACAATATTTTCCAGAGTACAAAACAGGAAACTGCATGGTTCATACAGGATCATACGGGACGAACCGTTCAATTTTTGAACTGTTTGTACAGTACGAAATGGTTTCGTATAGTATTTTTTAGAGTATGAAATAGGGGCTTGCATGATTCGTACTGTATCGTATGGGACGAACCGTTCATTTTTTGAACTGTTCGTATATTACAATTTGGTTTTGTACATCATTTTCCACAGTACGAAAAGTGGGTCTCTCAGGTTCATACAGTATCATATGGGATGAACCGTTCATATTCTGAACTATTCGTACGGGACTATCCGACTTCATCAAACTTGAAATTTTCAATTTTGGATGATTTTTCTTATCTTTTGTATATAAGGGTACTAAAAATTGACTGTCAATCTAATCTTCTATGAATTTCTTCTTGAGAGTGTAACAAAGAGTGATTTGGGAGAGTGCATGGGAGTGAGTGCGATGAGATCTTTAAAGAGAAAATTGTGAGGGAATTCACACGGTTGCCGAAAGGTGAGGATCTCATTGTTTGTACTTCAAGTCTCTGCCCTATCTCTTTGAAGATTCTTGAGAGAAGATCTTTGAAGGAGAGTCTGGTTCTCTGCCATCACCAGGAGGGTGAAAAAGGATGATTGGTTCTCTTCCATCACCAGGAGGGTGAGAAAGGACGCTGGGTTCTCTGCCTTCACCAGGAGGGTGAAAAAGGATGACGGTTCTCTACCGTACCGGGGTTTGGTGGAAGAGAAGGAAATTATAAAGGCTTCTCTGCCTTGCTGTGGGGGAAAAAGGAGAGTCACTTGAGTATAGTGCAATACCTGGAGAAGGAGTCTCCAGGGAGTAGACGTAGGTCTTGTTGGACCAAACCACTATAAAATTCGGTGTTCTTAGTTTCTCTTACTGTTTACCATATTTTTATTTTCTGCACTTTTAATTTTTCTGTGGTTGAAAAATTGCTTTCTAAAAATTAATTTTTATTGTGAAATCGATTTCATTAAATCCAAGAGATTTTTTAAAGTACCAATTCACCCCCCCCCCCCCTCTTGGTTAACCTAGGGACATAATTAATAGGTCTAACAACCTATTCGCACTTTCAAATAGTGTGTTATTAATAATTTTTTTATGTAGGTTATGATGCATTTATATGAATGTATACATATAAATTTTCTCTCTTTTCTATGTAATTCATATAATTATTATGGATATTATAATACATCATAATTATATATAGAATAGATCCCTTTCTAGAAGAAAGGGCATAATAGATGTATTTTTGCATGGAGTCAAGAAGTTCATTGCTAGTATGTCAACAATAAAAATTTCATAAAAAGGATAAAATTAAATATCCATGTTTCAAATATAAGAAAATGATTTCCAATCATTTGATGAAGTAGGAATTGATTTATATGTAAGAAGGAATTGCTATTTCTTTTGTTTCATATTACTTGCAATATATTATGGTTTCTTCATTCCATAAAGTTGTAGAATAACAACTTTTAATATAAACTATTATTTTTTTATACTACAAATTCCTAAAGATCATTGATGAAAATTCCATCACAACATCAATATACTGAGTATATTAATGGATTTTAAATCAATAGAAATTTTCATGAACATCTTTGTATACTGATAGATTATTCAATAATATGGATGATAAAAATTTTAACTGATATATCTATCAATATTATTAAAAATATTAATGACAAATAAACTATTTTTGATAAATTTACTCATTTTTAACAACTAAAAAGTATGTTCAATGAGGCTTTTATTGATAAGCGATTATACATCAAAAATTTTGATGCTAAAGAGGTTTTTTATTATTTTGGATGGAAAAATCTATTGATAAAAGCACCTTTATTGTAGTGAGGAAATCATTGAACATTGAACTAGTTTAAACCACTTGTAACACAAAACTCACTTGCTTAGAAGTTGACTGAAGCCTAACTTACTAAGAAAAAAGTTGAGGCTACATCATAAAATTTTGCAAAGAATTAGCATTAACTCATTCATTAATGCTAAATTACATAACTCAATTGAGAGATTAAAGAAATCATCCTCCCTAATTGTACTTACTTAGAATACTCATTGACTAACAAAAAGTTATAACTAAAAGGATTCAACTAGGGTACTTAACAAGGGTACTCTTACACAATATACAACTCCCTACCTTCTTAGAGTAACATTTTAACTCACCAAGAGAACACGCATGTGATAAGATTAACTGCAAAATGGACATCCTATTCTTTCATGTTTTATTGTACTATGTTCCAAATCTATAACACTAACCCTTAGTTCCATCTATAAATAAGGGTCATTGGTCATAGTTAAGGTAAGGACCAATAAACTTTTTATTTTAAATTAAGATATTTCTTTCTTTTTTTTTTAATTAGGTTTTATTAAGTTGGCCAAACTCACCCTTCATAGCCTAAAGGTTGTATCTAAGTTTTATATAAACAAATTCTCTAAGGGGTTGTTTGATTGGTTTACTTTAGGGTGTAAAGTATTCCAAATGCATGAGTTTTATAAACTTTGGTGTTATATTGGAAGACAAACTGATAAAAAGTAAAGTATAGTAAATGTAATGTAAAGTGAAGTAGTTCATTTTGAGTGTAAACCAATCTCCTCTGATATTGAGTGAAAATCATTTAAACAATAAGCTAGCTTGATCTCTACCGGTGATCGGTCGCCCTCCTCCACCCACCACCACCACCACCGCCGGTCGGTCGACCTCTTCCCATCACCGACCACCTCCACTGACCATCGTCGCATGTGGGCCGTTGGCCATTGATACCCACCGCTGTCGCCAACCACTAAAGCCGTCCCACCACCAATGGCCACCACCACCTGTAGCCACCTGTTGACCACTGCCACTACCGCCATCCACCGCAGTATATCGCCGCCGCCTACCAATACTATTTAGCACTTTACTCTACATTAATTAATTCTTACCAAACAAAAAAAATCATCTACATTAAATTCATCCAAATAACTCCAATGTATTTATTTTACACCACATTCCTTTTCCATGGCATTCCTTTTTTAGCAAATCAAACAACCCCTAAAAGATTTTTTAATATTTACCTTCCCTCTTTCTACCTCACATCATTGCGATATTCATTTCTCAGGTAAGTCTTAAGTTATCTTCCATTGGATAAATGTTTTTGGAAATTTAAGTGTTAAAGAATGAATGTGATATAAGAGGTACTTAATCCTAATACATTGTTAATAACATTAAGATCTTTTTAATTATTATGCCAGCTGCCACCCCACTTCATTAGATAACTTAGTATCTAATATATAAACCCCATTATCCTTTTTCAAACTAAGATTTACATATCATTTAAATCTAGCTTCTATGTAATGTAAAGTATAAACAATTAAATTATTTTCCCAAAAAGAAAATTATATAAGAGAAATTTAACTTATGTATATAAATAGAGAAATATCCCCACTATTTGTCTTAGAGAAATATGCCTGAAAATTCATTTTACATGAAATTGTCCCTTTTATTTGTGAATTATTGGACATCAATTAATTCAAATTTGGTTCAAATAAGTTTGAATTCAAATATGGTTCCTACAGAACTCACTTGGGTAAGAAACAACATTATTGAGAGTGTTTAAGTGAGAAGAGGAGTTTCTATAGAGCCTATTGTGATAGCATAAAAGTTTAATTAGTGAGTTCCCCATGTAGTCTGACCACTGCTTCTATATATCTATCTAAAAAAATTTCTTGAGTGGAAAAGCTTGGTAAGAGAGTGTTTCATTGTAAGTACATAAAAATATTGTGATGATAAAAATAAAACTTAATATTGCCTTTTTTATTTTTCATGTTAAATGATTCTAAAATCTATTTATTTAATTGTCAAAATTTGAACAATTTGCAATCTTAAGGACTTATGAATTTTAGGTTTAGGCAAAATTTTCTAGCATTCGAAGTTATATGCGTAAAAATATACATGTGTAAAATTAAGAATATTTAAAGTTATTAAGAACTTTGTCATGGCTAAACTACTTAAAGAGAGCATGGAATGTAAGAGTTCTTTATATCAGCTCTCGCTCCCTCTTACTTAAAAGCTCTTTTAACTTGGAAACAGTTTTATTTTTATAGCTATATTTTAACTTTCACTTTGTCTTATATATATGCATTTTTTATCATCTTTTTCTTCATGTTTATTTTAAAATGCCTTCTCATTGCACTGAGATAAACTTCTTAAGACCAGATTAAATATCTGACTTGAATGGTTAATTCCTCAAACTTTAGGATTAATGAAAATGACTTTTAGACTAAAGAATTATTTAAGGAGAATACTTTCACAACCCCACCCAACAAGGTTCCTATCGTGTTGAGCTGTGACAGGCAAATCACAAGATCTAGTTTTAAAAATATTTTAGATTCTCTTCCAATATAATTTTAAATAAATAATATACTACAGAGCTACTAAAATATCCAAATTACTAAAAATAAACTCAATCATAAAATCTCTTTCATTTTATCAATATATATATATATATATATATATATATATATATATATATATATATATATATATATATATATATATATATATATATATATATATATATATATATGATCTACACTACAGTACATGACTACAGAATAGAAAGCAGAGCAAAATCTAACTAAATCTATCCATGACTGTACAAAGATCAAAATAGAGAAATACCTATAAACTCAGATCAAATCCTGAAACTACTAATCAACTGTTCCTTCCCTTTCCTAGATCCTAAAAACCAAAATCAAAACTTTAGTGAGCTTAAACAACTAAGTAGGCCACAAATATTGATCTAAATTTCCAATTTTTTCTTTTGTTAAATATTATCAGAATAATTAAAAGTAGTTAAATGTGGTATAGTAAGTTACTGTGCTAAATAAAAAAAATATAAGGGCATAACAGTTATCCAAATATTCAAATAATAGTATTGAGCAATTGATTAAATTAAAATGCATATTAAAGAATAGTTTATATCAGTTTTCTCCAGACGTAGACATAATATTAAAGGATTATGGCCCCTTGTGACTCCCTTTATGCTTGTAACATCAAAACATACTCATAGGCACCAGAACATAACTTACACCACCAAAATTTTGCTTTTTATCCATTAGAACATACCATATAGGTTTCATATTCCCGATCATAGATAAAATCTCAAAAGATTTTGGCTTCTTATATCTCCCAGTTGACATAATTCAATCACATAAGCACATATTTTATTATATTATAGAAATTAAAGCATAATTAAGCTCATAATTAAGCAACCAAAGTTCTTATTGAGAAAAATTCACTATTTCAAAACATAATAAAATTACAAAAAATTGTGTAAAATATCATTTTAAGATTTTAGTTGTACGAAATTACTATTTTTTAGAGTTGAGATTATTTTTCTATTCAATAAAAATAGTATAAATCCCAAAATCAATGGGGGAAATTTTCCAAAAAATATATAAAATATTCAAAATCTCAATCTCTATAACATATAAAAATTATGTGGTGAAAGTTTTACCAGTGCGAACTTAACCACATTTTTCAGTAATTGAAAATAAATTTTATCAAAAAATCCAAAAAAAACTTTATATTTTTGAAAACTGAGATAGTCATAATGCGACCTACCTCGATCTGAATAACTTTCACAACTAGGCCGACGGCTAATAATGACCCGAAGCGACCCAAAAATCCTTATTTTCTTCCAAAATCCCTCTCCTCTTTCGTATTGCTCGGTTGGCTGCAACACTAGAATGGACGGAATAGTGGATTAATTTTTCATTTAAATTGTAGATAATGGCCTAGCGCTACGGTGCTACCACCTAGTGCTACGATGCTAGTTCATTTTTCTAAAAATTTGAAACTACAACACTACAATATCACTATTTGGCACCTTTGCACTTTTGCAGCACCATGGCACCCAAACAACCAACATTGGGTCGCTCAAATAGTAAAATTTTAATTTTTTTGCAAAAATGAACTCCAAACCCGTGGGACTCATTCTAGAACACATACGAACCATTTTCATACACCAAAATACTTCCAAAGACATACAAATGAGTTCAAAATACATAACTTCAAATATTTATCATTTTCAATTTGGGTCAGAACATGTATAACCAAATGTTGAACCTAGAGATTTCATAACTCTCCCCTCAGAAAAATATCATCCTCAATATTTCAAACTTAAATATAAGATTTTAGATCACACAAACAAATCAAGATATAATTATCTCATCTCAAACTCTTTTCTTAAGTAGCTTCTCTATCAGTTCTATTATTCTGCTAAACTTTTACCATTGGATCTATTTAATCCTTAACTTTCTGACATCATAGGCTAGAACCCTCTATAGTTCTTTCCTATATCTCAGATTTAGATGCACCTTGATATCCTCAGTAGATTTTTTATTTCCATAATCAAATATCCATTTTCTCAGAAGTGATACGTGAAATACATCTTGAATTTTATACATGTGATTTGACAACTGTAACTGTAGGCAAACTTCCAAATCCTTTTAATAACCTCAAATGGTCCAACATACCATGGACTCAACTTTTCTTCCTCGCCAAACTATTAATACCTTTCATCGATATGATCTTTACATATACAAAATCTCCTACCTAAAATACTATAGCCCAATGGTTAGCATTAAAATACTATTTCTACTTATGTTGTATAGCTTTTAATTTATCTTTTAACAAATGGATCTTTTCAATAGCTTCATAAACCAAGGCTGACCCAATCAAATATCTCTCTCCCACCTCTGTCGAAGGAAGCAGTGTATGACACTTCGTGTTATATAGAGCTTCACATAATGCCATGCCTATACTTGATTGATAACTATTATTAGGTGCAAACTCAATTAAAATCTAGAATACACAGTCTCAAAAGATCTTCCAGTACTTGCATAGTCCTCGTAGACTGTCCATTAATTTGAGGATGAAATATCATACTGAAATGTAGTTTCATACCCAAACCTTATTGAATATTCCTCTATGATCTAGAGGTAAAATTACCATATCTGTTAGAGACTATAATCTTAGGTATTCCATGTAATCTAATAATCACACACAAGTAAACCTGTACCAATCTATCTACCTAGGAAAACCCATAGACTAATAAATCAAAATGAAATTAATAAATTTCTCCATATGATTAACTATAATCCAAATAGCATCATCTCCATGTCTCAACCTAGGAAAACCCATAAAAAAATTTATGGTCACCTCTTCCCATTTCTAATTTGGAATGGGCAATGGATGCAGAAAATCTCCCAGTCACTGATGTTCTACTTTCACTAACTAACATACTTCACATTTTAAAATAAAATATGTTACCTCCTTCTTTATTCTGGGCTACTAAAATATATCTTTCAGATCATTATGCAATTTATTGCTTCCTAGATGAACAATATACCTGAATAATGAGCCTAATATAGAGTAACCGATCTTGAATCTCCGGAACTAGGAACCCAGAGTTTTTACTTATAAAAGATAATACAATAATCAAACACTTATAGTTTAAATTTTTTATCAGACCTAATCTGATCAATCAATTTTGGATATTATGCATATGGCTTATGAGCTTTCTAAATCTTTTCTTGCAAAAAAAGTTGAATAATCATCTAAGCCAATGTACTAGAATCCTAATTAGTAGATGAAACCACCACCAACTATAATAACTCCATATCCAGTGTTAGGGATTTATCATGTAAGCTGAATATATGAATATCTAGATGACTTTTAACTTAGGGAATTTACTACTACATTAGTCTTGCTAGGATAATACTGAATAGTCAGATTATAGTCTTCAATCAACTCAAGCCTTCTCTTTTGCCTCATATTTAGATCCTTCTGAGTAAATATGTACTTCAAACTCTAATGATCAGTAAAAATATCACACTTGACACCGTATAGATAGTATCTCCAGATCTTTAGAACAAATACTACAGTATTAAGTTTCAAATCATGTGTGAAATAGTTCCTCTTATATGGCTTCAACTGTCTAGAAGCATAGCCTATCATCTTCCCATACTGCATCATTACACAATCAAGTCCTTTCAGTGAAGTATCACTGAATACCTAAAATCTTTCTGTACCGGATGGAAGAGTCAAAATTAGAGCAGAAGTCAAATAATCCTTCAACCTCTAAAAGCTAGCCTCATACTTCAATATCTAGAAAAAAGCTAATGACTTCTAAGCCAGTCTCATTAGAGGTACAGAAATTTAAGAAAACACTTTCACAAACTTTCGGTAATATCCGGGCATGCCCAAGAAACTATGCATCTCAATAGTAATAGGTCTCGACCAATTAGTAATTGCCTGAACTATTTGGAGATCTATAGAAATACCTACACTACTCCCCACGTGCCCTAGAAAAGGAATACTCCTCAACTAGAAATCATTTTTAGAGAATTTTGCATATAACTAATACTACCTCAAAGTCTCTAAAACAATCCTCAGATATCTGGCATGATCTTCTACAAAAGTAGAATAACTATAATATCATTTATGAAAATAATAACAAACTGATCAAGAAAAATTCTAAACACTCTGATCATAGGATCCATAAAGATGGCTGGTGCATTTTTCTCCCTAAAAGGTATGACTAAAAACTCATAATATCTGTACCTCATACTAAAATCTATCTTCATCATATCAGTCTCTCTCATCTTTACTTGAGAATATCCCGATCACTAATTAATCATTGAAAATATAAAAGGCCTAGTAAGCTGATCAAATAGATCATCATTCCATGGTAGATGATACTTATTCTTGATAGTGACTTTATTCAACTCCCTGTAATCAATACATATATGCATCGTATAATCTTTTTTCTTCACAAATAAAATATGTGCTCCCCGCAGAGACACACTAGGATAGCTAAATCCCATGTTAACTAACTCTTAAAGCTATACCTTCAACTCTTAAAGTTCTCTAGGTGCAATCATATATAGAGCCTTATATATCGAGGTTGTACCCAAAAATACATCAATACAAAACTTTATGTCTCTACATAGAGGTGAACTGACTAAGTCTTTAGGAAACATATTTAGAAATTCTCAAACTATTAAAACATAAAAAAGAATATCAAAATTCACTCTACTATCCAGAACTGATGCTAGAAAAACTAAAAAACCCTTCTTCCACAATTTATCTGCTTTCACAGTAAATATCAAAAAGGACAAAACACCTCTAACTCCTTGAAATAGGCAACTCTCACTGTCCAAAAATAAAGAAGCTCACTTCTTTAAATAATCAATTTGAGTGTCATATTGACTCAATCAATCCATACCTAAAATGACATCAAATACATAAATGGGTAATAAAATCAAACAATCTCTCTACTTCTTATCAAAAATGTCAATATCACAAAGACAGACTCTACTAGCTAACATACCATCTCCAATCAGTAAGGTAATAGAAAGAGAAGAAGGCACTAAAATTAAAGGAAAGTATAGTAACTTTAAAAAATGCTCTAAAATAAATAAATGACTAGCTCTAGGATGAACTAAAATATAATGTGAATGTTCAAAAATGTAACCCGTACTTATCATAACATTTGGAGCATCATGAGCCTCTTATTGAGTTAAATTGTACACATGTGCCAAAGACATAGACTGTCTACCTTTCTTGGACTCCCTAGGTATGAATATATAATTCTTCCTTAAAAATCCACTACTAGAAGTCTCACCATGAAATCTCATTCTACTAAAAATCCACTATTATTAAGTAATGATCATATTGTTCTCTATTATATGAGCTCTCTCCATAAGCTTAGAGAAATTAAAAATGTAAAATGGTACAAGTGGCTATCTCATGCTATCTCAAAGTCCTATAAAAAAATTATAATACTTATCTGCAGGAGTGATAATTAGCTATAGAGTATATATAGCCAAAGTAGTGAACTCTACCTCAAACTAACTCACCATCCTTCTCCCTAAACCAATCTAAGAAAAGTCTTTTGAATCTGTTATCATGTAGAAGGGGGTATAAACCAAGCTCGAAACATATTAAAGAACTCTTCCTAGCTAATCAAAGAGCTTAATCTCCCTTAAAATTTCTCCTCCTACTGGCACATCCACCAACACTCTTGCTCACCATCTATTAGAAAGACATTTAATGGTACTTTTCTCTTAGGAAGACACTGAATACCATCAAATATCTTTTCTAGTCTCCTTAACCAATCCTTTGTTGCCCTAGGATTAATAACTCCCTCAAGCCTCAAAGGCTTTAATCTAAAAAAGTAACTATAAATGTCATTCTATATCATCAAACCAAATAGCAGGATCTCTACTTTCTACTTTGCCCATCATCTGGGCTATCAGATTAGAAAATTGAGAAACTATATTAGAACTCACTATCAGAGAAATACTATATACAGGTGCTTCCTAACTAACATGTTGCTCATCTATCATGTTTGGGTTTGACATATCCATAATCACATAGAATATGCCACTGAACATACATGCACATAAAATAAATAATAATGAACACCCAAACATACTCAAAACTATCCCACTTGACTTACAAATTAATTCCTATAGCTTGGCCTTACAATCTATCTTTTAAAACTATTACTCTAATACTACCAAAAGCTTGTCATAATCCAACCCAATAAGATTCCTATCATGTTGAGCTGTGATAGGCAAATCCTAAGATCTAATTTTAAAAATATGTCAGATTCTCTTTCAATATATATTTTAAACAAATAGACTATAGAGCTACTAAAACATTCAGAGTACTAAAAATATCCTCATTCATAAAATCTCTTTTATTTCATCAAAATATATATACATGATCTACACTACAGTACATGACTATAAAAAAGAGAGTATAGCAAAATATAACTAAAGCTAGCCATGTCAGTATAAAAATTAAAATAAAGAAAAACCTATAAGCTTAGATTAAATTCTGAAACTTTTAATCAACTAGCTCCTTCCCTTTCCTAAACTTTGAAAACTAAAAGCAAAACCATAGTGAGCTTAAACATCTCAGCTGGCCATAAATATCGATATAAATTCTAACTTTTTCCTTTTATTAAATATTTTTAAAATAATTGAAAATAAATAATTATATAATAATAAATCACTATGCTAAGTAAAGAATAAGGGTGTGGCAACTATCTAAAGATTCAAATAATATTACTAAGTAGTTAACTAAACTGAAATTCATATTACAAAATAGCTCATATTAATTTTCTCTGGACCCAGATATAACCTTAAAGGATTCTAGCCGCTTATGACTCCCTTTATACTTATAGCACTAAAACATGCTCGTAGGTACCAGAACATGACTTTTTAGCCATCATAAGATGCCTTATAGGCACAAAATTCTTAGTCACATACAAAATCACAAAGAATTCTAGATCCTTATATCTCCTAGCTGACATAATTAAATAATACTTCATCACATTATAGCAATTAAAGCATATATTAAGCTCATATCAATTGCATAGTTTTCTATAATGGTATACAATATAATTTCTTACTGAGAAAAATTAGTGATTTCAAACATAACCAAATTACCAAAGATTGCCTAAAATATCATTTTAAGATTTTTATCATACTAAAGCATTATTTTTCATAGTTTAGATTATTTTTTATTCAATAATAAATTCCAAAATCATCGAGAGAAAATTCTTTTAAAAATATTTAACATATTCAGAATCACAATATAACATATAAAAGGTTACTCGGTGAAAGTTTTACTAGTGTAAAGTTAGTCTCATTTTTCGATAATAAAAATATAAATTTAATCAAAAATTTAGAAAACTTTGTATTTTTTAAAACGGAGAGGCATAATATGACCTATCTCGATCTAGACAATTTTCATAATTGGGCTAATGGCTAAAAATGACCCAAAGCAGCTCAAAAATTATTTTTTTTCTCTAAAATGCCTTTCCTTCTCTCCCTTACTCAGCTAGCTGTGCCACTCAAATGAATGGAATAGTGGATTAATCTTATATTTAAAGTGAAGATAATGGCCTAGTGCTATGGCGCTAGTTCATTTTCCAAAAATCTAAAACTATAGTACTATAATGTCACTATTTGGCACCTTACCACTATTGTTGCACCGCAATTCTTAGACACCCAACATTGTAGTGCTCAAATAGTAAAAATTTCATTTTATTTTGCTGAAATACACTCTAAACCATTGAGACTCATTCCAAAACACATGTAAACCATTTTCATACTCTAAAACACTTTCAAACATATGTAAATGGGTTTAAAGTACAAAACTTCAAATATCTACCTTTTTAATTTGGGATAGAACTTGCAGAACCAAATGCTAACCTAGAGGTGTCATAAATAGAACCCATATATGAGGAATTAAAGATCAAGGGAAAGCTATCTTGAATCATTTGCAAAATAATAAAAATCATATCCCATGTCTTTTCCAAAATCATAATGCACCCTCTTATGACTAGGGAGAAGACCAACCTAATAGAAGATAACTCGGTCCTAGGAATGAAGGTAGAAGGGACCAACCTTGTACGAATGCAAATGAAAAATGTGATTTTCTCAAAAGAGTTAATGCTGAGGCTTCTACCTATGATGAAACCCATGACCTTAATAGGTTCTTAGATTCTTTAATTCAAATAGATGAATTTTTTAAGTGGTACAAAATTAATGACCACCAACGAGTTAATTTTACCAAAATAAAATTAACAAGATATTCCAAAATTTATTAAAGAAATATTTTAATTAAGAAATAAAGAAGAATTTTCCTCACATGGATAAAAAATGAAAGAATTGCTAAGGGAAAAATATTATCTGAGACATTTAGATAAGAAACTTCATGGTGTAGCATAAAGAGTATCAAAAGCACCAAATAACAAAAAGTGTTCAACCACCAAGGTTCAATCTAGAAAGTTATAGCTAAGAAAAGTGAACCCATCAACAAAAGTAAGTTGATAAGAAAAATCTAAAAAAAATTATTTATATATCTACTTAATTATGTGTGTGAAAATTTCATGTTGTATAGTAGGTATATGTGTAAGACTATGTTAGAATGGTAAATTTATACATTAAATTTGGTAGTATGGAACTTAATTGAGTTAATTAAGTGCATTATGTACGGAGGGAGTGGTTTTCCAAGCCAAGGAAGCTTAGGAGGAGTGTAGGGGTCTTCTAAATATGCAAGGAGGGAGAAGTTAAGGTGGAAACTAGTGTGGGCCATTCTAGTTATGGTGGTTTCCCTCCTATTTTCAAATTCAACTCTCTTTTATTGTAACTTGTATTTAAACATCATTTTGTATGTAATTAAGGGGAGTTTTTTTTACTGAATTTGGCATAAATTCCAAGTGGTGGCTTTTCCTGGTGGTCTGCCATAGGAGAGGGATTTGGTGATCTCTCTCATCCAGTTATCTTTGGTGAGTTGATTGGTTTTTATTTTATTTATTTTACTATAATATTTTATAGGAATGTTGTGTTTATTTCCCCTTTTTTTTTCTAAAAATATTTCCTCCAAAAAAAATTTCATGAAAATCCACACTGAGATCCACTTATAGCGGTCGGCTAAATTTGGGCCAAAATTTGACCTAGTGCTGATCAAGTTTGGATTTGGTGGCCTTAAACTCTTCCAAAAATTATGAGAAACTTCAAAACATATACCAATATATCCCTATATCATTCCCCATCCATTTACCCAATTTTTCTTGAGTCTAAACCCTACCACTAAAAGCCTAAACTCTAACAAGTCAAATCAACCAAACTAGGGTTTTTTTGGACCGAGCCACTTACAAAATCCCAAAAGAAATATTTCAACCCATCCAAAAATTATAAAATATTTCATATCACAACTATACCTTATTTTAAAACTTTTACAAGTGTTTTTAAAGGTTCTTGATTAGTAATTTAGGACATCAAGTCAATTGAAATCAACGTAGTGATGTTAGAAATTTTAGGCCCTAACCCTAGGCTGGTCCTTAACGCACTTCTATCTTCTCCACCACCAAATTAACTACACTAATATATTTTCCACCTCTATGTGACTTTTGTTAAGGTTCATAACCCAATTTGACCCTCTCCAAATGGCCTCTCTAAAGGTTGCATAGCCAACATCATTTTGGTATAAAAAAATAAATCCTGGATGAGCGTTAGAATGCTCAAAGAATTGGTAAGAAGATATTTTTAAAATTATTACTATTAATTTTATGTTTTAATTATTTCATTTAAATGTTCTCTAAATCTTATTACAACAACAACAACATCATCAAGCCTTTTATCCCACTACATGGGGTCGGCTACATGAATCTTTTTTCTCCATTGAGTCCTGTTAAAAGTCAAATTCTCATTTAAATCTAATAAAGAAATATCATTTCTAATATTTTCTAACCAAGTCTTTTTAGGTTTACCTCTACCTTTCTTAACATAAGTCAAATCTAAGACCTCTACTTTCCTAACCGGGTCATCGGGAGGCCGTCGTTTTATGCGACCAAACCATCTAAGGCGACTCTCTCTAATCTTATCTTCCACTGGAGCTACTCCAACCTTTACACGAATATGCTCATTTCGTATCCTATCTCTAAGGGTAAAGCCACTCATCCACCTGAGCATCCTTTTCTCTGCAACACTTAACTTAGAATTATGCTTCTCTTTTAATGGCCAACATTCGGCACCATAGAGCATTGCAGGTCTCACCACCATCTTATAGAATTTTCCCTTAAGTTTGAGGGGTACTTTTCTATCACACAATAAGCCCGATGCATTCCTCCACTTTAACCATCCAACTTGGATTCTGCTGATAATATCCCCATCAATTTCACTATCACTCTGAACAATAGATCCAAGATATCTAAAACGTGTACTCTTATTAATGACTTGATCGCCCAAAGTCACAATCCCCTCACTAGGTCTATTATTACTAAAATTACACTCCATATATTCTGTTTTAGATCTGCTCAAGCGAAAACCTTTAGACTATAAGGTTGACCTCCATAATTCTAGTTAACCTTCAACTCCCTCTCTAGTCTTATCAACAAGAAGAATATCATCAGCAAAAAGCATACACCAAGGTACATCCTCTTGCAAATGTCTAGTGAGAACATCCATGACTAAAGCAAAAAGATATGGGTTTAAGGCTGATCCTTGATGTAATCCAATCGAAATAGGGAAATACTTGGTCAAACCACCTTGTGTTTAAACACAAGTAATAGCTCCTGCATATATATCTTTAATCATTTGAATATAAGCGTTATTAACTCCTTTCTTTTCAAGAACTCTCTAAAGCACTTCTCTTGGAACTTTATCATATGCTTTTTCTAAATCAATAAATATCATATGTAAATCCTCCTTATTCTCTCTATATTTCTCCATCAAACCTCTTAATAAATGTATGGCTTCCATAGTAGACCTACCTGGTATGAATCCAAATTGATTTTGAGAAACATTAGTTTCACACCGCAACCTATGCTCCATAACTTGTTCCCATAGTTTTAAAGTATGACACATTAACTTAATTCCTCTATAATTCGCACAATCTTGTGCATCGCCTTTATTCTTAAAAATAGGTATTAACACACTCATTCTCCACTCATCTGGCATCTTTTTAGTCTTTAAAATAGTATTAAAAAGTTTAGTAAGCCAAGAAATTCCTTCATCTCCTAAGCATTTCCACACCTCTATTGGAATATCATCAGGTCCAACAGCTTTTCCACCCTTCATTTTCTTTAAAGCCTCTCTAACTTTGATTTTACTAATATGTTGATAAAAATAGAAATCTTTATTTTCATTTAGGGTGTTAAGGTCACTACAGTCAATGTTATTTCACATTCTTCATTAAAAAGTTCAGCAAAATATCTCATCCACTTTTATTGAATATCATCTTCTAAAAAAGTACCTTTTGATCTTTATCCTTAATACACTTCACTTGAACTAAATCCTTACTACTCCTATCTCTTTGTTTGGCTAACTTATACATATATCTTTCTCCCTCCTTAGTATCTAATCTATTATATAAATCATTAAAAGCTAAACTCTTTGCATCGCATATTGCTTTCTTAGATTCCTTACATGCCTCTTTATATATTTTCCAATTATCAGAATTTTTACAATTAAACCAATTTTTATAGCAAATCTTCTTATTTTTAATCTTTTCTTGCACATTTGGATTCCACCACGAACTATTTTTACTATTAGGAGTTTTTCCCTTTGAAACTCCAAGCACATCTTTTGCAATATTCTTATTATCACTAGCCACTTTTTCCCACAAAACATTAGCATCTTCATGCACAGACAAAATCTTAAGATCTAAAATCTTACTCTCAAAAATATTTTAGTTAATATTCTTTAAATGCCCTCATCTAATCCTAGAATATCATTTTACTTTATTTTTTATTTTCTGCCCCATTATCTTCAAGTCCAAAACTAATAAACGATGTTGGGTACATAAATTTTCACTCATAATAACTTTACAATCTTTGCAATCTAAATGATCTAATTTCCTTATTAAAAAATAATCAATCTGAGTTATACTATATCCATTTTTACAAGTAATGAGATGCTCATTCCTTTTCTTAAATAAGGTATCAGCAATTAAAAAAACATGAGCTAAGCAAAAATCTAATATGGACTTACCACCTTCATTTGTCATTTCAAACCCATGGCTACCATGAATGCTTTTAAAATCATCTACCTCTATACCAACATGTCCATTTAAATCTCCTCCAATAAAAGCTCTTTCTTCAAGAGGTATCTTTTCTATTAATTCTTCTAAGTCATTCCAAAATTTTAATTTTGAACTCATATCCAAACCCACTTGAGGAGCATAAGCACTTTTAATGTTAACAATCTTAGCATCAACAACAATCTTTAAAGCTATAGTTCTATCTCCAATTCTATTAATATTTATAACATTATCCTTCAAACTCTTATCTAAAATCACGCCTACATCATTTCTAGTATGAATCCTACCCGAATACCAAAGTTTAAATCCTAAACTATCAATCTCCTTAACCTTCTCTCCAACCCATTTAGTTTCCTGAATGCACAGAATATTTATCTACCTATGAATCATAATATCTATTAATTCAATTAATTTTCTTGTAAGGGAACCTATGTTCCAAGTTCCTATCCTAATTTTAGTTTCATGGACTAGCTTCTTTGCCCACATCCGTCCTTGATGTGGGAACCCTTGCCTATTTAACACTACACCCGGGCGGTGGTGCAACGGCCCTTGCACACTTGTCACTGTATTCAGGCCATACAGCGTGTCGTTTCCAGGGGACGCCCTAGCATTAACATAATTTCTTAAAGGATTCATGTCATTATTACTCGATAAGTTTTATGCTGGCTGTCGACTACCTAACGCAACCCTCCACTTTTCTCATCCAGGATTTGGGACCTGACAATAGTAGTGTTAAATTTTATTATAATTTTTAAAATCATGATGCCTCAATTTGCAAACAATTTATCTTTATTAAGTGATATTATGAAAGAGGTGGCTAGTGCACAAAATGAATTTTGAGAAAATATAATCAAAATTAGGAATTAACTAAAAGGTTTGAGGGATGAAATGTTAAATAATAATTCTTGTGAATCAAATAAAATTGTTATGAATTTTGAACCAAAAGAAATAAATATTGAATCCCTTATTGAAGTTGATTTTCATATTCATGTTGATATAGTTACCATCACCTTAAACCATCCAACTTTTACAACTAAATATAGTGGCCTTCCACCTACCTTTCATTTTTTTTAAATAATACCATGTGCCCAACATCCTTATATGACTATTCCAATAATAGTATTTGTTACAAGTGATTTCAAACTAACCAATTTGCCAGATAAAAAAGATCTTCTCAATAGGTTCGACATGTTATTATTCATACACCTATATATACTCCACAACCATTGAATCATTACTTGTACACCTCTAGTTAACTTTTTAGAGATGAGTTATTTGAGAGCAAGAGAATTGATGTAGTAAAACATGCCTATCAAAGAAGAAAACTTGCCAATAATAAGATACCAAAACTAAAATGTGCTTGCTAACAAGCAAGGGACTAAGCAAGAAGCATAAAAAAAAAATTTATTTAGCATTTTATATTTTATTAGTTAAATATTATAATATATTATATGTTTGTATTTTTATTTTTAGTTAAAATTATATTTGAAATGTGAAATTCAAATTTTTAAAAAAATAAATTTTGAAAATTCAAAATTTTAAAAATTTGAGTTTTAGCTTTTAAAATCTTGGAGGGGTCTCAAGGAGGGAATGTAAGATTGAAACTAAATGGAATTGGAATTAAAATATGAAAAAATACACAATTTCGAGCATCTATGGCTGTCCTCCACATTGAAATAAGTGGTTACACTTTTACAAAATCTCAAAAGATTTTGGCTTCTTATATCTCCCAGTTGACATAATTCAATCACATAAGCACATATTTTATTATATTATAGAAATTAAAGCATAATTAAGCTCATAATTAAGCAACCAAAGTTCTTATTGAGAAAAATTCACTATTTCAAAACATAATAAAATTACAAAAAATTGTGTAAAATATCATTTTAAGATTTTAGTTGTACGAAATTACTATTTTTTAGAGTTGAGATTATTTTTCTATTCAATAAAAATAGTATAAATCCCAAAATCAATGGGGGAAATTTTCCAAAAAATATATAAAATATTCAAAATCTCAATCTCTATAACATATAAAAATTATGTGGTGAAAGTTTTACCAGTGCGAACTTAACCACATTTTTCAGTAATTGAAAATAAATTTTATCAAAAAATCCAAAAAAAACTTTATATTTTTGAAAACTGAGATAGTCATAATGCGACCTACCTCGATCTGAATAACTTTCACAACTAGGCCGACGGCTAATAATGACCCGAAGCGACCCAAAAATCCTTATTTTCTTCCAAAATCCCTCTCCTCTTTCGTATTGCTCGGTTGGCTGCAACACTAGAATGGACGGAATAGTGGATTAATTTTTCATTTAAATTGTAGATAATGGCCTAGCGCTACGGTGCTACCACCTAGTGCTACGATGCTAGTTCATTTTTCTAAAAATTTGAAACTACAACACTACAATATCACTATTTGGCACCTTTGCACTTTTGCAGCACCATGGCACCCAAACAACCAACATTGGGTCGCTCAAATAGTAAAATTTTAATTTTTTTGCAAAAATGAACTCCAAACCCGTGGGACTCATTCTAGAACACATACGAACCATTTTCATACACCAAAATACTTCCAAAGACACACAAATGAGTTCAAAATACATAACTTCAAATATTTATCATTTTCAATTTGGGTCAGAACATGTATAACCAAATGTTGAACCTAGAGATTTCATAACTCTCCCCTCAGAAAAATATCATCCTCAATATTTCAAACTTAAATATAAGATTTTAGATCACACAAACAAATCAAGATATAATTATCTCATCTCAAACTCTTTTCTTAAGTAGCTTCTCTATCAGTTCTATTATTCTGCTAAACTTTTACCATTGGATCTATTTAATCCTTAACTTTCTGACATCATAGGCTAGAACCCTCTATAGTTCTTTCCTATATCTCAGATTTAGATGCACCTTGATATCCTCAGTAGATTTTTTATTTCCATAATCAAATATCCATTTTCTCAGAAGTGATACGTGAAATACATCTTGAATTTTATACATGTGATTTGACAACTGTAACTGTAGGCAAACTTCCAAATCCTTTTAATAACCTCAAATGGTCCAACATACCATGGACTCAACTTTTCTTCCTCGCCAAACTATTAATACCTTTCATCGATATGATCTTTACATATACAAAATCTCCTACCTAAAATACTATAGCCCAATGGTTAGCATTAAAATACTATTTCTACTTATGTTGTATAGCTTTTAATTTATCTTTTAACAAATGGATCTTTTCAATAGCTTCATAAACCAAGGCTGACCCAATCAAATATCTCTCTCCCACCTCTGTCGAAGGAAGCAGTGTATGACACTTCGTGTTATATAGAGCTTCACATAATGCCATGCCTATACTTGATTGATAACTATTATTAGGTGCAAACTCAATTAAAATCTAGAATACACAGTCTCAAAAGATCTTCCAGTACTTGCATAGTCCTCGTAGACTGTCCATTAATTTGAGGATGAAATATCATACTGAAATGTAGTTTCATACCCAAACCTTATTGAATATTCCTCTATGATCTAGAGGTAAAATTACCATATCTGTTAGAGACTATAATCTTAGGTATTCCATGTAATCTAATAATCACACACAAGTAAACCTGTACCAATCTATCTACCTAGGAAAACCCATAGACTAATAAATCAAAATGAAATTAATAAATTTCTCCATATGATTAACTATAATCCAAATAGCATCATCTCCATGTCTCAACCTAGGAAAACCCATAAAAAAATTTATGGTCACCTCTTCCCATTTCTAATTTGGAATGGGCAATGGATGCAGAAAATCTCCCAGTCACTGATGTTCTACTTTCACTAACTAACATACTTCACATTTTAAAATAAAATATGTTACCTCCTTCTTTATTCTGGGCTACTAAAATATATCTTTCAGATCATTATGCAATTTATTGCTTCCTAGATGAACAATATACCTGAATAATGAGCCTAATATAGAGTAACCGATCTTGAATCTCCGGAACTAGGAACCCAGAGTTTTTACTTATAAAAGATAATACTATAATCAAACACTTATAGTTTAAATTTTTTATCAGACCTAATCTGATCAATCAATTTTGGATATTATGCATATGGCTTATGAGCTTTCTAAATCTTTTCTTGCAAAAAAAGTTGAATAATCATCTAAGCCAATGTACTAGAATCCTAATTAGTAGATGAAACCACCACCAACTATAATAACTCCATATCCAGTGTTAGGGATTTATCATGTAAGCTGAATATATGAATATCTAGATGACTTTTAACTTAGGGAATTTACTACTACATTAGTCTTGCTAGGATAATACTGAATAGTCAGATTATAGTCTTCAATCAACTCAAGCCTTCTCTTTTGCCTCATATTTAGATCCTTCTGAGTAAATATGTACTTCAAACTCTAATGATCAGTAAAAATATCACACTTGACACCGTATAGATAGTATCTCCAGATCTTTAGAACAAATACTACAGTATTAAGTTTCAAATCATGTGTGAAATAGTTCCTCTTATATGGCTTCAACTGTCTAGAAGCATAGCCTATCATCTTCCCATACTGCATCATTACACAATCAAGTCCTTTCAGTGAAGTATCACTGAATACCTAAAATCTTTCTGTACCGGATGGAAGAGTCAAAATTGGAGCAGAAGTCAAATAATCCTTCAACCTCTAAAAGCTAGCCTCATACTTCAATATCTAGAAAAAAGCTAATGACTTCAAAGCCAGTCTCATTAGAGGTACAGAAATTTAAGAAAACACTTTCACAAACTTTCGGTAATATCCGGGCATGCCCAAGAAACTATGCATCTCAATAGTAATAGGTCTCGACCAATTAGTAATTGCCTGAACTATTTGGAGATCTATAGAAATACCTACACTACTCCCCACGTGCCTTAGAAAAGGAATACTCCTCAACTAGAAATCATTTTTAGAGAATTTTGCATATAACTAATACTACCTCAAAGTCTCTAAAACAATCCTCAGATATCTGGCATGATCTTCTACAAAAGTAGAATAACTATAATATCATTTATGAAAATAATAACAAACTGATCAAGAAAAATTCTAAACACTCTGATCATAGGATCCATAAAGATGGCTGGTGCATTTTTCTCCCTAAAAGGTATGACTAAAAGCTCATAATATCTGTACCTCATACTAAAATCTATCTTCATCATATCAGTCTCTCTCATCTTTACTTGAGAATATCCCGATCACTAATTAATCATTGAAAATATAAAAGGCCTAGTAAGCTGATCAAATAGATCATCATTCCATGGTAGATGATACTTATTCTTGATAGTGACTTTATTCAACTCCCTGTAATCAATACATATATGCATCGTATAATCTTTTTTCTTCACAAATAAAATATGTGCTCCCCGCAGAGACACACTAGGATAGCTAAATCCCATGTTAACTAACTCTTAAAGCTATACCTTCAACTCTTAAAGTTCTCTAGGTGCAATCATATATAGAGCCTTATATATCGAGGTTGTACCCAAAAATACATCAATACAAAACTTTATGTCTCTACATAGAGGTGAACTGACTAAGTCTTTAGGAAACATATTTAGAAATTCTCAAACTATTAAAACATAAAAAAGAATATCAAAATTCACTCTACTATCCAGAACTGATGCTAGAAAAACTAAAAACCCTTCTTCCACAATTTATCTGCTTTCACAGTAAATATCAAAAAGGACAAAACACCTCTAACTCCTTGAAATAGGCAACTCTCACTGTCCAAAAATAAAGAAGCTCACTTCTTTAAATAATCAATTTGAGTGTCATATTGACTCAATCAATCCATACCTAAAATGACATCAAATACATAAATGGGTAATAAAATCAAACAATCTCTCTACTTCTTATCAAAAATGTCAATATCACAAAGACAGACTCTACTAGCTAACATACCATCTCCAATCAGTAAGGTAATAGAAAGAGAAGAAGGCACTAAAATTAAAGGAAAGTATAGTAACTTTAAAAAATGCTCTAAAATAAATAAATGACTAGCTCTAGGATGAACTAAAATATAATGTGAATGTTCAAAAATGTAACCCGTACTTATCATAACATTTGGAGCATCATGAGCCTCTTATTGAGTTAAATTGTACACATGTGCCAAAGACATAGACTGTCTACCTTTCTTGGACTCCCTAGGTATGAATATATAATTCTTCCTTAAAAATCCACTACTAGAAGTCTCACCATGAAATCTCATTCTACTAAAAATCCACTATTATTGAGTAATGATCATATTGTTCTCTATTATATGAGCTCTCTCCATAAGCTTAGAGAAATTAAAAATGTAAAATGGTACAAGTGGCTATCTCATGCTATCTCAAAGTCCTATAAAAAAATTATAATACTTATCTGCAGGAGTGATAATTAGCTATAGAGTATATATAGCCAAAGTAGTGAACTCTACCTCAAACTAACTCACCATCCTTCTCCCTAAACCAATCTAAGAAAAGTCTTTTGAATCTGTTATCATGTAGAAGGGGGTATAAACCAAGCTCGAAACATATTAAAGAACTCTTCCTAGCTAATCAAAGAGCTTAATCTCCCTTAAAATTTCTCCTCCTACTGGCACATCCACCAACACTCTTGCTCACCATCTATTAGAAAGACATTTAATGGTACTTTTCTCTTAGGAAGACACTGAATACCATCAAATATCTTTTCTAGTCTCCTTAACCAATCCTTTGTTGCCCTAGGATTAATAACTCCCTCAAGCCTCAAAGGCTTTAATCTAAAAAAGTAACTATAAATGTCATTCTATATCATCAAACCAAATAGCAGGATCTCTACTTTCTACTTTGCCCATCATCTGGGCTATCAGATTAGAAAATTGAGAAACTATATTAGAACTCACTATCAGAGAAATACTATATACAGGTGCTTCCTAACTAACATGTTGCTCATCTATCATGTTTGGGTTTGACATATCCATAATCACATAGAATATGCCACTGAACATACATGCACATAAAATAAATAATAATGAACACCCAAACATACTCAAAACTATCCCACTTGACTTACAAATTAATTCCTATAGCTCGGCCTTACAATCTATCTTTTAAAACTATTACTCTAATACTACCAAAAGCTTGTCATAATCCAACCCAATAAGATTCCTATCATGTTGAGCTGTGATAGGCAAATCCTAAGATCTAATTTTAAAAATATGTCAGATTCTCTTTCAATATATATTTTAAACAAATAGACTATAGAGCTACTAAAACATTCAGAGTACTAAAAATATCCTCATTCATAAAATCTCTTTTATTTCATCAAAATATATATACATGATCTACACTACAGTACATGACTATAAAAAAGAGAGTATAGCAAAATATAACTAAAGCTAGCCATGTCAGTATAAAAATTAAAATAAAGAAAAACCTATAAGCTTAGATTAAATTCTGAAACTTTTAATCAACTAGCTCCTTCCCTTTCCTAAACTTTGAAAACTAAAAGCAAAACCATAGTGAGCTTAAACATCTCAGCTGGCCATAAATATCGATATAAATTCTAACTTTTTCCTTTTATTAAATATTTTTAAAATAATTGAAAATAAATAATTATATAATAATAAATCACTATGCTAAGTAAAGAATAAGGGTGTGGCAACTATCTAAAGATTCAAATAATATTACTAAGTAGTTAACTAAACTGAAATTCATATTACAAAATAGCTCATATTAATTTTCTCTGGACCCAGATATAACCTTAAAGGATTCTAGCCGCTTATGACTCCCTTTATACTTATAGCACTAAAACATGCTCGTAGGTACCAGAACATGACTTTTTAGCCATCATAAGATGCCTTATAGGCACAAAATTCTTAGTCACATACAAAATCACAAAGAATTCTAGATCCTTATATCTCCTAGCTGACATAATTAAATAATACTTCATCACATTATAGCAATTAAAGCATATATTAAGCTCATATCAATTGCATAGTTTTCTATAATGGTATACAATATAATTTCTTATTGAGAAAAATTAGTGATTTCAAACATAACCAAATTACCAAAGATTGCCTAAAATATCATTTTAAGATTTTTATCATACTAAAGCATTATTTTTCATAGTTTAGATTATTTTTTATTCAATAATAAATTCCAAAATCATCGAGAGAAAATTCTTTTAAAAATATTTAACATATTCAGAATCACAATATAACATATAAAAGGTTACTCGGTGAAAGTTTTACTAGTGTAAAGTTAGTCTCATTTTTCGATATTAAAAATATAAATTTAATCAAAAATTTAGAAAACTTTGTATTTTTTAAAACGGAGAGGCATAATATGACCTATCTCGATCTAGACAATTTTCATAATTGGGCTAATGGCTAAAAATGACCCAAAGCAGCTCAAAAATTATTTGTTTTCTCTAAAATGCCTTTCCTTCTCTCCCTTACTCAGCTAGCTGTGCCACTCAAATGAATGGAATAGTGGATTAATCTTATATTTAAAGTGAAGATAATGGCCTAGTGCTATGGCGCTAGTTCATTTTCCAAAAATCTAAAACTATAGTACTATAATGTCACTATTTGGCACCTTACCACTATTGTTGCACTGCAATTCTTAGACACCCAACATTGTAGTGCTCAAATAGTAAAAATTTCATTTTATTTTGCTGAAATACACTCTAAACCATTGAGACTCATTCCAAAACACATGTAAACCATTTTCATACTCTAAAACACTTTCAAACATATGTAAATGGGTTTAAAGTACAAAACTTCAAATATCTACCTTTTTAATTTGGGATAGAACTTGCAGAACCAAATGCTAACCTAGAGGTGTCATAAATAGAACCCATATATGAGGAATTAAAGATCAAGGGAAAGCTATCTTGAATCATTTGCAAAATAATAAAAATCATATCCCATGTCTTTTCCAAAATCATAATGCACCCTCTTATGACTAGGGAGAAGACCAACCTAATAGAAGATAACTCGGTCCTAGGAATGAAGGTAGAAGGGACCAACCTTGTACAAATGCAAATGAAAAATGTGATTTTCTCAAAAGAGTTAATGCTGAGGCTTCTACCTATGATGAAACCCATGACCTTAATAGGTTCTTAGATTCTTTAATTCAAATAGATGAATTTTTTAAGTGGTACAAAATTAATGACCACCAACGAGTTAATTTTACCAAAATAAAATTAACAAGATATTCCAAAATTTATTAAAGAAATATTTTAATTAAGAAATAAAGAAGAATTTTCCTCACATGGATAAAAAATGAAAGAATTGCTAAGGGAAAAATATTATCTGAGACATTTAGATAAGAAACTTCATGGTGTAGCATAAAGAGTATCAAAAGCACCAAATAACAAAAAGTGTTCAACCACCAAGGTTCAATCTAGAAAGTTATAGCTAAGAAAAGTGAACCCATCAACAAAAGTAAGTTGATAAGAAAAATCTAAAAAAAATTATTTATATATCTACTTAATTATGTGTGTGAAAATTTCATGTTGTATAGTAGGTATATGTGTAAGACTATGTTAGAATGGTAAATTTATACATTAAATTTGGTAGTATGGAACTTAATTGAGTTAATTAAGTGCATTATGTACGGAGGGAGTGGTTTTCCAAGCCAAGGAAGCTTAGGAGGAGTGTAGGGGTCTTCTAAATATGCAAGGAGGGAGAAGTTAAGGTGGAAACTAGTGTGGGCCATTCTAGTTATGGTGGTTTCCCTCCTATTTTCAAATTCAACTCTCTTTTATTGTAACTTGTATTTAAACATCATTTTGTATGTAATTAAGGGGAGTTTTTTTTACTGAATTTGGCATAAATTCCAAGTGGTGGCTTTTCCTGGTGGTCTGCCATAGGAGAAGGATTTGGTGATCTCTCTCATCCAGTTATCTTTGGTGAGTTGATTGGTTTTTATTTTATTTATTTTACTATAATATTTTATAGGAATGTTGTGTTTATTTCCCCTTTTTTTTTCTAAAAATATTTCCTCCAAAAAAAATTTCATGAAAATCCACACTGAGATCCACTTATAGCGGTCGGCTAAATTTGGGCCAAAATTTGACCTAGTGCTGATCAAGTTTGGATTTGGTGGCCTTAAACTCTTCCAAAAATTATGAGAAACTTCAAAACATATACCAATATATCCCTATATCATTCCCCATCCATTTACCCAATTTTTCTTGAGTCTAAACCCTACCACTAAAAGCCTAAACTCTAACAAGTCAAATCAACCAAACTAGGGTTTTTTTGGACCGAGCCACTTACAAAATCCCAAAAGAAATATTTCAACCCATCCAAAAATTATAAAATATTTCATATCACAACTATACCTTATTTTAAAACTTTTACAAGTGTTTTTAAAGGTTCTTGATTAGTAATTTAGGACATCAAGTCAATTGAAATCAACGTAGTGATGTTAGAAATTTTAGGCCCTAACCCTAGGCTGGTCCTTAACGCACTTCTATCTTCTCCACCACCAAATTAACTACACTAATATATTTTCCACCTCTATGTGACTTTTGTTAAGGTTCATAACCCAATTTGACCCTCTCCAAATGGCCTCTCTAAAGGTTGCATAGCCAACATCATTTTGGTATAAAAAAATAAATCCTGGATGAGTGTTAGAATGCTCAAAGAATTGGTAAGAAGATATTTTTAAAATTATTACTATTAATTTTATGTTTTAATTATTTCATTTAAATGTTCTCTAAATCTTATTACAACAACAACAACATCATCAAGCCTTTTATCCCACTACATGGGGTCGGCTACATGAATCTTTTTTCTCCATTGAGTCCTGTTAAAAGTCAAATTCTCATTTAAATCTAATAAAGAAATATCATTTCTAATATTTTCTAACCAAGTCTTTTTAGGTTTACCTCTACCTTTCTTAACATAAGTCAAATCTAAGACCTCTACTTTCCTAACCGGGTCATCGGGAGGCCGTCGTTTTATGCGACCAAACCATCTAAGGCGACTCTCTCTAATCTTATCTTCCACTGGAGCTACTCCAACCTTTACACGAATATGCTCATTTCGTATCCTATCTCTAAGGGTAAAGCCACTCATCCACCTGAGCATCCTTTTCTCTGCAACACTTAACTTAGAATTATGCTTCTCTTTTAATGGCCAACATTCGGCACCATAGAGCATTGCAGGTCTCGCCACCATCTTATAGAATTTTCCCTTAAGTTTGAGGGGTACTTTTCTATCACACAATAAGCCCGATGCATTCCTCCACTTTAACCATCCAACTTGGATTCTGCTGATAATATCCCCATCAATTTCACTATCACTCTGAACAATAGATCCAAGATATCTAAAACGTGTACTCTTATTAATGACTTGATCGCCCAAAGTCACAATCCCCTCACTAGGTCTATTATTACTAAAATTACACTCCATATATTCTGTTTTAGATCTGCTCAAGCGAAAACCTTTAGACTATAAGGTTGACCTCCATAATTCTAGTTAACCTTCAACTCCCTCTCTAGTCTTATCAACAAGAAGAATATCATCAGCAAAAAGCATACACCAAGGTACATCCTCTTGCAAATGTCTAGTGAGAACATCCATGACTAAAGCAAAAAGATATGGGTTTAAGGCTGATCCTTGATGTAATCCAATCGAAATAGGGAAATACTTGGTCAAACCACCTTGTGTTTAAACACAAGTAATAGCTCCTGCATATATATCTTTAATCATTTGAATATAAGCGTTATTAACTCCTTTCTTTTCAAGAACTCTCTAAAGCACTTCTCTTGGAACTTTATCATATGCTTTTTCTAAATCAATAAATATCATATGTAAATCCTCCTTATTCTCTCTATATTTCTCCATCAAACCTCTTAATAAATGTATGGCTTCCATAGTAGACCTACCTGCTATGAATCCAAATTGATTTTGAGAAACATTAGTTTCACACCGCAACCTATGCTCCATAACTTGTTCCCATAGTTTTAAAGTATGACACATTAACTTAATTCCTCTATAATTCGCACAATCTTGTGCATCGCCTTTATTCTTAAAAATAGGTATTAACACACTCATTCTCCACTCATCTGGCATCTTTTTAGTCTTTAAAATAGTATTAAAAAGTTTAGTAAGCCAAGAAATTCCTTCATCTCCTAAGCATTTCCACACCTCTATTGGAATATCATCAGGTCCAACAGCTTTTCCACCCTTCATTTTCTTTAAAGCCTCTCTAACTTTGATTTTACTAATATGTTGATAAAAATAGAAATCTTTATTTTCATTTAGGGTGCTAAGGTCACTACAGTCAATGTTATTTCACATTCTTCATTAAAAAGTTCAGCAAAATATCTCATCCACTTTTATTGAATATCATCTTCTAAAAAAGTATCTTTTGATCTTTATCCTTAATACACTTCACTTGAACTAAATCCTTACTACTCCTATCTCTTTGTTTGGCTAACTTATACATATATCTTTCTCCCTCCTTAGTATCTAATCTATTATATAAATCATTAAAAGCTAAACTCTTTGCATCGCATATTGCTTTCTTAGATTCCTTACATGCCTCTTTATATATTTTTCAATTATCAGAATTTTTACAATTAAACCAATTTTTATAGCAAATCTTCTTATTTTTAATCTTTTCTTGCACATTTGGATTCCACCACGAACTATTTTTACTATTAGAAGTTTTTCCCTTTGAAACTCCAAGCACATCTTTTGCAATATTCTTATTATCACTAGCCACTTTTTCCCACAAAACATTAGCATCTTCATGCACAGACAAAATCTTAAGATCTAAAATCTTACTCTCAAAAATATTTTAGTTAATATTCTTTAAATGCCCCCATCTAATCCTAGAATATCATTTTACTTTATTTTTTATTTTCTGCCCCATTATCTTCAAGTCCAAAACTAATAAACGATGTTGGGTACATAAATTTTCACTCATAATAACTTTACAATCTTTGCAATCTAAATGATCTAATTTCCTTATTAAAAAATAATCAATCTGAGTTATACTATATCCATTTTTACAAGTAATGAGATGCTCATTCCTTTTCTTAAATAAGGTATCAGCAATTAAAAAAACATGAGCTAAGCAAAAATCTAATATGGACTTACCACTTTCATTTGTCATTTCAAACCCATGGCTACCATGAATGCTTTTAAAATCATCTACCTCTATACCAACATGTCCATTTAAATCTCCTCCAATAAAAGCTCTTTCTTCAAGAGGTATCTTTTCTATTAATTCTTCTAAGTCATTCCAAAATTTTAATTTTGAACTCATATCCAAACCCACTTGAGGAGCATAAGCACTTTTAATGTTAACAATCTTAGCATCAATAACAATCTTTAAAGCTATAGTTCTATCTCCAATTCTATTAATATTTATAACATTATCCTTCAAACTCTTATCTAAAATGACGCCTACATCATTTCTAGTATGAATCCTACCCGAATACCAAAGTTTAAATCCTAAACTATCAATCTCCTTAACCTTCTCTCCAACCCATTTAGTTTCCTGAATGCACAGAATATTTATCTACCTATGAATCATAATATCTATTAATTCAATTAATTTTCTTGTAAGGGAACCTATGTTCCAAGTTCCTATCCTAATTTTAGTTTCATGGACTAGCTTCTTTGCCCACATCCGTCCTTGATGTGGGAACCCTTGCCTATTTAACACTGCACCCGGGCGGTGGTGCAACGGCCCTTGCACACTTGTCACTGTATTCAGGCCATACAGCGTGTCGTTTCCAGGGGACGCCCTAGCATTAACATAATTTCTTAAAGGATTCATGTCATTATTACTCGATAAGTTTTATGCTGGCTGTCGACTACCTAACGCAACCCTCCACTTTTCTCATCCAGGACTTGGGACCTGACAATAGTAGTGTTAAATTTTATTATAATTTTTAAAATCATGATGCCTCAATTTGCAAACAATTTATCTTTTTTAAGTGATATTATGAAAGAGGTGGCTAGTGCACAAAATGAATTTTGAGAAAATATAATCAAAATTAGGAATTAACTAAAAGGTTTGAGGGATGAAATGTTAAATAATAATTCTTGTGAATCAAATAAAATTGTTATGAATTTTGAACCAAAAGAAATAAATATTGAATCCCTTATTGAAGTTGATTTTCATATTCATGTTGATATAGTTACCATCACCTTAAACCATCCAACTTTTACAACTAAATATAGTGGCCTTCCACCTACCTTTCATTTTTTTTAAATAATACCATGTGCCCAACATCCTTATATGACTATTCCAATAATAGTATTTGTTACAAGTGATTTCAAACTAACCAATTTGCCATATAAAAAAGATCTTCTCAATAGGTTCGACATGTTATTATTCATACACCTATATATACTCCACAACCATTGAATCATTACTTGTACACCTCTAGTTAACTTTTTAGAGATGAGTTATTTGAGAGCAAGAGAATTGATGTAGTAAAACATGCCTATCAAAGAAGAAAACTTGCCAATAATAAGATACCAAAACTAAAATGTGCTTGCTAACAAGCAAGGGACTAAGCAAGAAGCATAAAAAAAAAAATTATTTAGCATTTTATATTTTATTAGTTAAATATTATAATATATTATATGTTTGTATTTTTATTTTTAGTTATAATTATATTTGAAATGTGAAATTCAAATTTTTAAAAAAATAAATTTTGAAAATTCAAAATTTTAAAAATTTGAGTTTTAGCTTTTAAAATCTTGGAGGGGTCTCAAGGAGGGAATGTAAGATTGAAACTAAATGGAATTGGAATTAAAATATGAAAAAATACACAATTTCGAGCATCTATGGCTGTCCTCCACATTGAAATAGGTGGTTACACTTTTACAAAATGTGTATAACAACCATTTTGTACCTCCTCAAGTGGGCCAGCCCTAACTCCTCCATCCATATAATTTTATCACAAATTCAAGTACTATAAAACATCTATAAATATTATAAAATAAATTATTAAAATAGTTTGTTTGTTTTTTTAACAAAAATTAGAGTTTCGTCTAAGAAGAGGAGGCTTGTTAGCTAGCCCTCACATGAAGAGGCTTAGTGATCTCTTCAACCTTGCTACTTTGGTGAGTAGAAAGGCAATAGTTTTTTTTTAAGAATATTTTTGTTGCACAATATTTCTAAACTCATCGCCAAGCTATTCCATATTCATTTCTCTATATTTCCCAACAAAATTACATCTGAAATCCCTCAAAAAGATGTAGATTACAATTAGGTTGAATCTAACCTAGTTGGATTCTAGCCTCCATTTGAACCATCAAAATCTCTAATAATTTTATAAAAATATCTAGAAGTATTCTTAACACATTCATATTTCATCTCCAAGTATTTCAAGTCCTTAAATGCCTACCATTTAAAGTCTTAATAGCCAATTTTCAATTTTTAAAAATTCAGCCAAAATTTTAACATCCCTCCATTTTACATTTTCATTATGTGATACTTGAACAACACTCCATTACAACTCCTCCAAAAGCTTAAGAATCAACCCTAACACATTTTGAAATCCTCTTGAGGCCAAAATAACAAACTTTCGATGGTTAAAACCCTTGGTAGTACCACATCATCACTGTAAGGAAAATTTTGACTTATGGTAATGTAGTCTTCTGATTATTGAATATTTAAACATCATTAAAGAACTAATTCCTAGAATTGATTATACTGATAAAGATTAACAACTAGCCAAAAAATATGTCATTTAACTTATGGCTGACATCAAGAATTATGTTGAACTATTTGATCCCCAAACCTTAGAATAGGCCTTTCATTAGATTTTTTTCAATTAAGGAATAAAGAAAATGTACTTTATTCTCTAAAATTATGGCTTAAATATCCTCTAGTTCATCTTATAAGTCTACTATAATTGCACCTACTAGAAAAACCCAATCAAAAAATCTTTTACTGAAGGAAGTTTTAAAAATAATTAAGAAATAATATATTTTAAGCTTTACAAGAAGGGTCACATGTGAAATAAACACCAAGACAAAATCCTACTCTTAAGAGAAATTGAGAAACTCATAGTTGATAATTTAGAACAAGTTTATAATGATACCACATTATTTGATGAAGAATTCGATTCTATAAATAACACTCACCTCAATATGATGAGATCCTTGATTGTAACTAAGAATGAGGTAGATGATTGGAGAAGGAATAATATTTTTAAATATGGATGTAGTGTACAATGAGAAAGATGTAGATTAGTCATAGATGGAGGAAGTGCAATGAATGTCATCTAACCCAATACTATTACTAGAACCAATCTTAGAATCGAACAACTCATAGAACATTTTCATATAAGTTAGGTCAACCATACTTTCTTGTCGTCATAAGTAGATGCCTTTCCTGTCAAGATTAGTAGCTATGACTATCAAATATGGTGTGATGTCCTTCCCATGGACATTTTTCACAACATGCTAGAAAAACCTCAATTATATGGCAAGAGTAATACTCATTATGGTTGTGAAAATATTTATATTTATATATATATTAATAAAATTGTTAAACTCCTACCAATCAAACTTATTGAAAACACACCCAATATAGCACCTCATAAATTAAACTCTAATTTGTTACCCAAATCTACACCAAATAAATTTACTAAGCTTCAGTTATTTTTTTAGAGGAAACCCTACTATACGAAATATTATTAACAATTTTGATCCTTGTTCTAGCACGCTTATTTTACATATTTTGTGACCTCAATAATACAAACTATAATATTTGGATCTCTTAAATAGTTATGTTTTGATCCAATCAATTTTAGTTGTTCAATGTAAAATAAGTGACCTAAGATTCTTATGAGACTCACTCATCTATTGTGATCTTCCCACCTCATTTTTTAGTTTAGTGATATTGCACCTAAAGAACTTTCAAACAAATTGCCCGTTTAGAACTATTCAACAAGCTATTATTTTATTTTGAGAGTTATAACTTCATTACCTTTCTTATTATAGAATGGATCACATTGAATATTCAAAATTAAGAGAGAAGTTGAGGAATTACTTAAGAAAGGTTGTTATAACAAAGTCCTACTCACTGTGTTATCCTTGGTTCATAATTCCCAAATAATATGAAAAATGAAAAATGAGATAGTTAGGATTTAAATAAAGTTACTTTAATTTTAGATTTCCCATTCTTCAATTAGATAATATGTTAAATTTGATCTCATGGGAAAATTTTTCTCTAAAATTGATATGAAACGTGGTTTTCATCAAAGTAAGATTTGATTGAGAAATAAATGAAAAACCACATTTAAAATCCTTGATGGGAATTATGAATGGATGTTCATACCTTTTAGATAGACAAATGCCCTTACACATTCATGAAGTCAATGAAAATTATCATTAAGCCCTTATAAGAAAGATTTTGGTTGTATATTTTGATGACACATCTTGATTTTTAATCCAAGTGAAATAAACCACCAATAATATCTTAGGAAAATTTTTTATACTTTTAGGAAAATAAGTTATACATTAAATTGAAGAAATATTTATTTTTACAAACTAAGATGATTTTTTGGATTTATCATTTTCACTATTAGAATAAAATTTAACCTTACTAAAGTTAAATCAATCTTTAGTTGACCAACACTTACGAGTTCAATTGATATTATAAGTTTTCATGTATTAGTCACTATTTATAGATGTTTTGTTAAAGATTTTAGTGTAATTATAGCTCCAATCACTAACCTACTAAAATTGGATAAATTATGTTCGACCCTAACTACACAAAAAAATGTATATCATATTAAGTTTTTGAAGATTTCTACCCTAGCCCTTAGGCTTCTTGATTTTAGGAATATTAACTCAAAAAAAAAATCATCTTATATCATTTTGGTGAAAAGCTAAATGAAGAAAATCATTAATATTCAAGGTACGATAAGAAAATTTATTTTATCATCCAGTCTTTGAGACAATGGTAATAATGTATTTTTGTATAGGGAGTTCATTTATAAGTAAAATCTTCACATCGTTAAGTTTATCGATACATAATGGAATCATAGGCATGCTAAGAGGGGTGAGTTTCTCCAAGATTTCTCATTGATCCTCCAACAAAACCAAAATTTAACAATAATTATAATGACACATTATGAAGGTAAACATGTGTAACATCTTTATTATAACTTAAAATTCTAAGATTTAAATGAATTTTTGATGAGTACCAAGTGTGTCATAACATTCATTTTATCTATATTGAGCACTTAGGGAACCTTTAACCTTATAAGGGATATTCTAAATAATTAATGGATAATTATATTGAAGAAAATGCATGTACATTTCTAGATCCTCTCTTAGAGAACTCCTAATGTTTAATTTCTATTATAGAGCTATTACTTATGATTTTGGGAATGATAAAACCAATTTTTTTGGCCCTCACTTAAAAGAGATTCAAAAAAATTATGATCCAATATTTAATATGTAAACAAGCTAAAGTTACAAAATAGAAGTCTATCAAATTATTATTTTTCCTATCCCTTATAAGCCTTAGGAATATCTCTCAATGGATTTTATCTTAAGTTTGTCATGTACATCTTGAGGACATGATATATTTTTGAAGTAGTTGATATGTTCTATAAGATGGCTATTTCCTACTCTATTTTAAAATCAATGATGCTTTCCATATTGTTGAACTATTCTTTAAGAAAATTACGTATTTATATGGCCCTCTTTCAACCATTGTCTATGATTATGGTGTAAGATTTATTTCATACCATTGAAAGACTTAAAATAAATATTTGACACCAAATTGAAATTCTCTTCTAATTTTATTCCTAAACTAATAGAAAAATTAAAGTAGTAAATTAAAGCCTAGAAAACTACTAGATGTCTTCTAGTTAAAATTTTAGGAAATTAAAACTTGTATTGACCTATATTAAAATTTGCATCAAATGGTGCTCACTTTAGAATAACAAAAGTTTCACTTTCTTTTATGGTCAAAACCCTAGAAGATTAATTAGTGAACCAAACTTCCACCTCATGCATTTATATTTGCCAACATGACACCATATGACAATAATCTACTTTAAGTAAAGATAAATATTTTTTAGGGTAAATTATAATTTTTTAATAAAAGAATTTTATGATTGTGATTTTTTTGATTTGCATCTGCCCTAAGTATTACCAAACCTCTAAGTTTAAGAAATTACATGAAATGACATATTCAAACTTCCTTAAAAAATTAGATCTAGATTCTGTCACCTTGATTTATCTCATAATATGCTAATCCATCTAGTTTTTAATTTAAAGAATATTCTATCATATGAGAGAGTTAGTAAACCTCCATTTGTTTAGCCAAACTATTTAGTAGGAGACATAGGTCCCTACTATAGAATCCCTCATTTTTTAAGATTAATTTTTTTCACCACTTATGAAATACCCATTAATCTATTTGTTGATCATCAATATTTTGTTAATTTAAAGAATAAATCACCTTTTGATGGTGCATGCCTAACTCCTACTAATTTTGAAACTCTAGCACCAAAATTAGTATAAGATTATTAAAATTTTACCTTTATATAGCAATGTTCAACTAAGCCTAGGGAAATTGATTTAGATTATAATGTGGATAAAGATAATCAAGTTAAAATCTCAATTATAAAAACAACAAAAAAGTAGTTTTTAGTATAATTTTTTTAAAAAAACAACAAAAAAGTAGTGGCCATAAGCTGTCCCAAAGGAAGCCTTAGTCATATTTCTACACCTCAACATTCATTTAAACCCTACCAAATTCTACCATCAACACTAGATCATATGTTCATATCTTACAATAACCTTCTATCATTATTTTTACAATTTAACCGACTTAAAACTCACTCCCTAAAGTGATATTCCAAATTTCCCCAAACTAGACTAGTCTTAGCATTCCTTTTATTACACCCCTTTAAACCTCTCACCATTCCAGCATAAACACTAGTAAACTTCCTTAAACATTAGATTAATAATCTATATTCTTTTTTATTCATTAATCTCATCAAAACATAATCACCACCATCACTTTTTATGCTAAAAACCTTGTGCCAAGGAAAGTATATCCTATAGTTGGGCAATCAATACTCGTCAAATTGGAGTCTACATGGAAAGGGACATATATCATCAAGGAACAACTTAGGCATAGAGCCTACTAACTGCAAATATATTCTGGCAAAGAAGATCCAAGAACACGGAGCAACGTTGATTTGAAAACTATTTTTACATAAGAGATAAAACTTCTTTGACTTTCTCTTTAATACACATTTTCATCAAATAATGATCAAAGTTGCAAAAGTTTAGAAATTATTAATTTTATTGGGTACATAATAATATCATTGAATAAATGAGAGATAGGGGACTTGCCCAATTTATACAAAATTGAACAAAAAAAAGTCACTTCCTGATCTAAGTCTATAATTGAAGTTAGCCAACTTTAAAGGACTGAGATCAATATTAGAAAAGTCATTTCTTAAATTGATCTTATATAAATAAGAAAAATATGGACTAACTTGCGTATAAGGTTAAAGGGACATCATCTCAAGGCTAAGCTTAAAACATACTAGACTACTCCCCATATGAGAGCAAAAAAGCTCTAGGAAGATGAACAACCAACAAATAGCTTAGTTGTCTATCCAAAAATTTTGAGATATTGCTAAGGAAAAAATAGTAACTGATTTCAATTAAATTCTTGTATAATATGAGAGCGAAATTCTTTGAAAATATCACCTTCAAAAGAATTTCTTGAAGATATACATATAAATTTAAAATTTATTTTCAAGAATACATTATCAAACTCAACACTTCATTAAACTTGTTGTAAAAGTGTTTTAGCCACATTATTAATCTTAATACTACTTGTTATATGCTTAATAGGGTAAACATTAGGTTCAAGCAAAATAAGACACCTTATGAACTACTTAAGGGTAGGCAACAAACTTATCCCATCTGCATGTTTTTAGCTGTAAATAGTTTATGCTTGTGAACTGTAAATCTCACTTAGGAAATTTTGATTCTAAAGCAGATGAAGTAGTCTTCTTATGTTATTTTTAAGTAGGTAAATCCTATAGGGTCTTCAACAAAAGAATCTTAGTTGCAGAAGGATCTACCCACATGATATTTGATGAGTTAGATAGACATATTAAGCCTAAGATAGAGGATGATGATGAGGTTGAGATTACCCACGGAGTAAAGAGTATTGAACTAGGAAAAAGAGAAGAACCTCGGGACCCTTTGCCTAGAGATTGGAGATATTCTTTTAGTCACCCTATAGAGCTTATCATAGGAGATCCATCTGTTAATGTTAGAGCCAGGCAAGGTCTTTTAAAAGAGATTAGCCATATTGTATTTTTTTTCATGATAGAACCAACTAGTGTAGATTAACCCTTAAATGATAAATTTTGGATCTTAGCCATGTAAGAAGAATTGAATCAATTTATTAGGAACGAGGTATGGGAGTTGGTTAGCAGACTCACTGATCAGAGTGTAGTTGGCACCAAATGGGTTTTCAAAACTAAGTCGAATGACTCTAATTTAGTGATTAGGAATAAGGCCATATTAGTAACTAAGGGGTATAATCATATAAAAGGTATTGATTTTGAGGAGACTTTCATCCCTATAGTTAGGTTAGAAGCCATTAGAGTCTTAATTGTATTTACATATTTTAGAGGCTTCAAGTTATACCAAATGAATGCAAAAAGTTCTTTTCTAAATGGAGTTATCAAATAAGATGTATATATAGAACAATCCCCAGGCTTTGAAAATTCTTCATTCCCAAATCATATCTATAAATTGAAGAAAGATTTATATGGGTAGAAATAAGCACCTAGGGAATGGTATGAGAGACTTAGCACATTTCTCCTAGATAAATTCTTTATTAAGGGTAGTGTAGACACCACTTTATTCCTTAAGAAGGTTGGAGATGATGTACTCATAATGCAAATTTATATTGATGATATACTTTTTGGATCTATGAATAAAAATATTTGTAATGAGTTTTCAGCTACTATGAGTATGATGAGAGAGCTAAGCTATTTTCTTAGATTTAGTGTAAATTAAAGAGAGGATGGTACCTTCCTTAGTCAAACTAAATACATTAAGGAGATCTTTAAAAAAATTAATATGGAAGGTTCTAAAAGCATAAATATACCAATGAGCTCAACCATCCAATTAGATAAGAATGCAGATGGAAAACTAGTTGATCAAAAGAAGTATAGATGAATGATAGGATCAATAATTTATTTGACTGCTAGCAAACCATATAATATATTTAGTATTTATCTATATGCTAGATTTTAAGTTAATCTAAAAGAATCACAAATGACTATAGTGAAAAGAATCCTTAAATATCTAACAGGAACAAAAAACTTAGGCATTTGATATCCTAGGCATAACACCAACTTTGACATGATAAGATATTTAAATTCAGATTTATAGGGTAGAGAGTAGAAAAGAAAATTATATATGGTACTTGCTAATTCTTTGGATAATCCTTAGTTTCCTGGTTTAGTAGAATGCAAAATTCTATAACCCTATCTACTGAAGAAGCAAAGTATATAGCTGTAGGTAGTTATGTTGACCAAGTATTAAAGATGAAGCAACAAACTCTTGATCTTGAATTATCTGTAGGCGCCATCCCTATCATGTGCGATAATACTAATGCAATCTATATTTCAAAAATCCAATTCAATAATCCCACACAAAGCACATTGACATTACACATCATTTCATTAGGGATCATGTAGCAAAGCGCGACATAGAATTACACCATATGGATGCTAAAAATTAATTGGTAGACATCTTTATTAAACCCCTCCATTATGACACATTTAGCATATTTAGGACTGGAGTAGGTGTCATTGATATTCATGCTTAGAGAAATTGGGGTAGAGATAAGATAAGGTTTGTTTGTGTGTTTGATTGTTTGTTTATTTTTGTGTATGTTATGCATTTTATTTTTATCAAAATTACTTATATCTATTAAAATTATTTGTTACTAGTATGAATTGTACTGTTTGTATTTTTATGCATTTTGCTATGTATTAGTGTTCAGTCCATAGTTCTCCTTTTTAGGGATGTTAAAAGGGGGAGTAGGATGTCATTAGTTTGTATTGTTTATTTTTATTGCTTAGTATTATTCATTGCCTACTGTGTTATTATTAATTATTATGATTATATTATACTATTATTTAATTAAAAATAACTAAAATTATCTCCCAAATTTTAAAAGAGACGATTTAGTAAGGGGGAGAACTTAGGAGGAAATAAAAATTAATTTTGTAAATCTAACCAACAATATTTACTATTATAAAAAGAGGGAGATTATTGCAATTCAGGAGCCCAAGCTTGTATTTTGATGATTACAAATATTATTAGATGACTATATAGTTTCTCCTGCTATATATATATATATATATATATATATATATATATGTGTGTGTGTGTGTGTGTGTGTGTGTGTGTGTGTGTGTGTGTGTGTGTGTGTGTGTACTATTATTTCAAATTCAGCATACACCAAGCATCATCAGAGAATTGGGGCTAAAGATTGGGTTATATAGGTTTGATTTATTTGAAAGAGTCTGTAATTTCATTTTTCTTGATTCAATCAATATAAAAAGGTATATGTTAGCTTAACAACAGTGTACACACACACGGGGGAGTGAAACTTAAAGTATTAATTTTTTTGAAGATCTTATTGGATGATCTTGATCATATTATATGATCTATATAATCAGAATTTAATTAAAATATTTAATTAAATGAAATGAATTTGAAATTGAAGAATCAACTAATCATACAATACAAACCTAATCATAAAGGATGATCCATTAAAATTAGGAGTCCCATGCCGCCATTTAAAATTAGGTAATATTTTAAATTTTAAATATTGATCTATTCATACAGAATGATTCAAATCGTATTGCATAATGTAATTAAAACTTTGGTTAATTTAATCCTTATGATTAAGAAATTGAATCTAAGAAAATTAACATTTAAGATCGTATTGTACAATAATGATCATACTAGATGATTGATATATATAGATGTTTTTTGGTCATCCAGGAGTTCATCCTTGACGAACTATGATTCGATTGTTCTAATCATACTGTATGACCTTAAGTTTATACTAGATGATTAACAAAAGTTTTTGAGCTAATCGTACAAAATATTATTCATCATATAGTACTAACAGGCATAGTTAAACTAATTATACTGTACAATTTACAAGTCGTACTGTGCAAATAGTGATAGGTCAATTAAATATTAGGGTTTTTTTAAGTTTACTATTTAAACATATCTTAATTCATTTGAGAGAGTCTTTTGGCAGTCATTGAGTTATGTATTCTATGAGAAAGCGTTGAAGAGAGAGCTTTGAGCTAGGGAGAGAAAGGGTAAATTTTGTCTGAGTGAGAGAAGATCTTTGTGGGTTTAAGGGAGTGTGAGAGGGTGATTTCACATAGTTTCTCCAACAAAATTTCACTTGAGTTCCTCAATATGTCAAGGTTTATCTTGAGGAAAGTTTTGAGCAGAAGATCCCTTTGGTAACAAAGGATCCAGCTACTCCGCCGCACAGGAAAAGGTGAAAGAGATTCTGCTACTCCACCATACCGGGTTGGTGAAAGGGATTCGACTACTCTATCAAATGGGGAAGGTGAAAGGGATTTGAATACTCTGTCATACTAGGTTGGTGAAAGAGATTCATTTACTCTACTGCACTAGGTTGGTGAAAGGGATTTCGTTTCTCAGTAGCACCAAGAGTGGGAGTGATTTTTTGAGGGCTTTAATTTCCCCCTTGCCAAGGGTACTAAAGGAAAGACACTAAATTGTATAGTGCAATAATCGGAGAGGAGAACTCCAAGGAGTGGATATAGGTCAAGTTGATCGAACCACAATAAAATTATACTAAGTTTATTCTTTTATTTTTTACATTTTATTTTCTGTAATTTATTTTCTTGCATATTTATTTTCATGCAATTTGATTTGTGTGTTGGTGATCAATGTGATATAAGACTTGTGGTTGATTGAGTTTATTTCTTAATTGAAAGAAATAAAACTTATAAAAGAAAAAGAACTATATATATTAATAGATAAAAAATAAATTTTAATTCATTGTTAGCTTCTACATTAAGAAAATCTTTTTTGATTTTAAGTTTGTGAAATTGGTTTTAAATTTCAAAAAGAATTTTCAAAAAAGTTTTTTAAAACACCAATTCACCCCCCCCCCCCCCCCCCCCCCCCCCCTCTTTTGGTGTGTCGCTCAATAGCTCAAGTGGTTTCACAGCCATCCTTTGAACTTTCAATATTTAATATTTATCCTATGCAATGACGATACTAGGTATTTGATATTCGCTCAACTCACTATTGAAGTGATACTCCATACTTGATATGCATTCTCTTTTGTCTAATAAGTATTAATTAAAGTTATATTGTGTAGTCAATACATAAAAAAGAGATTAGCTAAAACAAAATAAAAAAATTAATCAAGTAAAATTTTCTTACTTCAAAAGTGCAAATACAATAATATACAAAGAATGCTTGTAGCACTTTCCTCATCACTATCTCCTTCATCACTAGTGCTTACCCTTGCTATCAAAGACTCAAAAGTCTCCTTGTATGGATAAAAAGAGGGGAGAAATTTCTTCTCAATTAGTTTATCTATATAGAAGTGAACTCCTTCAATGAATTTCAAAGATAAGATTTCTTTGTACTTAGTAGTTTTGGTTAATGTCTTAAAGAAATTGCTAGCAATCTTCAAAGTTGTTTTCTTCTCTTACAGTAACCTAACTTGTTCTTCAAGTTTGAAATTTTTCCTAGGGTACCTTCTGAATTGTTTAATCTTTCTTCGCCATTGAAGTTTCAATTGCTATGTTAGCTTCTTTTTTAATAATTTCTTCATTAAGCTTCTCAAAATAGGCCACAGACACCTCTCTATTTGCATTTTCTTCCCTAAGCGACTTGCTAATCTCATCAATGTTATTTTCTAGTATTTTATTGATTGAGAGTTACCTTATCATTTGCAGTGAAATCTTGTTATAATTCATCAACATTATGTAGTTGTATTGTCAGCTGACCACATTTTCCTTCATGAAAATATATCGAAATAAGCTTAATTAAATATTAATCATTTTCTTCTATAGAAAACCATAAAAGATATCTGGGATGAGTTCATAGGCTAACAAAGAATATTGTATCTCTCGAAAATTGGGATCTATAAAGAACCCAATAAGTGGACATTAGGTCCTTATTTAACTACAAGCTTTCATCACGACTTAGGGAGAAGTTGTCATCTCACTATTCATCTCGATATTCTTGGCTTTTCTAAGGAGGGGACTCAGAAATGCCTTATCCATTTACCTGAACTTCTCTAGAGATTTGTTGTGCTCATCCCATGGCCCTCACCTTAGCAAGCTCCTCACTTATTTTAATGATGCATTGTAGTTGATGTAGCTATAAGTAGGAACTTATATCTTGAACTAGTGTATAAAGGGAGATTGTTGATAAGAACTTTCCTCATTTGGAGGGCTTCCTCTAATATAAACTCCTTCCTAATTGCTTCATCCTCAATCTAAGACTCACCAATTTAAACATCAAAATCCTTCTCCTCATTTTCATTGAAATTAATGAGAGACTTTACATGCCATTTTATCTCTACCAAGGGGCATCATCCTTATCCTTCTTGTCTTCCTTAGTTCACTCCCAAGAAACTAGTAGATTTCATGTTCTAAAAGAGCAACTTCATTAATAAATGATACATCAATAAAAATAAAATAAAATAAATGTTTGAAGAGCTCATCCTAAAAAGTTTTCCTATAAAACTTATCCTAAACGCACAAAATTTGAAGTAAAGAGAAAGAGAGCTTACAATCTATAATATGCTTTGACAAATTATTTTCAATATATGTTTTAAATTTCAAATTCATATCCTTCATCTCAGTGAAGTAGTTATACTAGTCCTTCCATAGTAGTGAAATCTAGGATCCCTCTCATCAGAATGCGACCAATTTGGTGAAGATTAGACATTTCTTGGCCAACTTCATAAGGAAAAATCTATTATTTCAAAATTTTTATTTCTCCAAGACAATCATTTGGATGTAGAGAGAATAAGAAAAAGCTATCATTGAACAACTTGAAAAAAAAAATGGTGGAAAAAGAGGAGCATCGATCATGGAAATTTTTTTTTTCTCATGTAGCATATTAGATTTATAATACTTATGAAGAAGTTCATTAATATCTGGGTGGGTATCACCCCAAAGAAGTTCATTATATCTATAAGTTTGTGATAGAGTATAAATTAGATGTCGAGTCTAAACTTGCCTTAATAGCATAGAGCTCATTCCTAATAATTGTATTTGGGAACTCACCCTTCTCTTGGTGTGCTAAAAGTAGAACTTTGAATATCTTGGGAACACTCCCTCAAAGTTGAAGTCAACGTCTCTCTTATAAGTAGTTAGCCTAGTAATTTTTCTCAATGTCTCTTGTACTTGTTTGAATAAATTTGAAGTCATCTTGGAATTCTTCTCTGCAACCAACTCAAGTAATGGGGAGACTAAAAGAGGAAATATTTTAGTTATAAAATTTGAAGAAGACTTCTCAAGAATATTAAGAGAAAATTTTACCAAAGGAGTTGAAGATGATCGTACTTTCACAACTTTCTAGCAGCCTTCATGAATACTCGACCTTTCACAGCTTATTGCTTGGTAGGCACTTGGATGAATTTAACCATAGCCATTTTTATAGGTTTTTTGATGACTTTAGACACAATTATTTCAGTACTAGCTGGGTTACCTCTATCCCAGAGAAAGTGACCATTTGGTCGATTTCTACTCTTTCTCCACTTGACTCTTAGCAAGTTTGTTACAGCTGATGTCTCGCGAAGGAGCTCATTCATTAAAAAGAGAACATAAGAAGTTAGAAACATATTATATATATATATATATATATATATATATATATATATATATATATATAACCATTTTAAATTTAAAAAATTTACCTTCTTTGTTGTCCATATCTTTTGTGTGGGAGAGTGGATATTAGACCCATGAGCCTTGAGAGGTTACTAGGTTTTGATGATCATAAATATTATTAGTTGTGATAATTATGCTAATGAATTTCTATGTGCATATCTTTTTAATTATTTAAGCTAGCATTTCAGTAAATTAAAAGATGAAGGCTAGATGATACTTGACACACATTAAACAACAATCATAGAAGCATGATCAGCCTAAATTGAAGAAATGAATCCGTCAAAGAAAAGAAGACTACCAAAGCATCAAACTTGTACTTTTATCTTTATTGAGAGGCTTCTTATATTATACTAGGTATATTGTTTGCTAAACAACCAAACATACATACACACATGAGAGAAAAAGAGGTACAAAATGACATTAAAAGTTAATTAAAACACTTGATTTATGCAAGACCATATTGTACGACTTGGATCGTACTATATGACAAGTGTCATGTTGGTAATTTTCAAAAAATTAAGTTGTGTTGATTAAAAGAAAATATAAATCAAATTTGTAAAACTAAGCATATTGTACAACCCTAGTTGGCCAATACTTACAATTATATTCAAGTTCAAATACACTATTATATATTTTTTCTTAAATAAATAAATTCAAAGTTGAATATATAATATTATATGTTTAATATCACATTGTACTATTATATATAAGATTTATCTAATTTAGATATGAATCTAAGTAAATAAACATTGATTTGAAAAAATATCATTTTGTTTGAACCATGTTGTATAGTTCGAATAAACAAAGAGCATGTTGTTACAATTTTCAATCGTACAAACCCATCCAATGTCCAAATGTGGAGATTGAGCTAATCAACTATATGATCTACATCGTATGATCTCATTGAATAAAGATGGGTTTCAAGAATTTCAGGCTGATTATACTAATCATATTGTACGATCTCTTGATTGGCTTGCATGATCAAGCCATCAATTCTATTAATTAGCTATTTAATCGTTTATATGGGTGCCACTTTATATATAATGATCTCTAAGAAACCCTAAGAGTTTTAAGAAGTTTTAAATGTATTTTTTTTTCACAGATTTGCAAAAGGCTTTTGAAAGAATTGAAAGATGATAGATTTGAGAAGTTTGAGAGGAATTTTTTTAGTGAGTTCTTCAAACTTTGTTAGGTTTTCACATTAACTTTTTCTCTCATCATATCTTTTATGTCTTCTATTTTGTAGTCGATGCTCTTGATGGAGGGCTTTGAGGAGTCATGTTGTAAAGGGTGTGAAGTTCTTGGTAAGGTCTTGTGGATTTAGTAAGAGTGGCTAGGATTTGTGGGCCTTTCAAGAAGAAGAGCATATAAGGGTTTCTCCCTTACCCTATGAAGGAGAGAGACTTCTCCGCCTTACTAGTAGTAGAAGAAAGAGAGTTTTAGTGGAATTTCCAAAGAGAGGACTTGGGGAGTGGACGTAGGCACACTAACCAAACCATAATAATTTGATTTACATATTTTTATTTATTTTTTGTTTATTCACTCTATTTATTTGCTTTCATATGCAATCACATGTTGAGTTGTGATATCATTTTTAGATAGCAAATTTGAGAATCTTAATTTTATCTTGGATATATGTTAAGTAGCAAATAATTTTCTTTCTTTCAAGATTGCTAAATAACATTGACATTTCTTTTAGGAGAAGAGATAAGAGAAATTTTGTTTTATCACTTTGGAATATAATCCTTGAAAAAAAATCTTTGATATATTTTGTACAAAAGAAAATAGCATTGTATTCAATTATTCATTGTTTCACAAAAGAGGTAAAAATTAGTGTTTGAAACTTTCACAAAAATAATTATAATTTTTTTTAAAGGCACACCAATTCACTCCCTCTTTTCGGTTTGTTGTACACTTTCAATGGACATTGGGGAAACAAACTTTTAACAAACCTCGACAACTGAAAAAAATATTGGCTAACTAATGGCTTCAATCAAGTAGTGAGTTTTTGGATCTCGCCCTTCAACTTCACCTCTTTATCTTCACCCTTTTCTTCTTCTTCTTCTCAAAGAAGCTTCTTTTTGTGGATTCCAAACAAGCTTGCAATTATATCATCTTTTAAAATGTTAATCTTATATTTATGAACCTCCATTCTTTACCTACATGAAGAGTTACAGATCTCAAGAAGAAGTAAGTAGTTGAAGGAAAAGCATTTGAATGATAAACATTGATCTCCTATTTATAGGCTAAGTATTTGTTGACATTGATAAAAGGACAATGTCAAAAGTTAAAATTAACTTGATTGACAAGCCTATAATATTAAAATAAATATTTATGAAAGTTCTATGAATAATTGATGAAGAATATTTTTTAGATTCTCTTATTTTTTACAATAAACCTTTAAAGATATTAAAAATTAAGGAACTAAATGTACATTCAAATATCCAAAAAATCAGGCTCAAGCCACCTTTGCTTGATTCAAACCAAGGGGCCCAGTTAAGCCAGGCTAACTTCGTCTACTTGGTCTCAGGTTAAAACTTAAAAGAAGTCAACAATCTACAAATAACCTAACCTCAAGTAGACAACTATGATCTATGAACTTATTTTAGGCAGACGAGTGTGTCTTTTCAAGTCAGACATAGCAAATGCAATCCATGAAGTCGTCCCTAGGGACTACTCAAATGCACTACTTCCTTCATATGCAAAACTATTGATTGGCTATTCTACTACTCATCCATCAATACAACCCTAGCTAGTAACTTCTTGATAGCTTGGTAGATGACTTCTACAAGTTAGATATTCAAATTCAACCACACAACTCTTATATTTTTTATTCATTTTTTTAATAACAATATATGTAATCAATTCGATAGAGCTCAAGCCCCAATCTAGGTCTACATATAGGGGGTTCAACGTGTGGCTTAGTTTATATATATTTTTTGTACTCAACCTCATTTTATATAAATCTCATATCTTATTTCTCTCAAATTTTTTCTCTTTATATTTCTTTGTTATCTTTTCACACAAAATTTTCATCGCATAATTTTGAATTCAACACATTTGATATTTTAAAAATATAAAATGTTATTATTAATTTTGAACAATTTTATTTAAAAGAAATATTTAAATATAGTTTTTAAAAATAAATAATTAAAATAGTTCTCTATTTATTTATATATAAAATTAAATTTCTCTTAAATCTGGTCAATTGCCTTTTTTTTTTTCGAAGGCCGACGTACACTAGCTTATTTCCTTACAATTTGCAGAAGCAAAAATAACCGGTGTTTCCATTCGTTATCCGCCCAAGAGTGGAGTCGAGAGTGGAAGCGTAGGACAGCTTCGAGTAAGAGCACTAGAGGAAAGATAATGGCAAGCGAAACCATAAAGGTAACAGCTTCAGCCTCCTCCTGCGGCTTGCGTGGCTCGCTGAGACGCCTATATCTCGCTTCTCACTGCTCCCTTGCGCACAACTCTTTCCTGGCCCCTGGTCTCCGTTCAGCCGCCGTCTCTGATTTATTCGGCGGCCTTCGCCTGAGGTCTGGGACGACTGTTCATCGGTCTCAGGTGAGAAAGGAGAAGTTTCTGGTTACCGCTACTACTGATGATGGTAAGCCTTATCGTTTTTGCTCCCTTAATTATTATTTTTTTAGTCTGTGGATTGCGAGTAACTATGGGAAGTAATTTAAGGTTATATGATGTAAAATCCTGTTTTTGGAGACGAGAACTGAGATATTGGATGAATGGCATTCGCTTATTGTTTGTTGAAATGCATCAATACAGAATTTTTCGAAGAAGTGGTCTTTTTGTTGATATGGTATCTATATAAATGGTTATGCAGTAATTTTAATGTTGTGAAAGGACAAGTTTTCAGTCAAGGCCGTGGCTGAAATTGGAAAGACTTATCGTTTCCGCCTCTTTGTTGCATACTGAACTTTTATTCTTTTAGTCGTGAATCATGACTTATGGGTTGTGAAAATTTATGAAAGCTGCGCTAGATTTAAATGAATAAGATTATAGTATGTACTTGTTCTTGGAGAACCACTGTCAGAAGAATGGCATGCATTCTTATGTTTGTTGATATGCCCCAATAGTGAATTTCTACCTGTAGATGTTTCTGTAATAATATTCATGTGATAGAAATCGTTCTTGGTAACAAAATGTTAAAAAATGAAGTGAGAAATTACTGCCCATATTGTCTTTATGATCACTGTAAAACAGACTTATGTTTTCCAGTGACAAGTATCACAGCTTGGCATCACGAAGTTCCTATAACATTAATTCTTCTAAATTGAAAACTGGAAAAATTCCTTATATCATCTGCTTGGTACTGTTCAAGCTATACTAGAGCATTCAAGAGCAAGAAGAGCATCTTTTTTCTTTGCTTTTTCAGTTAAGGATAGACTAGAATGACAAGATATCTTCTTGTTTTGGTTTATTTTTTTCATTAGTGTAAAGGCATAATCCTTTTACCACATGTGGTTACACTTACCATTCATGAAGTAATTCAAGTTAACATTTGATTACTATCCATTTCATTATAATGTAAAAGATGTTCTGGTTGAGTCATAGGTTCTGGTTGAGTCATAGTTCATGGAAAATTGCACTCAGGTGCTCTTGAATTTCATTGCATGTAGTATTTTAGGATATCTACACTCATGATTTACTTAGTACATTGTAGAATCTACTAGTTACAATTTCATGAATTATATAAGTTTAGTGAAATTGACCTTGTGGAGGATAAGATTAGAGAGAGTCGCCTTAGATGGTTTGGTCACATAAAACGGCGGCCTTCCGATGACCCAGTTAGGAAAGTAGAGGTATTAGATTTGACTTATGTTAAGAAAGGTAGAGGTAGACCTAAAAAGACTTGGTTAGAAAATATTAGAAATGATCTTTCTCTATTAGATTTAAACGAGAATTTGACTTTGAACCGGACACAATGGAAAAAAAGGATTCATGTTGCCGACCCCACGTAGTGGGACAAAGGCTTGTTATTGTTGTTGTTATTGTTGTAGTGAAATTGACCTTACGTGAATGTTTATTTTAAAGCAATTATGTCTTTTTTTGTCTATTGAAATGATGACACTTTCTTCTACTCTACTTATTGATAGATTCAAAGCGAATAGTGCCTCTGAAGGACTACAGAAATATTGGTATTATGGCTCACATAGATGCGGGGAAAACTACTACCACAGAACGCATTTTATATTATACTGGAAGAAATTATAAGATTGGGGAGGTTCACGAGGGAACAGCCACAATGGACTGGATGGAACAGGAACAAGAGAGAGGTATCACTATTACTTCTGCAGCGACGACAACCTTTTGGAACAATCACAGAATTAATATTATTGATACACCTGGTCATGTTGATTTCACACTGGAAGTAGAGCGTGCTCTTAGGGTCTTAGATGGATCAATATGTTTATTTGACAGTGTCGCAGGTGTGGAACCACAATCTGAAACAGTATGGAGACAAGCAGATAAATATGGAGTCCCTCGACTATGTTTTGTTAATAAAATGGATCGCCTTGGGGCTAATTTTTTTAGAACTTGTGATATGATAGTAACAAACTTAGGTGCTAAACCACTTGTTCTGCAATTACCAATTGGTGCAGAAGATAGCTTCAGTGGAGTTGTTGATGTTGTAAAAATGAAATCTGCAATATGGACTGGAGAAGAGTTAGGTGCTAAATTTTCTTATGAAGATATACCAGAAGATCTCCAAGAATTGGCTGAGAATTACAGGATTCAACTGATTGAGACTATTGTTGAATTAGATGATAAAGCCATGGAAAACTATCTGGAAGGAATTGAACCAGATGAACAGACTATAAAAAGTTTAATTAGGAAAGGAACCATTTCAAGTGCTTTTGTTCCTGTCTTATGTGGTTCTGCATTCAAAAACAAGGGAGTTCAACCATTGCTTGATGCTGTGGTTGATTACTTGCCTTCACCAATTGACATACCACCAATGAAGGGTTCTGATCCAGATGACCCAGAGAGGGTCCTTGAAAGGGTTCCTAGCGATGATGAGCCATTTGCTGGATTGGCCTTCAAGATCATGAGCGATCCTTTTGTCGGATCTCTCACATTTGTTAGAGTATACTCGGGGAAATTGTCTGCAGGTTCATATGTTCTTAATTCGAACAAAGGAAAGAAAGAGAGAATAGGAAGGCTCTTAGAGATGCATGCCAATAGTAGAGAGGATGTCAAATCAGCATTGACAGGCGATATTATTGCTCTTGCTGGCCTAAAAGATACTGTCACAGGTGAAACACTTTGTAGTCTGGATAAACCTATTGTGCTTGAACGGATGGATTTCCCAGACCCTGTCATTAAGGTTGCAATAGAACCGAAGACAAAGGTTGATCTTGATAAGATGGCAGTTGGGCTTATTAAGCTTGCTCAAGAAGACCCATCTTTTCATTTCTCCAGAGATGAGGAGACCAACCAAACTGTTATTGAAGGAATGGGAGAGCTTCATCTTGAGATCATTGTTGATCGGCTGAAGAGGGAATTCAAGGTTCCTAAATTGCACTTTTATCTGTTATGATTCATTATTTGCTACCATGGCCTTTATAAGTTCTCACTCTCAATTGCCTTCAAAATTCATATAAATTACTTTTAATTGCCTTTTATCCTCTCTTAAGAAGAGATGAACGGTTTTCAATAGGGACTGTTTGGCTCTTGACATGGTGGTGTCCTATTGTGTTATCTAATAATGTTGATTGTTTTGTTCTTTGACATCCTAAAATCAATCTAGATTCTTAGAATCGGCTAGATAATTATGCTGAAAAAATTCAGGATAATTTTGATTCATAGTTCATTATTATAGATAGTATTGAAATTCTTATAGTCAAACTAGCTGCAACTTGATATTAACACAGACATTTAGTTAGTACTACAATCAAGACAAAACAAAGATTCACATAACAGTGAAATGAACAACCATAAACATTTTTATGCAACAGTTTGGGTAGTAAATCTAACAATAAGCAGATGCGAACATGTAAATCTATATTTTCTTTTAATCTGAAAGACACTGTTAATTTCTCTTTTTTACTTGAAACATTGTTCATAGATGGAATACAATACAAAATCCATCTGATTCTCTTGGTTAGGGATGTTATTCAGCCTAAATCCTTGTGTATCTTGAAGCCTGAAAAAAAATTTCTAATTCCTGCCTCTGCGTGTAGTATTTTTTATGCTTGTTTAACTAACATGATGCTTTCTTTACCATTAGAAAGTTCTGCAGATCCCACTCATGTTGCCTTTCAGATATTTTCTGTTCTTATTTGGTTACTATTGGATTTTAATTTGTCAACAGGTTGAGGCAAATGTAGGTGCACCTCAGGTGAATTATCGGGAAAGCATCTCAAGAGTTTCAGAAGTGCAATATATACACAAGAAACAGTCTGGAGGCCAAGGTCAGTTCGCTGATATCACAGTGAGGTTCGAGCCTTTAGAACCTGGGAGTGGTTATGAATTCAAAAGTGAGATAAAGGGTGGAGCAGTTCCAAAGGAATACATTCCTGGAGTGATGAAAGGTTTGGAAGAGTGTATGAGCAATGGTGTGCTTGCAGGCTACCCTGTTGTTGATGTTCGGGCTGTTTTAGTTGATGGAACCTATCATGATGTTGATTCAAGTGTCTTGGCATTTCAGTTGGCTGCGAGAGGTGCTTTCCGAGAAGGAATCAGGAAAGCTGCTCCAAGAATGCTGGAACCTATTATGAAAGTTGAAGTTGTCACACCTGAAGAGCATTTGGGTGATGTCATTGGTGATTTGAACTCTAGAAGAGGCCAGATTAACAGCTTTGGGGATAAACCTGGGGGTCTTAAGGTATCAACTTTCAATACTTTTCTGGCAGTATGTTAAACTTTTAACGACAACTCCAAATCAGAGGGCTGTCTGTCTCTTGTTATATTCTTGAATCTTGCTTGCTGTCAATTTCTTGATTTCATCAAATCCAAATTCTGTTCTATTAGCTGAAATATTTTTTTAGAGATTACATTATAGTTTTAGTTTAGCCAGTGTTAAGCCTAAATAAAAGACTTCACTCGTCATTATCATCGTATTAGCCTTATCCCTTATTTGGGTCCCCTTTATCATTATACACAATTTATGCTTATTGATCATTGCATCAAGTTTTAAGTGTATTATGTAATTTTTTTTTATAGATTCTATCCATGTTGTCTTTAACCTACTATTTTTCTTACTTTATCCTTTAAAATTAACTTTGTATGCTCATCTTTAGGTGCATTTTCTACTATTTTTTGTTGATGCAGGATAGTTCAGGTTAGGGTTTAGTGTTCCTAATACAACTAGTATGATGTTTTAGATATAGATTTTCTAATTGAACTTATTATTTGTAGATCACATACCTCTAAATTAGTCAACAACTTGCTTTCTTTAAATGCAAATGGTAAATACATGACTTAGGGTCCAAATGATATTACAGTGATTGGATAAATCCAAAAAAATCAAAGAAAACTTTTAACCACCCAAAATCAACAAGTCATCATTTAAATTTAAGCACAACAAATAGATTCCCAGTTGTGTCAAATTGGAATAAAATCTGAACCACTAGCAAGCCAATAAAGAAATGTATAGAAATTAAGTCAAGTAAAAAAGTTACCAAAGTAAGGAATCCAAGTCTCGTACCAATATAATGACATGACTTTCCAAGAATTAGGAAGTCACACTTATATTGCACGCAAAGGCATCACACATTCAACTTATATACATATGATTGAAAATTAGAAGAAAAAAATTTTATTCAAACAAAGATAATCAGTTTATATGCTTTAGAATATCTATTCAGAGACTCATTCTTAGGCTTGTAGATATAGTTGATATAAGAATATTTTAATTCAAATCTAGAAAACCATCAAATTGAACTTTCATTTTATCCAAAATCCAAATTTCACATAATAGAAACAACAAACTTAGTACTCCATTGAAACCTAGAAATTTGTATAGGCAATTGGGTGGGTATACATGTGCACTGAATCCCTCCCCTGACTAGAGAACTGCAAGTAGTAGTAAATTACTAGTCCGTAATTAGCAGCAATAACATGATGAGAAATTGCAGGCAGCAATATGTAAATAAGTCAATTCAAATCCCATATAACCACTCCCGTTAAGAGGAATTGCTATGGTATGGCATTACACATCCTTTGAATAGGAACCACTGTAGCCCCACATCAATCTGCTCAGCTTAGAAAAGTTGACTCCGATGAATTAAAATTTTTATATTGTATTTAATATAATATAATATTATATTATGATTATAGTAAGAGTATAATATATAACATAGTTTTGGTAATCTAATGGAGGAGGTCATCCATTTAGCACATCATTGCAATCCATTTTTCAGTGTCTTCTAATAATATTATATTCTTAGGTGCATCATTTTCGGCCCATGTAAAACAACTCTTCGTTGAAGAGTTGAAAGCTTTGTAGAATTGAAGTGGTTCAATCTACAAGAAAAAGTAACATCTCCTACAAAGAGGCTAGCTTGAAATTTTTTGCAAATATCAAATTTCATTGTAGAGTTATTAGGAGCATTAGGACATTTACTAGGAGATTCATAAGCCCTTCGTTGGATTGGGTGACTAGCAATTGTAGTAGCATTTTAAATAGTAATTGGAGATTCAAAAGATTTTAATTATGGAGTAGGAATGGAAAAATGATGTTCTTCAAGTGATGGAGAGCCTTCTTTAGGAGCAACATTTTTCTTCCTAAAAGATTGTAAATATTTCAAGTTATTATCTTCAAGTGATACGGAGGTTTCCCAAAAAGGACCTCTATCTTTGAAAGGTTGTCTCACCCCGAAGTCCTGATTGTCAAGAGAGCTGTCAGGCAAAAAGTCTCCTTGGTTCCTTCATGCACCAGTAATATGCCAACTGATCCTTTCGCACTAGGAATGTATGATGCTGAGGCTTCCTCCTCTAGAGGAAAATTGCCTAGGAGGCAGAGGAGGAGAAATGCCCAGCTATGAGCTCAACAGCCACAACCTGAAGCACCCATCCACACAACTAGCTATGGAGTCAGAAGCAAGTATTCTCACCCATAACAAATTCATAAATCTAAAAAAGTCGAAAAGGAATAACTTTACTAGCAAGTTAAATCAATTATTCTGGGCCCAACAACGTCAAGCTTCGACCCCTCAAAAGAAGCAGTATGAAACTCTATACCTTAGAGTGTATAGGGTCCTCAAAGTTGATGAGAAGGGACTTATGAAGAGAAAATACCAATAGTAGGCCAAAAAGACTTTGAAGAACAATCTAGCATCCGTTATGATAACAAAAGCATTGAACAAGGTTTCTTGGTGTAACGCCCTAGAATTAAATTTGGAAGAATTATTTATTTATCATTTTAAGAATATACCAGAGCTTTTATAAATTATCAATATAAATAATAACCAGCGAAAGCAACTAAAATCATATACATTAAGATATTTTACTATTTATTCACCTAAAATATTATTTACACTAGCCAGGAGATCATTCTATCACTAATCTATCACAAGCTCCTAACTACAAAAGAATAAATGAAAATACAGAATAACATTTAATGAAAACCTGAGGATCTCTGACAATCTCACTCCAATTGGTCCTAACCCCTTCCCTGACTTAAAATCATTAAAAAATCCACATAATGAGTTCAAAAGTCCAGCAATAATTCAAAACTCACTAAAACTTTCAATACAAGGACTGCAAAATTACTATGATATGCTCAATCTAATATAATCAATTGCAATCAATGTAGTTAATGATAAAATATTATCAATAAAATTTAAAATAATCAATAATAAAAGCAGGAATCATTACAATGAATCTAAAAATCAATAATTGGTATAAAATTCAATAAATCGATAAAATAATGGTGCAAAAATTATTCATAAATCACTAAAAGAATCTATCCTATTTATTCATATGCTTCATATGTTTATGTGTTATCAATGCATTTAATACTATCAATGATATTAATATATCTGTCAATATTATCAGTGCTATTAATATATGCATGCATTAATGTATGATTTAACAAGGCAGGAAATTCAGCTTTAATATGGTATTTTCAACATCTTTTATCCCCACTGATTCCTAGTTGATCATCAATCATATTAATTATCACTTATCCAATTAATCAATTATTATTATAGGTGGCTTCATTAAATCAATAATGAGTCGTCACTCTCTGCTCGTCGGCATAATTGGTCATCTGTTATAGGCTACAACCGGGATAACATTACAAACCATCTTTAAAGGAAAGCCTATCGGCCCACCTTTCTGCACAAGATATTATGTTTTAACAGCTAACTAATTTTATAGTGTTAGCAGCCAGCCTTTTTTGTTTATGCAAATGTCACAATCAAAATGCAGTAGGAAATAATCAATTTTGTTCAATATAAAAAAATTTATATAATAATCAAAATTATTGAAAAATTAAAATGAGATTTCAATTAGTTACAACAAATAGAAGAAATCTCTAAACAAAATTGATGGATGAAAAGCACCGAACAACATTATCTCTCTTTCCTCTTTCCTCTTTGGTAAGGCACGACACTAAAATTCAGATTTTTCATTTTAAAAAAAATCATTTAAAAAAATCAGATTATTAGAATCTACCCACCTTAGAAAAATGTCGTCCCTGACATTTCCCTTAAGGATTTGAGCACAAAATCAATACCAAAAAATTCATAAAATCAAAACTCAAATCGAATCAAAACTCATCAAACTCAATCAATTAAATGCAGAATGACAAATCTATACTACCAAACTTTTACCCCACTCATAAGTCAATTCCTATATCTCTTGTTACAATTCAATTCTTCCAACAACTGTTCTGATACCAATTTGTAACATCTCAGAATCAAATTTAAAAGAATTGTCTATTTATCATTTTAAAAATATACCAGAGCTTCTATAAATTATCAATGTAAATAATAACCAGCGAAAACAACTAAAATTATATACATCAATATATTTTATTATTTATTCACCAAAATGTCATTTACATTAGCCAGGAGATCACTCTATCACTAATCTATCACAAGCTCCTGACTACAAAAGAATAAATGAAAATACAGAACAATGTTTAATGAAAACATGAGGATCTCTGATAATCTCACTCCAATTGGTCCTGACTCCTTCCCTACTTGAAATCATTAAAAAATCTACATAATGAGTTCAAAAACCTAGCAATAATCCAAAACTCACTGAAGCTTTCAATACAAGGACTAAAGAATCACTATGATATGCTCAATCTAATATAATCAATAACAGTCAATGTAGTTAATGATAAAATATTATCAATAAAACTCAAAATAATCAATAATAAAAGAAGGAATCATTACAATGAATCTAAAAATCAATAATTGGTATAAAATTCAATAAATCGATAAAATAATGGCTCAAAAATTATTCATAAATCTCTAAAAGAATTTATCCTATCTATTCATATGCATCATTTGTTTAAGTATTATCAATGCTTCTAATACTGTCAATAATATTAATATATCTGTCAATATTATTAGTGCTATCAATATATGTATGCATTAATGTATGATTTAGCAAGGCAAGAAATTCAGCTTTAATGTGGTGTTTTCAACATCTTTTATCCCCACTGATTTCTAGTTGGTCATCAGTCATATTAATTATCACTTATCTAATTAATCAATTATCATTATAGGTGGCTTCATTAAATCAATAAAGAGTCGTCACTCTCTGCTCGTCGGCGTAATCAGTCATCTGTTACAGGCTATAACCAGGATAACACCACAAACGTCGGCCTACCCTCATGTGCAGGGTATTATGTTTTAACAGCAAACTCATTTTATAGTGTTAATAGCCAGTTTTTTTTGCTTATGCAAATGTCACAATCAAATTAAAGTAGGAAATAATCAATTCTATTCAATATAGAAAAATTTATATAATAATCAAAATTATTGAGAACTAAAATGAGATTTGAGTTACTTACAATAAATAGAAGAAATCTCTTAACAAAATTGACGGATGAAAAAACACCGAACAACATTTTCTCTCTTCCCTCTCTCTTCTTCGACATGGCACGACGTTGAAATTTAGATTTTTCATTTAAAAAAAATCATTTCAAAAAAAAAAAAAAGGATTATTACACCTGGTCCTTGTGTCCAAGAATCTTCATTTGAAGTGTCTTGGTGGGAAGGAAAATAAATATGGAGAGCAAAATCTCCATAAGAAAATTTCATTGAGAAGAAGAAAGGCGATACATATGGTGCGTACTCCTAGAGATTTGCCAATACAAAATTTTTGAACTATGGATACTGAAGAAAAAGATCCCAAATGACAGCAATTGCGATGATTGACACCCTAGAGAGTCCTCCCTTGCCTTCCAACTCCACCCTCTCAAGAAGAGGCCAATTTTGATGTTGGTTCCCTGATTGAAGAACTCTTCATTTTGTAGATTGAGTTAGAGATTCAATGAAAACACTGCTTGGAAATCCATATACAAAAGAAGAAGATGATGAAATCATGGAGGTCGAAGTGGTTTACATGATGAGACATTAATGAGCCACCCCCATGTGAATCTACCACTGTTACCATGAAGTAAGATCTACTGTAACTAGCAACAATGCCTCATGAAGAACAAGTGCATTATGATTAAGCTAAAGGTATGAATTCCTCCTCAGGGTTTGAACATGAGGAGGAACAAGAAGAAGACCTCCTTCCTGATATTGTTACATTGGCACTAGGGCAGAAGCGTATAAGATGTCAAATGATAGAAAAAGGTTTAAAAAATTATACAGTTGAATATCAAAATGATAGAAATGATACACAGATGGCTGCGATGATGCAGCTGATGCAAAAGAGCATCGTTGCTAATCTCGCACCTGTCTAGCCAACTAATCATTAGGCGTCGAGCAACGCTCCCGCTAATCTGCCAACACATATAATATCCCATGTTTGTAGAGTGTGGGGTGCACATGAAGGAGGCAATGAAACTAATTGCTTTATTCTCCTTCTTACCCCTTCGAATATCGCATGCATATTCGAGCCTGTGACAATTGCATAGTTGGAAATAATTATTATTGAGAAGATCAAGGCTATCATTGCTCTGGAATAAGTAGAAAAATTAGTGAGCAAGAGTCGCTAATATCTGACCGAGCACAATCAAGTGTCGTACCTTAAGGGCTATTTGGTACCAAAATTCAATATCTGTAATGGAAATGGCAATTTGAAGCAACATCTTACCTAGTTAAAGAATCTTGTGGGAATACGGGAGGCAATGATGGATTATTACTTTGCCAATTCGTCAACAGTTTTATGTTAAACGCTTTTGAATATTATGTCGAATTGCCAAATAACTTGGAAAAAACCTTCATCGAGCTTGAAAACTTGTTTGTAAAAAGATGCCGTAGCACTACAGAGAAAAAAAAAAATCACTGATGACTTTGTCTTGGAGAAAAGAAGAAGAGACTAGTCAGTCACCAAATACATTACTCGCTGCCAAAATATGAATATGAAATTTTAACAACTAGAAGGAGAGCATGCGATCCAGTTACTAATGGGTAATATCGATGATAAGATGAAGTCTTATATGTGCATTGCCTCTATCTCAATATTATTGAAGCCACTTGAATATTTCAATGTTTGAAGGCCACCTTGATAAATTAAAAAAAAAAAATCCATAATCTAGAAAAGACGAAGCATATACAACTTTTTTTAGCTCAAATAAAAGGAATTGAGTTGTCTATAATATAAATAAAGGAAAGTAGCCCGTTTACAATGAACAAAGAAAAGTAGCCATCCTCAACCCTCAACCAAAATTGGTGCTTGGGGTAAATGACAAACCTCAACCTTTTCTTTATAGAGAGGATCATCCTAAGAAAACAATGAGGATTGGTGATCTAAATACTCCTTCTCTCAAAGAAAGCTAAACAAGGAATCTTCCTTCAAAAGAGAGAGTTTAGCGACATTAATTCAGCATGCACTAAAAATAAGTCTTCAATTGCTAGAATGTAGAAGACTTGAGGAGGCTATTTTGACCCGTAATCCTAATTATTTCCCATATCACTTGATGATTAGCCATCTCATTGTAGACTTCTATGTATTCAAAGTTTGGCTTCAATAAAGAATACAAAAAGAGTGAGTTCATGTTGCAGATAGCATTTTAGTTGCCTAAAAAGAGAGTCAGCAAGATAGTCACTTCCTCTTGTGTACCCCTAGTTAAAGGAAAAGCAAAAGAAAAATCAATTCAAGATGAGAAATGAGAGTCTGTGATATCAATGAAGACAGTAAAAATGCTGAAGCAACTTGAAGGGGATCCCGACATCAAGTGGAGAAATTCTATTGAACTAGTACTTGAGGTGAAAGAGAAGTTGAGTGCAAAGGTAACCACTCCTAAGTCTCCAATCAAATGGTACCCAAGTAAAGCTAGCCTAACGGTTTTAACAACTTCATCAAATACACCTAAAAAGAAAAAATATACCAAGAAGGTGAAAATAGAAGATGACTATAACTCAACAGGCAATAAGTAATTTAGAAGGCTACCAACAAACTTCAAGGAAGCCTATTAGGCTTGTTGACTTCATGTATGGACTCGAGATTGTCGAAGAAGAAGAAGAAGATAAAGGAAATAAAATTGAAGAATCCCTTTTGGTTGAAACATTGTGTCATCTCAATGACATTGAACATTCATCAACGCTATCTTCTCAAAATCATAATAGAAGTCGGGCAACAATGGCTTTAGTAAACATGAAATGCAAAAGAAAAGTCAGAAGATCTATCTCAACTAAAAAGGGAGTATCTGATAAAATAACATCCCAGTTATATCTGATGGTTTTGCCGACAAACAGTAGCTTAGAGAAGTCCTTTTATGATGGAAGTGACTCAAAATCCACAATGGCATCACGAGTGTGACGCATGAAGTTGTGTAGTAATTTTGAACCTATTGACTAATCTTCTGAAGAGATGTAGGATGGCTCTATAGGAGTCGCTTCATTAGAGGAATTCGATTTAAATGAAGTGATTTAAGTTCAATTGAGTTGTAGTGTTGCCATTTCCATCATAAAAAATATCATCAAATAAAGACAAAGGGAAATACATCGTGATTAATGAAAAAACATTATTAAAGCTCCTAAGAAGAAGTCTATTTCAAATAAAGAAGTAGATTATAATGTTTTATTCCATTTGTGAAAGATTACAACACAACTCAGTGTGTATGAAGTTCTTCTAATATCAAAAGACGGTTGTTAAGGATCTGGAGGGATATGAAGCATATTTCGCTAAACGTTAGTTGATTGAAGTTCTGCAAGCCGAAGAATGAGCAAGTGTCACCTTTTTTATGGATGAACTCATGCTTAGAACAACGAAACATAATCACCCTGTATATATCACAGTTAAGAATGATAGCATCACCGTAAGTCATATTTTTGTTGACCTAGGTTCCTTAATAAATCTCATGAACCTGCGGACATTAAGATAGTTGTCTCTTGATGTCCAACATCTTTGGTGAGATAAAGTAATTGTGCATTGATTTAATGAAAGGGGGCAGAAGATAGAAAAATCATTAATTATCTCCCTTCATTTTATAAAGCTCTATATAGAAGCCAAATTCCATATAATTGATGCTGATAAAAAACCTCCTTCAAAGTACTTCTATGTCGACTATAGCTCCATGAATTGGTATCATTCTATCGACCTTGTATCAATGTATGAAGTACTCAATAAATAGAGAAGAATTCAGGGTTTATGGTGACATACAATTCTTTGTAGTGCATGATGTGCAAATATATTAAGATGTTAGATACTTTGTTCTATAAGAACCAAAGTTAACATAGTCATTCAAACATGAGGCATCTGCATCAAAGGGAATCAAGCCCCCTGAAAAAAGTGTTAAAAAAACAAAGAGGGAGAAAAAAAGGCAATGTCGTCTCTCCACAAGTTCAACAGCCCCCTATCTAAGCTAAAAGAATTGTTCCTCATTTGGGAAGTGACATAGAAGAAGAAGAAGAAAATATCCCTGACAAACCCAAGCAGATGTATAATCCTCCAACTAAAGGGAAGATCGTAAAAGCCTATTCAGATTTAGATTATGAATTTGAATTTTCTTACAAGGTCAAGGCATGATGTCTCCTTAAGAAAAATAACCTACATGCCAACATCAATAAACACTTTGGTAGTTATGTCGATTCCTGCCCAACATTTCAAAGAGTTTCATAATATCAAAGAGTTAAAAATGTTTTATGTACCTCCTTTACGTGGAAGTAGTGGACTAAGGAGTCTATTTTATAAATCCTAAGCAAGAAAAAGAGATTTTTGATTGGCTTGTCGAACTTATCAAATTTGGAGAGATAATTCCTACGAGAATGTTGGATATTACCCTCCAATAGTTCTAAAGATGATGCAAAAGCTAAGAGTTAATGCTGGGAGTACTAAACAACATAACTCAATATTTCCAGAAAATATCGTATCGAAAAAGTCCACAGGCTTTTCGGAGAAATGAAAACCCTACCAAAGGCCTTTGATAAATCTCATCTAAATATCTTCAAAATGAAGCTTGCTATCCAATAATAGTAGAGGGAGAAACTGAATCTAAAAGTAGTAGCGAAGAAGGATTCTATGAAGATGATGAAGAAAGCTGTTCATTTCAAATAAGATAATGAATGTCAAGAGGCTTTTCGTAGCATCAAAAGATATTTATTAAGCCTACCCATTCTCGCAACGCTAATCCCGAGGAAGCCTCTCATTCTATACATAACCTTAAATGAGTCCCTTGAAGCATTGCTAGCACAACATCAGTCAAAGATTCTTATGAGCAGAAGCACGATTTTCTCTGACCAGATAAGTCTAACAATAGCCCGATAACTGGTGAGAAAATTTAATAATGATAAAGTAATTATATTGCAAATTAACTTATAATTTATACATATTGTAGAGTTTTAACTAAGTTTTATTACCTAAAAATAAATTATAAATTATAATAAATTTATTTGCATAACTAAATAATAATTTAATTAAAATAATTTGTTATATTTTAATTATTGTATTCATTATCATTTTGAGATTTTGGGGTAAAATATACTCTCAAACAAACCGTTAAAAGCCAGAAAAATTACTATGTGATTTTGGAATCTTCATCTTATGTCCTTAAAATATTTTGATTTATTATTTATTTGTCATCTTCAAGCTATAATGACTCTAAGCAATGCTTCGTGAAATGGTCATTGCTATCATGATTTAGCTAATTGTTGACCCTTACACTCAATACGCGCAAAAGAAATACAAAATCGGCGATTTAAGTGACGTGCCCGTTGGCACGGCGCATCACTTGAAGGGTCAAAAGACCTTCTATTGCCAAACGGGCTGCGTCGTTGTGATCAAAACATTGAATTCTCTTATGAGGGAGCCCCTCGCACATGAATCGGGCGAAAATAGTCAAAATCGACGACCGACACTCCAAATTGACGCCCAACGCCACCCAAATGGCGTCCGATCGCAAAACAGACTGTGCCGTTGCGTTCAGAACATCAACAATAATCAAGAACGACCATAATTTCACCCAAAGAAGTTTACGCGTGAGAATCAGCACAGATCCTGAGGCGACGACGTGCAAATTTCGAGACAACGTGCAAATCGAGGCATTTTTGGGTAATTAACTCATTTTTGTCATTTCAAAATATAATAATAATAATAATATTAACATATTATTATCATTATTATTATTATTAATTTAATTAAAAAAATCAATCAAAATCAAAATTAACTCAAATCAAAATTAATTTACCTCATATCCGCCTTGCCTATGCCAGCTCTGCAAAAATCCTAAAATCCAGCCGCTCTGCACTGCTTCGTGGTTGCTTCTCGTAAATCCTGCAGCTGACCTCATTTGAATGCGATGCCTCGTCGTTAAAATGAAGCAGAACAAGAGCTTCGCTTTTTCTTTTCTTCTCGCTGCTTCTACGCTCAAATCTCCCACACACTTCGTCACTTTGCCTCCTATGATCAGAAACCTTCCTTGCCAAACACAGTCATAGCCTTTCAAGCTCCCTGTTAGCTAACTAGTCAAGCCCGTCGAGTTCAGCCGAACAGAACCTCCTCCTGCTCGATCAAACTTTCACCTCTCCACGAGCAAACTCTCGTCGTTTGCTCAATGAGTTTGTAACTTCCAAGCAAAACATTTTGTCAAATTCCATCAATTAGATTCTCAAAATAAAAAAAATTGAAACCCGATTGCATTCTTCACCCTAATGGCATATTATAGTGATTGTTATTATTATCAACATGAAGCCTATTCAAAACTTTGTGGGAATATTCCAAGTTTTTATTAAAATTCTAGTGTTATGAGTAAATTTTTTGTTTAAGCATCACGACCTCTACCTCGAGAGTATCATCCTAAATATTATAAGGATTTTCTTAAAAATCATTATTCAAGTAGAAGGGACTAAAATCTTTACTCATACAATGCTTATCAATTTGAGAAAAGACGCATTAGAATTTAGGAATAGAAAAAAGACATTTTTTTTTTACCCTTCAAAAGGATTCTGTGAATTTTAATGCAAAATTAGATATTTTGTTTGAGGGAAAAGACAACTGAGTCCATTCATGAGCAATCATCTTGAAAACAAGTATGTCAATTCAAGGGTCTTCCCCTTCTAAATTTTTTTTGTTATGAAAGTCTCCTCATAATAATATTGACATGGATCAACAAGAGAGAAAAAAAAAAAAGAGAGATTATCGAAATTAGCCCTTGTAGTATCTTAACAATGAACGTGAGCTATTAAGGGAAATATCTCAAAAAATTATGCAATATGATTGAAACTGCCATAAAGTCTAGAAGGTGGAATGAAATTCTTAAGAAAATAATAATAATGAGGAAATATTTGTAAAAATACCTTTGAAGGTCATGCACTACTACCCCTAGAGTTGAAGAATTTTCTAAAATTTCTAGTGAGTTTTTTATTGAATCATGAATTGAGAACAGTGACCTTTTGATTGAGCCCCAAGACCTATATCAAGATGAATCATTTTCTGGAATACCTCTTATAAAATCTTCCATCTATTTAGCAGCCATCCATTTGAGTACAAACTTTATTCTTAGACTACACTTGTGTTTAGCTGATGAATGAATCTCATTTCATAAATCCTAATCCGTAGATGCTATCTTTATTTCATATTAATAAGATTTTGATGTTCTAAAATATTACGATCTCTTTAGCTAGAAACCCAAAATATTTTATTTTAGATTCCACCGTGTATATGCATATTCATGTATGTTCAGTGCATTCTCATCTTCAATTGCTCAAAGTATGAATAAATTACACTATGAAAACCCACATAAAATTACATTGGGCAGTGATAAGTATGAAATTGGTGTTGATGCACTTAGACGATGTACAACAACATCAAGCTTTTGTCCCACTACGTGGGGTCGGCTACATGAATCCTTTTTCTCCATCGTGTCCTGTTAAAAGTCAAATTCTTGTTTAAATCTAATAAAGAAAGATCATTTCTAATATTTTCTAACCAAGTCTTTTTAGTTCTACCCCTACCTTTCTTAACATAAGTCAAATCTAATACCTCTACTTTCCTAACCGGGTCATCGGAAGACCGTCGTTTTATGTGCCCAAACCATCTAAGGCGACTCTCTCTAGTCTTATCTTCCACTGGAGCTACTCCAACCTTTTCACGTATATGCTCATTTCGTATCCTATCTCTAAGGGTAAAGCCACTAATCCACCTGAGCATCCTCATCTCTGCAACACTTAACTTAGTATTATGCTTCTCTTTTAATGGCCAACATTCGGCACCATAAAGCATTGTAGGTCTCACCACCATCTTATAGAATTTTCCCTTAAGTTTGAGGGGGACTTTTCTATCACATAGTAAGCCCAATGCATTCCTCCACTTCAACCATCCAACTTGAATTCTGCCGATAATATCCCCATCTATTTCACCATCACTTTGAATAATAGATCCAGGATATCTAAAACGTGTACTCTTATTAATGACTTGATTGCCCAAAGTTACAATCCCCTCACTAGGTCTATTACTACTAAAATTACACTCCATATATTCCGTTTTAGATCTACTCAAGCGAAAACCTTTAGACTCTAGGGTTGACCTCCATAATTCAAGTTTACCTTCAACTCCCTCTCTAGTCTTATAAACAAGAAGAATATCATCAGCAAACATCATACACCAAGGTACATCCTCTTGCAAATGTCTAGTGAGAACATCCATGACTAAAGCAAAAGGATATGGGCTTAAGGCTGATCCTTGATGTAATCCAAGCGAAATAAGAAAATACTTTGTCTTGAACACATGTACTAGCTCCTGCATACATATCTTTACTGATTTGAATATAAGTGTTATTAACTCCTTTCTTTTCAAGGACTCTCCATAGCACTTCTCTTGGAACTTTATCATATGCTTTCTCTAAATCAATAAATATCATGTGTAGATCCTCCTTATTTTCTCTATATTTCTCCATCAAACCTCTCAATAAATGTATGCTTCCATAGTAGACCTACCCGGCATGAATCCAAATTGATTTTGAGAAACATTAGTATCACGCCGCAACCTACGTGCGCTCCATAACTCGCTCCCATAGTTTTAATGTATGACACATTAACTTAATTCCTCTATAATTCGCACAATCTTGTGCATCACCTTTATTCTTAAAAATAGGAATTAACACACTCATTCTCCACTCATCTGACATCTTTTTAGTCTTCAAAACAGTATTAAAAAGTTTAGTAAGCCAAGAAATTCATTCATCTCCTAAGCATTTCCATACCTCTATTGGAATATCATCAGGTCCAACAGCTTTTCCACCCTTCATTTTCTTTAAAGCCTCTCTAACTTCGATTTTACTAATACGCCGATAAAAACATAAATCTTTATTTTCATTTAGGATGCTAAGGTCACTAAAGTCAATCGTATTTTCATATTCTTCATTAAAAAGTTTAGCAAAATATCTCATTCACCTTTATTGAATATCATCTTCTAAGAAAAGTAGTTTTTGATCTTCATCCTTAATACACTTCGCTTGAATTAAATCCTTACTACTATCTATTTGTTTGGCTAACTTATATATATATCTTTCTCCCTTTTTAGTATCTAATCTATTATATAAATCATTAAAAGCTAAGATCTTTGCATCGCATATTGCTTTCTTAGATTCCTTATGTGCCTCTTTATATCTTTCTCAATTATCAGAATTTTTATAATTAAACCAATTTTTATAACAAATCTTCTTATTTTTTATCTTTTCTTGCACATTTGGATTCCACCACCAACTATTTTTACTATTAGGAGCTTTTCCCTTAGATACTCCAAGCACATCTTTTGTAATATTCTTAATATTGCTAGCCACTTTTTCCCACATAACATTAACATTCTCATGCACAGACAAAATCTTAAGATCTAAAATTTTACTCTCAAAAATATTTTTGTTAATATTCTTTAAATGCCCCCATCTAATCCTAGAATATCGTTTTACTTTATTTTTTATTTTCTACTCCTTTATCTCAAAGTCCAAAACTAATAATCGATGTTAGGTACATAAATTTTCACTCGGAATAACTTTACAATCTTTGCAATCTAAATGATCTAATTTTCTTATAAGAAAATAATCAATCTGAGTTGTACTATATCCATTTTTATAAGTGATGAGATGCTCATCTCTTTTCTTAAATAAGTTATTAGCAATTAAAAAATCATAAACTAAAGAAAAATCTAATATGGTTTTACCACATTCATTTGTCGTTCCAAACCCATGGCCACCATGAATGCTTTTAAAATCCTCTACCTCTCTACCAATATGTCCATTTAAATCTCTTCCAATAAAAACTCTTTCTTCAAGAGACATCTTTTGTATTATTTCTTCTAAGTCATTCCAAAAATTTCTTTTTTAACCTATATCCAAACCTACTTGAGGAGCATAAGCACTTATAATATTAATAATCTTAGCATTAACAACAATATTTAAAGTTATAATTCTATCATCAATTTTATTAATTTTTATAACATTATCCTTCAAACTCTTATCTATAATCACACCTACACCATTTCTAGTACGACTCCTACCCGAATATTATAGTTTAAATCCTAAACTATCAATCTCCTTAGCCTTCTCTCCAACCCATTTAGTTTCCTGAATGCACAGAATATTTATCTTCCTATGAATCATAATATCTATTAATTCTATTCATTTTTCTATAAGGGAACCTATATTCCAAGTTCCTATCCTAATTTTAGTTTCATGGACTAGCTTCTTTGCCCACATCCGTCCTTGATGTGGGAACCTTTGCCTATTTAACACTATACCCGGGCGCCGGTGCAGCGGCCCTTGCACACTTGTCGTTGTATTCTGTCCATATAGCGCATCGCTTCCAGGAAACACCCTAGCATTAACACAATTTTTTAAAGGATTCATGTCATGATTATTCGACAAGTTTTACGCTGGCTGTCGACTACCTAACGCAACCCTCTACTTTTCTCATCCAGGACTTGGGACCTAGCAACGATAGTGTTATGCACTTAGAAGATGTACTGAATTTTATTAAGGGAGATTTAGTTATAGTTTAAGTGAGTCCTGAGATATTTTTAGTTGGAACTTGTAATGAATTAACCTTCACAAATGTTGAACCTCATGGAGTTGTTAGACTATTGATAATTCTTATGAGATAAATCTTTCTATAGGTGCTGGAATTTTTCCCGTATTCAAATTCTTGGTTTTAACATTCTATGATCGGCAATTCTCTAATATATTTGTTCCTCTATGGATAGCAATGATATGCAGATAGTGTCTGTGAATACATCTTTATAATTGATGCTGTTACTATTATTGACTGCACGTCTAAGGTCACATGGTCATTGGTGAGCTCACCAGTTCATTACTTAGTAGAGAGATCTCATCCCTCTTGAGGTTTATGGAATGTAGCAGTCTTTTTTTCTCATCTTTTTATGTCTTGGAGCTTCCTTCAATGATGTTGAATTCTTCAGAGCTGGGGAAGATGATGCAAATGTACTTTTGAGTTTTTTCATCTTTCATAGAGCCTATATTTTCATAGGGTCATGAAGAGATCACCATTTCTTTGAGCCATGTTGTATTTTTGGGCTTTGGTGTTGTGGGATCATTCATATTGTAGGTCATGTGTTGTGGGTCATGGGTGTGCTGTGTCACGTGTATGTTGGTTAAATGGATATGAGCATTGAGTTAGCCTATGCATTTTCTTACCTTAGCCTAGCTCAATGACCTATTTGATGCTCTTACCGCTCATTTTGACATAAAAAAAGGGTTAGATCAAATATATGGTGACATTTTTGTATAACAGTTGGAATTTCAATGAAAACTTCATAATTAAGCATGCTTGTAATTGAGCATTCCTATGATGGGTGACCTAAAATGTAATAATGTGAGATTCAACATGGTTGTTTTAAATTGTATAAGAGCTAGACCTCGACTAGTACGATGTGTGGTTCGAGGATGAAATGGGCAAACTGTGATGAGTTTGTGACATCCAAAATTCAAAGAGGATGGGGAGTGAACAAAGAGCAGCTCATGGAAGGCTTCTAGGATGGTAGATATCTAGGTGAAAGGTGGGTGAAATAAACTAAATCTCACATTAAAAATTGAGGTAATGTCATTGAGCTATACAAGTAAAGAATTAAACCAAATATGGGAGGTATTTTTTAGTGCAATGGGTGAAGTTTCAATGATAAATTTATAGTTAAATGTACTTTTTATGGTGTATTCTTTTGATGAGTAACTTTTTGGGAAGTTGCACCAATAAAAGAAATTGTGAGGCTCAACTTAATGCAAAATATATTTGTCCAAAGCATACAACATCTCACATAAAGTGGGCTGGGCCATTTCACTTACTGATCACCATTATATATATTAATAACCACATCACCTTTTTGAACCTAATATCACAATCCATGGAAAAAAAATACCCCCCTCTTTCTCACTCATTTAAGAGCAGAATTCAGTTATTTAGCATTGGGAATCATCTTGCTTAATTGCTCTTTACTAGAAACCATTCAAAGCTTTGAAAACTCACCCAAACCCTTTGAAAATCCATTCCTTCTTTCCTTCCCATGCTATGAACATAAACCTCTCCTTTTAGTTATAGGTCTACCTCGTGTCTTAATTTATAAATAATGATTTATATCTTCATGTTTTTCCATATTATGATAATATTTGAATGAAATATTATTCCTCTCGATTTCACTACTCTTCATCATGTGCTTCCACTCATATATGTCAATAGCACACTATAGCATGTGCTATTGCCCATAGTGGGGCAAGGCAAATCCCCTCACTATTTGTATAATAAGGTATGAGGTGTCAAAATAACAAATGTTATTTGTATTATTAGTGGGCTATAGTGCAAAGCACCTTGCAAGGCACGCTTTTCATTTCTCTAATGTATTTCTTTGAACTATATTAATATTATTTAATCTTTTTTTGTCAATTTTATTTTCGTTTTTTTAATGGATTTTTAAAGGTAAATCATGTTTGCATGGACTTTATCCGACTCCATTCTAAAACTTCAAAGTCATAGTAGTTTACAACTTGGCAACGACTTTAGCTACCGACGAGGGATTTGGCTCTAGCGGTGATGTCAGCTTCAGCTCTAGTAATTGATTACAACATCAACTATGGCAGCCGCTTTGACTCATGTGATAGCTTTGATTTTAGGCAATTGCTTTGAATCTAATTGACACTCTCAATAACGTGCCCTCTTCACACGATGGTATCAACTCTGTGTGCTTTGAGAGGTTAACTTGCAATTGGATCCTCTTTGTCTGCAAGCCTGCTACTACTTTGTGTGTATGACAGAAATTTTTTTCTTCTTGTATGACCTTTTATATGTTTTTAACAAAAGAATAACACATTTAGCTATCTATATTTTAGGTCATTAACAAATTCTGTAGTTATTGTATTTGTACAAACTTTTCCTCATGAACAAATTATGATGGACAAGCTATCCTTAATTTTCCTTCATCTTAAGGCATAATCATATACTTTATTACATAGCAACTTGAAGTACATGCCTTGTTCCATTTTCCTTACCACTAGGTTTATGTCATCATGGGAAACATTTTAGTTTCATTAAAAGTCATGTTGGAGGACCATATGCAAAATTGTTTTGATGCATGCAAGCTAATTTTCATTTCAATTTATTATTATTTTTTCATTTACGGTATCATTTTCTTTAATATTAGGTCTATTTATAAATTTTGTCATTTTCATTACCATAATAGTTTATTTTTCAAATTAACCGTCTTTTATAAATATTCATGTATACTTAGATGCATTTTTATCCATAATTTTTAAATGTTTTGAGCTATATTTAAAATAGCATGTGTTATGTTGTGTACTATGTGCTATAGTTTCATGGGACTTTTGTGCAGTAGTGCACTATTCTTGAGTGAGTCTACATTCTCAGAGAAGTACTTCCATGGAAAGAAGTAAGAAAACTGACATGACAGGCATATTCGTGGAGACCGACTTCAATTTTCCCTGCTTCACCACCTATTATTTTAAATGCACCACATATTAGATCATCATTAATTTATCGTCTTTGTTTTTTTTTAAGTTAGATATCTTTAGTAGTTATTAGCTAATATAACTCTTGCTCGAATTGTGTTTCACTTGTTTCATTTATTTATAGTACTATATCATCAAGAGTTGTTGAATTCTTATTTACTTTAATTACAAATATTTGACAATCAATTATGTTTTCATTCGTACTTTTGTATTGCATGTAGATTTACTTCTATAATGAAACAAATTAGGCAATGGTGAGATAATTCATTAGAAATTTCCTCAGGACAAATCCTTAAAATTGAGCAACTCTTACCATCATTATGTAAAATACATTCTCAAGCACTATATCATTTAACTCAACAACTACTAAGGCATAAATCATACCTTTTTGGCTACTTTTTTGGAAATGCATTTATTCTAAATATGCAAAAAAAAAATTCACTTCATCTTTAGGGTATTAGAATCTTTTGCAAACTCAAACTTACACTTAGGCTTTATAGGTTTCATAATTATTATACTTAGTAGCACATGCGTTATTCCTCTCAAAATGACAAACATCCATATCATGAAGATAATATCTACCCAAAATAACGATCAATGTGCAGGGGGATACATCACAACAAATTCATTATAAATTTTAGACTCATATGCAGATGCAATTGAGTTATTCTTAGTATTATCATTAACTACAGTATTAAATTATATAAATTTAGCAACTCAATTAGTTGTTATAAAGTTGTCAAAATCTCACCTCATTCATAATCTATTAAGTGATGCAATCAAGCTTTCTTTGGACATGTCATTCCTTTGGTTTGCTAGCTTTCTATGGGCATTTATTGGTGGGCTATTTTTCCTTTTATTGGGCTTGGCCCATTTGTCCTTGGCTGCTTGGTGTTTGGAGGTCACGGTTGATGAGTTTCATTGGCTGTTGGGTTGCCTGGCTGCTTGGTTCCTAGGCTAGCCGTGCCTTTCCCTTGGTGTTTGTTGGGTTTCCTGGCTGTTTGGTTTCTGGGGTGGCTGTTGGGATGCCTGGCTGCTCGGTTCCTATGCTGGCCGTGCCTTGTTCTTTGGGTTTTTTCCCCTGTTTTGATTGGTTGCTTGGGTGGCACTTGTGGGAGGCTATTTTGATTCTTTTTCTATTTATATGGGGGTTGTTCTGCTGTAAAATGAGGAGTTATGTGATAATTTTTGGAGCATGAAACCCGCAGGTTTGGAATAGCTTGCGAGCTATTGTCTTCTACCTCCCTCTCTCTCATAATTCGTCTCGTTCTCCTATCTTTTTCTTCTATCCATGGTTGCCAAACACTTGTATCTTTCTTCTCAAACTATTAAAAGTTTTAAAGTGTCTTTGAGTTGGATTTGTAGGGTGTCATGTTTTATTGTTATGTTGTGTTTTAATGAAAGAAATAATTTTGTTATATTGTGTTATGTTGTCTAATTTATTTTGAAAAGGTAATTTTGAGTTTTCTTCTTTATTTGTGTTTTTTTGTCACATCATTAAGTTATTCTAATAATTAACTCTCCTTCTAAGCAACCTAAAGCTATGATACCAATTTGATGGTCGGAGGTTTCAATGTTCTAATGTTTCTAGTATGCTATGGTGTATGTTAATCATGAAGGGAACTTAAAATTCAAAGATCTCAAACCACTAAAAAAGTTATATATCTATCTTTATATTCAAATAATAAATAAAAAAATTAGACTTCAAATGATGATATAATGATCAAATAAATAAAAAATTTAGTAGAAAATTAGAACCATACAAATGGGCTATGATTGCAATTTAATCATAATAAATAGAGTTCTAGTTGTGCCAAATTTGAACAAAATCAAGAGCACTAGGAGGCCAATATTAAAATATGTAGAAATTATGTCAACAAAAGATGGTCAAGTTATTCAACCTTCTTGTTAGTAAAAGGATATGATTTTCCCTTGAATTAGATAGTTGTAGATACACTCCACTTGAAGGAATTACACATCAAACTTACAATTACAAAATTGAAAACCGGAAGAAGAAATTTTTATTCAAATAAAGATCAAAATCTTAAACATTGAGGCACCTTTCTCTTAATAGGACACATTGGAGAAAAAAGATTCAACCGCATGTAGTGAGATAAAGGCTTGATGTTGAAATAAAGATAATAAATTTATACATCTTAAAACATCTTTTCACAGACTTGTTACTGAAAATCCAAAAGCTACTACACAAGATCAAATAAATTCAATTCCATATAACCATCATATTTAACTTTGATTTTATCATAAACCCAACTTTTGAATTAACAAAAACAATAGCACAATGCCTTGTAGAATCCGAAATTCAAATAGGTAACCATGTAGACGCATGCATCGGAAATCCCATGACCAACATATCAAGTATCAGTAACCCACTATCCCTCCATTAGCGACATTAGCATGGCGATGAGATATCACAGAGAGTAGCATCTGTATGTCATGCAGATCCAGCATAACCAATCCCATGAACACGAGATGCTGCAATCCTGCAGCAGTTGTACATGTCCAAACCACACCAGGACAATAAACGGCTATACTCCATTATTCTATGGTAAATTGATTTCTATAGAATTAGCAACATACTCACCAATGTCAAAGTTCTCTATTTAGCATATCCATGGCAAAATATTAGCCAGTGTTGCTTATAATCTTAATTGCACCCATGCATTTGCATTTTCCTCCCAACTATTCATTTTATTTCAGGTAATTAGAGTTGAATCCATCGATACCAAAGTGAGATTAAAAATGTAAGCTTGATTCAATCTTCAACAAACAAAATAAAATAGATGAGAATGAGAGCAAAAGAGAATCAATGGATTTCTATCACACGCAGTATTTTTTTCTTCTTATCCTGGAAAATAAATATATCAGATATCCTGATAATTTTTTTTGCTAAGATGAATTTCAAGGCTTTTATGATGAGTGCAGTGCATAAGTAATTAATATAGTATTAATCTCAAAAATAGATCCAAAAACTTTGAGACCTATGCTGAACTCGTTTGATCATAATATGATGATACTTTTTTTTTTTCCTCTATCTCCCCTAACATAACCAACTGCTCAATCTGCTAGATTTAGCACCCATCGAGTTAAGCTTCTTTTAAAGTTCTTAAACGGTCGTATCTTCAAGGTTAATTACTGATGCTGTAAATATACAGGTGGTTGATGCTTTGGTACCGTTGGCTGAAATGTTTCAATATGTGAGCACACTGCGTGGGATGACGAAAGGTCGTGCTTCCTACTCGATGCAGCTCGCTAATTTCGATGTTGTTCCCCAACATATACAGAATCAACTCTCCTCCAAAGAACAAGTTGCAGCTTGATTTCCTTCTGTTAAAAGTGCAGGCATGGTTTTGCAGGATTTTTCAAGCACTAAGCTTCCATTATTTCGAGAATTACCTTGATTTCATATAAAAAAAATGTTTAAAAAAAACATTTTTGAGCATGCAATATGTTTGCTATTTAATTATTCAATTACAATATTTTGTTGATCCAAAAGGTCTTGGATTTGAGGATTAGTGTGAGTGTGCTTATATATGATTTGTATTTTGACACTTAATTTCTCAAAAAATTTAAAAAATATCATATTTTATAGCCCTGTGACCAAGTTTGAGATTCTTTAAACTCTGCAAATATATATATATATATATATATATATATATATATATTTTCATGTTCAAATAGGTAGAAATCCAGCTTTTTTATTCCAATTCTCTAATTATTATGGTTATTGCAGGCAACATATGCTTTGACATTCCTTATGGCTGACTCAATCTATTACCGGGTGGATTAGTATTTTTAAAAGCATAATAACTTCTTAAAAAATTAGATTAATTAATGGATAATTACACGTGTGTTGGAATATGCAAAGTAGTAAAGAGAGAGAGAGAGAGATTAAAGTCTTAATTTTGTACAAAAATCTAGCACACATACTGATAAGGGAAGAGTGTAATAATTGTAAGAGGCATCAGAGTTTTTATATGGAAAGATCAAAAAAGAGAAAAATTATGGGGCTTGGTATAACTAAAATGATTCAACTAGTATTTATATTTAATTACAAGTGAAGCTCTTCCTCTAAGGAAAGCATTAATAAAATACATATTATATTATTGAAGGTGAAAGAGCCCTCTGACATTAGCAAATTAGGAGTCAGAGTTGATGTCGACGGTATGTGTTAGCATTATTAGTAATGGTATATAATAAAGTATGTAGGCATTGGAGTAGTTAGGTGATAATAGTCAAAAGATTGTAAGTCGAGGGACTATGGTTAAGTAATTGTGGTTGGAAGGGTGTAGTCTGGCGATAGTAGTTGAAGGATCGTAGTCGAGCGATGCTTGCTAGAAGGCTATAGTCGGTGGGTGATAGAGGTTGGAAGGATCATAATTGGCAGGCGATGGTTGTTGGAAGATTATAATCAACAGGTTAAGAAGATTGAAAGGACCGTAATCAATGGGCAACAATGCTCAGAAGGACCATAGTCTGGGGATTGTGGTCTAATGACCATAGTTAGGTTCTGGTTGATCAAGGATCATAGTCAACGGGTGACAATTGTCTAAGAATCGTAATCGGGTGATGCTGGTCTAAGGATCGTAGTCGGGCAACAGTAGCATTGGTGGTCCGAGGATTGCAGTCAACGGGTGACAATGGTTAAATGACTGCAGTTGGTGAGCAATAAAGATTAAAAGGACTATAGTCATATGATAGTGGTTCAAGGACTATAATTAGGTGATAGTTGTCTGAGGAAAATAGTCAGATGATGATGGTTCGAGGTCCATACTTGATGGACAATGGAGGTGGAGGGAAGTAGTTAGTGAAAGTAGTCTAAGGACCGTAGTTGATAGATGATGAAGGACAAAGGCCTGTAGTTGGCAGGCGACAAAGGATAGTGTGGGATCGTGGCAAATGATTCTTGGTTATGAGGTAAACTTTGCCACAACCTCAAAATGTTGTTAACGTCCAAACCGTGGGCTTGGTTGTAGTGAGGCCACCCCTTTACCAAGAACTATCTTATTAGTTTTGAAAGAAGTATTTAAAGATTGAGGGAAACCTCACTTATAACATCAACCTGACATTATTTTATTCATGATAATTGCTCTAAACTATTATGCATTGCTTTATCAAGTCCCTTCAATATTTTTTGTACATTAAGGATAATCTTGTTGGCAACCATCTTTCATAAATCTTCTACCAAACTTCAAAAACTTTTCAAGAAGCTTCATGGAAATCTCAAACTCTACACAATTTCTACTCCTTGGTTAGGGTCATAATATGACCTCGAAAAGGTAGTAATGATCTAAAGATATATTGATCTTGACCTTCAATTCGGGATACATGAAGCATTCACCACCTCTCAATTAAAGGTACAATCGATCCGAGGGGAATTTGATTCGACCATTTTCATATAAATTATCGTCATCAAGTAATGCTCTGACAAATAATATTGAATATATCAAACATCCATAATAGATTTTGTTATGATTTGGGTACATTTGTTTATTCAAGTAAAATCTAATTCAAGTTATGTTTTTGATGATTATAAAAGTTTATTGTTTGTTTTATTCTTCTCCTAACAATTATTTGAATTTCTGTTGTGTGTACTAAAGTATTTTTCAAGAAATTCACACTCCAGATTGCTGAAGACTTCAAGTTCACTTGTTCACTGTAAATGAAGTCTGTAAATTTTCTTTTTCTTGAGTCTGAGAGAGTGTGATTGTAAGTTGGATAACTGTGCACACACACACAATGGGGGAGTAAAAAGTTTAAATTTTTTGAACTGATCGTACAGTACGATTTAACATCGTACGGGACGATCTGTAGAATATGTCCTCCATATCGAACCCATATGGTAAGAAAATTTTTCTAAGGGCATGTTCGTACAGTATGAATACTATTCGTACATGAGTTTTTACTGTACGAACTGCTCAAAATTGGGTTCGTCCACAGGTTCGTACGGGACGAACTGATCGGACAAAGCGCTCTGTTCGATTCGTCCAAGGGTTCATACGGGACGAACTGATCGGACGAAGTGCTCTATTCGATTCATCTAAGGGTTCATACGGGACGAACTGATCGAACGAAGCACTCTGTTCGATTCATCCAAGGGTTCTTATGGGACGAACTGATCGGACGAAGCACTTTGTTCGATTCGTCCAAGGGTTCGTACGGGATGGTGTGTTCGTACGAAGCGCTCTGTTTGAATCGTCTCATTGTTCGTACGGGACAGATTGTTCAATCTTTTGAACTATTCGTACAGTACGATTGTCGATCGTACGGGACGATCGGCACAGATTTAACTTGAAAATTCAATTTTTGGACGGTTTTTTGTGTCCCAAGTATAAATATGACTTAAAACTGACTGAAGATTAGTTCCTTCTGGGAAAATTCTTTTGAGAGGTCTAAGGAGAGTGATTGGGAGAGTATTTGGGAGTGAGTATTGAGAGATCTTTCAAGAGAGAATTGTGAGGGGATTCATATGGTTATCCAATTATGAGGATTTCTTTTACTTGTTCTTCAAGCATCTTCCTAGTTCCTTGGAGACACTTGCAAGAGCATTATTCGAGAGGATTTCGGTTCTCTGCCGCACTTGGAGAGTGAAAAGGACGACGGTTCTCTGCCACACTTGGAGGGTGAAAAGGATGACGGTTCTCTGCCGCATTTGGAGGGTGAAAAGGAAGACGGTTCTCTGCCGCACCGGGTTGGTGGAAGAGAGTTTGTAAATGCTTCTCAACCTTGCTGTGGGAGCAAAAGGAGAGTCACTTGAGTTTAGTGCAATACCTAGAGAAGGAGTCTCTAGGGAGTGGATGTAGGTCGTGTTTGACCGAACCACTATAAATTATGGTGTTTTCTCTCACTGTTTATTTTTTCGCATTTTATTTTTTCGTAGTTTATTTTCTTTTTGGTTGAATTTCTGTGTTTAACAAAAGAGCAAAATTATCTATGTTCGTACAGTACGAAGTTAGATCGTACTGTACAATTAGCTTTAAAATTTTCTAAAATACCAAGAGTAAATTTTAAAGGACCAATTCACCCCCCCTCTTGGTTAGCCTAGGGACGTGAGCAATATGTCTAACATCCTATTCGTACTTTCAAGTGGCATCAGAGCTAATTTCAAAAATTACTGTTTAAAATACTTTTCGAAATTCGATCATGGCTAATTTTAGAAATAGAAATACTTTAGAAGGTTACTCGATCACTAGACCACCTTTGTTTGACAATATCCCATTTGATTTTTGGAAAACTTGCATGTCTACATTTCTACAATCTCTTGATTATTGCATGTGGATGTTAGTACAGGAAGGTTATACCGAACCTACTAGAATTGTAGAAGGAATTAGAGTTCAAACACCTTTTGCCGAATGGACTGTAGAAGAACATGAACTAGCTCAATTGAATGCTAAGTGTTTGAATAGTTTCTTTTGTGCTTTAAAATCAGAAGATTACATGCGTGTTTCAACTTGTAAATCAGGAAAGAAAATATGGGATATACTTTTCATTACTTATGAAGGTACAAATGAAGTGAAGTAAACTAGATTGAACATTATTTTGCACGACTATGAACTATTTCGCATGAAATCGAATGAATCAATCTCAGACATATACACACGTTTTACTCATATAGCTACTTCATTGCATGCTTTAGGTAGGGAGTTAACAAATGCAGAAAAAGTTAACAATATACTCCGTTGCTTACCTACCACATATGATGCAAAGATAATTGCAATAACAGAATCTAAAGATTTGAATGTTTATTCTGTTGACAATCTTCTTGGATCACTAATTACTTACGAACAATCTGTGACTCAAAGACAAGAAGCGAAAGGAGAAGAATATCGCTTTGACGGTGGACGATTCTAAAAGTGATCAGTCACTACCTGAGGATGAAGAGGATATCGCCTTGATGACAAGGCAATTTAGAAGTTTCCTAAAAAGGAAGCAGAGAAGATGCCAACAGTGGAACAAAGGTAAGTTCCAAAAGAATGTTAAGGCTTCTAATGAAGTTATTTGCTATAAGTGCAGGAAGTCAGGACACATAAAGACAGATTGCCCTAATCTCAAAGGAAATCCTACCAAGGAGAAGGCCGAGGAGAAATCAAAGGACAAAAGGGGTAAAAAGAGAGTACAACGAGCTTTCTGGGCGGACTCAGCTTCGGATTCTTCAAAAACTGCACCAAAAGAGAAAGTCACAAATTTGTGCTTAATGGCTGACAATCTTGATCAATCAGATCAAGAAGAGGTATGTGACTTAAGCTATGAAGAATTATTTGAAGTTTCTGAACGCATACATACAGCATATAGGAAACTAAAAAAACTGCATGTTAAATTAAATTTGGATTATTTAGAGCTGTAGAAAGAATATGAGATCTTTAGGAAAGATCATGCATTAATTGATAGCAACCACATGATTTTGTTGGATAAGTTTGATGATTTAAACAAACAGCATAATTTTTTAAAATCATCTCATACTGAACTTGAAAATAATTTTAAGACTTTTATGGATGAATTGGATTCTAGAGCGCATGAGTTGAAGATTGACAATTTGATTCTAGAAAGTGCTAATACTTATCTTAAAGTTCAGGTAAAAGTACTTAAGAAAAATAGAAATCCACCTAAACTTGAAGAGTTTCATGAATCTTACCACAAGATCACTGATTCAAGATCTAAGAAGAAAATTTTCAGGAAGAATAGGTTGGTGAATCCATTTCCAGGGATAAAGTATTTTTCTTGTGGTAGTTTAAGACATATTTCTCACACCTGTACACTTAAATATAGAACACATTTAGTGTGGAGACCTAAGGTGCATAAATCACAACATATCAAACATGCATTTGGTTTAAAATTATCAAGAGGTGAACCCAAACTTATTTGGATTCCCAAGACTAACATTTGATCATTTTGTAGGAACGCTCTCACACAAGACCTCGTGAGAGTATTTGGTACCTGGATAGCGGCTGTTTAAAGCATATGACTAGAGATACGAATCAATTTATATCGCTGGAAGCCAGGAACGGAGGCAAAGTGACACTTGGAGATAATACCACCAAGAGAGTGGTAGGTACAGGTATAATTAGAAATTCAAAAAACTTTGTGATTGAGAATGTACTGTTGGTTGAAGGTTTGAAACACAATCTGTTGAGTATTAGTCAATTATGTGACAATGGCTATCATATAAAGTTTTTACCTACAAGCTATATTATTAGTCTAAATGGAACTGTTATTTTGAATGGTGATAGGGTTAACAATGTTTACATGCTAGATTTTAATTCTATTAAACCTTCTACTGCCTTATGTTTGAAAACTGTATCTGATGAATCATGGTTGTGGCATAGAAGGCTTTGTCATGCTAGCATGAAAAATCTTAGGAAAATCACTCAAAAGTAACTAGTTAGAGAAGTACCCAAATTAGACTTCACTAAAGATCACTTGTGTGATGCATATCAATTAGGAAAATAAGTGAGATCCCCTTTTAATTCGATCAAGAAAATTAGGAGTAGAAAACCCTTAGAAATTCTTCACATGGATTTATTTGGACCTGTTAGTACCTTAAGTTTAGGAGGAAAACAATTTAGGTATGTTATTGTGGATGACTATACTAGATTCACCTGGATTAGATTTTTGAATCATAAGAGTGAATCATTTGAAGAGTTTAGAGATTTTGCCACTTAGATTCAAAGGAAACTTGGTTTTGAAATAGTTAGTATCCAAAGTGATCATGGGGGAGAATTTGAAAATGAAATGTTTAATGATTTTTGCAAATCTCTTGGAATTAAACATAACTTCTCAGCTCCTAGGACACCTCAACAGAATGGAGTTGTAGAAAGAAAGAACAGGACATTAGTTGAAACTACTAGGGCCATGTTGACAGAATATTCACTTCCTAAATATTTTTGGGTTGAAGCAGTTAGTACAGCATGCTATGTGTTGAATAGGGTGTACATAAGGTCTAAATTGAATAAGACACCCTATGAACTTCTTAAAGGTAGAAGTCCCAACCTCTCACATCTACATATTTTTAGATGTAAAGTATTCATTCATAATAATGATAAAACTCTTCTAGAAAAATTTGATCTGAAATCAGATGAAAGAATCTTTCTAGGATATTCAAGTGTTGGAAAATCCTATAGAGTTTTTAATAAGAGAACATTGGTAGTTGAAGAGACAACACATGTTGTTTTTGATGAATCTTATGATAGTAAAGGGTCTAAATTGGATGAAGATGAGGTTGAGGTAGTAACCCAAAAACTTGAAGATCAAAAAGTTGAAGAAATGGTTGAAAAAGAAGAAGAAAACCAATTGCCTAGAGAATGGAAATTTGTAAGGAGTCATCCTAAAGAGTTGATTTTAGGAGAACCAAGTGAAGGTGTTAGGACTAGGCATGGTTTGAGGAAAGAAGTAAATCATTCAGTATTTATTTCAATGATTGAACCCACTAACATAGAATAAATACTTTTGGATGAATTTTGGATTTTGGCCATGCAAGAAGAGTTAAATCAATTCAGGAGGAATGATGTTTGGGAGTTAATTGAAAGGCCAAAAGATCAAAATATAGTTGGGACTAAGTGGATGTTCAAATACAAGATGAATGATTCAGGAGTAGTTGTGAGGAATAAGGCTAGATTAGTAGCTAAGGGGTATAATCAAATTGAAGGAATTGATTTTGAGGAGACATTTGCCCCTATAGCAAGACTTGAAGCAATAAAAGTTTTGTTAGCCTTTGCTTGTTTCAAAGATTTTAAATTGTATCAGATGGATGTCAAAAGTGCCTTTCTGAATGGGGTGATAGAAGAGGATGTTTATATTGAGCAACCTCCAGGCTTTGAAAATTCTAAATTCTCTAATCATATTTTCAAATTAAAAAAAGCATTATATGGACTAAAACAGGCATCTAGAGCATGATATGAGACGTTAACACTTTCTTATTAAAAGAATCATTTGTTAAAGGAAGTGTGGACACCACTCTGTTTTTGAAAAGAATTGGAAAAGAAATATTCATTGTTCAAATATATGTGGATAATATCATTTTTGGATCAACTGATAAAACTTTATGTGATGAATTTTTAAAGACAATGAGTAGTGAATTTGAGATGAGTTTGATGGGTGATTTGAGTTATTTTCTTCGCTTTAGTATAAAGGAAAATGAGAAAGGAACTTTTCTTTGTCAATCTAAATATGTTAAGGAAATCCTTAAAAAGTATGAAATGGATAATGCTAAACCAGTAACTACACCCATGAGTTCCTCAGTCCTATTAGATAAGGATCCTAAGGAAAAATCTGTTGATCAAAAAAAGTTTAGAGGAATAATTGGATCTTTACTTTATTTGACCGCTAGCAGACCTGACATCATGTTTAGTGTTTGCTTATGTGCTATATTTCAAGCTGATCCAAAAGAATCACATTTGACAGCAGTAAAAAGGATATTAAGATATCTTTTGGGAACTCAAAATTTAGGAATTTGGTATCCTAAGAACATTTCTTCTTTTGAAATTATTGGATACTCAGATTCTGATTTTGCAGGCTGTAGGGTGGATAGGAAAAGTACTTCTGGGACATGTCAATTTATTAGAAATTCATTAGTATTATGGTCTAGTAGAAAATAAAATTCAATAGTACTTTCTACAGCTGAAGCAAAATACATTGCCTTAGGGAGTTGTGTTGCACAGGTGCTGTGGTTAAAATAACAAATGGATGATTTGGGGTTTTCAACTGGCACCATTCTAATTTTTTGTGATAACACTAGTGCCATTTGTATTTCAAAGAATCTGATACAACATTCTAGAACCAAGCATATTGACATAAGACATCATTTTATAAGAGATCATGTAGCGAAAGGGAAAATTGAACTACATCATGTCGCTACTAAGGATCAGCTTGCAGATATTTTCACAAAACTGTTAGTCTTTGACACATTTAGCATGTTAAGGATAAGGCTAGAAGTGATAGATCTTAATGCTTGATTGAAAATTCTGCAAATGTACTCTTATCTGTATTTGTTGGGTTGTTCATTGGATGTGTTTTTATTTTCTAGTGTTTTGTGTTTTTATTATTTTATTGTGTTTTAAAAAAAAAATCAAAAATTTCTGTCGTGTTTTTGTTCCTTGACTGAATGTTGAAATCATGTAAGATTGAAGAGATGAGAGTTTATTATGTCTATTCGTACTGTACGATATCTTATCGTACTGTATGATTACATCATCGTACATGCACTTCGTCTGTACGAATTGGGAGGAAGCACGGTTAGAGTCAGTTATTATTGGTGATCGTACGTACAAATACGTCAATCGTCTGTATGATCCACATGTCGTTTCGCATGAGGGACGAACCTAACCGTCGCCTGAACGACCTTTAATTTTTTGATCATCCCGAACGAACACGTCATCGTCTATACGATCAGGAAGTCAAAAAGCCTGTACGAAAGGACGCCTCGGGACGAGCAGTTTACAAAAAACCGTTTAATTTTGACTACTTTCGTTTGTCCCAGACGAACTTTGATTCGTCTCGGACGGAAACAATTTAGCATTGTACGAAATGGATTCGTATTGTACGATTTTAGATTTTTTCTATATAAAGAGGGGTCATTTTCTTTCATTTCATTTTCTATTTAGAACCTTTTAGAGCATTGAGAGAAGATGTCAGGCAGTAGAAAAAGGGCACGTGTTGCTAGGGGTCCTGCGTCTAGAAGGAATTGGGATGAGAACTTTCTAAGTGAGGAGAATGAGGAAGCATACCTTAGGTAAGCTGCATCTAAGGTCACCCCTTCCCGCATACTATTGCAGGAAAATATTCACTTTGATGTAATGCCCCTTTTTGACTCCACCCAATTATCTTTTCTGTTGACTTTAATCTATGCTTATAACAAGGATCTGTTTCATGTGTTCCTCACCAATATGACTTTCAATGAAAATCACTCTATCATTTCCTCATATGTCTTAAAGCAGAAAGTAGTGATAACCAAGGAGGATCTAGGAGAATATCTTCATTTGAGAACCTATGGGACTAGGGCTCACTCCTTCTCCACTAGACCAGAAAATGGTTGGTCAGAAGTAAACCAAGTTCTTAGAAGTTTAACCACACCCACACATGTTTCCCGGGTAGATTCCTTGAACCAAAATGCATGAATAATTCAGCATGTGCTTAGGACATCTATCATTCCTAAAGTAGGAGATCGGATAAATATGACCCCACTTCTTTCTTCAACAACTTTTCTTATTATGACTGGCCAACCTATAGATGAAGCCCAATTAATCTTAGACAACATCTACTATCTTTCTGATATTGGTTTGGCTAGTGTGAAAAGGAAGAAAAATATTGCTTTAGGATATGTTGTGTGCTATATCCTAGAGAAGAAATACAACATAATTCATCCTTCTGGTCCTTCTGAACTCCCATTGTACTTCACTGACGCTTCCTTTCGAGCGTTATTTGGGAAAGAAGGTATTGCTGACAGCTCAGATGATGAGCCTCCTTCTGCTTCTGCTCCTTCAGCTACACCCTCAACTGCATCTGGACCATCTCAGGATTTTTATCAAAACATGGTCGAATGTTTTAAGAGAATGGATCAAAGGTTTGATGACATGGAGGCGCATCTGAAGGGACAAGATGATCAGTACAACGTGGATAGAGTTTGGGTTAGGGATCAATTTGATGCTGTAAACACTAATATTGCTATTTGCGCTATTTGGCCATCAGCCACCTCCTCCAGATCAGGGTGCCTCTGATTATTAGTATTTCTTCTGTTTGGCTTGATTGGATGTGTTTGTAGTTTGTCTTGGTTATTCTCTGTTATGTGTTTGTTGTTGATGAGTTGTATGAGAGGTTAGCAAGTTTATCTTTTTTTATGTGCTGCACTAGAAAACTTGCTATTGTGTTTGTTTTTATCAGTAGTTGTATGATGTATCTTGAATCATTTTGAAATGAGCAATGTACTAGTGCTTTTGTGCATTTTAACTGGAATTTGTTCTTACACTAACACACTTGATCGTAGTTGATCAGATTTCTAAAATGTGAATTGAGAATTTATTACAATAAAAACTCTGTGCATAAAATTAATTTCTCAAAATATTTAGATTTCATTATGATTTGGTGTAGATTAGAAGATCTTAATTTATCTTAATTTAGACTTGCATTACTTAGCCTAAATTATTGTATAATTGATGTCTTAATATTACTTATAATTCATATATCAAAGTGTTCATTATTATAAAAGTGACCAAGAGATAGTGTTGTTGGAAAGAATCTTACATTCAAAGCAAAACTTAAAAAGATGCACAAAATGTGTCATACAATAAAAGATGCGTAATGTCCCCAAATAAAAAAAACGCACAAAGTGTGTCATTCCATAAAAGATACGTAATGTCGCCAAATTTGACAAGAGGCACAAAATTAGCCCAAATTATGACAAAGATGCGCAATGTCACCAATAGTTATTTCCTTTAACATTTTCTCCAAATTCACTAATCAATGCTTGTAACTTTTGATTTAGAAATTTTGGTAATCTTATTTCATCTTCTGTGTAATTGTTGTGGTTACTTAATCTGTCTAATACATTAATATCATAGATCAACTTTTCTACTCATTATTGTATGCAATCTAGATCTTTTTGAGTTTTTACTTGTTGCAATGTGAATTTAAATTGTAGTCAATCTTTCTTCAATATTTTTTTCAAATCCACAACTCTTTTAAGTGTCTTCCCTTTTTGTTGTTGTCAAAAGGGGGAGTGTTATATTGTTTGTTTGTCTTTATTTGTTTGATTATATTTTCATGTATGTGTGCTTGTACATTATTTATTTGTCTTTGTTTGTTTGATTGTATTTTCATGTATGTGTGCTTGTACATTTGCTTGTGTGTGTATTTACTTTTATCTTTTCTACTCTTCCCTTGTGTATTCACCTCTTATTCCCTTGTGTCATTTAGGGCTTAGGGGGAGCTTAAGAGATCAATTATTTAGGGGGAGTATACATTTGTGGACAAAAGTGAGAGCTTAGAAGACATTTTTTTTAAATCAAATAATTATTATTTTGCCATCATTAAAAAGGGGGAGATTGTTATGATTTGGGTACATTTGTTTATTCAAGTAAAATCAAATTTAAGTTATATTTTTGATGATTACAAAAGTTTATTGTTTGTTTTATTCTTCTCCTAATAATTATTTAAGTTTTTGTTGTGTGTACTAAAGTGTTTTTCAGGAAATTCACACTCCAAATTGCTGAAGACTTCAAGTTCACTTGTTCACTGTAAATGAAGTCTGTAAATTTTCTTTTTCTTGAGTCTGAGAGAGTGTGATTGTAAGTTGGATAACTATACACACACATACAATGGGGGAGTAATAAGTTTAAATTTTTTGAACTGATCGTACAGTACGATTTAGCATCGTATGGTACGATCTGTAGAATATGTCATCCATATCGAACCCATATGATAAGAAAATTTTTCTAAGGAATGTTCGTACAGTATGAATATTATTAATACATGAGTTTTTACTGTACGAACTGCTAAAAATTGGGTTCGTCCACAGGTTCGTACGGGACAATCTGATCGGACAAAGCGATCTGTTCGATTCGTCCAAGGGTTCGTACGGGATGAACTGATCGGACGAAGTGCTCTATTCGATTCATCCAAGGGTTCATACGGGACGAACTGATCAAACGAAGCACTCTGTTCGATTCATCCAAGGGTTCTTATGGGACGAACTGATCGGACGAAGCGCTCTGTTTGATTCGTCCAAGGGTTCGTACGGGATGGTGTGTTCGTACGAAGCGCTCTGTTTGAATCATCTCATTGTTCGTACGGGACGGATTGTTCAATCTTTTGAACTATTCGTACAGTACGATTGTCGATCGTACAGGACGATCGTCACAGATTTAACTTGAAAATTTAGTTTTTGGACAGTTTTTTCTTTCCCAAGTATAAATATGACTTAAAATTGACTGAAGATTAGTTCCTTCTGCGAAAATTCTTTTGAGAGGTCTAAGGAGAGTGATTGGGAGAGTATTTTGGAGTGAGTATTGAGAGATCTTTCAAGAGAGAATTGTAAGGGGATTCACAAGGTTATCTAATTGTGAGGATTTCTTTTACGTGTTCTTCAAGCATCTTCCTAGTTCCTTGGAGACTTTTGTAAGAGCATTGTTCAAGAGGATTCCGGTTCTCTGCCGCACTTGGAGAGTGAAAAGGACGACAGCTCTCTGCCACACTTGGATGGTGAAAAGGACGATGGTTCTCTGCCGCACTTGGAGTGTGAAATGGAAGACGGTTCTCTGCCGCACCGGGTTGGTAGAAGAGAGTTTGTAAAAGCTTCTCCGCCTTGCTGTGGGGGCAAAAGGAGAGTCACTTGAGTTTAGTGCAATACCTAGAGAAGGAGTCTCTAGGGAGTGGATGTAGGTCGTGTTTGACCGAACCACTATAAATTCTGGTGTTTTCTCTTCACTGTTTATTTTTCTGTATTTTGTTTTTCCATAGTTTATTTTCTTTGTGGTTGAATTTCTGTGTTTAATGAAAGAGTAAAATTATCTCTGTTCGTACAGTATGAAGTTAGATCGTACTGTACGATTAGTTTTAAAATTTTCTAAAATACCAAGAGTAATTTTTAAAGGACCAATTCACCCCCCCCCCCCCCCCCCCTCTTGGTTAGGCTAGGGACGTGAGCAATAGGTCTAACAACCTATTCGCACTTTCAGATTTCTCTTGACCTCTTCCATACTAGTCAACGTCATAGTGCAACACTTTGACAAATATTCTCAGATAAGTCAAACATCTTTGATAGATTTCTCTTAATCTCTTCCACACAGGTTGATGTCATTGAGTAATACTTTGATAAATAACCTCAAATAGGTCAAACATCATTGGTGAATTTCTCTCAACCTCTTCCATATAGATTGATGTCATTATGCAACACTCTTATAAACAATCTCGGATAGTTCAAATATCTTTGGTGGATTTCTCTCTATCTCTTTTACACAGGTTAACATCATCAAGCAATGCTTTGACAAATAACCTTAGGTAGGTTAAACATCCTTAGTGGATTCTCTTAACCTCTTTCATACAGGTTAATGTCATCGAGCAATGCTCTAACAAATAATTTTGAATAAGCCAAACATCCTTAGTGGATTTCTCTTAACATCTTCTACACTAATTAAAATCATTGAGCAACACTTAATTGATCTCCCTTAGCACCTTTCACCACATGTTATGGTTTAGGGTAACACCATACACCGATAAAATGAAAACATAATTCTTCATTATCATTTCTAGCACAAATGAGGAGATTGATTTAAAAATATTTTATTTATGAAGCCTTTCACTACTATGGCACAATGTCAATCATGCTTATATACTAAAGGGAAAAGGTACATGCATCAATGCTCAGTACCCTCGAAGGGGCATGTTCTTAGGATATCCGAACACTATTACACAAAAATATTGAGATCTAATTAATATTATTCATTCTAGCAACTCGATCATAAATATTAGCTAAGATTGAAGGAACATACATTTAACCTTTATAAATAAAGAGTTTTATTCTAAGGCTGCATACAGAATAACTTCCTACACATAATATCATCATGTGATGTATCAGCATCACAAAGATATTACAAAGTCTCTTATAATCATTAAATGTCTGGCATGCTAACTTCAAACGGACAATTTCTTTTCACAAGATGCCTATTATGGTTCTCAAGAAAGTTTTGCCTCAACGTAGAAAAATTTAGCCTTCTTCATCATGAAAATCTTGTCCGCATGATGCATGTAGATAGCCAACACCTCTATTAAGGAAAGGTCAGAGTCTCACCACAAGGGTTGCAAGTCTTAATAACCCTTAAATCATAGACCTTCAACAAGAAAAGATAACTCATTGTTCAAAGAAAGATCAGAGTCATATCATAGGGGTTATGGTGGCATGACTTCATTTGACTGTCCATTGCCATCAGCATGCCACCCATGGTCATAGGTGCATAACAAGATCACCAACATCAGATTGCCGTCTAACTGCCGCAATTAGAACACCACCCAAACACCTCCATTTGACTATTATCCACTATCAGCACATCGCCAAACCATTACCATCTGTGCGCAACTTGACTAACTGCATTAAATTTCACCATTTGACCACCACTATTGGTGTGGCCTGATTGCCACTATTGTAACAATGCCCAATCGTTACCATTGATTCCATACGTGACATCCTCCTTCAGACTATCACCATTAGCCTTCATCCTGAGCATTTATCGCCACTAAATGTTTTTAAACGCTTACATAACAATCTTCCTTTATTTCATGTGGGAAAATTGAAGCCTAAATTAGAGGACTAGACCTTTATTGCTATTGAAAATCTTTAAACTCATGTAAGATAGTCTTTCCTCCTTTAATGGGGAAAAACAAAGCCAGAATCAAATGACTGAGCCTTTTTTGTAGTCGATGATCTTTAAACTCATACAAGATAATCTTTTCTTCTTTATGGGAGAAAATCAAAGCCTATATTAGAGGATAGAGCCTTTAATCACCATCGATTGTATTCAATGCTTGCTACATAGTTTCTCCCATAATTTATGTAATAAAACATGAACTTGTATGAGAGAACCATGCTTCTTTTCCCACCCCTAGGGGCGATTTATATATCCAAGCAAAAAAAAGATTGAAAAATCTTCTCTAATTTTTTTAAATTCTTTCTAGATTTTTTAAAGAAAAAAATAATCTTTATTTTTTATAATACATAAAAAGAGAAAAACATTAAATTAAAATTTAATAATTATATGTATGATAAATTTGACAATACTTATAAGAATTTATAGATGTTTTTAAGATTAAAACCACTGAGATTTAAGGGTATAGTGGAACCTAGAGCAGTTGAGGATTGACTTATGAAATTAAAAAGGATATTTGAGAGCATACAGTGCCTGACAAATAGGAAAGTTCCTTTTGTTACTTTTTGTTAGATGGGGAGGCTGAGCGTTGGTCATTAGGCTATTAAAGAGAAAAGTTTCAAGGGAGATTCCATGTCTTGAAATCTTGGGAAGAATTTTTTAAGACATTGTGAGATTGGTTTGTACTCCCTTCTATTAGGCATCAAATGCAAGAGACATTTATAAGGCTAGTATAGGGAGCATGATCATGATACAATATGAGGTAGAGTTTACTGCACTTGTCAAGTATTCTTAGCATCTTATTAGCACATCTTAGGAGAAATATAATAGATTTTTTAGGGGACTTTGAGATAGTTTGAGGCAGTCTCTGGTGTTATTATGTATCTCTAATTTTTTTGAGCCACTAGAGAGAATTCGATTGATAGAGAATGATTAGGTGGTTACTTAGTAGTGGTAGGCTGCTAGTAGGAAGACATTTGAAGTAGAGGCTTATAGTAGTGGTTATGCAGGAAAAAGGAGTAGGTTTTGACCTAAAAATTCTAGAAGAGGCCCATCTATAACTATATCTATGGGTGGTAGTGTAACAAATTCTATGAGTTATGTTAGTGAAATACTTATTTTCTAGAGGTGAGGCATTAGACATATGGGTTAGTGTTACAGGACAACTGGGCAATATTTTCGATGTGGTCATATTAATCATAGAGTTGTTGAATGTCTGTAAGGTAGATCTGATAGGTGTCCTAAGATGGAGCTGAGAGTTCTAGGCAAGTGGGGAGACTGAGGGCAACTATACGGTATGCATTTTTTAAGGGACCCTCTAGTAGAGGTGGTGGTTCATTTGTAGAGATATAGATCTTTGGAGGCCAGAGAGAGTTTGGTGGTTCTATTACTCTAGCCCCAATATATACTAGAGTATAACTTGACTTAGTGTGAAGCTAAGGATACACCTGATGTGGTTATTAGTACAACTTATATTTCTTCTCTGCCCTGTCAGATTTTGTTTAACTAGGGTGCTAGCCATTCATTTATTTTTGAGAAACATTTTGCTATGTTATATTTATCTTCTGTACCATTGCTTTCTATTTTATTTATTATTATGCCTATTGGTGAGTATATGGAAGCTAGTCATGTTTTTATGTTCAAGATAAAAAATTCTGATAGGAGGTGGAATTCTAGTCTGATAGTCATAACTTTGTCTAAATTTGATATAATTCTGGGTATGAATTGGATGAGTCAATATGGAGCTCAGATTGGTTGTCTAAAAAAGAGAGTGATATTATTTATGGGTAGTAAAGAGAGTTATTATTTTTAGGGAGTTAGAAGAATATTAAATTCTATGATATTTGCTTTATAAGAAGACAGGTTGAGAAAGAAAGGAAATGTTATATTTTAACTCATGTAAAGGATCAAAGAATTATTCCTAGAAGTATTAAAGAATTTTTGTGGTTAAAGAGTTTTTTATGTATTCCTTGAGGAGTTGGTGAGTCTGCCACCGAATAAGGAGATAGAGTTTTATATTAAGATTTTCTATAGTACGACTTCTATTGTTAAGGCTCTATATAGGATGGCGCCTAAAGAGCTTCAAGAGTTAAAAGTACTGCTACAAGAATTAATTGATCGAGGATTTGTGAGACCAAGTGTATCCCTACGGGAAGCACCTATCCTATTTGTTAGAAAGAAAGATAGAATAATGATGATGTGTGTAGATTATAGGGAGCTGCATAAAGAAATAATTAAAAATAAATACCATTTGTTAGGCTTGGTGATTTATTTGATCAACTAATAGGTGCTTATATATTCTCTAAGATCGATATGAGATCTGGTGCTCCCCAGCTAAAAGTGAAAAAGGAGGACATAATCAAGACTAAATTTAGTACAAGATATGACCATTATGAATTCTTAGTTATGCCTTTTGGGGTGACTAATGCATCTATAATTTTTATAGATCTGATGAATAGAATATTTAAAAAGATTATCTAAATTAGCTTGTTGTTATATTTTTTAATAATATTTTGGTGTATTCTAAATCTGAAAATGATCATACTGTTCATTTGAGGATTATTTTGGAGACTCTGAGATAATACTAATTGTATGTAAAGTTTTCTAAATGTGAATTTTGGCTGAAGAAATTTTTATTTTTGAGGTTTGTGGTAAATAATGAAGAAATTTTTATAAATCCCTAGAAAGTGGAAGTAGTTGCCAATTGGCTGAGGCCTATTGTCGTATCTAAGGTACGTAGCTTTTTGGGAGTGGCTGAGTATTGAAAGTTTGTAAGGATTTTCTCATATTATGGTTCCTTTGACAACATTGATACAAAAGGCAGTTCCTTTTGAATGGACAATAGATTGTGAGAATAATTTTCAAAAATTAAAAGGTTGTATGACATCAACCCCAATTTTAACCATCCCATATGGTATAGAAGGACTTCAAGTATTCAATGTTGCTTCACTAAAAGGTTTGTAATGTGTTTTGATGTATCATGTGAAATTGATAGATTATGCCTATAGATAGCGAAAGCCATATGAGAATTATTATCTGACCTATAATTTGAAGTTAACATCCATTATATTTGCTTTAAAATTTTGAAGATACTATTTATATGGATTTAGATGTGAGATTTTTATCAATCATCATAATCTAAAGTATATTTTCACTGAGAATGAATTGAATTTGAGATAGAGAAGGTGACTTGAATTGATAAAGAATCATGATTTGAGTATTCAATATTATCCTAGCAAGGAAAATGCAATAGTATATGCTATGAGCAGAAAATCTTTTAGGTCAATAAGTTGTTTACTGATATCTAATGAATTTTTTATTCAAGATATGGAAAGGTTGAAGTTGGAAGTGGTAAAGTCTTCTTATATTTATATTGGTCGATTAGCTCAGATGATTGAACAACCCACTCTAAGGGAAAAGATTCTAGAATTCCAAAAATATGATGAAGAATATTTAAAGTTTGTTGATCAAATCCAATATGGTAAGAAGCTTGAAATGTGAGTAAATAATTTTGGTTATATTTTATATAAGGATAGGCTATGAATTCCTAGTAGTGAAAATCTGAGAAGCAATATTCTTCACGAGGCATATTATTCTAGGTACATTATCCACCCTAGAAGCAGTAAAATGTATAATAATTTGAAACAAATGTTATGGTTGTCAAGGTTAAAAGGAAAGTGTCAGATTTTGTGTTTAAGTGTGAAACATGTCAGTTGATAAAAGTGAAACATTAGCAACTTGGTGTTATATTATATCCTTTGCCCATTCTTGAATGATAGTGGTAAGAAGTAACCATTGATTTTTCTATAGGTTCTCCTAGGTCAAGATAAAGACATAATGTTATATAGGTTATGATAGATCAATTGATGAAATCTATTCATTTTCTTCTGATCTAACAAATAGCTCTGTGGATAAATTAGCACAGGTGTACATTCATAAGATTGCTAGATTGCATGGAATATTTGAGTTAATCATTAATGGCATTGATAGTAGATTCATTTCTCACCTATTAAGAAATATTTAGAGAATTTTGTGAATAAAATTATACTATAGTATCAATTTTCACCTGCTGATAGATGGTCAATTTGAGAGGACTATTCGGGTAATGTTAGATCATCTAAGACTCTATGTTTTAGATTTTGTTTGTAGCTTGGAAGACCACATCTCTCTTATTATATTTGCATAAAATAATAGCTTTAAGTCAAGCATTGGTATAGTCTTTTATGAAGATCTATATGGTAGAAAATATAGAGCCCAATTATCTTGGATGGATGTTGGAGAAAAAATTTTGTTAGGGCTAGCTTTGGTTGATGATGTTACAAAAATATTCATTTAGTCGAAGATAGATTAAAAGATGTTTATTATAGATATAAGAAATATTATGAATATTTAGTCAAAAATTATACTATAGTATCGAAGCATCATTCTGTAGAATTCGAAGTGGAGATTTTGTATATTTGAAAGTCAATCCAATAAAAGGAATAAATAGATTTGGCAAAAGAGGAAAGTTGAGTCCAAAGTAATTTGGACCATTTGAGATAAGTGAAAGAATTGGGAAGTCCTCTTATCGCCTGTCATTGCCTGAACACATGTTTGAAATTCATAATGTATATCTTATACCTTTTCTAAGAAAATAAGTTTTTGATGTTGAAAGTAGAATTTTTGAAACATATGTTAAAGTAAGGTCAAATCTAAGCTATAGAAAGGAACCTGAAAAACATTTGGCATAAGATGTGAGGAAATTAAGAAGTGAACTAATTTTAACAATCAAAATGTAATGGAAGCAAATGTATGATAGAGAAGTCATATTGAGAAGGAATTTGTGATGAGACAACTATACTTTAATCTTTTTGAATAACTTGTATGCCAAAATATTAAGGATGACATTTTTTAGAGGAGGGGAGAATGTAACTTCTAGTGTTATAATGCTCTGGATTAGTCTAGACCTGATTTGGTAAGTCTTGTATCTTAGAATTCTTTGCATGTTCATTCTATACTTATTCGTAAATATTTTGTAAGTGTATGAATGCATGAATTCTACTCTTGAGCAGGTCTCAAGTGTGTGAATTCTGAAATTTAAAATTTTACCTTGGAAGCATTACGACACTACATCTGGGCACTATAACATTGTGCTCTCGATTTGGCTGGGATTTTAAAGGGAGAGCTGCTATACTGAGTCTTGAGCACTGTGGCCCTAGCATCAGATATTTTATAAATATCAAATCCACTAAATTTCCCATTTACCAAATCATTTATTCCCATTAGAGTTGTAGGCCAAAGTGAGAAATAGAGAGAATTATAGAGAGAGAAAGCACATTTCAAAAAGCTTCAGGTCAATTTCGTTCATCAGGGCAGTTTAAAAAATTATCTGAATTGAGGTAGTTTATGTTTTTACTAACTCAATTTTTAGTAATTTTAATATATTTGGATTTTCTAATATTTTAATTAAAATTTTGACATAAAATTGAGTATATTTACTCACTTGAAAATCTTTCACTATGTAACTTTTGGTATGCTATAATTAGCAATATTATGCACATTCTAGTATTTTATTTATGAAGTTTCACTCGATGAATTTGAAAAATACACCATTTTAATAATCTAAAAAAATATTTTAACACATATAAATAATGTTGTTGTACAATAAAATTTCTGAAATATAGTTATGAACAATGTGTAATAATCTAGTGAAATTCTAAAAATATTAAATTCTATATGTGATATTCCTTTGAATTTCTAATTATCTGCTTGTTAATAGGACACTTTGTGAAACTATGTGATGACTATGACATTGTGTAATATATTTGAAAATACATTTATTTCTATGTTTATATTCTTGAAATATGTGAATCCGGATGAATTTTGATTGGATGGAGGAAGTTCTGATACGTTATTTGCTAGAAGTTATAAGGGCCTGAATTACCTGAATAAATAATGTGCTAAGTATTAGGAGTTATAAGGGTCTATTGTCTGATATGCTAGCACGGAGAGTCATAAGAGCTTGAATTATGAATTCTTATATTTGTTGGGAGGCATAAGGGCCTGAAAGAAATTTTATCTATTCTAAGATATGAATATATCTTTACTATTCTACCATTTAATTTATGCATTAGAGATATTGTTTACTGCTTTGTAAATACTTATACATTTTGAACAATCTGACTGGACCTTTGTACATATGAAATTGCTTTATCTTGCTATTCATGCCTTAATATTTATTGAAATAATTATTAAAGACTTGGGTAGGTTGAAGTTAGCCTGCTGAGCTATGGTTGCTCATGCCCTCTTTCGGCATCTGTTTTTTATCAAGATAGAGAAAAAGGGTAGGCTGAGTAGTAAATGGTTGTAGGATCTAAGTCAAAGTATGTGTAGGTTTGTTAGATGATTTTTAACCATCATGGATTTTCTATTTTATCATGTTCTATATATGTCATGTATTATTTGTATATAATTAGTTTGATTGTAACCATTAAGATGGATGAAAAAGCTTTCGATGATAAGTATTTATTTGTTTGATTAAAGTATAAATGGCTATATAGTCTATAAATTATCTGAAATTTTTGTAATTCTCTATAATTATATCTTAGGATATCTATCATGTGATGATCTAACACGATATGACCCATTCTATTTGTGGGTTACATTGGACCAGGTTGTGACAAAATGTTACAATTAGGAGCCCAAACTATATAACAAATGTGTGTGTGTGTGTTTTATATTTGTGATGTGAAAGTTTATATTTTCTAGTTTTTATTGATTTTCTTAGGTGATTGATTTGTTAAATTTTTTTCATATAATTAGGTGTCTATGATCACTCAAAATAAACTAGGTTTGTACTGTATGACCCATATCATGCTATAAAATACATATAGAATTATACATTCTAGCTTGTTCAATAGATTATCAACATAACCAATTAGGAATGAACTATAGAAATATTCATAATGTACAATTCAATTTTTACCATATAAGGTGATTTAGGTAAGTAGCAATTTCAAATAGTCATTAGTACGATCGAAAAGTAGTTGACTGTATTGTATGTGCTTATCATTTTGTATAGTTGACTCAGTCAAACTAGCAATTAGAGAGCCATTGGGACAATACGGCATATAAATTGCACTATATGATCATGATCCTACTATATGATATATTAGATGTTGAAAATATAAAAATAGTGGTTAGAGCTTTTGTTTCTCTTACACTATTTCTTAAGCCTTTAAACCTTCTCGTGCGAGCTTTTCCTTCACATTCTAAGAGCACTTTCTTTTCATTTGTATCCACAAATGGCAAGAAAGATATTAGTTGCTATTAGATCTTCATCTTACTCACAAAGAGATAGAATATTTAGATTATAGGAAGATTAAGTAGCATATGAATGTTACAAGGAGGTATTAATCATTTATCCAAAGTGGAAAATCAAGAAAATTTATTGTATCAATATATGATCTCTTTATAGATGCTACAATTCAATTTCACAAATCACTTGCATTTCTTTTCCATTCCAAGATGTTATAAATTCATTGCCAACCTAAGGATAAATATCGATAAAATAGCCATGCAATCATTATTATGTAAGAGACAAGTTCGAGTAATAGATTAGGACTTGCATGAATATTTGCATATATCACACACTAGTGTTGCACCTCACGGTGTAGCAATAAATCTTCATCATAACTAGACTATGGTAAATATAACCTATAGAAACACACCTCTTAACCATCAATAACCTTTAGTTAGCACTCTTGTGTTGAATGGTATTGTTATCCATGATGTATTTCAACACAATATCATTGCCAAAGCAAGTGATATGATAAATATGATAAAAGTCCCTTCACTTCTCACCATAATTACCTATTATTGTTTGTTAGGTACTTAGTTCAATAAAACATATCTTTTGATCTAATACATTAAAAATCTCATGTCCAATAGGAATTCAAGAGTCCACCATAAGAAATAACTAGCCCTTGGTCATACCATTGCATATACCTTAGAAACCAAAGTACAACCTCACATATCCTCAACCACTTAATCATCTACCCTCTTTCTTTACCGATCATTATTTCATACCATATAGCAAGAGGGGAAGGCCATCTTAAGGAGGAGGTGGAAATGAAGAAGGGAAAGAAAGAGAACCCATTTCTCCTATTCATCCTACCCAAAATTATCCCTAGGATGAGTGGAAAGAATAGTTTGCTTGGTTGGAGCTAAAAATAGATGAACACATCTAGTGGGAAAATATTCAATGAGAGCATATGTAGCGCCAACATGAGGAGGATCAAGCCTAGTTTTACAATCACTTTTCACTCTCCATAGCTACCTCTATCCACCACCATCAATAGACCAAGGATCAACCAATTACTAATTTTATGTTGTTTGCTTGCTATATTTTTTTAGTTAAAATACTTATCTTGTTTGCGAGTATTTGGTTGTATGCATATATTTATATTTGCATTTTTATTTGTTTAAGTCTTTATCTATGCTTTTGTTTGATGTAAATGTACTCACGTTTAGTGTTCATTATTATTTAAAAAAAAATATATTTTCTCTCATAGATTAATTATTTTTAATTATATCTTTATTGTGTAATTAAACTTATGTTTATTAGAGGCATAAGTTGAGGGGTGAACTATCATATAAAAGGGCTAAAAACTTATTTTTTTTAATTAATTTACAATTGCATAAGATCCAACCAAAATATTTGTGAACATAAAAAATAGGGAGATTGTCGAATCCCATGAGCCTATAGAGCCTACTGATGTTTTGATTATTACAAACATTCTAGTTTGTGATATTTTTGAGCTAATGAATTTATATGTGAAGGCATTCTAGTCATACTAAAAATGTCAAGTAAATCAAGTGTTGGAAATCAAGTAACAAAGGGCATACTTAAATGGCAATCACACAATTGCACTTAGCCCAAACTAAAGAAAGAAAGCCATCTATGAAATGAACATTGCCATTAAGCAAAAGCTTTAATAGTGACCCATATTTCATCAAAGCTTCAAGAAATTTATTGGAAAGTAGTCACCCACATTGGGGTTTGCTATGTTTGGATGTTTATTGTGAATCTTTTGATCTTAATTTCATTTGGTTATTTTTTATTTCTTTTGATTCGTACTAAGGTTTTCGCATTTGTATATTTATTTATTTTTGTAATGAAATTTTTTTTCTTATGCATTCAAAATAAAGATAAATATAAATTCTACTACCAAAGAAGTATTATTGATGGCCAAACTCTAGTAGCGATGACTAGTGTTATAATCAACTAGTACTTTTCCTTGCATTTAAAAATGACTAATAATATGCTTTGAAATCTTAATTTTTTAAAATATGATTATACATAAAATTGTTGTCAAAATCTTTCTATAGGTGTTTAAATTTTATATAATTTTTCGCTTTAAATAATTACATGGAATGCTTGTGCCTACATATATGTAGCTCTAAGGGCCTTTTTGAGACAACTTTTTTCTATTTTACTTTTCTGATCATAATCACAGTTTCTATTTAATTATTGCCTTTTAGTTCCATTCAAAAAATTTTTGTACTAGTAAGTAGATTTTTTAGTGCAGCATTCAGAAAAGTTACTTTAATTTCCTCACAACTGTTTTACAATCTATTTATAAAAAGCTGCAGTTATCCCAAACAAATTCTAAGCTAATGAGATGATTTGAATGTATGCATGACATTTTAAGATATTTTGGTAATTTTAGTTTGCATCTATTAAATTGATAATTTTATTTATTTAATTTTAACGTTATGATGTTCTAAATTTTAACGTTATGATGCTCTAAGTTATATATTTGCAATTGACCTTATACTTCACTTTATATTTGAAGATCTAAAGAATTTCTTCTAGAAGAATCTTTATTTTTGAAAAACAATTATTTACAAAAATGATGACAAAAAAATAAATTATTTGTTCAATAGTTATTATGTAATGTAAATACAATTATGATAGTTAAAATAATTATTATAAAGAAATTTGAAAAACAATTATTCACAAAAATGATGACAAATATAAATTATTTGTTAAATAGTTATTTTTGTATGAATTAAAAAGTTTTTTTTAACAAATTAATGTAAATGCAATTAAGATTGTTAAAATAATTATTATACAATTTTTTGAATAGATATGAGAATTAATTGTAGGGTTAGTCATCATAGTCTAAAAATGAATAAAGAGTAATATTTTGTCACACTTACATTTAATCACAAAAGCAACAATCAAAATTTTAAAATATATAACACTGTCAAAAGAATTTAAAAGCTATGAACATATATATTTAATCATTTTTCAAAAAATGTATAATAAATTATTCATATTTATTTTCACTTTATATAAAATTATGATTATAATTCTTCATTACAAATTTTTATACTAATTCAAAATTTAAACTAACAAAAACTAAAGTAAAGACTAAATAAATATTTTAAATTATCAATATTAATGACACTCCAACCCTCAACAAACTAATCATAAGATGATCCTAATTAGGCTGTAAGTGAGCCAAGCCAACTCAAACTTAGCTCGTTAACGAGTTCACGAGTTGAGCTTATCAAGCAACATGTATGAACTCAAGCTCAGCGTGATTCAGCTTATAAGCTCATTGAGCCGCTCGATTAACTTAAACTATATTTAAAAATTAATTTTACGTTAGAATTATATAATATATTTTAACTTTTTTAAATTATTTTGTATACCCCATTGTTTTTTTGTATATTAAAAAAAATTAAAAAATTTAAAATTAAGAAATTGAGCTCACACTTCTTAAATGAGCTCGAGCACTCAGGCAGAGCTAGAGATTAAATTTTTTTGAACGAGCCAAGTTCAAACTCAGTATATGAACTCGAGCTCGAGTTCAGTAAGAATTAAATAAGTTCAGCTCAATTAAACAAATACTCAACTTAACTCAGACTCGTTTACACCCGTACTCCTAATCATTTCGCTTTCACTCTCACCTTACTCTTCAGATTACTGACACACAAATGCCTTTTGAAGGGGACATATAAACCAAACACAATCATAGCATTATTTGTTGTCATAATTATCTGTAGGTAAAATATCATTTATTTCCCCACCCTTTCCCTTCCCACAGCACTGACTCTATGCCAATCAAGGAAACATAAAACACAAGCCACTGCATTAATGCAATCATTAAGCTACCTAATTAACTAATTACCTTTATAAGTTGCCTAAGCACACCTTGTGCTAGGAGAGTTGACTAATGGTCAAAGGTCTCGGCTTCTAATTGCATGCCTAATCTATTAAAAAACATGGTGGTTAATTAAACTCAAAGAAAGATACTTAGTGCCAATGTCAGAGTAATTAATTTGATGATTAAGGACAGTACAGTCTGATAATCTCAGGCGTGACAACAAGAAGATGCCTCTTGAGAGCTGGTATCATCATGTGGCATGTGATATGGAATGATTATTTTAGCTTAAATTAATGATAGTGGCAAGTAAGTAATTATAGTGGGACTGGCTAGCTTTTGATTAATCGCTTATAACAGACATTTTATTGGGATTTGGTTCTTATTTGGAAAGGCCAAGTTCTATAGAAAAGCTGGTGAGTGCTCCTCAGTGATTTATGAGTTGGTGTGCACATTACTCATAAGCAATTGAGATTAATATGTTTCTTTCTTTAATGTTTGTATCAATAGGGAGATTGAAAGAGATTTTTTAGTTGGACTTATTTGGGACAGGTTTTTTACTGATTTATTTTACAGATTGCAATCATTATTTTTATTTGGCTATTATTTTTTTCATTGTTTTCAAAAAAAATTTGTTGTAGGAAGCAGTTTTTTAGAACAGCTTTCAAAAAAGTTACTTTCCTTACAATAACTTTATAACAACCTTTATAAAAAAAATTGTAATCATCCGAATGGACCTATAATTTGATATCATGTACATTCTACTATTAGCATTTTTGTAATGTTCAAGAAATAGCTATGCCCGCTACATATTGAATTTATTCAACATATATTAATTATGGATGTTCTTTGTTAAGCTTGCTTTATTCAAAGATCACGAAGAAAGTTTTGACAAAGTTATAATATATTTTTCTATAGTTCTTACAATTTTAAAAATGTTACTAATATTCGTTTGTGATAGTTTTCTTACTGCTTTATAAAATTATTATAGATAAAATAACTTTTTAAGGTGTCGAAAAAAATAACTTCTTATTAAATTTTTTGTTAAAAATAGCAAAAACGTACTTGCCAAATTAAAACTACTATTGCAATCTGAAAAGCAAAGCTGTAAAAAAGTTATCACAATCGAAGCCTTAGGATTTATTTGAGATAGCTTTCTAGCTGCTTTGCCTTTTATACAGCAATTATAATTTTGTCCGTAGTTATCATATAGAATATGAACATAGCTCTTAAATTTAAAGTTTTTGCCATTTCTTCTATTTCTTGTTGAAGACATTACCAATAATAATGAATGGATCAATGCTTCATTGGTTAGATTGTAATAGTTTCTTTTTCAACGAATTTGATGATACCATGGAAGAGTGTTTCAATTTTGTGTTCTCGTAAATTGAGCTTATATTTTCAAGTAGGGTGGTTAAATGTCTATGTTTGCTATGTAACAGAAAGCATTTTCCTATACAGGATGATATCACTATTCATTTCTATAAAAAATGACTTAGTATATCCGTTTGGTGTGCCAAAGGTGAATCATTGTATAGAAGGAAATTTTATTTGGACTCAACATCACAATAAGCATTTAGGCTTGGACCTAATGTTGTTCTTATTGCATGCTATAATATTTATAGCAGTAGAGTGAGAAAGTTTAATGTCTTAGAATTATATACCAATTATGCGTGCACATAGATAAAAGAGATTGTAATAGATACAACAGCTTTTGTGTAAAAAATAGAAAGGGAAAAATAATGGAACTAGACCAATTCAATTGATTTTACTAGTGTTTATTATTGGTTATGATATGATTCTATATCAGTAATTGTGAGAGGTATTGAGAGAATATAGCAAATAGTAATGACACAAAATTGATTATATAGTCCAAGTTGTAAGAGCATTGAGGCAATAGATATTTCTTTAATGGATCATTTAAGATTTATTTGATTGTTCTCATTTGATGAGACAGGATTGGAGATTAAAAATTTTGATATAAATCATTATATTAATATCAAGAGGTAGGCTTGGCATGCATTTGTGGGCTCCAAAAATTCACGCCCCGGCCTACCCTCTTTCAGGGGAGTTTTAACGAATTAAGTTTCAGGATAAATTTTAGGAAAGCATATTGGGTTTGTAAATAAGACACTACCCAGAGATTTCGTCCTCATTTTGCAAGGACTTTATAATCTAAGTTCTTGTTTCCTATAGGTTATAATATGAGTTCTTGTTTCCTATAGGTGCAAACCCCTATAGTTAATTACCCCTCCCAATAACGAGAGAGAACTTTTGATTAAGGCTAGTAATCAATCAGATACGTAGAGAATACACATCTAGCATATAGTAGCAGCATGGCCTTAGGTTTTAAGAGATTGATATTTAAAATTTAAAATTTCATCATCTTGCACTTAAAGCGGATGGTGGGGGAATGGATGATGGACCCGAACAAGATCCCATGGTTCTGTCATCTCAGGCCATCATGGTTCATGGTCTACTAATTAGTCAGAGGAGGTAGTCTACCCAAGCTAGCAGAAGGATCCTTATCGGCAGCCATGGGTTGCTTCGTCCAAGGGTACCTTGTAGACCTGGGGTTGATGTTTATCTAAGGAGATAAATTTAAATCCCCCTTAACTAACAGAGAGTTTTGTGCCCTATTAATTATATCGTATTGATTCATATCTCAAGGATTTGATGCCATTGGGGAGTTTATGGGCTCTGGCCATAACCATAATTTAGTGCTGCCACTTGGTGGCAAACCACCTGGTTCAGAGGGTCGCAGTCGTTTACCTGCGGTGCCATTTGACGACAAAATTGCCAGTTAAAGAACAAATGTCACATCCTTACTGTTAGGAAACTGTTTGAGAATGAATCCTAATGATATTATTGACCAGACACTAGCTCTTTGTGAGCTGAAGTGACATTTAGATTTGTCCACCTCGACAAATTGTTACTAAGGGTGGATGAATTTTGCTTTAAGCATTTAATGGTTTATTTCAATTTAAAATATTCTTAGTTTTTTTTTTTTTTTTGAATTTTTGAATGTTTGATGGATATTTAGGAAGTATTTGGAAATATTTGTGAACCCCTCCAGTTGAGATTTTCTGTCAATATGGTCATCATCGGGGTATTAATGGGCATTTGGGAATTTCATTTATTAAACCTTGTTGACTCTATCAACTTGTCGACAGAAGATCATGTTCATAGGTTCTATATGTTTGTTGATAAATCTCTTTTATTATAGACCTTGAAGGCCTAATATGAATGTATAAAATAGATATTCTGGTCGACACCTTGACCGTATATTTATTTGATAGTTTGAGCCGTGTCGACTCCTATCTACCCTCATAGAAGGAGGGCTCAAACTTGGGTTCATTGTTTGACCCATGTAGCATTCCTAGACATCATGTGTGTACCCATGACACGCTCCTTGGGGCCCATTCAGGTGTATAACTATATGTGCATTTCTTTGTATTTATGTGTACACATATTGTAGTGTACATGCAGGGGCATTTTTGAAATACTTAACGGATCTTCTACGACAGCTTGTAGAATCTTGTGTTCGTCGTAACTCTTCTGTATTTGCCCATAGATGACACGTTGAGTATACGACGGGTCTTCTTCATCGGCCCATAAGAGAATGTATATGCTCACATCATCCAGTGTTTGTTTACATATAGTTTGTAATGTGTATGATGGGTCTCCTACATCCCCATAGATATTTGTACTTCGCTACGTATTATCTACTTATGCTTGTAGGGAGTCGGTGCATTCAATAGATGTTGGATAATTATTTACTGTGGAAGTGTCATAGTGTCTGCTACAATGGCTGGTAGGTGCTTTGAACATGTCGAGGACATATTGCCTTTGCATGCGTGAGGGTCGGTATATTTGACTGCTGTTGTATAATTTGTTGAATACAATGGTGTTGTAATAACTCGTAAGTGCCTCATATATATGTGCTGTAGATATACTGCCTTTGACTACATAATACATGTGTATGCATTTGCATTTTGATGGTGATTGCAGGGAGTTGCTGGATTCTTCATTTTGTATTAAGGTATCTTTGTAATTATCGGATGTCCACTGTCGTTACTTATAGGTGGTTGCTGTATAGATCTACAAGTTCATCAATCATATCAAACCCACTTAATGCGCCAATCATTGTGTTTATTACGTATTGGTTGGCTAACCTAAGTCGGTGGTCACCAATGGATGGTTTATGCAATTTTGGAAAGGTTTGGATTTGATTTATTTAGGTTTAACTCATGCACCCACTGTGAATAATTTAGGATTTTGGTTAAATTTGTGTTGACTATGGTCAAGGGGACTTGACCATGGGTCAAGCATGAGCAAGGTATTCTTAAAATAAGTTAAGACCACTTAGACTTAATGCTAAGGCTAATAAATTTGGAGTAGGTGTTAGGTTTAATTTTAGTGGTTAGGATTAAAGGGAATAATTTAGTCTAACCCACTTTTATCATAGATCAAATGTGTTGACCAAGATTCTTTAAGCCATCGATTGGGTCTAAGGGCAACTGAAGGATCCCTATGGTTGATTCTAGGGTCTAGGTATGTCTTAAGGCTTATAAAAATTTGGTCATTTTTTTAGATTTTTAAGATCTTTGGATTTTTATTTGTGCTTGACCTAAAGTTGATTTGATGAGCAAAAATCTCTATTTTGAGAGCTAACGATTGTCCTAAGGTTCTTGGGTGACTTTTAGATTAGGTTAACTAGGCCATAGATGATCTAATTAGACCTAAGGGCCCTACATAGGGTTTCCTTTTAGGCTTTGGGTTTTGAGATTTTACTTTAATGTATTAAAAATGGCACTATAAATGGTTCCTAATAAACTTAGAAAGGTTTAGATTAGACTCCTAAGGGACTTGGGCATCACTTAAGACATCCTAAGGTTAACCTAATTAATAGGTCTCGAGGGTTTAGTATACTGTATAGGGTACCATTTAGCTTTATTTATAACTAGCCAATGCCAAGTATTTAAGAATCTACTTATGAAGGGCTTATGAAGAAGGCTCTGTACTTAGGAAAGAACCCTAATAACTAAGACTAAGAATATGAAACTTTTATCTATTCTCATTCAAAAATTAGGTCAATAATGTTTAGGAGATTAATATATTAAAGAATCTAAGTGCTGATCCAGTTGTAGCTACTAATGATATTTCTCTTAAACATAACTTGCTTAAGAAGTAGAAGTATTTGTCTACTCATCTTAGGTGATTATTATAGAATATCCTTCTCATGGAGTTATGACTAAGAGTGGATTTAGAGAAATGGTTGACCATGCTACATTCCTTTCCCATATTGAATCAAGAATAAATATGAAGCAATAGAAGTTGAACTTTCGGTAGTTGTTACGCAAGAATAATCAAATTGTTTATGAAGAATAATGCTTGGAAATTAGTGTCTAGTTATATTAATTAGCATAAAATTGGAAAAACAAGTCTACAAAAAAAAAAGAAGTTTGATGATTTAGGCATTATTGTTAGAAGTAAGGTTAGGTTTGTTACCCAAGGATATAATTAGATTGAAGGGACATACTTTGATTATTCAAACGCCCCAACAAATATGTTTGAAGTTGTTACGTATTGTTATCATTCACAAGTTACAAGGGCTTTAGACTATCAAATGGATGTTAACGTACGTTGTTAAATGGAAATATATAGAAGGATGTTTATATAAAACAACCACTAAGTTTTGTTGATCTCTTATATCTAGATCATCTTTACAAATTGAAGAAGGATTTCGATGGATTGAACAAGCCCTCAGTTGTTATTTAATACAAATTGTACATGAAATCTTAGATGAGGAGTATACTTAAGCATGAATATAGGATACAACCAAGGAGTAGTAGATTTAGAGAAGGTAGTGGAAGAAGAAGAAGAAGAACAAGAAGAATCGTGAAATGATCTTCAAAATAAATATTTATAGGCTTTTTCTAATAATGATAATGTCTGCATGAATACAATAATCAAATTAACCAATTATAACTAATGTGCTAGTTTAATAAGATTTAGATCAATTGAGTTAGCGGTTTTATCCTATTTATTCTTTTTTTAATTCGCTAATGAGACCAAAGAATTGGAGAACAATTGTGTGCATATTTGACTTTTCAAGTAATTTTAAACATTTAAATAAACTTATATAAAAAAATTTAGTTGGATCTCCACTTTTATAGATGAACTAATCAAATTCAATAAAGTGTTATCAATTTTATTTAGGTTGGTTTGAGAGGGCTTTCTTATTATTTTATAAAGTTATTGCAGAGAAAATAATTTTTTAAAGCAGTTGTAGAAATTTATTTTCTAGTACAAAATTTTTTGAAAGCAATGAGAAAGTAGTATCTAAATAGAAGTATTAGGCTTCGTTGGGACGACTTTTTTAATGCTTCTTAAAATAACTTTTTAGTACAAAAATTTTAATTTTTATACTAAAAAGCTGCTTTAAGAAGCAATAAGAAAGCCGTCTCAAAGGAAGCCTTAGGCTTCGTTTGGGACGGCTTTTTTATTGCTTCTTAAAACGGAGTTTTAGTACAAAAATAAAAAAAATTTGTACTAGAACTCCGTTTTAAAAAGCAGCAAGAAAGCCGCCCCAAACGAAGCCTTAGTAGCAGTCCAAAAAGCAAAGCAATAAAATAGCTTAGGCTTCTTTTGTGACCGTTTTTTATTTTCTACCGCTTTATAAATATGCCGAAAAAAAAGTGTAACTTTTAAAACTGTTATAGAAAGTAGTTTCTTAGTACAAAATTTTTTTGAAAGCAGTAAAAAATTAGTGACTATATAGAATTATGATTGCGGTCTGAAAAATAAAATAATAAGAAAATTGTTGCAAATGAAATCTTAGTTTTTTTATATTTTAATTTATCTACCTAATTAAATATTTATTTGATATATAATGTAGCTTTTCTTTAAAAAGAAATTTATCTCAATCTGCATATGCGAGAAGAAACCGGCCAAATCTTCTGTAGTGTTGTAGTTGGACCCACCGGGCCCCATCTAAGGTTGCTGGGCAAATCATAACAATACGTAAAGCAAAAGCGTAGTGGGCTACATCGTTTCAAGTATTTCCAACACATTTCGCTCATCATTATCATCATTACTTTTTCACTTTTCTTAATCAGATATTTCTTTTCTTTTTTTTTTTTTTTTTGACATATAAGCCAATTAAGTCAAAATTCGCGCATACATCACATACGTAAGACTCGAATCTAAGGAAAAATTATTCTATGCCGATACGGACGCTGTTCGGAGGCGAATCAGAATGCGCCACGTCACTTTTTCGTTGTGTACCAGATGACGTAGCACATTTTGATTCTTCTCCGAATGGTTCGGTGTCCGCACAAAATAATTTCTCAAGTGACATATTAATTAATAGTCAAAACTTCCAACCAATAGATCATGATGAGTTACGTGTCATTTCTTAGAATACAGGCTTATCATACCAGGCATTCTTGCAACACCTATGCACCATCTACCATGTATCAAAATATGCAACGTGGCACATGTTTGATGCTCCCCCAAAGAGATAAAGCGATATGTTTTTTTTTTTAATTAGAATTTTCTTGTTCCAAACTCCGAAGTATATCTGTGAGAATATATTAGACGGTGTAGAACTGTAGAGGTAGACACAATGATGGATGCATCTGTTGGTTTGAAGCTTTGACTATCAATCAAGAGGTTTTGAATTTGAAGTTTATGAATGTTATACGTGCGCAAGTTTATCTTGATTGACTCAAAAGTTCCAAAAAAAAAATGATGGGACCGTATGGAGAGAAAGTTGAGAGAGATAGTGGGCTAAGAAAATATTCACGAACAATTCAAATTATGATGGGCTAAAATAGTCTTGTATAGAAAAATAGAATTATAATATGCGAGGTTGTGAAAATCAAACAGATATATGACAGTAAGAAGATGATGATTGAACAAATAATTATAATTATAATTATAATTATAATTATTATAATGTTTGAACAAATAATTATAATATGCGAGGTTGTGAACAAATAATTATAATATGTGAGGTTGTGAAAATCAGATCAGATATATAACCAGAAGAAGATGATGCATGTTCAAGGTTCAAATATAGGAAGTCGTTAAATGTTTGAACAAATAATTATAACATACGAGGTTGTGAAAAACCGATCAAATATATAACCGCATGAAGATGATGTTCAAGGTTCAATAGATCAATTAGGGTCGAATTGAGGAGTGAATCAGATGACTTCATAATAATGTAAACAAATTTATACAATAATTTAAATAATATGTAAATGCCATAATAATAACATAATAATGAAAATTTGTGACTAAAAAGTAAATATAATTAAAAAATAAACAATATTATTTTGTAATTTAAAATTTATTTTTTTTTATTTTAAAATTGATTCATATTTAAGATAAACTTAATTCACAAATAAGTTTATGAATAATCAAAAAATTATCTTTATCGGGCACAAATCTCGAAGCAAAATCAAGTTGGAAACTTTAAAAATTAAATCCAGGACCATCTGAACTCCAATTTAAGAAAACTTACAGTCGAACTGAATGTCTCTGAAATACGAACCCAACGACACCAAATTTGACTCAATCCGAGCCCAAATAGATCCAAATCAAAGATCCGAAACGCATTTGGAAGGTTCAAACCATAATATGGATTACCAAACAATTTCCAAACATGGCATGCTTATAGTCAAATCGAGCGACTCGATGAGACAAAACCAACGAGCCCAAGATTGCTGAATTCTAGTATCATTAAGACATTTTAGTTTGGAATATATGGTCCACGATCAAGGGATTCAATATCGGTCGTCCATTCAAACCACTCCCAATTATCCCTTGATCTTCCTCCTATTTACTAGTCAAGCCACTCTCAGAAAACTATAAATAGACCCTCATTTCTCATAAAAAGAGATCCATGCAAGGAAGAGAAGGAAGCAAGGAAGAGAAGGAAGAAGATAAACTGGAGTTCTCTTACCACCAGACTCCTCCTCGACCACCGCTAGACTACCACCCGGCAGCCTACTAACGCCAGACTTCTGTTCGTCGTCGGACTTCTACCAGACATTGAACTTCTGTCTATCTCCAGACTTCCGCATGTCGCCGGAGTTCTGCCCGTCGCTAGGCTTTCGTCAGACTTCTACCCGACGCCAAACTTCGGTCCATCTCCGGACTTCTGCTAGTCTCTGAACTTCTACCCGTCCTTGGACTTCTACCTGAAGCCGAACTTCCGTCTATCTCCAGACTTCCAACTATCGCCAGACTTTTGTCAGATTACTACCAGACACCGAACTTCCGTCCATTTTCGAAATTCCCCCCGTCGTCGGACTTTCGTCGGACTTCTACCGGAAGCTGAACTTCCATCCATCTTCAGACTTCGACTAGTCACTGGACTTCTACCCGTCGCCTAACTTTTGTCGGACTTCTACCCGACGCTGAACTTCCGTCCATCTCCGGACTTCTGACTGTCGTCGGACATTTGTCGGACTTCTACTCGACACTAAACTTCCATCCATCTTCGAACTTTTACCCGTCGCCGAACTTCTGCCCATCGTCGGACTTTCGTTGGACTTCTACCCGACATCAAAATTCCATCCATCTACAGACTTCTGTCCGTCATCGAACTTTCGTCGGACTTCTACCCAAAGTTGAACTTCCATCCATCTCCATACTTTCGCCAGTCATCAAACTTTCGTTAGACTTTTACCCGAAGTCAAACTTCCATCCATCTCTAAACTTCCGCCTGTCGCCGGACTTTTTCCCTTCGCTGGACTTTCATCAGACTTCTACTCGACGTCAGACATCCATCAATCGTCAAACTTCTACCCATTACCAGACTTTCATCGTACTTCTGCCTGACACCGGACTTCCACTCGGCAACCAACTAATGTCGGACTTTTGCTCGGGACGCTGGACTGCTGCGCAATCACTGACTGACGCTGGACTTCCACCCAGCTACTGACTACGGTCCTTCCAACCTCCATCTCCAGACAACGATCTTTCTATCCACTATCACTTGTCGACTACGATCCTTCAGACAGCCGTCACCAGACAACAGTCCTTTCGACCTCCTTCACCACATAATGGTCTTTTCGACCCTCATCGCCCGCCAACTACGGTCCTTCCAACCTTCATCGCTAGTTGACTACGATCCTTCTGGCCTTCGTCACCATCCAACGTTCTTTCTTACCTCCATCACCGTCAAATTACGGTTATTTTTATTATCGTCACCTGATTACTATCTTTCCAACCTCCGTCGCCCATCGATTATGGTCCTTCCGACCAAATAAACAAGTTAATAGTAATTCTTCTAATTCCCTCCTTGTAATGTACTATATATGATGTATATTTATTTCATCAAGCTAAGGCCTTCCCCCAATGAAGGGCCCCATTTGTAATAAACTACAAATAATAGTGGATTCATTCAAACTGGGTTAGCCCCATGATTTTTCCCCTTTTAAGGATTTTTCAAGTAAAATTTTTGGTGTCACTTATGAATGCTGCACTCTTTCTGTTATATGTACGCGTACTGGATCTTCGAACAATGTTAAGATGCTAAACTTTATATTTCTCTACCGACACAAATATTCTAGGACGCAACATTTTGGCGCCGTATGTGGGAACGTGATTCCCGACTAAGGGGCAATTTTTGCTCCAACCTCAAAAGGTCATTCATTTCAACATCCTAGTATCATATATTACTACATCAATTTTATGAGAATTAAATGTGGACTAGGGGCAACCTTGACTACAGCCGTGGTCACGAAGATTCCTCCAACTCTTCCAATATCCAAGATGATATATTGGGACTATAAAGCTTCAAGCAAATGTAATGATACTTCCAATAAATTGCAAGCTTTATACAGTCCCTAGCTGGACTTATACTCCTTGGGCAAGGTCTTAATCTCGATCTCAAAAAAGCAGTAATAGTCTAAAGATAGCCCATTCTTCACCTTTGATTTAGGATGCATGCAGCATTCGCCCTATCCCAATCAAGGTAAAATTTATCCCAGGGGGATTCGATCTAACCACATGTTAACATCATCGAGTAGTTCTCTGACATACAACCACGGATAGGTCATATATCCTTGGTGGATTCTCTTGACCTCTTCCATATAGGTAAACATCATTGAGCAGTGCTCTGACATATAACCTCGGATGTGTCATACATCCTTGGTGGATTCTCTTGACCTCTTCTATATAGGTTAGCATCAATAAGTAGAGCTCTGATATATAACCTCGAATAGGTCATATATCCTTGCTGGATTCCCTCGACCTCTCCATATAGGTTAATGTCATCAAGCAGTACTCTGACATACAACCACAAATAGGTCATATATCCTTGATGGATTCTCTCATATCCTCTTCAATATAGGTTAATATTATCGAGTCATGCTCTGACATATAATCTCGGATAGGTCATACATCCTTGGTGGATTCTTTCGACCTCTTCTATATAGGTTAACATCATCGAGCAGTGCTCTTATATACAACCTCGAATAGGTCATACATCCTTGTTAGATTCTCTCGACCTCTTTCATATAGGTTAATATCATCGAGCAATACTCTTACATACAACCTCGGATAGGTCACACATCCTTGGTGGATTCTCTCGACCTCTTCCATATAGGTTAGCATCATCAAGCAACACTCTGACATACGACCTCGGATAGGTCATACATCCTTGTTGGATTCTCTTGACCTCTTCCACATAGATTAACGTCATCGAATAATGCTCTAACATACAACCTTGAATAGATCATACATCCTTGGTGGATTCTCTAGACCTCTTCCACAGAGGTCAACATCATTGAGCAATGCCCTAAGTGGACAACATTCTCTCTAGAAAAATTTCATGAAAGCAAGTGGTTGATAAAATCATTACTCATATGAAGACCTTAGCAGGCTAAAAAGCCTTAAAAGGAATATAGGGCAATATATCAAAGCATATCTCAAAAAAGCATAAATGACTTAATTTTCTCTAGGGGACAAGTTCCTTTCAAATGAAAAATAAACATTGAGCTCATACAATAATCTCAAATTCATATACAATATCATTAGATTTATATAGCAAACTTTTACATCAGGTTCAAGTGTACTTTCATTTTTACAAGAAACTAAAATTAAAGTTACACTAGCATCATCCGTATAAGTTAATATCATCAAGCAATAAATGACTTCAAAAGGTCAAACATCCTTGGCGGATTTAGTTGATCTCTTCTTTACTACATATTGAAACATCTCCTACAACTTCATCCTCAAAGAAAGAGTATAACCTAATCATTATCAAGCCTCCACTCAATTGACACTATTAGTGTGTCGCTAAACTACTAATATGGCACACTACTTTAAGCCCTTCAATCAAGTATATCTAATGTCTGCACACATCAATATGAATGTATATTACCATAGTAGAATGCAACTAATGCAACTACACCATTGCCATCATCGACCCTTTATCTCATATCTGTCGTCGATCCTTCACTTCATATTAGTCTTCTTCAACTTCTTGCTCGACTATAATTAGCAATACACCCTCCAACAATCTCTTAACTTTCCACCCGACTATCTATCGCCATCAGACTTCCACCTGATCATCGATCACCATTGGACTTCTACCCAATTACTGATTGCTACCACACTTTCACCTTGCCACCGATCATTGCCAGATTTATGCTCAAACATCATCTATATTCTTCCAGTTTACTGAGATTCATTGGTTCTCCTCCTAGGTACTGTTACCGCTAGATCTTCTAAAATTACCCTCACATGCAAGAGGCATTTAATCTTCATATGTCAAGAACATTTTATTGAGAGAGTAAACTCTCATCATGACTTCTTCTTCATAAATGAGGGGCATTGAAGCTTGATAGGGGATACCACTTATCTCAAATAATAGAATACTTCTAATGTAAGAAAAAGCTAGAGAAAAAGAGAATGAAAAAGGAAAAAATTCCTTTTACACTAAAGAGGGCAAGGGCGGATCCAGCTTCTTTTTTCAGGGTGGGCAAAAAAAAAATTTTGTGGGGGATTGGCAAAATCGCTTAGGATTGATAAAATTAGGGCAAAAAAAATTTTTAGGGGGGGCAAAATACCCAAAATATCCCCTCTAAATATTTAAATTTTTTTTTTGAGGGTGGGCATTTGCCCACCCTAAGATAAAGGGGGATCCGCCTATGAAAGAGGGGCACTGAATTTGGGTAGGGGATGCTACCTACCAAAAATAATGGAAAGTCTCTGAAGTAAGAAGAAAAGTTGGGAAGAAAAGGAGAGGAAGATTTCTAATTTTTACACAAGAGAGGGGCACTTGTACTTTGATAGGGGATGTCACCTATTCAAGACAGTGGACTGCCTCAACTGTAACAAAGTTAGAGGAAGAAAGGAGAAGAAGGAGAGGAGAAATTTTCCCCATGCCCTAGGGGGCTATTTATAGGGGATAGAAAAGGGAGGAAAATTCTTCAGGAATAGGAATATTCCAAAAAGATTCCAAGAATATTTCGAGAATAACAATATTCTAAAGAATATTCAAAAAATATTATAAGGAATATTCTTATAATATATATATATATATATATATCTTTAAAAAAATAAAGAGTGTGGGGCCCACTAAAAATAAAGCGGTTATTGTAACATAATATTGTTGCACAGGACTGTAGAGGTGTACTGTAACAGAATCATTGTAGCGCAGGTACTATAGCGCGGTACTATAGCAACCATGAAAAATGAAAAAAAAAGACATTTTTCAAAACTTTAAACTGCAGCCAGCTATAACCCGCTGCCTAATGAAACCACCTGCCCTAAAGGGTGCGCCCTACCATGCGGAGGCAGATAGGCAACCTCCAGCGGCCGGTTCGGCAACCAATATGATTTTGGGCCTCATTTTTCGGCCTGGATAGTCCAAATCGGACATTTTTGGAGTCCCCAAAACTATTTTTTGACGTTTCATATCATATTTTGACACTTTCAGAGCTCAACGGAGCATCTATGATCAAATTTGAGCAAACTTGAAGTTTTTGGAAAGCATTTTTTTATGATTTGATCAATGTAAAATGTTGTGATACATATTTTTGGACTTTTGGAGCTTTGATGTTCAAAAATAGGGGGGCAACTGATATGTCATCAAAAAATTATCTAGATTGGGCACAAATCTCGAAACAAAATCAAGTTGGAAACTTCAAAAATTAAATCCAAGACCATCTGAACTCTAATTTTAGCAAACTTATAGTCAAACTGAACGTCTTGAAAATACGAACCCAACGACACCAAATTCAACTCAATATGAGCCCAAATAGGTCCAAATCAAAGACCTGAAGCGCATTTGGAAGGTTCAAACCATAATTTGGTTTACTAAATGGTTTCCAAACGTGACATGCTTATAGTCAAATCAAGCGGCTTAACGAGAAAAATCCAATGAGCCCAAGATTCAAGAATTTTGATAACATTAAGACATTATAATTTATAATAAATAGTCTATGATCAAGGGATTTTACATCACCCATCCATTAAAATGACTCTCAATTATCCCTTGATCTTCTTCCTATTTACTGGTCATGCCACTCTCAAAAAATTATAAACAAACCCCTCATTTCTCATGAAAGGGGACCCAAGCAAGCAAGAGAAGGAAGCAAAGAAGAGAAGGAAGAAGAGAAACTTAAGTTCTCTTACCACCAGACTCCTCCTCAACCACCGCCAGACTTCTATCCAGCAGTCGATTAACGCCTGACTTTTTCCCACCACCGAACTTTCATCGGACTTCTACTTGACGCCTAACTTCCATCCATCTCTGGACTTCTGCCCATCGTCAAACTTCTGCCAATCACCAGACTTTTGTCAGAATTCTACTCGATGCTAAACTTTCGTCCATCTCTAGACTTCCGCCAGTCACCAAACTTTTGTCAGACTTCTACACGACAACAACCTTCCATCCATAATTGGAATTTCTACTATCGCCAAACTTTTATCAAACTTCTACCTGTCTCTAAACTTCCATTCCTCTTCGAACTTCCGCTCATCGCTGGACTTTTATCGGACTTCTACCCGCCGAACTTCCATCCATCTCTGAATTTTTGCCCTTCGTCGAACTTCTGCCCATCACCAGACTTTTGTCTGACTTCTACCCGATGCTGAACTTCCATCCATCTCTAGACTTTTTCCCAACATAGGACTTTCATCGTGAAAGTACAAATAGGTTGTTAGACCTACTGCTCATGTCCCTAGGCTATCCAAAAGGGGGGGGGGGGGGGGGGTGAATTGGTCCATTTAAAAATTACTCTTGGAATTTTAGAAATATTTTAAGTAAATTGTACAGTATGATGTGACTTCGTATAGTACGAACAGAGTTAGTTTGTACTTCCTTCAAATCACAGAAGTTCAACCACAGAAAAAAAAATAAAATGCAGAAAAAGCAAAGTGCAGAAAATTAAACAATAAGAATAGAAAACACTAGAATTTATAGTGGTTCGATCAAACACGACCTACATCCACTCCCTAGAGACTCCTTCTCTAGGTATTGCATTAAACTCAAGTGATTCTTCCTTTGCCCCCACAACAAGGTGGAGAAGCCTTTACAAACTCTCTTCCACCAACCCGATGCGGTAGAGAATCGTCATCCTTTTTCACCCTCCTGGTGAAGGCAGAGAATCAAATGTCCTTTTACACTCTCCAAGTGCGACACAGAACCGTCGTCCTATATCACCCTCCAAATGATGGCAGAGAATCGGTGTCCTTTTCACCCTCCAAGTGACAGCAGAGAACCGAAATCCTCTCGAACAAAACTCTTGCAAAGTCTCCAAGGAAGTTAGGAAGATGCTTGAAGAACAAATAAAGAAATCCTCACAATTGGATAACCTTGTGAATCCCTTCACAATTCTCTCTTCAAAGATTTCTCAACACTCACTCCCAAACACTCTCCCAATCACTCTCCCTTTTACTCTCCAAAAGTATTTTCGTAGAAGGATCTATCTACAAATCAATTTAAAGATCCTTATATAGTAAAGGCAAGAAAAATCATCCAAAATCTAAATTTTTTAAGTTTCACGCGTCCCGATCGTCCCGTACGATCGCTCTTCGTACTGTACGAATAGTTCAAATCATTGAACAATTCATCTCGTACGATTCCATACGAACCTAAATCAGTCCCCTTTGTATAGCAAAATATCATGTATGAAATACATTTCATATTGTATGAATAGTTCAAAAATGAACTATTAGTCCCGTACGAACCAGCACGAACCCAATTCAGTGCCCTTCGTACAGCAAAATATCGTGTACGAAATACATTTTGTACTGTATGAATTACTATTCGTATTATACGAATAGTTTAAAAAATGAATGATTCGTCCCGTACGAACCAGTATGAACCCAATTCAGTGCCCTTCGTATAGCAAAATATCATGTACGAAATACATTTCGTACTGTACGAACGTAACTTAGAAAAAATTTATTGGTATATGGGTTCGATATGGAGGACATATACTACAGATCATCCCATACGATATGAAATTGTAATGTACGATCAGTTTAAAAATTTAAGTTTTCTACTCCCCCATTGTGTGTGTGTGCACAGTTATTCAACTTACAATCACACTCTCTCAGACTCAAGAAAAATAAAAATACAAACTTCATTTATAGTGAACAAATGAACTTGAAGTCTTCAGCAATCTGGAGTGTGAATTTCCTGAAAAATACTTTAGTACACACAACAATAAAACTCAAATATTTGTCAGGAGAAGAATAAAACAAATAATAAGCTTTTATAATCATCAAAAATAATTTGTATTAGAATTCACTTGAATGAACAGATTTACCCAAATCATAACAATCTACCCCTTTTTGATGATGGCAAAATAATTATTGTTTGAATAAATAACTTAAGTCACATTTCTCCTAAGCTTCCACTAAATGTACACTCCCTCTAAGTAAATGAAGTCCAACGCTCCCTCTAAAGCCTAAGCTCCCCCTAAAGAAATGACCTATCCTAAACAAGGGATAAAAGGGAACATACTGAATAAGCGAAGGAAAGGGTACCAAAAGGGTAAGAAGAATAAGAATTGAACATGCAACACAAGCATTACAAACACTACACACTACACAAAAGCAAATGCAAACACTACACACTACACACAAGCAAAGTACATTCTTACATACACATGCAACAAAAAAACTTAAAACCAATCAAGCACACAAAGTCAAACAATAAAAACTTATCAAGCAAATAAAGTCAAACAATAAAACTCTCCCCCTTTTGACAACAATAAAAAGGGACACTCAAATTAGTTGAGAAGTGGAATAATGTTAAATAAAGTTTAACTACAATATTCAAATCAAATGCAAAAAGTAAAGACTCAAAAGTGTTAGATTGCATATTATAATAAGGAGAAGAAAAGTTGATCTAAAGTAGTAATATATTAGACAGATTAGTAGCCTCTACTTTTACACAAAAGATGAAATAACATTACCAAAATTCTAAGTCAAAAGTGACAATCATTGATTAGTGAACTTAAAGAAAAATGCTAAAGGAAAGAACAATTGGCGACATTGCGCATCTTTTCAAAATGTAGGCTAATTTTGTGCCTTTTTTTAGATTTGGCGATATTATGCATCTTTTATTGAATGACACATTTTGTGTGTCTTTTTAGATTTAGCAACATTGCGCATCTTTTATTGTATAACATATTTTATGCATCTTTTCAAGATTTACTTTGAATGTAAGATTCTTTCCAACAACACTATCTATGGGTCACAGATACAATAATGAACATATTGATATATAATATAAGAGTAATATTAAGACATCAAATATACATTAATTTAGACTAAATAATGAATGTCTAAATAAGATAGAGTAAGATCTTCTAATCCACACCAAATCATAATGAAATCTAAATATTTTGATAATTTAATGTTATGCATAGAATTTTCTATTATAATATAAACTCAATTAACATTGTAGAACATTAATCAACTATAGTTGAGTGTTTTAAGATTAGAACATTTTCAGTCAATAACACAAAAAGATATGCACCGAAACACTTGAACATTTCATTTCTGATCATTTTCAAAACATACATAATATCAAGCTTTACGTTGTAGCACAACATCATATGATAAACTTGCTAACATTCTCAAAATATAAAAACAAACATAAACCAATCAAATCATAAAACAGCCAATCAGAAAAGAGAATCACGAACACATCCAATCCAAGCCAAATAAAGTAGACTAAAATTTTGAAGGACCCTGATCTGGAGGAGGTGGTGGAGCACCGAACAGACCAAAATAGCTATTTAGCGTTGCAAGATTTGTGTTCACAGAATCAAATTATTCTCTTATCCACACTGTATCCTCCTTATACTGATCATCCTGTTGCTTTAGGTGTGCCTCCATATGATCAAATCTTTGATCCATTCTAATAAAATGCTGGACCATATCCTGGTAGAAGTCTTGGTTGGGTCCAGGTCCAGGTGCTGGTGCAGGAGCAGGAGCAGGTGTAGGTTCATCATCAGAACTAATTACATGTTCATCACTCCTAAAAAGTGCTCTAAAAGAGGCATCAGTGAAATAGAGTGGGAGTTCTGAAGGTCCGTCAGGATGGACTATGTTATACTTTTTCTCAAGAATAAAACAGATTACATGACCTAGGGCAATATTCTTCTTCCTCTTTATACTTAGTTGGCCAATATCAATAAGGTAAAAGATGTAGTCCAAAAGCAGTTGGGCTTCATCAATTGGTTGACCAGTCATGATCAAGTAAGTGACACAAGAGAGAAGAGGGGTCATGTTTACTCTATCTCCGGCCTTAGGAATGATAGAGCTCCTAAGAACATGTTGAATTATACGGGCATTTTGGTTTAAGGTGTCGACTCGTGGAACATGAGTTGGTTGTCTTACACCTCTAATGACCTGATTGACTTCAGTCCAGTCATAATCAGATCGAGCTATTAAAGTATTTGCCCTACTGCCCATGGTTCTTAAATTAAAGTAATCTCCTAGATCCTCCTTTGTTATCTCTACTCGTTGTTTCAGAACATATGAAGAGATCCTAGTATGATTATGACTATAAGTCATGTTGGCTAGAAAATTTTGAAATAGGTCTCTATTGTATGAGTAGATTAGAGTGAGAAGGAAGGAGAATTGGGTAGTATCAAAAAGAGGCATTACTGTAAAATGAAGATTCTCTTGTAGCAGAATATGGGAGGGAGTGATTTTGGATGCGGCATACCTATAGTATGCCTCTTCATTCTGCCCACTCAAAAAATTGTCATCCCAGTCCCTCCTAGAAGAAGCCCCTCTAGATTGACGCACTCTTTTTCCACTTCCAGACATCTCTAATCTATGCTCTAAAGGGTTTGAAATGAGGATGGAATGAAAGAAAATGACCCTTCCTTTTATAGAAAATTAGATCAATCGTACTGTACGAAATCATTTCGTACAAGACAAAATTTATTTCATCCGGGATGAATTGAATTTCATCCGGGACGAATGAAAGCAGCAAAATGAAAAAGTTTTTTATAAACTGCTAGTCCCGAGGCATCCTTCTGTACAGGCTTATTGACTTCCTAATCATACAGACGAAGACGTGTTCGTCCGGGACGATCAGAAAATTAAAGGATCGTTCAGGCGACGGTTAGGGTCATCCTCATGCAAAATGATGCCTGGATCGTACAAAAGAATGATGTAATCATACTACGATCATCAATAATAACTAACACTAACTGTGATTCCTCCCCCTTTCGTACAGACAAAGTTCATGCAATCATACAGTATGATGATATTATCGTACAGTACGAAAAGATAAAATAAAACAAACTTTTATCTCTCCAATCTTACAGGTTTTCAACATTCAACTAAAGACCAATTTAAAAAAAAAATTATATTTTTAAAAAAAAAATGACAACACAAAGGATACCAATGAAATATAAAACACTAGAAAATAAATCACTTACAATAAACATTCCAACAAACACATATAAACACATATTTATAGAATTTTCAATCAAGCATTTAGATCAATTACACCTAGCCTTATCCTTAACATGCTAAGGGTTTTGTGAAAATATCTGCAAGCTGATCTTTATTAGCGACATGATGTAGTTCAATTTCCCCTTTCGCTACATGATCTCTTATAAAATGATGCCTTATATCAATATGCTTAGTTCTAGAATGTTGAATAGGATTCTTTGAAATACAAATGGCACTAGTGTTATCACAAAAGATTGGAATGGTGCAAATTGAAAATCCTAAGTCACTCAATTATTGTTTCAACCAAAGCACATGTGCTACACAACTCCCTAAGGCAATATATTCTGCTTCAGCTATAGAAAGTGCTACTGAATTTTATTTTCTACTAGACCGAGATACTAATGAATTCTAATGAATTGATATGTCCCAGAAGTAGTTTTCCTATCCACCCTACAGCCTGCAAAATTAGAATCTGAGTATCCAATAATATCAAAAGAAGAACTATTCTTAGGATACCAAATCCCTAAATTCTGAGTTCCTAGAAGATATCTTAAAATCTTTTTCACTGCTGTCAAATGTGATTCCTTTGGATCAGCTTGAAATATAGCACATAAGCAAATAATAAACATAATGTCAGGTCTGCTAGCAGTCAAATAAAGCAAAGATCCAATTATTCCTCCAAACTTTTTTTGATCAACAGATTTTCCCTTAGGATCCTTATCTAATAGTACTGAGGAACTCATGGGTGTAGTTACTGGTTTAGCATTATCCATTTCATACTTTTTGAGGATATCCTTAACATACTTAGATTGACAAAGAAAAGTTCCTTTCTCATTTTGCTTTATGCTAAAACAAAGAAAATAACTCAAATCACCCATCAAACTCATCTCAAATTCACTACTCGTTATCTTTAAAAATTCATCACATAGAGTTTTATCAGTTGATCCAAAAATGATGTCATCCACATATATTTGTACAATGAGTATATCATTTTCAATTCTTTTCAAAAATAGAGTGGTGTCCACACTTCCTTTAACAAATGATCCTTTTAATAAGAAAGTGCTTAACCTCTCATACCATGCTCTAGGTGCCTATTTTAGTCCATATAATGCCTTTTTCAATTTAAAAATATGATTAGGGAATTTAGAATTTTTAAAATCTAAAGGTTGCTCAACATAAACATCCTCTTCTATCATCCCATTCAAAAAGGCACTCTTAACATTCATTTGGTTCAATTTAAAATCTTTAAAACAGGCAAAGGCTAACAAAACTCTAATTACTTCAAGTCTTTCTACAGGGGCAAATGTCTCCTCAAAATCAATTCCTTTAATTTGATTATACCCCTTAGCTACCAATCTAGCCTTATTTCTCACAATAACTCCTTAATCATTCATTTTGTTTTTGAACACCGACTTAGTTCTAACTACACTTTAATCTATTGGCCTTTCAATTAGCTCCCAAACATTATTTCTCTTGAATTGATTTAACTCTTCTTGCATGACCAAAATCCAAAATTCATCCAAAAGTGCTTGTTCTATATTAGTGGGTTCAATCATTGAAATAAATGTTGAATGATTTACCTCTTTCCTCAAACCATACCTAGTCCTAACTCCTTCACTTGGTTCTCCTAAAATCAATTCTTTAGGATGAATTCTAACGAATTTTCATTCTCTAGGCAATTAGTTTTCTTCTTCATTTCAACCCTTTCTTCAACTTTTTGATCTTTAAATTTTTGGATTACTATCTCAACCTCATCTTCATCTAACTTAGACCCTTTATTATCATAAGATTCATCAAAAATAACATGTACGGTCTCCTACACTATCAATGTTCTCTTATTAAAAACTCTATAGGATTTTCTAACACTTGAATAACCTAGAAGGATTCCTTCATCAGATTTTAGATCAAATTTATCTAAGAGAGTTTTATCATTATTATGAATAAACACTTCACATCCAAAAACATGTAGATGTAAGAGGTTGGGACTCCTTCCTTTAATAAGTTCATAGGATGTCTTATTCAATTTAGATCTTATGTACACCCTATTCAACACATAGCACGCTGTGCTAACTGCTTCAGCCCAAAAATATTTAGGAAGTGAATACTCTGCCAATATGGCCCTAGCAGTTTCAACTAATATCCTGTTCTTTCTTTCTACAACTCCATTCTATTGATGTGCCCTAGAAGCTGAGAAGTTGTGTTCAATCCCATGAGATTTGCAAAAATCATTAAACATTTCATTTTTAAATTCTCCCCCATGATCACTTTGGATAGTAACTATTTCAAAACTAGTTTCCTCTGAATCCAAGTGACAAAATCTCTAAATTCTTTAAATAATTCACTCTTATGATTCAAAAATCCAATCCAGGTGAATCTAGAATAGTCATCCATAATAACATACCCAAATTTTTTTCCTCCTAGACTTAAGGTACTAACAGGTCCAAATAAATCCATGTGAAGAATTTTTAAGGTCTTGCTAGTCCTAATTTCCATGATTGAATTGAAAGAGGATCTCACTTATTTTCCTAATTGACATGCATCACATAAGTGATCTTTAGTGAAGTCTAATTTGGATACACCTCTAACTAGTTGCTTTTGAGTAATTTTTCTAAGATTTCTCATACTAGCATGACAAAGCCTTCTATTCCATAACCATGATTCATCAGATACAGTTTTCAAACACAGAGCAGTAAAAGGATTAACAAAATTCAAATCTAGCATGTAAACATTATTAACTCTATCATCATTCAAAATAAAAGTTCCATTTAGACTAATAACACAACTAGTAGGCAAAAACTTTATATGATATCCCTTATCACATAATTGACTTATACTCAACAGATTGTGTTTCAAACCTTCAACCAATAGCACATTTTCAATCATAAAGTTTTTAGAGTTTCCAATTATACCTGTACCTACCATTCTCTTGGTAGTATTATCTCCAAGTGTAACCTTGCCTCCATTCCTGGCTTCCAGCATTATAAATTGATTCATATCTCCAATCATATGCTTTGAGCAGCTGCTGTCTAAGTACCAAATACTCTCACGAGATCTTGTGTGAGAGCGTTCCTACAAAATGATCAAACATTAGTCTTGGGAACCCAAACAAATTTGGGTTCTCCTCTTGATAATTTTAAACCAGATGCATATGTGATATGCTGTGATTTATGTACCTTAGGTCTCCACACTAAATGTATTCTATATCTAAGTGTACAAGTGTGGGAAATATGTCCTAAACTACCACAAGAAAAATATTTTATTCTTGGAAAAGGATTCACCAATCTATTCTTCCTGAAAATTTTCTTCTTAGACTTTGAACCAGTGGTCTTGTAGTAGGATTCATGAAAATCTTCAAGTTTAGGTGGATTTCTATTTTCTTTAAGTGCTTTTAATTAAACTTTAAGATAAGCACTAGCACTTTCTAGAATCGAATTATCAATCTTCAAATCATGCTCTCTAGTATCTGATTTATCTATATAAGTTTTAAAATCATTTTCAAGTTCAGTGTGAGATAATTTTAAAAGATTATGCTGTTTGTTTAAATCATCAAACTCATCCAACAAGGTCATGTGGTTGCTATCAATTAATGCATGATCTTTCCTAAGGATCTCATATTCTTCCTACAGCTCTAAATAATCCAAATTCAACTTAACATGCAATTTTTTCACTTTTCTATATGCTGTATGTATGCGTTCAGAAACTTCAAACAATTCTTTATAACTTAAGTCACATACCACTTCTTGATCTGATTGATTAAGATTGTCAGCCATTAAGCACAAATTTGTGACTTCCTCTTCTGGTGCAGTTTCTGAGGAATCTGAAGCTGAGTCCACCCAAAATACTCATTGAAGTCTCTTTTTACGCCTTCTTTCCTTTGGTTTCTCCTCGGCCTTTTCCTTGATAGGATTTACCTTGAGATTGGGGAATTCTGTCTTTATGTGTCCTGGCTTCCTGTACTCATAGCAAATGACTTCATTAGAAGCCTTAACAGTCTTCTGGAACTTACCTTTGTTCATTATTGGCGTCTTCTCTGCTTCCTTTTTAGGAAACTTCTAAATTTCCTTGTCATCAAGGCAATATCCTCTTCATGCTCAGGTAGTGACTGATCACTTTCTGAATCGTCCACCTTCAAAGCTATGTTCTTCTCCTTTCGCTTCTTACCTGCATCAATCTGTCTTTGAGTCACAGATTGCTCGTAAGCAATTAGTGATATAAGAAGATTGTCAACAGAATAAATATTTAAATCTTTAAATTATGTTATTGTAGTTATCTTTGCATCATATGCAGTAGGTAAGCAACGAAGTATCTTATTAATTTTTTCTGCATTAGTTAACTCCTTACCTAAAGCATGCAATGAAGTGGCTATGTGAGTAAAATGTGTGTACATGTCTGAGATTGATTCATTCAATTTCATGCGAAATAGTTCATAGTCATGCAAGAGAATGTTCAACCTAGTTTATTTCACTTCATTTGTACCTTCATAAGTAATGCAAAGCCTATCCCAAATTTCTTTTCCAGATTTATAAGTTGAAACACGCATGTAGTCTTCTTATTTTAAAGCACAAAAGAAACTATTCGAACACTTAGCATTTAATTGAGCTAGCTCACATTCTTCTACAGTCTATTCGGTAAAAGGTGTTTGAACTCTAATTCCTTCTACAATTCTAGTGGGTTCAGTATAACCTTCATGTACTAACATCCACATGCGATAATCAAGAGATTGTAGAAATATAGACATGCAAGTTTTCCAAAAATTAAATGGGATATTATCAAACAAAGGTGGTCTAGTGATCGAGTAACCTTCTAAAGTATTTCTATTTCCAAAATAAGCCATGATTGAATTTCAAAAAGTAATTTAAACAGTGATTTTTAAAATTGTCTCTGATACCACTTAAAAGTACGAATAGGTTGTTAGACCTACTGCTCACGTCCCTAGGCTTACCAAGAGGGGGGGTGAATTGGTCCTTTTAAAAATTACTCTTAGAATTTTAGAAAAATTTTAAGTAAATCATACAGTACGATGTGACTTCGTACAGTACAAACAGAGTTAATTTTTACTTCCTTCAAATCACAGAATTTCAACCACAGAAAGAAAATAAAATACAGAAAAAGATAAGTGTAGAAAAGTAAACAGTAAGAATAAAAAATACTAGAATTTATAGTGGTTCGGTCAAACACGACCTACATCCACTCCCTAGAGACTCCTTCTCTAGGTATTGCACTAAACTCAAGTGACTCTCCTTTTTCCCCCACAGCAAGGTGGAGAAGCCTTTACAAACTCTCTTCCACCAATCCGGTGCGGCAGACAACCGTCATCCTTTTTCACCCTCCTGGTGAAGGCAGAGACCAAACGTCTTTTTACACTCTCCAAGTGCGGAAGAGAACCGTCATCCTTTTTCACCCTCCAAGTGATGGCAGAGAACCTGGCATCCTTTTTCACCCTCCAAGTGACAGCAGAGAACCGGAATCCTCTCGAACAAAACTCTTACAAAAGTCTCCAAGGAAGTTAGGAAGATGCTTGAAGAACAAGTAAAGAAATCCTCACAATTGGATAACCTTGTAAATCCCATCACAATTCTCTCTTCAACGATTTCTCAACACTCACTCCCAAACACTCTCCCAATCACTCTCCCTTTCACTCTCCAAAAGTATTTTCGTAGAAGGATCTATCTACAAGTCAATTTAAAGATCCTTATATACTAAACGCAAGAAAAACCATCCAAAAACTGAATTTTTCAAGTTTCACACGTCCCGTATGATCGCTCTTCGTACTGTACGAATAGTTCAAATCATTGAACAATTCATCTCGTACGATTCCATACGAACCTAAATCAGTCCCCTTTGTACAACAAACTATTGTGTATGAAATACATTTCGTACAGTACGAATAGTTCAAAAATGAACGATTCATCCTGTACGAACCAGTACGAACCCAATTCAGTGCCCTTCGTACAGTAAAATATAGTGTATGAAATACATTTTGTACTATATGAATAATTCAAAAAATGAACGATTTATCTCGTATGAACCAGTACGAACCCAATTCAGTGACCTTCGTACATCAAAATATCATGTACAAAATATATTTCGTACTGTACGAACATAACTTAGAAAAAATTTCTTGGTATATGGGTTCGATATGGAGGACATATACTACAGATCATCCCGTATGATATGAAATCATACTGTACGATCAGTTTAAAAATTTAAGTTTTCTACTCCCCCATTGTGTGTGTGTGCATAATTATCCAACTTACAATCACACTCTCTCAGACTCAAGAAAAATAAAAATACAGACTTCATTTATAGTGAACAAATAAACTTGAAGTCTTCAGCAATCTAGAGTGTGAATTTTCTGAAAAATACTTTAGTACACACAATAATAAAACTCAAATATTTGTTAGGAGAAGAATAAAACAAACAATAAGCTTTTGTAATCATCACAAATAACTTGTATTAGAATTCACTTGAATGAACAAATTTACCCAAATCATAACACATCGGACATCTACCTGATGACGAACTTTCGTCCATCTCTTAACTATCTCTTGTCACTAGACTTCTGGCCGTCGCTGGGCTTTCATCGTCAGACTTCTACCTATTTCCAGACTTCTATTCAATGCTAGACTTCCTTCCATTGCCAAACTTCTACCCATCGTCAGACTTTCATCGGACTTCTAGTTGACACTAGACTTTGATCCATCACCGAACTTTCACCTAGCAACCAACTGACGTCGGACTTCTGCTCAGGATGCTGGACTGTTGCCTAGCCACCAACTGATGTTAGACTTTCACCTGACCATCGATAATGGTCCTTCTGACCTCCATTGCCAGACAACTATCTTGCTAACCACTATCGTCTGTTGACTATGGTCCTTATGACATCTGTAGCTAGACAACGGTCCTTTCGACCTCCCTTGCTAGATAATGGTCTTTTCGACCTTTGTCGCCCACCGATTATGGCTGTTTTGACCTTCGTCACCTGCCAACTATGGTCCTTCTGACCTCCATCACCATCCAACGATCTTTTTGATCTCGATCACCCTCGATTACAGTCATTTTAACTACCGTCACCCGACTACGATCTTTTCGACCTTCATCACCCACTGATTATGGTCCTTCTGACCAAATGAATACGTCAATAATGATTATTCAAATTCGCACCATGTAATGCAATCTATATGATATATATTTATTACATCAAGCCAGGGCCTTCACCCAAGGAAGGACCTCATTTGTAATCAACTATAAATACTAGCAGATTCATTTAAACTGGGCTAGGCCCCATGGTTTTTTCTCATTTAATAGTTTTTCACATAAAAATCTTGGTGTCTCTTATAATTGTTGCACTCTTTCTTTTATTTGTATGTGTGTTGGATCTCCGTACAGAGCTAAATGTTAAACTTTACATTTTTCTACCACCGTAAATATTCCAGGACGCAATAATTATATTGTAATATATAGTTTACACCCATAGATTCTATATCAAATTCATATTATAAATTTGAATCTTTAAATCATTAATATAAAAAAAATTAAATATTATTAACTAAAAAATTAAAACTTATTCATATTCTAAAAAAATAATTATAAAATCTATTTAAAATATATAGTGATGAATTGTGAGTTTGATAACTTCAACTTAATTATTTTGTTCCACATCACTTGGACTTAATATTTTATGTAGCTTTTTAGATTTATATAAATTTCAAACTCACATGGATTAGTTAATTTAAGTCATATAAGCAAATGTTTATTATAAAAATTTAATGCTTATCAAAAACTTAATTATATATAATTTATGTATTTTATTTATTTAATATTTTATATGAATTTCTTAATTTAATTTCAATTATTTAAACGGCTCAACTCGATTTTGAACGGATCTATTTTAGGTTGAGCTGATCAGAGTTTGATCTGATTTATTAATTTTATTTATTTAATATTTTATATGAATTTCTTAATTTAATTTCAATTATTTAAATGCCAACCAATACTATATATTCTATAACATATAGAGCTAATACACAAATATTTAGAGTTTAGACATGGAAATCAAGAAGCTCTTCAGGATAAAAGTGCAAGTAAATCACTAAATACTATTTTATTTTTTTAATTGCATGTGATATCTACACAATAATATCAATTGCTCAGAAATACAGATCTATTGCACACTCAGATTAATAATAGGAAATATCAAGTAATATTGTGCATTTTTTATATACATTAATATTGGTTTAAATTAAAATATTAAATCATATCATAGATATATCTGATCAATATTCAAAAAGTTGCCTCTTGAACAAACCCAGCACTTGCAAAGGTTGAAGTTGCTTAAGCTTATAAGTCACATTAAGTTGTATTTCATGAATTTTCATCATGTTGACCAAATTGTATAATTAAATACCATGAGAACCCAATTCAGCTTAAGTCAGTCCGAAACAAGGTGTGTCAATATATGAAGTGCTAATACAGTGGACTCTCAAAAGATTATGAAATACTGACTGAAGATCACAATAAATTCATCTAGATCATCAAAGATTCACTAAAAGGTGCATGGCTTAGAGTTTGACTAGACTGACTTACATCATTTCAAGGGTCACTTGATTAAGGTTGAGAACTACTCACCAGCATCCAATCAAGATTGGCAGCTTCATTTGAGAGCTGATGACTTAGCCCAAAGGATAGGCAACTTCATCGATGGACCCATAATCTCAATCGCTTAGCTGGTGATTTACATTGATAATGGTGAATGATGCAAAGAATCATAAGTGAAGCACTATAAAAAAATAAAGTAGTAAAATTAAGGAAGATCAGTGCATTTGGAGAAGCATGAGTTTGGGACCATTAATAACTTGTTGAAATGGAGGAGAGGACTACAAAGATGATCTAGAGAGCTTTGGAGAATGCACCTAGAATGATTCCAAGGGTGGAGATGCTAGAAGGATCTTCAAATTCAATATATTTAAAGATAACCATCGGGTTCAGGAGTGATGATTTCTTCACCAACAGTAGATGAAACCTACCACCCAAGCAATACTAAAGAGTCCACTCAACCTCACCACGGTGCTAAGAAGTTGAAGCCCCAGTTGACAAATTCATTCAACAGGAAGATTGCTGAAGTAAAGCCCCCCAATGTAACTAAATATCCCATATTTAAAATCCTACATGTGAAATACTAATCTCACCAATCATAGCCTACTATGAGTTAGCTACTTTCCTATTAAACATAAATGTTACCCTAATGCGCCATCAATTCTTTACCATGTTCAACAAATCTCCCTTTGATGGTTCTCATGCCTCGTGTTAGGGATAATTACCATTTTTTAAGTCAAAAGAATGTTTATCACTCAAATTTTTAGTGGCTAAAAATCATTGAAGAACTCATAAGCCTTATTGAAGGTGAGATTATAACTTGGGGAATTACTTAGATACTTTATTATGTGTTTTTTAGAGGGAGATGCTAGAAGTCGAATATTGTGCATGTAGTTTTCTAAAAAACCCTTACCTAAGATTTATGGGAAGCACAATTTTGGTATGCTCTCACCCTACAACAATCTAGGATATTAGCAAAGTTGAACTCGCTCATTTGCACATCAACACCAAGGGGTATATTTTTTCTGCTAAACCTTCATTCTCAAGTCACCTAAAAGATGTCCTAGTAAGGTGGGGATTTATGCAAGCACCTAATAATGATAGACCACTCCAGGAACATATGGCTAGAAATGAAGCCACACTTCTAGTAAAAATGCATGTTCCTCTATTATAGGGTGACATAGCCCGATGCTTAAGTGAGGATCAAAGACCTACCAAATATTTGCGGTAGGGAGAGGTTGCTTCCTACCCACAACTATTAGCGAGAGATATTATTTTTATCTTATTACTACCCATTCGTCACCCTACTAATGGTCTCAATGGTTGAGCTTATTGAGGCTATATAAAATAAAGACATTTTCAAGTGACTATACACCTAAGAGAGTTAGAGTTTATGCTAAAGATCCATTTAAAAACTATGCATTTCATAAATATTATTAGCATTGTAATAACCCAAAATTCTTAAAATGAGATTATTTGAAATATAAAAATTTTGGAGCCAGCCGGTAGCATTGTGGCTCTATACTGGCAAGCACAATGACACTAGGAAATGCTGCTATGGTAATGAAGGCACTATTTTAGGATAACTCTAGGAATGGCATGCAGTATAGGGGCACTAGGAAGTTGGGTGCCATAATGATGGGCATTAAATTAGGTTTTAATATATATTTAATATAAATATCTATCATCACCATCCTATACCCCAGCCCCTCCCTCATTTCATTTCTTACTGGGATAGGAAAGAAAGGAGAAGAAGATGAGAAGGAAGAGGGAAGAGGGGAGAGAGGAGAGAGAAAGCTCTTTGGGCTTGTTCATATGTCGTTTCTAGTATGAAATTGTTATGATTATTATAAGTGACATTTACTCTACTTCTATTTTCAATAATTTTGAGTTTGTTATATTTCTCCCTTCTGAAAGTGATAAAATGATGACATCTTCCATTTTAATGAACTTTCATCATATAACTTTTGGTATATGATAGATATTATTATTTTGAATATTTTGAGTAGTTTATATTGAAAACTCACTAAGTAGTTTGAGTGATATAATTTTCTAAAGTTAATAAATAGTGTATAAATTTTCTTGCATTTCATAAATCATTGCATTTTGTATATGAAGTTAAAGGTTGAATTGTATAGAGAAAATTATAATACTAGCATATATTGTATTTACATGTAAGCAAGGAAGGTTAGCTATCAAGATTATAAGTAATACAAGTTGGCTCTTAAAATATAATATCCTATATAGAAGGATGGGCTGATGGCTTTTCATAAAATAAAGGTTTGTGGTATAATCTTGAATGTAACATATAATTTATTTATTGAATTATACTAACGGGTAAAGAGTGACGACTCTTAATGACTTATTGAAAGTCACCTATGAACTAATTTAAGATTATGAATGATTATGATAAGATTAAGATTGATGACCAACTGGTTGACCTTTGAGATTAAAGATATTGAAAATACCATTAAAAGCTGGATATTATGTCATATTAAATTCAATATTAATATACAAACTTGATATCATACATAATTATACATATGATATGATAGATATAGAAATGACAGATATGACCAATGATAGATCAAACAGAGGATAAATATGGTTGATGACTGATAAGCTTGATAACTAATAAGACTGATGACATGTGGAATATGATATACAATGATGGATTGACTGATGAGTAGCTAGACTGAAAGAGTACTTATATTAACTTGTTATATATGATGAGGATGTGACTAATATGATATGATAATATTGTATTCGAATTACAAGATATATTGAGTGATATATGTTTCTATAGTTACATGTTTACTATTTCTGCATTAAATTTAGTGGTAGATATTAGTTACTTCTTTGGCTATGTTCTCATTATGTAGTTTTTATATATTTTTAGGTAAGAATAAGGATCTTGTAGATTAAGGATGATCAGAGTTATCATCTTGAGTTTCCTTTTTGCATTTATTGGTCTTTTATTTTTTGTAATCATGTATATTATTTCCATTGATGAAAAGAAATGTAATTCTATTTTTGCTATTTATATTATCCCAATGCAATTTGTCAGCTTTGGTCATTGATTGAAAAATAATAAAAAGATTCAATTCTTTCTAAATTAGATTCTAGGGCATTACAAAATGGTATTAGAGTGAAGGTTGTTAGAAGAATTAAAACTTTATAACCTGAGCTGTCTATTTGATTTTGTATGGGATAGTGTATAGAAGTATTCAGTTACTTTCATACATTCATGAATATGAGTTACATATATGTGCATATGTGGAATTCTATCATTTGATCCGAAATGCATTGCATTATATGACACATGACTAATGATATGCATATCCATTAGAAAGTGAATATATAATTTTATTGTTATGATTGATCTGATTTGTGATCAATTATATTCTGTATAAAACTATTTAGGGTAATATTTTTCTAAGGTAGGGAGACTGTAATAACCCAAAATATTTTTAAAATGAGACTATTTAAAATATAAAAAATTTGAATCCACTAAGTATCAATATAATACCAAGAAACATCATTACAGAATTGAACGCACTATTTTACAGTAACTCTAGGATCGGCATGCAGTGCATTAGTGCTGGAAGTTGGGCGCCACGATGCTTAGCGCTAAATCAGATTTTTTAATATATTTAATATAACTATCCCTCCTCACTACTCCATACCCCCTCCCTCCATTTCAGTTCTTGTTAGGGAAGGAAAGAAAGGAGAAGGAGAAGATAAGAGAGAGAGAGAGAGAGAGAGAGAGAGAGAGAGAGAGAAAGAGAGGAGATCAGATAATGCTATCCAGGGCCTGTTCGTCCATCATTACTATTATGAAAATTATTATGATAATTATAAGTCACATCTACTCTACTTATATTTTTAATAATTTTGAGGATGGTATATCTTTTCCTCTTTAAAGTGATAAAAATGTTATATCTCATGTTTTAGTAAACTTTTACCTTGTAACTTTTGGCATGTAGTAGATATCATTATTCTAAAAATTTTGATTGGTTTATATAAAATTTCACTTGGTAAATTGATGGTTATAATTTTCTAAAGTTTATGAATAGTTTATAGATTTTTTTTACATTTCACAGATCATTATATTTTATACGTGAAGTTGAAGGTTGAAATGCATAGAGAAAATGATAAAATTGATATATGATGTATTTTCATGTAAACAAGAAAGGCTGATTGTCAACACTATAATCAATACAAATTGGCTCTTAAAATATAATATCACAATCATGAGAGTAGGTCGATGGGCTTTCTTTAAAATAAAAGTTTATGATGTAATCTTGATTGTAGCCTATAATTGATTGACTGAATTATGTTAATGGATAAAAAGTGATGACTCTTAATGATTTATTAAAATTCACATGTGAACTAATTTAAGATTAATGAATAATAATAAAATAAAGATTGATGACAAATTGGTTGATAATTGGGGTTAAAGGTGTTAAAAATATAACATAAAAGTTGGATGTCCCTCCTTGTTTAATTCAATATTAATATGCATACATGATATGATAAAAATAAAAAAGATAGATATAAGTGATAATACATCAGGTAGATGATAGATATGATTGATGGCTGATAAGCCTGACAACTGATTAGACTGATGACATGTGAGATACGATATATGATGATTGATTGATTGATGACATTATTAACATATAGCTAGACTGAAAGAGAACTGATATGAATATGTGATATATTATGAGGATATGATTGATATGATATGATAAGACTGTATAAGAATTACATAATATATTGACTTTTATATATTCCTATAGTTACATGTTTATTATTTTTTATTTAATGTATTGACTTTAGTGGTAGATATTAGTTACTTATTGGGAAATATGCTCATTATGTATTGTTTAAATATTTTTATGCAAGGGTAAATATATTATAAATTGAGGTCAATTTGGGCTACCGTCTTGCGTTTCCTTCCTATATATGTCGGTCTTTTGTTTTTTGTAGTCATGTGTATTATTTTCAGTGATGAACCATTGTTGGTTGCATATCTTGGCCATTGTATATATCATTTTGGATTTTGAATCAAGGTGCAAAAATTAACTATAGAAATATAATTATATTTTTTTGTTGTTTATATTGTTTGAATGCTATTTGTTAGCTCTGATTATTAATTGAAACATAATAAAAAGAAGTAATTCTTTCCAAATTAAATTCTAAGGCATTACAAGCATGACATAAAGGATTTTTAACATTTTCTAAATTTGGTAAAGGAGTTAATCAAGGCCTAAAAAATTCTAACATTTCTAGAGAGAAGACAATGAAAGGACCATATGGAAGGAAAAAGGAATGACCTAATTCTAGCCCAAGAAATTCACATTACTATTGTGTCAACCATCCTTAGAGTGTGTGATCATAAGCATCCCATCGAGCAAGTCTCAAATTACTTCAATCTTGAGTGGTGAACTTAATGAGCACCTCTAGAGTCCCATGTGCAAAATTTATCTTGACCACCTTCATTAAAGTTGGTAGGCCGATGAATGAAACCCCATTTAATGATGTTGTAGTTGTCACAACCTTGGAAACTACCAGATCAAGAGTTTTTTGAGGAATATTGAAAGTTTTATTAATATTAATTTTAAAGGCAATTTTAAGAAGATGAATCTGATTGTATCCTATTAAGTTGCTAAAATATAGTATGCTATATATAAAAATTTAGTGGAAAAAGTACTTACATTTTATATTTTTGTGTGATAAATTCTCAATGAAAAGACCTATGATAAAGATTTTCATTACATTACAGCACAGTACCATAGAGCTCAATGTCACATTGCTTTGGGTTGAACTTTTGTGTCAAGATAGAGGGCTTAAAACTATAGCGCTTGATTTTAGTGATGTAACACCATATTTCAGAGATGAAGTGTTGACACCTTCAATGACACAAGGTTGTGGAAGGGACAAAGACAGAGAGCTTAGTGTTGTAGTGTTGGATGAACTAGCATTGTAGTGCTATGAACTGCACAAAATTTCACAAGTGCTTGGAGTAGCATGGTAGCATCGGATCACTTAAACACTATGGTGTTGGAGTAGTTGACAGTTATTGCTGAAGAGATGTGGCAATTCACTAAGAGCAACATCGTACTAATATACCAACATCACAGTGCTATAGGCCAAACTGCCAAACTATTAATAAGTGTTCTTCTATTTTGAGAGGGGACTTTTTAGGGACTCTATGAAGAGGGTCCTTGTGCTATCATTTTATGTGTAACTTCTAAACTTATGGAGAGTGTGTAGGAGTGCAAGAGACATAATTTTATGAAGGAAAATATTGTTTTTAATGTGTATTTTGAGTTTTATCATTCTAACTATTAAGCTTTTTTTACTTTCTTCAATGAAAATAAAGGCTTGTGTTTTGTTTATCATGCAAAGTAGAGACTATATTTTCTTGTTTGAATTTATGATTTGACATGGAAATTATGTGTTATGTGGAATAGGTTCGGTATTTTTTAATGAAATAAATAATTATTTCATATTTCCTCATGCTTAATTTAGTAGTGGAATGGACAATCACTTACTTAAAACTTAGTGTGATTTATGTCCTCAATGGAGGTATAGTAGAACAATTAGGGAATATAAATAAAATCATGATACATATAATTTCTTAGTATTTTGGAACCGTTTAGAGATATATAACTCATGCAGTGAAATGGATGATTTGCGTAGAGTATGCTTTCAAATGTTTTAATTTAATTCTAATGAGTTTAATAGAGATGAGAAAGTTAAATTTGCTCGAACTCATAATAAATTTATATGACCAATTTTACTTGCACAAAAACATCATTTCAGTCATAAGTTTAGACAACTCATAACAATTAGGAAGAACTTGAACAATCATTGTAGATTTTGCATACTATAACTATATAACATTTTTAATTATGGTAGGATAAATTAGTGATATATAGAAATTAGTATATAACTATTCAAAGATAAACTTTTGACTCCTCAAGGGAATAATACTCATTCATCACTATATTTTTTGTGTCTCATCCAATTATATAACATTGTGTAAAATGATATCACATCTTACCTAACCCTAATTGTTTTCTTCAGAGAGCACATAAATATAGTGGGTATGATTACCCTATCTATTACCTCGGAGAAAGGAAAGCACCAATATACTATCTTGGATTAATTTATCATGCTAGATGCTCTAACAAACTACAAAGAAATTTTGACCAACCACTCTTGAACACCTTTAAGACTATGGTCTCTACCTATCATGCCATAATCAACATTTTGGCGGAGGGATGGATAATCACAATAAAAAGCTATCCATTGCAATCAAAGGCCCGTTATGAGAAATCTATGGTAAGAGTTTGCAAAGTAGTATTATAATTGTGCATTATTAATTATGTAATGTGTTTTGGAGAAAATATTCCAAAGAGTTTTGAGGCTTTGTGGTTGACTAACCCAAGGGGAGTGGGTGAACATCTTAAACCCTCTAATTTTGTGAGTAGAATTTAATTTTCTTGAGTTTGATTTTTTATTGAAAAATTTTGTAGTTTATTCTTATCCTTGAATTCCAACCTAAATCCAAAACCCATTTTCCTCCCTCAAGTCCTATGTCTAATCCTCATTATTAGGGCCACCCAACACCTATTATTTTGTTGAACTAGTTTTGTTCCTACTAATATTTGACCAATATGAACCACATGAAACCCCAACAAAATCTCTACTTCTTTAACCAACATCCCATACTTCAATAACACAAAATTGTAATTGGGTTGTTCTAGTCAAAAACTTGGAGAACAATTCAACCCTAGTTCTTGTTTCTTCTTGAAGTTCCATCCCAATAACCTATTTCTAGCCCAATATAAAATCACAAAAAAATTCTAAAAGCTTTCAGATCCCATTTAGAACATGTTCTTGATCCAATCCAAGTGGAATTCTAAATTTTTCTTGATATGTAGAAATCTACGATCAAACCCCTAAACTTGGTTAGTCCTGGGTAAATTTGACCTACATTACTTTCAAAGCACAATTGACCTTGAAGTACATGAAAAATCATACTATCTTGTTTATTTAATAGTTTTGGATAGATCATAAATTGGAATTTTAGTATAAAATGGAAGCATTAGTACTAAAGTATCAAGGATGCCACAATCATTTGTAGCTTACATATCCATAACATCGCCAAAGTATGTAAGTTGTAAGTCCATATCATTATCTACTTATGCATATGGTATGTTTATATCAGTACTTGCACTGGTGAAAGTTATAGAACAAAATGATCTTATATCATTATTATTATCATAAGAATTATAGTTGAATCCTTCATGGGAGTAGTAGATATACATATGCATGATTAAGATAGAATGAATAATAATATCTCAGTCAAGAAAAAGAAGGCAAGATCATAATTTGTATGTAGCTCAGCCGATTTTGCCCCTTTAAGGAAGTACATCTCCAATTGCAAACTAAATATGTTCAAATGAACCTCTATCAATTATATAAGATATATGAAATCTTGAATGAAAACATTTCTTTGTGTCACAATTTTTTTGTTTTATTTTTCAATGCATGTCCAACCGACTTCCTAGCCCGTTTTCATTTTCTTGATTCATCTTTAAAAAATAATTGGTTCATTTTAGGTGTGAACATATGTTTGAAAATTCAATCATAGTTCAAATAAGGTTCAAACATTGTTCACAAACATATTCTTATAAAGTTTAAAATACACTATTTGATACTCTATCTACCTTCATATTAGAGCTCCACTAAAGGACTTAATTACTAAACACATGATGCAATCAGCCCATCTAAGATAATTGAATGAAAGCATAAGTCCATTCTTACAATGTTTTAGGAATTGAGATTTTATTACAGGTTTGTTGAATGCATTTTAAGGAAATATTTTGAATTTTTTAGGTCTAAAAAATTTATGAGACCCCCACTAATTTTGTCAATTCTTAGGATTTTGTGATCATTTATTTTGAGTTCCAATTTATGTACTATTAATAATGCCATAATTCTGAGTTTTCCTATTCTCATCATGTGCTTTTGTATGAAAGGTATATCCATTAATGAGAAATCCTTTATACATGTGTGCAACTTTATTAGGACCCTTGGCAAGGGCCTTAATTTCATCAGTTACTTCTGGATCACCACTAACCATGCCCTAAATAAACAAAATATTAGCCTTTAGGCAACTTGAACTAAAAAATATTCATTAAAAATACTATGTTTAGACCTTACTGTTTCTCTTATCCATTCATGAAACCTTTCATTAACAAGTTTTGCTACATCCGAATGTGTAAGATGTGTGTGTTGGCTCCTCTTTCTTTTCTCACCATGTTTGAAATGTCCTCTAAATGATGTAGAATTATCACAATGTTGAAGCACACATCTATGTGCTTGGACCAATTATTTATCGTATAGCACAATTGATAAAACCTTACCTAAAGGAATTCTATCACAGAAGAACATAAACATAGATTCCTATTCAAGTGATGACAAAATTGTGCTGATGTTTTGGTGGACCCCTCCAAATATTTGGAGAAAAAAGAAATCCCTACCTTAGCAATAAATCCCTCTACAATTCACCTGTCAGGTTGTGCTTTCTTGTCAACATAGTCCTTTTGATATTAAGAATCTATAAGTGATAAAATCTCTTAAGATGCCTTGCATAAATCTTACTAGATAGAGATAATAACTTTTATGTTGCCTTTCAAATAGGTACATTCATTGGCATTGAATAGAACCAACTAATTAAACTTCCTCTGCAAAGTGTATAAGTAGATGTATCATGATCATGAAGAATTACAGGAGGAATGATTTTTCCAAATGGCACAAAGTCATAACGATAATATTATGTAACATATCTAACTCATTAGGGATGATAACATCTGCAAAAATTGACTTAAAGAATGTGATATCTCTACAATAATGTGCATAATCTTATCTAATAGTGCACATGACCAAAGGGCAATGGGTAGAATCTCTTCTATGAGAACATGACAACCATGACTTCTTAAACCCATAATTTTACAGTTAACTGTGTTGACACATCTTGATATGTTTGATGCGTAGTCTTTAGGGAATTTCAAATTCTTAGAACTTCACATCACATCACTTTTTCTTTCTTTGACATTATGAAAGGAGCTAGTGGCAAAAAGTAGCTTCCATCCACAAGAGTTTGTGGGCATAATTCACTCTTTATTCCAATTTCAACTAAATCTTTTTTCCTTGTAAGTTGACTTTTGATTTTTTCATGTCAAACAAAGTTCCCATGAGATTATCACAAATATTTTTCTCAATATGCATAACATCCAAGTTATGTGGCAATAATTTATACTATCAGTAAGGTAAGTCAAAATAATTGATTTTTTCTTCCATCTTTTGATCACCTATACATTACATCCTCTTTATTCTAGGTTCTTTTTTAACTTCTTCGGTGTTATCAAAATAATATTTTTTGCAGTGAAAAATATGATTATCTGGAAGCCAACGAAAGATGACCCATATAACATAATTTCTTGCCTTGGTATAACTTAGATTTTATATCTTGCACATAATAAGGATAAGCCAATCTCCTTTTGTGCTCCACCCAAAAAATATGTCGTATACTGGGAAATCATTAATAGTCTAGAGTAATCCATCACTCATATTGTAAGTTTGTCCATTTACTGCATCATAACATTGAACTCCATTCTATAATTCACATAACTCTTGAATCAGGGGTTGAAGATAAATATCAATAACATTTCTTGGATTTCTCCCTTGGTATTATAATAAATGGAATAAAAGAATATTATTTCATTGCAAGCCAAGGTAGCATATTATATGGAACTAAAAGTATGAGTCAAATATTATAAGTACTACTCATTATTTTGAATGGATTTCACTCATCCCTAACCAAGCTAAGTTAAATATTATATGGATTAACAACAAAATCAAGGTATAGAGAGTTAAAAGATTTTCACACTTCTCCATCAGCTGGATGTTGTAACAAGTCATCTATATTTTTGGGTTTAGCATGTCGAATAATCTCTTAAGAAAATTTATTTGTTTTAAATATTTATGAAGTCATGGAATCAACGGAAAATATATGACAATTTCAGCTAATTTAATATGAGTTTTATTTACTCAAATATTTTTCTTCATATTAATTAATCATCTTGATGCTTCACTTAATGCTCCACATATGTGACGTACAACTTGATCAGATCTATCTTTCCAAAATAACATACAATCATTAAGACATGCATCTATCTTTGTATATCCAAGATCAAAGGTTTTCATTATCTTCTTCTCTTTGTATATATTTTTAGACAACAAAGCCCTTTTAGGAAAGACATTGATCAATAACTCAAGTAGCATATCAAAGAATCTTGCCATCTAGGAATGTAAGAACCTTAAATAAAATAAGTTCAATACAAAAAAATGCTTTGAGAACTTATTACATCCAATGTACAACTCTGTTCCAACGTCCTACATTAAATTTAAAAATTTCTCGCCATCATCATTTTGTTGACTTGTATTGCACTCATTTTGCTCAGCCATTAGATTTTGGAATGAATTATTTGGACATAATGTGTCTCTTAAGAATTCTACTATATCATAAGTTCTTGTATCGTCAGTGGGAGATGGTCCTTCATTTAACTTAGGTGTGGCAGCAAATGTTTCATTCATTGCACATTCACCTACAATGCAATGTTCTTCCCCATGTCGATTTCGTACAACATATCCAATAAAAAATTCTTTGGAGATTAAATGTTCTTTCACATCTTTCATAGAATGGAAGTACTTTTTAATGCATGACTTGCACAGATAAAAAAAAATTTGGATAAATTATGGCTTCAACTTGCAAACTCTAGGAAACTATTAACATTGTTTACATAATCATGAATCAACTTGGCTTTGGTAATCTAACCCTTATCCATATTAAATGAAAAATGAACTTCCAAATCACTGCTAAGAATAAAGATTAGATAACTCATTCATAGAAATGATAAAAATAGGTGAGGGTTGAGAAAACGAATTAGATTTTGTAATCCACTAAGTTGTTCAGAATTTTACGAATGGTTTATTTGGCATTGGATAAGTTCTAATATTTGTAATTTTGAGATCAAAGATTAAGGTTTTTGATGCCATATACTTGCTAGCTAATACTAGTCAAAGTGCTTTTAAGATGAATCATGCTTAAAGTTTAGATTTATTCACTTATAGTGATTAGATAACTAAATTTAAGATCCTCCGCATTAAACAGGTGCATCAAAATTTTATTAGATTAATTGTTAAAAATATGTATTTGTTGCAACTCTGAATTCAAGATTGAGCTTGTGATTTTTGATGATAACAAAATTAATTATTGTGCTGATTTTTGTATTGTTTCTCCTAACACAAATTAGAAATTTCTATTTTTTTACTATGTACTAACATTTCAGGGAAATTATAAACTACCCCAGATTGATGAAGACTTCAAGAAAAGTTAAAATAGGATGCCATATAATAGATTCTGTCAATCTCTATTTTTTATTTTCTTGAGTTTGATAGAGTATGATTGTAATTGGATAATCGTACACACACACACAAGGGGAGAGAAACTGAACTTACCTTTTTTTGAAATGAATCATGTTAGCTCAAGAAAAATGGCACGAATGTATGAATCCTACTTTTTAGCTATAGGATTCCATTTCCCTTAAGTCAGATTAGAATTAACCAGATTTCTCTTGAGGGTAGTGTCAGAGTTTAAAGATCTGGGGTCCTTACTTCTCATGAGTGCAAGCACTTAAAGTTAATTACCCCTCTTAACGTGTAAGAGAGAACTCTTGATTAAGGATGAATAAATTTTAGGTGTTTTTAGTCTCAATTATCAGGAAAATGGAGATAAACCCGATCAAGATCCCATAGTTCTGTCATCCCGGGTATACCGTAGTTTCAATCTACCAACACTAACAATCATTGACCGTAGTGTGCAGGGAATCTGATTAGCAGCCATGGGTTGCCTCCTCTTAGGGATCCTGAGTAGACTAAATTGGTAAGATTTTATTTTAATTTTAATTTTATTTGAAGATTTTTGGGGTTTACATCTATTAGAATACCCAGAAGTTAGTTTAGTTTGGGGATTTATAACTTCATTTAGAAGATACACAGGAGTATGGATTGGAGTGAGTCTTATGACTTCTTTATGAAGTAGCCTAGGTATTTAGATTTAGATTAGGACTTATAGCTTTCGTAGAAAGTGGCCCAGGGAGTTAAATTTAGATCAGGACTTATGGCTTTCATAGAAAGTAGCCCGAGGAGTCAAATTTAGATTCGTACTTATGGCTTTCATAAAAAGTAGCCCAAATATTTGATTTGGAATGGGGCTTACTGCTCTATTTATGAGTTACCCAAAGGTGGGGCTTACAACCTAACTCTACAACAAGGCTACCCAAGGATTTAATTTGTTTATAGGTCTTATAATTTCCATTAAGAAATTGCCTGAAAAGCGGGCTTACAACTTAATCCCTTTAAATTAAGATGCCCATGAATTTAAGTTTAATTGTTTGGGGTTTTAGAATCATTGTAATTTATTTTAATAATTTTCCTAAAAAGTGGGTCTTACGACTTTACTTAAAAGTTTCCCGTTGGCGGATCTTACAACCTAATCCTATAGACTAGGATGCCCAATTATTTGAATTTGATTTAGGATAGGACTTATGACTTCCCTTAGGAAGTTGCCTGAAAGTGGGTCTTACAACTTAATCATTTAGAATAAGATGCCCATGAATTTAAATTTAATTTGATTGTTTGTTTGTTTCATGAACAGTAGTTGTTTGACGCTAGATTGTGGTTTGTAGTTGGTTGTTTTCTAGCAGTTGTACCTACTAGTTTGGCCAATTGTCATTGTGACACTAGTGTTCCTTGCCATAGTAGGTTCTTTTCCTGTTTTAGTATATTACTTTTTCTGCATTAGTGTAGTAGCTTGCTCTCTTTTCTAGCTTTAGCATTTAATTTAATATTGATTTAATTGTAATGTTAAATGAACTTCATTTATTTGTTGCAGGAGCTCGTACAGGAGAGACTTTGGAGAGTTTGCAATGTGTTGTGGGGAGAGTTGTTCAGTTTGTTTGAGAGTTTTTAGAGAGCTTTGTTTTGAGTTGTTGAGTTTGATTTGAGAGTTTATTGAGTTTGTAGTGTTTTGTTGAGTTTAAGAGTGTTTTTGTTTGAAGAGTTTTACTTGAGTTTCAATGTTGTTTGTTGTTTGAATTTGAGAATTATTGTTGGAATGTTTGAGAGCTTGTTGTTTGAGTTGAGTTATTTGTTGAGAGGTGTATGTACAAGATTTTGCAAAGCTTGAGAGCTATCTGTACATGATTTGGAGAGTTTATAGTGTTTGGAGAGCAGAGTGTTGTATATGTTAATTAGTGGAACTCCCTCTCTTTCTTTTATCTCATTTTATATTGTAATTTGATCAATTGATTAATTTTAATGCTTTCACATTTTAATAAAAAAATCTCCTGGATTTAATTTATTTTCTCAGATTTTAAAATTTCTCTCATATATATTTTTTTCAAACAATTAATTTTAATTATTTTGATTAATTAATTTTATTTAATTAATTATTCTAATTAATCAATTGATTTAAAATTTAAATTGAATTGCTCTCCAATTACTCTAAAAAGAAATTTTAATAATTTCTAAAAAATTTCGACAGCCTCCCGGCGTCACCTCCCTGGTGCCGGGAGGTAAGGGAGGACACTTTCCCTAATTTCTTCCTACCCGGACCTAAGGTCAACGGCGTAGGGTCTTCATATTAAAACCATCCCACCAGGATCTAAGATTGACTGTGTGGGATCTTCGAATTTAAAATCATCTCGCCCGGACCTAAGATCGACGGCGCAAGGTCTTCAATTAAAAATCATCTCGCCCGGACCTAAGGTCGACGGCGCGAGGTCTTCGATTTAAAACCATCTCGCCCGGACCTAAGGTCGACGGTGCGAGGTCTTCAATTTAAGACCATCTCAGCTAGATTTAAAATTAATGGCTCGAGGTATTCTTTCATTTCTTATTTGCCCATTTAATTATGAGCCATATAAGCAGAATTAGGAATTGTAATCAAAGTTGAATAGCATTTGCATGCAAAAATTTTTAAATGAAGCACACATTTCATATTAAAACTTTTACTGCTTCATTGAGACTTCGGTTGAAAGAAACTTAATTTTTGCTATTGTTTAAAATAAATCTTTATGAAATTTTGTATGCATGTAAAGGAGACATGCATATTGTATTTAAATCGGCTAGCATAACTTAGCCATATAGCTTATATTTCTTATATTAGGTTAGAATAAGATAGCAGTAATGATGGATTTTGGAATTTATCTGAAGTGGATGATTTGATCCACATAAAAAAATATTTGAAAGATTAAGTAAGCTTAGTAGAAGAAATCTAAACTATTGAGGACAAGACTTTTGATTTCATTCAAGTATAGGAGGCTCGGACAGAGGAGCCACGTGAAGCAGGAGGTGATGACTAGGGATGTCGTGCAACTGGATTCGGGTTTACCAGTAGGCGTGGGTTCAATTTCTTGGATGAAAGTGGAAATAATAGGGAGGCCGACGGTGCTTTGTAGAAGAGAGACGAACGGGCTATGGATGCCATTCGGTCACGATCTCATCAGGCGTCGGGTTCGCTCACATGTAAGATAGGAATAGGCAGGTTCAGACGTGTTGGAGTGCTTCAATGAAGGCAGATACAGTAAGGAGGCCGGCTCGTGTGTAGGTGCCAGACACAGACGATGAGTCCGACATAATCGGGTTGGGGCGTCGACATCAGATGAGGGCATCAGCTTGGAAGTCGAGATAGGAGTAGGCCGATAGTAGGCTTTGGTATGTCTTCAATCTTCCTGCGTATGGCTGTGGGAGACAAGAATATTCAACTCCTATGAATAGCATAGAGAGATGAGAGGGAAGAGCTCGAGGCATGAATTCAAAAATCAGAGCAGATGGACTGAGGAGGTTTTATGTCGTGAGGGAAGTTAGAGAAGCAAAGATTTGTGTCTTTTTGGGAAGGTTGCACAAGGTGGGGCTGAGGTGTAGAATGCAGGTCAATTAATTCTTGGAGAGACACATCTTTTCGAATTTCTTCTTTTCATTTATAGTCAATAAATAGTATTGTACGATCTACAATCATACTGTACGATTTATCTTAGTGTTGTTTTCCAAATTACAGTTTTCAAATCTGGGCTTGAATTTTTGAACTGATTGTACTGTTTGATGCAAGTTCGTACAGATGACTGCTAGGGTACGAAATTGGGACCATCCAAATCGTACCAAATGAAGCCCTAATTTGTTGAATTGATCATATTGTATGATATCAAGTCGTACAAATGACTAATAGGGTATGAAATTACGTTCATACCAAATCGTACCAGATGAACACATTGATTTTTTGAATTGTTCATACAGTATGATCTGTATTCATGTAAATGATTAATAGTGTACAAAATTGGGATCCCACTAGATCGTACAAGGATTTTTAAATTGATCGTACAGATGATCCATGATTATACTAAACGATTTGAAGTCAGTTCACCTGAATTTTTTAGTTTTTTGATATTTTTCATGCCTTTTCTTTATAAGGAGTCCTAAAACTATCACTCAAGACCTTTGCTGTGTATTTGTCTTGAGAGTGGTCATTGAGTGTGAGTGTTTGGGAGAGGTTGTGAGAGTGAAGTGTGAGAGATCAAGTGAGGGGGAGTTATGAGTGATTCATAAGGTTGCCTAAAGCGAGGATCTCTTGTCTTCTTCATGTTCTCTGCCCATCTCCTTTGAAAGCTCTTGAGAGAATATCTTCAACATTATGTCTAAGTTCTCTGCCTTCACTAGGAGGGTGAAAAAAAATAGCAAGATTCTCTGCCTTTACCAGGAGGGTGAAAAAGGATATATCGGTTCTCTACCTTCACCAGGAGGGTGAAAAAGGACATTGGATTCTCTGCCTTCACCAGGAGGATGAAAAGGATGAGTTGGTACGCTGCCATCATTTGGAGGGTATAAAAGGCGTCAGTTCTCTGCCGCACCAGATTAGTGGAAGAGAGTTTATAAAGGCTTCTCCGCCTTACTGTGGGGGCATAAGGAGAGTCACTTGTGATTAGTGCAATACCTAAAGAAGAAGTCTTCAGGGAGTGGATGTAGATCTAGTTGGACTGAACCACTATAAAATTTAGTATTCTTCTGTTACTTTTTTTTTCCTGCATTTTTATTTTCAACACTTTAAATTATAGTGGTTGAAAAATTTATGCTAATCTTTTTATTTGAAATAACTACATATCTAAGTTTTAATAATTTAAATTTTCTAAAAAGGTTTTCAACAATCTAAGAAATTTTAAAATAACCAATTCACCACCCTCTTGGTTAGCCTTAGGACAGTTCTATTAGGTTTAACAACCTACATGAACTTTCAATTGGTATTAGAGCTTAGTTCAAAAATTAAAGTTTAAACTACTTTTTGAAAATCAATCATGGCTAATTTTGGAAACTAAAATACTACTGAAGGATATTTGATAAATAGACCACCTTTATTCGATAACATTCCATTTAATTTTTGAAAAACCTACATATTTACTTTTCTATAATCACTTGATTATCGCATGTGGATGTTAGTACAGGAAGGCTATACTGCACCTACTAGACTTGTAGATGGTATTAGAATTGAAACACCATTTGCTGATTAGATTGTAGAAGAAAGAGAATTAGTACAGCTGAATGCTAAATGTCTTAATAGTTTTTTATGTGCATTGAAACCAGAAGACTATATGCATGTTTCAACCTGTAAAACTGGAAAAAAAATCTGGGATAGACTTTGCATAACTTATGAAGAAACTAATGAGGTGAAATAATCTAGATTGAATATTCTATTATACAACTACAAACTATTTCACTTGAAATTGAATGAGTCAATTTCTGACATGTATACACATGTTACTCAGATTGTTACCTCATTGCATGCTTTAGGTAGAGAAATTACTAATTTAGAAAAACTAAATAAAATCCTATGTTGTTTACCTAATGCTTATGATGCAAAGATAACTGTCATAACTGAGTCAAAAGACCTGAATGTATATTCTATTGACAATCTACTTGGATCACTGATTGCTTACGAGCAAGGAGTGAATCAAAGACAGATTGATGTAGGTGACAAGCAGAAGGAGAAGAGTATTACGTTGAAAGTGGTATCAGAGACTAAGAAAGTAACTCAAATCTCCCTTCAAACTCATTTCAAATTCACAACTCACTATTTTTAAAAAATCATCACAAAGATTTTTATTGGTGGGTCCAAATAAGATATCATCAATATATATTTGAACAATGAGTATGTTATTTGCTACTCTTTTTAAGAAGAGAGTGGTGTCCACACTCCGTTTAACAAAAGATCTTTCTAGTAGGAATGTGCTTAGCCTTTCAAACCATGCCCTAGGTACCTATTTTAGTCCATATAATACCTTTTTGAATTTAAACACATGATTAGAACATTGAGAATTTTCAAAACCTGGGGTTTTCTTAACATAAACATCTTCTTTAATCACCCCATTAAGAAGCACTCTTAAAATCCATTTGAAATAATTTAAAACTTTTAAAATAGGCAAAGGCTAGTAGCACCCTTATAGCTTCAAGTCTGGCTACAGGGGTAACAATTTTCTCAAAATTAATCCCTTCTATTTGATTATACCTCTTGGCCACCAATCTTGCCTTATTTCTAACCACTACACCTGAAAAATTTTCCTTATTTTTGAAAACCCACTTAGTTCCAACTACACTTTTATCTTCAGGTCTCTTTACCAATTCCCAAACATCATTTTTAACAAATTGATTCAACTCTTCCTGCATAGCTAAAATCTAAAATTCATTAGAAAGTACTTGATTTATATTAGTGGGTTCAATCATTGAAATAAAAGCTGAGTGATTCACTTCTTTGCTAAGGCCATGCCTAGTCCTAACACCTCCGCTTGGTTCTCCTAAAATCAGTTCTTTAGGATGACTTTTAGAATATTTCCATTCTCTAGGAAATACTTTTTTTTGTTTCAACCCTTTCCTCAAGATTTATATTTTCAATTTCTTGAGTTACTTATTCAACATCTTCTTCTTCCAACTTAAAACCCTCCATAAATATCAGATTCATCAAAAACTACATGAGTGATCTCCTCAACTACCAAAGTCCTTCTGTTAAAAACTCTATAAGATTTGCCAACACTAGAATATCCTAGAAAAAAATTTTCATCTGATTTAGGATCAAATTTTTTTAAAGGAGTTTTACCATTATTATGAATGAACACCTTACATCCAAAGACATATAGATGTGAGAGGTTAGGTGTTATTCCTTTAACAAGTTTATAGGGTGTCTTGTTCAACTTAGATCTAATGTTCACCCTATTCAGAACATAATAAACTGTACTAATCGCTTCAGCCCAAAAATATTTAGGTTGTGAATATTCAGTCAACATGGCTCTAGTAGCTTCAATCAATATTCTATTCTTTCTTTCAATAATCTCATTCTGTTGAGCGGTCCTAGGAGCTGAAAAGTTGTGAGTTATTCCTTGCTCTTTATAGAAAACTTCAAATCTTTCATTTTCAAATTCTCTTCCATAATTACTTTATATTGTAAGAATTTCACAACCTAGCTTCCTCTGAATCCTAGTAGAAAAATTTTTGAACTTATTAAATGATTCACTCTTATGTGATAAGAATCTAATCCAAGTGAATCTTGTATAATCATCAACAATTGCATACCCATATTCTTTCCCTCCTAGACTTACAGTGCTAACCAGCCCAAAAAGATCCATGTGAAGGACTTCTAATAGTTTGCTAGTTCTAAGATCCTTAATTGAATAAAAGGAGGGTTTTACTTATTTTTCTAATTGACATGCATCACATAAGTGATCCTTAGTGAAGTCTAATATGGGTATGCCTCTAACCAATTTTTTATGGGTAATTTTTCTAAGATTTTTTATGCTTGCATGATAAAGTCTTTTATGTCATAACCAAGATTCATCAGTGATAATTTTGAGATAAAAAGTATTAGAAGATTTAACATAATTTAAATCAAACATATAAATATTATTTACCCTATTTCTATATAACACATCAACTCCATTTTGGCTTATAATGCAGCTTATAGGTAAAAATTTAATATTAAAACCCCTATCACAAAGCTGACTAATACTTAATAAGTTGTGTTTTAAGCCTTCAACCAATAAAACATTTTCAATAAAGAAATTGTTCTTGTTGCCAATCATACCTGTACCTACCACTCTTCTAGTGGTATTATCTCCTAGTGTTACCTTACCTTCATTCCCGGCTTCCAGCATTATAAATTTGGGTTTTGAACATCCACTATTTAGGTACCAAATGCTCTCATGAGGTTTTGTATGATAGCATTTCTACAAAAATATCAAACATTAGACTTGGGAACCCAAATAAATTTGAGTTCACCTCTTGGCAATAATAAACTAGATGTATGCTTGATATGTTGTGTTTGATGCATCTTAGGTCTCCACACTAAATGTGTTCTACTATAAATAATATAAGCGTGGGATATATGTCCTAACATTTCACATGAAAAATATTTCACAGCAGGAAAAGGATTTATTAATCTATATGAGTTATAATGTCTCTTTCTAGTTTTAAACTTGTGTGCTTTTGTTTAGACTTATAAAATCATTCAAGTGTGGGAGCCGGTCTATTTTCCATAAAAGCCTTCATTTTTATTTCTAAATATGAGTTTGTATTTCTCAAAATTGAATTTTTAATTTTCATGTCAATTTCCCTATGTTCAACTTCACCCATAAAAATTTTAAAAGCATTTTCAAGTTCACTAAAAAATGTTTTAATTATTCATGTTTCTTATTCAAATCATCAAATTCATCCAATAAAGATATGTGGTTATTATCTATGTCTATATAATATTTCCTAAGATTTTCATATTCTTTTTGTAAATTCAAATGCTCAAGGTTAAGATTAGCATACATTTTTTTAAGTTTCCTATATGCATTATGGACTTTCTCAAAAACTTTAAATAGTTCATCATAGGATAGGTCACATACATCATCTTAATCTGAATGATCAAGATTGTCTGTCATTAAGCACAAATTTATAACCTCCTCTTTTACTTTTATTTTTGAGGAGTCTAATGCTGAGTCAGCCTAGAAAGCCCTCTACAGTCTTTTCTTGCCCTTCCTGACATTAGTTTTCTCCTCAACTTTCTCCTTGCTAGGATTATCTTTAAGATTTGGGAAATCGGTCTTAATATGTCCAAGCTTCCTACATTCATAACAAATGATGTCATTAGAGATTTTTGAATTCTTGTTGAACTTACCCTTGTTCCAATGCTGAAGTCTCTGTTGTTTTCTTCTTAGGAAACTTTTGAACTACCTAGTCATGAGTGTGATATCTTCTTCATCTTTAGGCATTTATTGATCACTTTCTGGATCATCCATTTTATTTAACAACAAGCAGACTTGATATCATATTTAGTATTTGTCTGTGTGCTAAATTTTAAGTTGATCCAAAAGAATCTCAATTGGCTGCTATTAAAAAAATTATGAGATATCTTTTAGGAACTCAAAACTTAGAGATTTGATATCTTAGGCACAACACCTCTTTTGAAATTTTTGTATATTTTGATTCAGATTTTACATGGCATAGGGTTGATAGAAAGAGTACATCTGGGACTTATCAATTTATAGGAAACTCCTTAGTCTCTTGGTCTAACAGAAAATAAAATTTAGTAGCTCTCTCTACTGCTGAAGCAGAATACATTACCTTAGGAAATTGTGAGGCACAAGTTCTATGGTTAAAATAACAACTAATAGACTTAGGTTTTTTAATTGGCACTATTCCAATTTTCTGTGATAATACAAGTGCCATTTACATTTCAAAGAATCCTATCTAACACTCCATGACTAAGTATATAGACATTATGCATCACTTCATTAGGGATCATGTCACCAAAGGAGAAATTGAGCTACATCATGTAGCAACAGAAAATTAACTTGTGAACATTTTCACAAAACCACTAGCTTTTGAAACTTTCAGCACCTTAAGAACTAGATTAGGTATTATTGATATTCATGCTTAAAAAATTGAAATTCTACAAAATTGCATGTGTATTGTATTACATGTATATTGATGTTTATGGTTTATTCTTTGTTTATATTTTATTATCGTTTGATTTTTACTCTGGTTTGGGTTTATTTTCTCATTAGTATAATTTTTGTTTTTTATTTTTGAGTCTCGCGGATCTTGATTGATCTATTTTTGGAAAAGTGTTTTGTTTATCATATCTTAAGTTCCTTTTTCATTCGTACTGTACGAACTACCTTCATACTGTACGAATTTAATAGAATTTACATGATATTTTCTTTGAATGGGTGAGATGAAAAATGAGATTTTCTTGAACATATCATACTATACGATGATGTCATCATCTGTATGATCCATGCATTTTTTGTCTGTATGAAATGCTATTTTCAAAGATCGTCTATATGGATACATATTCGTCTATACGATCATGTTGTCAATTTACGTTCAAACGAATTCATTAGGCAGGTATGATCATTATAGCCTTATCGTCCCGGACGAATACCTATTTGTCTGTACGATCAGCTTGGTCAAAAAGTCATACGATACGACTCCTCAAAAATTGTGATTATGAAAAGATGTTTCGCTGTAATAACTGATCTTTACCATTTTTATTTGTATGTACAAACTAAAGTTTGTACTATATTAAATTTTGGATCATACGTACGAACCCAAATCGTACTATACAATTAGGTTCGAATTCTATAAATTGGAGTTTGAACTTCGAATTTTCCAATCCTTTTCAATCTCCTATCCCTTTCGACTCTTGTAATCGAACTTCATTCCATATGGCAAGCAGTAGCAAGCATCCGCGAGCTTCTAAGGGTGGTTCATCTTGTTCTGAACTAGATGACAACTTTCTGTCAAAGGAAAATGAACAATTTTATGATTGATTCATTCAAGCTAAGATTACTCCGTCTCAACTTCTTATTCAAGAAGATATAAACTATCCAATCATGCATCTTTTTGACTCGACTCAGTTTTCATTTATTCTCACTTTGATCTACGCGTTTCATTCTAACACCTTCTTTTATTTTCTTGCCAACTTGAGAATGAGAGAAAATAATACCATTATGTCCTCTAATGTCCTTCATCATTGTGTTGAAATCACTAAAGAGGATTTGGAGACTTTCCTATACCTTAGGATTGAGGGGATTAGAGCTCATTCTATGGCGTTTAGAGGTGATTTTGATTGAACTGCTATTAATCAAACACTTAGGGGCATTCCTTCTGTTCAACATTTACCCTTAGTTTAGTCTTTGAATCAAAATGCAAGGATTATCCAGCATATTTTAAGGACCTCTATTATCCCTAAAGCTAGAGATCGAATCAATATCACCCCCTTGCTTAGTATAGTCACATATTATATCATGTTAAACACTCTATTTGATGAAGCCTAGTTGATTCTGGACTACATTCATAATCTTACTGACATTAGAAACCCTTCCACTAGGAGGAAGAAAAATGTGGCTTTAGGACATTTGATTGCATATATTCTTGACAAGAAATACGATCTTATCCATCCTGATCCTCCAAATAATCTGCCTTGTTATTTTACCGGCGCTTCATTTTGTATTCTTTCTCATCGGGATCAAGGGGAAGAGGGAGAAGAATTTGATGAAAAAGGAGGACCAGCACCTACACCAGCTCCTACTCCTGGACCAGAACATAACTTCTATTAAGAAATGTTTCAAAGATTTGATCGCCTCAAGACTCATTTTGATTAATGCTTTGATCATATTGAGACTCCCCTAGACCAGAGGATGCTCGATATAATGAAGACATGGGCTGGGTTAGAGGTCAGGTAGATTCAATCAACACTCAAGTAGCTACCATCAATAGCTACTTTATAATATGGTATCCTCCTCAGCCACCTACAGATCCAGATCAGCCACCTCCAGAGTATTAGATTAGTTGGTTTAGTTATTGTTATTGTATATTTTGATGTTGTATGTTTTGATTTTCTCTTTGTGTTTATGTATTCAGGAGTTTTATTTTGAATCAGTTTTTTTTTAATTAGTTGTTGTTTATTTGAATCTATGTTATGGTATCAAATTATATGTTATCATTGGGAATTGATTGACTGGTGATATTCTTAATTCTTTTAAATTACTTATAAGTTACTATCGACTAATTTACAAATGTTGATCTAAAGACTAAAAATTTTAAAAGTTTTTGCATTTTAATATTATTTCATTTATCAAAATTTTGTTCATCTCAAGTTTTTTTTAAATCAATTTATATTTAGGCTTAGATAAGGAGATCATCTTCAGTGTCCTAATAGACATATATCTTATAGTTGTAATTGTTGCAAAAAAATATATATCTCTTTTTTTTTTTTACTTTCTTGTTCACTGTGTTGCTTTTATTATTATCTACTGGGTTTATTATTGCTTTAGATTATGGAAAGAATAAAATATCAAAAGATGTACAAAGTATGCCAAAATTGAAAAGAGGCACAAAATGAGCCCAACCTGAAAAATGTGTAATGTTTGCCAAATAAAATTTAAAATCAAAAGATACACAATGATTGTCAAATTTGGAAAGAGGCATAAAATGAGCCCACACTACATCTAGTTCTTTCCTTTATAAAAAAAAACTCCAGCACTTAACAATAACTTCAACTCATGAATTTGAAACTAATTGAATTTTATTAAATTCTTCTTTTGCAATAATTATTCTATCTGATATTCATGCTTTCTTGAATGAATATTGACTCTGATCAACTTCTCTTGTCTTAGTTTATTTTTTGATTTCAAATACGAGATTTTCATGTCAGGAGTTTAATGTTGTTTTGCAAATTTTTAAAATTCTATTCTTTATTAAGTATCAGATTAGTTCATAGCATCTTATATTTTCATAGAATTCTCCTCTATTTATTGATGTCAAATGGGGGAGGTATCAAGTGTGATTTATTGAAGTATTGTGTTGTTTTGTGTTTCTTGTGTTGTTTTGTGTTTTATTTTTGAAAATTTTAAATTTTTCTATTTTTTTATTTTTTAGTCACTATTTTGTGTTTGTGTTTTGTTTTGTAAGATGTTTTTTTTATTGATTGATTAAGGGGGAGCTTAGGAGAAAAGAATGTTAATTAGTAGTTCAAATAATAATTATTTTGACATCATCAAAAATGGAGAGATTGTTGCAACTCTCAAATCAAGATTAAGCTTGTAATTTTTTATGATAATAAAACTAATTATTATGTTGATTTTTTTAGTGTTTCTCCTAGCATATATTAGAAATTTTTATTTATTTTTGTGTGTACTAATATTTTAGAAAAATTATAAACTACCCTAGATTGATGAAAACTTCAAGAAAAGTTATAATAGGATGCCATGTAATAGAGTCTGTAAATCTCTATTTTTTATTTTCTTGAGTCTGAGAGAGTGTGATTGTAATTGGATAATCGTGCACACACACATAAGGGGAGAGAGATTGAACTTAACTTTTCTTAAACTAATTATACTGTATGATCTACAATCATACTATACCATTTTTCTTAGTGTTGTTCTCTAAATTACAGTTTTTAAATATGAGCTTGATTTTTTGAACTGATCATACTATACGATATAATTTCGTAGAGACAACTAATAGGGTACGAAATTGGGATTGTCCAAATCATACCAAATGAAGCCCTGATTTGTTGAACTGATCGTATTGTACGATGTTAAGTCATACAAATGATTGACAAGGTACGAAATCAAGTTATACCAGATCATACCAAACAAACACATTAATTTTGGAACTTTTCGTACAGTATGATCTATATTCGTACAGATGATTAACACTGCATGAAATTGGGATCGTACCAAATTGTACAAGGATTTTTGAACTGATCGTACAGACGATCCACGATCGTACTATACGGTCTGAAGTCGGTTCACTTGAATTTTTTAATTTTTGAAAGGTTTTTCATGCCTTTTCTATACAAGGATCCTAAAAACTGTCACTCAAGAACTTTGCTGTGAATTTCTCTTGAGAGTGGTCATTAAGTGTGAGTGTTTGGGAGAGATTGTGAGAGTGAAGTGTGAGAGATCAAGTGAGGGAGAGTTGTGAGTGATTCACAAGGTTACCTAAAGCGAGGATCTCTTGTCTTCTTCAAGTTCTCTGCCCATCTCCTCTGGAAGCTCTTTAGAGAAGATCTTCAATATTATGTCGGGGTTCTCTGCCTTCACCAGGAGGGTAAAAAGGACGGCAAGATTCTCTACCTTCATTAGGAGGGTGAAAAAGGACGTGTCAGTTCTCTGCCTTCACCAGGAGGATGAAAAATGATGTTGGATTCTCTGCCTTCACCAAGAGGGTGAAAAAGGATGAATTGGTACGCTGTCATCACTTGGAGGGTGTAAAAGGCGTCAATTCTCTGCCACACTGGGTTGGTGGAAGAAAGTTTGTAAAGGCTTTTCCGCCTTGCTGTGGGGGCAAAAGGAGAGTCACTTGTGATTAGTGCAATATTTAAAGAAGGAGTCTCCAAGGAGTGAACGTAGATCTAGTTGGACTGAACCACTATAAAATTTGGTGTTCTTCTATTACTTTTTTTTCCTGCATTTTTATTTTCCGCACTTTCAATTACTATAGTTGAAAAATCCTGTGATAATTTTTTTATTTAAACTAAATGCATATCTTAGTTTCAGTAATTTAAATTTTTTAAAAAGGTTTTCAACAATCCAAAAAAAATTTAAAATAACTAATTCACCCCCCTCTTGGTTAGCCTTGGAATAGTTATATTAGGTTTAATAACCCACACGAACTTTCAGTATTCACATAACAAAGTTAATGAAGGTAAGTACTAGTTTGAATCACTATAATTAACAGTGGTTTAAATCAATTTAACTGGTGGCAGTTAAAATCGTTGTCAAAAATAACTAATGCCTAAATTAAGATTTGCATGAGCTAAGTGATCAACCAAAAATAATAATAAAAAAAAATTAAAATTTGCTTGAGATTACAGATGAGCCAAAAAAACTTCATGATTTATTATTCACTTTCAATAGTGTTACTTAACTTTCAATCTCATTTTTGATAAAATTTAGTAGATCATCTATAGACTTTGTTATCAAAAGACTTGTAAATAACCCTAGATCTCTTATAATTGATGAGAATATAACTTCCAATGAACTCCAAGGTCTTGTTTGGTTGCTTGAAAATGAAAAGATATATTTTTTAAATATATATATATATATATAATGCTCATTCTGATTAAATTTGAATATGGATAGCATCTAACATATAGCTCCATAAGATCAAAGATTCCTTTGAGAAAAAACATCAATCTCCTCCTAGGAGTCTCACTAATAAGAACTCCATATATGATAAATTTAAACCATGCCATTGATATTAGATAAAAATAATGCATAATAGCTGAGGGAACTTATTAACCCAATTAATTTAGTATTTAAATTATTTTTTCTATAAGTAATTTTGGTTAAGAAATAATTGATATTGTGAAAAAGTATATTGATACCAAGGCAAAGTTTGAAGCAGAGATACATCAAAATTGAGTGGGTGTTAGCAATAAATATCTAGGTTAAAATGTCTAGGATGCATATATATGTCGTAAGATACATATCTAGGATAAAATTCTTTTGCAATACATCCTTAGAAATAATTATCAAAGTTCACAACAACTTTGCCCTAACAACTTGATATAAAATTCTAATCATTTAATTATTTGGAACATGCACAACATTGTATATACCTTATTGGAATAACAGTTGCGTTGTCAGGACAGATGGAGCTAGTGCAAGATGTGCATTATGTTGTGACGATGTACGAACTCCGGAGAGGAGAGCTTGCTCGGTTCTTGGTGGAGAGAAGGAGGTGGCTCAATTGGAGAACCTTGATGCTCGAGCAAATGAAATCGGCGATGGAAGCGGCTTGATGGAGTGGAGGCGATATGTATAGTGAAGGATCAATGCTCAATTTGAGGAGAGGAATAGCAGATCGGTGCTCGATTTGTAAAGAAAAAGAGGAGCCACGCACGGTCGACTGTGGGAGGTGAGTGCTTGATAAGCTGTTGCTCGATTGAGATGAGGGGTCGGACCGGAATGTGCTAGGGAGATCTGAGGAGAGGAAGAGGCTGAATCCAGCGCGCGGATGGCCATGGGAGGCGATTTCAATCGCAATCTAAGGAGAAGGAGGAGCCTCTTGATTGAGATGAAGGGGCAAGCCGAAGGAGCGAGTTAGGGCAAATAAGCTCGGTATAGGTGATGGTTTAAACCGCCGTTAAAAAGACGATTTAAATCACTACTAATAATGGTGGTTTAAACCATTGCCTAAGAGGAGGCTATAGCAACAATTTTAAAACCGTTGTTACGAACTGCAGCGAATTCCAAACACTTCTTGTAGTGTATGTTGTATCAATGCCTTCTTTAATTGTGGGGAATGACATCATTCGTAACATACAATATATATTTATGAAACCATTTCAACTAGACAATGCTAAGCCCCTTTATTTTCCCTTTTGAAGTAAAAAAGTCTCATATAAGTCATGCTCTGTTTGATCATTCTTATACCTGATAATTTGTCGAGTTAGGTTAACGCTTGATTAAGTATAAAATTAATTTAAAATTTTAAACAAGAATAAGGAAATTTAACAGTCAGTTCATGCTTATGTTTAATTAGAATTAACAAACTAAAATTTGAAATATACTCTCCCGAGCTAAATTTAGAATAGAATACAATAGTTCTTTCCTTAACATGTAAGATATTTCCAGCAAGTTGCAACATATTTTATTCTACTTTACGCAACACTCAAAACAAGTAAGATTAATATTTTTATAAGATTTGCAATGTATAACTAACTATTTTATATATTTTTAACTAAATTTAACTGAATATAAATTTAGAGAAAAATATATATGCTCATCATTTCCATCTCCCCTTTTTAGCTATGGAGGACGGTGTAACATCTTTAAGAAGCTATAAGCCCCCGTTACGTCTTCTCCGTTTCCGTTGCGACCGCAAAGCAGAGAGAGAGTTAAGAGGCGGTGGTCGCTGTTGGTTGCCGGTGAAGCAAGCGGCGGTTGCGGCAAAAGGCGCTGCCTTTTTCCCGGCAGTCCCGCCATTGCTTCGCCATCTTAAGCCTTTTCCTGCAATTCATCTCTCCTTTACACTGAAAGTGAAAGCTTTGAGATAGAAAGCAGTAAAATTTATAAACCATAGTGTATCTTCTTATTTCTATTCTTCAAAATCGTTCGTTACGAAAAGAAAAGGGTTCAGGTTTTGTCGCACAAGAAGACAAAGCAAAAGGTTAGTCAGAAAAAAAAAATCTCATCTTTGTCTCTTCTTTCTCTCACTGTGCCTTTCAACTTCTCTCTCTCTCTCTCTTTCTCTCAAACACGCAGATATCAGATTATTCATACTTCGGTATATTAGAGCATTTCAGGCATTGGATATGGATAATACATTGAAGCCAGCACAGTTGAACTTCTTTCTTGTGATGCTTTGAGATTCTTTGATTGAAGAAAATCGTAGCGTGAGTTCAAAAAACTGCAGTGCTGCAGGCGATAAAGGTATTCTTCCTCCATTTGAGGTTTGAGCTTCTGCCACTCTAAATATCATAGAAGTAAAGTTTTTTTATCTTTTTTTTTTATCATAGAAGTAAAGCTTGTTCATAAAAGAATTCAAGATTAGGTCAATTCCTTATGTTGATCTGATTTAGATTTTTTACAGATAAATCATATTTTTTGATAGATAAAACATTACTTCAGTCATAAACATCTATAAACACAAAAGAGAAATAGTTTTAAGCGTGCACCTTTAAAATATTTCTTGTGAATTTGATCAGTATTTTGTTCAGTTCTACACTGCATTGATATTAACATAATGCTATTTCTTACTTAATAATACAGCCCAAAAATGTTAATGAAACCCGTAAAATTTAAGGTATGATTTCTTTTTGGGACTTTTATGTCAATTAATGTAAACTCACACACATATTATACATGTAAGCTTTGAACACAAGGTTTTTTAATTGATAGCCAAAACCCCCAACCAATAGACTATGATTTCATTTGGAACAGTTTTATTACTGCTTCTTAAAACAGCCTTTTAGTACAAAAATTTAATTTTTTGTACTAAAAAGCTGCTTTAAGAAGCAATAAGAAAGTCATCCCAAACGAAGCCTAAGACTTCGTTTGGGATGACTTTCTTGCTGCTTCTTAAAGCAGCTTTCAAGCACAAAAGTTTTAATTTTTTACTAAAAAGCTGTTTTAAGAAGCAATAAGAAAGTCATCCCAAATGAAGCGTAAGATAAGCTGCGTTAAGGTAAGATTTTTTAAGTTAATGTAGCTAAAGAAATTCTAGTTATGGTTGGTCAATAATTTACTCAATACTATAGTAATACTGACGAATATAAATATAGGACCATGTAGAACTAAAATATAAATATAATGCATTATAAATATCAAAGCATGTTAGATTATTGGATTTAATCACACATTAGATTATATATATACAACAAATAAATATTTAATAAAGGTAAAATTTAACTCATAAATTAATAAAACAATGCAAATGCAACATCATTTGCATATTTTACACACAGTATGAAAATTCCTTTGCACTACATATATTAGCAAATCATTTGATCCTAAATTATTTTATAAAAATATCAAGTGATTGATTTTATCATATAACATAAAATTTTTGCGCGAAAAGAAAGAGTTTATCACTAATATTTCAAACTTTTATGCTTCATGCAAGTGCAAATCTTTTAGTACTAGAGCAATATAATAGATTGCAGTAGTTGAATTTGTAGTGTTCATGACTGCTGTTGATCTTCACTTCTTTAATAGTAGATAGAGTGCTTTTGAAGCTAGTAATTTTATGCTTTGTTGTTGATATTTTTGGAGAAATTATTCTGTGCAGACACCGAACTGTTCGGAGGCGAATCAGAGAGCGCCATGTCACCTGGTATACAGCCTCGATACACAACAAAGGAGTGATGTGGCGCGCTCTGATTCGCCTCCGGACTGCGTCCGTATCCACACAGAATAATTTCACATATTTTTGAGATGTGTTGAAGGTTGTGCAATCTTAAAGGTTACTTTTAGCTTTTTTAGGTAATAATTTCGTTGATGTATGCAAGATTACTTTTATCATCTCTATCTAACAAGCTACCCTCGGTGCTTGTGTATTTGATTCATAATTATTGCAATCATTTCATGGCTACCCATTTCTTTCATGACCTTCTGCTTCAACAACCATTTCTCTTTCTCTGTGAGAATGATGAGCAGATACAACTACAAGCTAAATATTAAAAATAATAATAATATAGATATGATAATTTAATTTTCATGTTCTGTGTTAAATTAAAATAATTAAATTTAAAATTATCTATTAATAAAACCTATCGATATTAATTTCTAAGTATATTTAATGATCAAAATCTTTTTAAGCACCATTCTTCTTTCTTTTATATGTATTTTAGTATTGATATCAAAATAAACTAATACAGTCGAAATTTTATTGACTGCGTGTAAAAAATATTTGATTTCACGCTTAATTAATAATATTCTCTCCTTTAACTAAGAAGGATGCAATCATATCAGAAGGTTCAAATATATAACAGTTTCTCCTATAAAGGGATAAATCAGAACTCAATTATGAATTACTGTGTTAGATATATGGAAGAAGGTATACATTCTACCAATTTTTTGGTTTAAATACTGTGTAGGAAAATTAATTTTTTTTACCATTACTTTATAATTAAAGTTAAATATAATAGCTGATCATATTAGTGACAATATTGAATTACCCTTTGTTATGTTCATTGAAAAAATCCTTCATTAAACGCATTGAAACATCCTTTGCTATTATACAGACTAAGGCTTCGTTTGGGACGGATTTTTTATTGCTTCTTTGCTAAAACTTCATTTTAAGAAGCAATAAAAAAGCTGTCCCAAACAAAGCCTAAAAGGGAAAAAAGCTACTTTTAAAGACCGAATGTCTGACTAAGGCTTCGTTTGGGACATCTTTGATACTGCTTTATAAAGCAGATTTTTAGTACAAAAATTTTTGAAAACAAAACATTTTACTAAAAAACTATTTTAAAAAACAGTAAGAAAGCTGTTCCAAATGTAATCTAAATTTTTAAGAGAGATTATTATAAGTACATCAAAAGTTGTGACTTTTTTTCTTTAATATGTTATAACAAGCATGAGGGGACTTGCCCTCTTAACAATTTAGAACAAATACATTAACATAATGCACTATAGATATTAAAGTACATGCACTTAATAGATCTGATAAGATATTAGATACTTAACAAAATATGTGTATAAATATGTTTTTTTTTAAGAGAACAAAAAACTATCTTATCTTTCAGATAATTCGAGTATAAGAACTACTATAAATTTTAAATTCATGTAAAGAAGAAGAGAATTTCTACACATCACAAAAGCCTAATCTTAAATCCAAGATATATCAATACTTTATTAATCAATAATAAAATAACTTGAGCCAAATCCTTTGATAAAAATATTAAGTAATTTATCTTTATATATATATATATATATATATATATATATATATATATATATATAAAGTTAAATGCTTCATTAAAACTTCAATACATGATTTTCATTTGCATGCATTTTCTTTGAAGTGTTTTACTGAAATTATTTCTTAAAATACCTTATTACTATTTATGCTAGTGAGTAGGGGTGGAATCATGAAGAGCTCAAGGTGGACGAAATCTTTTTTTTCCTTAAGAAAATAAAGATTTTAGCTATTTTCCTCACCTTAAATAAATGCAATTGCCCAAATTTTAAGAACTTTTTTTTTCTATTTCATACATAAGATTATGCATTTCACAATCATATTTTGCCCACTCTCAAAAGAGAGATTTGTTCCGCCCTTACTAGTTAGCATCTTGAGCTTCATTATCATCATCAATAGTTGAATTGTTCTTTCTATTCTCTACATTAAATTTTCAAGAATTGGCATACATGTCTAAAGAAAATCTTGTGGAAATAGAGATAATTGATGAAATCTCACAATGCTTTGAAATGTTTTTCAGGAAGAACAAAGGCAACTTTTTTCATATATAAAACGGTGAATGCTTCAAGTTGAAGATAAAGCTTTCTATGTGTTAAATGTTTATACATCACCAAAAATTACCTTGATCAGGCACTAATCTCGAGGCATATTTGAACTGAAAACTTTCAAAATTAAATTTGAGGCCATCAAACTCTGATATCACTAAAACAACAGTCAAACTAAACTTCTCGACAAAAAGAACCTAATGGCACCAAAATCAGCCCAATCCGAGTCTAAATGGGTTCGAACTAAGAGTTTAAAGCATATTTAGAAGCTTAAAAGCATTAATTAGGTAAACAAATAACTTTTAATATGGCATGCTTATAGTAGAATTGAGTGTCTCGACGAGATGAATCCAATAAGCCAAAGATTACTTAATTATGATATAATTGAGGTATTTAAATGCTTGACAAAAGCTTTATGATCAAATGAATCGATACAGACCATTTGATGAAGCACTATAATTTAGCTATAGATTCTTTTATATTTACGAAGCATGCATGCAACTCTTAAGAACCTGTAAATAGGCATTTATTCTTCACATAAGAGGAGGAAGAGAGGAGAAAGAGAGATAAATAGAGAACTTTCTTACATTTTTCGGCCATCATCATCGATGATCACCACCAGCTATCGCTACCGACAACCATCATCATCACCGATGACCGGCATCAGAAATCACGACTATCTCCAAAATACTTGTAAGATTTAACTTTGTTGTTGGATATTTTTAACCATTTATGAATATTTATTTCTATAATCTCTATTGGAAAAATTAAGCAATGTTGTAAGGTATAGACTGTCCCTCTGTCTACCCTTGATCTTTGCACTCTCCATCTTCTTTAACAATGAAAAAGGAATGATCTTTGTATCACTTGCTACATAGTAAATTTTACAACTAGGTCATGTGCCATGATTTTTTTCCCTTTTAGGTATTTCACATAAAAATTCTCTAATCCTACTACTTTATTTATACTTTTTGAATCCTTGTACACTACTAAAATGCAAAAAAGATACTCTATCGGCTTAATTTTTCTAGCACGCAATAATTTCACATCATCTGTAGGAATATTCCCAACATACTTCATCAATGACTAACAATCAACCCCTCAATCAAGAATAAGAAAATATGGGTGGTCAAATTCCCCCAGGCCTCACTTTAGAGGATTGTATATATAGGATGGAGGAAATTTAAAGTTAAATCCTTCAATTATTCGAGGAGGTTGGATAATAAAGGGCAATCTCAGTACAATAGCAAACAAATATTATTATATCTCCTCTCAATCACCAGTTGTTATATCATTTTATGGAAAATAGATTCAGGCTAGGGGTAACTTTAGCTACAACCTCAAAGAAATATTTATGTTGAAATCTCAAATATGGTTGTGATTGAGCAAGTCCCTCCAATATGCTATGCTTCCATGATAGTCTTTTAATAACCACCATTCATAAAGCTTATAACAAATATAAGAATTATTTAAGTGAATCTCAAATTGTATGCAGTCCCTAGTTGGACTTCTACTCTTTATGCAAGGTCTTAGTCTCGACCTCAAAAAGAAAATAATGGTCTACAGACAAATCAATCTTCTTCTTCGATTTAGGAAACACATGACATTCACCCCCTCCCAATAAATATATAATTGATCCCAAAGGGTTTGATTTGACCACTTCTAAATAGGTAATGCCATTGAGTAATACTCTGACAAACAATCTTAGATAGGTCAAATATCTTTGGTGGATTTCAGCATATCTCTTTTACATAGGTTAATATCATCGAGCAATGCTCTAACAAACAACCTTCTCATTTAGGTCAAATATCCTTAGTGAATTTCTTTCAACCTCTTCTAATCAGGTTAACATCATCGAGCAAGGCTTTAACAAATAATCATAGATAGGTTAAACATCTTTAATGGATTTCTTTTAACCTCTTCCACATGAGTTAACGTTATAGAGCAATGCTTTGATAAATAATCTAGGATAGTTCAAACCACTACAGCAAAATCACCCATTACCGGCGGCATTTTTTGGTAGAAATTGACCATTTTCCAGTGGCTTTAGAATTTACCGGCGAAGGAAAAATTTTTCCGGCGACCTTTTCCTACAGTAAATAATTTTGGCAGCTATCCGACGGCCTTAGGCTGCCAAAAAATAGAAAAAATTAATTAAAAAAAATCTATTTCCTCGCTGCCCGGCTGCTCACTTGCCCGGCCGGTTGCCCGCCTGCCTGAGCTGCCTTCCCGCGCTGACCACTCCCGCCCTGCCCGAATGCCCTCCCACGCTACCCGCAGCCTTCCCGCACTACCCCGCTGAGCTGTCCGATTGCCTGCTAAGCTGCCCGCCTGCCCACACCTATGTATTAATTTCCTGCCTGCAAGCCATGGGATTCGAACTATAGTGCGTAGAGAAGATTTGCAAACACCTAACCACAATGCTGTACAAGAAAATACGTTTCACTTGTCATTTTTTTATATTTAAACTATATAATTATGCAAAATTATTTAAAACTAAAATTATATTTACTTATTAATTTAATTATGTAAATTAAAATTAATAATTAATTTAAAAATAAGAATAAATAATTACTAATTAATTTAAAAATGGAAATTAATTAAAATAAAGTATTACAATTAAAATTTAATTAAAACAAATTATTAACTTAATAATTTATTAAAATACTATTAAAATTACTAATCACTGGAAATAAATTTTTTTAAATAAATTAAAATTTAAATAATAATTTTAAATTTAAATCTTTTTACTTAAATTAAGGAAATAGTTAACTTAAATTAGTTAATATTATTTTTAATCATTTTTGTTAAATCATTTAAATAGTTAAATTATTTAAAATCCACCGAAAAACTAGAAAAGTCGCTGGAAAAGTCACCAGAAAATTACGCCGAAAAGAAACCGCTAGAAACTTCCACCGAAAAAGCTGTCTCATTGTATTCCGTCAGAAAACCGCCGAAAAGCCGCCGGAAAATTAATCGTTGGAAAGTCGCCAAAAAATTCCACCAGTAATGGGTGATTTTTCTATAGTGAACATTCTTGGTGGATTCCTCCCAACCTCATTTATGCGAGTTAATGCAATTGAGTAATGCTCTAAAGAATAACCCTAGAAAGGCATGCCCATGAGGTAGCCTCGAAGAAAAGTTAGTAGTAGACAAGGTCTTCATTAGAAATGAAGATCCCATGAGGGAAAATGGAAAACAAGATCTCCACTCAAAACCTAAGAAGGCACGCCCATGAAGTGGCTTCAATGGAAATTTAGTAGTGAAAAAAGTCCATGCTAGAAATACTCTATAAGTGCAAGTAGTTGACAGGATTTTCACTCATTCGAAAACATTAGGAGGTAAAAGCCTCATAAGATTTAAGAGTATCCAAAAACCTCTAAAGATAAAGAACTCGGAAGGAACACCTGTACATAAAATCATAAAAGGCAAAAGCCTCAACATGTAAAATCTCAGAAGGCATAAACCTCATAAGGTATAGGATTGTCCAAAAATCTCATAAGGCATACACCTCAGAAGCTACAAGTATAACAAAAAAATCTTAAAATGCTAAAAGCCTCAAAAGATATAGGTATAAAAAATCTTAGAAAGCTAAAAGCCTCAAAAGATTCAAGATTATCCAAAAACCTGTAAAGACAAATACCTTAGAAGGAACAGATGTACATAAAATCTTAAAATAATAAAAGCCTCAAAAGATATATGTATATCTAAAACCTTAAAAGGCATAAGCCTCATAAAGTATATGATCATTCAAAAACCTTATAAGGTAAAAGCCCCAGAAAACTCAAGACGAGCCAAAAACCTTTAAAGGCAAAGCCCGAAAGAAACATATATACAAAAAATCTCAAAAGGTATATATACACTTAAAATCTCAGAAGACATAAGCCTCATAAGGTAGAGGATTATCCAAAAATCTTAGAAGCCATAAATCTCAGAAGGTACAAGTAAACTAAAAATCTTGAAAGACTAAAAGTACTCTTACAAGGTACAAGTAAATAAAAATCTCAGAAGACTAAAAGCTTCAAAAGATACACATTTTTGTGATTAATCAAATGTCCTAGAAGGCTAAAAGATGCATAATGAATAAATTCCTCTAATATTGTTGCTCTAATTGAGGAGCAATATCTCAAAGCATATCTAAAAAATACATAGAACTTAGTTTCTTCTACGGGGCAATTTCACAAATCTAAATTATTCTTACATGAAGATGGAGCATTCATTACTTCAAATAAATTAAAAACAAAGATCAAGCATAAACATCTCAAATTCATATAAAATATTATTGAATTTACATGACATCAATATTAGGGGTGTCAATATTTGACACGACATGAAAACCCGACTCGAACCCGACCCGAAAAACCCGACTCGAACCCGACCCGAGTTCAAAATGGGTCGGGTTCAGGTTCAGGAATTCAACCCGTTTGAAAAACGGGTCGGGTTCGGGTTGACCCGAAGGGTTGCCGGGTCAACCCGAAAACCTGTTTAGAGCCCTGCCCGCGAGCCCTGCCTGCGTGCATCCGTGCTCGCCAGCGTGCCCGCGCGCTCGCTCGCAGCGCTTGCCCGCGCTCGCCCGCACCCACACCCGCGAGCTCGCCCGCACCCGCGTGCTAGCCCGCGAGCGCCCGCGCGCTCTGGCCTGCGCGTCCGCCTTTGCGACCCGGGTCGGGTCGGGTCGACCCGCCAACCCGACGGGTCGGGTTAGGGTCAACCCGTTTAGGCTGCGGGTCATTGCGGGTTCGACCCGAACCCGACCCGAAACCCGATTTTGACACCCCTAATCAATATAATATATTGTCTTCTTCATCCAATATAAGAATTTAAAAGTAGTTTTTTCATGAATTGAATTATTTTCATCAATATTATTTTATATCTAGCATTGCAATAATTTATAATGATGACCGCCTTATCGCGAGAAAATTTGGAGCTTAAAAATATGCTGAAAAGTTTCTCAAAATGAAGGCAATCGACATTATTTTAAGATAAAAATAAAAGCTCTGTCGTTAAGATAGAAATCTTGAGTATCACTTAGAACTCTGCATGAAGAAAGAATTTTTCTACACAAAGAGGGACACTATAGCTTGATAGAGGATACTTTCTATATATTAAAGATAATGGAATGCATCTAATGTAAGAAGAAAAAGAGAAGAAAAAGAAAAAGGGGACAAGAGTCTACAAAAATTGGGACACTAGAGCTTAATAGAGGATACCTCCTATTCAAGAAAGTGGAATATCTCTAATGTAAGAAAAGATGAAAAGAGAAAAAAAAGGGGACAAAAACAAATTCCTCTACAAAAAAGGGGCGTTGGAGCTTGATAAGAGATACTGCCTATTCAAGACAGTAAATGTCTCTAATTTAAGAAGAAGATAAGAATAAAAAGAGAAAGAGTAAGAAAAGATTGGAAAGGAACAGTGGTGCAAGTTCCTTCCCGCATTAAGGGGTAATTATACTTGAACGGGGAGTGGAAGGGTTCTATAACTTTAAATGAGAGAGCTATAAGATATTACGGAAGAGAGTTATGTAACTTTATGGTAGAGAGTTACATAAATTAATGGAGGAGAGTTATACGGAATTAAATAAATAAATAAATAAATAAATGAATAAACTCTCTTTTTGAAAAAAAAACTTTAAAAAAAAGAAGAAAAGAAAAATCTTCATTAAAAAAAAGAAATTAAAAAAAATCAAACAAAAAAGAAAAGAAAAGCCTTCTTCCAAAAAAAAATTCAAAAAAATCTCCTTAAAAAAATCTCTTCAAAAAAATAATGATGAAAATAAAAATTAAATAAAAAAGTAAATAAAAAAAATTAAGAGGGGGGTGCCATACGACGCCCCATTCATCACCAAATGGCTCTAGCTCCGCCATAACACGTCAAAGGTGTGCATTACCCATGCTTTTTTGTGCAAGTATGCTACCGGCTTTATTGCCAACCTGCCAACCCAGCTCGATCCAATCTAAGCCCAATTTTGGGCCTGAATAGGTCTATTCCAACATTGTTTAGGCCCTTGGGATCGTTTTTTAATATTTTGGACTCAATTTCGATACTTTTATAGCCCAACAGAGCCTCCACAACAATTTAAAATAATTTGGAAAAAAATTCTTCAATATTTTTTGATTTGATTGACTCATCGACTTCATGGAAATCTTAAATTACATCTAAGGATAATTTATTTGGTTCACGGCCCCGAGCAGAGGTCCACATTGATGTTCAGAGAGCGATCGTGCTTCGTAATTATTCGAAAACTATAGCTTTACATTGTAACATTTTATAAAGATTAGACATATATTTTTGGACTCTGCAAGCTTTAACGTCCAAAAATAGTGGGAGGTGGGCAAATGATACATCTCCCAAAATCATATTGATCAGGCACTAATCTTGAGACATATTTGAACTGAAAACTTTCAAAATTAAATTTGGGATCATCCAAACTTCCATATCAACAACCTTATAGTCAAACTGAAAGTCTAGACAAAACGAACCCAATGACACCAAAATCGGCCCAATCCGAGTCCAAATGGATTCAAACCAAAAGTATGAAACACATTTGGAAGCTTCAAATCATTAATTGAGTAAGCAAATAATCTCTAAATATGGCATGCTTATAGTCAAATCGAACAACTCAACAAGACGAATAGAACAAGCTGAAGATCATTTATTTTTGACATCATTAAGGCATTTAAATGCTTGATAAAAGCTTTATGATCGAAGGAATCAATAAGACCACTTGATGAAACACTCCAACTTTGTCCTTGATTTTCTCTATATTTACATAGTATATCACTCCCAAAAATATATAAATAGGCATTCATTCTTCACATGTGAGGAGGAGGAAGAGAGGAGAAGAGAGCTATAGAGAAAACTCTCTTGCATTTTCTAACCATTGTCGTTGACGATCACTACCAACTATCGCTTCTGACAACCATCATTGCCACTGGAGATCATCATCAGGAATCACCACCATCTCCAAAATATTGATAAGATTTGATCTTGTTGTTGTGTTTATTTGTCCGCTTGTGGACATCTATTTCTATAATCCCTATTGAGAAAATTAAGCCATGTTGTTGGGTATAAACTGTCTCTCTGTGAATGCTTGATCTTTGTAATCTCCCTCTTCTTCAACACTGAAGAAGGGATGATCTTTGTATCACTTGCTACATAGTGAATTTTACAACTAGGCCAGGCCCCATGGTTTTTTTCACTTTTCGGGTTTTCCACGTAAAAATTTCTCTAGTCCTACTACGTTCATTTGTATGTGATGTATCTTTGTACACTGCTAAGACATAAAACACACACTCTACCGACTCGCATTTCTTAAGCAAGCAACAAGAGTAATTATTTTAATGTGTGTCTTCTTAAGAAGATTCTTGAGAAATTAGAACAATAAGTGATTTGGTGGCAATTTTATGAAGAATTCAAGTATGTTTAAGAATCTGTCTCTACAAAATATTGAGTTTTTTCTGTTACAAAAATATAAGTAACATTTCAAATTTTTTGTATCTAATTGTATGCATTTTCAGGACAAATCTATACCAAAAATACAGACATGTTAATCAATTGATTTCATTCTGTAGCAAATCTGAATTATAGCACAAACTCGTTCCTACAAAACGAATAAAATCAGTATAAGATTATGTTTGCAATTCACTAGCTACAGAATTTCTATAAGAACTTTGTCTTGTTCACCATGCATGTTCAACTTTGAATGAATCTGTCAGCATACCGTACAGGTTACAATAAAAACAAGAAAATGGAAGAAAACTATAATAGGCTTATATATGGCTCATTTTCATGTTCTGTTGCTGGGAAGACAAAGCATGATAATCTTAGAACGGCTTTATTACTACTTAAAAAAGCTTTCTAGTTTGAGTTAACTTCATTTGGGATTGCTTTATTACTATTTTTTAAAGCAGATTTCTAGTACACAAATAAAATTTGTAATTTGTGTGTTAGAAAGCTGCTTCAAGAAACAGTAAGAAAAACGTCCCAAATAAAGCCTTACAAACCTATGGGATGCTTGGCCATTTTAGATTAAACAAACATCATTCGATATGTGCTATCAATCATGCTCCAATGTATAAATCATAAAGTTTAATTAACTACAACTATCACAATGATTGAATGGTGCACTTAAGGGTTTTAGAAATGAAATCAATGGATATCCTAATGAAATTTACCTCTTAAACATGTTAAACATTGTGTTCTTTTTATTTTAGATGTTGAAGGCTTATGAAGAATGATCTATACTAAGAACACATGCCTTCTTGAAGATTTTCATTCAATAAAATAAATTCTATGGGAATATGTGATGTGTTCTACTCTTCTATTCCAATTCTAGTTTTCAAGTATTTAGCAAGTGTTATCTCTTATAATTATAACCTGGGTAGTATACTAAATTTTGTATGATGATGAATCTATGAATGAGGATGTATCTAAGATTTAGGTTTCGTTTGGGACAGCTTTCTTACTTATTTATAAAGCAGCTTTCTAGTACAAAATTTTCTAATTTAAGAAATTTTGTAATAACAAATTATTTGGGAAAGCAGTAAGAAAGCTATCCCAAACGAACCCTTGGTTATGATAAATCTTGTTTTTTAATTTTTAATTTTTTTTCTATTCATTTTTAAAATTATATTCTTATCCATTATGAACATTGTAGTAATTTTAAGTTTTAATTGTCTTTCTCAAGGAATACATCCTAACATTTTGAATAAATTGTTCATATTTCAAGAAAAAATTTTCATTGTCACCATCTAACATTGCAATATTTTACTTTTGCAGGAGAGCTGCACTGTAATATATTGTGAAAATGACTACTTTTTCTCATATTCCACCTGGATTTAGATTTCACCCAACTGATGAAGAACTTGTAGATTACTATCTTAGAAAGAAAGTTGCATCAAGAAGGATTGACATAGATGTCATAAAAGATGTTGATCTCTACAAAATTGAGCCATGGGATCTTCAAGGTAACTCCATATATGATCATTATGATTTTTTTCTTTAGAGATATTTGAATAAAACTCTCAGTAACTTGATCATTTGATGAAAAAGGATGATATTTTCAAAATTTTGCAAACAATGATAATAATCTATTCTACTTTATAAAAAATTACAACTATCTCTAATCTTATGTCTGATTTATGGAAACTATTTTCTTAACAAAATAATTTTCATTTAACATAACAAAAATTAAGAAAAAAGCAGAAGCACCAACATAAGAGAGCCAAAAAAACAAATAACATCTCAATCTAAGATACATGGAATATATGAACCCTTATGCCCAAGTTAGGACAAAATAAATAAATAAATAAATAAAGAATATCAATTAAGGTTGTACAATTTTAAATATATATATATATAATTTTCATTTATCAAAATTAACATTACAAAAAATAAGTTTGTGTTAAACCAACTTATGCGGCACTTCTACACATGATTATACTGCGCCACTATTTACTGCAGCATAACAACCTGCTCATCTATTGTGGCAAAATGTCTACCATGTGTTCACCATCATTTAGCCACAGCCATACATCATTCCCTATATATATACTTCCTTTTGTATTTCGAGAATGAGGAAGAATGCAATACACTTAAGACCAATTTATCCTTATCGTCTTGGTTTGACTTTTACCTCTTGCTACAAGTTAAGTTCCTTTATGGTATCCAAGCAGGTCAGGTGTTAAATCCTTGCTTTTTTTTCAGTACTTATTTCTACTCTCTAAAGTCCTTATGGAAAGTATCGAAGCCTCTTCCACTGCAGCTATTCTCGCCTCCTCCTCCACCACGACCCTCTCTATTTCCCTCAGCTCAAATTTCTAATGGCTAATGTCAAGTCTGTGTTAAATGTCCAGCTCGTCACCACCAACTATCCTATTTGGCGTTCCTAGGTTTTAAAACTTTTTGGTGCCAATGGTTTCACCACATACCTAGATGGCTCTCTTTGTCAACCCCTAAAACAACTCCCTGACGATTTATTTGCTGTCAATCCAGTCTACCTCTCCTGGCACCTCATCATTCAAAACTTGGCTACCGCCCTCTTCTCCTCTATCTCACAATCTCTATTGTGTTACGTCCTCAATCTTCAGACTTGTACTGAGATTTGGTCTACCTTGGAATGGCGACTACAGGCGACGAACCGTTCTCGCATCATCCAGCTCAAAAAATGAGTTGCACCAACTTAAAATGTAGGACAAACCAATGTTCCAGTACCTCTCAAACATCAAACAAAGGGTAGATGCCATCACAGCGGCTAGCTCACACATTGATCCCAAGGATGTCATCCTTTATACACTCAATGGATTGCCTCCGGCATATAATGCCTTCAAAACAGACATCTGAACTAAACTTATTCATCCCATGAGCCTTGACGGCCTGTATGCCTTGTTATGTATTGAAAAAGGCTAATCTCTCTACAGAGCAATCTACTCAATAGAGTGTCGACTCTTCTTTTGCCCTTGCTGCCTTTAGCGGTCACCCTCGTGCTTTCGCATGTGGCTGCTCCTCCTTCTCTTGCGGTGGTTTTTCTCCTTCCCAAGGCAGTCGTCGTCACCCCCTTACATCCCTCATATGCCAAATTTATGGAAAAAATGGCCACTCAGCCTTCTCCTACTAGCATTGGGCCAACCTTTCTTATCAACCACCGTAGCAAGCACTAGTAGCTCATGACGACAATGCATCCTATGCAGATTGGTTGTTGGACTTTGAAGCCCCTTCCCACCTTACTGCTGACTCTTCTCAGCTTCAGACCATCCAACCTTACTCCGGGACCTCTCATGTTTAGGTCAGAGATGGTACGCAGCTACCCATTGCTAACTCTAGTAAAGGCATCTTACCTACGCATATCTGTAAGCTTCACTTACCTCATATACTTCATGTCCAACACCTTACCAATAATCTCATATCTATCTCTTGAATTCTTAATGATAATTCTTGCTATATCTTATTAAATCACACAGGTTTTACTCTTAAGGATTCTAAGATGCACCAGATTCTTCCAGGGACCCAGCATCATAGTCTATACCCCATTAAGCTACCAACTACACTCAATTCCTAGCAATCACCAACCAATCCTACTGCTCTTCTCACCACTCAGTCCAGCTTCTCAAAATGGCACAAACGTCTTTATCATCCATCATTTATCATCCAGCAAAATCTTTCCACTACTCTCAACCTCAATCAACATGTCAAGCCAACCTCCCACTGTGATTCCTGTGTTCGTGTGAAATGTCATCGCCTTCCTATTAGTTTAGCTTCCTCTAAGTCTACTAAACGTTTAGAACATTTACATTCGGATGTTTGGGGAACTTCCCTAGTTCTATCAAGTTAATATTATAAATACTATCTTTTTGTTTATGGACAATTTCACTCGCTTTTGCTGGGTATTTCCTTTAAAACTAAAATCAGATGTGTTTCTTACATTTAAATGCTTTAAACAACTTGTTAAGACAAAATTTCAAATGCCTATTAAACATCTTCAAACTGATCGCGGTGGAGAATATGTTAATCATAACTTTAAACAATATTTGAATGAGTGTGGAATCTCTCATCACCTTTTGTGTCCATACACACCTCAACAAAATGACATTGCCGAGAGGAAACACCGACACCTTCTCGAAACAATGTGTTCTCTAATGTTTGAAGCAAATTTGCCTTCCCGCTATTGGGTTGATATGCCCTTGACAGCCGCATACCTCATAAATTGGCTCTCTAAAGCCCCACATCATATCTCTCCTTACCAATGCCTATACAACCAAACACCCACTTATGATCATCTTCGAGTTTTTGGTTTCTTATGCTATCCCTGGATCCCTCCACTACATCATCATAAACTTCAACCTCGCTCCTTGTCCTGTGTCTTCCTTGGCTATGCCACTGATTCCAAGGGCTACAAATGCTTTGATCCCATTACAAATCGTATTCATATTTCCCACCATGTCACATTTGTTGAATCTTTGTTTCCATTTAAGCAAGTCTCTCCCACTTACACACCTCCTCAACTATCCCCTTCCTCTCTTCTCACACTTACGCTAGCATTCCTTTCAAACTTGTCTTCCTCTCATTCTTCTATACCCCCAATACTCCAAACTATCTCCAGCTCTACAAAACATCAATCTATTCACCAACCCACCCACACGGCACCAGCTGCTTCTACAAATATTCCTACATTCCCAATCACTACCAATCCCAACTCAGCAGCTTCTCCAAGTCTTCCTACATCCCCAATCAATACCAATCCCACCTCACTCGCAACCCTACCTCAACCTCCTAGACACCATATGTTCACTCGTTTTAAAATCAATCACAAAAAGCTCAAAGTCCTTCTTGTCCTTCATCATCAAGTCATTCCATTCTCACCATCCTCTTTTTTTGAAGCTAATAAGCATGTAGTCTGGCGCACCGCTATGTCCCAAGAATTTCAAGCTCTTCAAAGCTAAGGTACATGGTCTCTTGTGCCATAAACTCCTAACCAGAATGTGGTAGGTTGCAAATGGCTCTATAAGACTATACTCAATCCAGATGGCTTGGTTGCACATCATAAAGCTCGTTTAGTGGCCCAAGGATTCAAATAGGAGTATGGACTTGACTACAAAGACACCTTTAGCCCTGTGACAAAATTCCCTACTATTAGACTCCTTATTATTGCCACCCACTTTCAATGGCTTGTATTACATCTCGACGTCTCTAATACCTTTTTGCATGGCAAACTCGATGAAGTTGTCCAACTGAAGCAGCCACTGGGCTTTCTTGATCTACAATTTCCCTCATATGTCTACCAATTGCATAAGTCCATTTATGGACTCAAACAGTAACCTCGGTAGTGGTTCTCCACTTTCTCCTCACATCTTCTGCAATATGGGTTTCTTGTAAGCAAAGTCAACCCATCATTTATGATATTTCATAGAGATCACATCTCCCTCTACCTGCTTGTGTATGTAGATGATGTGCTCCTTATCGGCAATAACAGAATCAAAATTGACAAATTGCTTGCCAATTTAAATTGTCAAATTCGTAAGAGAAACATGGGTCCTATCTCACAATTCCTTGGCATTCAGATTCACACTACTACCAAAGGCATGCGGCTCAATCAATCCAAATACATTCCGAACTGCTCACCAAAGCTAGAATGCTTTAATGCAAATCAATGCTTAGTCCACTTCCCTCAAAACTTCCATCTCCACTACTCACTGATACACCTTTTTCCCAACCTGAATACTACCGCCAACTAGTCAGTTCCTTACAATATCTCACCATTACCAGGCCCGATATTGCCTTTGTCGTAAATTATTTATGCCAATATATACACAACCCATCAAATACACACTTTAATTCTTAAAAAGGGTCCTCAGATATCTGTAAGGTACCATTACCTATGCTCTACACCTTCGAAAGTCTTCTCTTCAGCTCTCCGCCTATGCCAATTCAGATTGGGTCGCTGATTACATTGATCAAGGCTCTGTCACTAGCTTTTGTACCTTTCTTGGTGACAATCGTCTCTCTTGGTCCATCAAAGACCAACCTACTGTTGCCAGATCATTAACCAAAGCTAAATGCAAGGCGTTGGCAGCTATTGCAAGAGAAATTATGTGGTTAAGACGTCTTCTTGCTGATTTTCGCATTTCCTTCAACACTTCCACTTTAGTTTACTGTGATAATACATCAGCAATTGCCTTAGCTCATAACCCAATTTTCCATGCTTGTACAAAACACATTGAAGTGGACTACTATTTTATTTGGGACTGCATCATAGCATAGCATATTATCGTACATCATATTGCTTTACAAGACCAATCAGTGGACATCTTCACAAAGTCTCTCTCTACCACTCGTTTCACTGAATTATGAAGCAAGCTAATAATTCAACTGGAATTGTCACCTTGAGGCGCGGGCCGGGGGGGTTAAGTTAACTTATGAGGCACTTCTACACATGATTATACTACGCCGCTATTTACTGAAAGGTCGAGGAGATTGTAAGACCTCAATGACCTATCCCTAAGGCACACTAATTTGAAAGAAATATGTTTACTTTGATACGAAAGCTAATTAATTTGAAAATAATTATAAAGATGGTGATTATATTTTAATTATCATAATAACATTTTAATCTTAGATTTTCACAAAGCAGTTATCACAGAAAATAAAGTGCATGAAAGTAAAGTGCGAAAGTAAAAATCAAAATGAGCACACCAAATTTATAATGATTCATTCAAACCATGACCTACGTCCACTACCCGGAGTCCTCCTCTCCGGGTATTGCACTATCACTATAGTGTCTCTCCTTTAGCCCCCACAGCTAGGCGGAGAAGCCCTTACCAACTTTCTTCCACCAACCCGATGCGGTAGAGGACCATACTCCTTTCACAGGCAGAGAACCTTGACTCCTTTTCACCCTCCTGGTGAGGCAGGGAACCTGAACTCCTTTTCACCCTCCTGGTGAGGCAGAGAACCTGGAATCACTTTCATCTTCCCCGGTGCGGCGGAGTAGCCGGGTCTTTTGACACCAAAGAGGTCTTCTTCTTCCCAAAGCTTCCCTTAAGATAAACCTTGACTCTTGGAGGAACTTAGGTGCAAGTTCATTGGAGAAACCATGTGAAAACCTCCTCTCACACTCCCTTAAAGCCCACAAGGATCTTCTCCCTCTCTTACAAACTCCACCCTTTCTCTCCCTAGCCCAAAGCTCTCTCTTCAAGCTTTCTCCAGAAGAAAATAACTCAATGAATGCTCAAAAGACTCATACAAAGTCTTATGAGAAAGCTTAAATAGAGGGATTCAAAAAACCCTAAAAACGCAATTCAGCCGTTAAAGATCGTACAGTACGATAACAGAATCGTACAGTACGATGTACAGAATTTTACCTGTTAGTAATGTACGATTCAGTACGAACATCCGTACGAATAATCCAATTTGCCTATAAGTGTTGTACGATCATCAGTACGAATGACCAATCGTGCAGTATGATTAGTTTAACTGAAATGCAGTTCGTCCAGGACGAATCATGGGACGACTAAAATCATTTCTATTGATCGTATAGTACAATCCAGTTTATACAGTACGATCAAAATATCAAAATTATACAGATTTGATTGACTAATCATAGAATTAAATTAGGCAATAGTTTAAACATCGTACAGTATGATTAGATTTGTACAGTACGAATATAATAACTTTTTAAATTTAAATTTTTTGCCTAATTTAATGAACGATGGGGTTTCTAATTATAATAGATCGTCCAGTATGATGCGGTGTTCGTACTGTATGATTAGTTATATTTCAAAATTATTTTTTTCAAAAAAATAAAATATTTTAATTAATTTCTATAACTCCAGATCGTATAGTACCATCCAAATCGTATAGTATGATGTACAGAAAAATTAAAATATTAACATTATATTTACTCCCCTTGTGTGTGTGTGCACAGTCATCAGGCTATCATACACCCTTACAGGACTTGACTCATGAAGTTAAAAATAAATAAATAAAAATTACAGACTCTTTCAACAAAATCTATTCTACCCAATCTTGAGCCCTGAATCTTCAAAGAACTGTGCCTGCTGTACCTGAAATATTAGTCAACACACAAATAAAAATACACTGCACATACTAAGAGAAATAAAGAGGCAACCATTAACATTTGTTATTATCAAAATCATAAACTCGGGAGCCCGAGTTGTAACATTTACTGCAGCATAACAACCTGCTCTGCTATTGTCACAGAATGGCTGCCATGTGTTCACCATCATTTAGCCATAGCCATGCATCATTCCCTATATATATATGCCTCCTTCTGAATTCCGAGAATGAGGAAGAATGTAATACACTTAATACCAATTTATCCTTGTCTTCTCCGTTTGACTTTTATCTCTTGCTACAGGTTAAGTTCCTTTAGTTTGAACTACATAGCGACATATAAGAAGCTTCCTACATACATCCTAAGATAATCAAAATAAGTATAGTTTAACAAAAGTGAGAACTTTAGTCCCAAAAGCAACGGGATATATAAGTATATATTATAGATAAAAAGATCATAATGTGCTGCAAATAATAAGCCCCACCCAAAATAAGGGAGAAGTTCGCAATAATCAATTTAAAATTCCTATAGCCCACAATTTTCTAACAATCTAGCTAAAAGCCTTATGAAGTGAAGGAACTTTTTATAAGATTTATTAATGTTCGTAATTCTTTGAATCGAAGAAGGTTTCTTAAAATAATCAAAAGAATCATCATCTGAACTAATATTATTAGAGATGAAATTATGAATTGGCTAAGCCTTTGAAACATCATGCACAAGAGGGCATTCTATGAAAGCCAACTAATCAGTAATGGGGCTTTGGGCTCCATTAGCTAGATGAGGTTATGGAGAAGGATGACTAAACTCTAATAAAAAATTTCCCTAATATTGTGCAATAACTAGCTTATTATGTTGAACTTATATTTGACTTCCCGGAGGATGTGCCTGGAGACAAAGTAGAAGTAATATAGGAGTGCCAATATTTATAGGGACCACTTGAGTGAAAAGCTCAAGTTGAGGACTTTTAATATGGTTTACAAAGGGAATTCTTATGCCCAAATAAATAACAATGCTTATAGAATTTTGGGAATTTTTTGCAATAACTATCTTTGATAAGAGCTGCATTTTTATATCTAATCTACATTGTTTTAGAAAATTATTTAGTCACTGCTAACTCCATTAAAACTCTTACAATAGAAGGTCTATTTAGAGCTATAATAGAAGTATCTATATGTTGAGATTTTCTAAATAGTGAAGCTAATATGAAAAAAATTGTTTTATAAAAATAAATGAACCCTAAGGTGAGAAAAAGCTATCCAAATAAGAGAGATTGTTCATTCTTAGAAGAGGTCAAAGCTAGGTGACCATCTATTTATCTACATGAAAAAATTCCCCATTTTTAACTATGTTGGGTATAAATATGCCTAAGTTTTTTAGTTGAGAAAGTTGGAATCCATTTGTTTGATCTCATTCATCCAATTGCAGATGTAATAATGCATTAATGAATTCTCAATCCTCACCTAATGGGAGAATGCAATAGAGAGATATTATTAATAAAATCTCATGATAATTAGTTTGAATAAAAGCATTATAAAAGGAGATGACTTAGGCTTCTTTTGGGGCGGCTTTCTTACAGCTTCTTAAAACCGTCTTTTAGTACAAAAATTAAAAATTTTATACTAGAAAGCCGCTTTAAGAAGTAGTAAGAAAGTCGTCCCAAATGAAGCCTTAGTTGCATGTGTTGTCACTTTGAGAACACTAATGTGGTGCTTCTCGTAGGGGATTTGATGTTAAAAAAGATTGTTTGAATCTATTTAAAAAATAAATAGAAGACCCAAAAATATATATCAAAAATAGTTAGTATTAATGAACATCAAAATAGAAGTATTAGGAATCAAATAATTAGTGTACATGATCTTAATCAGTTATGTGTAAGGCACAAAGATCGCACTAGTAGCTTTTCACCTAAATCTTGACTAAACTATTAGACATGGCTTGCCAATAAACTTAATATGGTCTTATGCTAAAAATTTGCTTAAAAGAATATGCATGTTAACTATTTTGCTCACCTTCAATAAATATAGCTGCTTAAATTTTAAGAAAAAAATCTTTTTTTATTTGATACATAAAATTACATATTTCACAATCTTATTTTGCCCACCCTCAAAAGATGCTGGTTCCGCTCCTGTATATTGTGTTATAAATTTGAGATTAATTATTATATTTGATTAGATGGCTTAAGATAATCATGTAGATAAAGTCTTTCAATTAAGAAAACTTCAAATCTAATTAACAAAAGCGAATCAAGCCGTTTATGCAAGCAAAATTGCAATGAAAAACAAAACTAAAGTCAATTCAGGCTTCGTTTGGGATGACTTTCTTACTGTTTCTTAAAGCAGTTTTTTTTTTTTTTTTTTGTCACCCATAGCTTGTGAAATAAGTTGAACTGTTATGGTTATTTATCATAATTAGAGACTATAATTTTCTTGTAGCAAGTGGAATCTTATTTGAATGATCATTTATTTTATTGAAAGTTTTGGCTTGATATTAAGTACTTTATAAAAAATAACCATATTAAGATTTTTATATTCTTGTTTTGCTTTGAACAGAAAAATGTAAGATAGGCATAGAAGAGCAGAATGAATGGTACTTCTTCAGTCATAAAGATAAGAAATATCCAACTGGAACTCGCACAAATCGAGCCACTATAGCTGGATTTTGGAAAGCAACTGGAAGAGACAAACCAATCTACTCAAAAAATAATTTGGTTGGAATGAGAAAGACCTTGGTCTTTTATAAGGGTAGAGCACCAAATGGGCAAAAGCTGGATTGGATTATGCACGAATATCGACTTGAAACAAATGAAAATGGCCCTCCTCAGGCAAGTTTTTTTTTTTTTTTCTTTTAACTGCAAACCCAGCAATATATATAGAACATATTTGTCTTTTATTTTGTTTATTTTTAGAAGTTGCATATGCAATGATCATGAATTCTAGTCACTTTTGGATCCCCTACATCTTGTTGATTCATTCAGATCGTTGAAATCTCATCAATATGATTAGGGGAAAAGATTTGATCAAGATTGATATTGTACATAAAATTTAGCTCAACAGATGATTTTTAGTTATTCTGATTTTTTGAAAATATTTTGACTAAAATATTTAATTATATTCCATCAATAGACATATTTTTCAAAAATATGTAAATATTACGTAAAATAAAAGTGACTTAGGCTTCGTTTGGGATGGCTTTCTGACTACTTCTTAAATCAGCTTTTTAGTTAAAAAATTTAAATTTTTGTACTAGAAAGTGCTTTAAGAAGCAGTAAGAAAGCCGTCCCAAACGTAACCTTAAGTTACTACTTCTAATGAAAATGTAAAAAATAGTAAAAAAAATTTAATAGATAATTTTAGGATTGTGATACTAGAAAGTCTGTTATTTATTCTATTCAAATTCAAACTATTCGGCCTACTTGACTTGTAACCATTGAAGTTATCAACCTTACAATTGCATAATCACATCGATATTATAAGCAATATTTCAAACTACTTTCACTGATTCATTTTACAGGAAGAAGGATGGGTAGTCTGCAGAGTATTCAAGAAAAAAGCAACATCAACCGAAACCCTAATCAACCATGACTCCTCTTCATACCATTGGTATGATGAAAACCTTCCCTTCATACCACAATTTGATTCAACAAAGAAATTAACATCTCAACACAGTGAAATATCTCATCTGCCCTCTCCTTATTTCAACTGCAAACCAGACCATGAACTAATCAGTCACCACCATCTTCCTCAAGATCACACATTCCTTAATCTCCCTCACCTTGAAAGCCCCAAGTTCCCTCACTTCATCAACCATGAAACTTTGCAGAATAATCAGCAGCTTCAGATTGTCACAGATTGGAGAGTTTTCGACAAATTTGTAGCGTCGCAACTAAGCCAGGAAGATGTCTCAAAAGAATCAGATTTCTGCAATGCAGGGAAAGTCTTTGAAGTTGCAGATAAGGAGATTGCAGTTGCAGAATGTGCATCTACGTCAACTTCAAGTGAACAGATTGATCTATGGAAGTGAGTTACATTTTACAACAGAAGAATAGCCTATACATATAAGTACTGCTAATAGAATGATTATAGTATGCTGATTATTGTACATAATAAGCAAAAAAGTGTAAGTTTGGTCACTTTCAAACTCTATAATATGGAAGAATACATATATTTATTCTTTGAGAAAGATAGGAGCTGTTATACTTGTCCATTTGATACATACAATTGATACGTACTTTTAGAAGGCTGATATTTAAAGCAACTCTCAATTTTTTTCTTTATTTGAAACTAAATTTAATTAGATGAAATTTGCTTTAAATCTTAATCTCTTAAAATGTAGATAGATGATGTAAGATGCATAAGAATAAGAGCTCTTATTTTTCTAAAATAATAGAATTTATATGTAGCAAATTGTATGAGAGATTATGGTGCATAGGCTGCATCTAATTATTGTTTTATTGTTTATTGTTTTGAACTATAATTGGCCATTATTTAATATTTTATTATTGGCATGAAGGTATTTGGTACATCTTCTTCCTAAATATAAAAAAATACAATTATTGTTTCATGACAAAAAATTTGATCAGGATATTCTAATAGTCAAAATGAATTTCAAAAATTAACACATTTCATTTTTATTATATTTAAATGACATTAAATCTCATAATTTTGATTTGTAAACAATGCAAAAATATTGAATACATTTGTAAAAAAAAAAGATATTCATTTATATTAAATTAGTAGAAAAATTGTCAAAAACATAGGCTCCATCCTTCCTCGCATTAGTCGAGTGCTCAGCTAGGGTTTTCTCCCCGAGAATTCTGCTTGGTTTTTCTCCAACCGTCTTCGGTTCTTCGCTTGTGAACTCTCGAAAGATCGATTTTTTTGTTCTGCTTTTGCTTTCTGAGTTTCTCAGGTAGCTTTTCTATTTCCTTTCATGAAGTTTTTTTGTTTGCGTTGGTTCTAAGCAGGTTAGGCCTTTCTCTTGAGATTTTTGGTTTTTCTTGATGGTTTCCCCTCTGCCGGGGGTTTCCTCCATTAGTATGGTGGCTAATCATGTTTCACTTTCATATTCGGGTTTTCTTAATGCCGCTAATAAAACTTGTTCCTTTAAAGACGTGATTTTTGGTTCTTTGTCATCTTCCCCTTTCCCTAATCTCAAGCCTATCACTCACTGTGGTATGACGACTCTGTCGATTTCAGAAGAGGAAGTTGTTGCTTTAGCTGTCTCATTTCAGTCTGCCCTAGTTAGTAAAATTACCATGTGTATACCAAAATTGGATCTAATTCCTCAATTTTTTTCAATCGTAAGCTCTCTGGGAATTTCTCTGTTACTTTACTGGATCCGTGCCATTTTCTTATAAAACTTGAAAATGATATGGATTATAGTCGTATTTTCGGGCATATATTATACTATGTATGCATTTGTTATATGAAATTGATAAAGTGGTCTCCTCTATTTGATATTTTGGTGGAATCGCCTATTGTTCCTATTTGGATCTCATTTCCTGAGGTCAGACCTCATTTCTTTTCACCTAGGATTTTATGGCTTGGGTAGTATTTTTGGTAATCCTTTACAAGTGGATAAAGCTACTACTATTGGATCTAGGCCTTTTGTTATGAAAGTGTTGGTTGAACTCAATATCACCAAGCAGTATCTTAATAGCATTTGGTTAGGTCTTGAAAAATATTGATATGTGCAAAAGGTTGTTATGAATGAGTTTCCTGCCTTTTATGTTCATTGCAAAACTTTGAGTCATAATAATCAGGAATGTTATCATTTAAACCTGAATCTCAAGAAGATTTCCTCCAATAAACCTACAAATGTTGAGATTATTTCCACTCTTGATCCTCCTATTCAAGCTGGTTGTGTGATTAATAAAGCTGATGATAATATAATCAAAACCAATAATAAATCTACTATTGAAGTTAACTCCATCCCTCCCAATCCAATAATTCAAGCTGAATCTAATGTGGTGAATGATTTGGCTAATCCTATGATGATTCATAATGTTGGAACTGAATGCAATCCTATGAACTATGTGGAAGGATCACATTTTTATGCTTCTACTTCCTTTAATGTTTTAAAAATGGTTCCATGTGTTAACATTCTTGTTACTACTTTATCTTCTACTGATTCTCTACTTAACCTGAAAGGAGGTAATAAAGGAGAGCAAGCTTTCAGTGAGGAATCAAGTGGGGAATTGGAGGGCTTATGCTCTTCTGCTCAGTCTATTGATAAATGGGAGAAGGGTGAGATTAACTCTACCGATGAGGAGTATTCACACAACGACATTGATAAGCTTGGGGACATCTGTTTAGTTAAGGTTTCTAAAGATGATGGTTTTTAGGAAACCTCAAAAAAAAAAACTACTTGCCTTATCTGTTGATGTTAGAATCACAAGATCCAACGCTTCTTATAAGAATGTTGTCAACGTTTAGTACAATGGTTTGGAATGTTAGGGGTGTGGGGAAACTTAATACTCGCATGTGTATCCGTGATTTATGTAGAATTCATAAAATTATTTATTAGCCCTTTTTGTGCCCATGCTAGAGTTTTCTAAACTTATTACTTGTCAAAGGCAATTGGGTTTCAATTCTTCTTATGTTAATTTCTCTGGTAAAATTTAGGTTTTTTTGGAAAAATGAAATTCATTTAACGATTCACAGTGATTTTGATCAAATTATTCATTATAATTTTTCTATTTTTAATGTCTGTATTGTTGGTTCTATTATTTATGCTAATTGCACTAAAGTAGTAGAATTCCTTTGTGGCAAAGATTAACTGACCTTGAGAATTATTATAAAGGTCATTGGTTTGTTGGAGGTGATTTCAATATCATCTCTAATTCTTTTGAAATGTTGGAGGCTCTCCTCCTCATATCAATGCAATGTAGGATTTTAATAATATGATGTTGGAGTGCGGTTTATCTGATATTGATTTTTCTGGCTCCAATTTTACTTGGTCCAACAACAGAGTGTAGGAAAGATTAGATAGATTTTTATTTAATAATGATTAGCTTTCTAATTTTTGTTTGTTTGTCATTGAACATCTTGGTAGGACTATTTTTGATCATACTATATTGCTTTTGAACATTAGACAAGTTAATTTTACTAATTTCATTCCTTTTCATTTTCAAAATATGTGGCTTAAAGCTCCTGATTTTGCTATGACTATTAATGAGAATTGGTTAGCTCCTATTTCTCACTGTGAGGGGGACAATGACATGATCTGATTTGCTTTAAAACTTAAGAGAGTCAAACAAGTTTTAAAATGGTGGAATAAAAGTAAATTTGTTAATATTTGTAATAACATTATTAAGGCTGAAAAAGAGGTTTCGTTCCTTGAAAATACGTTTGTTGCTGCTTATGGGGATTTTGTTTGGGATCATGTTTATTTAGCTAAATCTAACTTGGTTAATCTTGAGCTTATGGAAGAAGAATTTTGGAGACAAAAAATATCTTCTAAGCACATTTTAGAAGGTGATAGAAACACCAAGTACATTCAGGATATGGCTAATTTTGAAAAAGCTAAATCTTTCATTAATATGATTAAACTGGAGTATTGTGACTAGTATGATGACCAAATAATTTCTAAGTCTTCTATAACCTTTTTTAAGAATTCTTTTGGTTCTAGTAAGCAGGTTGCACTTATCTCTAATCCTCATGTTATTCCTTGTCGTATTTGTAATGAGGACAATTGTTCCATTACTAATATGCCTGATGACTTGAGATTTTCAATTCTTTGATGAGCATGAATAATGATGTGGATGGTTCTAATGGTTTTCAAAGCAATTGGAATATTGATAAGGATGCCTATGCAAAGCTATGCTTGCTTTTTTTAAAGGTTTTTTCTATTCCTAAATTTTTTACTTGTACTTCCACTATGTTAATCCCTAAAAAGGTTAATCCTGAATCATGGAATGGCTATAGACCTATTAGTCTATGCACCACCTTCACTAACTATTATAAAATTTTTTTTGGCTTCTAGATTATCTTTATTAATCCCTAAAATTATTTTTTTAAATGAAATGGGGTTTGTCATTTACAGGAACATTGCTGATAATGTTCTGCTTGCTCAAGAACTATTCCATGAAATTAAATAAAAAGTTCATGGACATAATTTAATCCTCAATCTTGATATTTTCAAGGCTTATGACAATATTAATTGGACTTTCTTATTTAACATTCTGAAATAATTTGGCTTTGATGCTAAATCTATTAATCTGTTCAAAAGTATTATTCAAAATTACTGGTTCTCTATCATTATTAATGGCAAGTCTCATGGCTTCTTCAAAGGTGCTCAAGGTATAGGCAAGGAGATCATTTATCCCCTACTCTTTACATTATTGTTGCTGACTATTTATCTAGAGGTTTAACCTAATTTTTTTCTAGAGATAAAAGCTTTTTCTGTAGGAATTTTGGTGATCTTAATATTTCTCATATTTGCTTTACTGATGATATTATTATTTTCTGCAATGGCTCTTTTAAATGTGTTAAGAATATCAATAATTTTCTTACTATCTTTGAAAAGGAAAGTGTTCTTAATTTTAACAATAGCAAATGCTCTTTTATTGGTGGTAAAGGTATGTCTCTGATGTATTGTAATAATATTAAATTATATACTGACTTTTGGGGTCAGGCTCTTCCTATCTTTTACCTTGTGATCCCTTTGTATAAATGTCATAAGAAATCTTTTTTGTTTGATAACATGTTTTCTGCTATTAACAAAAAGCTTTCTACCTGAGAATTTAAATTTCTTTCTATGGGGGCTAGGCTTATTTTGATTAAGGGTGTTATGTGCTCTATGCCCATTTATCTCTGTCAAACCATTAATCTGATTTTTGGAGTTTGTGATAGAATGGAGAAAACTATTAATAAATTTTTGTGGGGCTCCACTATTAATTCTAAAAAGATGCATTGGTCCAATTAGTGTGCTTGTACTAGTCCTCTATTTGAGGGGGGTTTGGATTGTAAATCTATTTATGATAGAGTTAAAGGTTTCTCCTTCAAATTATGGTGGAAATTTAGGAAAAATGATTCCCTTTGGGCCAAATTCCCTTTTAATGTTACTTTACCAATCCATAATCATCCACCAACCATGGAGGACTAAAATCAACATTACCTTATTGATGCCCCCTCATAATGTTATAAGAAATGAGCTACAACAAATTGTTCAAGAGGAATTTCCTTTGAGAAAAAAGAATAAATTGACCTCTAGTTGTAGCTTTAAAGATATTCCACCCCTTAATAATATAATTCTCCAATATCATATTTCAGTAGGGTCTAAGTTACTTGTGAGTGAACCATATGATGAGACTCCTTCCCCTACAAGCATATTGACCACTATATGACCATCATGAACTTTTAACAAGCTTATGATGTAGTCCTTGCTAGGTCCTCATTGTAAATCTTAAAGGAAAAACTTACTCATTTTTCTACTTTCTATGGTAGAACTATTCATACTTATAATGATCTAGCCAAAGTTTTTATTGACTAATTTAAGACATGTACAAAGCTTATCAAAGACTCATCACATCTCTCTTAGATTTTCCAAAATGGGAGAGAGATCATTAAGGAGTGCTTTCAAAGATTCTCTTTCAATGTGCAACAAATTTCAGAAATAGATTTGGAGATGTTATGAGGTATTTTTACTTGATGTCTTCGCCTTGGATATTTCAACTTCTCATTGATGCAAGAGAAAGTCCACTCTCATGCTAATCTTATTAATCAAGTAGAGGCACAAATAACTATTCATGAGGCAATTATTGCCTATTAAAAATAATTTGAATAATCCTCAAGTAAATTCAAGAATTTAAAATAAAAAATGATTAGCCCATTCATTGAAAGAAGAAGCAATAAACAGACCAGAGTTGCCATTCTCATCAAATTCAACTTGAATAATCCAATTATACTACATTAAATGTATCTAGGGCTAATATTTTAATGGAAATCTAAAATTTTGAATACTCAAGTGGCTAAAGCCTTTAAAAAAATCAAATGGTGGAGATCAATCTCATTACTTCCACCATTCAAGATGGCATTCAACAAAAAAAAATAGTTGAAGGAAAGGATTGAATGTCTAATTTGCTAAGGACATAATATGTAGATCATCAATCTCAAAATATATAAGACATGAATATTTATGATAAAAAAATTGTCTGAATTATTGAATAAGTGTGTCATCTTGATCTAATTGTTCTTATATACTAGAAGATTCTATCACTAAAGCATATAAGTCAAGCTTCTCATCTCATTACAATTTCTAAAAAAAATTTATACCATGGCTTCTAAACTATTTCAATTATCAATGAAGTATTCTCTTTATAGATATCATTATTATCAAATAGAAATTCTCATAAGGCACACCCATGAGATAGCCTCAATGGGAAGTTAGGAGTAAATAGTATTTTCACTAGAATTACCTTATAAGGATAAGAGGAAGATGGATCTACACTTAAAAATCCTAAAAGCCATAATCATGAGGTAGGCCTGATGGCAAGCTAGCAATGAATAAAGTCTTCTCTAAAAAAGACTCCATGGAAGCTAGTGGTTGACATGGCCTCCACTCATCCAAAATTTTTAAAGACATAAGCCTCAATGATAAATATTGTTTCAATTCTTCAAAAATCTTAAGAGACTAAAAGCCTCAAAAGGTACATAATTTTTCAAAATTTTCAAAATCTCAGAAGGTTAAAAGCTTTAGAAGGAACATATTTCCTTAGTTCTCTAAAAGTCTTAAAGACTAAATGCCTCGAAGGGTAATTATTTTTAAAGGAAAAAGCCTTATGAAGTATAGGTTCTTTAAAAATCTCAGAAAGTGTATGCCTTAGAAGGTCATTGTCAACTAAGAAATTAAGGTCATTATGATTATGTACAATATCTTATTGCTAACTCAAAGATTTAATTATAACATATTGAATTTCTAGAAAGACAATTTTAAGTACATCTCAAAGACATACAAATGATTTAGTCTCCTCTAGGGGTAGGGTAATTTATCTCAAATTTTAATTATTTTTACTTGAAGATGTAGAATTTATTTCTTCCAAAATATTGACTATCAATATCAGTTAAATTTATATATTAATATATGAAGAAATAAACATTTCAAAGTCACGTACATAATTATTAGATTTACATCATGCACTGAATGTTGCGGGACCAAAAACCATAGGTACTAGTGAGTGCCAACACTGCTAATGATGGTTGGTTAAACCAGCATCCCAAAGTTGTGTTTGTATTTACCTTTTCTGGTATGTTTGAGGTTCTCAAAGTCATTTATTTGATATTATAGACTCAATTTTCATATTTTCATAGATTAATGACATTTGGAGTATATTTGAATAATTGGAGCTAAAATTTTCAATAAGTTTGCTCCAATTGACACATTGTGTTTAGAAAAAGTTTAAATTACTATTTAAAAGATTTTACTTAGTTCACAGCTCTTAGGGGAGGTCCATGTTAATTCACAGGGTGCAGTCAAGCCTTATAATATTTTCGATATTATAATTTTGGGCCACAAATTTTGTGGAAGTCTTAATGTATATTTTCAAAGGATATAATCTTGAACGTCCAAAAATAAGAGGCGAATGATAAACCTCTAAAAGTTTCAATTGGTTGATATGAATCTCGATGTATTATTTTGTATTAAAAAAATTTTAAATTAAATACAAGAACATATGAATTCCAATTTTAATAAACTTGTAATCTGATCGAATGTCTTGATAAGATAAATCCAACAATGCCAAAGGTAATATGATTTGAGTTCAAATGAACTCAAATCAAGAACTTGAAGCATATATATGCAAATTTCAAGACATTAATTGAAGGACTAAATGATGTCCAAATCTTATGTGATCCAAGTTAAATCAAGCAGCTTAACGAATTAAATATAATGAGCCTAAGATCATTTAATTTTGAGGTCATTAAGGTACTCCAATATTGAATAAACAATGTATGATTAAGAGGATTAAAAAAACTCCTAGCCGACTTAATCAAAATATCACTATAAAAGAAATATGAATATAAATAATAATACACATAATATATAAATAAATATATAACATAATTGATACATCCTCGAAAGATTATCTTTATCGGGCACGAATCTTAAGGCAAAATCAAGTTGGAAACTTTCAAAATTAAAATTGGGACCATCTGAACTCTGATTTCAGCAAACTTACAGTTGAACTGAATGTCTCGAAAATACGAACTCAACGATACCAAATTCAACCCAACTGGAGCTCAAATGGGTCCAAATCAAGAGCCCAAACCGCTATTGGAAGTTTTGAAACCCAATTTGGATTACCAAACGGTTTCAAAACATGACGTTCTTATAGTCAAATCGATCAGCTCAACGAGACAAATCTAACGAGCCCAAGATCACCAAATTATAATATCTCTAAGACCTTTAAATGTCCAGCAAATAGTTCACGATCAAGGGATTCAACATCGGCCGTCCATTTAAACCACTCCCTAATTACCATTGATCTTCCTCCTATTTACGGGCCATGCCACTCCCAAAAATCTATAAATAGAGCCCCCTCTCCTCTTGAAAAAGGTCCCCTAATCCTAAGGAGAAAAGAGAGAGATTGGAGATCACTCTTGCCTCCTTGCTCCTCCTCGATCACCGCCAGAGTTCCGCCGGACCACCACCTGACGTCCTCAGCTCCGCAGGACCTCCGCTTGATGCCCTGAGCTCCGCTGGATCACCACGTGACGTCCTCAGCTCCGTCGGACTACCTCCTGAAGTCAGAGTTCTTCCGGACCACCACCTGACATCCGCAGCTCCGTCGAACCACCTCCTGATGCCCTGAGCTCCACTGGACCACCACCTGACGACCTCAGCTCCGCCGAACCACCGCATGATGTTAATTTCGTCGGACCACGACCTGACATTCTCAGCTCTGTCAAACCACCGCCTGACGCCTTGAGCTCCACCGGACCACCCCATGATGTCCTCAACTTCACCAGACCACCGCCTGATGCCCTGAGCTCCGCCAAACCACCACCTGATGCCCTCAGCTCTACTTGACAACCACCTAAGGCCCAAAGTTTTATTGGACCACCACCTGATGTCCTCAGCTCTGCTTGATAACCACCTAAGGCCTGGATTTCTACTGGACGACCACCTAGGACCTAGAATTCTACCAAATCACCGGGTGACCTCAAAGTTCCACCAGTGTGACGTCGAACTTTCATATACCCCTGACTTCAACCTTACAGTTGATACTTGTAATTTGATCGCCCTTCGAGGTGAGTCAGCCCACTGTAACCTACTCAAGTAATAGTGGAATCATTTCAAACTGGGCCAAGCCCCATGATTTTTCCCTTTTTCAGGGGTTTCCACGTAAAAATTTTGTGTTCTTTATATGTGTGAGCTAGATATCCATGCAACACTAAGATGTAAAATTCTAACTCTGTCGTCGTATATATTTTAGCCCACAACAGTTTGGTGTCGTCTGTGGAAAATGCCCGTCCCACTATCCTGAAGCACTACTGCAATGGCCAACAGACGCATCTTGGGAGCCTCCTGCTCCAATTCGTATTAATCCCGAAATCAATCTATGAATCATAGACACCACATATCCACTTCTTTTTATTCTGGGGGGCAAAATGCCACTGGAGAAGGAACTTTAGGACCCTCCCTAGAAGACCAGATCAGGAAGATGGAGGAGTCTCAAAATGAGATCCTTCAACTCCTACGAGAGACTCGACAGCCGGCAATAGCTCCACAGGAACAAATCCTTCTCCCTCGAGATCCACCCCGGGTCAGAGAGGTTCCACCAAAATATTTTCATGTCGAGATTCCTTTCCCTCTGCCAAGGATGCATCCTCTGACGCATAAATACAATGAGCTTGCTGACAAAGCAAGCTCTACCCATCCTTCACACGCAGGTCAACAACCTCGCATTCCTCCGGACGTCCCCGAGGACTTAGTCCCACCACACATTTTTGAACTCTCTCACAACGTCTTACGGCATGAACTACGAAGATTGATTCAAGAAGAGTTCCCCATGGGAGGTGCAAGGCAATCCCTTCGTCAGCGGGACTTCTAGGAGTCATCACCCCTGGCTGAAGCCATCTTTCAACACCCCATTCTGACAGTATTCAAACTGCCAAACATCGATCCCTACAACGGGACATCTGACCCGTACGAGTATATCGATCATTATAGAATCATCATGCATATATAACGAGCCTTAGATGCGCTCCTATGCCAAATTTTTCCTACTACCCTCAAAGGACAAGCTTGAACGTGGTTCTACTCATTTTCAGCTGGAATAATTCCTATATTTGTTAGATTGGCCAAGATGTTTGTCGAACAATTCATCGTCAATCAAAGAATTGCTAAGGATTCTTCTCACCTCTCTGGGATTCGCCAAAATGAAGGAGAATCACTAACGGAGTATTTCTAACAATTTTTTACTAAGGCTCGATAAATTTCAGGAGTAGATCCTGAATTACTGAGAGGAGTTTTTCTTGGTGGCCTCCGCCCAGGACCTTTTTATTTTGTACTTATGCGAGATATTATTCCCTCATATGTCGACATGATCCATCATGTAGAGGCACAATTATCAGCAGATGAAGCCATCAATGCTCACACGAAGTAATTTGAGCAACCTTTCGGAAAGCGTAAGAATGCTCCCATAATGGAGGACTCATTCTCGCAACAAAAGAAAAACTTATCTCCTAGACCCCCAGTACCACGATGCGATTTTCGACAAGAGGTGGAGTATACACCACTCAATGCCCCTCGAGCAAATGTGTTGATGGCCATCCGAAATCAAGAAAATATTAGATGGCCTAATCCTTTGAAGCCAAATACAAGAAATTTAGGTTAATACTGTCATTTCCACCTTAGTCGTGGACACACTACTAAAGCTTACAAATAACTCAAAAATGAGATTGAGAGGCTAATATGACAAGGATATCTCTGGCAATTCATCCAAAGCCCACCTGCTCGAGATGATGCTGGTCCTGCTCGGGGGAAAAAACAATAACAATAAAGATAACCATTGAATAATATTCAAATAGTTAGTGAGATTAAATGATCACATAGTGTACGTATTTGTGTTGGTAATAGTAGTCGTCTTGTTTCATTGTGTCTCTTTTATAAGTAGGTCTCTCTCTGATATCCTTAGTTTTTTTTCTTCCAAGTTGAATGTTGTGTTGTCCTCATATGTATATCTTATGTGTTTAGCATGATGTAATGCTTATATCCCTAAGTTGTACTAGAAAATTGTTATATGGTCTTATATAATATAGTGGTGTGTTGTACACTCCATTTTGATATTATCAACTTCTTTAAAAAAGATTAAAAATGATGATAATGAAAAACTACCAATAAATATAATCTCTTTATCCTTGATTCGAAAAATATGCAATATTTATTGTGTCTCAATCATTGGATGATCAATCCCAGGGGGATTCGATCTCAACCTCTTTCACACAGGTTAATGTCATCGAGTAGGGCTCTAATATACAACCTCAGATAGGTCATACATCATTGGTGGATTCTCTCAACCACTTCCACACATGTTAATGTCATCAAGCAGGGCTCTGACATACAACCTCGGATAGGTCATACATCCTTGGTGGATTCTCTCGACCTCTTCTACACAGGTTAACGTCATCGAGCAGGGCTCTGACATACAACCTCGGATATGTCATACATTCTTGGTGGATTCTCTCGACCTCTTCCACACAGGTTAACGTCATCAAGCAGTGCTATGACATACAACCTTGGAAAGGTCATACATCCTTGGTGGATTCCCTGAACCTCTTCCATATAGGCTAACATCATTAAGAAGCCTTTGACACTGAACTTCTACCTATCATGAAACTTTCATCGGAATTCTACCCAACGTTGAACTTCCTCCCATTGTTGGACTACTACCCATTGACAGACTTTCATCGGACTTCTATCCGATGTTGTACTTCTACCCGATGCCGAGTTTGTACTTCTATCCGAGTTGGGGTGGTTATGAAAAAAAAAGAAAAGAAATCTCTCCTTATATATATATATATATATATATATATATATATATATATATATATATATATATATATATATATATATATATAAGTACATTAAAAAAAAAACTTAGCCGATGGTTAGCAAAATCATTGGCGGTTCGGCTAACCGTAGCCGGCTGGCTGTGGTTGACTAAAACCGCCAGCTATGCATTGGCACGTAGCCCCACGCACGAGCCAGGCAGGCGTTAGCGCGGGTCGGGCGGGCGTTAGCGCGGGCTGGAGCGTGCGGGCAAGGCGGCGCCCGGCGGTCGGACCGTCCCCAACAAGTTCCCGGGCCCATGTTTGGGTCCCAAAAGGTCAAATTGAACATTTTTGGGGTCCCCGAGATTGTTTTTCGATATTTCGAACTCAATTTTAGCACTTTTGAAGCTGTTCGGGACTTCTACACCCAAGATTGGGTTATTTCCAAACTTTAAATCATCCAAAAAATTTCCCGAAGGTTAAGACACATATTTTCACACTTTTGGAGCTTTGACGACCAAAAATAGGAGGCAACTCATACATCCTCAAAACATTATCTATATCGGGCACGAATCTCGAGGCAAAATTAAGTTGGAAACTTTCAAAATTAAAATTAGGACCATCTGAACTCCGATTTCAGTGAACTTATAGTCAAACTGAACGTCTCAAAAATATGAACCCAACGACACAAAATTCAACCCAATTCGAGCTCAAATGTGTCCAAATCAAGAGCCTAAAGCGCTATTAGAAGGTTTGAACCCCAATTTGGATTACCAAACAGTTTTGAAACATGACGTGCTTATAGTCGAATCGAGCAGCTAGACAAGACAAATCCAATGAGCCTAAGATCGTCAAAATGTGATATCTTTAAGACCTCTAAATGTCCAGTAAATAGTCCATGATCAAGGGATGCAACATATGTCGTCCATTCAAACCACTCCTTAATTACCCTTGATCTTCCTCTTATTTACAGGCCATGCCACTTCCAAAAATCTATAAATAGAGCCCCCTCTTCTCTTGAAAAGGGGCCCTTAATCCTAAGGAGAAAAGAGAGAGATTGGAGATCACTCTTACCTCCTTGCTCCTCCTTGACCACCATCGGAGTTCCGTCGGATCACCGCCTGACGTCGGAGTTCCGCCGGACCACCACCTGACATTCTCAATGCTGCAGAACCACCGCTTGATGCTCTGAGCTCTGCTGGACCACCACCTGATGTCCTCAGCTTCGTCGGACCACCGCTTGATGTAGGAGTTTCGCCGTACAACCACCTGATGTCCTCAGCTCCACCGGACAACCGCCTGACGCCTTGAGCTCTGTCAGACCACCCCCTGACATCCTCAGCTCCGCCGGACCACCTCCTGATGCTTTGAGCTCAGCCGAACCATCACTTGATGTCCTCAGCTCTGCCAGACCACCACTTGAGGCCCAAACTTCTACCATACCAATACCTGACGTCCTTGTTGACCTCATTTTTGTATGAGGTCATAAGGACCTAACCCAGACTCCAGATTAATCTTAACCCTAGGATTATATCCTAGATTATTCTAAACCCTAGGTCTATCCAAACCATAGGATCTGCCTAGATCCTAGGATGCCCCTAGACTCCAGACTTTAGGATTTCTAGATTCTAGAATCCTCCTAGACTTTAAGCTTTAAGATTTACCTAGGTTCTAGATCTACCTAGATCCTAAGTCTACCTAGACCCTAGATCTACCTAGACCTTAGATATATTTAGATCCTAAATCAATCTAGGCTTTAGATCAATCCAGATTCAAATTAATCCTAACTCCAGATTTATTCAAGTTCCAGATCAACCCAGACCTTAAATCAACCTAGTCAAAACTCAAATCAATCCAGATCTCAAGATAATTTCAGCCTTTGATCATTCTAAATCTTAGTTTAATCTAGATTCAATCTCTAAACTTATCTAGGTCTTTAGGACCTATTCTAAACCCTAAGATCTACCCAGACTCTAGACCAATCCAGACCTTAATTTAATTCAAATCTCAATCAAAATTTAGATTTCAATCCAGGTTTTAAGCCATTAATTCAACCACACCTTAATTTGATCTTCAACCAACATTCAATCAAACATCAATCTTCTACAGACTTGCATTGCAGTCAAATGGCTCAGTGCATTGTCTTACATAGAATACTCACCCTCTGATTTCAATCAAAATCCAAATCACTTCACTAGGAACTCTACATATTTGAATACTCATCATTGATATCCTGAATGAGTTATTGATCAATATGATCTAGTTGAATTAGCTCAACCTAGATCAACTCATCATACACCCTGATTACCTCCAATTAATCTCCAACTTGGTCTTGAACCCCACCAAACTCTTTTGAATCATTCTCCTAGTGACTTGAATCTAGCTGATCATCTTGGACCAGTCACCAATTGACCTGGTCAACTGGACCTAAACTCGGTCAAATCCAATCTACTTGGACCCAATTCTAGTATGTGACTTAATTCAACACATTTAATCAAATCAACCTATTAAAATTTCATCAAATCACTCAAACTCTCAAACACACTTCAAAACATGTTTCAAATCCCTCCAAACTCATTTGGAGTCAAATCAATTTGAGTTTTGACTTAGTCAAACCCAAAGCCATAGTCAAATCCCATCTTCCATATATCTTTCTATCTAATTTGTTTCAAGAGACTTCAAACACATCTCATTCAATGCTTTGAACTTTCTTTGATCCAATATGGATTAAACTCAAGCTAAGTTGACCAAGTCAACACATTGAGACTTAGTCAAAATAGCTTGAATCCCTTCCCATCCATTCAAACTCTAAATCTTAAGTATCAACCCCTCTTCAACTCATAACTCCAACAGCTCAAGATAATTCACCATGCCACCTAAGCAGTCAAATTGATTGTTGACTAGTCAAACTAGTCAACAAGTTTTTCTAATGGTCTTAAGTGGTCAAATAGCTTGGTCCAAGCCTATTCCCTTTACTCCAACCTATTCCAGTTGTAAAGAAGTACTCTAGAACATTCTTGAGCTGCTTCATAACCTTTGATTTGAGATCAAATGGTTTAGATCAAATGCATGGGTCTTACAAGGACAAGATGGCTTTCCACCTCTTATACTATTGTCCTTTTGATTCCACTTGCCATTATAACCATTTGAGGACATGTGGCAACATCTGGGTAAGTTCCCAAAGCCATCTAGACCGTCCTATTGGCCCATAGATGTTTGAATAGGGGGAGATCCCCATTTGGAGAAAAATGAGAATCCTTGCCCTAGCTCTCTAACCTCAACTCCTCCAGACCAAAACGTTTTTCGTTTTGGCTCCCCAGAGCTTCCCCAACAATTTCCAAGTCAAAATCCGGCGATTGGAAGCTGCGGGTGACGAGATCTCCGATGTACCATGGCTAAATTCCATCTAACTCAAACTCCTATCAATCCGTAGCATTTCAGACCGTGGATTCAACTAGGAAAAGCTGTGTGGACAATCAACAAGCTCAGAGCATCCTTGATCATCCAAATCCATTGATTAGGCGAGGTAAAATCCCTAACCCTACCTTAGAGCATTTAGGCAAATTTAACTTTTCAAAAAGTGCTTTTCAGACTTTAAAATCTACTATCCATTAATGATCTTCATCATGTTAATCTATATTTAAAGTTTCATTGATTTTCGTTGAGCTTATTTTGAAAACGAGATCAAAACTCAATTCTAGGGCTTAGTTCGCCCATGCATGAACTGTGCACGATCTCAGCTGTTGATCATGAGATCAATGGCTATGATCGTGCCTTTCCGCGATTTCTTCCAACCGCATGGTTTGTGCAGTTGATCAGGCCTTGATCCGACCAGATCGTGATCATCTGTTCGTTCCTGTGGACAATCCAACAGGCGTCGAGAGGTGCCGATGTGGATTAATAGAAGCGCGTGGGGCACACTATCCATCGAGTTAGATGGTAATGATTGGTGGCAGCACCAATCATTGCCAATGATTGGGCGCCGCCACCGCGGTTTGCAGCGCCCAATCAAGGGCTGCTATGTGGACCTGCTGCAGCCAAATCACTTAAATTGGTTTTAATTAATTTTAAAACCCTTTTTTTAATCAGGAAATTTCTATAAATTGTAAAAAATTAAATATATTAAATAAAAATTTAATGTTAAATAATTAAAAAATTCTAGAATATTGAAATCTTTAATTTGATATTAAAAACATGTTAAAATATATTATATTTTTAAATAATTAAAAATACTTAATTTTTAAGTATTTAATGAATATTTAATTAAAATCAACTTAAATATTTTTCAAATTTTCAAATAATTGTTTCATTTTTTTTTAAATTGATTTAAATGAAAATAATTTAAGAATTTTGAAATTTAATTTAGAATATATATATATATATATATATATATTGTATTCCTCGGAAACCACCGCCCACATCCCCATTCAATATTTCTTGACCTACTATTGGCCAAACTACTTGGGCACTAGGTGCAATATGAGTATGATCACTTAGCCATGCTTCATAATTGGAAAAACGGGCATCATGGAAGTACATGCCACTCAGCCAAAGAAAGATATATATATATATATATATATATATATATATATATATATATATATATATATATATATATATATATATAATGATTTTAAACATTTAATCAATTATTTAAATATTAAATATTTTCAAAATTTTAAAAATTTATTTTCAGACTAATCAGAGAATTAGTTTTAATATTTAATTTAATTTAATTTTAAGAAATATTTATATTTCATATAATTTTCAATTAGTTAAATATTTAACTACTTAGCTAATATTTAATTAAGATTGAATTATAATAATAAAAATTTTTACATAAAATCATTTCAAATAACTTAAAATTCCAGAAAATAATTAAGACTTAATTTGATCTAATTTAAAATTACTTTGAATATTAATTAATATGTTAATTAATTTAAATAATTCAATTAACTTAAAAAATTTTTAAAAAAATTCAATATAAATTCAATTTAATTCATAAAAATACATATAATACATTGAAATTTTTAGAAAATTGAGAATTTTAATTCAAAATTATTTTCAAATTTAAAAACTTAATTAATTTCAAATAATTTTGATTATTTAATTATTTTAATATTTGATTAATATTTAATTAAACATTGTATTAAATATAATAATATTAAAAAAAAAATTCTTTCAAATTATTTTAAAATGATCAGAGGATCTCTCAAATGTGTTTTAAATTATTTTGATAATATTTTGAGTTAATTTATTTTAAAACTTACATATATATATATACACATATGCTTTAAAATTTATTTTAAAATTACATGTACTTAAATCTTTAATTTGAGAGATCTCTTAAAATTTTAAACTTAGATTGATTGATTGAATAGGAATTATGGAGAGTGGTGATTAATCATTGAACAAATATTTCATTGGTTAATCTCCTAATTGATTTAATTTCCTTTTATTTCATGTTTAGGGTGCACACACTTACACCTAGTCTTAGGGCTCTCCTAGACTTAGGAATTGATTGTGATTGTGTGTGCATATTATTCATTTATGTCCATGGGTCAGTGACTTTGATTTGAACCCACTTAACCTAGTGACATTCTTAAGGATAATAATTAAGGATTTATTGAGAGGATTTAAAATAATTATAATAATTAGGATTTATATCCTTTTGACTTGAAATTTTAAACATTTGAATTTAGTGACACTCTCAGACTTAAGAAAATTTTACACTGAATTTTGAAATCATTAAGCCCATTAATTTATTTAATCAAGATTAAACCCTAATTAAGCCTTTAAAACTTTCAGAAAATATAATAAATCGAATTTAAACCCAAAAATTACAAATAATATCTCAAATTGACCATAATTTAACCCTTAATCAATGAAAATTAAAATCACTAAGATTTGACCTTAATCTTAAGAATAATTTAATTTTAAGTGAAATTGAATATTTAATGAATTTAATTAATTAAAAAAATTAAAAATTTCAAAAAATTCTCGAACACTTGATAATCATTCCTTAGATCATTTCTAATATTTGGAGGTGATTTCAAGAAGTTTGGAGGTTATTTGGAATCAATCATTAAAAGCCTCTTAATTAATTATCTAATTAAATAATTCAATAAATACCTCCAAACTTTAAAAATTCATAACTAATTCAAATAAACTCCAAATCAGTTAAACTCAAAGGCATTCAACTCACATTAAGGTCTAATATTTATCAAAAATGTCAAATTTTTATAAATCAATCAATTTGAAAAAATCAACTTTTGGACAAGGCTAGTTCAAAATCAACTCAAAACTTCAAACTTTCATAATAAAATGTAGAAAAATCCAAATATAGTATACTTATAGTCTAACTGATCGTATTAAGGTCTAGTATTCTAATAAAATATTAACTTTCCAGAAATAACTCCTAATCAAAAAGTCAATTTTTGCCCCCTTAATTAAATAATTAAAATTATCCAAAAAATTCTAAAATTCAATAAATCTTCTAAAATTCTAGAAAGCATCAATTTAACATTAAAACTAGCAACCAATTAATTTGAATAAAATTTACCAACTCTCAAATCCTTAATCAATTAAAAAACTTAATTATACAATTATCACTAGGTAACTCAGGCCTACGAGGCTATTAACTTAGCCCCAAGAAAGGTGAAACAAATTTCATGGCCTCGATATGAAATAAAGGTGGTAATCAATAATCATTTAAAATATATTTTAAAATTAATTTTAAGTCATTAATACTTAAACTCAAATTTTAATTCTCTTAAGCCTTTCAACCAATTAGAACCTCAAACAACTTTAACTAACTGCTTTATATATGACATATCAAAGCCACACAGCCTACCTCATATACTTTAGATGGTTTGCTTGGGCAACCAACTCTACTATTAGGCTAGGTCGGTGTTTACTTTTCTATTACTTGCATGTGCCGGATTTTTCGTGGTTTTTATTACATGTTGGTTATTAGATTTAAGTAATTAATATTAATGTAATTGTTTATTTAATTTCAGCACTCTATGATGTGATTGATTATGTGTTAAATCTACCTCTAGGTTAGAAATGATTTATACTAATTCAATTTTATACAGGTGGTCATGCTCATACATGGCATTTAAAATTAAAAGGTGGCAATTAATAAAACTTTAAACTGATAATATTTTATGCAGGCGCTTCAGAATGCTAAGACCCCCTTTAAAATAAAAAGAGCATGGTCAAGTATGACTGATTTGAGTATTTTAAATTTTAAAATATTAACTGTTTGGGATATCATATTAACTGTTGATTATTAGGATAACCCTATAGGTTGTTGAGTTTAGATTTTTCTTTTAAATTCAAATGTAATTTAATTTGAGAATTGAGTTGTAAGTTTAAAGTACTTTGAGATGGGATAATAGTGATCCAAATTGGATTCCAAGGGGAAGAGTGACATCCCTTAGGGGAGAGTACCTTTTCACTTAGAAATATAGTTTAGAATATTTTTAAATATCCAAGGAGAAAAGATAACACCCCTTTCGAGGGAGAGTTTCTTCTCACTTGGATATCCGGACTCGGTGATCCAAGGAGTTCCAAGAGGATGAAGAAGTGAAGAATAAAGAGAAGACCCATTCTCAAAGTCACTTGAGTCTTAAGAGTAAAATTCAGGTTGTAGTCAGTGGTGCCCAGCCACTTTACTTTTCCTGCAGACCCTAGGTTGTATAATTAAAAGGCACTTGCCTATTGACTTTCATTTTGAATATTAATTTAATTATTTGATTGATGTATTGATTTCAATATAGGATTGCATGCTTTTAGTAGTTTTTTTTTGTGCTTTTATATGTTGATCTTTGATTTAGCCTGGAATACGATCAAAGGCTTGTGAGGATACGCTTAAAACTATTTCTACTTAAATAAAATTAAAAGATTTAAGCTCAGATAGAAACTCTAACGCTTTTAAGAAGTAAGCCCAGACTGCCGGGGATTTTTCATGCATTCATATTAAATCTTCTCTACCTTGTTAGACACCTCCCCGCTTACGAGTTTTAGCAGGCCACCTAACCTATTAGGGCGCAATCCTGTCAAGGGGATGTTGTATAATCTCTAGGATAAAATCTATTTTTTAAGCCTAATTTTTAAAATTGCTTCATTCTAATGTTAAGCATTTAATCGAGTCAATTAGCATGCATTGTATTAACAACAAATTAAAATTGAGTCTAATCTTTAATTGCATTTTTAACATAAGCATTTCACCCAATATAAGTCAAGGGGTCAATTAGGAATCTGCTCTACATGTCGACCCCAGCTCCTTAAACTAATCTTAAATGATATCCCTACCACTCTACATTTAAAAAATTGGATACATAGTTTTGAAGCATTTAGGTGGTTTAGCTGGCTCCCAAATTCAGGTCGGGGTAAGTCCAGATTTGCATTGCATTAATTAGGATCCGGGTCACTGATTTTTAGTACCCATTTTAGACTTAGGTTCTGAGACAGATTTTCAATCTTAAGACCTCAACCTCTGGGATTTGAATCCCACTTTTTAATAAAATTGATCACTGAAACGTTAAACTTCTTTCCATCAAATTTAAGCCCAATACATAGGATATGCTAAGGCACTTATGAATTATTTCAGAATCCCAGGTGCCTCCTACTCTTCTTCCTTTGACCTCTAGAAAGAACTGTTCAACCTTGAACCAGTCTCATTTGAAATTCCAATCCCTACCTCCTTTAAAATCGAATTTTGAATTCTTTAAATAAAATTTCTATCGCTATTTTAATCGAGAGTATTCGTAGGAAAATTTATGGTTTCCTACAATGTAATTAACTATGGGGGCTTGCACTCGTAGGAGATTTAGAAACCCATATCTAATTTTCAAAAATTAAGCTTTTCAAAACTTTAATTAATTATCATTGAGAAATTCAAACCTGACGATCATTATCGTCATATTCAAACTATCGATTGTGATTGATATCTTCTTTCCTTGGATAGATATGTCAATTATAATCATAACTTTGATTATGAAATTAATGATTCATCTACTCATATTAGCATAGTCAAATATTGGATTAAACATCACTTTGATCCTTCAGGATCATATATTATTTCTCCTTGAGTTTGATTATGATAATCAGTATAAATTTAAAGTTTTTTAATCTGAACCTATTAGGGAATGATATGTTCACCTTTCGAGGTGATATATCATTCATGATAAGTGTTTGATTCCAAAGCTAAAAATTCCAAAATTTAAATATTTTCTAAAGAAAATTAACCCTTCTTAAAACTAAACTTTTTTCAATCAAATAGTCCTCAGCTGTGCCTGACAACCACCTAAGGCCTAGAGTTCTACCGGACCACCACCTAAGGCCCAGAATTCTGCCAAATCACCGGGTGACCCCGAAGTTCCACCAGTATGACGTCGGACTTTCAGATACCCCCGACTTCAACCCTATAATTGATACTTATAATCTGATTGCCCTTGGAGGCGAGTCAGCCCACTATAACCTACTCAAGTACTAGTGGAATCATTTCAAATAGGGTCAGGCCCCATAGTTTTTTTCCTTTTTTAGGATTTTTTATGTAAAAATCTTGTGTTCTCTATGTGTGTGAGCTGGATATTCGTACAACACTAAGATGTAAAATTCTAACTCTATCGCTGCGTATATTCTAGCCCGTAATAATAATATTAAGTAAGAATTAAAGAGGGACATAAACTTAATAGCAATGAAACTCAGGCATCATTTGCAACAGCTTTCTTAATGCTTCTAAAGTGATTTTTAGTACAAAAATTTATATTAAAAATTTATTTTAGAAAGCAGTAAGAAAATTGTACCAAACAAGAATTATTATTGGGTCCGGAGACCGGATGTAGCTCTACGTTCCACATAGCATTCGATGACACGATGTCCTGATTTAGCACGTGTTTTGACAATTTCTACGTGGCCCGACGACTCGACCTGGATTGGACTCAAAAATTTAAATAACCCACCTTTTTTAGGTTTAATAAATTTTAACGGACTATTCTGGAGACGTTACATAGGATTTAGGTTCAAAAAAGTGTTGAGAAAGAATTACTGAGGAAGAGACAAAAATGGAATTCTCTTTGGATGACATCGAAGGGTTCGAGGAGATTGAAGAGACGTTTAATGTTGATGAAGGTTCCATGAAGCGATTTACAGGGGATTTTTTTGAATTAATATCGGTAAGTTTTTTGATATAAAGGTTTAATAATATTTGATATTGTAACTATGTGTGCGCCTCTTCTTTGCTACTCTATCTACTTATATTATAATGTTGTCGGTAACTAATTACTGCTATACCTTGGTATCGAGCAATACCACATTCATTGTACTGAGTCATCTCAATATCAAGAATTATTTACGATTATAGTATCGTGTACCAAGCATATTCATGAGTACCGATCATTATACCAAGACCGATAAAGTTTCTCGGTATTGATTCTCGGTACTACTATCCGGTAGAGTTTCTCAGTATTAAGACTCGGTATCGCTGCCCGGCATAACATTTTGGTATTGATACTCGGTACATAATCTCGGTACATATTAGGTATTGCTTTGACCATGTAAATTTTTTACTACTACGTCTATATAAACATGTGAAATTATTTGTCTTATGCACAGGATGTTTATAACTCTGGAAAGGAATCATATGGTATGTATTGTGATTATGCTTATTATTATGGTTTTAGTGTTTGGAAAGAACATTACTCATTCTAGCCTAATTCGAGGAAAATAAAATCAAAGGACTTTGCTTGTTTAAAAGCAGGATTGAAGAAGAGAATTGACTTAAATGCAAAATCAAAATATCGAAAATCAAACACAAGAATCGGGTATCTAGCTATGATTAGATTTGTTGTGACTGAAGATGGAGTTTAGATGGTGCAAAAATTAATTGAAAGCCATAATCATGAATTGACTAGGCTGGAAGACCAACATTTTCTTAGATCATATAGGCACATTAGTGATGAGAATGCATATATTCTGAAATCAATGTCAAAAGCTGGGATAAGAATAGTTGATGCATTTACATACCTATCTGATGAAGTGGGAGGTGTAGAAAATTTAAGGTTCATAAAGAGGGATGCATACAACTACATTCAAAATAAAAGAAGAGCCAAGAATAAGAATAGAGACACGAATTCACTAATTCAATTATTTAAAGAACGAGTTGCTGATGACAACATATTTTCATGGGATGTCCAAACTGATGAAGAGGACATGTTGTTGAATTTTTTTTGGGTTGATGGGTTGAGAAGAATTGATTACGACTGCTTTGGAGATGTGATAATTTTTTATGCTAGCTATAGGCTTAACAAATATAATTTAGCCTGTGCACCTTTTATTGGAGTTAATAATCATTGGCAAAACATTTTATTAGGGGTGGCTTTTTTATCTGAGGAGATAATTGAGTCATTTACCTGGTTGTTCAGAACTTTTTTAAGAATTATGGATAATAAACATCCCATAACTATATTTATCGATTAGGACCAAGCAATGACTAGGGCAATTGAGATTGCATTACCTAACACATGACATAGGTTGTGCCAATGGCATATCTACAAGAAGGCTCCTTCCAAAGTAGGCTGCTTTAATAGCAACAACAAAGTGAAAGGTCTATTTTATAGTTGTTTAAGCACGTGTGATTCTGAGGATGAGTTCGAGAGAATCTGGACTGAAATGATCATAGAAGGGAACCTCCAGAGCCATCAATGATTAAAAGAGCTATACAAAATTAGGCATAAGTGGTTAACAACATTCAACAAAAATTATTTTAACCTTTGCATTCTTTCTACACAACATAGTGAATCCATCAATCATGTCTACCATGGCATTTCCAAGCCAACCAGTTGTATAATTAATTATTTCCTAGGGTTGGAGAAGGTGATGAAGACTTGGCGTAGGAATGAAAAAGATAAAGATTTTAGATGCAACCAATCCAAGATACAACTTATAATTAAAAGTAACTTAATATTAAAGTAAGCCGCCCATTTTTATTCGAGAAAATTATAGACATGATTTGAAGAGGAGTTTTTATAGGGTGTGGGTGGACTATGCATTGATCATGCTTCACCGGACTCATCCATGTTCTCCATCAAGAACACAAACAAATCATTTTAGTCCCAAAATTGGATTGTTCATTTTGATTCAATTTAGGGTACCATACACTGCAGCTGTGGCAAGTTCGAGATGATGGGTTTATTATGTTCTCACTGCATGAGAGTTCTTAGGCAGTTAGATATTATTAATATTCCTGAAAAATATTTTTTGCTAAGATGGTCAGCCAGAGCTCGAAAAGATCTTTATGCTGGGCAAAAGCTCACATGTATAGGAAAGAATGCATGCCCATCATAGGAGGGATCTAGTAGCATGATATTTAAAAATTATATTTGCAGGTTTACATATCAAATAAGCACACAAGCACAGGGTAATGAGGATGCAGAATAGTGTATGTTCGTTGCGATGAGTGACATGACTAAAAATGTTTAATTCATCATGGAAGGAAAAAAAGTTAACAACAATAATCTTCGTAGCAGACCTGGGAGGACAAAAAATATTAAAGACCCTATGAAGTGCCAACCTAAGGGCATCTCTAATGCTAGATTGAAGGATCACTAGAAAAAGAGGAAAAGCAAGAAATTGAAACCCACAAAGAAAAATGCTCCTACAACCATATAGTTTACAGCTGGAGATACAGTAACTCAGTCATCGTTTATCTAATATACCCGAATGATTGACAGATGAGTAGTTAGCACCAATCGGTATTACTCGGTATTGATAGGTTCTTCTCAGTATTGAGTACATTCTTCTATGGTACCGCTTGGTACTTTTTATTTCACTCAGTATCAATCGGTTCTGCTCGGTATTTATTTACACCGAACAGTATCCCATGGTGCTCGGTGCTTCTCGGTCCTAATAATAATAATTTTTGTCGAGCATGCTCATTCCCAAACTGTTAACTAGTTTTTTCAACTTTTATTATACCTGAGTATATGCAAATTATTGATGTTGGAACTTTTATTTTTATAGCCTTTCAAATTATAATATGTCAGATAAATAACTTTGGCAAAAACTAATCTACTTTGTCGAAAATTCAATTGTTATTCGTTCGAAGATCAATTAAAAAAGATTTTCCAAATGCATGCGAGACAGAATACTTTGATTTTTTAACAAAAGTTTATACATTTTTATTTTTTTGTAGTACTAAGGATGGCGTATGCAAATTCTGCCCTGAATTTAGGCATATTTTCTTACCAATCCTTTACATCACCTCATACAACAGCTTTCGATTGGATAGCGGCTTCCATATATTTGCAAGCGTACATCCCACAATCTATGATATTCTTCTGGGTTGGTGCATGTTTAAGTTGTCGGACCGGCCACCCTCGAATGTCCGTTTCAAATGAATTTCTAGTTTCATCATGGAGATGAGATATCTATAAATGACATGACTTTAAAAGAATGGCATTATAAAAGAAATTATATATTACGTTGAATAAATTTTAGGATGCTACTTACAACTTCAGAAATAATAGCTCTGTGATTTTTCTTTAGTAATGAGTCATAAAAATCTCAAACTTTGTTCTTCTAGTTTCTGATAAGGAGAGTCCAATGCGATTTTTTTATGATTGGTATAAGCATCAAATTGGCCGCACTAATAGATTCTTTGGTTATATGGGATACGTATCCTGTCGTGGCAACCTTATATATGTGATGAGCCTATTATAAGGGAAAATTAAAATTAAATGTGTTAAAATAAAAAAGTAATTAAACTATTTAACTCACTCAATGAAGGCTAGAAACAAATATGAATGTTTCATAGAGGTCAGGGCATAGCTGGCTGTTTTTAATAAGAAAAATACCAAATGTATCAATGTGGTTGGTATCAAGGTACTCTGACTTTAAAAATTCAACAATTTGGCTTCTATAAATAATAACGTCCCCAAACATATAAATAGCATCACTCCTATGAAGAAATGATCAGTATATACAGTTGGATTAAAATAATACGTAGAGAAACTGATAAATACCGATTAATACTGAGTAATACCGAGTAGTCCCTAGTACAGTGAATTAAATGCTGAGTAATATCGACTAATTACTCGATAATACCGAGTACTATCGAATAATACCGAGCATATATCATCTACTTCAAATAATAATCAAAGTAAAAAATGCATGGAACTTACTTATCATTGTATTTTTGGAGACATCTATCAATGAATATAATAACCGACAGACATAATCAAGTATAAGTTCGGCTAGCCGTTCTTCTATATTAGATTCACTTGTAACCTCAATAATATCTAATCTTGCAGGAGGCACCTTCTCATCTGTACCTTTATTTATTTTATTTGTCTTAACTTCAATATCAGCTGGTGATAGCTGCTTATTCACAGGCACATTAGTTGTTTTATGTTTTCTATTGCCAGTTGTGAATGGAGACTCCACCAGTTTTTTTTCCTCCCAACCAGACGCTGCACCCTTCTAATAATTCCACTATCGGAAGAAGAAGCAAATCACATTTCCACCTCTTCCTCAAGCTTTGTTCTTTCTTTTACAGCAATGTCAATAATATCCTGAGCTTCCTCTGTAGATTTTGGCTGTATTACTTCTTCAGGAATTATGCCAACTGATGGGCTAACTATATTATTCTCGGTAATGGTCCTAAAGGAAGACTCTGCAGACTTCCCTTTTTGATAAGCTGCATATGCAGTAGGGAAATGGTGGAATAAAAACTTCTCAATTCCTTCTATTTTCAAATTTTCCTCTTCCCTCAGTTCAAAAATAGATTGGTCTAGAGCTTACACACGCCTATCTAATAAATTGGATGTTGTTTCAACTATAGTTAACTTCTTCACAAGTAATTTATTCTGTGTAATCAATTTACTGCATGCTTCGTGTATACTCTTCATGTTAACATCATTCTTCATGTTAGCATCATCCAAAACATCTATAGTTGATGTTTCTTTTTGTGATGGTCTGCTACGGATATTGGGGTGGCTGCTACGGGTTCTAGGGGGGCTGGGAATCATTGGAGAGCTGACTGGATTGGTGGGCCTGGGGGATATTTCAGGGGAAGTTTGGGGGCTGGATGTTTGATGGAATTGAATATTTAGCTGATTATCAAGTAGAGTTGATATTTTCTGTGGAGAAATAATAGGAAAACTCTTTAATAACATTCTCTCAATATTGGTGACTCCTTCGAATTACCGGATAATCTGCAGGATATTTTTAACATATTAAGCTCAATAAGAAATGAGTATCAGTACATATTGAATCATTACTTGACTGGTGCATAGAAGAGCAAATAATTTTGTCACCTCCTTCTCACTATACATAATATGGCTATCCCAACGAACAAAACGAGGTCGAGACAGCTCATCCACTGGATCATGGATGGTTGTATGCTCTAGAAATCAAATCTATATTTTGAAAAAAAGTTAACCTTTTAAATTGAATATGTTTTTACAGTGACAAAAAGAATCAATATGACAAATCTACTCACAATTAAAATGATTACAAATTCATTTATGTAACCCAGTGGGCTGCCTTTGGAATTCTTCCTGGCTATGCTATTGAATTCATTCACTAGGAATTCGCTAATGGATGCTGACCAGTTGTATGTTAAAAATTCATCAACATTGTCAACAATATTAGAGATTGTAGCAGGTATCTTGAAGTTCGCCATAAAAAAAGGTTTGAAAGTAAGTAAAATATGAATTTCTTCATAAGATTTTCTAGCGGAGTAGAGACAGAAAGAATTTCAATCTCATGCCTAATGTCATTGGATGTTTTTCCACTAATTATATCTCTTCCCGACATGAATTTAACCCCTCGATTGGGCACTCCAAGTATAAGAGCAACCTTATCTATAGTGAATGGTAGATTTCATCCTTTAATAACAAAACACTGCTTTCAAATGTCCTACTTGGTGAGGAACTTATGCACCATGGGTACATTCTGACGGAATGAAGGTAAAATCAGGAACTGATTAAGTTGGAGCTTCATGAGTCTATCCATAAATTATTGGCCGAATGTACTTACTAAATGATTACAAACTTCTCTAAATGTGGATGTTCTGCAACAGAAATGAATAGGCGGTGAATATTCTTGCAACATTGGGATAGATAATAAGTTATCAAGATGTACCGAGTAATACTGAATAGTTTCCGCACAAAACAAGTTCATTACCGAGCAATACTGATCAATACTGAGCATTATTACTCGATGTCATACCAATTGGTACCGAGAAAAAACTCCAACATACCAGAATTATTTAGAGTTAAACTCGGTACCAAACAATACCGAGCGGTATTGGTCCTTATTTCTCAGTATCGATCGGTATTAAGCATTTACACATAGAACAGTAGCGATTATAGGAATCAATGTTTCATACATAATGATTTTGGGCTTAATTAGTGTATTACAAACATGGATAAATTGTTTTTTAAACTAGGCATTATAATTTTCAAGCGAACCCTAAATCGCAGTAGCTCGGTATCGACCGTTATTGCGAGATAGCGAACGGTACCGAGAAATACCGATCAGTACCGAGCATTATTACTCGGTACCATACCATTTAGTACTGAGAAATAACTCCAACATATCAGAATCATTTAGAGGCAAACTCAGTACCGAACAATACCGAGCAATATTGGTCATTATTTCTCGGTACCGATCGGTATCAAGTATTTACACACAGATCAGTAGTGATTATAGGAATCAATATTTCATATGGGCTTAATTACCGTATTACAAATATAGATAAATTATTTTTTAAACTAGGCATTATAATTTCCAAGCGAACCCTAAATCACAGCAGCTCGGTACTGACCGTTACTGCGAGATAGCGAACGGTATCGAGAAATACCGATCAGTACCAAGCATTATTACTCGGTACCATATCATTTGGTACCGAGAAATAACTCCAACATACCGGAATTGTTTAGAGACAAACTCGGTACTGAACAATACCGAGCGATATTGGTCATTATTTCTCGGTGCCGATCGGTATCAAGCATTTACACACAGAATAGTAGCGATTATAGGAATCAAGGTTTCATACACAACTGTTCTAGGCTTAATTAGCGTATTACAAACATAGATAAATCATTTTTTAAACCAGGCATTACAATTTTCAAGCGAACCCTAAATCACAGCAGCTCAGTACCGACTGTTACTGTGAGATAGCGAACGGTATCGACTGGTATACTCGGTACGCTGTTATGTTACCGATTTGTATCGAGAATCGATTTATTGAGGGTTCATCGTCCTAAATATTTACATTTTCTGATACCGATTTGAACCCTAAACCTAAACATTACATTTATATTTCTTTATTTTATAGGAAAAATGGCAAGCAACGAAAGAAGACTGTACGTATCTCGTTATAAAATACTGACATTCAGCATTGATTCAGAATATCTGTCTGCACTAAAGGTGATGAGCGTACCCTAAATCTTTATCCGATGATGAATAGCAGCAGAGAAAGTGAAAAGCTTTGATTTTGAATTTTTTGAGTGGTTGGCGGTTATTTTCTATTAAATTTGCACATCTGATCTGGGTTGGGTTGTTGGGCCATGCGAAAATTAGAAACGCACATGCGTCGTTTGGACTTCTCGGTGAGCCAGGTCGCCGGGTCTTCAGGTCGCTACGTGGCGCCATTCTAGTGGCGTCCGAATATAGAGCTACGTCCAGTCTCCGGACCCAATAAAAATTCCCCAAACAAAGCCTTAATTCATATAAACATATTATTTTTTTGATACTTTAAGGCTTTTTCTGGGATAGCTTTTGGCCACTACTTTTTCACAATTTTGAAGAAATTTTTATACTAAAAGGCTCTTGTAGAAAATAAAAAGAAAGTTGTCACAAATGAAGCCTAAAATGTATTGCAAGAACCAACCCTTCATCCTATAGTAAGTGAAAGCATCAATGCAAAATTGCATTACCTAAATCATTAACACAAAATATGAACACTATATTCATATTCATGAAATCATATTGCTTAAATTTGGATATGTTTAAGAATACATGAATGTTTTAGATCAAGGAGCTTGGTTAGAAGTTTTGCATGGAGAAAAAAAGAATTGGTTTGGCTTATAGAAGCAAAGCTTTCTTTGTTTCCTCATACAGATTGGGTAAGATGGATAAATCTAGTATCTTCTAACTGAATCCCCAAAATAATACATTCTATTCTCCATAGCTCTTGCAGAAGTCCCTCCAGATTACAACATCTGAATTCATAGTTGCTGCTTATAAGGGAATGAAAGTGGTTAAATTAAGATTTAGGATGAGATGGAGAGTATTTTAGTTAGGAGAGGAGATTTGGCTCCTACAAAAAAAGATTGGGTTAAGGCTTTGCTTGGGATGACTTTCTTACTATTTCTTAAAGCAATTTTTTAGTACAAAAATTAAAAATTTTACACTAGAAAGTTTCTTTAAGAAGTAGTTTGCTTTCTGATTTAAAACCAAATTGGTTAAAGGTGGAGTTTGCTTCCTGATTCAAATGAGTTGAATGTTTGCTATCGACTTCTACGACGATTCTCATTTTAGCAACCTTCCTACTCAATGAAATTTAAGTTGATCTCTTGTAATTCCATGAACGATTTCAAGAGCATAGGAGTATTTGAATTTGATGTCTTTAAGAGTGACATAAAAAATAAGTGGATAATGAAAATTTTACTAGATTTAAATATATATTAACTTGAATTAATAATTTTACTAGATTTATTTATTTATGTTCCTCTTTCTTAAATACACTAGGGAGTTAAAAAAATCATAATATACAGGTTGGAATTAGGTGATTATTTACCCTTTCCTATAAATAAACATGTCCGTAAAGCTTCTTCGCCGCCGACTCGCAAATCGGGTCTTCGAGAACTCGTCTTTTCACCCTCGTCTCTTGCGCTCTCTCTGTGGGCGCGAAGATGGGAGACTACAACGACGCGATGATGCGAAATCCCAACGCCGCCGTGCAGGCTCGTACCAAGGCGCAGAATCGAGCTAACGTTCTTCAGCTAAAATTGGTAATCCAAAGAAACCCTAGCTCTTCCTATTCCCTAAGAACCCAGCCCTTGTTTCTTCCGATCTGATCTGATAATCTCGTTGTTGTATTAGGGATCTTTTTTTTTATCAGTATCTTCATTAATAGACTTGCTTTGATTTCCGCAGGATACTTCTCTTTCCAGTTTGATTGCATTAGTTATGCTGTGTTTCTGTGGAACTTGTATGGTTTCAATTTCAGTCCAAGAAAACTTAGGGGCTATTTGGCTGCTAATAGAAATTATGAAATCTTGTAAATCTTATAGGTGTTAAATCCTGAACAATATTTGACATGATATGTGTTAAATGTTTAAATATTAGTAAACTATTTGGTAGTTATTTTCAATATTTATGATTTTACGAAAGGACAAGAAAATACACATTAATGAGAGGTTTTGTAAGTCTCTTAAATTCTACCTCCCTTAGGGGCTGTTTGGTATTGGATTAGATTTATTTTAGTAGGATTTAGTAAATCCTGTAAATCCGGATTTAGTAAATCCTGAGGCTGTTAAATCCTGAAAACTGTTTGGTATGTTAAAAGTTAAATCCTATTAAATCTTGAGGAATTGTTTGGTAGCAAGGCGTAGGATTTAAAACAGTTAGAGATTTAAATCTAATGGAATAATACTGAATAACATCAATACACTGGTTATAAAATAAAGAGCACTCTATGCCACATAATATATCATACAGGACATCATACAACAAAAATAGTAGAATCTTACAGAGTACATAACACCATGATAGACCAATACTTATGTAGACACCGATAGACTACAATATAAAAGTAAACTTCAAGAAGAAAGAGATGTTAATATATCTTGCACCGAAGAATTACTTCCTCAGAACGATCGATTTCTTTGACTGCTTATCTGAAATAAAAAATCATGAAATTACTTCTAATGTATTTAAAATTGAAATATTGTAAATTCATAGATAAATGTTTACCTGAGCATTCCACAAATCAGTTGCAATATCATGCCTTATCATTTCTCCCTGAATTCTTTCTCCTGTTGTTGTCAGCAAGTTCGGATCCTCATTAGGCATTTCAACTTCGCTACGTTCATTATCATGAAAAATTTTTTAACTTTCTTTTTAGAAGTTTTACCAGTTTTATGTAGGTAGATAGCATTTGAAGACTCGTTGTCGCTCACACATTCTACATGCATTTCGACGAAACCTAAATATGTTTTACATAAGCATTTATTTATTCACGTGGTGACATGTCATATTATCAAGAGAACACTCAGTTAATCACACATATAATTAAATCTTAAAAATACAAACCAAACAATTTACTAGTTTGTGTTTCTCATGTTAAATTAAAAAATAAAAGAAAGGCACATCAAGTTATATAGATAAGGATATGATAACAAATATATGTAGCCGAATTAGATCAGTGCGCACATAGCCTTCCAAGTCGATTCCGAAGATTATTATAGTTATAACCATAGGCTAATTAAAATGCTTCGGGCATGGAAACAAGAGAAGAACACGAATAGGCTGAGCAAGCTTCGGGGCGGTACCTACGTGAAGAGCAGATGAACTGGCGGAGATGCGGCGGAAGCTGCGTACCAGGTGGCGGAACGAGGAGGCTGAGCAAGCTTCGGGGCGGCTAGGGCTTGGGATGAGGCCGTTGCACTGCGTCTTCCTCTACATATAGGATTTCGCGGGAGCTTCACGACACGGGCGCCGCAGGTAATATGCTCAATCATAAATCCCGTTAAATCCGCGGAGGAATTGTATTAGGATTTACCCGAATTTACGCAGATTTGATGCGTAAATCCGTAAATCCTGGATTTACGTCTTCCCTGGATTTACAGTCGCGCGAAATACCGTTTGGTTGGATTTAGTGTAAATCCTACTTGAATCCCTCTGTAAATCCGATACCAAACAGCCCCTTAGGATTTATTGAATCTAGGATTTAGCCTAAAATGGGAGGAAAACTGGGATTTAAGAAGTTGCCCAAAAAATGATTTGACAATATTTAGACTAAATTTTGGCTAAATCTTGGTTAAATCTAGTGACCAAACATCCTATTAAAGTTAGGCAAATGAAAGAATAAAATATTGTGTTAAGGTTTTGATTATTGTGAATCTAGGATCCAAGATACTCATTGTTGATGTGTTGTTTTCATGATACAAATGAGCCTAGTTGGTTGGTAGATAATTGTGAGAAACCTATAGACTAGTCTTAAGAGTGGCATTGCTTGAAGTTATTGCCATGTTTATGACCAATAGGCCAACTAATCTTTTCTTTCACAGATATTTTTGTCTTTCCATTTTTTTTTCATCTATTTGTGGGAATACTGTTCCTATTACGGCTATAGATGTGGCTAACAATAAGCTAGTGAGAGAAATAAGGGGGGGGGGGGGGGTCTTTAAACTTAGAAATGCGGTCAGTAGGAACAAAATGGTTTAAAGATATAATGTGGTTCAACTTATGAGTTTTTCCTTTGTTGCCATTATTAAGAGGTTGGAATCATCATCAACATCAGTCTTTTACTGAACAACTATTATCTTCTTTTTGAATACTCTTTCTTTGTTCATTTTGTGCTGCATGAAGTGCTAGCATTACTTATGCAAATCTTTTTGCAATACTTATTGCTATCTTACCTAATCTACCCTTTAGTTCTCCTCCCTAATCCATTTGCATTAAAGTTTTAATGGATCTTATTAATGCTTCTTCTATCCCTTTGTCTTTTATCCATTTGTGCTGCATGAAGTGCTACATTATTTATGCAAATCTTTTTGCAATACTTATTGCAATCTTACCTAATCTACCCTTTAGTTTTCCTCCCCAATCCATTCGCATTAAAGTTTTAATGGATCTTATTAATGCTTCTTCTAACCCTTTGTCTTTTATCTACTAGCAATCAATGTACTAACTTAGCTTGAATATGCATTATTCCCACTATTTCTTTAATACAAAAAAAATCATTTCTTACATCAATTAACTAGTATTATTGCAAATCATTGTTAATATTCTTGGTTTTTGTGTATCAACTTGTCTATCAGAACTTTTTTCTCTCCTAACACCAAGATATATACATAACAAATCTAATAATAAATTTATTATAACTTAATTTTGCAAAACTTTCAGGAACTTTAACATTTTAGCCACAAACCTTAATGCTAGAGCTTACTATGCATATATCATCATTTATTTGGTATAATAGATTTAAGGTCTATAAACATATCATTTTTTAGGATTCTAAGTTTTACTTCTTCATTCAGTGACATGAGTTTATTATTATCAATTTCATGTCCATTAAAATTGAAAATCATTTATTTGGTATATTCTATTAATCCTTAGCCTCTCATCTCCTAACAATTTCCTCTATTGTTTAAAATTTTTTTAATAGGTATGATTAATTAGAATTATGTCATGCAAGCAACATAACCTTAGGTACTTCACTTGGTCCTTGATGTAATCATATTGTTGGTGGGAAATCTTTTTTTTCTCATGAACCATTTTCAATGGCAGCGCCATATTACCTAAAACTTATCTTTGGCAAACTTTTTTTGGTGCATATTAAGGAGTTTGTTTGGGATAACTTTTTCATATCTTTGCTTTCTATTCATTTGTCATTGTTTTGTTTGGTTACAACTTTTTATTACTTTTTTGAAATTGATGTGGTGAGAAGCTATTTCTTATAATTATTCTTATAATTAGTTGTTAGAGTATGGTAGCCGTAAGAAAGTTGTTCGACTTTTTCAAAAAGAAATATTTATAATTCCTTTGATAGCTTAAACAATTTTTTTTTATTATAGTAGTTCTACAAATATTTTTATAGATAGCTGCGATCACTCCAAACTTAGCTCAAATTAATTTTCTTAGGAAAAAAAATCCTTCATAATATATCCTCTTGGCATAAAATAAATTGTCTAATGCTTTTGATTTTCTATGCCTATGCTTTATCACTCTTTCTATAATTTTATCTTACTTATTTCGAAGTTGGTTAATTCATAATTGTCTTCATTGTTAACATCTATTTTGATCTTATATTGTTATTCAAATAGTTTTTTAACCCCACTAATACTACATCCTTTTAATCTTTAAGAGTACATTGAGAAAGATATGTTAACCAACTACTCCAACATCTTTTATAATTCTCCATAAATCAATTAGTACTTGATTTGGATTCTATGCTTTGTTTATGCTTATGCATCTTCTTCAGAGCTAATTTAATTTCATTTTTTTATCAATCTATACTATACTACATAATTTTATTTGTTATGCTCCTTTAAAATGATTTCTTTCTTAGAATCATCATCTAATAAATTCTAAAAATACTATTCTTATGTTTTAACCTTGTAATAACATCTTAATATTTTCACTTTTAATACATCTAACTTGATCAAATTCTCCATATCTCCTATCCTTAGAAATTTTTTTTTGTACATATTTCATTTTCTCCCTCTGTATTATTTGACCTACTATAGAAATCATTAAATGATTTGATTTAACTTTGCCCTTTTGGCTAAACTTTTAATTTCCTCGAAGTTATTATAAGCATCGGTAGTATTAATCAGTTATTTTCCATTCTTTAAATATTGATTTTATTACCTTAATAATATTTTGTGCTTACTGTACATAAGATCTTCTTATTTTAGATATATATCTCAATTTTCTTAAAACTTCAATGTCAATTCTATTGATGCAAATAGTCATGTCCCACTTCAAGTTTGTCACTACTTTAGAGTTTCAATTTGCATCTCTCAGCAGTCTATCTTGAAATCTTCAGAACATCTCACTCTTTAAGATGCACCATTTTTATTTTAACAATTATTTTTAAAATTTCCTTATTTTCTTACTTCTAAGACATTCATACATACTACTCATATTGTTGTGTCAAACTTGCTCTTGAAATCAAATTATAATCTTTTCTAAATGATTTTCCTTTATAAAAAAAATCAATGTGATATGGTAGCATTGCTTTTTAAAGTCACAAAATGTTCTCATTTCTTAATTTTTTTTGTTTGCAGGATCATAGATTACTATGAAATAGAGTACAGCTTCTATCATTTGGTTTGCCCATCCTATTCCATTCGTACTGCACTATAAATTTTCTTACATCTCATTCTACTAAAATCTATATGTTTATTTAAGTAAACTACTATAGTTTTTCTCTTCCTAAAGTATACATTTGTAGTGGTTTGGTCGAAGCTTAAGCGATAGCCATAATTATAATGTTCGCATTGATATTAACTTAATTGAAATCCTATTGCACTAATTTTACTTAAACAATTGTAATTTTCAATTTTATAACTACTATAATTCCTACCTTATTTCTATTTACAAACTTTCTAACATATAACTTATAAGCTTTCTCAATGTCTTTGAATAATTTTTTTTTTCTTTTCCATTAAACTCTTTGCAAAAATGTGTTATTTATTCATCTTTGATCATTCTGTCCACTAATTATATAGCCTTAATATTGAGAATATCCAAATTATTTTTAAGAGTTATAGTCTTAGCTTTAAACTTAATCAACCCTTGCCCAGTTTTAAGAGCAATTAGGTCAAGGTTTGTCTTGTCGTTTTTTATGTACAATTTATAGCTGACTTTTGCGAACTTCTCATCACTATTTGAGTAGGTTGTGGCATGTGTCTTATGGGCGAAATGCTAGCGAACTCTTGTTTTTTGTTACTTTAACCTGGTATTCTGGCACTTCACTTTTTTCAGAACACCATATTCGTAGCAAATTTTAGGTTTTTGTTTTATTTAATGAGTTTTGGCATATAGAATATGTAGTTGGCTGTCAACCTCACATTGGCTCTTGACCTTTTTCATATGGACTTGGGTCTAATAAATGATTGTTTTGCCAATACTAAGAGGGTAATGACTATCAAATTACTTATTGTAAAGATGTTGCATTAAATGTTTAACATGTTAGAAACATCCAACATTGTCTATCTATTATTTTGCTCCCATGGTAGATAAGATACAAATTCATTGGGTCAATGGACTTGGGAATATGTCCTTCATGGTGTTGTGGATGAATTAGATCTCATGCAATGTGTTTACTTGAGCTTCTTCTCACCTAAAACTGCTGAGCAACTCAAGAGGTGTTCATGAGCTCTCCTCTCTCCCTGAAGCATTTAGTGGGTCAGTTATTCTGTGATAGAGCAGTAGGTTCTGATTGTTTAAATTGGTTTCCAGTGCATGCAATGCTATTGGTTCCCATTCTTAATTTTCTCTTAGTTAAACCTGCAAAGTTTAGCCTTTGCTGATGAATCTTCAAATTATATCCTTCCTTTGCTCTACTTCTCATGACTCAGAGAATGTCTTCCTAGTTGTTGTATGCTGATCTAAAGATATCAAAGATTAATGCATCTTTTTAGCTTCTTAGAAACCTGAAATCTGTTAATATTTTTTGCTTCTTGCACCTTGTTTTACAGAATTGTCAGTTATGACTTAATGCATGTATTGGCTTAATTTTGTTTTAGCCTATCTTAGTATTTTGTTTGACTGCGTTTTCTCTTGAAATTATTCCTCTATAATGCCATTGGTGCTTTGTTCTTATGTAGATTGGGCAGAGCCATCCAACTGGTCTTACTAACAACCTTTTAAAGCTCTTTGAACCTCGCCCTCCTCTGGAATATAAACCTCCTCCAGAAAAGAGAAAATGCCCACCATATTCAGGCAGATTATATATATTTTTTTGCTTATTTCCTGTCTCTTTATGCGCAAATAATATCTAATATTTAATCTTTTACTTCAAAGGAATGGCTCAATATGTCAGTCATTTTGCCGAACCTGGGGATGAAGAATATGCACCTCCAGTTCAAAAGGCTGAAACTCCGGTATGTTTTCAGAAAGATGTTTTAATTAATAAATTAGCTTGTAAATAAATTTGTAGGTCATTTACCATAGTACATTATCATCTGTCTTGTTTTTAATTTTGTTGCTAATTTGTTAGAAGTCGAGTTTGCTGAGAACCCTAATTCTATATGCCTGTGTTTTTCCTTATGCATGTGTACTTCCTGCATATATCTGTATTTTGTTATGTATGTCCTGCTCATGAATGCATGTAAGAATTTTTTTTGCAGTTATATTCATTACTGTTTGTATTGATGGAATACTAATCAAGAAAATGAGAAGAAAGGAAAACTTGATTATGGTGAGTTCTAACAATCAATGAAATGATAATGAAATCATTTCTTAATCAGTTGGTCTCATCAAGTTACTTTAAATGGAGATCTAAATAATTCTATCGCTTAAACAGTTTCTCTCATACAATAATGTTGATCCAGCTTGCTAATGAAGATATTTTTTGATTGACTATCTTGACATTGGAGAACGCAAGAGAGGAAATAACTTGAATTCTTGTTTATTCAGAACTCAAGATTTATATTTCTGATCTGTTGGCTGTTTTGACTCTAGCATCTCGTACTTAGTAGACTATGCTCATCCATATGCAAAATATGCAGTCCTTTTAAATGTCTTTTTCACATGGTTGCTATGTTTAATGGACACATTGGCCTAGCTGAGGGCCTATTGCTCTTCCCTGATTTTTTGTTCTTATATTTTTTGGTCCAGGCGCAAAGAAAAGCTAGAATTCATAAGCTTCGCTTGGAGATAGGGGCACAAAAGGCTGCTGAAGATCTTGAAAAATGTAAAGATTTTGGGGGTTTACATAGGAGCAAATAGTTTTTTTTTTGGTCTTTTCATCCAATGGTGTTTAATTTATCATGTTTAATGCAGATGATCCTCATAAAGATTCAAATGCAACTGGCGATCCATACAAAACATTATTTGTGGCCAGGCTTGTAAGTTTGATTTTTCCATTGGAGATTTTTAATTGCTTGTATTTATGAACTCCTGTGTTAAAGGATTGTAGTCCGTGCTTGTATGCATTTATATATGCTTTAAAGCATGTATTTGTTGTTCTCCATCTCCTTGCAGAGTTATGAAACAACCGAACATAGGATCAAAAGGGAGTTTGAAGCTTATGGCCCAATTAAACGGGTAAGTATACAAGAAAATTTATGTTGGGAGCAGTTATTGCTCTTGACATGGGTAAGATTACAGTTTAACTTTATTGATCTTGTGCATTGAAAATTGTAGTTCATCTTTTTTTAAAGTTTGAAGGTTGGACATTACTATTTTGTTGTAGGTAAAAAGTGGTTCTTCTTTTTTGGCCGTTGTAGGAGTTCAGTTTTGTTTGGTTATACGTTTTAAAGAACCTTTTTTTTGTTTCCTGTGTTATTTGCACCTATGTTTAAATGACAACTATAATTGTCATGAAGCCCAATTTTCCATATAATCTTATGTAATGAAAGCACTTTAACCTCAATTTCCTCCACCAATGCATGTGTAATTGCACATTGCTACATGCCTTCTACCTGCATTGTATGCCAGCTCGTACAGTTTTCTGTTTGCCTTTGCGTGTTAATACATTTGTAAATCTTTTTGTTTTTTCACGACCTCTGAGCTTGTTTATCTTTTGGGGTTGTTGATTAACTACAAATTTCCTTCTTATCTTGGCAAGTAATACTTTTAGTTCCTCTTAGCTACTTTACTTTCAGTGAGGGTATTTTTTATTTTAACGATATCTATCTTCTGGTAATCTTTCATATTCTTGGCAATTTGTTCATATCACTGTGGATTCTTTTATTCCACCTTTGGTAAGTGATCAAGCATCTTCATTTTGCATACTTCTATCCAGATTTTTTTTAGTGGCCTGGGATGAAACTATGTTCTTCTTTCACCCTGGAAATACTTTACTTTCCATGACTGCCTAGCATGATGGTCTACATTTTGATTATGCTTCAATTTCCAGATTATTTGAATTTTTTATATTTCATTATTTTTTTTATGTACTGAAATTTGATTTGGAGGTATGCTTGGCAATGATTCTTCTTGGGAGCAGCTGTGTACTTTCTTCTTAGTTGGACTTTTTTTATGGTGGTTGATAAAGACTTGTAATTTAAAAGTTACTCTAGCAGAAAACTAAAAAAATCATGTCAGGCTTATTTGATTTTTAATTTTCAATCTAATTTGTTGTTGATCATAAAGGTTTCTGGGTAAGCAAACAGGTAATTTTAATGCAAATACACGTATTGGCTTTCTTTGTAGCAAGATATTCTTCTTCTGTAACTATGGAAATTGTTTTGGTGCTTATTCTATGCTGATTCAGCGGGCCTTGTTTTGTGCCATATTTAATTAAAAGGTGTATGGTATGTTGTCATTGTTTTTTAAACATCTAATTAGCGTTCCTTGATGTTAACTTTCTACGTGTAATATCCCTATCATCATTCGCATGAGACGTGAGTTTACTTAAAAAAATTCATTATTAAGTATATCACTTTCCCATTTATATGGGTTGTAGTTGATATTGAAATCGTGGAAGAAATTTGTGGGGGTAAGAAATAGAACTCCAAAGTCTGGTTATATGCTACTGTCATTTTGGACCCATCCTTGAAACTTTTGGGTGATAGTTCGGCAAAAAATTTGAGGTAATCTTCACATACAAAGTTTGATCAGAAAGGTTATTTGTTTTATCTTCATGTTCAAGTTGTAAGCCCAAAGCATCACCCTCGTCTTGATTTCAGATGTCCAATCCTGGATAGGTATATTGCAGGGGGTATTAGCAGGTTTCCTTCTCTATTTTAGCTCTATGCATCATTTTTTTTCTCCTGCAACTTAACATTTTATTTTTTGATTAGAGAAGTCAAATGAATTTCCTGATTCTGAAGAAGTCATGGTATTTTTCTAAAACTGTACTATTTTTTATTTTAAACTACCCTGGTAAGGGGGGGTATAGATATATATATTTCACATCCGGCAAAATTGGTCTTGTACATGGATATGTCTGCCAACCCAATTGATAAGGTGGTGGTGCATCTCACGTGGCGCAGCAGTACACCTTTAAAGGTGAGCACGGCTCGCAAGGCTTGCTGCCTGTCTGTCGTGCCATTTAGGTTTTAGTATTCCAAACAAAATTTGCAGATGTACAAACCAAAGAGTCAAAACATAGCACATAGAACATCGAGTCCATATTTTTTATACGGAATTTTTCTTAATGTTGTCTTCTGTTTTATGTCTCCTAGGTTCGTCTGATTATGGACAAGGAGACGAATAAACCTAGAGGATATGCCTTCATCGAGTATATGCATACACGTGACATGAAAAGTGAGTTATATTCTCATCTCAATGCTGTTTCTGTTGAGACAATTCATATTATTTATTTTCTAGTATTTCATATTATGCAGCTGCATACAAGCAAGCTGATGGTAGGAAGCTTGATAATCGAAGGGTATTGGTTGATGTTGAGCGTGGTAGAACTGTTCCTAATTGGCGACCTAGGAGATTGGGTGGTGGACTTGGATCCACAAGGGTCGGAGGTGAAGAAGTTAACCAGAAGCATTCTGGCAGGTAAATAGCTGTGTTTTGTTTATTTTTTCTAAACAGTGTATTTAGTGTGTGAGGACTCGGACAATTGCTTTCTTTCAGTACATGGTGATTTTTTAACTTTTTGGTTTTTGCTTAATGAAATTTTTTGTTGCATTATTAAATTACCAGTTTGAATTCTATACCTCGCCCAGATATGAAGTTGGGGGCTTGTAAAACCATCACATCTTACCATTTAAGGGCTATGGGCATGTTGCATTAAAGATCATTAAGCTGTAATAGCCATGGTAAATGCATTATTGTAGGCTCCCAGCCTGACTGATAAGCTACTTAACTGAGAAAAACTCTTGATTCGGAGTTTGCTGTTTGATAAATGTCATACCGTTTTTCCAAATCATCTACCCTACATTTATTTCCCTTTTTAATAATTTCTACTAGGCTTACTTTTAGATGGTAAGTGGGGTTATATTTTAACTAAATGTTTAGATGCATCTTCCAACTGTAATATATATTTAATAAGATCTGAGCTTGAAGTTAGCTTACTCCCCGTCATAACGATTTAAAATCTGATACTGCAATGATGTTAAACCAGCCTCAAGCTTGCAAGATTGACAAAGGTAAGCATTTCATTTAATGAGATTGTATTTTAAGATTACTATATTCAATTAGCATTTAATTTAATGAAGCTGTCTTTAAAGGTTAAAACTATGAAATAAAGCTATTAAGATTATCTCAACATATATATTAATTATATTCCTTAGAATTAGATTATGCGTGTTCACCATTTATATTAAAATTAGAATGGTGGCCATGCAATGAATGAGAAGATACAACATGTCATCAACAACATCAAGCCTTTATCCCATTACGTGGGGTCGACAACATGAATCATTGTTTTCCATTGTGTCATGTTAAGAGCCAAATTCTCATTTAAATCAAATAAAAAATGTCATTTCTAATACATCTATTCTCCTAACCGGGTCATTGGAAGGCTGATGTTTTATGTGACCAAACCATCTAAGACAACTCTATCTAATCTTATCTTTCATTGGAGCAACTCCAACTTTTTCACATATATACTTGCTTTGCATTCTGTCTCTAAGAGTAAAGTCACTCATCGATTTGAGCATCCTCATCTCTGCAACACTAAACTTAAATTTATGCTTCTCTTTTAATGGCCAACATTCTACAACATAAAACATTGCAGGTCTCACCACCATCTTATAGAATTTTCTCTCAAATTTGAGTGGTACTTTTCTATCACACAGTAGGCATGGTGCATTCCTCCACTTCAACCATCTAACTTGAATTCTGCTAATGATATCCTCATCTATTTCACCATCACTTTGAACAATAGAACCGAGATATCTACATGCACTCTTTTTTAATGACTTAACGTCCAAAGTCACAATCCCCTCAATAGATCTATTACTTCTAAAATTACACTCTATGCATTTGATTTTAGATCTACTCAAATGAAAATCTTTAGACTCTAAGGTTACAACAACAACAACAACAACAATAACAAGCCTTTGTCCCACTACGTGGGGTCGGCAACATGAATCCTTTTTCTCCATTGTGTCCGGTTCAAAGTCAAATTCTCGTTTAAATCTAATAGAGAAAGATCATTTCTAATATTTTCTAACCAAGTCTTTTTAGGTCTACCTCTACCTTTCTTAACATAAGTCAAATCTAATACCTCTACTTTCCTAACTGGGTCATCGGAAGGCCGCCGTTTTATGTGACCAAACCATCTAAGGCGACTCTCTCTAATCTTATCCTCCACTTGCTCTCCATAATTCAAGTTTTCCTTCATCTCCCTCTCTAATCATATCAAAGAAGAATATCATTAGCAAAATTCATACACTCTTACAAATGTCTAGTAAAAACATCCAAAAGATATGAGCTTAAAGTTGATCCTTGATGTAACCCAACTGAAATAGGAAAATACTTGGTCAAGCCATCTTGTATTTGAATACAGTAACAACACTTGCATATTCTTAATGACTTGAATATATGCATTTTTAACTCCTTTCTTTTCTAGAAGTTTCCAAAGCACTTCTTTTACAATGAGAAGTTAAATAAATTAATTTTTTTTAACTATTATCAAACATTCAATCTCTAAAAGTATTACAATAATAATATTTTTAATCTCCCAAGCTTTGTATGTGGCTATCTTCTTGTTCATATATGTAAAATTCTGCAATAATCACTAGGAGCATTGCTGATAGCATTCTGGTTATTGTTGTTTATTATATCATTTTTCTGTTCCTCTCATATTATATAAGTTTTCTAAGTATTCTCTTTTTTGCGCAGTTATATATATATATATATATATTTGTCATGTTTTGTATGAATTTTTGAAAATTTTTCCTTGTATTGCTGTTTCGATTCTGATACTTTTCTCATTTGGCGTTGAGAAGTTTTTGCTGTAGAGATTGAGATGGTGACTTTTCATATATTTTTCACGTAAATTATTTTCTTGTTTGTTCCAATTCTTTCTGTTGGTAGTGCATGTTGAGATTCGCAAATGAATGTTTCACCATGAAGACAAAACTGTCTGGTGATGCAAGGCATTTCAGGATCAACGGTTTCTAACTTACATCATATACGATGGTAATTTAATTTGTGTGATTTAATTTTCACTAGGCAGTAAAATTCCAACACAACAATTGTTTCGTAGTAGCAAGGAATTTAGGAAAATAGAAGAAGCTCAAATTTCAGTGAAATTTTTTTGATATCATAAGATAAATTAATAATAAGAAATAAATATTACAAAAACAAAGCAGTTGGTTAAGATTTTATGCACATTAAAAAAGAACTAAAGATCTAATTGATCTAGAATAAAATCAATTCAGTTTCTTGGCAATCTCGAAATAATTAAAGAAAAAGAAAAGAAGATGAAAGTAAACATAAAGAGATAAACTAGATAAGCAAGCCTTATGCTTGAATATTGAGATTACCTTTCTAGGAATAGTTTTGCGTCTCACACCGGATTGAGTAATAATCACCTCAGAATAGATGAAGAATAAGTCCGTTACATCTAAAACAGAAATTTATTCATGCAATACGTTGATTTTACATGCTTTAGAATACCTCTATTTATATAAGCACACACATAGGAATCATGACGATTAACAAGACTTTTATGATTCCTTCATAGTGGTTAGTACTTCTAATGCTATGCATAGGATCGTAAAGATTGGAGAATTCCAATATTCCTCTTAATAGAACTACAGGAACAATTGTTGCAACAGAACTGCAACTGTAGGAATATGAGAAGCTTAGAAGTCTCCATAAGTTCTTGAGAAAGCCAAGAATGGATCCCAAGGTTCTGAAATAGGAGCACACAAGCCCAAGAGAGGAGTTCATGAGGGAATCCAGCATAATACCCATAGTTACCGTGAAGAAGCCAACAAAACAGTATTAATTGAAACAAGAAGGCTCTGCAGGAACAGCCTTTGCAAAATAGAAAATATCATGGTCGTGCTCAAAATATAGAATCTCTTGGTACCAGCTCAAAATATAAAATCTCGTGGGTCTTATTTATTATGTTTAGGATGTTCCATTCGCATAAGCATGCTATTATATCATGAAAATTTAATACAAACTCTTACCAACTTATCCAAGCTAATTGCCATTCAAAATACAAAAGATTAACACAAACAAACATTGTATTCCCGATTGGTGAATGTAGGCATTGAGCTTCACATCAATTACCTCTGCTTAAAAAAATTGAATTTGATGAATGATTTAATTGATATTCTATCCACAAATTTGGAATTATTGTTGAATTTCTTGTTAGATATCCATAAATCACCTTTTGTATTCACCATAAATAGTAGATGTTATCTCATATTTAAAAGTAACTTAGGAATTAAACTAATATTTGTTTTCAAAATGTGTAAATGACTGCTTTGATGTCATAATAGGAGGTGAAGAAAGATAAAAATCAAGCGTATTGGTTAATATTTTGTGGTATAAAGTTAGAGTTGGTTTGTTTAAATTTTAATTAGTATTAAAATTCTTGGGGATTTATTTTTTGTATACATTTTTCCTAGTACATTGTTTTGGCTTCAATGATCACATTTTCATTTTGGGTTTTGATTTTCATTATTGTATCACTTTATTTAAGTTTGATATACATTTTACTAAAATATGTATTGACATGAAAATAAAATATTTAACAACAAGCTTCTAATGGATATTTTCATTCTAAGTATACATATGAAGAATGACTAATGCAATAGAATATGATGTTAGTAATTGTGATATATAAATTCCTACTAGCTGCAGTAAAATCATAAAAGGTCAAATGTCATTAAAAATCATATAATGCTTCAAACAATACTAAAAAAATAGTCTTTTGCACATCCAGTTCAACATAAACATGTAATTTATGGTCGTAATTTATGAATTTAAAAGTCTCCCATACTCTTTTCATTTGGAGTCTTCATTAGAATTATTAATGTAGTTAGATTCTTTCTCCTCATACTAAAAATAGAAAATAAGTTTCTAAGAACAAGAGGAGAGGCAATGGACGAGAAGCAGCAATGGTGTAACAATGGCGGTGATGTAATAACAACGGTAATGCAAGAGTATAGGGTGCAGGTATGAGGGTCCTGCGACTACTGGTTTGAGGTCATGTTGTTTTTCTCAAGTTTGTTTTGATTTTGTTATATAATAAATAAGTATAATTTAATATACAAAGTAAATTAAAATTTTAAAATTATCTAAACTATAATTTTTAGGCTTATGTCTCTTCAAAATTGTGTTGAGGTATAGCTTGAGGCGCGTCTCACCCCTATTGTGGTGTAAGTCTCATATGGCTAGTTTGAGGCATATGTCTTATTGCATTTTTTTTCAAATTGCATTGAGACGAGCATATAATTGAACAATTTTAAACCATCAATAAGATATTTATGCACAATTCAAAGGGTATGAAATTTAAAGTTACAAATATTTATTAAAATAGATAAATATTTTTAATTCAAAATATCACTAAAGAAAATATGGAGAATGGATACATAAATCTTTTTTATCTTTTAATATAAGCAAAAATACTCGGCTATATCTTTTATGGTTTTATAAACTAATAATTTTAAAAAGATTCATTCATAAGTTGGGTTATTATGATCAATAAAGACCTCTCTGATTTTATGTAATTAGATTGTTTAAATTAGTTAACTTTAGTTTGTATGATCTTTAAGAAAAGGACCAAAATGATCTTTTAACTCTCCAGGAGGGATCAAAATGATCCTCAACTATTTTAAGAGATCAATTTGGTCCTGCCGTTAAAAAATAATGAAAATTTTTTATGACAACGAGGGTATGATCGGAATAACCACAAAAATGAAAAAAATAATATTAAGAAAAAAAAGGAGAACAATAGTTACGTTCACAGCGAGCGAGCTCCTGTCGCTACATCCGATCCAACAAGAAGAACAATAAACTTTCACGACTTCTGATTCGACTGGAAGGAGCGTCGTCGAAGGAGGCATTAGCGACTCGTTCAAAACCCTCCTGTCGCTAGATCGACTAACTTTTGCGAATTCCGATTTGACAGGAAGGAACGTCATCGAAGGAGGCGAAGAAAGGCTCTAGTGACTCGTTCAAAACCCTACCGTGTCCAACAACAACGAAGAACGTGGAAGAGAAGAAAGGGTAGCAAATCATTTAGGAATTAATTTATGTAATTTAATTAATATAAATTAATAAATTAAAAAAAATTATTAGATAATTAATAATGTAAATAATAATTAGATAATTAATAATCAAAATAATAATAATAGTTATATAATTATTTAATTTATTAATATTTATAATAATAATTAGATAATTAAGCTAGTTAATATCCATAAGATATTATTAGTTAAGTTAAATAATTAATATATGACTAAATTTTTTAAAATTATTACTATAATATGATTAATTTTTCTTATTGATCAAACGATTATTAATTTTTTTTAAAAATTATAATTACTCAAAAAATATATATAATAAATAGTTTAATTAAAAATTGCTAAAATCCCCATATTTTTTAACACCATTAAGTCTAATGTTTATTAGTTTGGATGTTAGGACTAAAATGGTCTCATTTTAAAGAGTTGATGGACCAAATTAATCCCTCAAAATAATTGAGGACCATCTTGGTCTCTCCTAAAGAGTTGAGGGATTATTTTGGTCATTTTCTCTATGATCGTTATTAGTTGTAAAGTTAAGGATTAGCTCAACTTCTAGTTGATGTTTGGGCTTAGAGTTAATGTTATGGAGTTATTTCAAATTAATTCAATGGCATTATTGTAAATTTTGCTCCCAAGTCTAATCATAATCTTATCTCACTTAACTTGAATCAAGCGAATTGGTAGGAGTTATGATTGTAGCATATTGCACATGAATGAACATAACAAGCATCCTAAAGTGAGAAAAAATAAAATGTTTTTGGAAGCTCTGATCACCGATTAAAAGGGAGTATTGGTTGCTTCTTGTTTGGAGATTTAAGAGAGAGGACTAATTGTTCTCCCCTTGACTTACTTTTGAGAATATTGCTCCAAATTTGATGAGATCTCCATCCTTCATTATTAGTCTTTCTTTCTGAGAAGAGGATTTGATTTATTTTGTTATTTTTCTCAATTGTCTTCTCCATGCATTTGATTGTTGAATTTTTATTTGTCCTTGCCCGGTGGGTCATTCTTGATCTAATTATGTATTTTGATGTTCTTATTTTTTGTGGTTGTTTAATTGTTTATGTACCATATTTTTTGCATTTGGTACTAGGTTTATTTCTCCTATGTTAATTTGGTTGCTCTGTTTGTGCACTGAAAGAGTTAATTTAGGCACTTTGTTGCAACACATTAGTATAAAAGCAGCTAGGTTGAATTTAGGACATGTAGTTATGAAAACGTTTTGCCAATACTACCAACCGTAAGTTTGAGAAATTCAATGGGAATAATGATTTCAATATCTAGAATATGAAGTTGTGCATTTCTTGTCCAAGGAAGGTTTGCTTAAGGCTTTGAAGGGGACGGATTCCCTAACTGTTATATAGATGAGGAGGATATGGATTAAAAAGGCCATAGTATTATATTCAGTTTGGGAGATGATTCTTTGAAATATGATAGATCTAAGTACCGACATGAGATGCAGGAATGGTTTGAATTTCTCTACATGATCAGTATCAACTTGTTAGCTTATGCTGTGAATGTGCATATGAAGGACCCCTTTTGTGATCTTGAACAAAATTACGTAAAAAATGCACCTTGTCGCATTGTGTTGAAATATACCAGGCTTTGTCATTTGCTGATTGCAGTATTGCACTACTACAAGGTGAATTCTATGTTTCAGTTGTTTCCTGTTCATGTTGTCTTCTGATTTTGTTTGAGATGCATGGTCAATTCTGTATGTAATGATATTGAATTTCTCATCCTTGGTTTCAGTGATTATAAATTAGTATGTCCACAGCTGATAGCTCATGATTTGATTTACTTTTTTGCAACATGTTGAAATAATGCAATTCCTTGTGCAAGTTTAATTTTTGACATTGAATCAGGGAGCAACAGCAGGCAGCATCTGGCCGACCCAGATCAGAGGAGCCTAGGGCTCGGGAAGAAAGACACCTTGATCGGTATGTGTATCTGCATGTTTGCATTTCCTAAACAAATTGGATGATACTGAATGCTGTTTATTATTGCGCTCAATTTTAACTTATATAGCTTTAATTGGACATGAATTTATTTTAAAATAAGCACTGATTTGGTTGCTTGTATAGAAAAATGGTTTTAAAAGAAATGATGATTTTAGTTCTCATTCAGTTTGAAAAATGAAATTCAGATTTTGAAGGTATTTGTAGTGTTTAAAACCCATATTGACTACTAGCTACATTCAACCAAATGACAATCTAATAAAGTTATAGAATTTATAATATATTTTCTAATTTCAACAACCAAATGATCTTCTGTGGTACTTATGAGGTTTTCCTTTGATGTAGGGAAAGAGAAAGATCTCGAGATAGGGGAGGTAGGGATAGGGATCGGCGGGAGAAATCACAGGAACGGTCACATGATAGGACACGAGATAAGGATCCCCGAGAAGATAGACACCACCATAGAGATCGTGATAGAAATAGAGAAAGAGAGAGGGAAAAGGAAAGAGACCATGGTCGTGATCGTGATCGTGATCGAGACCGTGATCGTGATCGAGGTCGTGATCGAGAGCGAGAAAGAGACTTCAACCGGGATTTTGAGCGCCGCCCTCGTGACCGTGATCGTGAGAGGGATCACACACGAGAGCGGGAGAGGGATAGAGACCATGAGCGTGCTAGTCATGATAAGGATCGTGGTTATGCTCATGAAAGAGATGCTGATTATGATCATGTTGATGTGGCACATGAACAAGATCGTCAAGGTATTAAAGTAAGGGAAACTAATCATGGTGATCCAAACCGTGGTCGGGAGTATTTTGATGGTTCTGTCAAGCATGGGCATGAAGATGAGTATGATCAATACTACCAGCAGAAAGATCAGCAGTATGATCATGAGCCTGAATACTATGAGCATGGGCATTATGGCAAGGAAGGTGGTGCTGATTATCAGGGCCAATACAAACGGGCAGAGTCTGAACCCCCTGAGGAGGGAGAGGCACCCAGGGACCATGAGTATGAATACCACCGTTCTGAAAGATCCCTATCCCGTGAGTATCGACACTGATGATTTGTGCTTGTGGTGAGTATTACTTGGTTCCCAATTTTCTTCCATTTGAAACACTGCCATTGTATTTCCACAATCTTTTCTGTTTTCATGTCCTAACACTTTGCTGCAGGTTGCTGCGAGTTTATTTACGGAGGTGTTTATAAAGCAACTTCCTATTGGCTTGCGTTTGTAAGGCTAGTGTATCTGAATTTATGCTTCTAGTATTCGAGAATGTCTGTGGTAGTATTTTTTTTTTTTGAATATCTTTTACACAAAAGACTCTGGCTGGGCCATGGAAGATGTGAACAAGAATGGTTTTGATGTTAGTATTCTGCTCTGGCTCTCCTATCACTGAGAAATTTTTATGCTTTTTGACATAAAGCTTGTAGTCTGCCACTTTAACGTTTGTGTGAAAAGATCTAGTTGGTGTCATTTGTTTGATTATTTTTTGTTGATGTCACTTGGATTGTGATTCAAGCATTCGAGTTTTTTCCATTTCTCTAGTTAATGCTAATCATCATTAGTTTTATCTAAAAATTTTGATATCAGTTTATGAATTTAATTATTTATTTTTTCGTAAGAGTTATTTATATTGTCCTTCCATATTTTTTTCAACTTATTTTTACTTATAAATTCATTTTAACAGTTTCAATTTTCAAACCAAAATTTCTATTCGGACTTCTAGTCACAAGAAAGATTGCTATGACGCCTTCTATATCAGAAAAAAAGCTTGTAGCTTCTATTTGCCGAAGGCTTTTGTCATTATACTTTTGAAATTCACTTGAAATGCTAAAACTTCTCAATTATTGCATATACTTACTCCTCTCGGCATTAACAAATGGCTTTACATTTGCTCAACATGTATTAATTTAATTGCTCCAAGTGTATCATCGATACGGAGTAGTTCAGCTTGGTAGAACGGCAAGTGAGACAGCTGAGCAATAGAAAGCTGTCATCTGAAGCATTAAGCCAGGTATTGCCTGAGGAATTTACTCAGTAAAGTGAAGAATGACCTCTAAAAACAACAATCCTTTGTGCTTCCATCCACATAAGAGTTAAGCCAAGGATAAGAGACCTAGGTCGTACCGCTCGAGCTGTTTTTATTTATTGAGCGAGCAAAAAATGCCCTGGGCAATTGGGAGCAGTATATTTACACTGGTCTACTGAAAAAAAAATGCAATCGAAATTGTTTAGCAGCTTTTCTTCAGCCACGGACATATTGACGATAAGAGTTAGGTCATAGCCAAGAAAATCTCTCTTGAATAACAATAATATCATTTGGCATCCATTGAGGCGTACACCTTATATAAGTATCTTTACAGTGTAGTTTTAGCTGTGAAAGACATTCGACAAAGTAGAAAAAAGAAATTTAAGAAAAGGTGAATTGCGGTGATCCTCAACTAAAACAAACTTACAAACACTTTCACACAATGGTACACATCTCATTTTGATGATGAGCAGCGTTTTGTTTTACTTTATTGCTCAGTTTGCTTGGCAAAGACCTGTCGCCTCGTCACAGTATCCATCACGATCAAGTAGCTTTTGTGGTGGTGCGCTGAGCAGGGGAGAAGAAGGGCTCCCATATGCATTTCGGCGGGGATTACCGCAGCCCAGACTCTTCCTTGTGCTCACTCCTGTAATAGGATTTGTCCCATTTGCATACTTGCATAAAGCCTGCGTGGATCATGGTTTCAGTATCATGTTCCTTGTGAACTAAGCAAAGCCAATTTATCCTACTAAACGAAATTTTTAAGAGTTTAAGCGCATCTAATCATTATTTTGCTTTTCAAACTCTATTTATTTAGAAGAAAATACTGGATTGGTCTGGATATAAAGTATCTGCACAAATATCTTCCAAATTATTATTATTATTTTTAATTATTTGGTTACATGCCTCCAATATATTACTGCGAAAACTCAATTGTAAGATTTACTCGCGTATACGACGCTTCTAACAATGACAGGTCTAGAAAATTGTTGATAAATATAATATTAATGGGCCTGTTTGGTAAACTGAAAATACCCATCTTCACACCATGATGGGTGCATTTATTAAGAGATGCTAATTTAGCAGAACACCGAGGTCCTGGAACAAGAGTTATTATACGTCTAAGCTCAAGTTGATATTGATCAACAGGCTCGACTTCAAGGTTAAGAAGCTCACAACAACAATCACCTTCTCAAAGGATGAAGATACATTTGAAGGTTATAGATAGGGTTGTAATTGCACTTTGGACATGATTAATAATTAGGATTTTTTATTTCACAAAGTATTCTGTTACTTGCTACAAGAAGAGTGCTTAGTGTTTTCTATTTTTATTAATTTTTGATGAGATTTGTGAAGCGTGCAGGAGCACATCTATATATATTTTTATGACATTTTTTTACTCCTTAAAGGTTCAAAAATAATCTGTGGCCGAGTGTTGACATCATTTCTATATGAGGTCACTATGACCTACCTGGGCTCCCTCTTGGTGACCTGATGATTGACAATCATATAGGTCCCAGTTAAATTCCAATCCAATCTCTAATCAAATTCCAATCCACCTTCCAATTCAATTTTCAATCTATTTTTCAATCATACATTTAATTAACCTTCAGATCATATCCAATCAATTTCAATCATTCATTTGATTGTGATTGATGTGGGTAATTCAAATTCAACCGTTCAAAACCAAATCCAAAATTCCATGTCCAAATCCCAGGGTCAACGACTCGGGTCCTGAAACCCTTTCCAAGTGATTTTTCAGTTCCCTTGAAATCCGGTCAAATGACTCCTGATTCATGATCTATTAATTACATATTAATTAGGCATGTCCCTAGGGTCAACCCTCCAAATTTGAGCTCAATTTGACACTTCTAAACTCAGAAACTAAATTAATTTTCAAAGGCTGTAAAACCTTCAAATATTTACAGCTTATGTCACTGGACTTGTCATTTAGTGGAAATTGACCTTGGGACTCTCCCCAAGACCTTTGACATATTCATAGCCTTTGCTTTGACATGTTGACCAGTAAATTGTACTTTACTGGACCCAGTTTGACCCAGAGTTGACTATGGGTCAAAATAACTAAAAGGGATTAGGGGTCAAAATGACCAAAATGCTCTTTAAAGGGAATTTTTGGACTTTTTCCCAAAACTCAACATGGCTCAACTCAACCATATCAAACCTTGAAGCCTCTTTTAGTGCATCCTAAACATCATTAGGAATGCATTAAACTCAAAGCCACCCTTTGGTTTGACCTGGTTGACCAAAATGCTCTTAAGGGTTCAAATATTAATTTCAATCTAAATGACCAATTCAATGCATAGGACCACCTCTATTGATCTCCTTTGATCAATTCAAACTTATTGAGCCCAAACTCAACTCTTGGTTTCACCTAGTTGACCAAGTCAACAATAGTTGACCAAACTATCCTTTAAACCTTTAAACTTGCATTTCAAACCAAATGAACTCCTCTTAGCTTGGGACCACTTCCATTGAGTTTTAATCATCAATTCAAACCTAGACCCAACCCTTGACCCTACATCAACTTGGTTGACCAAGTCAAATAAGTTTGACCAAGCTTATATACACTTCAACCCTTCTTGAACCCTTTGACTAAAGTATTCTCAAACCCATTAAAACCCATGGGGTGATCCATTGAGTCCCTAGAGAGGTCCCCATTGAAGGCCCAAGCCTTGGGCCCACTTGGGTTAGCCATATGGCTTGACCCAAGTGTCCAAGAGGAGTCCCCCATGAGCCAAATCTATCCTTGAGCCAAACTAAATCAAACCAATGGTGGGATTAGGTCCCTCATAACCCAATGCACCTGCCCTAGTTGACCTAGTCCTTGGGTTAACTCAGGTAGGAAATTGGGCTAGCCCAAATTAGTCAAAACCACTATGGGTTGAATCATTTCCTAACCTAGGCTTCACCAAACCAAACCAACACCTCTATTGAGTGACCCTAGGTCCAACACACCTATCCTAGTCAGCCCAACCCTTGGGTTGACTTGAGTTAACACTTGGGTTAGCCCAAAGTGGTCAAAACCACCTTGATCTGAGCCAATTCCCACTACTGACCAATTCAAGCCCAATTTTCGCATTAGGTAGCCCTTGACTCAACCTATCTCCCCCATCAAGCCCAGGTCCTAGCTTGACCTAGGTTGTACCCAACTTAACCCAAACCATACAGGTTTGGATCAACCCGAGCCATGTTATTGAATTGGGCCTCACCATGGCCAATTGAGCTCACTACTAGACTCACTCAACCCTCAACATCCTTTCCAGCTCACCCCGACCCAGAAGTGGCCGGGAACAGCCAGAGTGAATGACAAACCAGCTCTGGTGGTCCCCCCTTCATTAGCTCTGGCCGAAGCTTCCCCAAGGCCTGAGTTTAATTCCTCTGAGCTCAAAACGACTCCCTAGGTTGTCCCCTTCCACTTGGAGGCTATCCGACGGTCTGCCCAGTTAGTCCCAGCCGTCCATGGCCGCCTAGGTCACTTGAATAGGGCACTCCATTCCAATCCATTTCATTCGCTCCTAACGTTTCGAAATTCATCCCCAAAGCTTCCTGAGTGTTCCTCTCCACTCCCCCAGCTTTCCAGCCTTCTCCGGCCATCAGTTCGAGCGAACTATGGCGAAATCCCTCCATCCTCTGCTCGAAGTCATACCTCCAACCATCTTCCAGTCTTGACTTCTGAAGAAGTGTTCATCTTCCTCCCCTCAAGCTTCTCACTAGAAAATTCTATTCGTTGGGGCTTTCTACAAGGTGAAATCCCATTCCCAAGCTCCCTAGATAGGTAGTTCGGTCAAGTGTGAAAAAAACTTCTAATCCAATGGATTTCCACCGTTGGGTTGGAAGTTTTCGTCGTCCTGATCCTTCCTGTGAAGTTTGGCAGAGATTCGCCAGCGGGATCTCTCAGATCACGCTCGAGAAGGTCTACGGCTTTGGACGCAAGCGAGAGGTTAAAGATATAATCCTAGACATTGATTTCAATCAAAGGATCGGATTATATCCCACGGTCCTGGAGCTCGTTTGATCCCAGCCGTCTGATTGAGTATCCGACGGCTATGGTTAATCCTGCGAGCTCCAATGATTGGCTGCCCAATCAGATCATGCCCGCGTGTAAAAGCATTGCTGACTTAGGTGCTCTTAGGCTCATTGGAAAGAGTTTGAGAAGACCTATCAAATCCCTATTGTTTCAAACCACAAATGTGCATGTAATTTGATTAATTCCAGTAATAGTATTAAGGGTATTTTTGCAATAATTCTTTAAGGATACTTCACCATGGCTTGAAATTTTGGGGGATTGATCTTGGACATGTCTCTGGCATGTCCAAAATTTTTCTCCCCTGTTTGACTTGATTAAGGGCTAGTTTGAGTTAATTTAGATTTAAGGGTCACGATTTGACCCCTAAATTCAAATTAACCTAATTGTCTTTCCAATGAGAGTTATGTCTTTTATGTTGATTGTGCTTAAGATAGAGCGTAGATACCATTGATTTTATCTGCCCCCCTTGCCTTAGGTAGTCAAGTTTGAATTTTCTAAGGTAACTTTAGGGTTACCTTAGGTGGTTTGGTTAATCACCTTAGATGATCCACATTGGGCCCAAATTCTGTGGGCTTAGGCCTTGAAATCAAGTGAACTCATGGCCCAAGTTTCACTGAAATTGGAGCCCGTTTGGTCCACCATATAGGAAGCCCAAAATCAGCCCCTAGAATTGATCTAAAGCCTTAATTAAATCATAATTAATTCATGTAAAATCTAAAAATTATCAATAAGGTATCAAATTGACCATAATTCAACCCTCTACCCATGAAAATGAAAAGCCCTATCAGATGGCTTCAATTTTGACTTTAATTTAATTTTCAATGGAAATCACCTTGTAATTAATTAAAAATATTTAAAAATTCCAAAAAAAAATCTTAAACACTTGGAATTATCCTCTCACGTCATTTCTGACATTTGGGGGTGATTTCAATGAGTTTGGGATTGATTTGGATTAAAATCCCCAAAAACCCTCTAATTAAACAATTTAAAAATTCTATTACCCAAACTTTGAAAAATCATTAGTAATTCTTGAAAAATTCTAAATTGATCAAACTCAAAGCTATTCAACTCCATTTAATATCTAGTATTTTTTAAAAATGTCAAACCTTCAAAATTCAATCAGAGTCAAAAGTCAACCATTTGGTCAACTGTAGGTCAAATCTAGGTCAAAACTTTAAGAAATCATAATTTAATGTAGAAAATTATAAATCCAACAAACTAAGAGTCTAATTACTCATCTTAAGACCTAATATTTAGAGAAAATATTAAAAATCCAAAAGTCACCTTAATCTAAAAAGTCAACTTTTGACCCTTCAATTAATACATTTAAATAATTCAAAAAAAAATCTCTTAAAAATTCAATAATTAACCCTAAAATCCAAAATATTCTAACATAATCATTCAAACCAATAATTAATCAATTGGCTTAAAATTTTTCAACCCTTAATCCTCAACTAATTAAATTAATCTAATTAATACCTTTTACTACTAGGTAATCGGGGCCTAGGAGGCTATTAATTTAGCGTCAAGGAAGGCGAAATAAACTTCACGACCCTGATGTAAATAAATGTAGTAATCAATTAACAACTAAACTACACCCTTAAAATCAACAAGTCATTAATACTTAAACTCAACTTAAAATCCTTTAAGCCTTTCAACCAATCAAAACACTAGACAACTTTAACAAACTACCAAGTCTAGGACATATCTGAGCCACACAGTTTTTGCACACACTTTAGATGGTTTGTTAGGACAACCAACTCTAATTTTAGGATAGGCCGGTGTTTACTTTTCTACTGTTGTGTGCCAGATTTTCCGAGATTTTCACTACATGCTGGTTGGAAATTGATTGATTGATGTGAGTATTTGTTTAATTATGTAATCTGTGAATTGATGTGATGGACGATAGATTATCCTTTAGTTAGAAATGATCTGTATGCTTACAAAATTTTCTGCAGGTGGTCATGCTCATACAGGGCTAAAATGAAAGGGGCAAAATGAAATTTAAATTGACAAAATTTTCTGTATGTGCTAATTGCTAATGCCCTCTTAAAATTTAAAAGATCATGACCAAGTGTGGCTGTGATTTAATTTATGCAAATATATAACTGCTTGGAATGTTTATTTATATTAATTGCTTAAAATAACCTTGCAGGGAGTCTAGATTTTTATTATGAATTTTGATGTAATTTGATTGAGTTGTAAAATGTGAAAGTGGGCTTTTGAGTTGGGATACATATATCCCATTTGGAATCCAAGAGGAGAGAGCATCTCTTAGGGAAGAGTTCCCTTCTATTTGGAGATCCAAATTGGGTGACTTTAAAATCCAAAGAGAAAAGAAAACACCCATTCGGTGAGGAGTTTCTTTTCATTTGGATATCCGAATCTGATGAATCCAAGAAGCTCGCAGAAGAACGAAGAAGTGAAGACGAAGACTATCTCACTCAAAGTCACTTGCGTTAGTCTTAAGATTAGAATCCGGGTTGTTGTCAGTGATACCCGGCCACTTTTAATTTCTGTATATTTTGAATTTTAATTAAAAGGCATTTGCCTATGAACATTTATTAATTTACTTAATTTGATTGGTTGATTTACATTGCTTGTGCTTAGAAATACCTATTTTTCTAATTTTTTTCTTGCATGCAGCTTTTGTTTTAGCCTGGATACGCGGAGGCTCGTGAGGGTACGCTAAAAATTATTTCTACTCAAAATCTAAATAAAATTTTTAAGCTAACACAGCAACTCTTACGATCTAAGAAGCCTGGGATCGCCGGGAATTCTCATTTATGCATATTAATTACTTCTCCTTGTTAGGCACCTCCCTGCCCTGCTTGCGAGTTCTCACAAACCATCTGGCCTATTAGGGTGCAGATCTGTCAAGAGAATGTTGTGCAATCTGTAAGGAAAATTATTTTTAAGCCTTTTTAAAACCGCTTAATATATTTTATGCATTTCATCGAGTCAATTAGCATGCATTGCATTAGAAACTAATTAAAAGTGTTTTAAATTCTTATTGCATTTTCAAGCATTTTCACCGTGTATAAAGTTAAGGGGCCAATTCGGAATTGCTCTAGACATCAGCCCCAATTCTCAAAAACTTAACTAACAACATCTCTATCACTCTTTCATAAAAAAGATCAGATACATAAATTTTAAATTACCTAGGTGGTTAGCTGGCTCCCTAATCCAGGCCGGTGTAAGTCCAGGTTTTGTACTGCATTAGCTAGGTTCGGGTCACTATTGTCCAGTACCCAATTTAGATTTAGGTTCTGAGGTGGGTCTAGGCCTTAAGACCTCAACCTTCGAGAATATAATCTCACTATTCTAATGAATCAACAACTCAAACTAAAATTTCCTTTAAATTAAAATTTAAAGCCCAACATATAAGATAGACAGAGGTGTTTCTGAAGCGTTATAAAATCTTAAAACACCTCCTACATTTCTCCTTTGACTTCCAAAAATAAGTGTTCAAACTCGATCCAATCCTGTTAAGATTCCAAATTCACCCCCTTTGATATCAATCCTACAAAATCTTTAAAATAAAATTTCTACCGTTATTCTAATCGAAGTTATTCTTAGGGAATTCAACCTCCCTACGATGTAATTAACTATGAGAGCTGACACTCGTAAGAGATTTAGAACCCACATCAACTTTTCAAAAATTAATTTTTAAAATTCAATTAATCTTCTTTGGGAAAATCAAAGCCAACGACGATCGTTATTGTCATTTTCAAATAATTGATATCAAATGATATTTTCTTCCTTTAGGGAGATATATCATTTGTTGATATTACTTCGAATATGAAATTAATGATAATTCATCTAGATTATTATAGTTAGATATTTGATCGAACTTCACTATGACCCTTTGCGTCATATGCAGTTCTTCCTAAATTTAGCTATGATATTCAGGATGTAATTTACAATTCTAAATCTGAATCCATCAGGAGATCTTATACCACCTCTTGAGATGGTATATCATTTCCAATGGATGTTCGATTCCAGAATTAAAAATTCAAAGTTAATTTCAAACTTTTTCTCAAAGAAAATTAATTTTTCAAAACCTCTTTTTCAAACTCACAACACAAACAACACCGGGTGAATTTACTGATCACATGCCGACCTTGTACCATCTTCTAATATCACATGGAGAAACCAATTAACATACAACTCATCAACTTATATTATTTATCCTCATCTAAGTTCATTCATCACTAACAAATATAAATTCACCAATGTCCAAGTAGACAATCAGCACTGAAGAAAAATAGATAGTTTACTGTTAGACCGGTCCGCTGAACCGATCCAACCGGTCCATACGGGACCGGCCTATGGGAAACAGAGGCAGGACATATCCACCTCCTGTACGCGTCGATTCCGACTGCCAGAGTCCAAGGGAGCTGTTTAGGAAGGATTTTTGAGGGAGTTGGGAGGGAAATTTGAATGTAGGGACTATTTAGAGTTTTCCTTTTTGATTGCATGCATTAAATAGTTTGTTTTCATAGGATTAGGGCATCTAGAATTTGGGTGAAATTTGAGATCTCTTAGATTTTTTTGGGCTCTAATGACGTCTAGAGATTTGGGAGAGATAGATCCTCCTTTTGAATTGAGGATCAACTGTATCTTGTTATTTTCTTCCATTTTATTTGATTCTTGCAATAAAATTATTGTTTTCCCTGGTTTTCATTAGAGTTTGGAGAAGGGTTTTCACTGTTTTATCAAAGATTGATAGAGATTCTTGATAACTTCAAGTGTTTCCTAACAAATTGGTATTAAATCTGATTTTGAGACTATTTGGGGGATTTTTCTGAGAAAATTAGCGACTGATTGTTAGTCGAAAGGGGCAGTTTTGTTGTTTTTTTAATCAAAATTCAAATTTTTAGTTCAACAAAAATTCGGGTATGAATGGTGGCCAAGAAAGTGGATGCGTTGGAGGAACGCCTCGAAAAGGAGATCAGACAAATGAAATATGAAATTTCATATCTACAAACTCAAGTTTCAGATTTAAAGAAAGAAATTTCAATCATCCATGATAAGATCGATTCAAATTTTTCTATCCTCCGGGAGATGTTGACGAAAGTGCTCAAGGGCCATAACAAAAAAATGTCGTCGGAGGTGAGGGAAGTCGCCGACAGTCAGGAAAGTGGTGAAAACCCTAAGCCAATCAGATGAAGGGAGGATCAGGACATGGAGATTTCAGAAGGAATAGAAAAAAAGCCTCCCCTAAGGCCTATTCATAGGGAGGAGTCCGATAGAGAGTATGTGGAGAAGCGTGAGAAGGTTGGACATGAGTGGAGGGATGTTGAATTTGAAAGAAGAGGGGCTGAATTTGAAAAGCAAGGACTTGATTATGATAGAAGAGGTGTCAAATTTGAAGAGAGAGGGGTTAAATATGATCAAAGGGGTGCTGAATTTGAAGGGAAAATGTGGGCTTGTGATGAAAGGTTTGGGTGCGAGTGAGGGAAGGATGATTGGCACAATTGGGGGGAACCACCCCCTTGGGGAATGGGAAATTTTGGAGGAAACAGGATTGACGGAGGAGATCTGAGAGTGAGGAAACTGAAGATGCCTATTTTTGAGGACATGGGTGGATCTACATGGTGGAAAGGTACTTTCCTGTTAATAGGTTAACGAATGAGATAAGATTGACGACAGCGGGCCTATTTTTAGAAGGGAAGGCTTTGGCTTGGTACCAGTGGAGGGACATGTGGCGACCCATACGAAGTTGGAGGGAGTTCAAGGATTTCCTGTTAAAACTATTCCGAACCGATAGGGGAGGAGACTTCTACAAGCAGTTCTTTGCCTTGACACAAGCTGACTTAGTGATAGACTACTGGGAGAGGTTCGAGTACCTTGCTAGCCGATTGGACCGCCTTTCTGAGACCGTGCTAGAGGGGAACTTCATAAAAGGACTGAACCTGGAGAAAAAAACGGGAGATAACAGCTCAGTAGGCTCGTACAGGATGACCACCACCTTATTGGCATCCAAGGAGCCAAAACTGGATACTCTTCGGGGGACTTCAAAGGAAAAGACTGCAGGAGGAAGACTTGGGGACAACTTCAAGAAGCTCAAAGAAACGAAATTATAGGAGAAGAGGGCGAAGGGGCTCTGTTTCAGATGTGACGAGAAGTATACTTCAGGGCACAGGTGTAAGGACCAAACTCTTCATGTTCTTACCATTTGTGATGACGAGAGAATGGAGGAAGGTGTTGTCTTTCCACCTTGCAGACAAGGTAGATCTTTGAGAGGGGAGTATTGTTAGACCGGTCCATATGAGACCGGTTCACGGAAAATAGAGGTGGGATGTATCCGCCTCATGTACGCGCTGATCGCCTGGGTCCAAGAGAGCTGTTTAGGAAGAATTTTTGAGGGAGTTAGGAGGGAAATTTGAATGTAGGGACTATTTAGAGATTTTCTTTTTGATTGTATGCATTAAATAGTTTGTTTCCTAGGATTAGGGCATCTTGAGTTTGGCTAAAATTTGAGATCTCTTAGATTTTTTGGGCTCTAGCGGCGTCTAGAGATTTGGGGGGGAGAGATCCTCCTCTTGAATTGAGGATCAACTATATCTTGTTATTTTTTTCCGTTCTATTTGATTCTTGCAATAAACTTACTGTTTCCCTGATTTTCATTGGAGTTTGGAGGAAAGTTTTCGCTATTTTATCAAAGATTGATAGGGATTCTTAATAACTTCAAGTGTTTCCTAACATTTACCCTATACAAATACCTGTTTTTGAGGAAGGTCCAAGACAGCATCGCTGAAGTCAGCACCTTCAATAATTGCTCCAGCTAGATCACTGCGGGTGAGAACTGACCTCACGAGAACAGCATTTGTGAGATTTGCTTCATTAAGTACCTGTCAGAAAATTTATTAAGTTTTAGGAAATTCTACTCACCTGTAATATAATTAACAAGGACATTAAAACAACATAAAATCATTTAGGCTATAGCTTCATGTAATACTAATTACAACTTGATGGCAACCCTCACATTAATGCCCAATACATCTTTGGAGGAAGTGCCTGGAATCCACGCATTTAGGCAAAGGTATGGGGTAGTTAAGGAAAACTGCATGCATTCTCTCTCAGCAAAACCAGATTATCTTTTTTATGTTCACAAATAGTTCCAGGGGTTCCATCACATGGTAACTACAGTAAAATCATAAGGTGATCATGAAGCGTCTAGTGCTTATCAAAGCATTAATAAGATATGGAAATCAAGAAAAAACAAGAGCCAAATTTCGACGCCGCAAGAGCATACTCCTGACCAGGCACAGAAAATCAGATAGAATACCTGAAATTTGCAAAACATGGTCAAGACTAGACTGTACTTACCATGCGATCCATCAAAGTATCACTTAAATCAGCACCTGCATAGAAATACAGTAAACATATTAAATTGACAGATAAGTTAGTTGCATGAAAGCTTTGACGATCATTAACATCATTTTGTGAGGCAGTAAACAAATAATAGGAAAAAAAAAAGAATCAGTAAACAGTAGAGGTAACCACTAAAGATCTTCTGTCAACTATGTAAGAATGAATGAGGAGCAATTAAACTAAAGTTGAATAAGCAAAAACTAAAATTAAGGCAATAAAGATCTTCTATTAACAACATACGAACGGTAAACAAAAGCAGATCTCTTAAGTTTTAGACCTCGGTAATCCAAGTAAATGAAAGCATGCATAATAATGTAAGAAATCTATTAAAACTAGCTAAGAAAATAAATAAAGAGAAAATGAAAGTCTCATGAAAACAAGACCAAGAACTTTTGCAGGTGAGACATGGATTATAAAATTTTTAATTAGTGTAAGATAAGTGAATAGCCATCTTACTTTTCAAGTACAAGTTAATTACCTGAAAAATTCGCTTTGTAAGCGACAGCCTTTTCCATATAAGCGCCATTGAACGTGGAACCGCTAAAGTCAGACTCCCTCATGTCGGCAGATGTGAAGTTTGCTCGCCTGTTATAGTTAATAGATAATAAACATGCTAGAGGTTGAACATGTATACAAGTGTATCATGGAATGTCTGCGGAAAACTACATCTCACAATTAGAATATCACCATGGAAACCACGAAGGGCATTACTCTAACTGGAAGGTCATAACAAAATCAGTAATGGAAGCTTCCAACCTCTCGAACATTTTCTACTAAATAACTTTCAGGTTGTTTATCTCTGTCTTTCGATGGTTGGATAAAATCAGGCAAGTAGGTGTATAAGAATCTACAATCTGCCTTCATGACAACAATGCAAAGGAGTAAAAGATCAAGCTTTCCTTGCATCATCATATGGTATACTGTGGATAAATGTTAGAAACCTGACAGTCTGATGCACTAAATAGTCTTATACCTGACAGTTTGATGCGCTAAATAGTATTATACAAAGCTAGGTTCCATAATATTGCATAAATAATGGAATAATTTAAGAAAGTGGAGAAAAATATAAACCCAGAATCCATAGTAATGTTTATTGGTGGAAACCATTTATTGTCATGCTCAGTATCCCTATTACAACTAGGCTGAGTGAGCTTTAAAAATCCTTTCCCAAGCACAGTGAACATCACTGTGCGGAGTTTTATTTTGGTGCTTCTTGTTTTTTAAGTTTGGGAAAAATTTTTTTAACAACGTTTGACCATACATGATTTAAGTTAAGTGTTGCAGAGATGAGGATACTCAGGTGGATGAGTGACTTTACTTTTAGAGACATGATATGAAATGAGCATATACGTGAAAAAGTTGGAGTAGCTCCAGTGGAAGATAAGATTAGAGAGAGTAGCCTTAGATAGTTTAGTCACATAAAATGGTGGCCTTCCGATGATCCGTTTAGGAAAGTAAAGGTATTAGATTTGACTTATGTTAAGAAAGCTAAAGATAGGCCTAAAGAGACTTGGTTATAAAATATTATAAATGACCTTTCTTTATTAGATTTAAATGAGAATTTAATTCTTAACATGACACAATGAAGAAAAAGGATTCATGTAGCCGACCCCACATAGTATGATAAAGTTTGATGTGGTTGTTGTTGTTGTTGACCATACATGCTGTGGCCTACTAGTTTTCCTTTTTAACACTTTCAAATTAATCCCATCTCTCCCACTTCATCGGTGTCGCCTCTTCTCTCTATTTGTGTAAACTTAAATCATGTCAACCTTTTTCACAACCATATACCTAACAGATGTTAAACACATTTTACAACATAATTCAATGTTAATTCTAACCTGCATCAATCCTAACATACCCCTCTCTGCCACATTCAAGTTCCATATATATGCGTTCTTTATTTCCTTTCTTTGTGGATCAATACTATGATACATAAAACCTAGTTGAAAACCATAAAAAATAGTTTCAGTTTACTACGGTGGCTCGTAGGTTGTCATGAAGTCACTTGCCATTGTTCTCCTCTGCTTGGCTAAATGCATTTGGTTTTCTCTAACATGATATAAAAGGAACAGTTCGTGAAGACTATACATGCTATATCCATAGCATAACAGCAAAAGGTTATATTAGATTTTATTTCTGGAGCAGCAAGCCACCGAAATAGGATCCATCCACCAACAAGCCATCATATACCTATATTTAGGTATCCAACAATCTAATCTGTAGCTAGCAACATTACATCGACATAGGATACATCTGACACTTCAAATGGGTAGGTAAGAAAGTATGGTTGTTAATTTGGATTCTTATTTCTAGAACAATAAACAATCATGTTCCATTAATCAGAAAGAACTAGGCAAACATATAAGAAAAAGGAAGAAGATGCTTGAATCTCCTTTCACTCTCTCTACCTCCCTACTCCATAGGGTCTCTCTCTAAACTCTCGTTGAAATCTTAGAACTTCAGACCCAAAATAATAATCATTAGATCTCCTTTTCTTCATAACAACAACCTTTTATATAAGTATGGAATGCTAGTTACTATTAAAAAATAGGAAAACATTAAGTAAAGAAAATCATGACTCTAAATGTGTGAGATTCAAGTTATCATAGCTGTTTAATAATAATCTATTTGATTAAAGAACTCTCAACTCTTGAGAGTCTCAAGATCCTTTCTCTTCTGACTTCTCTTGATAGTATATCAGTATTTTGGAGATTCCTCTTAGCAATATAGTAAAAATTTTGGGAGTCCTTTCTCAAATTTTTAATCCTCTCAACTTACATTTGCACGCCTCCCGACTAAATGATCTCTTGATCAACTTGGTCACTCCTTCCTGATTTTCACAATGACTAGTAGGCAGGCATGCATCCCTGTCACTTTTCAACCTAGCAATGATAGCAAGGAAAAGAAGATGAAACAGTTATCAGAAAAAGTATTTATATTTATTATATTCATTTGAAGACTAAAAAGATGTCAGATCAGCGAAGAAAGAGTGTGTTGATTCCTATTTTTAAGATAAAGGTGATGCACAAGGGTGTGCAAATTGTAGAGGAACTAAATTAATGTACTACACATTAAAATTATAGGAGGGAGTAATTGAGCATAGGTTACGACATGATACTAATGTTTCTCAAAATTAGTTTGGATTCATGCCGGTAGGTCTACTATGGAAGCTATATATTTACTGAGAGATTTGATGGAGAAGTATAGAGAGAGTAAGAAAGATCTACATATGATATTTATTAATTTAGAGAAAGTATATAATAAAGTATCAAGAAAAGTGCTTTGGAGAGTTTTAAAAAAGAAAGGAGTTAATAATGATTATATTCAAGTCATTAAGGATATATATATACATGAGTTCTTACTAGTGTTCAAACAAAAGGTAGTTTGACTAAGTATTTTCCTATTTCAGTTGAATTACATCAAAGTTCAACTTTAAGCCCACATTTTTTTCCTAGTCATGCATGTTCTTACTAGACATTTACAAGAGGATGTATCTGGAGTAATTTTTTGCGGATGAAAATTTTCTTGTTGATAAGGCTAGAGAGGGAGTTGATGACAAACTTGAATTATGGAACTCAACCTTAGACTCAAAAAGTTTTTATTTGAGTAAATCTAATATTGAATATATGGAGTGTAATTTTAGTAATAATAGATCTAGTGGCGGGATTATGACATTGGGTGATCAAGCCATTAAAAAAATGCACATTTTAGATATCTCAGATATATTGTTCAAAGTAATGATGAAATAATGGAGATATTAGTAGTAAAATTCAAGTTGGATGGTTAAAGCAGAGGAATGCATCGGGCCTGTTGTGTGATAGAACAATACCCCTCAAACTTAAGGAAAAATTTTGTTAGATGGTAGTGAGACTTGCAATACTTTATGGCGCAGAATTTTGTCCATTAAAAGAGAGACATAAAATTAAGTGTTCTAGAGATGAGAATGCTTAGGTGGATGGGTGGCTTTACACTTGGAGATAGAATGCGAAACAAGTATATACAGGAAAAAGTTGGAGTAGCTCTAGTGGTAGATAAGATAAGAGAGAGTCTCCTTAGATGATTTGGTCATATAAAATGTCAGCCTTTCAATGACCCTGTTAGGAGAGTAGATGTATTAGATCCAACCTATGTTGAAAAAAATGGAGGTAGACTTAAAATGACTTGTTTAAAAAGTATTAAAAATGATTTTCTTAATTATATTTAAATGAGAATTTGACTTATAATAGGACAAAATGGAGAAAATTGATTCATGTAGCTAATCCCATGTAGTGGGATAAAGGCTTGTTGTTGTTGTTGTTTTATATATTATTTAAAAAACTATATATTTAGTCTTTTTTTTGTGGTTCACAAGGATCTCATGATATTTTGTTTCATGGAATATAGACAACCTATAAAGATAAGACTCTTCTTTAAAGTTGGTGCATGTCTAAGTTCTCCGAAGTCCTCAAAACTCCATGTCTTGCTGTGAATTGTCCCTATCCCAACAATCTTATAGGCCATGCTATTTCCTATAAGGACATTTCCTTCATCAATAGGTTTATAAGAAGAAAACTAATCCCTATGTTGTGTCAAATGATATGAACATTCAAAATCAAAGATCCAGTCTTCAACAGAAAAGATATAACTCAGTAGTTCAATATTGTATCTAGCACAAAGTCAACTAAAACAAAAGATCTACATGCCAAATATGAGAATTTTATCCCTGGGATGATTATTCAATCCTAAAGTTAATGACTAAGCTTGAGGTAGAATGAAAGCTTAAATCATTTTAATAAAATTTTCCCTTATGAATGAAAGAAAGATAGACCTTTTACCATTCCCTCTTTCTGTTGGGAAGGGGAGTACTTATAGACAGGCAATGAAGGGCATTTTGATACCTTGGTGAAACAAATGATAGATCGACAAGCCATGTCATCTCTGAGATCCGCATTTTGAACACATGCCTCTAAATCGAGGTTCTTTTTTAGTATTATGGTCAATCAAAGAGTAGAGAGCCAAGCCATGCTGCCTTTGAGATTCAGGCTGGACCATCATTTCCTTAGCAATAATAGATGAATGGATCGATGGAAGTCCTATGCCCCAAATTTAGTATTGTTGGAAATTTAAATCAGATTATTTGATCTATATGGATGGATTTCTAATTAATGATAATGATAATCAATGTTGGATGACAGGATTTAGGCCAAAAGTTTGAGATTAGCGCCCATCAAATGTGCTTAATCATGGGACCAACATAAATAATGATGTGATCAAGTGATGTACGAGCTAGAAGGACCTTTGCATCATCCAAACCTGGTTGCGGAAAACAGTTTAACATGAATCTTAGTGTATGCATATATTGGTTTAGACACTAGGTTATTATATAAGTAAATATAAACATTTCCGTTAGATATATAAATACAAAAGAGTTATGTGGAATGTATGTCAATTCCCCTAGAATTAATCAAGCGATACATTTAATGGTTGTACCAATAATTAACAAGAAACCCACAAAACTCGGTAAGTTTGGAAAAAAAAAGCCCACAATCTCTTCAGATTAAAACAGATACAGAGGAGAATAAGCACAAACCTGAAGTTTTCATTCACATGCACAGCCTTCCTGGAAGCAGAGCAGAAACCAATAAAATCATCCGTCCGCCCCCACAAAAGCAGAACATCAACGCACATAAATATTCAAAATTTGAACCTAAATAACCTTACTTGAGATCCGCCGACCCGAACTGCGCCGCTGAGCCGATCCCGAATTCACCCCTCATCTCCGCCTCAAACTTATTGAGCTCCGCAATAGCGGGCATGGTTCCAACTCCGCCAAAGCTTACGACCACAGCAGCAAGGGCTGTCGATACAAGAGCTCGCCAGTTCTTTGGTTCTATTCAGCAAAAGAAACGCATTGTAGTAGCGCTCTTGATGTGTTCGAAGTGCCAACAAGATAACATAGCTCACCTGCAATCGAAAGATGGCAAGAGCAGGACATCGTTGGAGGAGAAGGGAGGCGGCGGGGTTGATGGGAGGAGAATGACTGGACGGAGTTGGCTGACGAGAAAGGAGAAAGATAAGTAAGAACGGCCATGGCTGTGAGGAAGAGGATTGAGTATGAGGAAGAGAACTGAAAGTCGGGAAGGGAGGAAAAATCTCTGGCTCGAGCGCGAGCGCGAGCGCGTTAATAAGGGTGTAAATATTTGACGCTACTCTAAAATCCAATATCTAAAAATTTCGGGTTACTATCAACCTATTTGTCAAATGGGTCGAATTTGAGTTTAATAAATCGACCCATTTTAAAAATCTGGTTGGATTCGGTTTGACCCGGAAACTTGAAAATGACCCGAAACCGACCCACAACCTGATTCCCGTTGGAAACAAAATCTTGATGACCCGATTGACCGATTTCATACCCGCACACTCGAGTCAAGCCGGCATCTCCGTTCGCCTCTCATGTCGTCTCGCGGCCCCGCCGTCATGTGCTCCCAAGGCTTAGGCTAGCTCGGCAGTCTGCAAACTCCGCACTGCGCCACCGCCACTAGAACCCTCGGTTTGCTTTTCCTCTTCTCCGGCAACGACAACGTTCCTTCCTGTCCTGCAGCTTCGACGAGACGAGTCACCTCTTTCGACAGTTTGACAGAGTTTCTCCCATTCGCGCGCTTCTTTGGCCCTAACTCGTTTCGTGTCGGGTCAACCCAGAAACCCGACGGGTCGGGTTCGGGTTGAATTTATGACCCGTTTGCAAAAACGAGTCGGGTTCAGGTCATGTCAAATAGTGTCGGGTCAGTTTCGGGTTCGACCTGAACCCAACTCACAACCCGGATTTGACACCCCTAACGTCAATACACTCGATTGAACCCCCACCGAAAAAAATTATATATATATATATATATATATATATATATATATATATATATATATATATATATATATATATATATATATATATATATATATATATAATTAAATTTAGGACCACTTAAACTCTGATTTCAGCGAAATTATAGCCAAATTGAATGTCTCGATGATACAAATCCAATGACAAAAAGTAAATGAGCCTAAATCAAACATTTAAAGCATAATTGAAAACTTCATGCCTTTAATTGAATGATCAAATTATGTCTAAATGTTACATATTATTATTAAATTGAGTGGCTATATGAGAGAAATTCAATGAGCCTAATTTTACTTGATTCCAATATCATTAAGGCACATAAATACTGAAAGAATAGTTTGTGATCAATAGAATCAATATAGGCTATCAGATTGCTTGTTTAGGAACTTTGGCTAAAATAACTAATAAGCCATGTTCAAAATTTATAAATTGCCCTCTTTCTTTACATTAAGTGTAAGCTAAAGAGATGAGAGCCTAACGTTTTGCAAAACCAAAGAGTTTCAACTAACCACAACAATCCTACTATTGTCATCAACCAATAGAAACCCAACCACCACCATTAATTGTGACCCAACCACCATCATCAAATCACCACCACCTAACCTACATCGTTAGATCCTTATTTACTGGCCAATGTTCTCAGACTATTGCTATCAAACTATCGTTGCCTAACCACCATCTTTGGATCACCATCTCCCAACCACTTTAGCTGAATCATCGTCTCCTAAAAACACAATCAAATTAGTGCTACCCGACCATAGCCTTTGGATTATCACAGGCTGACCATAACCATTCAACTGCTACCGCTTAACCATTATTGTCTAATGGACCTCATGAAAGTTCGTTAGGGATGTTAAGCCTTTGTGAACTAGTCCCGAGGCTAACGAAGAGGGGGGAGGGGTGAATTGGTTATTTTAAAAATTCGTTAGCAAACAACGATTTAGAAAAAATCTTTTTGAAGGTTTTAAAATAATTACTGTTTCACGATGATTTGCAGATGTTCAACAATGACCAAATAATAATCACAATCACACAATCATCAATAGAAAAACAAATGTGGAAAATAATCAGAAAGAACACACCAGATGTTATAGTGGTTCGGTCAACTTGACCTACATCCACTCCCTGGAGCCTCCCTTCCGGGTATTGCACTAACACTAAGTGACTCTCCTTCTGCTCCCACAGCAAGGCGGAGAAGCCTGTAAAAAACTCTTTTCCACCAACCCTGTGAGGCAGAGAACCTGAACTCCTTTCACTTCCTCCTGAAGCAGGCAGAGAACCTAGACTCCTTTCGCTTCCTCCTGAAGCAGGCAGGAACCCAGACTCCTTTCGCTTCCTCATGAAGCAGGCAGAGAACCCGGATCTTCTTGCAGACGATCCTACCACAGAGATACCAACAAGACAAGAGACGACAACCGGAGAAGACGACTCAGATCCTTACTTGGAGCAACCTTTGTGAACACCTCACAAACTCCCCCTCACAAGATCCTCTCTCTCTCCCAAGCTCTCTCTCTCTCTCAAGGTTCTCTCAGGTAAGGAAGGTGGCAAAAGATCTCAACGATTGAACAAAAGAGATCTTAAAAGGAGGGCTCAAAATTATGCTAAAATTCAATTTGATGATGCTGTTCATACAGTACGATCCAATATCATACCGTACGATCAGTTCAAAAATAGTTTTGTCCAATATGAATGCAAACGAATAGTTCACAAATTTTATGAACATCGTACAATATGATCCATAGATCGTACAATATGATCAACTTATTCTCAACTGTTCATACGGGACGATATATGGGATGAACAAATTCATCTCTGTCCATCGTCCCGCACTACACACTTCGTACAGTATGAATAGTTCAATTCAGGTCATCATACCGTGTGATACAAATATCGTCCAGGATGAATAGAATAAAAAACCTTAGTTTCATCTGGTATGATCAATGGGACGACTGACATCATCTCTGTTGTTCGTACAGTACAATCTAATATCATACTGTACGAATGCAATTAATTAAGAAACTAAGATTTAATTGCTCGATTATGGGGGATAATTTTGGTAGGATTTAAAAAGTTCATACAGTACGCTTGGAATCGTATAGTACGATTAGTTCAAAAAATCAAAATTGAAATCTTACCAAAACAGTCCTGGCGGCTAGGATTTTTCAAATCGTATAGTATGATATGGATCGTACAGTATAATTAGTTCTCAAAACTAATCATCCAGAATTAGCCGTAAGTATGAGTATTAATGACATATCGTACAGCACGATTAAAAAATCGTACAGTACAATTATCTTTAAAAGAAACACTAAATTACTCAAAAAAACTCCTCATTAGTATGTGTGTGCAAGGTTACTTAGTTTGGGGATCCGTTACATTACACTTGACTCAAGAAAAATGAAAAAGTACATTGAACCTGAAACACAGACAGACTGACTCGATCTTGAGCTAGCTTGACTTGCAGTTGATCCTGTGAACCTGAAAGGTCAGGCAATTAAATAGAAAATAGAAATATTTATTATCATCAAAATTATAATCATTAGAATCAGGTTTACAATAATCTCCACTTTTTTGATGATGAAAAATATTTATTTAGTAATTTCAAATCAAGCAGAATCATTGACAAACAGTGACACTAAATATAACAAAAGAACCTACTACAACACAAAAAATAATAAACGAAACTACTAGTAACACAAATAACTCCCCCTTTTGACATCACACAAAGGAGGAAGAAAAAAAATAAAATAAAAATAAAACAAAACAAAATAAACTAGAAACATCACAACACAGAAAACTAATAGAGAGGCGGATCCTGATTAGAAGATCAGGGATCCAAAAAAATACACAAAGAAAAGAAAAAAATAAAAACAAATCAGAACAAAGAAAAAAGAAATGAGAAAACAACAGCAAGAACAATCAGATTTTTTTTTTTGAACCGATCAGCTCCAGTAAAATAGAATTTTTCTTGATTTTCAATTTAAAAGCCAATAAGAAGAAAATCGACAATACTGAAATCCAGAAAAGTTGAAAAATGAACTTTTGTAACTCTTACCTCGGACACCTTACGGGTTCAAATTCCTTTCAAATAAAAGTCTAATTCAGAAGAGAAGAAATTAGATTTGAAAAGAGATCTCTTCAAGCCTCATTCCAGAAAAATATCTGATAAAATAGTATTATGAAGTAAGGAATCAGAAATCATGATTTTCAATCTCAAGCTTTTAAAAATATTAAGTGGCGCATGAATTTTTCTAAGACATTTAAAGATTTAAAAGGGAAGAAAGCTTGTTTCTTTGTAGGCTCATTTTGTGCCTCTTTTCTAATTTATTTGGCGCACTTTGCGCATCTTTTAATTTTTGATATACTTTATGTATCTTTTTTATTTGGCGACATTGCACATCTTTTCAGCTTTTGGCTCATTTTGTGCCTCTTTTTATTTTGGCGCTCTTTGCTCATCTTTTCCAAGCTTGCTTCCTTTTATAATCGTTAAAGAATCTCAGTTGTGAAATTACCTTTCAGACATAAGAGAAGACAAAACTCACTCTTTATAATAAGGAGGAGTAATTCACAGAATAAAAATTATACATCATATGAAAGTGCAATCACCTGGTTAAGAAAAGCATTACACTGATTCAAAGCTTTGAAAATACTATTCATATGAGGTAGATTACTGTAGGAAGATAAAATAGATCTCTATCTCAAAAACTAATTTTTTAAATTTTGAAGAGGATTTTTATCCAAAAGAAATAATATACCATTAAAGGAGTTAGAGGAAGAGAAACAATCATCAATATTTCTTTCCTTTAATAGATTCAGAGGAGTCAATCACTGCTTACAAGCTTTCAAATAAAACCTAGGAAAAACTCTTAGTCAGAAATTCAATTTATCAGCAGTAGTGAGTAGTGATCTGATTTAGTAAAAAAAATAGTAAATCAAGAATAAGTTTGAAATCGAATCAAAATAAATACTCAAATTAGAAAATAATAACAATAAAAAGAAAATCAGTAGAGAAAACTACAAACAGGAAACATATAATCAAATCAAACAAAGGCTAACAGAAACAAAATAAATAAATAAATAAAATAACAAATTCAAAAATCAGCACTCATCAGATTCATGTATTTATATCAATCACACCCAATCTGGTCTTCAAAATGCTAAATGAGTCAAAGGCCAATGGTTTAGTAAAGATGTCAGCCAGTTGATTTTCATTTGCTACATGGCATAACTCAATGTCCCCTTTTGTAACATAGTTCCTAATGAAGTGATGCCTTATGTCAATGTGTTTGGTTCTTGAATGTTGCATATGATTCTTAGAGATACATATGTCACTAGTGTCATCACACAGAATTGAAATTATGCCAACAAGTAATCCTAGATCCAGAACTTGTTTATTCAACCAAAGGACTTGGGCCACACAACTTCCTAAGACAATATACTCAGCTTTAGCCTTGAAAAGTGCTATAAATTTTTTTTTTCTACTGGACCAGGAGACTAAAGACTATCCTATGAATTGGTAAGTTCCTGAGGTGCTCTTTCTATTCACCCTACACCCTATAAAATCAAAATTAGAATATCCAATAATCTCAAAAGAAGTGTTGTACCTAGGATACCAGATTCCTAATGTTGGGGTCCCTAAGAGATATCTGAGGATTCTCTTAACTGCAGTCATGTGGGATTCCTTAGGATCAGCTTGAAACCTAGCACAAAGACAAACACTAAATATTATATCAAGTCGGCTAGCAATTAGGTAAAGCAATGATCCAATTATTCCTCTAAATTTTTTCTGATCAACAGATTTTCCATTTGAATCCTTGTCTAACTGAACACTAGAACTCATGGGAGTGTTTATTTGCTTGGCTTTATCCATTTCATATTTCTTTAAGATGTCTTTAATATACTTTGATTGATTGATAAAGGTTTCATCATCCATTTATCTTATGCTAAATCCTAAAAAGTAGGACAATTCTCCCATCATACTTATCTCAAACACCTTACTAATTATTTTAGAAAGACCATCACATAAGTTTTTATCAGAAGATCCAAAAAGTATATCATCAATATAGATCTAGACAATGAGTAAATCATCTCCTACTTTCCTTAGAAAAAGGGTGGTGTCTACGCTTCCCTTAATAAACTCTCTTTCTAATAGGAATGTGCTAAGCCTCTCATTCAAAGCTCTGGGTGCTTGTTTCAATCCATATAAGGCCTTTTTTAATTTATAAATATGATTAGGATATTGGAAACTCTCAAAACCTGGTAGTTGCTTTACAAAGACATCTTCATTTATTACCCCATTCAAAAAGGCACTCTTGACATCCATTTGAAAGAGCTTAAATCCCTTATAACATGTAAAGGCTAGTAGCACTCTAATAGCTTCCAATCAAGCTACAGGGGCAAAGGTCTCCTCAAAATCAATCCCTTCTATTTGATTGTACCCCTTAGCCACTAATCTTGCCTTATTCCTAACCACCACACTAGAATCATTCATCTTATTCTTAAAGACCCATTTGGTTCCCACTACACTTTGATTCATAGGTCTTTATACTAACTCCCAAATATTATTCCTTACAAATTGATTCAATTCCTCTTGCATAGCTAAGATCCAAAATTCATTAGAAAGGGCTTGATTGATGTTGGTGAGTTCAATCATTGAGATAAAGGCAGAATGATTTACTTCCTTCCTAAGTCCATGCCTAGTTCTAACACTTTCAGAAGGGTCTCTTAAGATCAGTTCTTTAAGATGACTCGAAGAATATCTCCAATCTCTAGGCAAAGTATTTTGAGGTTCTACCCTTTCCTCCAGATTTATATTTTCTACTCTTTGGGTAATCTCTCCTACTACATCAGTGTTTTGAGGCTCTACCCTTCTCTCCAGATTTATAGTTTCTACTCATTGGGTAATCTCTTCTAAATCATCTTCCTCATTAGCTCTAGATTTCTTAGGATCAGATTCATCAAACACTACATTAGTAGTCTTCTCCACCACCAAAGTCCTCTTATTTAACACCCTAAAGGGTTTCCCCACACTAGAATAGCCTAAGAACACTCCTTCATCAGATTTGGGGTCAAATTTTCCTAAGGATGATTTCCCATTATTTAGAATGAAAACTTTACAGCCAAAGACATGGAGGTGGGACAGGTTTGGAGTTCTACCCTTAATGCTCTCATAGGGTGTCTTATTCAGATTGGATCTAACATTCACTTTATTCAACAGATAACAGGCAGTGTTCACCGTTTCAGCCCAAAAGTATTTTGAAAGTGAATAATCAGCAAGCATGGCTCTAGTGGCTTCCACTAAGGTCCTATTCTTCCTTTCAGCTATCCCATTCTGTTGAGGGGTCCTAGGAGCTAAAAAATTATGGTTAATCCCTTAATCATCTTAGAAGGTTCTAAATTTCTCATTTTCAAACTCTCCACCATGATCACTATGAATGGTCAAGATCTCACAACCTAACTTCTTCTGAATCTAAGTGGAGAAGGATTTAAATTCTTCAAATGACTCAAACTTATAAGATAGAAATCTAATCCAAGTGAACCTCGAGCAGTCATCAACAATTATAAATCCATAGACGTTCTCCCCTAAGCTGGCAGTGCTAATGGGTCTAAATAAATCCATATGAAGGACTTCTAAAGGTCTAGAGGTGTTGATGTCCTTAATTGAGTGGAAATATAAGTGGACTTGCTTCCCTAATTGACAGGCATCACACAGGTGGTCCTTAGTGAACTTAAGCTTAGGGACACCTCTAACTAAGTCTTTTTGGGTGACTTTTCTGAGGGTTTTCATACTAGCATGACATAACCTCCTATGCCACAGCCAAGACTCATTAGCAGTAGTTTTTAAGCAAATAGTAACATCAGCTTTAAAGTAATTTAGATCCAGCATGTAGATATTATTGACCCTTTTTCCTGCAAAATAATTTTATCATTTAAGCCTATAATGCAGCAAGTAGGCAGAAACTTTATGCTGAAGCCTTTATTACATAGCTGGCTGATGCTGAGCAGATTGTGTTTTAGCCCATCTACAAGCAAAATATTGCCAACAATGAAATTTTGGGAATCACCAATTATACCTGCTCCTACCACCTTCTTGGTGGTGTTGTCTCCACGTGTAACCTTGCCTCCAGCTCTGGTCTCTAGTAAAATAAACTGATTTACATCTCCAGTCATATGTCTAGAACATCCAATGTCCAGGTACCACATGCTCTCATGAGACCTTTTGTGAGAGCACACCTACAAAATCATCAAATGTCAAATTTAGGAACCCAAACAGGTTTGGGTTCCTTCTTATGGAAAGAAGAATGCAATGTATGTGTGCTGTACTGTGAAACATGAAATTTGGGTCTCCACACTCAATGTGTACTACGGTGAACAGTGCAGGTGTAAGAGATATGTCCTAGCATGCCACAAGAAAAATATTTAATGCCATGAAAAGGGTTAATTAATCTACATGGGTGATAGTGCCTCTTCCTAGGTTTGAATGAAACATGTTTTGATGATTTTGAATTAGATTCTTCAAATGGTGGAGGTGCATAAAATTATGCAAAAGTAGGAGGTATTTCATTTTTCTCAAAAGTACTAATTTTCACACTTAGAAATTTATTTTTTTTCTTGAGACTAGTAATTTCAAATTTTAAATAATGTTCACTACTAACCAAATCAGATGCATGAGTGTTTAATTCCTTAACAACAGCTTGTAATTCAACATGCGATGCTTTTAATGAATCATGCTCAATAATCAAATCAGAATGCTTTTTGTTTAACTCATCAAATTTACCTAGTAAAGACATGTGATTGCTATCAAGTGTAGAATAGTCTTTAAGCAAAATATCATGCTCTTTTTGCAAATTCAAGAAATCCAATTTCAAGCTGGCATGGGTTTTCTTAAGTTTTCTATACGACGAATGAATTTTCTCAGAAACATTAAGCAATTGATCATAGGTTAGATCACATACCTCTTCTTGTTCAGATTGGCCAAGATGATCATCCGCCATCAAACACAAGTTTGTAGTCTCCTCTTCAGCTTCAATCTCAGAGGAGTCGGATGCTGAATCCACCTAGAAAGCCTTTTGGATCTTCTTCTTATCCTTCATGAACTTGGGTTTCTCCTCACCCTTCTCCTTGCTTGGGTGAGCCTTAAGTGTAGGACAATCAGCCTTTATATGTCCAGGTTTCTTACATTCAAAACAAACAGTATCAGATGAACCTTTAAAATTTTTGCTACTCTTATCTTTGTTCAACTTCTGAAAGTTCTTGTATTTCTTCCTTAGAAAGCTTTTGAATTGCCTAGTGATTAAGGCAACATCATCGCTATCAGACCTGGATGAATCAGTATCAATATTATTGGCCTTCAGCACCATAGTTTTCTCCTTTTTCTTCTCACCAACATGAAGCTGTCTTTGGTTTACCCCTTGCTCGTAAGCAATAAGTGATCCAAGTAAGTTATCAATAGAATAAGCATTCAAATCTTTAGATTCAGTGATCTAGTTATCTTTGCATCATACGAAGAAGGCAAACATCTCAGAATTTTATTCACTTTTTTATAGTTAGTGAGTTCTCTTCCTAAAGTATATAGAGAAGTGACAATTTGAGTGAACCTAGTATACATTTTAGAAATTGATTCACTAGGTTTCATGGGAAAGAGTTCGTAGTCGTGAAGCAAGATGTTTAACCTAGAATGTTTAACTTCAGATGTACCTTCATAAGTAATACATAATCTATCATATATTTCTTTGCCAGTAGTGCAACTGGAAACACGCATGTAATCTTCAGATTTTAAAGCATAAAAAAAATAGTTCAAATATTTTACATTCAGTTGTGCTAAATCACGATCATCAAATATTCATTCACTAAAAAGTAATTTAGTTTTAATATTATTAACAAGTCTAAAAGGTTCTTCATAGCCATCTTTAATAAGCACATGTGATAATCTATAAATTGAAGAAAAATAGACATGCGAGTTTTCCGAAAATCAAAAGATATGTTACAAACAACTGTGGTCGTGTAATTGAATAACATTCAGTAGTATTATGATATCAAAGTTAGCCATGGATCAAAATTTAAAAGTTTTTAAACTTAATTTTTGAATCCCGCTCTAATACCACTTGAAAGTTTGTTAGGGATGTTAAGCCCTTGTGAACTAGTCCCGAGGCTAACCAAGAGGGGGGGGGGGGTGAATTGATTATTTTAAAAATTCATTAAAAAATAATGATTTAGAAAAATTTTTTTGAAGGTTTTAAAATAATTATAGTTTCACGATGATTTGTAGATGTTCAACGATGACCAAATAATAATCACAATCACACAATCATAAAAAAAAATAAGAGCAAAAAATAATTGGAAAGAACACACCAGATTTTATAGTGGTTCGGTCAACTTGACCTACGTCCACTCCCCGGAGCCTCCCCTCTGGGTATTGCACTAACACTAAGTGACTCTCCTTATGCTCCTACAGCAAGGCGGAGAAGCCTGTACAAAACTCTTTTCCACCAACCCGGTGAGGTAGAGAACCTGAACTCCTTTCACTTCCTCCTGAAGCAGGCAAAAAACCTAAACTCCTTTTGCTTCCTCCTAAAGCAGGCAGAGAACCCAGACTCCTTTCGCTTCATCCTGAAGCAGGTAGAGAGCTCGGATCTTCTTGTAGACGATCCTACCACAGAGATACCAACAAGATAAGAGTTGACGACTAAAGAAGACGACTTAGATCCTTGCTTGGAGCAACCTTTGTGAATACCTCACAAACTCCCCCTCACAAGATCCTCTCTCTCTCTCCCAAGCTCTCTCAAGGTTCTCTCAGGTAAGGAAGGTGGCAAAAGATCTCAATGATTGAATAAAAGAGATCTTAAAAAGGAGGGCTAAAAAATTGCCCTAAAATTTAATTTGATGATGCTGTTTATATAGTACGATCCAATATCGTACTATACGATCAGTTTAAAAATAGTTTTATTTAGTACGAATGAAAATGAATAGTTCATAAATTTTATGAACATCATACAGTATGATCTATAGATCGTACGGTATGATCAACTTATTCTCAACTATTCGTACGGGATGATCTATGGGATGAACGAATTCATCTCTATCCATCATCCCGCACTACACACTTCATACAGTATGAATAGTTTAATTCAGATCATCATACCGTACGATACAAATATCATCCAGGATGAATAGAATAAAAAATCTTAGTTTCGTCTGGTACGATCAATTGGACGACTGACATCATCTCTTTTGTTCGTATAGTACAATTCAATATCGTACTGTATGAATGCAATTAATTAAGAAACCAAGATTTGATTGCTCGATTACGGGGGATAATTTTGGCAGGATTTAAAAAGTTTGTATAGTACGCTTGGAATCGTACAGTACGATTAGTTAAAAAAATTAAAATTGAAATCTTACCAAAATAGTCTTGGCGGCTAGGGTTTTTTAAATCGTACAGTACGATATAGATCGTACAGTATGATTAGTTCTCAAAACTAATCATCCAAAATTAGCCATAAGCCTGAGTATTAATGACCTATCGTACATCATGATTGTCTTTAAAAGAAACACTAAATCACTAAAAAAAACTCTCCCGGAGTGTGTGTGTGCAAGGTTACTTAGCTTGGAGATCCGTTACATTACACTTGACTCAAGAAAAATAAAAAAGTACACTGAACTTGAAACATAGACAGACTTACTTGATCTTGAGCTGGCTTGACTTGCAACTGATCCTGTGAACCTGAAAGGTTAGGCAATTAAATAGAAAATAGAAATATTTGTTATCATAAAAATTATAATCTTTGGAATCAGGTTTGCAACAATCTCTCCCTTTTTAATGATGGAAAATATTTATTTAGTAGTTTTAAATCAAGCAGAATCATTGACAAATAGTGACACTAAATACAATAAAAGAACCTACTACAATACAAAAAAATAACAAACGAAACTGCTAGTAACACTAAAATAACTCCTCCTTTTGACATCACAAAAAGGAGGAAGAAAAAAAAATAAAACAAAAATAAAATAAAACAAAACAAACTAGAAACATCACCACACAAAAAATTAATTGAGAGGCGGATCTTGATCAGAAGATCAGGGATCCCAAAAAGTACACAAAGAAAAGAAAAAAATAAAAATAAATCAGAAAAAAGAAAAAAGAAATGAGAAAACAACAACAAGAACAATTGGATTTTTTTTTAACCGATCATCCCTAGTATAACGGAATTTTTCTTGATTTTTTATTCAAAAGACAATAAGAAGATAATCGACAACGCTGAAATCCAGAAAAGTTAGAAAATCGACTTTCGTAACTCCTACCTCGAACACCTTACGGGTTAAAATTCCTTTAAAACAAAAGTCTAATTCAGACGAGAAGAAATTAGATTTGAAAAGAGATCCTTTCAAGCCTCATTCCAGAAAAATATCTGATAAAATAGTATTACGAAGTAAGAAATCAGAAATCATGATTTTCAATCTCAAGCTTTTGAAAATATTAAGTGGCGCATGAATTTTTCTCAGACATTTAAAGATCTAAAAGGGAAGAAAACTTGTTTCTTTGTGGGCTCATTTTATGCATCTTTTCAATTTATTTGGCGCACTTTGCACATCTTTTAATTTTTGATACACTTTATGTATTTTTTCAATTTGGTGATATTACGCATCTTTTCAACTTTGGGCTCATTTTGTGCATCTTTTCATTTTGGTGCTCTTTGCACATCTTTTTCAAGCTTGCTTCCTTTCATAATCGTTAAAGAATCTCAGTTGTGAAATTACCTTCCATACATAAGAGAAGATAAAACTCACTCTCTATAATAAGGAGCAGTAATTCACAGAATAAAAATCATACATCATATGATAAGTGCAATCACCTGATTAAGAAAAGTATAACACTAATTCAAAGCTTTGAAAATACTATTCATATAAGGTAAATTACTGTTGGAAGATAAAATAGCTCTCTATTTTAAAAATTAATTTTTTAATTTTGAAGAAGATTTTTATCCAAAAGAAATAATATACCATTAAAGGAGTTAGAGGAAGAGAAACAATCATCATCGTTTCTTCCCTTTAATATATTCAGAGGAGTCAATCAATGCTTACAAGCTTTCAAATAAAACACAGGCAAAACTCTTAGTCAGAAATTTAATTTATCAGCAATAGTGAACAGTAATCTGATTTAGAAGAAAAAATAATAAATCAAGAATAAGTACGAAATCACATCAAAATAAATACTCAAATCAGGAAAATAATAACAATAAAAAGAAAATCAGCAGAGAAAAAAGCAAACAGGAAATAGATAATTAAATCAAATAAAGGCTAACAAAAATAAAATAAATAAATAAAAAATAGTAAATTCAAAAATCAGCAGTCATCAGATTCATGCATTTATGTTAATCACACCTAATCTGGTCCTCAAAATGCTGAATGAGTCAAAGGCCAGTGGTTTAGTAAAGATGTCAGCCAGTTGATTTTTAGTTGCTACATGGTGTAGTTATATGTGCCCTTTTGTAATATGGTCCCTAATAAAGTGATGCCTGATGTCAATGTGTTTGATTCTTGAATGTTCGATAGGATTCTTAGAGATGAAGATAGCACTAATATTATCACACAGAATTAAAATTGTGCCAACATGTAATCCTAGATCCAAAACTTGTTGCTTCAACCAAAGGACTTGGGCCACATAACTTCCTAAGGCAATATACTTTACTTCAGCCTTGGAAAGTGCTACAGAATTTTATTTTCTACTAGACCAGGAGACTAAAGACTGTCCTATGAATTGGCAAGTTCCTGAGGTGCTCTTTCTATCCACCCTACACCCTGCAAAATCAGAATCAGAATATCCAATAATCTCAAAAGAAGTACTGTAACTAGGATACCAGATTCCTAAGGTTGGGGTCCCTAAGAGATATTTGAGGATTCTCTTAACTGTAGTCAGGTGGGATTCCTTAGGATCAGCTTTAAACCTAGCACAAAGATAAACACTAAATATGATATCAGGTCGGCTAGCAGTCAGGTAAAGCAATGATCCAATTATTCCTCTAAACTTTTTCTGATCAACATATTTTTCATTTGAATCCTTGTCTAACTGAACACTAGAACTCATGGGAGTGTAAATTTGCTTGGCTTTATCCATTTCATATTTCTTCAATATGTCCTTAATATACTTTGATTGATTGATAAAGGTTTCATCATTTATTTTCCTTATGCTAAATCCCAAAAAGTAGGACAATTCTCCCATCATACTCATCTTAAACTCCTTACTCATTATTTTAGAAAAATCATCACATAAGTTTTTATCAGAAGATTAAAAAGTATATCATCAACATAGATCTGGACAATGAGTAAATCATCTCCTACTTTCTTCAAAAAAGGGTGGTGTCTACGCTTCTCTTAACAAACTCTCTTTCTAATAAGAATGTGCTAAGCCTCTTATACCAAGCTCTAGGTGCCTGCTTCAATCCATATAAGGCCTTTTATAATTTGTAAACATGATTAGGATATTGGGAACTCTCAAAATCTGAGGATTGCTCTATAAAGACATCTTCATTTATTACTCTATTCAAAAGGCACTCTTGACATCCATTTGAAAGAGCTTAAATCCCTTATAACAGGCAAAGGCTAGTATCACTCTAATGGCTTCAAATCTATCTACAGGGGCAAAGGTCTCCTCAAAATTAATCCCTTCTATTTGATTGTACCCCTTAGCCACCAATCTTGCTTTATTCCTAACCACTATACTAGAATCATTCATCTTATTCTTAAAGACCCATTTGGTTCCCACTACACTCTAATTCTTAGGTCTTTCTACTAACTCCCAAACATCATTCCTTACAAATGGTTTAATTCCTTTTGCTTAGTTAAGATCCAAAATTCATCAGAAAGGGCTTGATTGGTTTTGGTGGTTTCAGTCATTAAGATAAAGGCAGAATGGTTTACTTCATTCCTAAGTCCATGCCTAGTTCTAACACCTTCCGAAGGATCTTCTAAGATCAGTTCTTTAGGATGACTCGAAGAATATCTCCAATCTCTAGGTAAAGTATTTTGAGGTTCTACCCTTTCCTCTAGATTTATATTTTTTACTCCTTGGGTAATCTCACCTACTACATCAGTGTTTTGAGGCTCTACCCTTCTCTCCAGATTTATAGTTTCTACTCCTTAAGTAATCTCTTCTAAATTATCTTCCTCCTCAGCTCTAGATTTCTTAGGATAAGACTCATCAAACACTACATGAGTAGTCTCCTCCACCACCAAAGTCTTCTTATTGAACACCCTAAAAGATTTCCCCACACTAGAATAGCCTAAGAACACTCCTTCATCAGATTTGGGGTTAAATTTTCCTAAGGATGATTTCCCATTATTTAGAATGAAAATCTTACAGCCAAAGATATGGAGGTGGGACAGGTTTGGAGTCTACCCTTAAATATCTCATAGGGTATCTTATTCAGATTGGATTTAACATTCACCTTTTTTAGCACATAACATGTAGTGTTCTCCGCTTCAGCCCAAAAGTATTTTGGAAGTGAATACTCAGCAAGCATGGCTCTAGCGGCTTTCACTAAGGTCATGTTCTTCCTTTCAGCTACCCTGTTCTGTTGAGGGGTCTTAGGAGCTGAAAAAATATGGCTAATCCCTTGATCCTCACAGATGGTTTCAAATTTTTTATTTTCAAACTCCCCATGATGATCACTATGGATGGTCAAGATCTCATAACCTAACTTCTTCTGAATTCAAGTGGAGAAGGATTTAAATTCATCAAAGACTCAGACTAATCCAAGTGAACCTCGAGTAGCCATCAATAATCATAAATCCATAGACTTTTCCCCCTAAGCTGGCAATGCTAATGGGTCCAAACTAATTCATGTGAAGGTTTCTTAAAGGTCTAGAGATGTTGATGTCCTTAATTGAGTGGAAAGATGAGTGGACTTGCTTTCCTAATTGATAGGCATCACATAGGTGGTCTTTAGTGAACTTAAGCTTATGGACACCTCTAACTAAGTCTTTTTAGGTGACTCTTCTAAGGGTTTTCATACTGGCATGACATAACCTCCTATGCCACAGTCAAGAATCATCAGTAGCAGTTTCTAAGCAAATAACAATATCAACTTTAAAGTAATTTAGATCCAGTATGTAGACTTTATTGACCCTTTTTTCCTGCAAAATAATTTTGTTATTTAAGCTTATAATGCAGCAAGTATGTAGGAACTTTATGCTGAAGCCTTTATCACATAGCTGGTTGATGCTGAGCAGATTTTTTTTCAACCCATCTACAAGCAAAATATTGTCAATAATGAAATTTTATGAATCACCAATTATACCTGCTCCTACCACCCTTCTGCTGGTGTTGTCTCTAAGTGTAACCTTGCCTCCAACTCTGGACTCCAGTGAAATGAATTGATTTGCATCTCCAGTCATACGTCTAGAACATCCGTTGTCCAGGTACCACATGCTCTCACGAGGCCTTTTGTGAGAGCACACCTATAAAATCATCAAACGTTAGATTTAGGAACCCAAACAAATTTGAATTCCTTCTTATGAAAAGAAGAATACAATGCATGTGTGATATGCTGTGAAATATATAATTTTGGTCTCCACACCCAATGTGTACTTCAGTGAACAGTGTAGGTGTGAGAGATATGTCCTAGTATGCCACAAAAAAATATCTAATGCCAGAAAAAGGGTTAACTAATCTACATAGGTGATAGTGCCTCTTCCTAGGTTTGAATGTAACATTCTTTGATAATTTTGAATTAAATTCTTCAAATGGTGGATGTGCATAAAATTGTGCAAAAGTAGGAGGTGTTTCATTTTTCTTAAAAGCACTAATTTTCACACTTAGAAATTCATTTTCTTTCTTGAGACTAGCAATTTCAAGTTTCAAATAATGTTCACTACTAATCAAATCAGATGCATGAGTGTTTAATTCCTTAACTGCAGCTTCTAATTCAACATGTGATACTTTTAATGAATCATGCTTAATAATCAAATTAGAATGCTTTTTGTTTAACTCATCAATTTCATCTAGTAAAGATATGTGATTGCTATCAAGTTTAGAATGATCTTTAATCAAAACATCATGCTCTTTTTACAAATTCAAGAAATCCAATTTCAGGCTGGCATGGATTTTCTTAAGTTTCTTATGTGTTGAATGAATTTTCTCAGAAACATTAAGTAATTGATCATAGGTTAGATCACATACCTCTTCTTGCTCAGACTGACTAGTATGATCATCCGCCATCAAACACAAGCTCGTAGTCTCCTCTTCAGCTTTAGTCTTAGAAGAGTCGGATGCTGAATCCGCTTAGAAAGCCTTTTGGATCTTCATCTTATCCTTCTTGAACTTGGGTTTCTCCTCACCCTTCTCCTTGCTTGGGTGAGCCTTAAGTGTAGGAAAATCAGCCTTTATATGTCCAGATTTCTTGCATTCAAAATAAACAGTATCAGATGAACCTTTAAAATTTCTGCTACTCTTACCTTTGTTCCACTTCTGAAAGTTCATGCATTTTTTCCTTCGAAAGCTTTTGAATTACCTAGTGATTAAGGCAACATCATCACTATCAGACCCGAAAGAATCAATGTCAGTATCGTTGGCCTTCAGCGCCATAATTTTTTCCTTTTTCTTCTCACCTGTATCAAGCTGTCTTTGGTTTACCCCTTGCTCGTAAGTAATGAGTGATCCAAGCAAGTTATTAATAGTGTAAGAATTCAAATCTTTAGATTCAGTGATCGTAGTTATCTTGGCATCATACGAAGAAGGCAAACATCTCAGAATTTTGTTCACTTTTTTATAGTTAGTGAGTTCTCTTCCTAAAGCAAGTAGAGAAGTGACAATTTGAGTGAACCTAGTATACATTTTAGAAATTGATTCACTAGGTTTCATGCAAAAGAGTTTGTAGATGTGAAGCAAGATGTTTAACCTAGACTGTTTAACTTTAGATGTACCTTCATAAGTAATGCATAATCTATCCCAAATTTCTTTGCCAGTAGTGCAAGTGAAAACACGCATGTAATCTTCAGATTTTAAAGCAAAGAAAAAATAGTTCAAATATTTTGCATTAAGTTGTGCTAAATCACGATCATCAAATATTCATTTAGTAAAAGGTAGTTCAGTTTTAACATTATTAACAAGTCTAAAAGGTGCTTCATAGCCATCTTTAACAAGCATCCATATACGATAATCTATATATTGAAGAAAAGTGGACATGCGAGTTTTCCAAAAATTAAAAGGTATGTTATCAAACAACGGTGGTCGTGTAATTGAATAACCTTCAGCAGTATTATGATTGCCAAAATTAGTCATGGATCAAAATTCAAAAGTTTTTAAACTTAATTTTTGAATCCCGTTTTGATACCACTTGAAAGTTCATTAGGGATGTTAAGCCCTTGTGAACTAGTCCCGAGGCTAACCAAGAGGGGGGGGGGGTGAATTGGTTATTTTAAAAATTCGTTAGCAAACAACGATTTAAAAAAAAACCTTTTTGAAGGTTTTAAAATAATTATAGTTTTATGATAATTTGTAGATGTACAACGATGACCAAATAATAATCACAATTACACAATCATCAACAAAAAAATAAGTGTGAAAAATAATCAGAAAGAATACACCAAATTTTATAGTAGTTCGGTCAACTTGACCTACGTCCACTCCCTAGAGCCTCCCCTCCGGGTATTGCACTAACACTAAGTGACTCTCCTTCTGTTCCCATGGTAAGGCGGAGAAGCCTATACAAAAATCCTTTCCACCAACCCGATCAGGCAGAGAACCTGAACTCCTTTTTCTTCCTCCTGAAGTAGGCAGAGAACCTAAACGCCTTTCACTTCCTCTTGAAGCAGGCAGAGAACCCAGACTCCTTTCGCTTCCTCTTGAAGCAAGCAGAGAACCCGAATCTTCTTACAGACGATCCTACCATAGAGACACCAATAAGACAAGAGATGACAATCGGAGAAGACGACTCAGATCCTTGCTTGGAGCAACCTTTGTGAACACCTCACAAACTCTCCCTCATAAGATCCCATCTCTCTTCCAAGCTCTCTCTCTCTCTCTCAAGTTTCTCTCAAGTAAGAAAGGTGGCAAAAGATCTCAACGATTGAACAAAAGAGATCTTAAAAAGGAGGGCTCATAATTATCCTAAAATTCAATTTGATGATGCTGTTCGTACAATATGATCCTATATCATATCGTACGATTAGTTCAAAAATAGTTTCGTCCAGTACTAATGTAAATGAATAGTTCACAAATTTTATGAATATTATACAGTATGATCCATAGATCATACGGTACGATCAACTTATTCTCAACTCTTCATACGGGACGATCTATGGGACGAACGAATTTGTTTCTATCCATTGTCCCGCACTACACACTTTGTATAGTATGAATAGTTCAATTTAGATCATCGTACCGTACGATACAAATATCGTCTGGGATGAATAGAATAAAAAATCTTAGTTTCATCTGGTACAATCAATGGGACGACTGACATCGTCTCTATTATTCATACAGTATGATCTAATATCGTACTGTACGAATGCAATTAATTAAGAAACCAAGATATAATTGCTCGATTACGGGGGATAATTTTGGTAGGATTTCAAAAGTTTGTATAGTACGCTTGGAATCGTACAACATGATTAGTTTAAAAAATCAAAATTGAAATCTTACCAAAATAGTCATGGCGACTAGGGTTTTTCAAATCATACAGTATAATATGGATCGTACAGTATGATTAGTTCTCAAAACTAATCATCCAGAATTAGCCGTAAGCCTGAGTATTAATGACCTATCGTACAATACGATTGAAAGATCGTACAGTATGATTATCTTTAAAAGAAACACGAAATCACTAAAAAAACTCCCCCTGAGTGTGTGTGTGCAAGGTTACTTAGCTTGGCGATCCGTTACATTACACTTGACTCAAGAAAAATGAAAAAGTACATTGAACCTAAAACACAGACAGACTGACTCGATCTTGAGTTGGCTTAACTTGCAGTTGATCCTGTGAACCTGAAAGGTTAGAAAATTAAATAGAAAATAGAAATGTTTGTTATCATCAAAATTATAATCCTTAGAATCAGGTTTGCAACACCTCACCTGATACCCATTGTTGGGCCAGCGCCATCAGAATGAAACCATTAGATTATTGTTATTATCTGATCTCAACAGTCTAATTGCTATCTCTCAATCTCCAATATTAAATACCTCCATCTATTCATAACCATTAGATCATTATTCCAAGCCCATCATCATTAGACTGTTTTATTGTAAGTGATGCTATGGGATTGATGTTGCCCAACCACCACCATCTCTTTAGCATTACAATCAGTTTGTCACCAACCAATCACCATTGTTGATCCACTATCATTCGACTATGATCTATCGACCACTGTTATTTGATTACAATCTTTTGACAATCAATACTTGACTATGATATTCCAACAACCATTGCCTAATTATGACTAACATCACTTAACTATAATTATTTGACCAAGATCACTAAACTACTTCAATTAAATTTAGTCTCCTGAATATCGTTGCCTTATTACACTATCCTAAACACTATGGACCTGCAATAATTTTCTAATCGTTCTTACCCAACAATGGTCTCTTGACCACTTCACTTGGCTATGGTCTCTAACCAACATCATTGAACTATGGTTTCTCGACCATCGTCACTAGATTAGTGCTGTTGAATTATTGTCTCCCAACCATCATTGCTTGACTAGGGTCTCTCGACTACCATTTCTTGTGTCACAACCTAACCCAATATGACCCAACCCAACATCCTAGGTCATACCATGCCCAATCGTGGTAAGAAGTATAAATGAATCCCAAGATCTAGTTAGAAAAGTGCTGAAAAACTAAACTTCCAATTTATATAAAATATAGAGACACTACTAAATATAATATAAAATGGAAGGCTACTAATTCTCAAAAATGATTATATATGTATCATCCAAAAATGCATGTACAATATGAGGTCTATCTGCAACACCATTTGGCAACAGAAAACTACAACAGTAATAAAATTTAAGCCTCTAAAAGAAAACTAACTAAAAAGCATACCAATAATATAGATCAGAGCCTGATATCAAAACTACTTAGCTCACTCCTTACCCTTTGTCTGGCATTAAGATGATAAAAAAGGTAGGAGTGAGCTAATACGACTTAATAGGCTATCATAGCCTAAAATAAGAATCAATAACTCCAACTAAAAGAACTGAAAATACTGAAATAATAAATTTAAGTACTATGCGAAAAGCTGAAGCTGAAATAGATACTGATACTGAATTTTAAAAAGCATTTAAATAACTACTGAAATAGTATTGAGACTAACTGAAATATAAATAAATATTTCATATTAATTATCAAAATGGCTCTCAGGCCCCAATTTCTAATATATACAAACAAATAAAAAAATTCCTTATCATCGTGAATATAAACCCTTCTCTCCACCAACAAAATCCTTTCTTACAAAATATTAGAATAACCCTCAAGCTTCAGAGTTTCTAATACATAACAGATAACATAATTCCTTCTCTTCACAAATCGAATCCCTTTTCTCCGCCAATAGAATTCCAAATTTTAATCAATATATACATTTTTCAATGCATTTTAGTAAGTAAATTATAATTGAACTAAATTCTAAACTAGCCTAAATGCCTTAATGGTAGGTAATAGAAAATTCTACTAAAAAAATTGTATTTTCATAAAATAATCAAATTACTAGAGATTCTGTATAACAAAATTTTGAAGCTTTAATTGAATTAAAACACTATTTTTATATGTAAAAATGAGTTTCTGAATTGATAAAAAATGTTATTGTTCAAAATAACCTGGTAGAAAATCTCAAACAAATACTCAAAATGATCATGTAATCATACCAACAATATATCAAACGTTACGTGGACAAAATTGCCAGAATGGCCAGATGTATTCCAAAATGGAGTTTCTCTCCCTAAAAAACTCTCTCTCTCTCTCTCTCACTAGGTGGCTGGTCAAATGGAATTAATAGGGTGAAATAGTGGATTTAAATATTTTTAAGTGCATAAGTTGGCCTAGCGCTGGGTGCTCTAGGAAAAAATTCCAGATTTCACAAATATGCATTCAGACCCCTAAAACCCACTTTAGAATATATATAGATCTTTTTCATGCACATAAATCATTCTCAGACACATGAAAGAAAGTTCAAATGAAGAAATTTAATAGGTTACCTGACATCTAGTCGGGTTAGATCGGTTTGAACAATACTCTGATCTTAATGGTTTCTCAACTCTTCCCTCCTTTAAAAATATCATCCTCGACATTTCCAAACCAAAATATAGTTTTCTTATCTCAGATTTATTCTCCTAAGTAGCCTCTCTAGTAGTTCTATATTTTCACTGCACCTTGATCATTAGAATTTATTTGCTCCTCAATTTCTTAATATTGTACACTAGAATCCTATCTGTCTCTTCCTTATAATTCAAGTTCTAGTGAATCTCAACATCATCAATAAATAATCTACTCCCAGAATTGGATACCCACTTTCTAAGAGAAGATACATGAAATATACTATGTATGTCTGAAATATGACTAGGCAATAATAGCTTGTAAGCAGAATTATCAATCATCTCAAAAGGTCCAATAACCTGTAAGCAGAACTATCAATCCTCTTAATAATCTTGGACTCTGCTTACTAATTCTTTCAAATTTACTGACACCCTTCATAGGTTAACTTTGACATAAAAAATAATTATCAGTCTAAAATTCAACCAATCTATATTAATAATCATAATATTTCTTCTTTATCCTGTATAGACTTCAACTTTTCTCTGATAAAATAAATCTTTATTGTAGTATCATCCATAAAAGCTGACCCTAACACCTGTCTATGACCCACCTCTGTCAAAGATAAAGGGGTCCTGCACTTCCTATCATACAGAGCTTCAGAAGGGGCAATACCTATGCTGGACTAATAACTATTATTATTAAAAAACTCTATCAACATAATGTGATCCTCCCAACTACCCCAAAAATATAGAATAAAGAGTCTAAGAAGATCCTCCAATACCTGAATAGTCCTCTCAGATTGCCCATTTATATGCAGGTGAAAAGCCATACTAAAGTGTAAGTTTATACCCAATCCTTGTTAAATACCTCTCCATAACCTAGAGGTAAATATGCTAATGGGGGCTTATATGGACTGCATAACCTGGAGTTATGCAGTCAATAATGTGAGCTACACATAGAACTAGTGTGCAATATGAATATGCTTAGATTTTCTTTGGTATAAAATAATTAAAGCCCATGAAATATGCAAGTATACATGCCAAAGTGATAGAGAAGAGTGTCGATCCCACGAGAAAATATTCTGCTTAATTACAATTAAATTACTATTGATTAATCAAAATGTATAATTTATCATGCTGAATATAAAATAATTTTTTTGAGTTTTTGCCACTTCATAGAGACTTTCAAGAAAATTTGATACTAATATAAATAAAGTGCTTTGAACTAATAAATGCAAAACAAGACTCTTAATTTAGAGAGTGAATCAGAGTATATACATCCATAGATCTCTAGCGAGCTTGTAGGGGTGAAAAGGGAGGTTTATGACCTTATAATTATACCATCTCCATAGAACCTAGAATGTTTAACATTCTATGTCTAGTTTTGTCAATATTCATTTGAATACTCTTACTTATTCCAATATTCCTCCGTCAAGGTTATACATCACACTAGATAGTAACTACATACATGGCCATTATATGAATTAAATTTAGAATATAAAATACTAAAAATATCTATGAAGTAATTTAAAGCATAGGAGTCTACATTAGTATTTACTATGCATTTATACTATTAGCCCAAAACTCAGAGAGTTAGTCAGACATGGATAACACAAAAGTGAATTCATGCTCATTTCATTCATATAAGAAAAAGAAAAAGAAGAATTAAAAAGATAAATCTCACCTGAAGGGATCAATCGATATTCTCCACACTCCTTCCTCCACCAATAGAATTGCTTACACAATACATGCTAGGATCTCCCAATAAAAGTACCTTGCTCTTCCCTGGCCTCTCTTAGACTTTACTCTAAGGGGAAAATAAAGGAAGACACTCAAAAGTATAAGATTCCACTAAAATGATCAAAGTTCTAAATAAAAAAATTGAAAAATTATTTATACAAGTGCATAAACAGACTCAAGCATCATGATGCTTGACAGGCTTGCAGTGTATTAGTATAAAATGAACTAGCACCTCGGCGTTGTAATTCTTACTCCACTATGGCGTTGGGCTGACTTGGCATGGTTAATGGTTGAACTAATGCATCTTTTAGCTGGGTCAACATGGATCTTCATTTTGATAGTTACTCCACTATGGCGTTGCAAAAGTTTAGCGCTATGGTGCTTAAAAGCATAATCCGACCCTCTGACATTTAGTTGATTAGCACTTCAGCACTCAATTTCCTGTGACTTTAGTGCTGCAGTGCTTATTTCTTGTACAATGGTGCTAAGAGGCACTACAGTGCTGACCTTGGCTCCGCCAGTGTACTAATTTTTCCTTAAATTCCTGAGAGTCGAATGGTGCAATGTTAAAAATAGGAGCTTAGGTGTTGTAGATGGCCATGCAATGGCACTATATATGTGGGAACTGTAGTGCTCATTAAACACTTATGACTTTTTTCCTTCTCTTAAATATTTTTTTGGACAAATACAACTAAAATAACTTATTTTTTTGAATTTAAACATAATAAATAGTACATAATTTATACTTAACAAAATTTTCTTAGCTTAAACTCTTGTTTGTCCTCAAGCAATGGTGAAATCACTTTATAAATTAACTTAATAAATAAAATAAAAATTGATAATTTAAAATTACTAAAATAAAAGATAATACATCACACTCTAGAAGTAATTTGGAATATTAAAAATTATAATTATAATTTAAAAGGCGTTGACCTTATTTTTCTGTCGGGTCAAGAACATCAAATCAAATTCAATCTCAAATCAATTCAAATAAAAAATTTAATTCAAAATCTAAAATTAAAATTCAAATGCTAAAATCCAAATCCAAAATCCTTTGGTCCAAAACTAATTTTTGGGGAAAATTTAAATCCTTTAAAACTCTATGAAATGACTTCAGATTCATGATTTGTTAGTTGTATATTGATCAAGCATGTCCCTAGAGTCAACTATATCAATTTGGAAGCATTTCAATCCTCATAACCCCCAAAACTAAATGATTTCCAAAGACTACAAAACTTTCAAACATTTATAACCTATGCAACTGGACCTTGCATCTTATGAAAAATCACCTTGGAAACCTCCACAAAATTATTGGACATATTTATAATCATTTTCATGATGCATCAAACTAATTTTGAACCCTTGGTAGACCATGGTTAACCATGGTTTATCATGAAGCCATTGAATACCGAAACATCCTGAAATCTGAATTTCGTAGTAAGCTCTACATGGATTATTCAAACCAAACATTAAAACCTCCTCTAACATATCTTAAATATGATTTAGAGTGCATTGAACTTGAACCCAACCCATGGTCAAGCTTGGTTGACCAAAAGGCTCCTTAAGCCTTTGAAATTGTATTTCCTGCATGGAAACCCCACTAAACCTTAGAACCACTTCCAACAAGCTCAAAATGCCATTTGAAATTGATTTGATCCCACCTTAATCCCTAGTCAAACCTGGTTGACCAAGTTAACTCATAAGGTTACCTAAACACACCTAAATTCTTTAAAAAATTTAATCCAAAGATTCTAAATTGATGAACCAAACTCATGGGGATAGTCTATGGGGTCACCATGAGTCCCCTAAAAAAATTTCAGCCTATGAGCTCATCTAGTTTAGCCAAATTCGTTTAACTAAGTGAACCCAAAGTGATTTTTTGAGCCAAATCCCCATGCTTGTAAAATTTAATTATACCAATGGTTATGGTAGGCGTCACTTGGCCTATTATATAAAACCTAGAAAGCCCAACCCATGGGTTATCCTGAGTCAACTAATTAGGCTAACCCAAACCCTCGAAAACCCAAATTCACGGACTCAAAGCTAACCCAACCCAAATTACTTGATATAAGAATTTCAAATAATTTTTAGAAACTTCTTTTCACCTACCCCAGTTAACACATTGATTCAATTTGGCTCCATGTGCACAAAACACTAAAATCCCTCTTTCCACATCATTTATCCTTTCATTATCCTTCACCTACCCATAAGAGCTATCCCCCAACAACCCCAACCATATGACAAATATCAGGGGAAGCCTCCAAACAAATATCAGCCCTTGGTGAAGGCTCCATGATTTGAAATAGGGAGAAGAGAACAAAAAAGTGGATAGAAATAATATTTCTAATCCATAGCCTCCCAAGCCCTCACTCTTCTTCCTCTGAGCTCCAAATAACTCCCCAAGCTCCCCCATAGCCTTTCTCAACCTTCTATAGCTTAAAAAATCTTCATTTGAGAGAAGAGAGAGGATAGAGGGATAATAGAGAGAGAAAAATCTTCAAACTCAAATAACTTTTGATCAAGTGGAAATTAAAGCTTGAAGTCTTCAAGGAAGTTATAGAGGACATCTTAAGGGTCCAAAGAGCTCAAAAATAAGAAAATCCATCACTGGTTAAAGGTATTTTATCATTTGAAGGTTTAAATTTTAATTTAAAATTACTTTAATATTCTTATGCATGGAGCACCCAAACTCCATGAATTAAAAGATTAAGAAGCTATGTTTCAAATTTATCTCATTTGGAGCATTCTACACAAAGTTATGAGTATTTAATTTTCTAGTTCCTAGATTGATCTGGAACATCTGTTCTCACATCTATCCTGATTAGATGGCCCAGGGGGGTTTGGATGATGCAATTATAAGGTGGGTTTTGAACCAACATCGTCTGGTCAAACTACGCATCGATGTGGCCACATCGTGGCCCTTGGATCTAATCGTACTAGATCAAATAGCCTGAGCCACTGTTTGATGTGGATAAATTGCTGCGCTGATGAGCGATATGTGTGCTTATCATCATGCTGTCAAGCAGCCATGAAATTAATGATTGCCAATGTTAGGCAATCATTACGCCAGTGGGAAAATCCAATAAAATGTATTAAAAATTCACATAATACTCATAACTTCAAAAAAATCACCATAAATCCATTTCTTATCCAAATTTGATGTTCTTAGGCTCATTGGAATTGTATTGAGCCAAATTTTATTTTAAAATTAATTTTAAGTGATTTTGACTAGTAGTTAGGGAGTAATTTGGGTTTGAATGCCCACTAAGTTTCTTCAATTACTCCTTAACCATTGGTCCAATTGAGCTCAAATTCGAATAGGGTAAACTAGAGTATATTTTTCCACTTACCCTTATTTTCCCAATACTTAATGATCACTAAATTTTGGTGAATTGAATATTTAAAATTCTGGGTCACATTTTAACCCAAAACGTTAATAATTCATAACTCACACACCACCTAGAATTAGGCTTTGATTTTTTTATAGTTTGTGCATATTAGTGTAAGGGTTAGAATGCCATTAATTTTGCCCAAATCATAATACTAGATTTCCCTAATTAAATCTCCAAAAGTATAGATATATTTACCTTTGGGGATCAATTTTGAAACCTAGGGAGATTTTAATGGCTTCAAATTTGGTGAGTTTGAAGCACATATTCTGGTAAACATATGTCAAATTTCACTTGATTTGAAGTCCATTTGGCCTGTCAATTAGTGAACTCACGTTTGACATACATAATTAATCTAGAATCTTCATTAATTCATAATTAATCCAAATCAAACCCAAAAAATACAAACCAAGTGACATAATGCTAATAATTAAGAGATTAACAAATAAAAATTAAAAGCCCCTTAAAATTCATTCAAAATAAAAAGTAATTTTAAAATAAGGAATTAAATAAAATAACTTAAAATATTAAAAACATCAAATTAAGTCTAAACATTTTTAATCATCTCTAGGAGTCATTTTTGACATTTGGGGAATATTTCAAGAGGTTTAGTGTAGATTTGGAGCTTCAATGGAAAATCCATTAATTATCTTATTTAAACAATTCATTTAAATGTACTGAACTTATAAAAATCATAACTAATTATAGAAAAATTCAAATCACACAAACTCAAAGGAATTGGACTCATATCTGGGTTTAATATTTATGAAAATATAAAATCCCCATAAACTAAAGTAAATTAAAAAAAAATCAAAATTTTGTCAAACTTAATCAATTGAATAATCTAACAGATATGAAAATTCAATAAATCATCAAAAACTCAACAAATCATTAACTAAATGAATTAAATTAGATGAATAATAATCACACTTCACACTTTTAATAAATTTTTTAGGCTGACTACCTCGAGCTATGGGGCTATGTGTCCTAAGGAGGCCATGATTCTCGTTCCCATTGTGACAACACCACAAATGAGTTGATAGAAAGTTTTAAATTGTAAACATTACAAATTAGTGATATATAAATTAAATTAATTAAAAATTAACAACCAACCATTAAAATTAAATAAATAGATAATCATTGGGTAATCCGGGCTTATAAGACAACAAGGAGACTGAAATAAATCTCATAACCTTGGTTTAACAAAGAAAATTACTATTTAACTTAAATAATTATTAAAATACTTAGACATTCAAGGTTTTGTTACACCTTGCTTGATTCCTTTCAGGAAGGCAGCCATGTATTGGATTGAAAGTTTTAAATGACTAATCAAAATACCTTAAACAATTAATCAACAATCAACTTTAATAAGTGAAATTTATCCTAAAATAAATATCAAAACATAAAAAAATACTAAAACTTAAACTTAAACTATAATTCCCTTGGCTTTCAATAAATCAAATTTAATCTTAAGAAAATTTCAAATAATAATAAATCCAAGTACATATCCAAACCACATAGCCTATTACACTCATTGAAGATGGATGGTTAGGACAACCAATTCTGATTTTAGGCTAGGCCATTCTTCTTTTCATGTTCTTTTATATAATATGAAACTAATATGTATGTGATTGAGTGCTAGTTGTTATGGTTTGATGTGATGAATTTTGTGATGCTTATGTTGTGATGTTTATGCCATGTTGCTTATGATGTGATATATGATGGGCGTTTATATTTTTCTAGGCTAGGAGCGATCTGGATGTTTACCACTAATCAAATTTTTTGTAGGTGGCAATATTTATGTAGGGCTATAATAAGGGGGGCTAAAATTAATCATGATTTAAAGTTAATCAAATTTTTTGCAGATGTTTTTGCTGTTTAGTCCCGTAATCATTAAAAGCATAACTAAGATATATTTTATTAAAAAAAAAGCAAATGATTGTGATGCAATATGATTTTGATATTTTTTATATATTCAATTGCTTCACTAAGATGGAGGAAGTTTGAGTCTTTTTTAATTTTTAATTTTTTAATTATGTAATTCAGTGATAGTAAAAAATTGTGAAAGTTTGAAATAAGGCATTTTTTCCAAATGATTAGGGATCTAAAGAGAAAAAATATTCATTTGGATATCCAATTGGGTGAACATATAAGAAAGAAGGGAAGAAAGGAAGACGATCTTGGAAGAACCCGAAGAAAGAACCTTGTTAATGAAGAAAAATTAAAATGAGCCTTATTTTAACACTTGTGTCATTTCATAGGTGTAGAATCTAGGTTATTATTGGTGGATCCTATCTACCATTACTTTCAGCAGATCCTGAGTTGTAATTAAGTGGCACTTACCACATGGACAAATAATTTACATTCTGAATTATTTAAATTATTTGCATAATAAAAATTACATATTTCTCCAAGGTTTCTTTCTTGTATGTATATGCACATGAATTTTGATTAGGCTCTTAGGGATAAACTTTTTTTACTCATAATTAAAAAAATAAAATTTAGGAATAGATAACATTGAAAGCTAAATGCTTTAAGAAAGTAAACTGGAGATTGTCTAGGTTTACATGGTCTCCAGGGTTGCATGCATATTTTTCATATTTTTATCCTTATTTTAGACACTTTCTCGCCCGAGGGTAGAGTTCAAATAATCTGACCTATGAGGATGAGATGTTGAACCTGGGGAAGCCTAATCTTCTAAAAAAGTTATTATTTTTAAGTATTTTTGAAAAAATTTAAGCATTCATTATTTATGGTAATTCAACTAACATGCATCACATTAAAATAAACTAAAATTAAAATTTTAATTGCATTAGTTTTAGAAGCATAATTACCATCTATAAGTATAAGGCCACTTAGGATTTTCTCTAGATGTCTGCTCTAAATTCTAAAAACTTAAACAACATCCTACCCATATTTTATAAAGATTGGATAATATGATTTTGAAACGATTAGATGGTTAAGTTGACTTTTTATTCTAAGCAGATGTAAGTCCATAAATTCATACACTGCACATAGAATAGGCTCATGTTACTACTATATTGTGCCCAACTTAGATTTAGGTTCTTAGATAGACTTCAAATCATAAGTCCTCACCCTCCAAAAATACAATCCCAAAATTCAAATATAAAAACCTTTTCTCTAAAATACTAAAGCCCAATATAGGATAGATTGGAAACTTCTGGGAGGTCCCATAATATGAAAGTACTGCATACTCTTTAATCATTTGACCTCCAGAAAGAACTATTCCAAATTGATCCAATTCCTTTTGAAAATTCCTCACCCCTTATCCTTATCTTAATCATTAAAATTTAAGAAAATATTTGTTACTAAATGTGATTAACCATAAAGCTTGCCTTTATAGGGAACTAGTAACTCAAGTTTAAACTAAAGCATACCTTATTTTCATAAGATAGGGGAAAATCTATAAAAATGTAGACATTTTTATAAAAAAAATATTTTTGTATTCAAAGTACTTCGTAGAATATCATTTTCATCTCTCGAGGCGATATGATACGATCATTGTGATATTTGATGATAAAAATGGAGAATTTTTAAAACCACATTTTCATCTTTAAATACTATTTATGGAATGATATTTTTATCTTTTGAGATGATACATTATTTTTCTATTTATATTTAATTATGAAAGTGAATAATTTCTAAAACCCTATTTTTGTATTTGAATTTATTATATAATAATTTGTCTATCTTTCGTGATAGTATTTTATTATCAATATCGTATTCGATCACAAGAATAGGAGCACCCCAAATCTGTATGGACTTTAATCATTAAAATTTATTTTCCCATAAAGGGTCATAATATTTATCCCAATTAGTCACCCTTGCTATTGCGTGTATTGAATCTATCCACTATAAGTGTATATGAAAGATTGACTTACTTAGAAATGAATAATATATTATTTTGGAATTAGTTGTATCTATAGTTAAATTAGAAGTTCATTAAAGCACACTCATATGTATTAGTTCACCTATCTTATCCTATTTGATTTAAGTATTAGGATTTTTTATACTTGAGCTTTAATGGATACCAATTTTTTGAATGCACTCATCTTTTTTTTCATATTTATTTGATAATTTTTCATATTTTTTCATATTTTCATACTTCTGGAGTACATATTTAATAATTTTAGATATCAGTTTCACTTTCATCCTGTAATCCTAATTGATTTAATGTAAGAAATTTAATAAGGTTTCTAATTCCATTTTTAAGTTTACTACGATCTTCCTAATTTAAGCAACTCAATTCTTTTCCCTAAAGTCAATTTCTCATTCTTCAATTTTGTAGTTAATGTATTAATGTATAATCTCTAAATTTAAAATAAGTCAATAACTTAAGTGATCTATATTAGTTAATTATTAAGCTTTTCAAATTATGAATTATTTTGCATTATTCATTCAAACTATCATCTAGGGTTTTATTATTATCTTAATTTAATATAAATTTTAATTATCATTTTGGCTAAATAAGTAATCAAAATGTAAGTGCTATGTAGGAAATAATACTCAATAGTTAAGCTAAAGGAATTTAAATTTAATATAAATAACAGAGCAAATTGCATAAGATAAACACAAGTAAGCAAAAACTAGGACTAAATAAAAATAACAAACCCATTAGAAGCTTAAAACATGAAACATAACTGGGTTGCCTCCCATCAGAGCTAAATTTATAGTCTTAAGTCAGACTTGCCTAGATAAATCATTTTGGCTGTAATGAATCACCACCACTTCTCAAGTGATCTCACTATGCTCTTTTCATTTATCCTTTGAATTAATTTTAGTATTACTGGGTAAAGTTTTAAGTGGTGTACTACTAAAGAGATGGGAAGCTTTCCTAATTGATTTTCTAAGTTTTTAATTGAAGTATTCTGACTTTACAACTAGGTTCCTAGCTGAATCACAACCTCTTCCAAAGAAGATTTCAACTCTTTGAATTGAAAATTTTAGTTAAAACCTACGGGATATGAAGGTTAAGGATTTACTATAGGTTCCTGAGAATTATTTAAATTTTCTTCTTGATTAGATTGATATGCAATCCATTATTTATTACCATCCATATTATTATTTAACCAACTAAAATTAGGGTGGTTCCTCTAACATGAATTATATGTATTAGAATATGTATTATTTTCTCTTCCAATTAAATTTACATTCTCAATCCCTGGTGTATTACTATCATCAATAGACTTTAAATCATGCTCTTCTAATTATATATATGATCTTTATCCTGAACTAACTCCAATAGTGTTGAACATTTTAGAAATTATAACTACTTTTGTAGTCAAAATAGATAATACATCTGATTCATGCACACCAACTACTCTCTTAGGATTCACCCTTTTAGAAAGCCACTGGAAATTATTTGTAACCATTTCCTCAATTAGTTCATATGCTTCTTCAAATGGCTTAGACATTAAAGATCCTCTAGCTACCGCATCTATAATAGACCTAAGGGATCCTACCAATCCATTATAAAAAAAATCTGAATAACCAATCAATCAGATAAAGTATGATGAGTGTATCTCATAAGCATTTTCTTAAATCTCTCCCAACTTTTATAAATTAACTCTCCCTCAAACTGAGCAAAAGATGTGATATCATTCTTAAGTTTGATAGTTTTTTAAGGTGGGAAATACTTAGTTAGGAATTTATGTGCCAACTCATTCCAAGTGGTTATAGAGCCTGGGGGCAAGGAATTTAACTACATCTTAGCTTTATCCCTTAGATAAAATGAGAATAATCTAAGTCTAATAGTATCACCACTGATACTATTATACTTAAATATTGCTCAGAATTCTAAGAAGCTTGCTAAGTGTAGATTGGGATCCTCAGTAGGGGTTCCCCCGAACTAGAAATTTTGAACCATCTAAATTATGATAAATTTTAGTTCAAAGTTACTGGCCGGGAAAGTATGTCTATTGATACTTTGATGGATTCCTTCTACTACAGGATTAACATACTCTCTAAGAGGTCTAGGATGGTTCTGATATTGTATTGGTTTAGATATCTCTTAAATCTTTTTATTATTTAAAATTTTATAAGGGTCATTTCTATCTAAGAATTAAAAAATAAGGGCTCCCTACTAGATCCACTAAGCATGCAATAATGATAAAGCAAAAAAAAATCACAAACTAAATAATCAATAAAATACTTTTTATCTTTTTCAAAATTTTAATAAACACTAAAAAATAAAGATACATAACACAAGTAGGTCTAAATATACACTTGTTTCAAAAGTACAATTTAGAATTATAATATGCATGTTACTTCCCTAGAAACGACACTAAAAACTTTATGGTGGCTTATATGGACTTGAAGTATGCAATCAATGATGTGAGTTTCACACAGAACTACCACACAATATGAATATGCTTAGGTTTTCTTTGATATAAAAATAATGAAAGCCCACTAAATACATAATTATACGTGCCAATCAAGTAATAATGTAATAAAGAAGAGTGCCAATCCCATGAGAAAGTCTTCCACTTAATTATAATTAAATAACTACTATTTAATCTAAATGCATAATTTATCCTACTGAATATAAAATAGATTTTTTAAGTTTTGTCACTTAATAGAGACTAGCAAGAAAGTTTGATACTAATATAAATATAGTGTTTTGGACTAATGAATGCAAGCCAACATAGTTTTCCTAATGAGACTCTTAATTTTAGATGTGAATTATAGCATATGATCTCTAGATCTCTGTCGAGCTAATAGGAATGAAAAGAGAGGTTTATGGTGTTCCTATAATTATACCATCTTTATAGAACCTTGAAGGTTTTACATCATATATCTAGGTATGCCAACATTCCATTTCATTACTCCTATTTATTCCAATATTCCTCCATCGAGGTAATACATCTAACAAGATATTAACTACATACATGGCCATTGTATGCATTAAATTAAGAATGAAAAATATTAAAAATATCTATGAAGTAATTTAAAGAACAAGAGTCTACATTAGTATTTACTTTGCATTTATACCATTAGCCCAAAACTTAGAAAATTAGCTAGACATGGATAACACAAAAAGTAAATTTATACTCATTTTATTCATATAAAAAAAAGATAACAAGAGAATTAATAAGATAAATGTCACTTAGAGGGATCAATTAATATTCTCCACACTCCTTTCTCCAATAATAGAATTGCTTACACAATATAGGCTAAGATCTTCCAATGAAAGTATATTGCTCTTCCTTAGCCTCCCTTATACTTTACACTAAGCGAGTACTAAATAAAGATACTCAAAACTATAAGACCCTATTGAAATGATAAAACTTATCAACAAAAGAACTGAAAAAACTGCTTAAACAAGTGTAAAAATAAAATTAGGCACCATGGTGCTCGACAAGGCTGTACTACGGTGGTATAAAATGAACTAGCATCTCAGTCTTATAATGCTTGCTTTGCTATGACACTAGGCTAACCTGACACTATTAATGGTTGAACTGGTGCACCTTTTAGCTGAGTCAGTATAGCTCTTCAGTTTGACATTTGATCTACCACGGTGCTGCAAAAGTTAGGCACTACAGTGATTGAAGGTATGATTTGATGCTACGATGTTTATATGATCTGTGCTCTAGTGCTCATTTTCCTGAGACTCTAGTGCTTTGGTGCTGATTTTGATGAAACAACATTGAGAGGTGCTACGACATTGATCTCGGCTCTACCGGGGCACTAATTTTTCCTTAAATTCTTAAGAGGCTAGCGCTACAATGTTAAAAATAGTCATTGGGGGTGTTGTAGATGGCCATGCTACAACACTATATCTATGGGTGCTGTGGTGCTCATTCAACACATGTGAATTTTTGCCTTCTCTTGAACATTTTTTATATAAATACAACTAAAATAATATATTTTTATTAAATTTAAACATAATAAATATTACATAATTTATACTGAACACTAGCCGTCATGATCAGATACAATCACCTTTGACATACCGTGTAATCTGATAATATATATATATATAATATCTGTATGTGTGTGCTCGCGCGCGCACGCCAACCTGTCTATCAGATCAATCTATCAGATTGGAATGAATTGCATAAACTTTATTAGTCAGTCAATAATAACCTAAATAACATCATGTCATTGCCACGATATAGGGAATCCCATCTTAAAATCCATCATCACTTCTTCTCTTTTCCACTATAGAATATGTAATGATAATATAAGACCACCCAATCGTTGATGCTCTGCCTTCACCAACTAATAGGCCTCACATTTTAAAATAAACTATATTTTATCTTTTTTCAATCCAAACCATTAGAATATATTGTTTAAATCATTATACATCTTGTTGCTTTCTTGATGGATAGTATAACTTAAATAATGTGCTTCATGTAAAATCACAACTCTCAAACCTCCAATGGAAGGAACTCACAATCTATCCTTAAAAAAAATGATACCATAATCATATACCAAAGTTTAGGTATTTTACTAAACTTAATCTGACCACTCAATTTAAGATACTTTGTATTTAACTTTTGAGCTTCCTGAATTCTTTCTTGAAGAGTATGCTAAATAATCATCTGAGCCAACCAACTTTAATTTGTATTAACATATACTACTTCTAATTTTAGTTTTTCTAAATCTCAAATAAGAAATTTTACAAAAGTGAGCAACAAAAGAGAAGTACTCAAAGACTTTGTACTTAAAGCATCTACCACTATATTTGCCTTACTAGGCTGATACTGATTTCCTTGATTAACTTAAGCCATATACTTTATCTCAAATTCATATCCTTTTGATTGAAAATGCACTTCAAACTCTGATGATTATTAAAAATCTTGCATCTAACACTGTATAAGTAATGCCTCCAAATCTTCAAAAAAAAAAAAAAATAATAGCTAACTCTAAATCATATGTCAGGTAGTTTTTATCATACAGTTTCAACTATCAAGATGTATATATAATAACTCTACTATGCTATATCAGCATGCTTCCTAATCATTTCAGTGAAGCATCATTAAAAATATGAAACCTATCTATACTTGAAGGAATAGTTAAAATTAGAGCAGAAGTCAAATGATCCTTCAACATCTAAAAACTCTCTTCGCACTCAGGAGTCCATATGAAATATACTAACTTTTGAGTCAATCTCATCAAAGGCAAAGAAATCCAAGAAAACCCTTGAACAATATTTTAATAATAACTAGCTAAGCCTAAGAAAATATACACCTTAAAAATTGTTGTAGGCCTTAGCCAATTAAAAACAACATAAACCTTTTGTTGATCCACTGAAATACCTATGCTACTCATTTTGTGTCCCAGAAATGAAATGATAGTCAACTAAAACTCACACTTAAAGAATTTAACATCTAACTAATGTTGTCTTAGAATATCTAGAATAATCCTTAAGTATGTTGCTTGCTCCTCCTCAGATCTAGAATCAATCAAAATATCATCTATTAAAAAAACTATCATAAACTAGTCTAAATACTTCCTAAAAACCTGTTCATTAAATTCATAAATATTACTAGTACATTAGGCACTCTGAATGACATGACTAAATACTCGTAATGCCCATACCTTATGTTAACTATCATATTTGCAATATCCTCCTCTTTTTCCTTTAGTATGATAACTAGATCATCTTTCCTTCTTAAAAAACATAGAACATTCAACCAGGAAATCAAAGTAGTCATAAAACCTAGGTAAGGGATACCTGATTTTTATAGTTACCTTATTTAAATTTTTGTAGTTGATACACATCCATGAGGTAACATCTTTTTTCTTTACAAATAACATAAGTCCTCCCCATGTAGACATGCTGGGATGGATAAAACCTCTGTCAATCAACTCCTAAAGATATACCTTCCACTCATGAAGCTTCTTATGTGACATCTTATATGGAGCCTTAGAGATCAGAGCAGTATCTAAAAAAATATTTATGCATAACTCTACCTATTTTCTTGGTGAAAAAGTCACTAACTCCTCAAAGAAGATATTTGAAAACTCCTGAACTACAGAGAACTACTTACAGATATAAAAGAGATCCTCACATCTCTGATAGATGCTAAAAATATTGGAATACCTTTTCTCCAAAATTTATCCCCTTTTAGAGAAAACAAATATGACAAGAGAGAATCCCCCTGATTCCTTAATATACAAAGCTCTCACCACTCTAATATAAAGTCACTTTTTTTAGATAATTAATCTAAGCCCTACACAAACTCATCTATTTCATACCCAAAATGACATCAAACATAGAAATAGATAATAAAATTAAACTCGATCTTCAATTCTATAAAAAATGACAAATTATACAAATAAACCATGCTAACCACCTTACTATCTCCCACAAGAAAAAACCACAGACAAATAAAACCTATAGCCTTCTATATTATTACATATTTCCTTGTTTGTGGTAGTCTAGTATTTTTAGCATATGCTAGAGATGTACTGTTCTATATCTATGAGTAGTGTCTAAGTAATTCGAGAGTTTTTATATATCTTTCTTGAGGAGTTAGTGACTTTATCACTGGATTGAGAGGTAGAGTTTTGTACAGAGAGGTAGATTTCAGTTATCGCCAGACAAAGAGGTAGACACTGATGAAGTCTATGCATTTCATTCTTATCTAACAAACTGATCTTGTAGACAAGTTTGTGTGTGTGTGTGTGTGTGTGTGTGTGTGTGTGTATATATATATATATTCAATCAGGACTAGCTACAAAATTACACTTGATTTAGATTTTCATCTAAAGATAGAAAGATAGTTTAAAAGAACTATTTTGGTACTAGAGGATCTTTTAAGACTCTGTGTTTTAGATTTTAGAGGAAGTTGGGAGGATCATATTTCACTAATAGAGTTTGTTTATAATAATAGTTATCAGTCCAGCATAGGTTTGGCTTCTTATGAAGCTTTATATCATCGAAAGTGTAGGATCCCTTTGTCTTTGACAAAGGTGTGTGATAGGGTTAGCTTTTGTGAATGCCATTATAACAAAGATCCATCTAATCAGAGAAAGGTTAAGATCTACACTGGATAGGCAAAATAAATATTATGATAAAAAATATAAGTTATTTGAATTTTAGACTGACAAGTTTTTTTATGTCAATGTTAGTCCTATAAAAGGTGTCAGCAAATTTGGAAGAATTAATAAGCTAAGTCCAAGTGCACGTTGAGCCTTTTGAGATTATTGAGAGAATTGGTAGTTCTTCCTATAAGGTATTATTACCTGATCATATGTTAGACATACACAATATATTTCATGTATCTTCTCTAAGAAAGTGGGTATCAAATTTTGGAAATAGATTATCTACTAATGATGTTGAGGTTCATCTGAATTTGTATTAACTAGATTGGATTCTAGCATACGATGTTAGGAATTTGAGAAGCAAATAAATTTTGATGGACAAGGTGCATTGGAAAAATAGGACTGTTAGAGAGACTACTTGAGAGGAGGAATCTAAGATGAGATAATTATATCCAGGTTTATTCTAACTTATTTTGATTTGGAAATATTAAGGATGATATTTTTCTAAGTGGATATATTGTAAAAAATCTAAAATTTTAAAAGATATGTTTTGATGTACAACAGTGCAAATAATATTTTAGGAGTCATTATAAGTCTAATCTACAAACCATCTTTGCCAAAGCATAGATATTCTTGTGCTCTAATTATACTAATTTGTTTTCTTATTTTATGGGCATTGTAGATATGAAAACAAGAAGCTTCTTATTTAATCATAATTCCTTAAAAAATTGACACATTTCAGTACAAGTGGATTTTTTTTTTAGATTATTAGTTGGCCATTTTGCTAAACAATTTCCTTGAAGTCTTTTAGACATGCTTAGCTAACTTATGAATATTTTTTCATAATTTTTTGATCCCCATATTTGAAGATATAAAATAATTTATAAGAAGTATATGCTAAAAATTGAATAATTGGAAAAATTGTCCATGAAACATTAAGCTATTTTATTATAAAAAAATCCCCTCCTATTACAAAACTTTAGAAATGGCATTTTAATCTCATTTCCCCCAAACCAGAGAGGAGAATAGGGAAAAAGTGAGGTGAGATAAACTAAGGTTTTGAGGTCGTAGAGCCATTTTTGCCAGTTAGTCCAGTTAGGAAAGTTGCTCAGGTCGAGCTAGGTTACATTTTACTTATTTTGGTTTTCAATAATTCAAAATTTTTTTTTGATTTTCTTATCAAATTTATAATTTATTTTTACAAAAATGAAGTTTTATCATATTATGGTAACTTTAACTCATGTATCTTTTGATATGTTGTTAGTATAACTATTATGGTCATTTTTACTATTTATTCGAGATTTTTTATGGGTGATTTTGAAAAGTAGCAATTCTATCAATTCAAAAATTTCTTTTAATATATAAAAATAGTGCTTCAATTCAGTTAAAGCTTTAAAATGCTATCATATATAATCTCTGGTAATGTGACAAAATTTTGAAAACTTAGTTTTGGCAAACTGTACAACACGTGGTGGGGAATTATTTGACAGCCATTAGAGCATTTTTGTAGACTCATAAAATAGTATTATGATTGTTTTAATAGTGTAGAATACACTTTGTTTTTAGTATCTGTGATAGAAATATTTTAATTAGTGATGAGATGGGATTCTATTGGCAATGGGAGTGGATTCTATTATGTTTTGTTTTAGAAATTTTGGAGCCTGAGGGCTATATTTATTATGAAGGGACTCTGTTGGCGAGGAGAATGAATTCTGTTAATTGTTACATATAAAAAATCAGGGCTTTAGGGCCATTCTAATAATTACTATAAAATATTTGGTTATATTTCAGTCAACTTTAGTTGTTAAGTGAAATTTAAGTTTGTTTTTATTTTGTTAAATTCTAGTAAATATGTGTGTTTAGTTGATGTGGTGTTGGAAAGTCTCAGGAAAAAAACAAAACTACAAAGTTTAGAACCAGCACTATAGACCTAGAACTATCAGCACCGTAGCGTCTTCATCTGCTTGGCACTAGAATAAGATATTGTAGTACTGGAGCCTCAAGAAAATTTTGTTTAATTTAGTGCCCCAGTGTAACAAAGGTCAATTTCGCAATGCTACTTAGCACCGCAGTGCCATAAGTGAACATTGCAGTGCCAGAGTCTCGAAAAAAAATTATAAATAATTTAATGTTGGAGCACCAACCTTAGAAGTACCATAGATCGAATGATGTAAGCAAGCACTGTAGCGCTCATCTTCTTAACCACAATGGTGGTATTTAGAGAAAAGAAGCACCACACCAGATCAGTTAAGCATCATGCTGAATCAGTCAACAGTCATGTTAGGTGAGCCTAGGGCCACAACAGAGCACATTTAGCAGCGACGAGGTGTTGGTTCATATTATAACACTGCATCACCACCTTGTCGAGCGCCGTGATACCCGAGTCTATTTATGTTAAGTATAAATAGTTTTTTTATTTCTTTTGTAAGAGAGGAATAAGAGGATAATGAGTGACATATAATAGAGTGGCTAGTCATCCTAGTAGAGAGAAAAACCACACTTAGGAGTGGAAAGGAGTGTGGAGAGTGAAGGTGTAAGGGAAGAATCACTTTAGGAAGAGTCAATATGAAAGATCTGTTTGGGATTCTTCATTTTGGATGGCTAAACTCTAGTTTTTTATTGATGATGTGAAAATCTATGTATATCCTAAAGTAGACTCTTAAATATGAATGTGAGTTATTATTTTTAATATCTCCCATGCTTAATTTAATTTGTGCAATGGATATGTATAAATTTAAAATCTAATGTAAAGCATTGCCTCAATGAAGAAATGTTGGAATAATTAGGAGTATTAAATAAAATGCTTTCATGCCTAGATATATGATGATTAGTATTATAGGATCTATAAAGATATAATAAATGTAGAGCGGCCAATAACCTTTCATTACACCTTTATAAGCTGCTTGATAGAGACCTAAAGGTGTATAAGCTATGATTCATAACTATTATATATGAGTCTGCTTAGGACAACATAGATTCATTCACCATCATTAGTAAAAAATATGTTTATTTTTTGTTATCTTAATTGTTTTCTGTATTTCTCAGTAGTTCTAATAATTACCCATTTTTTTCATTGCTTAGGATAAATTTAGAAGTTTGAATAGGAAGTACTAGAATCAATTATGGTTCACCTATTTCATCATGGGTTGACACTCTTCTCATAACACTTTATTAATTATCAACACATGTACTTATATTAGTTGAAAACACTTAGCATATGAATATGTAGTGGTAAATAATTTCATTAGCATATAATTTTGCCACCATTAAAGCATAAAACTCTTCCATATAAATTATTGCAAATCTGGTTTTGATGATGACAAATATATTTCCAGTGTGTTTTGCTTGGCTAACCCGTTTCAGGCACAAAAGATCACGAGCCACTCAAGCCAACTCAAGATCGGGTCCAAGTGTGTCCAATGTACTATTTTTTTTTCTTGAGTCAATTGTAATGTAACTGATCCCCCAGCTAAGTAACCTTACACACACACACACTCAGGGGGAGAGCTTGAGTGAATTCGAGTTTCTGTTCATTTTTTATTCAGATCGTCCTGGACGATATTCACATCGTCCTGGACGATCAGGTAAAAACAAAAACCCTAATTAGGGCGACTAAGTTAAGAGGGTCTGATTAAGTAGATCATCCTGGACGATCTTTGGATCGTACGGGACGATATGCTCAAATCAAAAATTCTCAACCGCCAGATCAAGTTAGGCAAGTTTTTATTTTAAGTTATTTGGTCTGATCGTCCCGGACGATACGTGTATCGTCCCGGACGATACGTGTATCGTCCTGGATGATTCAGTACAATCATGCCTAATTTAATCTAGTAATTAAGGAAAGCAATTTATTTTTGATTGATACGATCATATCATCCTGGACGATCGCAGGATCGTCCCGGATGATCATGATCGTCTAGTGCATTTCAGCTGTACGACCCAAACTATGCTCAGGACAATTTTGGCACTTTTCGAACTAATCGTACAGGACGATATCCCGATCATCCTAGACGATCAAGTCATTTTTTGGTCGTCCAGCACAAGTTTCTCTGGACTACCCGAACTGTCTTCTGGACGATATTCCTCGATTTGCACTAATCGTCCCGGACGATCGCATGATCGTACGGGACGATATGAACAATTTTTTCTACTGATCGTCCAGAAGAGCCAGATCGTCCAGGTTGAAACAGTTGATTTTGAACTGATCGTACATGACGATCTAGAGATCAGCCTGGACGATATTGGCCGACCAGTTGAGATTTAGGGCAAATTTTAAGCCCTCCTATAAAAGATATTTTTCTTACAACAAGAAAAATCTTTTGCCACTTTTCTTCCCAGAGAAACCCTAGAGAGAGAGTTTGGGAGAGAGAGAGAGAGGATCTTGTGAGGGGGAGTTAGTGAGGGATTCACTAAGGTTGCTCCAAGCACGGATTAGAGTCGTCTTCTTCACTCGTCGTCTTTCATCTAGTTGGTGTTCGTTGTGGGAGGATCATTCGCAAGAAGATCCAGGGTTCTTTGCCCACTTCAGGTGGAAGCAAAAGGAGGTCAGGTTCTCTGCCTCACCGTGTGGTGAAAAGGAGGTTTTTGTACAGGCTTCTCCGCCTTGCTGTGGGAGCAAAAGGAGATACACTTTCTGTTTAGTGCAATACCTAGAGGGGAGGCTCCGGGGAGTGGACGTAGGTCAAGTTGACCGAACCACTATAAAATCTGGTTTACTTTTCTGATTCTGTTCTGTACTTTACTTTTTTGATATTAACTGCTTGGGTGAATATCTGTGATTGATCTTTTCGTTCTTGTTTACTTATTTCCGCTGTAAAGTATCGAAAAGATTTTTCTGTTCCTCGTGAAATTTTTAAATAACCAATTCACCCCCCTATTGGTTAGCCTCGGGACTAGTTCACTATAGCTTAACATCCCTATCGAACTTTCATAAATAAAGTATAAAACACTCCATCATCAATATAATTTTAGTAATTATTTAAATTCTTATTAAAATTTATTTAGTATCCATTTCAATTTCAACTTTTCATACTGTACTTCAGTTTGTTAATTTAGTATTTTTACCTCTTTTGGTTAGAGTTATGGTTCCTATTTTAAGATGTGATAGCCTATTGAGCCGTGTTAGCTCATTCTTTATTTTACTTCCATTTTTAAGTCAGGGAAAGGGTAAAGAGCGAGCTGAGTAGTACTAATATCAGGCTTTGATATATACTATAGGCATGCCTTTCTGTCTAGTTTCATTTTTGTAGGTTTGGATTTTTTTATTATACTTTATTTTTCTAAGTACTATTATAGATAGACCTCAAATTGTACATGTATTTTTAAGTGAAATATAGAAAAATTATTTTTGAGATTTAGTTTTCTACTTTTGGCTTTGTGTTATATATATTAAAAGTTTAGTTTTTTCTCAGCACTTCTCCAACTGGATCTTGGGGTTGGTTTCTAGTTCTTACCATGATCGGGCACAGTATGCGTTGTGTGGTATCGGGTCATATCAGATTTGATTGTGACATGAGCTACCTGAATAGTTACTAAAAGTGTTTTGATCATGGTAGGTAACCTTAACCCTATCTCTATTTTTGATGATTTTTAGTTTCATCTATTTTCTTTCTCCTAAATTTGATAAAAATACATTATCTCCTAATAAACCATTTCCATCTTTGAACTTTATATTTATGGTAAATTCAATTATCCTAAATATTTTGAGAAGCATATATTGAGATTTAACTAATTTATTTTATGTATATGTCATCTTATTTGAAATGAGTAGAGTAATAATAAGTATAAAATGATTAGGAGGCAACATAATAAATCTGACCATGAAGTACATGATAAGTATAAAGTTATTATCCATTTGGCATGAAATGCCTTTTAGCATAATACATACATTTTGATGACCTCATTAGATAGATTTACATGCTATTATAATTGTATTGGATGTGTATATGATGTTTTCTATTATGATATATATATGACATGATCACACATGTGTAAAATAAAGAAAGATTGTAAGAAATGATTGACTTACTCAAGTTGGTTGGATATATATTATCCTATGTAGGAGGGTGGGCCTTTGGGCTTTCATTTAAATAAGATTTATGGTGTAATCTTAAGTGATATGAAATGGGAGGCATAAGAAGGTAGAATGATATGACATAATAAATTGACGGGCAAAAAGTAATGACTTCCAATATGAAGCCACCTAACTTGCGATGGAGAATGATATGACTGATTCCTGTTTACAAGACTGATATGATTGAGACTAATTTCTATAGGGCTGGCTTTTAGAACTTAATATAGGAAAAACATCATAAGAGCTAGATGTCCAGCCTTGCTTAAAGTATAACATGTTTATATGATAGAATTTCATATGTATTAAAGAAATATAGCATTACATAATAATTGAATAATTGATATGATATGACATGAACAGGGTATAGGATATGACTGATGTTGCAAATATATGACAAGGCTAATACAATGTTTGATTGAAAAATATATAGTTTGAAAAAGGTTTAATTTTCTTTGGGAAAGTTAAATTTCTGGAATTTAAATTTTATGATCGAACACTTATTATGAATAATATATCACCTCGAAAGGTGAACATATCATTCCCTAATAGGTTCCGATTACAAATCTTTGAATTTATCTGATTATCGTAGTCAAACTCAAGGAGAAACAACAAATGATCTCAAAAGATCAAAATGATGTTAAATCCAAGGTTTAACTATAATAATCTATTAAAGAGATCATTAATTTCATAATCAAGATCACGATAATAGTACGATATATCTTTCCAAGGAAAGAGGATATCGTCTATTATCGATCATTTGAAAATGAGGATAATGATCATTGTCTTTTGAATTTCCCAAAGATAATTAATTGAAATTTTGAAAAGCTTGAGTTTAAAATCAGGTCTGGGTTTCTAAATCTCCTACGAGCGCAAGCCCTCGTAGTTAATTACATCGTAGGAAACCAAAAATTTCCTACGAAAACTCTCGATTAAAATAGCGATACGAATTTTATTTAGAGATTCAAAGATTGATATCAAAGGAGTTTAAAGGACTGGAAATTCAACAGGGATTGGTTCAAGGTTGAGCACTTATTTCTGGAGTCAAAGGAAGAAGAGTAGGAGGTGTTTTGAGATTCTGAATTACTTCAGAAACACCTCAAACTATCCTAAGTATTGGGCTTGAATTTGATTGAAAGAGATTTTAATGTTTAAGTGGTCAATTTTATTAGAAGGTGGGGATTAGATTCCCGGAAGTTTGAGGTCTTAAGATTGAAGACATGCCTCAGAACTTAAGTCTAAAATTGGGTACTGAGAGTCAGTGACCCGGATCCTAACTAGTGCAATGCAATCCTGGACTTATCCCGGCCTGGATTGGGGAGCCAGCTAAATCACCTAAACGCTTTAAAACCATGAGTCAAAGTCTTTAAATGAAGAGTGGTTAGGGAAATTGATTAAGATTGGTTTAAAGAGTTAGGGTCGACATCTAGAGCAGATCCTAATTGACCCCTTAACATATGTTGGGTTAAATGCTTAAGCTAGAAATGCAATTAAAGATTTAGACTCAATTTTTAATTTGTATCTAATGCAATGCATGCTAGTTGACTCGATGAAATGCTTAAATCAAAATTTAGCAGTTTTAAAATAGGCTTAAAAAAATAGGTTTTATCCTAGAGATCGCACAACATCCCCTTGGACAGAACTGCACCCAAATAGGTCAGGTGGTCTGCTAGAACCCGCAGGCGGGGAGGTGCCTAACACGGATGAGAAAAGTCAATATGTATGCATGAAAAACTCCCGGCGAGTCCGGGCTTACTTCTTAAGAGTGTTAGAGTTTCTATTTGAGCTTAAAAATTTTAAATTTTATTTAAGTAGAAAAAGTTAATGACCGTACCCTCACGAGCCTCCGATCGGGTTCCAGGCTAAATCAAACACGACATGCAAGATTGCCAAATAAACTACTAAAGCATGCGGGTCCTTAATCACAATCAACATCAAACAATCAACATTTAATTAAATCAATTAAATTAAAACTCAAATTGAAAGTCCATAGGCAAGTGCCCTTAATTATACAACCCAGAGTCTGCAGGAAAGTAAAGTGGCCGGGTACCACTGACTACAACCCGGATTCTACTCCTAAGACTCAAGTGACTTTGAGATTTGAGATTCTTCTCGTTCTTCACTTCTTCATCTCCTTTAGAACTCCTTGGATCGTCGGGTCTGGATATCCAAATGAAAAGAAACTCCCCCTGGATAGAGGTGTTATCTTTTCTCTTTGGATACTTGAACTTCATCCTGATTTGGATCTCCAAATGGATAGGAACTCTCCCCTAAGGGATGTTCCTTCCTCTTTGGATTCCAAATTGGATTTTAAATATATCAATCTCAAAGTACTTTAAATAATACAACTCAAAATCAAATCAAATTACATTAATGAAAATTAAAAATCTAGACTCAACAACCTGCAAGGTTATCCTAATAATCAACAGTTTATATTTGATATCCCAAGCAGTTAATATATTGAAATTTAAATACTCAAACCAGCCACACTTGGCCATGCTCTTTTTGATTTAAAGGGGGACTTAAGCAATTTTCTGGAGCACCTGTGCAATTTAATAATTATAATTTTGCCCCCTTTAATTTATGCCCTGTATGAGCATGGCCACCTGCATAAGATTGAATTAGTACAAATCGTTCCTAGCCTAAGGGTAGATCTAATTGTACAATCAATCACATCACAGAGTGCAGTAAATAAGTAAACAAACACATCAATTCTACTACTAGCAAACAGCATGCAGTAAAAGCTCAAAAACCCAGCACACAGCAGAAAAGTAAACACCGGCCTAGCCTAAGACTAGAGTTGGTTGTCCTAGCAAACCATCTGAAGTGTGTGAGGTAGGCTGTGTGGCTTTGATATGTCCTAAATAGGCAATTGATTGAAGTTGTTTAAAGTTCTGGTTGGTTGAAAGGCTTAAGGGGGATTTAATTTGAATTTAAATATTAATGACTTGAAATTGATTTTGAATTTGATTTTAATTGTTTGTAGGATACCACCTTTGTTTCACACCGAGGCCATGAAGTTTATTTCACCTTCCTTGGGGCTAATTTAATAGCCTCGTAGGCCTGGGTTACCTAGTGGTACCCGATATAATTAAATGATTTAAGTTTGATTAAGGTTTGAAAGTTGATTAAATTTTTAATTATAATCAGTTGGTTGCTGGTTTTAATGTTGAATTAATGTTTTCTGGAATTTTGAATGATTTATTGAATTTTGGAATTTTCTGGATTATTTTAATCATTTAATTCAAGGGTCAAAAGTTGACTTTTTGATTTAAAGGGTTTTCTAGAAAGTTAATGTTTTATTAAAATACTAGACCTTAATATGATCAGTTAGACAGTAAGTACGCTGAAATTGGATTTTTTTTAGATTTTATTATGAAGGTTTGAAGTTTTGACTTGATTTGAACTAAGTTTGACCAAAAGTTGACTTTTTCAAATTTGATTGATTTCTGGAAACTTAATATTTTTAACAAATATTAGAGCTTAAGATGAGTTGTATGCCTTTGAGTTTGCTCAATTTGGAGTTTATTTGAATTAGTTATGAATTTTTGAAGTTTTGAGTATTTATTGAATTTTTGAAATTGTTTAATTAGAGACCCTTTTTGTGATTTGGATCCAAATGATCTCCAAACTTCTTGAAATCAACTCCAAAGGTCAGGAATGACCTAAGGAGTGATCTCCAAGTGTTTGAGAAATTTTTGGAATTTTTAATTATTTTTAATTAATTAAATTAATTAAATTTTAGATTTCAATTAAAATTAAATTAAACTTAATTTTGAAGTCCAGTCAAGGGGCTTTTATTTTTCATTGATTAAGAGTTTAATTCTGGTCAGTTTGAGGCATTGTTTGTATTTTTTGGATTCAAATTTGATTTATTAGAATTTTTGGAAGGTTTTAAGGCTTAATTAAGGTTTAAATTTGATTAGGTTGATTAAGGGGCTTAATGATTTCAAAATTCAGTGAGATTTTTCCTATGAGCTGAGGGTGTCACTAAATTCAAATGGTTGGAGTTTCAGGTCAATAGGGGGTCAATCCAAATTATTGGAATTTTTCTAAATTCTCTAAGCAAAGTCCTTAATTATTGTCCTTAAGAATGACACTAAGTTTAATTGGGTTTGAATCAGTGTCCAACTAACCCTTGACATACATATGAATAGCATGCACAAACATAAACACAATCAATCCTAAGTCTAAAAGAGCCCTAGGACAAGGTGGTGTGTGCACCCTTAGCATACAAAGGATTTAAAATAACTCAAGTAATTAACAAAATTGATTAATGAATAATTAAAAGAAAAATTATTCACTAATCATCCACATTAAATATGTTCAAATAGCTCAATCCATGTTTAAAATTTCATAGGATCTCTTAACACTTAAAGATTTAACGTATATGTAATTTTAAAATAAATTTTAAAATAAGCATACATATATATAAACCTATATATATATATATATTAAAATAAAATTATTTAAAATATTATCAAAATAAATTTTAAGGAGTTGAGGGATCCTCTGACTTTTTAAAAAAAAAAAAATGATTTAAAAACAATTCTTAATTTTGAAAATATTTGAATTTAGTTAAATATTAATTAGATATTAAATAATTAGATAATTAAAATTAATTGAGATAAATTAAGTTTTGAATTTCTAAAATTAATTCCAGATTAAAATACTTAATTTTATAAAAATTTAAAGTATTATATTAATTTTTATGATTTAAGTTGAAATTTAAATAAATTTTTGAAGTTTAAAATGACTAAACGAATTTTAAATTAATTAAAAAAATATAACTAATATTCAAAATATTTCAAAATTAATTTAAAATTAGTCTTAAATGTTTCTATAATTTTAAAGTAATTTAAAATTATTTTAATTTAGTTTTAAATAAATATTGATTAAATATTTAAATAGTTATTTAATCAAAGATTGTTATTTTTCAAAGTATTTTGATTACTTTCTTTTTAAAAAATAATAATAATAATAATTAACATTCAATATTTGAAATTATTTAAAATAGATTAGTATTTTAAAATAATATTAATTTTAAATCAGATTAATCAATTCTGTTAAAAAAAAAAATTTAAAATTATTTTTTTAATTAATTATTAAATTCTGTTAACTAAAATTTGTAAAAAAAAAAATAATAATAACAATTAAAAAAAAACGGCAGAATTGGACACGTGGCAGCCTTTCATTGGCTTGTTAAAACCGCGGCTAATGATTGCCTGGCGGCGCAATGATCTCATTGCACCGCCGGCAATGATTAAGAAATGATACCGCGGGACGCGGTATCACTAATCCACGTAGGACGTGGATTGATAGCCGTCGGATCTCCGCAAGCTCGATCCAACGGCTGAGATTAAATACCCTCACCTGATCTCCGCTGAGAGAGATCAGACGGTGGATATTAGATCCCGCGGTTTGGGTGGACGGCCCAGATCTAGTCGGATACTGATTTGATTCGAGATCGATATGTGTTCGGTTGGACGAACCGCGGAAAGGCTACATCCGGACTGTTGATCATAAAATCAACGGTCTGGATCTCACGTAGCTGGGAGGTTACGTAAGTTAAGCCCTATAACGAGTTTTCGAGCTCATTCTGTCGATCGGGTGGACCATTTTAAGTGAAAGTTTAAACACAAATTATCACAATGAACAGAAATGATGTGGATTTTGTTTCAAAGCTTAATATGCACTACTTGAAAAGATAATTTACCCTATGTGTTTTAGTCTAGGGTTTGAAATATACCTCAATCTAACGGTTGGATTGAGGAGATCTTAATTTCTCTGAGCTTGTAGACTGTCCTCGCTCAATTTTGTAGAAGACCTTACGAGTTGGGAGTGCCTGGATTGTGTGATAGAAGCCTTGGACGAATTCTGGCTTAGTTCGCCGGGAATCTTGCCACCGGCGGACTTTGACCGGCTGGGTTGAGTTGGGAATGGGTAGATAAAGGTCTGGAGAGCTTGAAAACACTAAGAGGTCGGCTGGAAGAACTTGAGGAAGTGAGAGAATGGGAGGGTTAGAATGAGGGCTCCAAATGGGGTGTTACCCTATTCAAACGTCCCTGAGCTTATTGGATGGCTAGGATCGACTGAGAGGGTGTCTAGGATGTAGCCACCTGTCCAGGAGGCAGTTGGGGTCAGGGGAATCAAAGGACAGGAGGACAATCCCATGTGGAAAGTTTGTTTTGTCCTCTAGCCCACATGGATTTGATCAAGGGCCGTTTGATTCTGATCTAAAGGCTATAATGAGTCCTGGGAAGGTTCTAGAATGGTTTAAAACTGCTGGAGTGGATTAGGGAGGAGTGGGTTAGGTTTAAGATGGGTTTTGACCATCTTTGACCACTCTAAACCCTTATTTTGAATGGTTGACTGGTCTCCATGCCACATGGCAGCTGAGGTGGCATGGGGAAAGTGGGTTTGAGCTGGTTGGGTGTGTTGAAGGGAGTTTAAGAGTTATGAGCTTGAGGTTTAAATATATAGGGAGCATTTTGACCAAGTATAAGAGTTTGACCAAGCCAAATAATGCATGATTTGACTTGCAATGAGTTTAAGACGACTCAAGGTATGCAATAAAATGATTTTGACATTTTAGAGGGTTTGATTGAATCATAGACTTTGATTTGATTCAATTGAGTTAAGTTTGACCAAGCTTGGGTTTTAGTTGACTTGGTCAACTTTGACCAAAACTTAACTCATGGTGAACTTGGGAATGTTCAGGACATCCAAGAGGGTGAGTTTAAAGGTTTAGAGATTTAGAGAACTTAAGTTTAGATGATTGAAATGATTCTGACCCCAAACAAATCAAGTTTGACCATACTTAGACTTAGTTGACCAAGTCAACTATTGACTGGGTCAAAGGTCCAATAAAACTTAAATACCTAAGGAGGATGACTAGATTAATTTGAATAAATTTGAAATTGATTAAGGGTTTGATTCAATGTATATGAGCTTAAGGGTTGAACTGGTCAAACTAGGTTGACTTGGTCAACCAGGTTGACCTAGGGTTAGGGGTTAAGCTCAACAGGTTTGAAGTGATGAATGGGGTCTAGTAGAAGTGGTTTCAAAGTCTGGAAAGGTCATTTTGATCAAATGGCATGTTTAGGCCCTTAATCGGCCTAATGGGTCAACTAGGTTGACTTGGTCAACCAGGTTGACCCAGGGTCAGGGAATGGGTCCAATCAGTTCAGAATGACATTCTGAGTCTACTTGTGGTGGTCTCAAAGTCTGGGGAGGTCGTTTGGTCAAAATGACCTATTTGGGCCCTTAATGGGCCTTTTAGGTCAACCCTGGTTGACTTGGTCAACCAGGTGGGTCCAGGGTCTGGAAATGGGTTCAACAGATTTGAAATGACATTTGGAGACCAATGGAGGTGGTCCCAAGGTCAGAGGAGGTCATTTGGTCAAAATGACCTGTTTTGACCCTAAAGGGACCTTCTAGGTCAACTAGGTTGACTTGGTCAACCAGGTTGACCCAGAGGCTGGTTCTGGGTTCAATGGGTTTGGTTTGACATTTGAAATTTGCTGGAAGTGACTGCATTTGATTTGGAGCTCATTTGACCAAAGTGACTATTCACATCCCATAGGGGTATTTTGGTCATTTTGACTCCTGGTCAACTGGGGGTCAAATTGAGTCCAACAAAATGCAGTTAATTACTCAATGGGTCATAATCAAGGGCCTGGAAGTGATTTGGAGCTTTGGAGAAAGCTCCAGGATCAAAATCCACTGGGTGGTAGGTCCAGTGGCATAGACTGTAAATATTTGAAGGTTTTACAGCCTTTGGATTTCAATTCAGTTTCTGGGGTTAAAGACCTCAGAATGAGCTCAAATTTGGAGGGTTGCCTCTAGAGACATGTCACACCAGTGTGGAACTGACAGATCCTGAATCAGAGGTCATTTGATAAGGTTTTGAAATGTTCAAAGATTTACTGGAAAAGGCTTTCAGGACTTAGACCTTTGGCCTTGGATTTGAATCTGGAAATCTGGTTTTGGATTGGATTTTGAACTTGAATGATAGGATTTGAATTAAGTTTAGATTGAAATGAAGCTTGGATTGACCTAGAGGAATCCTAGGGTCTAGAATAGATCCTAGGGATTGGAGTCTGGGAAGATCCTAGAATCTAGAAGTCCTAGGGAAATCCTAGGATCTGGGGTCTGGAAGAATCCTATAATCTAGAAGAATCCTAAGATCTAGGAATTCTAAGATTCAAGATCTAGAAGGATCTTAGGATCTAGAGTAGATCCTAAAGTTTGATTTCTAGGAAGATCTTAGGGTTTGGAAGTCCTAGGGCCTGGGATATGGAATAGTCTTAGGATCTAGAAGAATCCTAAGCTCTAGATAGATCTAGGAGAATCCTAGGATCTAAGAGGATCATATGATCTAGAGTCAGGTAGAATCCTAGGGTCTAGAATAGATCCTAAGGTCTGAAGTCTAGGAGAATCCTAGAATCTAGATCTGTCTTAAATTGTATTGATCTGGGGTCAGGATTGATTTAAATTTGGATTGATCTTAAAGTCTGGATTGATCTAAGATCAGATTGATCCTGGGGTTAAGATTGATCCTAAGGATTGGAAAGATCCTAAGGTCTGGATTGGTCCTACTGAGCTCATACAAAAATGAGGTCAACAAATGGACCCCCAATATGTGTAATAGAATGTAGTTCTATTACACATATTGGTGTTGACCGAATAGAATGGTCAAGTTTGAAGTTTTGATCCTAAGGGAAAGATAGATTTATCCCTGGGGAATCAAGTTTGAATAGATACTAGGGTAGTGCTAAGAAAAGCGTAGTTTACCACTAGTGGGTCTGGTCCTAAGGGAAAGGAAGAATCTATCCATAAAGGAGAAGGAAGTCTGGGTGATCCTATAGGAAGGAAGAACTCCTAACTATAAAGGATTGAATTCGAATTTGATTCTAAGGAAAAGGAAAGTCTAACCTCAGAAGATTAAATTTGAAATGAATATAAGGGAAGGAGATCCTAGCCCTAGAAAATTGAATTTGAAACTTAATTCTGAGGGAAGGAGATCCTAACCCTAGAAGATTGAGTTTGAAATGATACTAGGGTAGTGCTGAGGCAGCGTATTCTACCGCTAGCGGGTCTGGTCCTAAGGGAAAGGAAGAATCTATCCCTAAAGGAAAAGAAGGTCTGGATAATCGTATAGAAAGGAAGAATTCCTAACTATAGAGGATCAAGTCTAGATTTGATTCTAAGGGAAAAGGAAATCCTAACCTTAGAAAATTGAATTTGAAATGATACTAGGGTAATGCTGGGGGTAGCGTACTCTACCACTAGTAGATCTAATCCTAAAGGAAGGGAAGTCCTACCCTAAAGGAAAAGGAGGTCTGGATGATTCTGTAGAAAGAAAGAATTCCTAACTACTGAGGATCGAGTTTGAATTTTGATACTAGGGCAGTGCCAAAAAGGGCGTACTCTACCACTAGTGGATCTAATCCTAAGGAAAGGAAGAAATCCTATCCTACAGGAAAGAAAGCTTGATTGAGATTGATTCCAGGACGGTGCCATGGAGTGCTTGCTCCATCACTAAGAAGTCTAATCCCAAAGGAAGGAAAGATAACCTATCCTAAGGAAGAGAGAACTGGATTTTGAAATTAAACACATGACGGTGCCATAAAGGACTTATTCCATCACTGGGGAGTCTAATCCTAAAGGAAGGAGAAAAGCCTAACCTTAAGGAGAAGAAAGTTTGAATTTAAAATTGAAATTAAATCCAAGACGGGGCCACAAGGGACTTATTCCATCACTGGGGAATTAAATCCTAAGAGAAGGAGAATACTTACTCTTAAGAAAAGAGAACTGGATGATCTCATAGGAAGATAGTATTGCTTCCTATAGGAGATCAGATTTAAAGATTTGAATTTTGGAACTAGAATGGTGCCGTAGAGGGAGTTATCCATCACTAGTAGATCTAATCCCAAGGAAAGAAAGCACGATGACTCACATCTGTCCTTAAGGAAGAGAAGATTGGAGGACCCTGAGGGAAGGAAGCATTGCTTCCCACAGAAGGTCGGATCTGGATTTTGAACCTAGGATGATGCCACAGAGGGCGTACTCCATCACTAGAGGATCTAATCCTAAGGAAAGAAAGCACGATGACTCACATCTGTTCTTAAGGAAAAGAAACTGGATGATCCTGTGAGAAGGAAGCATTGCTTCACACAAAATCGGATCTGGAATGATCGTATGTAAAGGAAACTTGCTTTACATAGAGGATCAGATCTGGATGATCCTGTATAGAGGAAACTTGCTCTATATAGAGGATCGAGTCTGGAATGATCATGTGCAGAGGAAACTTGCTCTACACAAAAGATCAGGTCTGGAATGATCGTGTATAGAGGAAACTTGCTCTATACGGAGGATCGGGTCAGGAATGATCATATGTGAAGGAAACTTGCTTCACATAGAGGATCAGGTCTGGATGATCATGTGTGAAGGAAACTTGCTTCACACAGAAGATCGAGTCTGGAATGATCGTGTATAGAGGAAACTTGCTCTATACAGAGGATCGGGTCAGGAATGATCATGTGCAAAGGAAACTTGCTCTACACAAAAGATCAGGTCTGGAATGATCGTATATAGAGGAAACTTGCTCTATATAGAGGATCAGGTCTAGAATGATCGTATACAGAGGAAACTTGCTCTATACAGAGGATCAAGTCTGGAATGATCGTATATAGAGGAAACTTGCTCTATATAGAGGATCAGGTCTAGAATGATCGTATACAGAGAAAACTTGCTCTATACAGAGGATCAAGTCTGGAATGATCGTATATAGAGGAAACTTGCTCTATATAGAAGATCAGGTCTGGAATAATCATATGTGAAGGAAACTTGCTTCACATAGAGGATCAGATTTGAATTCTGGAACTTGAGAATTGAATGATTTTTGAATTTGAATTTGAAAATGTTTGAATTTGAAATTTGATTTGAATTGATTTTGAATTTGAAGGGTTTTAAAACTGTGATGTGTTTTGAATTTGATTCGAATTGGTTTTGAATTTGAAAATTTTGAATTTAAAATTTGATTTTAATTGATGTTGAATTTGATTTCAAATTTTGAATTTTGATTTTGGATTTTGAAAAACTTGAACAAAATTGAGCTGAATAGATTCAAAATTTGAAAATTTTATTGATTCGAAATTCGAGCTACATCAAGCATAGTATTTTTTCAGGAATCGCCCGTTTACAGGAAGCATTGGGTGATTTCCTTTACAATTCACTAGCTGATACGAGCCTCCTTCGTAAACTGTTTCCACTACGAAGGGTCCTTCCCAGGTTGGTTCAAACTTTCCACCGAACTTTCGGTGGGCTAAGATAGGCCTCCGAAGAACCAAGACCAAGTCGCCTACTCGGAAGGTTCTAGGTCGCACTAACTTATCATGAGCTTGAACCATTCTGGCTTTATAAAGTTCTAGATTCTGCTGGGCTTGGAGACGACGTTCTTCAAGACCCTCAGGTTCTTCAAGTCGAAGTTGTGCATTCTGTTCTGTTGTGATCTGATTCTGGACTGCAGTTCTGAGTGAAGGGATTTGAATTTCCAGAGGGAGTACGGCCTCGGACCCATACACTAGTGCAAACGGTGAGGATTGGGTCGGGGTTCGATATGTGGCCCTGTAGGCCCACAGAGCTTCCACCAACCTCTCATCCCATTGACGTTTATTGTCATCCAGGGTCTTTTTGATGATTTGGACCAGGATTTTATTGAAGGCCTCAGCCAATCCATTAGCCCGTGGGTAATAGATCGTTGAGTATCTCCAATCAATACCATGGCGACTTGCAAAGTTATTGATTTTTGTAGACTTGAAAACGGACCCATTATCGGATATGATTCTGCGAGGCACGCCGAATCGATATACGATATGGTCATGAAAGAATTTCATTACATGATGTGATGTTACATTTCTTAGTGGTACTGCTTCTGCCCACTTTGAAAAGTAATCAGTCGCTGCTAAGATGAAGCGATGACCCCTTGAAGAAGGAGGGTCAATTGGTCCGACAATATCCGTGCCCCAACTTTCGAAGGGCCACGAGGCTATCGTAGGATGCAACACATCAGGCGGCTGATGTAAAACCACACCATGAACTTGGCATTGATGACAACATTTTGCAATTTTCATGCAATCGTCAATCATCGTAGGCCAGTAGTAACCAAGTCTTTTGATTTTCATTTTCATCTTAGGACCCGATTGATGAGCACCGCACAGTCCAGCATGGACTTCGTTAACGATCTTCAGGGCCTCTCGTTTGTCTAAACAATGGAGCCACATCTGATCGAACGATCGTCGGTACAACGTATCGTTGACTAGTGCATATGATAGGGCATGTTTCTTAATTTGATTGGCAAGAGACCTATCGTGGGGAAGCTTGCCTTCTTGCAAATACTTGATTATTGGTTGTCTCCAATCTTGTTCTTCATCGACTGCTGAAGATGTAGAAAGGACCTGGGAGGATTGATTGTTGAGGTATTCCATGTCTACAGGGGACAGGACTTGACGACCCTGAACTTCTATAGGGATGAAATCTTCTTCTGGGCAAGCAAATTCCTTTGCAAGCTTTGCTAGGGCATCCGCCGAGGAATTGCTTCCACGAGGAACCCTATACATAGTTACAATGGGAATTTTCTCGAGTAGGTGCATTGTGTATTGGTGATATTTCAGGAGTTTAGGATTCAAAACCTTATAGGTCCCTGCAACTTGGTTGATCACCAGTTGAGAGTCACCATAGATCTTAATCTCTTTAATCTCCATTAGGATTGCAAGTTCCAGACCAGTTATTAAAGCTTCGTACTCAGCTTCGTTGTTCGTACAAGGTTCTGATAAATGGTAGGAAAAGTGCATCATTCCCTTATCCGGTGTTATGAAGACCAGACCGACTCCGGCTTTTCCAAGAATAGTAGATTGAGGTATTTTGCCCCTTTGAGAGGACGCTGCACCATCAAAATACATTTCCCAGGTTTGAACATTGGATTCCTCGAAACTCATGATTTGCTCGTCAGGTAAATCATCATTTAGAGGAGATTCCGCCGGTAGCGGGTGTGCCGCAAGGAAGTCGGCGACGGCCTGCCCTTTCACAGCATGCAGGGGAATGAAAGTGATTTCAAATTGTAACAATATCATAGACCAACGAGCCAGACGTCCTGACAACGTGGGCCGGGTCATAAGATATTGCAGGGGGTTGACACTGGAAATCAGACTGACCTGATGAGAAAGCATGTAATGTCTTAGTTTTTGTGCTGCAAAGACTAAGGCAAGGCAATGTTTCTCAATTGCAGGATAGCGAATTTCCGTTGGAAGTAATCTCTGACTCAAGTAGTAGAGGGCGTTCTCTTTCCCATCGTCATTGATTTGAGCTAGAAGAGCCCCGAGAGATTCATCAAGGGCTGCAGTGTAAAGGATTAAAGGTCTTCCTGGAATGGGGGCTGCCAAAACTGGCGGATTTGTCAGGTATTATTTGATATTTTTGAAAGCATTTTGACATTTCTCGTCCCAAATGAATTTGGCATCCTTTTTAGCTAGGACAGAGAATGGTTGACATCTTCCAGAAAGATTAGAAATGAACCTTCTTATATACGCCAGTCTGCCCTGGAGAGATCTCAGTTGAGTGAGACTCTTAGGAGGCGGCATATTTAAGATAGCTTCAATTTTGGCAGGATCAATTTCGATTCCACGGTGCCTGACTACGAAACCTAAGAATTTCCCTGACGTGACGCCAAAAGCGCACTTCAAGGGATTCATTTTGAGGTCGTAGCAGCGCAACCGCTCGAAAATAGTTCTTAAATCATAAAGATGAGCCTCTTTTACTCTGCTCTTGACAACTAAATCATCGATGTAACATTCGACTTGATTATGTATTAAGTCATCAAAGATATGAGTCATGGCCCGCTGATAGGTTGCACCAGCATTTTTTAGGCCAAAGGGCATCACTTTATAACAAAAGATCCCTACAGGACTTCTGAATGCAGTATTTCTCTCATCTTCTGGGGCCATCTTGATTTGATTATAACCAGATGAGCCATCCATAAAGGAGAAAACAACGTGCGAGGAGGCAATGTCCACCATGAGTTTTGGGATTGGCAAAGGAAATTCATCCTTAGGACATGCCTTGTTCAGGTCTCTATAGTCAACACAGACTCGGATTTGACCATTTTTCTTTCGAACTGGCACGACGCTGGCTACCCAAGAAGGATATTGTTCTTCTCGAATAAATCTAGCCTCTGCCAACTTCTTGACTTCAGAAACGACTTGTTGTTCGATCTCCAGACGCATACGTCGTGGAGCTTGCTTGACAGGAATGGCATCATGCCGGATTCCAAGTTTATGGACTGCTACGTCAGTGGATAACCCCGGCATTTCGTCGTATGTCCAGGCGAAGCAATCTTTAAACTCGGATAGAAGTTGAATTAGATCCTTAGACTCATCCTCACTCAACAAAGAACTTATGAAAGTGGGGCGAGGGTCATCCTCTATTCCAAGGTTGATTTCTTTAAGTTCATCGACTGTTGATTTAACTTCTTCTTCGAATTCAGGGGGTGCATCCCGAACCTGAAGTTCGTCAGAATTATCAAAAGTCTCCAAACAAAGTCCATCGAACGAATCAATGACTTCAGTAGGGACATTTTTAAATTCAGGACGACTAGTTATCATTAGACAAAATTCGTCATCGTCAAATGATCTAACGGTACTAAAGCCGATACCACTGGTCCAATGTTTATTAAATTTTGAATTCCAAAGACTTTCATGGTATCTAGCCTGACCTTTAGTCCATTGACTCGGAATAAAACCTTTAAAAATAAGAGACTTAACACCAGCAGGAAAGTAGCCAAAAGGTAATTCCATTAATTCATTGAAATTTGCCTCTTCAAGGATTACATCATCTTCATTCCTTGAGGAGGAAGAGCCAGGGAAGAACTTCTTGGCTTTCCTTACTTCTCCATCTAAGTTCAGAGCATCCTTAATTACTAACCCTGAGACCCTATCAGCAGACAGTGGGGTTAAGGTTAAGGATTCAACCGTTCTATTAAGCTTTTCATACAAACTCAATTCAGGCTCGTCATTTTGAATATTTAATTTTGTATCCTCCTGGTCGCTATCCGATTCTAAAGTGAGATCAAACTTCGGAGGAGGATTGATTTTTGTATAGTCAAAAGCAAATCAGGCAGCCCTTTTTCTTGAATCTTCATCAGAACTTGTTTCAAGTTCGACATAGATCGGGGAATTTCTTTTTTCAATTGAAGGGCGACCTCGACCGCGTGCTCTTTGGGCCATCCTCCCACCTCTTTGAGGTATAATGTTTGGAGGCCTGAAGATTATCCGCTCGACGTCGTCTTCACTACTTGAGTTTTGTCTCTTTTGATTTTTGACTTTTTCTTTTCTCAATCTTTGAATTGCTTTTGAACTTTGATTTTCTGCTTTTTCCTCATTGACGTTGATCTCTACCTTAAAACAGGTAGTGGACTCTTTAGGAACGTAGTACGCCTCATCCTCATAGATCCCGATCTCGTGAATAGAGAATGGTTGCAGATCACCCTTAATTTCAAACTCAATGCCATCTCGTTGGTACTTGATGCATTGATGTAGGGTAGAAGGAACCATCCTATACTCATGGATCCAGGGCCTTCCTAGAAGCGCGTTAAAGGACATTGCCGAATTAATTATATAAAATTTTGCTTCAGTTTTCAATTCTCCTATCTCTAGAAGAAGGGTAACTGAACCTAAAGCCTTCTCGCCCTTTTCATTGAACCCACGAAGCACTAACTTGTCAGTTGAGAGCTTGCTAGTATCAATTCTAAGGTATGCGAGAGTCTTTATGTTCATCACGTTGACCGATGCACCCGGGTCAACTAGAACTCTTGATAACTTAAACTTTCCCACATTTACTGTGATGTAAAGTGGACGATTGTGGTCGGCAGTTCCAAGGAGTAAATCTTCGTCAGAGAAGGTAACCCCAGGGATTTCCTTAAAGTACAAAGCTTCTTCCTCGGAGGTTGAGGCTAATTGAGCTAAGCAAATCTCTGGGTCGAGAAGTGCTTTAATTAGAGTCTCTCTCATCTCTTTTGAAAGGACAAGGGCATCATAAATGCTCAATTTGGCGGGCAACTTCCTAAGGTGAGCTAAGACATTGTAATCAACACTTGGAACATTAACGTTGGGACCCGGTGGATTTGAAAGAATTGGAGTTGATTGTTGAGCGGGGATTTGAATTGGATCATCAGAAACAACTTGTTTTCCTTTATCCTGAGGAGGTAGCCTAGGGGGTAAGACCTTCCCTCCACGTAGTTGTACTTACACGACTTCATCGGAAGAACAAACTACAGGGGAGTCTACGCTCTCCTTAGGCGATTGATTGTCGTTATCTGAGCGAGAGTCCGAATCTGAAAAATCTATCACGACAGGACTCCCTTGAAAGTTAATTTCAGGGGTTTCACTATCTGATAAGACATCAGATTCGTTTCTCTCTTGAAGAGTCAAATCTGGAGAGTTGAGTGTTTGAATTTCTTGATTGATCTCAACTTGTTCTTGATTATTTTCAACAGAAGAGTCATTTACATTTTCATTCTCAATATTAATCATCAAAATTTGAGCAGAAGGATCAGACTTTTTATTTAATTTTTGACCCTTTGCCTTTGATAAGGCAAAGTAAAAGTCAGATAATTTCAGTGGTGACAGAGGTTTTGAGCCACCATCAACCACTTGTATAGATCTCTCATCAACAAATTTCCTCTCTACAGAAAGTTCACTCTTTTCATTTTTATTTAATACAGTAGTTCCTAAAACTACTGGAGAGGAAACTATCCCAACGTCCTCCTGCGAAGCCTCGAGGTCAACCTCCCAGATCGGGTCCCGGGCTCTCGTCGGTAACTGTTGAGAAAGACGAAAAGATTTATTAATCGACTTTTTAAATGCCTGGGATAGTGCTATATCCCAACCATCTTCAATGGACAGAGAAAAGTTAGAATTCATACCTGAGATGGATTTGACAGACCCCTGATCCGGATCGACCAGGTACTCCTTTGGAATTATAATATTACCTTGACGGAAGTTCTTTTCTAGCCAATCTTTGAAGATGATGCAGTCTTCGATTGTGTGGCCTAACATGCGATGGTAGGGGCAAAAAGTTGGATCATCCTTCTTATTTACCTCTTCCGGCTTCTTGGCCTCCGGCAATCGAAAATCTGGCTTCTTCTGAAGGCTTTTAAAGATCTTTCTCACCGACTCCCTCTTAAATGGATATGTACGAGCCAATCTCTCTTTAAAAGAAATCGGGTGAGAATCTCTTGTAGGTTGAGAAGTTACCTGAAAAGGTGGAGATTTCTGAGTTTGTTGTGTTGGAGAATTACTGGACTGAACATTCATTGGTTTCTTCCCCTTATCAACAGCTGAAACCATTGCCATTCTCTTTTCAAAGGACTTCAATGGTTTGCTAGCTTTCTTTTCCTCAGTAGAATCCTTCAGGAATGGCATTTTGGAAGCCTCTTCATGTAGATTACTAGCCTTATTTAAAAGGTTTTCGAAGGTTTTGATAGTGAAACCCTTCAGGAGAAAAGCAATAGGCCCGTGGATGTTCTTTAAAAGAATCTCCACTGCATGTTGCTCTTGCAACTGGGGTTCACACTTCATCGAGAGATTTCGCCATCTCAAGATGTATTCAACCAAAGACTCTCCCGATTTTTGTTTTTGGATGACGAGATCACCAACGGTTACACGCTGCTGAGCTCCTGAGAATCTCTTTAAGAATAGACTCTCGAGCTCTGTGAATGTTTTCACTGAACCATTAGGTAGATCTGCGTACCACTCAAAAGCAATACCGGATAGACTACTCACAAACTGGTGAAAGAGTAGAGCATCTGACCCTCCTGCGTTGCAACAGCTCGAAAGTGGGCTAGGTGCTGTCTTGGGTTTTCTAACCCACTAAAAACTTTGAATGAAGGTGGCACAAAGCCTTTAGGATAAGAAACTGAATCATATTCTTCAGGATAGGGTCTACCCTTTGGAATAGATACAATCCCTTGAGAATAGGCTAAGGCCTCCCTTACCTGGGTTTCGATCATCTGGCGGATATCTTTATCGGCTGGAGAGGTTGGGGAAGCAACCTCTGGAGTTCTAGGACTTGATTCTATTTTCCTGCTATGCTCACCCACTGTGTGTGTTGTAGGTTGCAACTGCTCGGATTGAGATTGCTGTGCTTTGATCATCTGATTCTGCATTTATTCCATTATGAGCATCATCTGTTCAATTTTATTTTCCAGACTCTTGATGTATTCGTCTTTATCATTCAATTTAATTGATCCATCGGAGTCTGAATCTACTGCTGCAGAGGCTTCTTCTTTACCGGATCGGTGTCTTGAAGGCTCAGCATCTTTATTCGATGCTCTGGTCTCAACCATATAAATGTTCCCAGCTGAATCTTCATCCATCAGATCATCTACTTCTGGATCAAAGGCTTCAATTGCCTTATTTTTAAGTATGTCCCTAATTTCTTGTACCACCTCATCGACCGGTCTACCCTCAATTGATTCGAGGTCGATTGGTAGGTATCCCTTATAGTTAATCATCTCTTCAAATTCCTCATCTCCGAACTGGGTGAGGACCTCTTGAATTTTCAAGTCATCAGCAGTAGGTTCTGCCACTAACTGATCTAACATCTCTTGATCATCCTCAAGTTCTGTCCCCTCCCCTCCGACTGTCCCAGAGTCGGTAGTCGCAAGGGTGACATCCTCAACAGGGTGAGGGATATCTAACCTAACAGGTGACGAAGGAGTTTGACTTGTGGGAACTCCAACATCAATCTGAGGAGAATCCTCACATCCCTGAATAAGGAGTCGGGGGACCTTAACAGGTAACTAGACTGGTAACTGAACTGATGACTAAACTGGTGTATCTCTAATCTGAATCCCAACAGTTCTGCTTATCTTCATTGGCACATAAGGTTCATCAAAAGGTATGGGCCTCTTGCCCTTAACGTCAACTGACTGTAAGTCTTTGACGATTTCTTTTGATTTGGCTATCACATGGGCCAACTTTGAGAGTCTTGAAGGGGGAACTGGAGGTCTACCACTGAGAGGGTGACTTCTACCAGACCCAGTTAAAACTATCTCCTCAGTTTTGGCAGTTGGGAGACGAGGCACCCAATGATATCCATCCACTAATACTGAGGCAACTGGTTGCTTAACAAACTTTTTGTTTCTCCTCACTGGCTGAGGAGTCAGGTTTCTTGCTTCAGATTTTTCTTCCTTCAGAACTTCTTTCTCAAGCTTATGTGAAATCACCCCCTTCAGGTGTCTCACATATTGTTCTTTGGTCTGACCTGTCTCAGCAGCACAGGTATGAATGATGTTCCTTAACATCCTAGTTCTCAAAGTGTTCTTCTCCTTAGTAGTTCTCTTAACAGTATAGTCGACTGGGCTAGGTGGAGAGCTAGCAATCCGCGTGACTCTCTCCTCCCCTGCAGCAGCTGCGAGGGGATGAAAACGACTCCCTTTCAGGAGTGGAGAAGAGGCAGGGATAGGCAGCTCCTCAGCAGCCTCAGGCTCAACTAAACTCAGGGCTTTCTGTTCAGCTATCTTCCTTGACTTGGTAATTTTCTTCCTTATCCTTCTCAGGTAGTTCTTCCTAGCACTCTTAGTTGAAAGGATCTGACTGGGTTTGAAAGGATCTGACTGGGTTTGAAATTTTGAATATGTGTAACTAAATTTGAGTTTTTGTTGTATATGTTCAACTACAAGAGAATGTTGTAGAGAACGTATAACAACAACGGTCTGGATTTGATTTGAAAGGATCTGACTGGGTTTGAAATTTTGAAGATTAAAAGATTTTCTTTGACTATTTGAAACCAATAATTCGGATTTAATTTCAACTTAATAGTTAACAAAATATCAAAGAAAGTCAAGGAGTTTTGACTCGACTCTCTTATCCCACTGATTAGGCTAGGGATAAGATGTCAGAGGTTTGACTTGATGGAAAGACTAGATTATTAAATTTGAATCTGGAAATGGTACATGTTATACTACAAGAGAATGTTGTAGTAGTACATGTGATAGTGAAAATTGATTTTGAATTGAAAGGGAATTTAAGTGACTCAAAAATCCGGCAGCATCTTCCCTTATTTTTGAAACTCGAGGTGTTGAATTTGCATTCAACAAGACAGTTTACAAACATTAGGGAAGATTTTACAGGAAGGAACTCGACTCTTTATATCTTATCAAAGATAAAATGTCAGAGTTCAAAGATTTGAAAGACACTGAAAATAAATGTTGAATTTGAATTGTCAATGTTAATCTACAAGAAGTATTGTAGAAGAACATTCGACAAGTGACGATTAAAACTTGAAGAAAATTGAACGAATTTTTTTTTTTTTTTGAAAATTTGAATTTCCGGCAGCACCTCCCCTTATTTTTGAAACTCGAAGTGTTGAACATATGTTCAACATAACGGTTTACAAACCTATAAGGGGGAGATTCTAGGAAATCAACCTGACTCTTTCATTCTGATGAGTGACTCAGAATGGAATGTCAAGGACTGAAATGACCGGAGAAGTTGAAAGTACATTAACTATATACAACTACAATCATTATTGTAGAATATATAGTTGCAATGATTATTATGACTTGAAAATAGATATTTGAAAAATTTGAAATTTCGGCAGCATCTCCCCTTATTTTGAAACTCGAAGTGTTGAACGTATGTTCAACATAACGGTTTACAAAAACAGGGGGATGTTATAAGCTAACCCGACTCTTTCATTCCGACTAGTGATTCGGGATTGAAATGTCGAAGGTTAGATTAACCAGAAAATTTCAAACTTTGGATTAAAATTTGGAAGAGGAATCTATATCCTATCACACATATTGAATTATAGAAGTTACAATCCTATATGTAATGATAAGATATAGGAATCGATTGAGATTTGAAGACAATGAGATTTTGCTAGACAGTTGAAATTATGACTTTGAAGTTAAAGAAATCTTCTGTAAATTGTGAAACTTAGCACGCTATGATTTATTTGCATGCAAGTTTGCAATATGTACAGAAAGACTTTAAAAAGCTCAGCTTGACTCTTTCGCTCTACCAATGAACTTGGAGGCAAAATGTCAAAGCCAGACTTGGAGGGAGGTTTCCTACACTCACCTCTCTTTTCACATGTCTTAATTGAGTTGGCCACACTCACCTAAGAGAGAAATGGGTAGAGGGACCAACAGAAGAAAGGTAGTCAAAACTACCGATGCAATAAAATTTATATCGCTATTAAAGATGGAGAGAGAGATTTTCCCCAGTGGAGTCGCCATTTTTTGTTTGATTGAAAAATATATAGTTTGAAAAAGGTTTAATTTTCTTTGGGAAAGTTAAATTTCTGAAATTTAAATTTTATGATCGAACACTTATTATGAATAATATATCACCTCGAAAGGTGAACATATCGTTCCCTAATAGGTTCCGATTACAAATCTTTGAATTTATCTGATTATCGTAGTCAAACTCAAGGAGAAACAACAAATGATCTCAAAAGATCAAAATGATGTTAAATCCAAGGTTTAACTATAATAATCTATTAAAGAGATCATTAATTTCATAATCAAGATCACGATAATAGTACGATATATCTTTCCAAGAAAAGAGGATATCGTCTATTATCGATCATTTGAAAATGAGGATAATGATCGTTGTCTTTTGAATTTCCCAAAGATAATTAATTGAAATTTTGAAAAGCTTGAGTTTAAAATCAGGTATGGGTTTCTAAATCTCCTACGAGCGCAAGCCCTCGTAGTTAATTACATCGTAGGAAACCAAAAATTTCCTACGAAAACTCTCGATTAAAATAGCGATACGAATTTTATTTAGAGATTCAAAGATTGATATCAAAGGAGTTTAAAGGACTGGAAATTCAACAGGGATTGGTTCAAGGTTGAGCACTTATTTCTGGAGTCAAAGGAAGAAGAGTAGGAGGTGTTTTGAGATTCTGAATTACTTCAGAAACACCTCAAACTATCCTAAGTGTTGGGCTTGAATTTGATTGAAAGAGATTTTAATGTTTAAGTGGTCAATTTTATTAGAAGGTGGGGATTAGATTCCCGGAAGTTTGAGGTCTTAAGATTGAAGACATGCCTCAGAACTTAAGTCTAAAATTGGGTACTGAGAGTCAGTGACTCGGATCCTAGCTAGTGCAATGCAATCCTGGACTTATCCCGGCCTAGATTGGGGAGCCAGCTAAACACCTAAACGCTTTAAAACCATGAGTCAAAGTCTTTAAATGAAGAGTGGTTAGGGAAATTGATTAAGATTGGTTTAAAGAGTTAGGGTCGACATCTAGAGCAGATCCTAATTGACCCCTTAACATATGTTGGGTTAAATGCTTAAGCTAGAAATGCAATTAAAGATTTAGACTCAATTTTTAATTTGTATCTAATGCAATGCATGCTAGTTGACTCGATGAAATGCTTAAATCAAAATGTAGCAGTTTTAAAATAGGCTTAAAAAAATAGGTTTTATCCTAGAGATCGCACAATATCCCCTTGGACAGAACTGCACCCTAATAGGTCAGGTGGTCTGCCAGAACCCGCAGGCGGGGAGGTGCCTAACACGAATAAGAAAAGTCAATATGTATGCATAAAAAACTCCCGGCGAGTCCGGGCTTACTTCTTAAGAGCGTTAGAGTTTCTATCTGAGCTTAAAAATTTTAAATTTTATTTAAGTAGAAAAAGTTAATGACCGTACCCTCACGAGCCTCTGATCGGGTTCCAGGCTAAATCAAACACGACATGCAAGATCGCCAAATAAACTACTAAAAGCATGCGAGTCCTTAATCGTAATCAACATCAAACAATCAATATTTAATTAAATCAATTAAATTAAAACTCAAATTGAAAGTCCATAGGCAAGTGCCCTTAATTATACAACCCAGGGTCTGCAGGAAAGTAAAGTGGCCGGGTACCACTGACTACAACCCGGATTCTACTCCTAAGACTCAAGTGACTTTGAGATTTGAGATTCTTCTCGTTCTTCACTTCTTCGTCTCCTTTAGAACTCCTTGGATCGTCGGGTCTGGATATCCAAATGAAAAGAAACTCCCCCTGGATAGGGGTGTTATCTTTTCTCTTTGGATACTTGAACTTCATCCTAATTTGGATCTCCAAATGGATAGGAACTCTCCCCTAAGGGATGTTCCTTCCTCTTTGGATTCCAAATTGGATTTTAAATATCTCAATCTCAAAGTACTTTAAATAATACAACTCAAAATCAAATCAAATTACATTAATGAAAATTAAAAATCTAGACTCAACAACCTGCAGGGTTATCCTAATAATCAACAGTTTATATTTGATATCCCAAGCAGTTAATATATTGAAATTTAAATACTTAAACCAGCCACACTTGGCCATGCTCTTTTTGATTTAAAGGGGGACTTAAGCAATTTTCCGGAGCACCTGTGTAATTTAATAATTATAATTTTGCCCCCTTTAATTTATGCCCTGTATGAGCATGGCCTCCTGCATAAGATTGAATTAGTACAAATCGTTCCTAGCCTAGGAGTAGATCTAATCGTACAATCAATCACATCACAGAGTGCAGTAAATAAGTAAACAAACACATCAATTCTACTACTAGCAAACATCATGCAGTAAAAGCTCGAAAACCCGGCACACAGCAGAAAAGTAAACACCGGCCTAGCCTAAGACTAGAGTTGGTTGTCCTAGCAAACCATCTGAAGTGTGTGAGGTAGGCTGTGTGGCTTTGATATGTCATAAATAGGCAATTGATTGAAGTTGTTTAAAGTTCTGGTTGGTTGAAAGGCTTAAGGGGGATTTAATTTGAATTTAAATATTAATGACTTGAAATTGATTTTGAATTTGATTTTAATTGTTTGTAGGATACCACCTTTGTTTTACACCGAGGCCATGAAGTTTATTTCACCTTCCTTGGGGCTAATTTAATAGCCTCGTAGGCCTGGGTTACCTAGTGGTACCCGATATAATTAAATGATTTAAGTTTGATTAAGGTTTGAAAGTTGATTAAATTTTTAATTATAATCAGTTGGTTGCTGGTTTTAATGTTGAATTAATGTTTTCTGGAATTTTGAATGATTTATTGAATTTTGGAATTTTCTGGATTATTTTAATCATTTAATTCAAGGGTCAAAAGTTGACTTTTTGATTTAAAGGGTTTTCAAGAAATTTAATATTTTATTAAAATACTAGACCTTAATACGATCAGTTAGACAGTAAGTATGCTGAAATTGGATTTTGCTAGATTTTATTATGAAGGTTTGAAGTTTTGACTTGATTTGAACTAAGTTTGACCAAAAGTTGACTTTTTCAAATTTAATTGATTTCTGGAAACTTAACATTTTTAACAAATATTAGAGCTTAAGATGAGTTGTATGCCTTTGAGTTTGCTCAATTTGGAGTTTATTTGAATTAGTTATGAATTTTTGAAGTTTTGAGTATTTATTGAATTTTTGAAATTGTTTAATTAGAGACCCTTTTTGTGATTTGGATCCAAATGACCTCCAAACTTCTTGAAATCAACTCCAAAGGTCAGGAATGACCTAAGGAGTGATCTCCAAGTGTTTGAGAAATTTTTGGAATTTTTAATTATTTTTAATTAATTAAATTAATTAAATTTTAGATTTCAATTAAAATTAAATTAAACTTAATTTTGAAGTCTAGTCAAGGGGCTTTTATTTTTCATTGATTAAGGGTTTAATTCTGGTCAGTTTGAGGGGTTGTTTGTATTTTTTGGATTCAAATTTGATTTATTAGAATTTTTGGAAGGTTTTAAGGCTTAATTAAGGTTTAAATTTGATTAGGTTGATTAAGGGGCTTAATGATTTCAAAATTCAGTGAGATTTTTCCTATGAGCTGAGGGTGTCACTAAATTCAAATGGTTGGAGTTTCAGGTCAATAGGGGGTCAATCCTAATTATTGGAATTTTTCTAAATTCTCTAAGCAAAGTCCTTAATTATTGTCCTTAAGAATGGCACTAAGTTTAATTGGGTTTGAATCAGTGTCCAACTAACCCTTGACATACATATGAATAGCATGCACAAACATAAACACAATCAATCCTAAGTCTAAAAGAGCCCTAGGACAAGGTGGTGTGTGCACCCTTAGCATACAAAGGATTTAAAATAACTCAAGTAATTAACAAAATTGATTAATGAATAATTAAAAGAAAAATTATTCACTAATCATCCACATTAAATATGTTCAAATAGCTCAATCCATGTTTAAAATTTCATAGGATCTCTTAACACTTAAAGATTTAACGTATATGTAATTTTAAAATAAATTTTAAAATAAGCATACACATATATAAACCTATATATATATATATATATATATATATATATATATATATATTAAAATAAAATTATTTAAAATATTATCAAAATAAATTTTAAGGAGTTGAGGGATCCTCTGACTTTTTTTTTTTTTTTTAAAAATGATTTAAAAACAATTCTTAATTTTGAAAATATTTGAATTTAGTTAAATATTAATTAGATATTAAATAATTAGATAATTAAAATTAATTGAGATAAATTAAGTTTTGAATTTCTAAAATTAATTCCAGATTAAAATACTTAATTTTATAAAAATTTAAAGTATTATATTAATTTTTATGATTTAAGTTGAAATTTAAATAAATTTTTGAAGTTTAAAATGATTAAACGAATTTTAAATTAATTAAAAAAAATATAACTAATATTCAAAATATTTCAAAATTAATTTAAAATTAGTCTTAAATATTTCTATAATTTTAAAGTAATTTAAAATTATTTTAATTTAGTTTTAAATAAATATTGATTAAATATTTAAATAGTTATTTAATCAAAGATTGTTATTTTTCAAAGTATTTTGATTACTTTCTTTTTAAAAAATAATAATAATAATAATTAACATTCAATATTTGAAATTATTTAAAATAGATTAGTATTTAAAATAATATTAATTTTTAATCAGATTAATCAATTCTGTTAAAAAAAAAATTTAAAATTATTTTTTTAATTAATTATTAAATTCTGTTAACTAAAATTTGTAAAAAAAATAATAATAATAACAATTAAAAAAAAACGGCAGAATTGGACACGTGGCAGCCTTTCATTGGCTTGTTAAAACCGCGGCTAATGATTGCCTGGCGGCGCAATGATGGCGGCGCAATGATTGCGCCACCGGCAATGATTAAGAAATGATACCGCGGGACGCGATATCACTAATCCACGTAGGACGTGGATTGATAGCCGTCGGATCTCCGCAAGCTCGATCCAACGGCTGAGATCAAATACCCTCACCTGATCTCCGCTGAGAGAGATCAGACGGCGGATATTAGATCCCGCGGTTTGGGTGGACGGCCCAGATCTAGTCGGATACTGATTTGATTCGAGATCGATATGTGTTCGGTTGGACAAACCGCGGAAAGGCTACATCCGGACCGTTGATCGTAAAATCAATGGTTTGGATCTCACGTAGCTGGGAGGTTACATAAGTTAAGCCCTAGAACGGGTTTTCGAGCTCATTCTGTCGATCGGGTGGACCATTTTAAGTGAAATTTTAAACACAAATTATCACAATGAACAGAAATGATGTGGATTTTGTTTCAAAGCTTAATATGCACTACTTGAAAAGATAATTTACCCTATGTGTTTTAGTCTAGGGTTTGAAATATACCTCAATCTAACGGTTGGATTGAGGAGATCTTAATTTCTCTGAGCTTGTAGACTGTCCTCGCTCAATTTTGTAGAAGACCTTACGAGCTGGGAGTGCCTGGATTGTGTGATAGAAGCCTTGGACGAATTTTGGCTTAGTTCGCCGGGAATCTTGCCACCGGCGGACTTTGACCGGCTGGGTTGAGTTGGGAATGGGTAGATAAAGGTCTGGAGAGCTTGAAAACACTAAGAGGTCGGCTGGAAGAACTTGAGGAAGTGAGAGAATGGGAGGGTTAGAATGAGGGCTCCAAATGGGGTGTTACCCTATTCAAACGCCCTGAGCTTATTGGATGGCTAGGATCGACTGAGAGGGTGTCTAGGATGTAGCCACCTATCCAGGAGGCAGTTGGGGTCAGGGGAATCAAAGGACAGGAGGACAATCCCATGTGGAAAGTTTATTTTGTCCTCTAGCCCACATGGATTTGATCAAGGGCCGTTTGATTCTGATCTAAAGGCTATAATGAGTCCTGGGAAGGTTCTAGAATGGTTTAAAACTGCTGGAGTGGATTAGGGAGGAGTGGGTTAGGTTTAAGATGGGTTTTGACCATCTTTGACCACTCTAAACCCTTATTTTGAATGGTTGACTGGTCTCCATGCCACATGGCAGCTGAGGTGGCATGGGGAAAGTGGGTTTGAGCTGGTTGGGTGTGTTGAAGGGAGTTTAAGAGTTATGAGCTTGAGGTTTAAATATATGGGGAGTATTTTGACCAAGTATAAGAGTTTGACCAAGCCAAATAATGCATGATTTGACTTGCAATGAGTTTAAGACGACTCAAGGTATGCAATAAAATGATTTTGACATTTTAGAGGGTTTGATTGAATCATAGACTTTGATTTGATTCAATTGAGTTAAGTTTGACCAAGCTTGGGTTTTAGTTGACTTGGTCAACTTTGACCAAAACTTAACTCATGGTGAACTTGGGAATGTTCAGGACATCCAAGAGGGTGAGTTTAAAGGTTTAGAGATTTAGAGAACTTAAGTTTAGATGATTGAAATGATTCTGACCCCAAACAAATCAAGTTTGACCATACTTACACTTAGTTGACCAAGTCAACTATTGACTGGGTCAAATGTCCAATAAAACTTAAATACCTAAGGAGGATGACTAGATTAATTTGAATAAATTTGAAATTGATTAAGGGTTTGATTCAATGTATATGAGCTTAAGGGTTGAACTGGTCAAACTAGGTTGACTTGGTCAACCAGGTTGACCTAGGGTTAGGGGTTAAGCTCAACAGGTTTGAAATGATGAATGGGGTCTGGTAGAAGTGGTTTCAAAGTCTGGAAAGGTCATTTAGATCAAATGACATGTTTAGGCCCTTAATGGGCCTAATGGGTCAACTAGGTTGACTTGGTTAACCAGGTTGACCTAGGGTCAGGGAATGGGTCCAATCAGTTCAGAATGACATTCTGAGTCTACTAGTGGTGGTCTCAAAGTCTGGGGAGGTTGTTTGGTCAAAATGACCTATTTGGGCCCTTAATGGGCCTTTTAGGTCAACCCTGGTTGACTTGGTCAACCAGGTGGGTCCAGGGTCTGGAAATGGGTTCAACAGATTTGAAATGACATTTGGAGACCAATGGAGGTGGTCCCAAGGTCAGAGGAGGTCATTTGGTCAAAATGACCTGTTTTGACCCTAAAGGGACCTTCTAGGTCAACTAGGTTGACTTGGTCAACCAGGTTGACCCAGAGGCTGGTTCTGGGTTCAATGGGTTTGGTTTGACATTTGAAATTTGTTGGAAGTGACTGCATTTGATTTGGAGCTCATTTGACCAAAGTGACTATTCACATCCCATAGGAGTATTTTGGTCATTTTGACTCCTGGTCAACTGGGGGTCAAATTGAGTCCAACAAAATGCAGTATATTGCTCAATGGGTCATAATCAAGGGTCTGGAAGTGATTTGGAGCTTTGGAGAAAGCTCCAGGATCAAAATCCACTGGGTGGTAGGTCCAGTGGCATAGACTGTAAATATTTGAAGGTTTTACAGCCTTTGGATTTCAATTCAGTTTCTGGGGTTAAAGACCTCAGAATGAGCTCAAATTTGGAGGGTTGCCTCTAGAGACATGTCACACTAGTGTGGAACTGACAGATCCTGAATCAGAGGTCATTTGATAAGGTTTTGAAATGTTCAAAGATTTGCTGGAAAAGGCTTTCAGGACTTAGACCTTTGGCCTTGGATTTGAATCTGGAAATCTGGTTTTGGATTGGATTTTGAACTTGAATGATAGGATTTGAATTAAGTTTAGATTGAAATGAAGCTTGGATTGACCTAGAGGAATCCTAGGGTCTAGAATAGATCCTAGGGATTGGAGTTTGGGAAGATCCTAGAATCTAGAAGTCCTAGGGAAATCCTAGGATATGGGGTCTGGAAGAATCCTATAATCTAGAAGAATCCTAAGATCTAGGAATTCTAAGATTTAAGATCTAGAAGGATCTTAGGATCTAGAGTAGATCCTAAAGTTTGATTTCTAGGAAGATCTTAGGGTTTGGAAGTCCTAGGGCCTGGGATCTGGAATAGTCTTAGGATCTAGAAGAATCCTAAGCTCTAGATAGATCTAGGAGAACCTAGGATCTAAGAGGATCATATGATCTAGAGTCAGGTAGAATCCTAGGGTCTAGAATAGATCCTAAGGTCTGAAGTCTAGGAGAATCCTAGAATCTAGATCTGTCTTAAATTGTATTGATCTGGGGTCAGGATTGATTTAAATTTGGATTGATCTTAAAGTCTGGATTGATCTAAGATCAGATTGATCCTGGGGTTAAGATTGATCCTAAGGATTGGAAAGATCCTAAGGTCTGGATTGGTCCTACTGAGCTCATACAAAAATGAGGTCAACATACAACGACATATAATATAGGTGTTATATATGACTCATCGCATATATACATGATATAGAGCATGATACACCTATATTGATTCTATATAACATACGTAGAATAAAAATAAGACATTTACTCTGATATGACAATTATACTGATATGCATGACATGGCATACAAATAGAATAAAATTGTAAGATGTAAATATGAATAGGTTTAGGATTTCACCTGCTACAGTATACTCGATATGGTTATGAAAAGACATAAAATAATGATCCCTTTTATGGTCATTAAACAATGATCTATGTTATAATGATTGCATTGATTCCTACTATTTAAACAAATTCTTACATATTCATAATATTATAAGTTCATACTGATGCAATGTTTGATTACATGCATATTTCTTCCATTATCATGCATTAATTATAGTTGTAGGTTCATCTAATCTACTTGGCTATTGGCTCATTATATGTGGTTTACATATTTTTAGGAAGAGATAGGGACCTAATAGAATGAGGTTGGTCCTGGTTGTTGAGATATGCATTTCATTTTGATTATCTTTTTGTAGTTGGGAATGTATTTGAATAGCATGATATGATAAAATGTACTTCTAGCTGTTATATATGAATTTTTTTAGAGACATAAATGTATATCTTGATGTTTATGAAATGAAATGAAAAATTATTTTTTATTTCTTTACTTTTATATATTGATTAGTGGTTTTGGGTGATTAATAAAAAGATAAAAGATACAATTCTTTCAACTTAGATATTGGGAATATCTATCATCCTGCATTCAATCCAAGCTAACCTGTTAAAGGGATGGGCTAAGTTGGGTTAAGTCATGCTAAAAAAATGGTATTAGAGCAATGGTTAGTAGAAGGATTGATTTTTAACCAAAGTCATAGGAATTGATGAGATAGGTAGAAATTAATAAAGTCAAGATGTATTTTCTTTACCTTCATCATATGAGATATAAAAGATGAATTTTAATGAGAAAGTAGGAGTTTAGATATGTTAAATTAATCTTTAAGAAATTATTGGTGATTTGTGCAACCATTCTCTTTATATGAGAGGAGACTAGAGACCAAGAAGATGAGCATAAGTCTTAGTGTTGACAAAGGCCTTTAGTATTGATGTCAATAATAAATGTCAACCTTTTGGCAATAGTGTGCATCAACATTTGCATTGATAGTATGCATCGACTTATTGCCAATGACATGTATTGACATTGATTTTAACAACATGCATTAACCTTATTAGTGGTGTTGTGCATCTTTTTAAGTGTTGATGATGTGTATTGGCCTTATTTACAATGACATGTGTTGATGTTCTTATTGTAGACATGCATTGGCCTTCTTGGCAATGGGACTTATTAATGTTACTTGGTAAGTAGGCAATGATAGTCAGTAAATTGTGATTATGCAATAGAAGTAGATGATAATGATTGTGTTAGAATTCAGGAGCCCGAGATCATGTTTTGATGATAACAAATATTATTGGGCTTTATTTAGATTCTCCTATTTGTTATTATTGCATATATTTTTTTGTGTGTACTAATATTTTAGGTACAACATGCCCGAAGCACCGTTAGAAAATCAGGACTCAAGACTTGGTAGTATAGATTTGATTTATGCAAGAGTCTATACATTTTATTTTCTTGAGTCAATTAATATAAAAAGATTTATATTAACTTAGTAACAGTGGAAACACACACACGAGGAGTAAGACTAATTATTTTAATTTTTTGAAGATCCTACTGCACGATTTGTGCAATAAAAAATTAATAAAAATGCTTAATTAATCCATAATAAAATTGAAATAAAGTTTAATTAATCATACTGTACAATCACATCATACAGGATGATCATATATTTTAAAAATCCCTGCCATTAATTAAATTAAGTAATAATTTGATTTTTAAATTTTGTTATGTTCTTACTGTACAAACATAATCATACTATATGATATTTAAACTATTTCCTATTTAAATCCCTATAATTAATCAATAGAATATGCATTAATTAAGGTTCAGACCATACTATACGAACTAGATCATATTCTACGATAAACAAAGATGATATTTAATCATCATAGGGTTTATCTTATATGAATTATGATTTGATTAAACTAATAATATTATATGGGTTTAAGATCATACTAGATGATCAGTAAAAACTTTTAAACTAATTATATAGGGAAACATTCATCGTGCAGTACTAAAGGGAGAATTAAACTAATCGTATTATATGAATGTAGATGGCCAAATTAGAAATTAGGGTTTTTTCTTAGAGCCTGATATTTAAATATCTCTTATTTCATTTTGAAATGTCTTTTGTAGCCATTGAGTTGTTTCTTCAGTGAGAAAGCATTGAAGAGAAAGCTTTGAGCTATGGAAAGAAAAGGTGAAGTTTGAGAGAGATGACGAAGATCCTTGTGGGTTCAAGGGAGTGTGAGAGGAAATTTTCACACAGTTGCTCTAACAAACTTGTACCTAAGTTCCTCCATATCAAAGTTTATTTTGAGGAAAGCTTTGGGAAGAAGACACCTTTGATGACAAAAGACCCAGCTAGTCCACTGCATCAGGTTGGTGAAAGGGATTCAGGCTTCTCCACCTCACGGGAGGGTGAAAGTGATTCAGGCTTCTCCACCTCACTAAGAGAGTGAAAAGAATTCAGGATCTCTACCTCACTATGAGGGTAAAAATGATTTCAGTTCTGAGCTGCACCAAGGGTAAAAGTGATTCTAATAAGGGCTTCTCTATCTTACCGAGGGGGCTAAAAGAGAGACACTAAATTATTTAGTGCAACACTCAGAGAGGATGACTCTGGGGAGTGGATGTAGGTCATGTTGACCAAACTATTATAAAATTTGGGTGTGTTTATTCTTCTATTTTTTGCATTTTTTTATGTGATTTATTCTCTTGCATATTAATTTCATACAGTATGATTTGTGCTGTGATTATTGTGATGCATGACTTATGATTGATTGAGATTGTTTCTTAGTTGAAAAAGAAATAAAAATTAGAAAAGAAAAAGAACAATAATATTGTTTTCATTTCATTATTTGCTTCCGCATTAAGAAAATCTAATTTTTATTTTAAGTTGTGAATTTGGTTATAATTTTCAAAAAGAGAATTTTGAAGAAGAAAATTTTTAAAACACTAATTCACCCCCCTCTTGGTGTGCCTTTCATAGATCAAGTAATCAAACACTCACAAATTGAACTTTTACTGGTATCAGAGTGGTTTCTCTAAATTAGTGGTTTAAAAATCTTAATAAAAAGATCCATGGCAAAATTTGTAATAGGAATACTGTGGAGGGTTATTCAATAACCTCTCCACCATTATTTGATAATATTCCATTTAATTTTTGAAAAATTTGCATATCTACTTTCTTGCAATCGATTGACTATTGCATGTGGTATATGATTGAAGTTGGTTATTTTGTTCCTTCATGTATATTTAATGGTGTTCAAATTAAAATTCTATTTACCGAATGGAGCATTGAGGATATAGACTATGCATAACTTAATGTAAAATGCTTAAACTAATTTTTTTGTGCACTTAAATCAGAGGACTATATGAGAGTCTCTACTTGTACAACTAGTAAGAAAATCTGGGATAAGATTTGTATCACTTATGAAGGTACAAAAGAAGTGAAGCAATCCCATCTAAATTTGTTGTTACATGAATATGAACTCTTCTACATGAAACCTAACAAAATTTTATCTGACATGTATACTAGGTTTACGAAAATAGTGACATCTTTTCATGCCTTAGGAAGAGAACTGTCTAATTATGAGAAAGGAAATAAAACTTTATATTATTTTCCTGATAGTTTTGATGTTAAAGTCACTACAGTCTATAAATCTAAAGATCTAAATGTATACTCTATTGATAATCTTCTAGATTTTTGCATTACTTACGAGCAAAATGTAAGCCAAAGACTTCAAGATGCAGGAGATAAAAAAAAGGAGAAGATTGTGGCGTTGAAGGCCAATAATACAGATAGCTCCGAATTAGGAGCTGATGGGAGCAAGGAGATAGTCTTAATAACAAGCCAATTCAAGAGCTTCCTGAAGAGCAAGCACAAGCCTCACCTCGACAGGAGCAAAGGTAAAACATGTAAATTCAATAAGGTTTCTTCTAACGTTGTTTACTTTGAGTGTAGGAAACCTCAATAATTGAGGTATGAATGCCCCTATCTTAAGAGCCACACTGGAGGATAAGCCTACTATGAAAAGGGGAAAGCAAAAAATACAAAAAGTCAGCTTGGTGGACTTAGTATCTGACTCATCAAAATAGAAACTAGAGAAGGAGATAACAAATCTATGCTTAATGGTAAATGACTCAACTGTGAACTCCAATAAAGATGAAGTATGCGAGATTACCTATGATGAACTATTTTTAATTTCAGAGTAAATTCATGATTTATATAGGAAGCTGAAAAAAGTAGCATACTATTTTGAAAAAAGAATTTTTAACTTTGAAAGAAAAGCATGATAGTTTAATTAATGACCACTCTACTTTCAAAGTTGAACATATCACATTAGATAAGGAGCATACATCTCTATTAAATGAATTTGATGCATTGAATAAAAGTCATATTGAATTATCAAAATCATATGAATCCTTAAAAACAGAATATATTAAATTAGAAGAAGCATTCAAGGAGCAAGAAAAACTTACAGTAGAAATTGATAGCAAAGAAAATGAGGCATTAGTTGAAAGAAGTGCAAATGAATTCTATTAAAGAAAATAGCTACACTTCAATAGAATATATACGGCCATATGCATACAAAGCCACAACCTAGAATACATTAAGCAACATACATTCCTAGGCAGAGGCATTATCCCCCACATAGGTTAGTGAACCCATTTTTAGGTATTAGGTGTTACGCTTGTGGCATGCTAGGGCACATAGCCTGAGCTTATACTTTACACTTTAGATCCCACCTATTTTTGAGGCCTAAAGTTTCATCACAACATGGCATACATGACATGCATACACTAAAGCATAAGGTGGGACCCAAACCAACTTGGGTTCCAAAAACTAATATTTGATTAAGTGTGTAGCTGTGCTCTCACAAGAGGTCAAGTGAGAGAAAATAGTACGTTAACAGCAGATGCAGCACAAAACTAGAGATCTGAAATATTCTATCCTGCTAAAGGCTAAGAATCAAGTGGAGCTACATCTGGAGATTAAACTACTAGAAAGGTAATATATACAGGCATTACTAGTAAAATGAATTGTCTGAGTTAAAATATTTTATGGAATGACACATACAATCTCTTAAGTATTATTCATCTTTGATAAAATTTTTAACATTAAATTTATCTTTGCAAAATATTCATAAATATTTGCAAATATTAAGTGAAAAAAATTCTATCAACTAAAAATTACTAAGCTAATTTGAATTGTAATAATGAATTGATTTTTATTGAATGATGGTCAGTGATTTGAAAATAATTTTTGGTGATTGATACCTATTACTTTGAAAATGATCTTTGACAAGTAATAATTGCTATGTTTAAAGTGATTTTTGAAAACGATAGTCATTATTTTAAAAATATTTTTTAAATGAATGATGATTACTAGTTTTGCAAAAATGATTTTTGAGTGATGGGTATATCATAGCATGCTAACTTGAGGACATAGGAAAATCACTTAGTTATGGTTATTTAAAAGAAATCCTAAGTCAGAACATTTTAGAAGAACACACCTATGAAGCAAGTGTTGACCTCATTTTTGTATGAGGCCAATAGAACCAATCCAGATCCTAGATCACTCTGACCCTAGGATCAATCCAGTTTAAACCCAAAAATTCAAACTAAAATCTAAGGTTCAAAGGCCCTATCCTGAAAGCATTTTCCAGTGATTTTTCAAACACTTCGAACCTTAATCAAATGACCCCCGATTCATGATGTATCAAATGCATATTAATTAAGCATGTCCCTAGGGTCTACCATCCAAATTTGAGCTCATTCTGAGGCCCTCTAGCTTCAGAAACTAAATTTGTTTCTAAAGGCTATAAAATCTTCAAATATTTACAGCCTATGCCCCTGGACTTGTCCACTAGTAAAATTTGACCTTGGAGCCTTCTCCAAACCCTTGATTATAACTTGTTAAGAATTAAACTGCATTTTGGTGGACCTACTTTGACCCACAATTGACCATGGGTCAAAATGACCAAAATGCCCCTTAAGGGCAATATTGGAGTTTTCCATAAATTCCAACATAACCTTTTCAAATCAAACTTCACAACCTCTTCCAATATATCCTAATCATTGTTAGGAATGCATAGTACTCAAATCCAGACCCTAGTCAAGCCTGGTTGACCAAGTCAACTCAAATGACCAAAATACCCCTTAGGGGTGTGAATAGTCATTTTGAATCAAATGACCCTATTTTTGAATGGAACTACTTCCATTCAACTCCAAATGTTAAACTAAATTTGTTGGACCCAATCCCAGTCCTTGGGTCTACCTAGTTGACAAAGTAAATCATGGTTAACCCAAATGCCCTAAAGGGTCAAATAGGTCATTTTGACCCAAATAACCTTTTTAGACCTTGGGACCACTTCCAATAAGCTCAAAACATCATTTTAAATCTGTTAAGCCCATTCCCAACTTCTGAGTCATCCTGGTTGACTAAGTCAACCTAGGTTGACCCAATAACCTCTTAAGAGTTAAATGGGTCAAATCAACCCATATAACCAAATCAAACCAACCAAATTCTCAAATTCATTTCAAAGGATGTTCTAATCATGGTTCAAACTTTTCCAAATTTATTTTGGATTAAACCCTAGCTAGTTTGACGAAGTCCCCAAGTCAACTCAATTAGCTTGACCAACTTGCATGCTTAGGTGGCTATACCACCTTGGCAAGCCAAATTGTCCTAATACATCCACACCCCCATACATTTGGGTGGCTGAAAGAATACTTGGCAGCACCCTAGCTTCCTCTCTCTCTCTCAATCAAGAGCATGTAATCATTAGAGTGGGAGGATAATTCCCATTTAACTCAAAAAACTTGGCTTTATCCACTATCATCCAAAATCTTTAATTCTAGAAATATCTATCCTATTCCAACCATCCCCCAACTTCTCCATCTATAAATAAGGCCCCTCCAACCATTCAAATGGTTGTTGAAAGTTTTGAGAGCCTAGTTTGAGAAGAGAGAGAGAGAGAAAGGATAATTACCATAGTAGATCCTAAACCAGCCACCAACAGCTCTTGGACCCTTGAAGGAAGTTGTAGAGGATTCAAATACCTTTTCAACTAAGCCCAACAACAAAAAAATCCATCCATAGGATTGTAAGATATCTAAACTTTTCTCTTAAACTTCAATTTGAAATTACAGAAATTTACAACACATAAAGCCTCCAAACTTCAGGTGTTGGAAGATTAGGTTGCCATAAACCTGTGTTTCAAATTTCATCCAATTTGGATGATTATTTTGAAAGTTATGGGCAATTAAAATTTTAGTTCATTTTTGAACAATTAAATTCGATTCAATCAGAGTCGTCCGATCTCTTCTTCTGCATGATCGGATGTCCCACAGCGTGCCACGTCGCCCCCGCAGAACTGTATGACTCCTCCAGGATTCGAACGTGGGTCGTCTAGAGTTCTTCACGTCGGCGTGGCAAGATCAGGCCCGTCCACGTCGTCCCCATTTAATCCAATGGTGAAAAAGCCTGCTGGCTTAAGATCACGCGGCGCTACGCCGCGTCGTGCACAATCATTGCCAAGGAATGGCAATGATTGCACCGGTGGTCAAATATATTAAAAATGAATTAAAAATTCAATTTAAAGGCTCAAAACTTCCAAAATTCATAGAAAATCTAATATTTTACCAAATTAAGTGTTTTTTTCTCATTGGAAAGATATTATCATGTTGTATTTATTAAAACATAGATGTGTTATGCTGACACTCCAATAAAATTATTAATGGTTTTGATAGCTTCCTTTATGTGAATCTTATGATCTCCTTTTCTTTGAGGTTGATGATCTATATATTGCTTTTAAAAATAATGGCATAGGAGTTCATGGTGAATCAAACATTCAATATTTCACCAAATTAAGTGTTTTTTGTCTCATTGGAAAATATTTTCATGTAGTATTTATTAATACATAGATGTGTTATGCTGGCACTCCAATAAAATTATTAATGGTTTTGATAGCTTCCTTTATGTGAATCTTATGATCTCCTTTTCTTTGAGGTTGATGATCTATATATTGCTTTTAACAATAATGTCATAGGAGTTCATTGTGAATCAAACATTCAATGTCTTCCTTAAAGTGTTTTTTATTGAATTTCCTTTTGATTAATGAAAATAATACTATTGGGACTGGACTCCACTATTTGGATTTTTTAGTGGCTTTAGACACATGAGATGTTTAGCATTCTATTTCTCCATTATAATATTAACCATGTGTGTTTTTAATATAGTGTAACTAGGTGACTGATAATATTGTCATGATTATTGATTTTGGTGAAAAGGGAACCTTTAATCTCTTTGTTGTTCCTGCCTTCATAGTCAGGGAGGTTAACCAATTTATTATTACGAATTTTGACATTTATTTAAAAGTTGTTCAATTTACTTTTGATAGGTGTTGATGGCCTTATTAGTCATACTATTTGCTTTTGTATGACGAATAAGATAAACTTAAGATTGTGTTCTCTCATGTCAATAAGGATCAAAAAGGCCTAAGGTATAAACCTACAAGAAAAACACCCCTCGATAACTCAAGAATTATGACTGGATTTAAATGCTTATTTGTGTTCCCCTCATTTTGATAAGTCTTAAAATGATGTTAGGAGTTCTTAATAAATAATAATTCTATGATTTAAAATAAATTATTAAGCTAAAAGCCTAGTGAGGTAGGTGAAGGTGTGTATAGTCCTATTAGAGAGGGAGTAAAGCTAAGCATGGGCTTAACCCTAGAGGATGATAGAGAAGACCCGACAGAGGAGCGCATAAAAATCTTGATGAATATACATGATAAACTTATAGTGATTAATACATTTGTAAAGATTAGAGGACCCATCATAAGGATAAAAAGCAAGTAGCTTGAACCCACTAAAATGGGATGTTGTGGAATTATATAGTTAGAGATGAATAATCTTAAAAATTATGGTGAAGACTGAGCTAGTTTCTAACCCTTAAGGAAATTCTTCTTGAGTAAGATGTCATAACACATTTCATTAACATCACGAGGTTGGTAATGAGGCCAGATTGGGTATATTCTAATAAGGATGTTGGGGGATCATAGGTTGGTCGGGAAATATAATAAAGATGAGTTAAACTGGTAGTATTGAGGATATCTAGGTCTAAATTATGGCGGAGGAGAAACATTAGCATGATGGCTAGGGTATGGGTTCCCTCAAATTAACCAACTATGACATATCATCATTTTGTGGTATGCAAACTGCATCACATTATGATGGTATGTATTATATGTTGGTAGCCTCTTTTAAGAGCAAAAAAATTTTAGCTTGATGCTTCTCCATCCTAATATATTCTTTTAATGATAAGCTTGAATGATCTTCACCAACTTGATTAGATGCCCCTAATTAAGGAGTTAATTTCTAGATTGATAGGTTTCTCAGAAGAAGGCTTTTTACTATGGATGTTATGCATGCTAGCCATTAGATAAGTGTCCGCAGAGCCTATGATTGTGGGGTTATTTTTCCAAATATGGCACCAAACTTGTGGTGTGTTGGAACATTTATGACAAAGAGTTTATCAACATAGTATTGTATGAATGTGCCACATACATAAATAAAAGAGTCTAGAGAAACTCATAGGAGATGCAAAATTTTTTATGTGGAAACTTAAAAAGAGAAAATTAATAGAGCCTAGTATAGTTGAAATGATTCTCTTGGATACATTTAAGTTACAAAGGATATTCTTCCCCATAATTAGAGAATATAGTGAAACAAAGTATTAGATATGATTTGTGAAAGATGGATTCAAATGTGGAAGTAAATGAGCCTTTAGGTATTAGAGTTGTTCTCAATAAATCATTGGTGGTATATGCAATATTCTCCTTATAGGAAGGGGTACAAGAGACTAAGAAGATAATTAGAAGCATCACAATGAAATTTTATAGGTACAATAAAATAATAGTATGTATGGGGTAAACTTGTATATACATTGAACAATGACAACTTAGAAAATCATTCATGGGCAATGTTCACAGCATTATTTTTAAGCATTTATTATTTTGTGTTAATTTCTATAAATGTCAACATACTCACAAAATATTTGCAATAGTATGACAATCAAAATAGCTAGTAAAAATTTTTATTTTTCTTATCAACATGAGCAAAGTGTTATGTTCTACTACATACCAAATGTTATATGATGAAACTTTCTAAATCATCATAAAATTTATATGTGTAAACCCAAATCAAATAAAACACCAAAAATACTCTTAAAAGCGAAGAAATTAAAATCTAAAGCAAGGAATTGGTAACCTAACTCAAGCCAGATAATTTTTCCAATTAGCCAGTTCGACAAAATTTACTCCAAGACCCCAAATGCAACTTCATCTCTCTAAAATATTTTTCTCTCTAACTTGTAGGCTCAAATGAGAAATGAATTTTTGATATTTATAGACACAATGCCACAGTACTACCATTTCCATCACTACAGTGCTCTTACTAGAGGTTTCTAAACACCTAAATAGAGAGTGTATGTAAAGCTTCTAGAATCAGTATATAGTTCCACCTATTCTATCCCGATCTGATCTAAGGAAATCCACAATTTTTTTATATTGAATCCTTCTACATGTGTTTGAGAATATTTTGTATGCATATGAAAGTCTACATGTATTCTGATGCAGGTCTTAGGGGATCCGTTTGTATTTATTGAAATCTAAAAAGTTTTCCCTAGGGCACTGTGGTACTATGGTAGGCGACGCCACAGTGCTGAACTCTATATATTTAGACCAAATTAATTTTGGGATGTGGAGCTAGTGGTGTTATTACGGTGCAGTGCTCTCCTAGAGGGAGCGCTGTGGTGCCAAGCATGAATTTTAAATTTAAATATCCTTTTCCACTAAAATGAAAACCATTTCATCCCTTAGAGGCAACCAACTAGTGATTGAGAGAGAGAGAGGGAGATAGACAAAGAGATAGAGAGAGAGAGAGACAGAGAGATAGATAGATAGATAGATAGATAGATAGATAGATAGATAGAGAGAGAGAGAGAGAGAGAGAGGAGGTCTTCTAGAGATAAAGCCGATTTAGGTGGTCCAATTCTGTAAGTTGTCTGGTTTGAGGTAGGTTGCATTTTCTTCTCATAATCTTAAAAAACAAAAAGAAAATTTGTGGATTTTATTTTATTTTATTTATATTTCCATGGTCTAAAAATGAGAATAAATTTACATCTGCAAACTTTTCACTGCTTAACTTTCAGTATGGACATTTAGGTTTTTTTTTAAAATTTTTAAACTGGAGGTTTTGGAAAGTGTGCTACTTTAATTTGGAAAATAAATCTGACCTCAGAAATAATGCTATAGTACAATAAAGCTTCAAAATAATGCTCTAAACAACCTATGATAATTTGATTATGTCCTAAAATAGTGTATTTCTGCTCAGTAGTATATCCCGCTACCTACTGTTAAAATATTTGGTAAAATTTTAAAATAAGTTTATTTATATTTATTTTACTACAATACAATGATTTGTATGTTTATTTACTTGAAATATGTGATTCTAAGAAAATTTGGTGTGTATGGTGGAAGTTATGTTGTAGTGCTATATATACATTTGTTTTAGTGCTAGTGCTATATGCATATTATGTTTTAGTGCTAGGCATTGAGAGTCATAAGGGCCTATTTTTATATGCCAATACAGGAGTCTTAAGGGCCAAAATTCTTCGAATGATGGGTGGTTGTTGACCCCTATACCACATGTAAGAAATTTCCAGTGACTCTCATCAATACGACACATCATTTGAAGGGTCAAATGATTTCCAATCGCCAAACGGACTACACCATTGTGATCTGAGCATCGAATTTGCTTGAGAGTGGCCCCTCTTAGATGAATCATGCAGAAATGGTCAAGATCAGCGACCGACGTCTAAAATTCACTCGCGACGTTGCCCAAATTATATCCGATTGTAAAACGGTCTTTATCGTTGCGTTTAGAATATCAACAAAACCCATAATCTCACACAACAAAAATCACGCGTGCAAATTGGCATGGATCTTGAGGGAAATGCATGCAAATTTTGAGAAAATAGTGGGCAAATCAAGACGTCACAGAAATTTTGTCTCATACACATCATCTCTATAATAATAATAAATGATAATAATAATAACATTATTATTATTATTTAATAAGATCAATCAGCAAAATAAAGAAAAAATAATCCAAAAAATTCCTAATGACCTCGTATCTGTTGAAGAAATCCCGTAAATGTCGCCGAAATCCCCACAAATCCTGCTGCCAGAAATGCTTCGCATCTCCTTGCGGGATATTTGCTCAGCTCGCCTCGACAATCCCTTTAATTCATCGTTAAAAAGGGAACAAAACAACACTTCAGTTCCTTTCTATTCTATGCTTCTTCTCTCTGCTTCTGCACTTAAATCACGATCTCCCACAGCCTTCTCTTGCGCTGAGAGCTTCATCCCACAACTCCTCTCCCTTGTTCGAACACTTGATCGCAAGCTCCCTGCCATAACTTCCCAAGAGTCTTAACCCTACTACTTGTCGAACCTCATCCCGATCCCGTCTCCCCCGATCGAACCCAGCTTGTTATACTGAACTCTAAGACCTGACTAGCTCCACCACTCCCTCTTCAGCATCTACTACCCGACCCCCATCTTTACATCCAGCTGGTGCCCAAAATCTGTATCATCCCAGCCATTTAAACCTGCAGCCACTCCATTCCTCCACTTAATCGACTAAATCTTGACCTCTTCTTTAGTAGCCAGACGGAACTTGCAACCTACCCAATTTACCCCGATCTACCTTCAGTCGAACCCCACAGACGTGCACGATTCCTTCACTATGCTCGTCCATGCATCAGCTCCCCAACCTGTGCCTTCCACCTCTCTCTTAGTTTGCAACTTCTCTAACTCCTCTACATCAAACAACCAATACCTACAGAAACTCCACAGTAGTAGCTCCACTCAACATAGTTACTCACACCCTCTTTACTCTCTCACTCAAGCCTCCAAATAGCCCATTATTATTCCTCCATTAGAGCCAACAACAAATCACACACACTCAAAACCCACTCAAACAGCCCAATCCATTCCCTCTCCATTACCTATAAGCCTACGTAACCCACTAAATCTCCTGCATTTTAGGTGATTTTCTTCTTCGCTGTTATTACCATTTTATTTTTATTATTTTACTTTATTTTATAACTGTTTATTCTATCTTATTTCCTACCATTATAAAGAATAAGTAAGAGAAGATAAAAAAAAAAGAGAAAAGTTTAGTTTTTCTTCTTCTCTTGGCTCTCGGCACTCGTGGCGTGCCAGGGGACAACCATATACGCCCTCGTAACGTGGTGGGAGGGAACCTGATGCAACACTTGCGGAAAGGCGAGTATGCCTTTAAGAGCTCTCATAGCTTGACGAGGATAATTTTAGATACTCGTACATGAGCTACAGTGCCTATAGAGAAAAATTGCAATTCTTTCAAACAGGTACCTCAAAAACCCCTACACGCTCTCATAGCATGGTAGGGTTGAAGACTATGGCCACGATGTCACCCAACACCTATCATACGCATTCTCTTAGCGTAGTAGGGAAGGCCCAACTCCCCAAAATTCTCCTAAATGGGGGAGATGCTAGGAGGCTGCCGAAATTCAGAGGACAAAGGACATAAACTTATACAAAACAACAGAAGACTTGAACTTGAACAACCACAGGGAATAGAACTTGTGAATTGAACTATAGGGAACAGAACTCACAATCAGAGGGAACCGAACATTAAATTGAAAAATGCACAATCATATTAAAGAAATTAAACACTAAATGAACTTGGATTCAAACGAACAGGCAAGAACATGTAATGGATAAAGAACTCAAAGTACAATATGCTTGCAAGTAAATATCAAAATAAAAAAAATATGTGGCCATACACTCACAAGCAATGATACAAAACCCACAATGGATATTAAAGAATGATCATATTTGTTGCAGTACAAGCATCAATGAATGAAATAAATATGTAAACTACAAACTACTTTCAAAGATGGGGAAGGGCTTGTGATTACCAGCCTCTAAGAAATAAAGTTGAAAGGGATGTGTAATTTTATCACAAGCACACGTATAAAGTCCCCGATAAACACTACAAATCATCTCTAAATTATAATAGTTGAGGCGTAACACTTACGTCGGTCATTCAAATAAGCACAATAACCCCCATCAGTAAAGGTGGCAGATGTGCGTTGAATATGATAGCTTACTGTTGACCTATAACTACCCGTAGTCGACCAAAACCACCCACGATCGGACAAACCGCTCCCCACGATCTTCTCAGATGACAAAAAACAACGGAAGCCCTCTCCCATTCGCTCTCACGCTCACAGAACCACAAGAGATCGCAAGCAAAGAAATTCGGGACATACCTCTTCCAGGCGACATCTCTCCGGATCTCAATCTCGGCTTCAGTCGAAGACCCTTCAGCCTCCGTCGAGCAAGCCGAGCCACCAACCCTAGCCGCAAGACTCCTCTTCCATCTCAGACCACGACATCCGGTCTTCTTCCTCCTCTTTGCTTCCGTCGAACCGGCCCAACTCCTACATCCTGTTCTTCACCGCACGCAAGGCCCGACCTCCTCCTCTTGCCGACCTCCTGCTCCAGCCAGACCCGCCGCCGACTCGCCGCCATGCGTGACCCCTCCTCCGAGCCCTAGCTCGATCGGGCTCCTTCCGCCTCCCACTCTTTGTTATATGTTATAAAATATAATATTACATGTATATTATAATATAATATCTGTTATATATATATATATATATATATATATATATATATATATATATATATATATATATATATATATATATATATATATAATATATATAATATATAATATATATATTATAATGTTATATATATGATAAAAAAAAGGGAGGAAAAGAGAGGTGAGGATTTTCAAACAGGTATCAAGAAAAGATTTGAAGAAAGTCCCGGGCTTTGATTCGGTCCCCCGAAGCCCTCAGTCGTCGAGTTAATCCGACCGAGGGATTGAAGACTTGAAGACTCAATCTCCTCGTCATTGATTTGATCCGGTCGAGTCGAGCCCAAAGGGCAAATGCCCTTCTTACCTCTCGACGCCGGGGAGGGGACGCCGGAAGGCTGCCAAAATCTTCTCAAAAATTCAGGACTTAGCCAAATTTTTGAGAAAATCGGAAAATGCTTAAATGATTATTTGATTTAAAAATAATTATAAATATTAATTAATTTGATAAATTAATTGATAAAAAGAAAAGGGGTCCTCAAATCAACAAATCTCTGGCAACCAACCATCGTCAATTGGAAGTTTCTGAAGACCATTCCGGGGCCCGACAACGCCCTGAAGCCCTCGGCCGTCAATTATCTTTCCAGCCGGGCGGACTTGAAAGGGCAAATGCCCTCTTTACCTCCCGGCGCTGTGGAGGGGACGCCGGAAGGCTGCCGAAATTTTCTAAAAAATTTGTGACTTAGAAAATTTTTTTGGACTTACACGAATTTTGGAAAAAGTGGAGAACATTCGATCAAGCAAAATAATTAATTTAATAATAAATCAAAACCATCATTTGATCAAATTAATTAATTAATAATTAACAAATTAAATAATCTAATTTAAACAAAATCATATTATTTATTAATTTATATTCTGAATAAAAAAAAACTTAACTAAAATCAAAATCACAAAACCAAATCTAATTGATTACTTTAAACTAAATTTTGAAATAAAACAAAATAAAATAATATGAAAACTTTAATTCATTAAAATTGAATAACTAATCTAAATAATAATAATAAAATTTAAATTGATTAAATTAAAATCAATCAAATTTTAATTAAAGCTTTAAGCCAAACTAATTAATATCACCTTAATCAATTAAAATCAATTTAAATAACTACATAATTTAAATCGATAAATTGAATTTAATTAAAATGACTAATCTAAAACTTAATAACATTAAACTTGAATTTAGTTAAATCAACTTAATTTGAATAATTGAAGGCAATATACTTATAATTTCAAAATACATAAACAAATTAAAATCAAATTGAACAAATTAAAGTTTAATTTAAAATTAAATATTTTAACTAATCAACTCAATTAATTAATTCAACTAATTTAAAATCAAATCAAACCAAATGCAATTTAAAATCAAATAATAAAATGCATAAATTAATGTTTTCCACTATCCAATCAACCTAAGTACAAACTACTTCTAAGGCTTCCAAATCTCATACCTATGGCAATGAGAGTGAGATAATTAAAGGGATTAAGCAACAAAGACATTTGTAGTCATAGCCACAAAGAATTGTGGCAATGATTGAGGAATTCGAAAGAATTGACTAGGCAACAACACAAAGCATAATCCTAATGAAACTATGAATATCGAACTAGGATAGAAACCTTAAAGAATGCCCGTCATTCAATCATATGGAGACATATCATGAATATGTGAGGAGGGGTAAGGATCAAAGTATTTTGTTGATCTAAGAAGCTGAAAGCTATGCTATGATGGTTAGAGCTTCAAACTATTTCCTTCAACCCAAAGACATAATATAATATACTACAATTCACCTATGAGTAGGAACAGGGAATTCGTAGTGCTCACAATAACTAGCATACAGGCAAGGACAAGGAGCTTGTATCGAACAAATCAGTCTACCTACGGGGGAAAATGGGAGAATTCATAGTGAGCAAGATAATTATCCTACGAATACGAGCACGATCTCCTAATATCTATTGAGCAAATATCCTCTATAAGCTTTGCTAAGTGGCGCTTAGACGAGTCAAAAACAAACTAAATGCAATAATTGAAATCTAGAAAGATTTAACGCCACCGGATCTGCAACATGCGTACAAGCGGACAGAAGGCGTTCGTAAGCCCCTAAGTGAAATCTCGGGCAATTTTCTAAATGAAATCACTCGCACAATGGATCATATTTAAATATTTTAAAAATTCTCTCGTATTAAATATGATCCCTTAATCTGAAGTGCGAAAACCCTGCATGTGCTCCGACAAATATGATAAATTTCTAAACGCAAAAGTCTGAGAATGCTGCGCAGGGTCAAATGCTACTACCCGCATGTGCTCTGACCACCGCATACGATTTTAAAATCTAATGGTCTAAGGATGCTACGCGGGTCTAAATTCAAGTCTCATCCTCCTCCTCAAAAGGACTGGAGTCTACATGGCTTGAACTACAAATTGCCTCCCAAATTCTTACAAAAATGCAAGTGACCTTAACGTCACCCCGATGATGGCCGTGTTGATAGAAAATCTCAACTGGAGGGGTCAAATCTCAAATCAAACAAAATTTCAAATCTCTGAAATGAAATCTATCACTTAAAATTTTAAAACTAAAGATCATCAACCTCCCACAATCGTTTGTCGGGGGTGATAAATTTGAAATTAACCTCAGCTCACAAAGAGCGGATGCATGTCGGGTGTATCACTACGATCATTCTCAAATAGTCTCTTGCCAGCAGGGACGTGGCACGTGCCCTCTGATCGGGTGTTTTTGCCGTAAATTGGCACCATTATATTACGATCACGGCCAAAGCCCGTATGTTCCCTAAAGGCTTCAAACTCTTGAGTCATGAATCATAGGGTATATTTGATAGGCACAAAGCCCTCTGTTAGCTAAGGTGGATTCAGATTTATCCCCTTAGACAGACGCCAACCCAGGTCTATAAGATATTCTTGGACGATGCAACCCATGGCTGCCGACAAGGTACCTTCTGTCATGTTGGGTCGACTACCTCCTCTGACTAAGTAGACCAGGGATCATGACAGCCCGGGACGACGGAACCATGGGATCTTGATCGGGCTCGTCTTCATTCCCCCCACCACCAGTTTTAAATTCGTCGTGATAATTCCTAAATCATGATGATAAATTCAAATTTCAAATTCAAACCCTAAAATTATTGCTATTATACAATAGGTTCATAACCTATGTGACCTCTTTAACGACTAGCCTTAATCGAAAGTTCTCTCATATTATCAGGAGGGGTAATTAACTATAGGGGCTTGCGCCTATAGGAAACCAGAACTCAGATAAAAAAGTCCTCATAAATTGAGGGTGAAATCTCTGGGTAGTGTCTTATCTAAAACCTAATCTGCCTTCTAAAAATTCACCCGGAACCTAATCTCGTTAAAACTTTTCGCCGTCATGTCCATCAAATAAGGAAAATATACCGATCATGGAGGAGAGGCCTGGAGTGCATCCAATGGAATTTTTGGAGCCCATAGATTTCTGGCGACTCCGCTGGGGACTAGTTTTTTTTCCATCTTTGGCTAGTTAACATAAACTAAAATAGCGATGAAATTATTAAAATTCTAATGAATTAATTAAAATCAGGATTTTGAAATATTGCAATCAAATAAAATTTATTATATATATATTTATATATATATATATATATATATATAATATCATTCTGTCTAGTCTCTGCACTTTGAAAGTGTGGGGTGATGTATCAATTTTTGACTACTAACCCTTACCTTTCTTTTGTGTAGAATGGAACTACAGAATACTCCTTTTAGCATCCAACTGGGACGAGGCGCTAGCATCCAGCTAGCGAATGCTATCATTAATACTGGAGACTCTGAAGCCACTATCCAATTTGGAAGCTTAGAGTTCTCTGCAGCTACTGCAATGGCTGCCACCGTACCTATTCACGGCATGACTGTTCAAGGCCATTCTGCGAGGCCTGACTCTGCTGAAACTTATGCACAACGTGCCTATTCCATGCAACAACCACGAGCTATTAGAACTGCTACTGCTAAAGCAGTTCAACAAAACAGAATCTCTATCTTCGAAAGACTATCGCAGTCCAAGGCTCCAACCACAGAGAGGGTCGTAACTGAAGAAAGAATATCTGTGGTACCTACCAGGGCCACCACTCTGTCAACCGGGTTATCCGCACCTGGGAAGGATGATGCTGAAGCCTCCTCATCTGGAGGAAGGCTCACAAGAAGGCAAAGGAGAAAGTTGAATGCAAAGCTACGAGCTCAACAACCACTACCAGTGTATCTGTCAACACTCCCAGCCTTGGAGCCAGAAGTTAATATTCCCACCCAGAATAAGTTTGTAAATTTAAAATGGGTGAAGAGGAATAGTCATACTGGCGAGTTGAAATAATCATTTTGGGATCAGCAACCCCAATCCCCTATTCCTCAGATGAAGAAGCACGAAACTCTATCAACTAGGATACACAAAGTTTTAAAAGTTACAAGAGAAAATGGCCTGATAAGGAAGAAATATCAAAGGCCATTGACATTTAAGGCTAGGAGAATCCCACAAAGAGAGTTAACGACTGCCACGGTAACTCAAGAGAAATCAAAATCATCTCCACACAGTGAACATTGGAGCGTGAATCCTAGACCTCGTGCTCAGGATTCCGCTATCAAAAGATCCCAGTGGAAGGGAAAAGAAATTTGGAGGCCGAGACCTCCTGAAAGAAGATCATTGCAGAAGAAAGCTAATGTAGGTGTGACATTTGGTGCAGCCTCCCAGAGATCCGCCTTTATTAAAAATTATCAATAATGGGTACCTAAGAAAAAGGTTCCTATTACTGACACTTGCAATAGTCGACACCTTGGAGAATCTTCCAAAGAATCCTATTGCAAGTCAGCTTAATCTCTACAGAAGAAGGTTAATTTTGACCGTACTCCTCCAATTGAAAAGGTTCCTGTACCGCATACAGAGCCAGAGATTTACTGAAAGCGTCGCTCTAAGATTCGAGTACGAGAAAATGATGAAGATGAAGACACCATGGAGGTTGAGGTAGTCTACATGGTGGGGCATGGTGATGAGCCACATCAAACGCGTGGCTATCGACGACGCAATGAAGCAGGGCCCACTTCTTCTAAAACAACGACCTCTCAAGAAGATCAAGCTCAACATGAATAGTTAGAAGAAGAAGTCTCCTCGGGCGATGGAGAAAATGATGATCAAGACAAAGAAGTGCTTAATGAGATATTAGCACAAGCACAAAGGCGTTTGAAGCTCCAGATGAAAGAAAAGATAAAGAGATATCAGATCTAAATAACAAGATGATAGAAATGATGGCATAAATGATTGCGATGATACAGTTAATGCAAAAGAATATCATTACTCATCCTGTATTAGCTCAACCAACTGAGCATCATACATCGAGTCAGCCCACTAATCAACAAATATCGAGTAGTATTCCTACTAATCTGCCAACCGACCCAATACCCCAGGTGTTTGGAATACGAATCACACCTGAAGAGGGAAATGAGACTGATCGACTTGTTCATCTGCAAACTCACCACGATGTTGCAAATACATCTGAGCCAGTGATGACTCCGTAACTAGAATCAATAATCAATGAAAAGATTAAAGCTGTCATTGCCTCAGAGCAAGTAGAGAAATTTTTGAGCAAGGGTCGCCCGTATCCAGCTGAATACGATCAAGTGTCATATCCTAAAGGATATTCAATGCCCAAATTCAATACTTTTAATGGCACCGGCAATCCTAAACAACACCTGGCTCAGTTTAATGCAACTTGTGGAAATACTGGAGGTGTTGATGCTCTACTCTTCCACCAATTCATTAGTAGTTTAACTGCAACTGCTTTTGAATGGTACACTGAGCTGCCCAATGATTCTGTTAAGATATTTATAAAATTGGAGAATATGTTCGTGAAAAGATTCGCTAGTGCCACCGAGAAGACTACTATCTCTGACCTTGCCTTAGAGAAATAAAAAAGGGGTGAGTCAGTGATAAAGTACATCACTCGTTGGCGTAATATGAGTATGAAATACGAACAACAATTGGAAGAGGAGCACGCTGTTCAACTACTTTTGGGAAACATCGATGATAAGATGTTATCATTTTTATGCATGGCCTCCATCAGTACTTATCAGGAGCTACTTGATAGAGTAGCTAAATTTGAAAAGTTAAATTTGTCTAAGTCTGAAAATTATTCAGATAGACCTCGAAGAAATAAAGCTGTGGACAATAGAAGAGATGAGATCTATTCTGCATCATCTTTGAAGATCGATAAAGAAAAATAGTCTACTCCTAAAAATGATAAAGGAAGACAATATTCTAAACCCCAGCCAAAATTAGTATTGGGAGGAAATGACAGGTCTCAAACTTTTCATGATGGAGGAGAACATTCGAAGCCAAGAACCAGTGATCGAATCACATCCCTTAAAGAAAAAATGAATAGAGAATATTCTTTTAAGAGGAAAAGTGTGGTAAAACTATTCAAGCAGGCGCTTAATGTTGGTCTTAAATTACCGGAATATAAAAAATCAGAAGAAGCTGAGCAGAAAGATAATCCTAATTTTTGCCCGTATCACCAGGTTATTAGTCACCCTATCGAAGATTGTTACGTCTTCAAAGACTGGCTTAAAAAGAAATATAGAGATGGTGAGTTCACGCTATCAAATAGCATTTTAGTTTACCCAAAGAAGAAGTCTATAAAGGTGATTATGACTTCTCATGTACCCCCAATGAAAGAAGAAGATAAAACGAAGATGAAAAAGATGCCAGAAAAGGAAGAATGGCAGACTACAATCTTGAAGAAGACAAAAAAGATGATCAAACAACTAGAAGGAGTTCTTGGTGTAAAATGGAAATCCTCTACGGAACCAATACTTGAATTAAAAGAAAATCCAAATTCAAGTGCATCCACTTCTAGGTCATCAACTTGGAGGCATTCTAATACGAAGCAGTTTTATAAGGCATCCTCCAAGAAGTCTAACAGCTCAAACAAATGTAACAAGCTAAAGAAAAAGAGGACAGTGCTTCAAAAGATCATTAACAATTTGGAGGATTATCAATAATCAGTTAGATGGCCTATAACACTGGCAGATTTTATGTCTGAGCTTTAAATAAACCGATCAGAAATGGAAGATGATGAACAAGAAAATGAAGAATCTCTCCATGTAGAAACATGCCGAGTCATCTCAGTAGTATCGACTGCATGCCAAAGAAACTCTTTTAAAGATCACGATAGGGGTCAGATAGTAATGTCTTCTACAAAAATGACTGATAAAGTGACATCTGAGTCATGTCTGATGGTGCTACAAACAAATGGTGACTCAGAAGAAGAGTTGTGTTTTCCAAGTGACGATGAGTAGGATCAATAAATAGCTTCACGAATGGAGCGTGTAAAGCTGAGTGAAGACTCTGAACATATAACAAAATCTTCATCAGATGAGACTGAGTTGAAAGAAGTAGCTCAAGTACAACTGAGAAGTGATAAAGTGTTGCCACCGCCACTAAAAAAGGGATCATCAAGCAAAGACAAGGGAAAAGATATAATCATTAATGAAGAAATCATCCCTAAAGATCATAAAAAGAAATATGATACAAATAAAGGGATAGAGTATAATATCATTTCCCATTTGAGAAAAATCTCAGCACAGCTCATCATCTATGAGGCTCTCCTAATGTCAAATGATCTTCGAGAAACCTTGATACAAGCTCTTAAGAATCCAGAGAGATATGAAGCATATTTCACAGAAAGATGTTTGAGCAAAGTTCTTCATGCTAGAAATGAATCTGTTGTTACGTTCTCTGAAGAAGATCTCATGCTGGGGACTACAGAACATAATCGTCCTTTATATGTTACGGCAGAAAGTGATGGCATCATAATCAAGCGAATTCTGATTGACCCAGGGTCTTCAATAAATCTCATGAGCTTGCACACACTAAGATCACTATCTCTAGATATTCAATATCTCGGGCCAGATAAACTTATGGTGCACGGTTTCAACGAGAAAGGGCAAAACTCTATAGGGTTATTTGTCCTTCCCCTAAAATTTGGAGAGCTATGCACAGAAGCCAAGTTTCATATTATCGATGAAGACACTTCATTCAAGGCACTCTTGGGTAGACCTTGGCTCCATGAGAATGGTCTGGTTCCATCAACTATACACCAATGCATGAAATATCTAAAGGATGGAGAAGAGTTCTGAATCTCTGGAGATATACAACCCTTCGCAGTCTAGCAAGTAAAAATTTATGATGATGCAAAATACTTTATTCCAAATGAAGTAAAGCTGATAAAATCTTCTAAAGCTAAAGCATCGACATCAAAGAGTACAAAATAACCTAAAGAAGTTGAAAAAAAGGAGACAGGAAGAAAGAACATGATATCAAATCTTCCTAAAAGAGTTAATATGCTTCCTAAATCAAATAAAGTTGTACTCCATTTGGGAAGTGACACAGAGGAAGATGATGATATCTCTGAAGCCTACAAGCCTTTAGTAATGAAAAGCTAAAGGAAAATACTTTTGTGGTTACCTTAATCCCTCCACAACATTTCAGAGAAATCATATCCCGTGAGGTGCATAATGTTGAAGAGCTCAAAACATTTTATGTACCTCCCCTACATGGAAGTAGAGGACAGGGAAGCTTATTTTATAAGTTTGGAGAATATCAAGAAGAGAATCTCAACGAGCATGAGAATTTCAATGAAGGTATAGAGATAATTCCTACAGAAATACCCAGATATTGTCCCAAAAGAATTCAACAAATGATACAGAAAGCTGGAATTCATAATATGGTTACTTGACGACGAGCACGTTTCTTTCAAAGAATGTGGTGTCAAGAACTATCAAAGATGGGTAGTCGTGATACAAAGGCCTCGGATTTATCATAGCAGAACATGCTCAGAAAAATACATGTTATGCGGTAAAAGAAAAAAATTTGACTATTAAAGACACAGATACGAATGAAGAGAAAGATATGGAAGCTAAACCTACACCAGAAGAACTTGAAGATGGTGGACAGGCTGCTACCATGGATGAGATAAAAAAAATATACTTGGGAACTGATAAGGACCCTTGCCCGACCTTTATCAGTGCTCTTCTTTCAAAGAATAAAGTTGAAAAGATGAAAGCATTACTCAGTGAATTCAGGGACTGCTTTGCTTGGACATACGATGAAATGCCAGGCTTATCACCTGATATAGTTGTTCATAAATTAGCCATCAAACCAGGTGCAGTACCTGTAAAGCAAGCTCCAAGACGAATGAGGCTAGAAATCGAAGAGCAAGTGATTACAGAAACCAAGAAGCTTATCGAAGCAGGTTTCATTCGAGAAGAGAAATATCCTGATTGGATAGCCAATATTATCCCAGTGAAAAAGAAGAACGGACGAATTCGTATATGTATTGACTATCGAGACTTGAATAAGGCGTGTCCAAAAGATGACTTTTCACTTCCAATATCAGAATTGCTGGTTGATAATACGTCCAACTACGACATATTCTCATTTATGGATGGATTGTCAGGCTACAACCAAATCAGAATGGCACCTGAAGATGAGAAACATACATCTTTTAGGACTCCCATCGGTATATTCTGCTACACAGTTATGCCCTTTAACTTGAAGAATGCTGGAGCTACATACCAAAGAGCTATGACACATATATTTGACGACCTCATCCACCAGAAAGTTGAATGCTATGTGGATGATCTTGTTGTCAAAAGTATAGATCGAAAAGATTACTTTGAAGATTTGAAAATTGTATTTGAAAGGATCAGAAAATTCAATCTCAAAATGAACCCGCTCAAATGTGCCTTCGGAGTTTCCTCAGGAAAATTTCTAGGGTACGTTGTACGACATAGAGGGATCGAGGTTGATCCCAATAAAGTCAAGGCAATCATAGAAATGCCTCCTCCAAAAAGTCTTCATCAATATCATTCTTTATAAGGACAACTTGCATTCATACGGCGGTTCATTTCAAATCTATCAGGCAGATGTTAACCATTTATAAAGCTGATGAAGAAAGATGTTTATTTCAAATGGGATGATGAATGTCAAGAAGCTTTTGATAGTATCAAGAGATGTCTATTAAGCCCGCCTATTCTTGCAGCACCAATTCCAGGGAAGCTTCTTATCCTATACACCGCAGCGTTAGAAGAGTCCCTTGGAGCATTGCTAGCTTAGCACAATGAAGAAGGAAAAGAAAATGCGCTCTACTACATTAGTCGAAGATTGATTGGAGCAGAGATACGTTACTCTCCAATTGAGAAGCATTGTCTGGCGCTGATTTTTGCAGTTCAAAAAATCTACCACTATATGCTGTCTCATAAAATTACACTGATATCAAAGATCGATCCGTTGAAGTTCTTGATGACAAGACCAGCGTTGACAGGTCGACTTGCCAAGTGGGCAGTGATACTTCTGCAGTTTGATATCACATATCTTCCATAAAAGGCAGTGAAAGGGTATGTCTTAGCAGATTTTCTTGCCGTACATCCCGTTCCTGTAGACTCGCCGCTCAATTATGATCTTCCCGATGAACAAATCCTATTTGTTCTAGAAGGAGAAGAATCACAAATATGGGAAATATATTTTGATGGTGCATCGTCAATTAAACCTGTCCAACCTCCAAACCTCCCAAAAGCTCAAGCTGGTGTTGGTCTTATCTTCATAGCACCTAATGGAGGGATAATGAGATTTTTATTTGGTTTAACTGAACTTAGAACCAACAACGAAGCAGAATATAAAGCTTTAATAGTGGGTCTCGAGATCACTATTTCAATGAAAATTCAAAACCTCAAAATTTTTGGTGATTCTCAGCTCGTTATAAATCAAGTACTGGGTATCTATAAAATCGATAGAGTCGGGCTGATTTACTATCATAGACGAGTCCTCGAAATCATGAAGCAAATTATAAATGTTATCTTGATTCAAGTATCTCGAGCTCATAATAGTAAAGCAGATTATTTAGCAATACTTGTTAAAGAAATGGCGAGCATGAATGATGAACCGGTGTTGATCAGTGTCAACACTCGTCAAGTACTAGAGCCAGCAATTCTGTGTTCCCCGTAGGCAGAGGGGTCAACAAATTTAAGCCAGCAGGATACTTTGATTGTTCCTCAACCTCCCCAATAAATTATTATGGAGAATCAAATAAATAAACCTCAAATATTTAGAAGAAGAAAATTTGGTAGAGTTTCTGAATCCTGGCTTGAATGCCTAGAAGTTGAAGAGCAAAATGACTGGAGGCAACCTTTCATAGACAACTTCAGAGAAAATATACTCCCTATAAATAAATCATTCGCTATGCAGATCAAAAAGAGAGCATTGCGATATGCGTTTGTCAATAACACGTTATATCGAAGATCGTTCGATCAAATGTGGCTACGATGTTTAGGGAGAGATGAAGCTGATAAAGTTATCTCTGAAGTTCATGAAGGACTATGTGGAGCACATCAGTCGGATCCTAAAATGGCCATTAAAATTAAAAGAATGGGTTATTATTGGCCATCAATGGTAAAAGATTGCACCAATCATACAGAGATATGCCATGAATGTCAAATTCATGGTAATATTATACATCAACCTCCAAATCCTTTACATCCCACTATAGCATCCTGGCCATTTGAATGCTGGGGGACAGATGTAATAGGTCCAATTGATCCACCATCATCTGCTGGACACCGTTTTATATTAGCTGCAACGGACTATTTTTCTAAATGGGCTGAAGCAGTTCCTCTTAGAGAAGTCACTGCTCATCAGGTGATTAACTTCTTTACTCATAATGTTATCTATAGATTTGGTGTACCACGTTGCATAATATCAGACAACGGTCCAGCTTTTAAAAGTACTAAAATATACAAATTCATTGAGCGGCATAAAATTGATTGGCGATATTCATCAATTTATAATCCAAGAGCAAATGGATTGGCAGAAGCTTTCAACAAAATGCTAGTAAAGCTGCTCAAGAAAATTCTCACTAAGAATAAAAAAGAATGACATACTAAGATGGCAGAAGCATTATGGGCATATCGTACTACGTACAAGACACCAACAAAAGCAACTCCTTATGCGCTGGTATTTGGAGCTGAAGCAATACTTCCACTCGAAGTTGAATTGCAGTCACTTCGAGTAACTGTTCAGTACGACCTCACGGAAGAATAAAATGCTCGCCTATGAATGGAGGAGATTAATGCACTGGATGAAGTCAGGCTCCAAGCTCAACAAAATTTAGAAATTTACCGAGCAAAAATGGTAAAGTCTTTTGATCGTATGGTATGCCCTCGAGCATTTTAAGATGGAGAATTGGTCCTGGTGCTGAGAAGACCAATTATCCCACACCGAAGAATGGGTGGTAAATTTGAACCAAACTGGGAAGGCCCTTTTGTCATTGAAAAAGTGTACCAGGGAGGAGCCTATCAACTCATCGATATGAAAGGTCGACGACCTATGCCCCCGATCAATGGGAGATATCTCAAGAAATACTATTCTTAGAGAAAGCAAGCTGAAGATTATTCCTTCACAAAGAAAGAATGCATTTCTAAGATGTCTTAGAAATTCTCCCACCAGACAGGGGGCATTTTTAAATTTAAAAATGCAAAAATCTAATGACAGTTGAAAGTTTCATTTAAGACAGGGGCATTTTAAATATTTATTTAGGTTAACATCGATCCCCAAATAAATATTTAAAATCATTCAGAATGCTATTACTGTATAAATACAGGGCAGAATGTGGTGCCTTCAAGCAAATAAATATTCGATAATCATAAAAGTTGAAGATTCATCTCCAAATTTGCCAAAATCCTGAAGTTCAAATGAAGAGACTTTTGGTCTGATAACTTCAGCAAATTAAATCTGACAAGTATGACATGTTATAGTACAAGTCTAATGCTCAAATAGGTATAATATCAGTCTCAACAAGCCTATATGCGGCCGAGTCACTGATATATTTACCTACTCAACAAGCCATAATAAGAGGCCGTAGTAGGAATGCACCTGTTTTGTTAGCCCGATGTCAAATACTATCAAGCTTGATATTTGTCAAATTTAACAAATCAAAGTAGTTCAGATTTAGAAGATTTTCCCAACTAACAAAAGGATTAAAGGAAAATCCAGAAGAAGATTCTCAATAAACTCAAAGGCACCAAGCCACAATGAAAATTGTCCTCAAGTTAGATGTATTATCCTTTAATAAATTTGTCAAGCACAAAGCTAAGATAGAAGGAGCTTCTCTTCTTCAGTATGTCCGATAAAGCATGAAGCTTAGGACCGAAGAAGTCACCCCATAAATCTTATAAAGTCATAGGCTGAACTAGGGGAATGTTGTCATCATCAAAGTCTGCCATGCATAAAGTCCTGGATAGATGACTATTTGCCACCGATCTAATACAAATCTAAAGAGTTTAGGTCATCGATATGGATTCTTCATCAAGCCCATGAAAGCATAAAGCTAGGGTAGAAGAAATATTAATTCCCGACAAATTGAGAAGATAAATCAGGAACATCTAAAAGACCCTCTACGTGACATCTAAAATCAAATTTTAAGAGATCCGTAGGGTCAAATAGCTTGCAACAAACATGATCTACTGCAAGGCGCATATCATATTAATTGGGAGGCATTTGTTGACCTATAACTACCCGTAGCCGACCAAAACCACCCACGATCGGACAAACCACTCCCCACGATCTTCTCAGATGACACAAAACAACGGAAGCCCTCTCCCATTCGCTCTCACGCTCACAGAACCGCAAGAGATCGCAAGTAAAGAAATTCGGGACATACCTCTTCTAGACGACATCTCTCCGAATCTCAATCTAGGCTTCAGTCGAAGACCCTTCAGCCTCCGTCGAGCAAGCCAAGCCACCGACCCTAGCCGCAAGACTCCTCTTCCATCTCAGACCATGACATCCAGTCTTCTTCCTCCTCTTTGCTTCCGTCGAACCGGCCCAACTCCTACATCCTGTTCTTCACCGCACACAAGGCCCGACCTCCTCCTCTTGCTGACCTCCTGCTCCGGCCAGACCCGCCGCCGACTCGCCGCCGTGCGAGACCCCTCCTCCGAGCCCTAGCCCGATCGGGCTCCTTCCGCCTCCCAATCCTTGTTATATGTTATAAAATATAATATTATATGTATATTATAATATAATATCTGTTATATATATAATATATAGTATATGATATTATATGTATATATTATAATATATAATAACATATTATATAATATTATATTATATATATATATATATATATATATATATATATATATATATATATATATATATATATATATATCAACCAACCATTGTCAATTGGAAGCTTCTGAAGACCATTCCGGGGCCCGACAACGCCCTGAAGCCCTCGGCCGTCGATTATCTTTCCAGCCGGGCAGACTTGAAAGGGCAAATGCCCTCTTTACCTCCCGGCGCCAGGGAGGGGACGCTGGAAGGCTGCCGAAATTTTCTAAAAAATTTGGGACTTAGAAATTTTTTTTGGACTTACACGAATTTTGGAAAAAGTGGAGAACATTCGATCAAGAAAAATAATTAATTTAATAATAAATCAAAACCATCATTTGATCAAATTAATTAATTAATAATTAATAAATTAAATAATCTAATTTAAACAAAATCATATTATTTATTAATTTATATTCTGATTAAAAAAAACTTAATTAAAATCAAAATCACAAAACCAAATCTAATTGATTACTTTAAACTAAATTTTGAAATAAAACAAAATAAAATAATTTGAAAACTGTAATTCATTAAAATTAAATAACTAATCTAAATAATAAAAATAAAATTTAAATTGATTAAATTAAAATCAATCAAATTTTAATTAAAGCTTTAAGCCAAACTAATTAATATCACCTTAATCAATTAAAATCAATTTAAATAACAAAATAATTTAATTCGATAAATTGAATTTAATTAAAATGACTAATCTAAAACTTAATAACATTAAACTTGAATTTAATTAAATCAACTTAATTTGAATAATTGAAGGCAATATACTTATAATTTCAAAATACATAAACAAATTAAAATCAAATTGAACAAATTAAAGTTTAATTTAAAATTAAATATTTTAACTAATCAACTCAATTAATTTATTCAACTAATTTAAAATCAAATCAAACCAAATACAATTTAAAATCAAATAAAAAAATGCATAAATTAATGTTTTCCACTATCCAATCAACCTTAGCACAAACTACTTCTAAGGCTTCCAAATCTCAAACCTATGGCAATGAGAGTGAGATAATTAAAGGGATTAAGCAACAAAGACATTTGTAGTCATAGCCACAGAGAATTGTGGTAATGATTGAGGAATTCAAAAGAATTGACTAGGCAACAACACAAAGCATAATCCTAATGAAACTATGAATATCGAACTAGGATAGAAACCTTAAAGAATGCCCGTCATTCAATCATATGGAGACATATCATGAATATGTGAGGAGGGGTAAGGATCAAAGTATTTTGTTGATCTAAGAAGCTGAAAGCTATGCTATGATGGTTAGAGCTTCAAACTATTTCCTTCAACCCAAAGACATAATATAATATACTACAATTCACCTATGAGTAGGAACAGGGAATTCGTAGTGCTCACAACAACTAGCATACAGGCAAGGACAAGGAGCTTGTATCGAACAAATCAGTCTACCTACGGGGGAAAATGGGAGAATTTATAGCGAGCAAGATAATTCTCCTACGAATACAAGCACGATCTCCTAATATCTATTGAGCAAATATCCTCTATAAGCTTTGCTAAGTGACGCTTAGACCAGTCAAAACAAACTAAATGTAATAACTGAAATCTAGAAAGATTTAACGCCACCGGATCCGCAACATGCGTACAAGCGGACAGAAGGCGTTCGTAAGCCCCTAAGTGAAATCTCGGGCAATTTTCTAAATGAAATCACTGGCACAATGGATCATATTTAAATATTTTAAAAATTCCCTCTTATATATTAAATATGATCCCTTAATCTGAAGTGCGAAAACCCTGCATATGCTACGATAAATACGATAAATTTCTAAACGCAAAAGTTTGAGAATACTGCGTAGTGTCAAATGCTACTACCCGCATGTGCTCCGACCATCGCATACGATTTCAAAATCTAATAGTCTAAGGATGCTGCGCGGGTCTAAATTCAAGTCTCATCCTCCTCCTCAAAAGGACTAGAGTCTACATGACTTGAACTACAAAATACCTCCCAAATTCTTACAAAAATGTAAGTGACTTTAACGTCACCCCGATGATGGCCGTGTTGATAGAAAATCTCAACCGGAGGGGTCAAATCTTAAATCAAACAAAATTCTAAATCTCTGAAATGAAATCTATCACTTAAAATTTTAAAACTAAAAATCATCAACCTCCCGCAACCGTTTGTCGGGGGTGATAAATATGAAATTAACCTCAGCTCACAAAGAGCGGATGCATGTCGGGTGTATCTCTATGATTCATCCTCAAATAGTCTCTTGCCAGTAGGGACGTGGCACGTGCCCTCTGACCGGGTGATTTTACGGCAAAATGGCACCATTATATTACGATCAAGGCCAAAGCCCGTATGTTCCCTAAAGGCTTCAAACCCTTGAGTCATGAATCATAAGGTATATTTGATAGTCACAAAGCCCTCTGTTAGCTAAGGTGGATTCCGATTTATCCCCTTAGACAGACACCAACCCAGGTTTATAAGATATTCTTGGACGAAGCAACCCATGGCTACCGACAAGTTACCTTATGTCAGGTTAGGTCGACTACCTCCTCTGACTAAGTAGACCAAGAATCATGACAGCCCGGGACGACGGGACCATGGGATCTTGATCGGGCTCGTCTTCATTCCCCCCACCACCAGTTTTAAATTCATCGTGATAATTCCTAAATCATGATGATAAATTTAAATTTCAAATTCAAACCCTAAAATTGTTGCTATTATACAATAGGTTCATAACCTATGTGACCTCTTTAACGACTAGCCTTAATCGAAAGTTCTCTCCTATTATCAGGAGGGGTAATTAACTATAGGGGCTTGCACCTATAGGAAACCAGAACTCAGATCAAAAAGTCCGCATAAATTGAGGGCAAAATCTCTGGGTAGTGTCTTATCTAAAACCTAATCTGCCTTCTGAAAATTCACCCGGAACCTAATCTCGTTAAAACTCTTCGCCGTCATCTCCATCAAATAAGGAAAATATACCGATGACGGAGGAGAGGCCGGGAGCGCATCCAATGGAATTTTCGGAGCCCACACTTACCAATCAAGATATATTTGAATATTTAAAATGAATGCAACAATGCCCTGCAAGAAACTTCAACATGTGAACAAGCACATGCAACTACACAAGCAGCATGCAACATACACTATGATATCCCTTCAATCAATAATAGTTGGCATGTAATTAAATGCAGTAGTTCCCTACAAATGCTGAAAGTCAACATACAACAAGCATGATAAAGTTGCCAAAGAACATATACGAAGGAAATCAGCAATGAATGCAGTTCACCCAACAGTCAGCATAGATTTGCATGTGAACGCATCGACTCATCTCCAAACATACACAACATGACATGTAATTAATATGAATGCTTGCTAGCAATGATAAAAGATTCTCCATACATATAATAATGCACCAATGGGTGATGAGCAGCAATAGGAGGTGAATGTTATGACACCCTCGTAGACAATAACCATTCAGTGTCAAGCGAATACATTGATTTCCCCACAAGTAAAGGATGGTCGATATGTAGCAAATACAAGTACCTACAAGTTGCTATAGAAGACTTGTCATGAACACAATACCTCACCTACAAGTAGAGGAAGGAGGTTCAAACATATAAAGTGTAGCATGTGGTGAATACAAGTGCTTGCTAGCAATGGCGAAGGATTTGTTGTGTGCACAGTAGTATGCCCACAAGTGATGATCAGCAAGAGGCAATAAATGTTACGACACCCTTATAGTCAAGAACTATGCAATGACCGTCACATACACCAATCCTCAGTAAGCAAAGGCAGGTGGAATGTAGCAAATGCAAGCACCTACGAGTTGTCGTATAAGATCGGTCACACACACAACCCACTATCTACAAGCAAGCACAGAAGCTCGTGATGACCGCAGACACCTACAAATCATTGTAGGAGAATCACCACATATATGATGCCACCCACCAGCAAATGCAAAAAGGCCATGATAAATGCAAGTGCCTACAACATTATAGGAAAATCACCTATTACCAGCAGAATTTTTCAATAGAAATTGATCATTTTTTGACAAATTTAGAATTTACAGGAGATTTTTTGGTAGAAAAATTTTTGTCGGTAAAACCCGCTTAGGAAACAATTTTTCGGCTGCTTCAAAAAATTAAAAAAAATTAAATAAAAAAATTATTTTGTGCTGCCCGGCCGACTGCCTGCCCTCCTGCGCTGCTCGCCCAGCTGCCCGAGCTGCCTGCCCGCCCGAGCTACCCTCCCATGCCTAGTTGCCCACCTGCCCGTGCCCGTGTGTCGCCTACTTGCATGTCATGAGATTCGAACTCTTGTGGGTTGAGCAATTTTTCAAACACCCAGCCATATTATTGCAAAAGAAAATACGTTTTAATTGTAACTTTTTTATATTTAAATTATATAATTATGTAAAATTAACAATAAATTTAAAATTTGAAATTATATTTACTAATTAATTTAATAATGAAAATTAAAATTAATAATTAATTTAAAAATAAAATTTACTAATTACTAATTAATTTAAAAATGAAAATTAATTAAAATAAAATATTATAATTAAAATTTAATTAAAATAAATTATTAACTTAATAATTAATTAAAATAATATTAAAATTACTAATTACTAAAATTATAATTAAAATAATAATTTTAAATTTAAATTTTTTTTACTTAAATTAAGGAAATAGTTAACTTAAATTAGTTAATATTATTTTTAATCATTTTTGTTAAATCATTTAAATAGTTTATTTTTTAATTATTTTAGTTAAACTATTTAAAATTCGTCGAAAAGCTCAAAAAGCCGCCGGAAAATTTACCGGAAAATTACGTTGGAAAGATACCGCCCAAAAAGTCCACCGGAAAAACTGTCTCATTGTTTTCCGTCAGAAAACCGCTGGAAAGCCACCAAAAAATTTCGCTGGTAATAGATAATTTTCCTGTAGTGCAATGAGATTTGTTGGCACATGAAAGTCTACCTACATAAAGAAGCAAATGACCTGCAATGTAGGGCCACACCATCAAATCCGTAACATTTGTATAAGCAGATAAAAGGCATTTATAGGTCCCTTGAAGAAGCTTGTGATCTTGCTAATAAGACTTTAATGCTTCACGATAGCCTATCTATAACAAGCAACGAGCAACCCATAGCACAACGTTATGCCACCTGATTTGCATCACTCGTATACGATGATAGAAGGCATCTATAAGCTTCGAAATGAAACCTAACGCATCTTTCAATAATAGTCTTTTGCACAAGCTAATCAATATAAAAATACCACTCCTCATGTATTAAAATATGATCATCCATATGGGCCCCGATAAGCATGTTATAGATACATATGTGACATCTGAGGATATTGCGTGGGTCAAAAGAATGAATCCAAGTTCGAGCCCGATCATTCTATGTTAATAAATAGGAATCAAAATAGCTTGAACTATCAAATAAATGTACAATCATAGCGTCGATCAGGATGTTTATTTTATACATTTACATTAGGCCTTCAAGGCCTATAATAAAAAAAATTCACTAATAAAGGTGTAAAGCAAATAAAAAACTCGAACCTCTATCGATGAGTTAACAAAATCGACAAAATTCAACTAATAAGATAAAATTGTCCATAACAACCCCAATGATGGTCGTGTTGATAGAAAATCCTAAATCGGAGGGGACCACAAACATAAAAAGGCCTCCCAAATTCTCATGAAAATATAAAACTCAAAAAATCACCAAAAGCCTAAGATATTTAAAATTGAAATTAACCATCAAACACTTAAAGCAAAATCTATCCACTCTCCGCAACAATGCCAAGGTGGACAAATCTGTAAATTACTTCAACTCATAAAGAGTCAATATCTTATCGAGTTAATATAGGTTTAATTCGAGTTAATACAGGTGAACTCATCATTGTAGAAGTCGTTATTACATTAGTAGTGATGGCATTCATTAACATTGACATCAGCGATGAGAATTAACCTTGTTGGCAATGGCATGCATCAATGTTGGTGTCGATAGTGTACATTAACCTTATTGGTGATAATAGACATCTGCCTTGGTATCAAGGATAGCCTCATCTTTATTAGTGATGGCATGCATTGTTGATGGTGTCGATGGCATAAATTAACATTAGTGTCGATTATGCATTGATCTTATTGGTGATGTCATGCATCGACATTATTATCGATGACATGCATTAACCTTCTTAACAATGGTGGGCATTTGCCAGTTGAGCAATGGTAGTTGGGTTATGTCAGTAGCTGGTTATGATCCTTGCATTGATCATCAAGCATAGCTCTCTCAAAATCCAACTTAAGGTCCAGCCCCCTTATATGAAGACTGAGGGCCTGTTTACAGATTTTTGGAGTGATGTTATGCTTATTTTAGCTATAATCTCCAAATACTTAATTAGACGGTCCATGTTGATACCTTTGATCATAGATCACTCTTCATGTATTTAAGTGCCTTAATGATATGGAACTAAACAAGCTTGAGCTTATTGAATTCCTCTCATTGAAATGCTTGTTTGGATTATAAGCACACAAGATTCAAAGATCATTTAGCCTCTCAAATGACATCATGAAGTTTCCAACTAAAATTTTAGTAGTTGATTGAGGCCAATATAGACTAGAATCAAGGAGCATTTGATGTATTTGGATTCATCTTATTGAAACCATTGGTATAGCTATACATTTTTTAAAATTAGATTTTGGATTGTTTTAAATTTATTTCTTAAAATTTGTAATTCAAATATCATGTTAAGATTCATATTTAACTCTGATGAATTTTGTAAGGATATATCAATAATGAAATCTAAGGAAATAGCTATTAAAAGCTAAGAGTTAAGCTATTAAAGTTACTTTTAGCTTTTACTTGACATCTATAATATATCATTGTAATCATTAAAAAATAAAGTAAGTAGCAAATAAAGCTATGTATAAAATTCTTACTTCCATTCACTAAAACAAATGACAACAAGTTCAGTAATATTTCCCATATCCTACCTTCATTATTAATTTGCATGGAAGATGCAGAGACAAGTTTTTTTGAGTACTCATTTCCAAACATTTTTCTAGTGTACTGCATGTTAAATAAAAATTTTTAAATATTTTTCATAGTTTTTATTTTTATTACTTTAGGTGTATATCGGTTGATTTTTTTAATCCTTTTATATATATATACATATATATATATATATATATATATATATATATATATATATATATATATATATATATATATATATATAATTTTAAATTGAATCCAAATAACTTTGAATTAGCCATCCTGGAATTTAGGTAGATTTTTTATTTAGGGTTGAATAAAATTTAAAGTACTAAAAAAAAGGTTACTTAAATATATACCACCCAAATTTTACATTTTTATAAAATTATCACAAAAATATATTCATTTATAATAATATCCTATAAATCTTTAAAGAAAACAATAAAATTTTAACTTTTATATTTTCTCTTTTATGCTTATTTTAGTGATATCTAAAACTTTACACTAACCTATCTTTATGGTTAAATTTAGGCTTCATTTGAAATAACTTTTGACCACTGTTTTTATTTTCAAGAAATTTTGTTCTAAAAAGCTGCTGTAGAAAACAGTAAAAAAATTGTCCCAAACAAAGCTTTAATGATAGGTTAGATTTGTCCTCAATCTAAGTGAGAGTTTGGTATCTCATTATAAATGCTTTATTTGTTGTCGCTAATTAATTAAGTAAAAATATATATTTGATTAATTTTTGATAAAAAAGCTGTTTTAGCAAATCAATAAAATTTGTTAGCTTTTATTATTTTATTTTATTTTATATTATATAATTATAAATTAATATGAACTTTAGATCCCTAAGGAATTTGATTTCACATATAAAATGAAATAAAATCACGCTAAGCTAAGGCCATCCATTCAAGTCTGGTGGATAATGACAGTTTTTGACTACACCACTTATAAGCACACAAGATTCAAAGATCATTTAGCCTCTCAAATGACATCATGAAGTTTCCAACTAAAATTTTAGTAGTTGATTGAGGCCAATATAGACTAGAATCAAGGAGAATTTGATGTATTTGGATTCATCTTATTGAAACCATTGGTATAGCTATACATTTTTTAAAATTAGATTTTGGATTGTTTTAAATTTATTTCTTAAAATTTGTAATTCAAATATCATGTTAAGATTCATATTTAACTCTGATGAATTTTATAAGGATATATCAATAATGAAATCTAAGGAAATAGCTATTAAAAGCAAAGAGTTAAGCTATTAAAGTTACTTTAACTTTTACTAGACATCTATGATATATCATTGTAATCATTAAAAAAAAGTAAGGAGCAAATAAAGCTAAGTACAAAATTCTTACTTCCATTCACTAAAACAAATGACAACAAGTTCAGTAATATTTCCCATAACCTATCTTCATTATTAATTTGCAAGGAAGATGCAAATACAAGTTTTTTTGAGTACTCATTACCAGACATTTTTCTAGTGTACTGCATGTTAAATAAAAATTTTTAAATATTTTTCATTGTTTTTATTTTATTACTATAGGTGTATATCTGTTGATTTGTTTTAATCCTCATATATATATATATATATATATATAATTTTAAATTGAATCCAAATAACTTTGAATTAACCATCATTGAATTTAGGTAGATTTTTTATTTAGGGTTGAATAAAATTTAAACTACTAAAAAAAGGGTTACTTAAATATATACCATCCAAATTTTACATTTTTATAAAATTATCACAAAAATATATTCATTTATAATAATATCCTATAAATCTTTAAAGAAAACAATAAAATTTTAACTTTTATATTTTCTCTTTTATGCTTATTTTAGTGATATCTAAAACTTTACACTAACCTATCTTTGTGGTTAAATTTAGGCTTCATTTGAAACAACTTTTGACCACTGTTTTTGTTTTGAAGAAATTTTGTTCTAAAAAGCTGCTGTAGAAAACAGTAAAAAAATTGCCCCAAACAAAGCTTTAATGATAGGTTAGATTTGTCCTCAATCTAAGTGAGAGTTTGGTATCTCATTATAAATGCTTTATTTGTTGTCGCTAATTAATTAAGTAAAAATATATATTTGATTAATTTTTGATAAAAAAGCTGTTTTAGCAAATCAATAAAATTTGTTAGCTTTTATTATTTTATTTTATTTTATATTATATAATTATAAATTAATATGAACTTTAGATCCCTAAGGAATTTGATTTCACATATAAAATGAAATAAAATCACGCTAAGCTAAGGCCATCCATTCAAGTCTGGTGGATAATGACAGTTTTTGACTACACCACTTAGTAAGTTGCAGGCCATGCTAAGCTTTAATTTTCTAAAAAGAAAACAAATCTAACAAATCAGAATCCAGAGTACATCCTTCCAACATGGTAGAGATGCTAATTAATAGAAATTTTAATTGGTTAGTTAAGAAGTTAATATGCAACCAAATGAAGCTACTACAAAAAAGCCCACCGCAACTGTTTATAACAGCTTAGGAAGCTTACAGTTAATGAATTGATAAAATTCATAATCATGATAAGCTAACTTGAAATCACTCAAATACTCTGAAAATTATAAAAAAAAAAACGGAAAACGAAAAAACAATGCAGTGAAATCCGAATATAACTTTACATCAGCAGATAACTAAGTAGAACAAAAAGAATTGCCATCACTGAACAGAGATGAGAAGGCAGAAGTGAGCTTGCTGAGCCATGATCTGTATCATTCCTGCAGCAAGTTTAAGCAAAATGTAATAAAATAAAGATTAGTAAGTATTTCACAAGATTTTCTACATAGATTATCAAACTTACTTTGGCCAGTAAGCTTTGCCACAGTACAGTGCATTGCTGGGAATAGGTAACTCAGTTCTGTTATTAGGTTCTGGATTTACTATCCTGAAATAGGTTTCTTGACCAAGATACCACCTTTCTAAAGAACCTGCACGAAGGTTCCAGATTCCTACATTGTCAAGCATCACGAGAATAGCAGTCCATGCTCCTGGGTACACCTGAAAGAGTATTACATTATAATCGCACATTTATTTATGAGATAAAGTTCTAATGGAATCGAGCATTATATATTAGTAAGTTTTGCTGATGCATGCACTAATTGGTGAGTTAGAAATTTAGTTGGGTTTTTAGTATCACTTTATGAGGTATTTCTACCTGTATTGTGCTGCGTGCAACAGCATCCCATTTGTTATAAGAATTTCTACTAGCTTCAGTCCATTCTCCATACGCAAACCTAAAATATTCATTCTAAATTCCATCAGAAAGAGAAATCAAGAAGGAATAAAAAATTATATCCATATTTAGGGAAGAAATAAACATACGCGACAACAAAAAATGAGTATCCATCCATGTGATAAGTCTGAACTATGCTGTCATTATTCTGAAACACAATCTCAACAAAATCTTTGTATGTTGAATTGATCACTGATGCAGCTATTCTTGGAGCTCCAGGAAGAGGTTTCACAGGGAAATCAAGCTTGTAAACACCTGTAATATTTGCGAAGTTGTCTGCGAGTCTTAGAGGTGTATCAGGAGAGCTGTAAGAGACATCATTGATTGTAGCTCGGAGTTTTCCATTGATGGAGATTGGTGCTTCATTTCTTAGCACATAAGTTTCACTGATATTGATAGAGCCAATCTTGAATGAGCCTTGAGGATTAGGCCTTGCTGCACTTGCAGATAAATTCCACCTGCAGAGATGAGTACAGTAGATGTTGTTATGAGAATGATTTCCACAGATGAGAGTGATAGATTTAATCTTAGATTGATTAATTGAAAAATACTGAAGGTTGTTGATTTTCAACCAAAGGCTTAGATTGAAAATGAATTTGATTGCTTCTGCATTTAGTTCAACTTCGACCGAGATATTCACTTACAGAAGTCTTACTGCCTTCAATCATGGTTTAACAAAACTCAAGGGTGAGTGATTCCCAAGAAATGTTGCATGGTTGAGCCAATCCTTAGTATATTATACAATCAAATTTAATTTTTTTTTGTTTGAGGAATTATTTTCTCATGTAGAGCGCTTGCACAATGGAGATATTTGCAATGACATATGAGAGTATGAGGTTTAGTTCTATAAAAATATATTCTTTTGGGTTGAAAATATATTTGATTATTAGTGTAGACCCATAATTAGTTCATGCTCTTTAATAAATGATATCAAAACAAAAAAGATTCACTAGGACTGAATAATTCTTGTTGTTTATGACGAGCAAAAATTTGGTGCTTTTTATCATGGTGAGAGCATGCAATTCAACTCTGCTACTAGATGATTCAATATACTCTTGTTTCATACCACTTGATGTTGCTTAAAAGAAATCTTTCTTTTGAGGGGAGTGATGATCTAAGTGAAGAGATTTCACATGAGAAGCATTTACATAGTTTTAACCATTAACATATCATATTACATCAAATAACTAATCCATTTACATATTCTAATAAACAAGAACAAAAAAGTAAAAGTTAAGTTCAAGCACAAACCTGATAGATCTTGCTTGATTCATAGAGTACTCTTTGAAGAAGAGATCATTGGGCGGATCAGGAAGAGGCCCAATTGGTTTATTTTTTGAGCTAGAATAATGCAAAACTGCGACGCCTGTGACTCTACTCCAAAGAGATCCATTCATGAATCGAGAGCTCGCAACAATATAATAATCATTGCTTGAGTTTTGATCCATTGTGATGAGGAAAGAGTAGGATTGTCCTACATGAATGTCAAAGTCTGTGTAGTTTTGTTGTACAGTGTAGGAGCCTTCTGTTTCCACAAGAAGAAGGCTATGGGACTGTATTCTAAAGTTTAAGCTTGTGATAGATCCAACATTATGTACGCGGAACCGATATGTTTTACCTATTTCACAAATTGATCAGGTTGAGAAGTTATTAAGAAGATAAATAAAATCATAGCAATAAGTTTGATCTTGTTCATGTTAAGAATTGAAATGAAAGAAAAACATATTTGACAATTAATCCCCTTATGTTCATGACACCATAGATTTTGCTATGTTTGTCAAATTATACTTACAAGATATGACATACTTCCAACATAAGAAGATTAGGACACCATAGAAGTGTAAAAATATCAAATATATAAATCCATACAAGTATTTCATATCTTGTAAGTAGAGAATGAGTCAACAGAACATAGAATCCATATGAAGTAATTAAAATAGTTGTCATCAAAATATGTGAATCAAGTATTTTGTAATCATGAGAAAAGAACATATTCGAGTTTTTATTCATACTGCAAAAAAACTCAGACTTTCCTATTGGAACTTCTACAGGAGGACATAAACACACAAGATTTTGACCCTTTATGTCTAAGGTTTCGTTTGGAATAGTTTTTTATTGCTTTATTTTTCAGATTGCAATCATATTTTTTGTTTAGCCATTATTTTTTTGTTGCTTTTAAAAAAACTAACATGCTGTTTGTTACAGTAGCTTTCAAAAAAGTTACTTTCTACATAATAGCTTTACAACCATCTTTATAATAAACTAGAACTATCTCAAACAAACCCTAAGTTCGGATTGTTGAGATAAAACTAATGATAAATGACACCTTTGAGAAATGCATCACAATAATCCAACAAATTTTAAGAGAAAAACATTGCTTCTCTTTCAATTTAGCTTCCATAACACACTAATATCAATTCAACTAAGAAATAATTTGTTATAATCCGATAAGCACGCCAGCCTATAATATTTTGTCTTAATTCTTAGTTAATCTGGAATTATCTACAGGCCTTATCCAGTCTTATACTAAAATATTAAAAGAACAAAGAAAATGATTTAAAACTAGACCACCTGATCATTGAAGGCCTAATAATAGATAAAAAAATTGATGAGAATGACTCGGGAACATTATCTACCATTTTACAACAACAACAACAATAACATCAAGCATTTATCCCTCTATGTGGAGTCGGCTGCATGAATCGTTTTTCTTCATTGTGTCCTATTAAGAGTTAAATTCTCATTTAAATCTAATAAGGAAATGTAATTTTTAATATTTTCTAACCAAGTCCTTTCAAAACTACCTCTACATTTCCTAATAAGTCAAATCTATTACATCTACTTTTCTAATCGGTTCATCGGAAGGCCGCCATTTTATGTGACCAAACCATCTAAGATGACTCGCTCTAATCTTATCTTCCACGGGAACTACTCCAACCTTTTCCCGTATATGCTTAGATCTTAAATACCATTTTATGATTAATGAAAAATCATAATGAACTAAGTTCAGAACTTTAATGTATTTTTCAATTATTATATCTCTTAATTAGTTTTGGTCCACAAGGCTTTCTTATTAGACTAATTTGTAGCTCCTGTATTATTCAGTGAAACCAACTTGTTAATAAAATGCTATGATGATAACCATTGAGAATCAGCAGCAAGCGCCACAGTATATTGTAGCAGAAGACTTTGGAACTGATTGGATTTGAAATTTAATTTAACTATGAAATAAAAAATTCAAATACTAACAAGTTCTAAACACCTAAAAATTGACCGCTTCAATCAATCAATCCAAACGCATAATTTTCTAAAAATGCAAAAATATTATTGTTCTTCAAAAAGATTAGAGATTACCAGGCTCAACATTAATGGCTTCATATTCAATCCCTGAAGGAACAACTGTGTTGTTATATCTATATGGTCCTTTACCATTAATCAGCACTCCATCAGGAATCCCAAGTTCATTCCCCTGATCAAGCTGCTGCTTCAAATCCTGCACTTGCATCAAAAATCCCCAAAAGCATTCAAATAAGTAAACTGTAAATTTAATAATAATTATAATAAAATCTTATTAAAAACAATTTTCTCCAACCCTGTGATTCTTATTAAACCAGTCACCAATGAAAAGTGTAATGTCGCCGCCATCTGGCAACGGGAATGGTAGAGGCACGACGCTCCGGTTGTCGACGATAATGCCACCATAACCTCCAGCTGCTCTCTGTAGATTGAGAGATGGGAAGTAGTAGAAACTCCCAATTTGATCTTTAACCTGGAAGTCATAAGTCCAGCTCTGACCCTTTGGGATTGGGCAGTTGGTTCCCAAAACTCCATCTTGCCATGAGTTTCTTCTCAATTGAATCCCATTCCTTAATGACAAACAATAAAGAAATCAATCATGAAGCATTACAAAAAAATAAAAATTTAATTTAAATGAAAGAAATCACTAACCAAGTGAATAGTAAATCCTCATCCAGATTATTTGTGACATTCACAACTGCATTCCAGTTAGTAGTTACCTGGAGAACCGGGCCTGGGAACTGACCGTTGATTGCTATCACCTGTTTAAAAATACATATATTAGGTTCTCTGCAATGTAACCATCATTAAAGATAAAATCTTAAAGCGTTCAAATAATATTTGTCGTTTTTAAGCATCTTAAAGAATAAAATTATGGATTCAAATCTCTTCGCAAGCAATTTGGTAAGCCAAAACTTTGTGAATATTACTTATAAACTTCAATTTTTCATCAAAAAACTAAGTGAGTAGATATTACATCAGAATATGATGATGAAGGATTTTAAAATTCTTAGGATTAGCTTTAAAATCTTAGAGGAGGCATAGTTGTCCCAAAGAGTTTATCTCAATCCTAAAGGCTTACAGAGGTCAATCGTTGGAACACATGAGAAAAATGATAAGAGTTTAGGATTTATAACCTGTTGGGGAACACCGAGAGGGGAGGCCGTAATATAGGAGACTTGCCAGTTGAACTGGCGTATCGGGTCGGCAGCAGAGCAGAATCCCAGTATCAAAAACGCTGACAACAATACTACCACCAGTCGCCATTGACGCGACGCCATAAAGCTCTGTCTCTCCTTTTCTCTCTCTGTATAATCTGCTTGTAGGTTGTCGGCTTCACAACAATGGCGTTGAAGAAACTGATTCGAGTTGGAAAACAGACAGGCGATAGGGATGAAGAGAAAGACGAGATAAGTTTGTAATGCTATTTTAGGCTTTAATTATAAGTTTTTATTTTTATTTTATTTAAAACATTGCTAGCAAGAAGAAGAAGAAGAAGAAGAAGAAGAAGAGGCAACACAGAAACAGAGGAAATAACGGCGATTTGGGATTTGCAAATCTGCAGCGTATCTTCGAGCGTTGTTTTTTGGAAAGGGATGAATTCATCAAACTATGCGGAGATTTTTCATTAGATGGTAATAGTTAAATAGATAATCAATACTTTCCAAATTTATTTGCTGCGCGGGAGCGCGCACGGCACGTTAATCTATGCGGTAATTCATGCGATTGCTATTTTGTATGTGACGGCACCAACTTTTATGTTAAATTAATAAAAATTCTAAGCTAATTAGTAGAAAATTGGGTTAGAGAGATGAATTTAAATGTCATTAACTTTCTTTTAAAATGAGTATAGGTAATTCTTGCGCTAGTTATTTGCAACATTAATACTTGTGGCATAATTGGAAGGAGGCAGCACTTGCTAAGATTCTCAAATGGGTCAACTAAACCCATTCAAAGCCGGCTTAATTAGGCTCGATTAATTAATGATGGGCTGGATTAAAGGTGTCAATTTGGGTTGATGGGTTGGATTTGAGTCTGATCTGAAGTTGACCTGGCAGATCTAAATTCGACCTATTTATCTTAAAAATCAAAATATTTGACCCGAACCTCATTAAACCTGAACCTAACTAATTTGACCCAATTTTTCATATGGATTCTATAAAAAATTTTTAATCAACATGACTAGTTTAATTTAAATACGAATTGTTTAACATGAACTCGACCCACTTGACCCGAACTCAAATAATAATCGGATCAATTTTGATTTTTTGAGGTAACATGACCTCGACCTAAAAATTAATCAGATCAAGATTTATGACCCAAGCCCAACAAGAAAATTAATCAAGTTAACTAAAATTTGAATTTTTTTATTTGGTTTAGATCATCTATTAACACCCACTAATTCAAGTTGATATAGACATTCTGAGAATTTAAAAGAGTCATACAAGCATATGATTCATCTCTAATTGGTCCAAAGAAAGGGCTGCCATGATGGGTCGAGGTTCTCGAGCCATGATGAGACAGGAAACAATCACACCTAGAGTAGATCAAAACAGCATAAGAGACTATGACTTGATACATAGCTCATCTTGATCTGTTGGTTGGAAGATTTGACTATTAGTCAAGAGGTATTGGGTTCGAGTCTTTAGTATGTAATGTATGCATGAATTTGCCTTAATTGATATAAATATCCGATTGAATGAAAGAAAATGAAATAAAATTAATTGGACCGATTTTATATGTCGACCTGAACTATTTTAAAAGCACTGTGGCTCAGCAGCAAACAGAGGGTCATAAATTAGCCGAATTTGAGTGACCTAATTATTTGTTTTTATTTATTTATACTCTAAATCGGCTCATTATCAAAATTATTCTTATTTGGCTTGTTTTAGTATCGATGGGGTCATTTGATTCGAATTTAGTTAGAATTATTAAAAAAAAAATTAATAGCCCTATAAAGTAGAAACCACTTACCTCTACGAGAAAACGAGCATTTTTAATGCCCTAAAAACCACTTAGCTCAGCACAAAATCAATAGGCTTGGCACGAAATCACTCAGATATAATAATATCTGTCAACTGAAAATAAGAAAGGGATATATTGTTCTAAAAATCATTTGAAATGGTTTAAAATTATTAGGTATTAGAAAATTTGCTGCAATAAAATATTTAATATCATAATTTTCTATACAAATTTAATATACATATAAATAGTTGTCACAAGAGACCTCTTTTTTTTTTTTTGATGTGAACCCAATTGTCATAATCCACTATATGATTAAAGATAAAATAATATGTTCTTCTTTAATAATTAAAGAAAAAAGGGATTACACAAATGTGATAATTATTGATTTCTGTTATAGAGATAAGAAAGTTGGATATCTACAAGGTTAGATGCTAGAAGGCAAGCAACAATAATCAGGTGATGGTGGCGACGATTGTTGATGATTGTTATCGACAATGATTGTTAGGAAAGGCGATAGAGTTCTTTAGCTCTACCAGCTATCGAACCTCTTTCATGTATAAAACCAAGCCCTATTTATAATTTTTTTGAGAAGGAAATTTTCATATATTTTATTAAAATTCAGAAAGCTCAATCAAATAATTCATAGTGATACGTTACCAAAAGTCGTCTTGATTGTGCACAAATCTCGAGACATATTCAAGTTGAAAACTTCCAAAATTAAATTCGGGACCATCCAAATTCTAATTTAAACAAATTTATAGTCAAGCTCAAAGTCTTGAAGAGACGAACCCAATGACAAAAAAATCGGTCCAATTCGAGCTCAAATGGGTCCTAATAAGAGGCCTAAAACTTATTTGGAAGGTTCAAAGTTTAAATTTGATGACCAAATGATATCCAAATATGGCATACTTATAGTCAAATCGAGCGGCTCGGCGAGACGAATCCAATGAGCTCAAGATCGCATAAATATTCTGACATTATAAAGGCATATAAACACTTGAAAAATGCTCTATGATAGTGGGGATCAATATGGGTCGTCTGATGGAGCACTCCAAATCTACCATATATCTTCTCCATATTTACGAAACATGCCACTCTCAAAGATCCCTTTGACCACCATCACCAGTCGACTACGATCCCTCTGGCCTCCGTCGCCCACAGACTAAAGTCACTTTGACCACTGTCGCCCACCGATACGGTCCCTCTGACCTCCATCTCCCACCGACTTTGGTCCCTCTGACAGTCCATCCGACCACCATCACCTGCCAACTAGGGTCCCTTTATCACCCGTCGACTAGGGTCCATCCGACCTCCATCACCAGCCAACTACGATCCCTCCGTCTTCATCGCCAACCATATATGGTCCCTCCGACCACCGTCTCTCGTCGACTACATTCCCTCTGACCACCGTCGCCCACCAACAATAGTCCCTCCGACCTCCCCACCGACTACGGTCCCTCCGAGCTCCGTCGCCCATCGAATATGGTCCCTCTGACCTGTTGACCTCATTTTTATATGAGGTCACTATGACCAATCCAGTCCCTAGGATCTATCTAAACCCTAGGATCTATCAAGACTCTAGGACCTACCTAGACCCTAGGATTTATCCAGACCCTAAGATCAAGCTAGATTATAGATCAATCCAGATTCAAATCAAGCCCAGCTTCTAACCAATCCAGACCCTTGATCATGATAAGTTGAGTAGTAAATAATATTTTGGTGGACCCACTTTGACCCCTAGTTGACCAGGGGTCAAAACGACCAAAATACCCCTTAAGGGTAATTTTAGAGTTTTCTATTAACTTCAACATGGCCTTTTCAAATTAAGCCTCATAACCTTCTCCAATGCATCCTAATCATCAGTAGGAGTACATTGGACTCAAGCCCTGATCCTGGTCAAACTTGGTTGACCAGGTCAACCAATTTTGACTAGAATACCCCTTAGGGGTTTGAACAGTCATTTTAAACTAAATGGCCTCCTCTTTGCATGAGACCACTTCTAATAGATTTTAAACATCAAATCAAACATGTTGGACCCAAACCCAAGCTCTAGGTTAACCTGGTTTCCAAGTTAACCTAGGTTGACCAAACATGCCCTTTGGGGTCTAAATAGTCAATTTGACTAAAATGACCTTCCCAAACCTTGGAAGCACATTCAATAGACTCCAAATATCATTTCTAACCTGTTGAGCCCAAACCCAAACCCTAAGTCAACTTGTTTGACCAAGTCAACCAGGGTTGACCCAAATGCCCTTTAAGGGTCAAATTGGCCATTTCTTCTCAAATGACCAATCCAAACTATGAGACCACCTCTCTTGGTCTCAAAACATCAAATCAAACTTATCAAGTCCAAACCCTGGCTCTAGGTGAACCTGGTTGACCAAGTTAACTTAGGTTGACCAAATCAACCCTTAAACCATTTCTATATTGAATCAACTTCCAAATGCATTCAAATTTCATTCAAATCCCCTTGACTACATCCCCTAGTGATTTGGACTTGATTGAACCCTTTGACCTAGTTAACAGTTGAGTTGGTCAACTAAACCCAAGTCCAGCCCTATATGACCTATTTGGGTCAAACCACATCATGTCATCAAACTAATGTCCTTAAGTCTTCAATTTTATTCCAAATGTATGATTCAAATACAGTGGAACATATTTTGAGTCAAACCACTTTGACATGACTTGGTCAAATCTTGATCCATGGTCAACCCTTCACATACACATGTTAATCCACTCAAACTTCAAATGGATTGCTTCATACCCATTCCAAACCTTCCCAACCAACCTATGAGGCCACCTAGCTGCCACCTCATCTTGGGTTGACTGTTTGACCAGACATTAAATGGTCAAATCCCTTCAAATATTCTAATCCCTTCTAATCCAAGCTTACTCTAGCTATCCAAATACATTCTAGAAGTTTCTTAAGCCTCATTTAAACCTTATTTATGCTCTAAATCAATCCTAAATAGCTCTAATCCTCCAATGTACAAATGTGGATCAAGGGACTTTCCACATAGGATTTCCTTCCCCTGTATTTTTCTCTGCCTTCTAACAACCCCTAGATAGGTGGCATGCATCAAGAGAAGAGGACAAATCAATCCTAGCCGTTCCTTATAGCTTTAGGGTTTTAGAATAAGCAATCAAGCTCATTGAATAAAACCACCTTATCTCTCCATCCAGCTCCCTCAAAATTTTCTCAAGTTTTGTTTAAGCTTTCTAGATCCTCTCCTACATTTCCCAAGCCAAACTCGGCCGGTCAAAGCCGCTGTCGGCGAGCCTCCGGTTACCATTAACTCAAGATCCGTTCAAGGTGCATAGCATTTGATAGGAATTTTTTCATATCGCAACTTCTGAAGGAGGATTAAATGTGGACAGTTAACAAATTCAGAGACCCATTAAACGGTTCAAACTATCCATTAAATCAAGGTAAATCCTAAACCCTAGTATAGAGTACATAGATTTAAATAACTTTCTAAAAAGCACATTTTAAGCTTTGAAATTAAACCCCATTAATGCTCTTCATTACTCCTATCTCTATTTAAAATTTCATCGCATTTGGTTGAGTAGATCGAGAGAACGAGTTGATTATTTCGTTCTAGGGCATAATGGTTAGTTTAATGCACATGCACAAAATCTGCCCTGATCATGTCCTTCCGTGGTCCCATTCGAATGCGCAAGTCTTTTGGTCGGTCGGATAGCTATTCGACTTGATCATAGTCGTCCATGCCAAATAGTGGGAGATCAGACGGTGTCTGTACGGTGCTGACGCGGATTAATGAAATCACGTCGATCCATTAATTGTGGATCATTAAATGCTAATGATTGCCGATAGTACAATTATTAGCAGTTAATGCGCCGCCGGCTAATCATTACCCACGGTTTGATCGGACCAATCCTGAGCTGCCACGTAGTATGTGCCGCCACCGTTTTAATTAAATTAAGTTTTAATTAATTTTAAATCATTTTAAACCCAAAAAATTTCAAAAAATAAAAAAAATTAAATATTTATCCAAAAAATACATAAAATATATCAAATTGATCGTATTTTAATTCTCTTTAATTTATAATTAAATTCATTTTGAAATATTTAAAATATTTTAAGTTATTTTGAATATTTAAATACTTATATTTTAATTAATATTTAATTAAATATTAATCTAAATAATTTATAAAATTCAAATTTTTATTTTTTAAAAAACCTTTTAAATATTTAGATAAAATATTTAAAATATTTTATTTTAATATTAAATCTAATTTAAGATATTTTTTTAAATATTTTAAATAATCTTAATATTTTAATACTTAATTAATTTTAATTAATATTAATTTAATTTTTTTAATTTTAAATTTAAGTTTAATTTTAAAAAATCTTAATTAAATAAAAAAACATGCTTTAAGATATTTTAAAATTAAAATTATATCCAATATACTTTAAATAATTTAAATTATTTAATCACTTAAGTAATTAATTAGTATTTAATTAATTAAATATTTAATATTTTCAAAAATTCATAAGTTTATATTAAAAAATTTTAAATAATCAAAAAATTATTTTAAAATATTCTAATTTTAAATTTAAAATTAATTTAAAATATATTATATATATTTAAATAATTTTAATTAAATAAATTTTTAAATATTTAATTCAAATAAATTCAAATAATTTTTAAATTTTAAGAAAATTATTTTTAAATAATTTTAAATTTTGTAAAACATTTAAAATTTAATTTAATTTATGAATTATTTTAAATATTAATTGATTTTAAATTATTTTAAATATAATTAATTAACATAAAACTTTAAAAATTCGGAAAAAATTCAAATTAAATAAAAAAAATTAATGTAATATATAAAATTTTTTAGAATTTTAAATATTTTAATTTAAAGTTAATTTCAAAATAAAAAGCTTAATTTATTTTAATTTATTTTAATTATTTAATTATTTTAGTATTTTGTTAATATTTAATTAAATAATTTAAACAGTAAAAGTTTTATTTTAAAATATTTTAAATGATCAGAGAATTATTTTAAGATATTTTACTTTTAAATTAGAACTAATTTAAGATATTGTAAATATTTAAAATAAATTAAATATTTTAAATATTTGAATATTTTTCTAATATTTATTTAATTCTTGACTTAAATAATTTTTAAAAATTATAAAACTTTTATTTTCAAATATTTTCATATTTTTAAGTTGCTTTGAAAAATCATTTTGAAATTATTTTAAAATTATCTTACTTTTTCTAAAAAATTTAAAATTGAACAATTCTCTAATAAAAAAAATTAAGTTTTAAAATTATATATGATAAATCATTTGAGAGCTTTGAGTGATCTTAAAAGTTCAAAATTATGTTACTATTAATGAAGAGATTTGATTGAGATGATTAATGAATAATTATGTCTTAATTGTTCATTAATCAAATTATTAAATATTCATATTATTCTTATTATATGTGTGTATAGGATGCACACACTTGCACTTAGCTTAGGCTCTTCAAGATTTAGGAATTAATTGTGTGTGTGTGCATTTTTGTATGTGTATCAAGGGTTAGTAGAATTTTGATTCAAACCTATCTAATTTAGTGACACCTTAAGGACAAAAATTTAGGACTTATTTAGATAATTTAGATTAATTTTAAAAATTAAAATACACATTCAATAGGCATGAAACTTAAACTACATTCTCTACCTTAGGAAAATGTTTCACTGATTTTAAAAATCATAAAACCCCTTAATTAAATTAACTTAAGTTTAATGCATTAATTAAGTCTTTAAACTTCAAAAAATTCTAATAAATCAATTTTAAATCTAAAAATTATATGTAATACCGCTAACTAATCAGAATTTAGTCTGTAATTAAAGAAAAATAAAAGCCACTTGATTGGATATTAATTTCAAGCTTAATTTAATTTTAAGTGAAAATTAATATTAATTTAATTTTAAGTGAAACTTAATATTAATTTAATTTTATTAATTAAAAATAAGTAAAACTTTCAAAAAATTCGCAAACACTTGAGAACACCTCTATAGATCATTTCTAATCTTTGGAGGTAATTTCAATAAGTTTGGAGTACATTTGGATTCAAATTATGAAAATCCCTTAATTAAAATAAGTTTAATAATTGAAATAAATACCCAAACTTCTAAAAATCATAACTAATTCTAGAAAATTCCAAATTAAATAAACTCAAAGGCATTGAACTCCATTTTAGGTCTAATATTTATTAAAAATATTAAACCACTAGAAATAATTTAAATTCAAAAAGTTAACAATTTGATCAACTTTAAGTTAAAATCAAGTCAAAACTTCAAAAATTCATAACTAATTATAAAAAAATTAAAATCCAGCAAACTTACAGTTTAATTACTCATCTTAAGCTCTATTATTTAATAAAAATACTTACTTTTTAGAAATGAATCTTAATCTAAAAGTCAAATTTTGACCGCTTCAATTGATACATTTAAATAATTCAAATAATTCCAGGAAATTCAATAATTGATTTAAAAATCCAGGAAACCTTAATCCAACTTTAAAAATTACAACCAATTAATTATAATTAAAATTCATCAACCTTCTAACCTTAATCAATTCAATTCACTTAATTATATCGATTACCATTAGGTAACTCGGGCCTACAAGTTGAAATAAATTTCATGACCCCGGTGAGTAACAAATGTAGTATCCATTTTACTTTAAAAATGCATCTTAAAATTAATTCTAAATCACTAATATTTAGACTTTGATTAAAATTTCTCTTAACCCTTTTAAGCAACATGAACGCCAAGCAACTTAAACTAATTGCCCTATATAGGACATATCCAAATCACACAGCCTACCTCACATACTTTAGATGATTTACTAGGACAACCAACTCTAGTCTTAGGCTAGGCCGATTTTTACTTTTTTACTATGTGCCAGATTTTTTATAGTTTTCACTGTATATTAGTTGCTAGTGTAGATTGATGTCTTTTTTTATTTAATTTATGTAATTTGTGTATTGATGTGATAGATGTTAGATTTACCCTTATGTTAGGGACAATTTAAATGTTAATAGAATCTTATGCAGGTGGCCATGCTCATACATGGCATAAAATTAAAGGGGGAAAATAAATAAGTTAAGCTTTAAATTAATGATATTTTCTGCATGTGCTTTAGAATGCTAAGTCCCCCTTTAAAAATTAAAAGAGCATGACCAAGTGTGACTTTGATTTGAGTACTTTAATTTTTTATTTATGTTACTACTTGGGATGATTTAACTATAACTATTTAGGATAACCCTGCAGGTTATGTTTAAGTCTAGATTGTCCTTTCAAATTTTAAATGTAATTTGATTTCAATTGAGTTGTAATTGCATAAAAGTGACAAGTTGAGATGTGATAGAATTTCAATTTGGAATCCAAAGAGGAAAGACCATCCCCCCAGGTGAGAGTTCCTATCCATTTAGAGATCCAAATTTAGATAGTTTCAAACTATTCAAAGGGAAAAGATAACACGCCCTTTAGTGGGGAGTTTCTTTTCATTTGGATATCTAGACTCGACGAATCCAAGGAGACCACAGAAGGACAAAAAAGTGAAGATCGAGGAGAATCCCACTCTCAAAGTCACTTGTGTCTTAGGAGTAGAATCCAGACTATTGTTAGTGGTACTCAGCCACATTACTTTTTTTGCAGACCCTAGAATATACTATTAAGTGTCACTTGCCACATATAATTTGAATTTAATTTAATTTGATTTGATTGATTGCTTAATTTAATTTAATTTAATTTGATTGATTTATTAATTTAATTTAATTTAATTTGATTGATTTATTTAATTTGATTGTGCAATCTCTAGGATAAAAGTATTTTTAAGCACTTTTTAAAAACTGCTTTATATTCAATTTAATGTATTTATCAAGTCAATTTGCATATATTACATTAGATACAAACTTAATAGTGTCTAAAAAAATTTAATTGCATTTACTTTATGTTTCAAATTACCCAACATAAGTCAAGGGGCCAATTAGGATTCGTTATAGATGTTGGCCTCGTTTCCTCAAACTTAACTAAACAACGTCCTTACCACTCTTTTATAATTGATCGGACTCATATTTTTTAAGCGACTAGGTGGTTAGCTAGCTCCCCAATCTAGGTTCGGGTAAGTCCCGATTTGAACTATATTAGCTAGGTCCAGGTTATTAATTTTCAGTGCCTAATTTAGATTTAGATTTAGATTTTGAGGCAAGTTCACACTATAAGACCTCAACCTTCTATGAATTTAATCCCAACTTCTAATTAAATTGACAATTCAAATTAAATCTCTTCAATCCAGAACTCAAGCCCAATATATAGAATAGACTAGGGGTGCTTCTAAAGTATTTCAGAATATCAAAACACCTCCTACCATTCCTCCTTTGACCTCTAGAAATAAGTGTTCAACCTTGATCCAATCCTAGTTGAATTTCCAATCATCACTCCTTTCACATCAATCTTTGAAAATCAAAAATAAAATTTTTACCCTTATTTTAATCGAGAGTATTCTTACGAAACTTAGGTTTCCTATAGTGTAATTAACTACGAGGGCTTGCGCTCGTAGGAGATTTAGAACCCTAGATCATAATTTCAAAATCAAATTTTTTTAAAACCTCAATTAATTATCTTTAGGAAAATCAAATTTGATGATCATTATCATCATATTCAAATGATTGATAGTAAACAATATCTTCTTTCTCTAGGAAGATATATTGTTCTATTATCATGACTTTGATTATAAAATTAATGATTTCTTATCCAAGTTAGTATAGTCAAGCACTCGATCAAATACTATTTTGACCCTCCGAGGTCATATATTATCCTTACCTGAGTTGACTATAATAATCAGGATAAATTTAAAGTTTGTAATTTGAACCCATTATGGAATGATATTTTTGCCTCCTGAGGTGATATATCATTCATAATAACGTGTTCAATTTTAAAACTAAAATTTTAGAAATTCAATTCTCTCAAAAGATAAATTAATCTTTTCAAAATGCTAACAACTTTTCAATCAAATACAACCTCCATCGTACACCGACTATAATCCCTTCGACCACCATTGCCCGTCGACTATGATCCCTCTAACAGGCCATCCGACCATCATCGCCCACCGACTATGATCCCTCTAATGGTCCCTCTAAAGATCCATTCAACCACCATCGCTTGCCGATTATAGTCCCTCCAACCTCCATCACCCATCGACTACGGTCCCTCTGACCTCCGTCGCCCGCCAACTACCGTCCCACTGACTACCATCACCTACAGACTAAGGTCCCTTCGACCTCCATCGCCCACCGACTATGGTCCCTCTGACCACCGTCGCCCATCGATTATGGTCCCACTGACGGTCCATCTGACCATCGTCACCCATCGACTAAGATCCCTCTGATGATCCTTTAACCTCTGTTGCTCACTAACTATAGTCCCTCCGACCTCTATAGCCCGCCTAATATGGTCCGTCGCCCACCGATTATGATCTTTCTGACCTCCATGGCTCACTAACTACTCTCTCTTCGATGATCCATTCGACCAACGCTTGCTAACCACGACCCCTCTAACCTCTGTAACTTGTCGAGTATGGTCCATCCAACCTCTATCAGTAGTAAACTTCAGTCCCTCTGACCACCGTCGCTTGTCAACTATGGTCCATCTGACCACTGTCACCTACTGACTATGGTCTTTTTGACCTTTATCTCCTGCCAATTATAGTTTCTCCAATCTCTGTCACTTGCTGACTAAGGTCCCTTGGACAATCGTCACCAGTCAACTACGATCCCTTCAACCATTATCGCCTATCGACTATAATCCCTCTGATCTCCATCACCCAAATATAGCCCTACCAATAAAATAAAATGGCCAATGTTCTCTTGAGTATCGCTCCCTTATCATTAGATTCTTCCAACTCAACTATATAATGTGCTATATATATAATACATTTAGCCAATGTCTTCCCCCGCTGAAGGGAACTATTTATAATCGACTATAAACACTAGTAAAATCATTTTAATTGGGCTAAGCCCCATAGTTTTATGCTTTTTAGGATTTTCTATGTAAAAATCTTGGCATCTCTTATGACTCTCATACCTCTCTCTCTTTTTCTGTATGTGTGCTGGATCTTCGTTCAAAGCTAAGATATTAAGCCATTTATCTCTATGTCACTATGAATGTTCCAGTACATAATAGTTTGGCGTCATTTGTGGGAAATAATTCGTTGCTGGGGGGAAACTTTTGCTCCAACCTTGAAAGGTTATTCACGTCAACGTCCTAGGCACTATTGAAGCAAGGTATTCCCTTTACCATGCCTTTTTATCAGGCCCAAAGGAAGTCCTTCAATATTAAGGGTAGCTTCATCACAACAATAAGAAAATATTATTTAATCACATTTCAACCATCAGCCATCACTAGATCAATTTTTATGGGAAGAAGATTTATACGAGGGGAAACCTTGGTTGCAATTTTGAATATGATTGTAATCAAGTAGGTCCTTCCAATATTTTACTTGTCTAAAAATAATCATACTAGCAACTATTTATCATAAGGCTTTTCATGCTTCAAATGAATCCTAAACTCTGTACAGTCCTCAGCTGGACTTCTACTCTTTGGGCAAAGTCATAGTCTTGACCTCAAAAAAGTAGTAACAGTCTAAAGATAGAACAATCTTCACCTTCGATTCAGGATAAGCATGACATTCGCCCTCTCTTGATCAAGGTATAATAGATCATAGAGGGATTCGATTCGACCTCTCCCACACATGTTAACATCATCGAGCAATGCTATAACAAATAACTTTTGATAGGTCAAACATCTTTAGTATATTCCCTCAAACTCTTCCATACAGAGTAACACCATCAAGAAATTACTTGGCAAACAACCTCGGATAGGTCAAATATCCCTTGTGGATCTCCCTCGACCTCTTATATATATATATATATATATTAACATCATCTAGCAGCCCTCTAATGAACAATATTAAAAAGATTAGAGCCCTAACAGACCTTTACTCTTTTGGCACTATTAGTATGTTACCAGATTAATTCAATCGATGTGCCACCTGACTACCTTCGTTAGGCTATTCACAGCCCTCCCCATCAGCATGGATGCCTACTACTTTCAATAGAATGTAGCTCAACCACTACTTTCATTAGCCCTTTGCCTGATGTCTACCACCTATATTTAGACCTTTGCTGGATAATTTTTAACCCACCAAGACTGAACTGGAGCCTACGTAAGAGTACCAGGCTTTGATCGCCACTACCGGTATGTAAACTCTTATCGAAAAGTTTTTCCCCCATCAAGAGTGAACTAAAGCCTAAATAAGAGTGCCAGGCTTTGATCGCTACTTCTAGTATTTAAACTCTTACTGGATAGTTTTTACCTTACTGGGAGTGAATTAGAGCCTACATAAGAGTACTGAGCTTTGATAGCCAATACCGATATTTAAACACTTATGGGACAGCTTTTCCTCCACCAGGAGTGAATTAGAGCCTACGTAAGAGTATTAGGCTTTAATCACCATTTCTGATATTTAAACTCTTATCAGATAGTTTTTCCCCCACTAGAAGTGAATTGGAGCATACATAAGAGTACTGAATCTTGATCGCCACCCTCGCCGGTATCTAAACTCTTGCCACATAATTTTTCCCATATTAGGAATAAATTAGAGCCTACATAAGATTAACGGACTTCGATCATTACTCCTAGTATTTAAACTCTTGTCGAATAGTTTTTCCCCTATTGGGAGTGAACTAGAGCCTACATAAGAGTACCGAGCTTTGATCATCGGTGTCAGTATTTAAATTCTTACCAGATAATTTTTCCCGCACTGGGAGTTAACTGGAGCTTGTGTAAGAGTACCAGGATTTGATCGCCTCTTTTGATATTTTCTTGAGTCCCCGGAATCATTCTTCAATGTCTCAGAATCAATTTTGACATTTTTGGTGCTCATAATTTTAAGCTATTAGAAAAAGTTTTGTAGTAAAATTTTTTGATATCTTTTGCTCTGACGATTACTCTAACTTTGCAGAATGCTAAAATTATATAAATATTTTTAGACTCTGCAAGATTTGACATCCAAAAATAGGGGAGCAACTGATACATCTTAAAAAATCATATTGATTGTGCACGAATCTAAAAGCATATTCAAGTTGTAAACTTTCAAAATTAAATTCGGGATCATCTGAACTCTAATTTCAATAAACTTTTAGTCAAACTAAAAGTCTCAAAAAGATGAACCCAATGACACCAAAATCGGTCAAATTTCAGCCCCAGATGGGTCCAAATTGGGGGCCCAAAGCTTATTTAGATAGTTTAAAGTCTAAATTGGATGACCAAATGATATCCAAATATGGCATGCTTATAGTTAAATCAAGCAGATTGGCGAGACGAATCCAACGAGCTCAAGATCGCTGAATGTTGACATCTTTAAAGCACTTAAACACTCTATGATAGTGGGGATCAATATGGGCCATCCGATGGAGCACTCAAAATCTGCCCTAGATCTTCTCTATATTTACAGAACATGTAACTCTTAAAAATCTATAAATTGACCACCACTCTTTACATGAGGGGGGACTTTGGCTGGGAGCTTGGACCTTTAGCTACATATTAGAGAGATCTCTGAGGCTTAAAGAGCTCCAGCACGACCGCCAAAAAATCTTCATCGACCACCAGCCATTGTTGGACTTCTACCTTCCCACCAGCCATCATTAGATTTTTACCTAGTCACCACCTGACTGCCATCCCTTGTTAAATTTCTACCCGGCCATCGTGAGACTTCTGCCCGCCCACCAGCCATCGTCAGATTTATGGCTAACCATCGACTGTCGTTGGACTTCCGCCTAGCCACTGATCACGGTCGAACTACTGCCCGACCATCCACCAGTCTCAGACTTCCATCCATTTGTCATTGAACTTCAGTCCAACTGTCACTGGACCTCTACCCTGCTGTTGACCGTTGCCTAACTTCGACTAGGCAGCTGAATGCCACCAAATTTCAACGCGACCATCGTTGGACCACCGTTATCGTTGGCACGGTCCCTAAGATGGTCTCTGTGACCTTCGTTGCCTATCGACTATGATCCCTATGGCCTCTGTCGCTCGCTGACTACAGTCCATCCAACCATAATCTCCTACTAACTAGGCTCCCTCTATCGCCTATCGACTAAAGTCCCTCCTACCTCCATTGCCTGTTGACTACGATCCCTTTGATCTCCATCCCCCGCCGATTATAGTCCCTCCAGACTCCGTCGCCCATTGACTACTGTCCCTCCGACCACCATCACCCACCGACTACTGTCCCTCTGACGGTCCATCCTACCACCATCGCCCAGCGACTATAGTCCCTCTGATGGTCCGTTCGACCTCCGTAGTCCACCAACTATGGTCCCTCCAACCTCTGTCGCCCACTTTATTGTGGTTCCTCTAACCACCATCGACTACTGACTACAGTCCCTCCGACTTCCCTTGCCTGCGAACTATGGTACCTCCGACCTCTATCGCCCGTCGACTACGGTCCATCCGACCAACATCACCCGTCAACATGGTCCCTCTGATTTCCATCACGCATCGACTATGGTCCCTCTGACCTCCGTCGCATACCAACTATGGTCCCTCTAACTTCCGTCGCCTGTCAAATATGATCCCTTTTACCTTCGATGCTTGCCAACTATGGTCCCTCCGACCTCCATCACCCTCCAACTACGATTCCTCTGACCTCTATTACCTGTCGACTATGGTCCCTCTAACCATCACCACCTGCCGACTACGATCTCTCCGACCACTCTTTCCCGTTGACTATAGTCACTCTACTCTTCATTGCCCCAATATAACCCTGCCAACCAAATGAATAGACCAACATTCTCTTGAGAATGGCTCCCTTATCATTAGATTCCTCCAGCCCCAACTATGTAATGGGCTCTATATAATACATTTAGCCAATGCCTTTCCTTCTTGGAAGGGCATCATTTGTAATCGACTACAAAAACTAGTGAAATATTTTTAACTAGGCCAAACCCTGTGGTTTTTCCCCTTTCAGGGGTTTCCACGTAAAAATATTGGTGTCTCTTATGACTCTCACACCCCTCTCTTTTTATCTGTATGTGTGATGGATGTTCGTTTAAAGATAAGACATTAAGCTCTTTATCTCTCTATCAATGTGAATGTTCCAATCCACATAACATACTGATTACATTGATCAAAGATTATTTATCCACCATTTTTTATGTTAATAATGTCAGAATTGAATGATCTTAGCTCATTGGATTTTTCTCATCTAGCCATTCAATTTGACTATAAATACTTGAGATTTAGAGATCGTTTTGGACATGAATTTTATTTTAGAAGTTTTTTATTAAAATATTATCTTAAGATTCTTGCTAACTAAGTTAATTTTCTAGAGATATATTATTTTTTTGCTATTTTCAAACATTGAAGCTTAAGTCATCAGAAAATATATTTTAAGTCTTTGAAAAATTTTACGATGCAAATTATAATTTTTGAAAATTTCAAGGTGTAATGACTCTATGGATTTAAATATGGACCTCTCCTCGAGATCATGAGGAGTTTGAAAAAAATAAGTAAAATCTCTTTAATTATAATTTTTGTTTTTTATGATGTCTCCACATCTATTAGAGTAAATGTTATTAAAACATTTTTTCTTTGAAATTTTTAAATTTGCTTGAAACGGATCATAAATATCTATTAGGTTCTAAAGTTTAAAAAAATTAAGTTCATAACATCAAAAAATGATTATGAGAATCTAAAAAATGTCAAAATAGGCCTATTAGGCCCAAAGTGCTATTTTTTATTTTATTTTATTATTTAATTTTTTTTTGGAAGAACTACAAAATTTGTTGCTCCCCCTTGAATTTTAAATACCTTCTCACATGGGGGTATATGAATTTACTCCCTTTGTCCTAATAAGCTCCAACTCTCTCTTAAGGGATATTTCATATTAACATATATAGGCAATATATAATTTCCTATTTATAGGCTCTAGTATGAAATTATAATGGATAGACAGTGTGTATACCCTTTAGATGCTCTATTGCTCCTCCACTGATAGTAATGAAATGTCCTTCGGTGTTCTGAAAAAAAATCCAAATTTCTCAATTTTTTCTTTTTAATTTTTGATTTCAAAACTCTATAGTGGAGATTTGATCTTCCTTTTCAAGGGTTTGAGTTCATCTATTTAGAAGGATTAGGATCTAAAAAGATTTTTCACCCCATTTTGAAGCTTTAATTTTTTTCTCAAATAAAGAGATAATTATTATCAAATCTTGGAGTAGCTAATTTTAGAAACAATGTTTAAGAAAGTTCGCAAATTCATGGAGTATGAATTTTAACATAATAAAAACATTTGGTGTTAACATTGGTGGCATAAAGCTCCAATGTTGACATTGAAGCCATTGAAATCATTAGTTATAGACGAGATAAAATATTTCAAGTTGCATCAAACATTAAGAGGGAAGAGACAACCCATTAAAATTTGATGCCTAAGTTTAGTGTTTTACTATGAGTTGATATTATATAAATTTAATAGTTTTGTATATGAGTTTGAAATGTATACTTTTTATGTATTAATATACACACTTGATTAAAATTCAAAATCAACTCATTAGAAGTAATGAACTCTCAATCAAAGCTTGCCCCTAGAGGTGGCAATTTTTTGTATATATTTGATATGTTCTTAAAATTTTTACGCTCAATATATCTTAGTTGAATATTTGAGTTAGCAATAAGATATTACGTTCTAGTCAGAACTTAATTAACTCGATTTCTTAGTTGATAAGGAACTTTTGAGACTTACTCCATCTGAAATATTTTTAAGAACATATACCTTTTGATGCTTTAATCTTTTGATATTTTTTTAGAATAAAAGAGACTTATACCATAGAAGGCTTTTAGCCTTATGATATTTTTTAGAGAATTGAAGGAGCATGTACCTTTTGAGGCCTTTGGCCTTCAGAGATTTTTGGAGCATCAGAGAAACATTTATCTTCTTAGATTTTTCCTTCTAAGATTTTTGGATATACCCATACCTTTGGAGGCTTTTGTCTTATGACATTATTAGGATATCTACATCTTATGATGCTTATTCATTTTGAGGTATTTGGTATACTTGCACATTCTACGACTTATACCTTAAAAGATTTTTAGTGTGCCAATACCGTGTAAGACTTTTAACTTTTTAAGTTTTTGATATATTTGAACCTTTTGAGGCTTTTTTCCTTTCAAATTTTTGATGTACATGTACCTTCTAAGGCTTATATACTTCTAAGATTTTTTGATGAGTAGAGATCCTATCAACCACATACTCTCATAGAGTCTTTCTTGTGAGGTCTTGTCCATTACTAGCTTCCCATCAAGGAAAACTTAAGGGTATGCCTTTTAAAGATAATAGGTGGAGATCTTATCTACTAATTTCCCTCATAGGATCATTTAAGTGAGGACCCTATCGACTACTAGCTTCCCTCAAGGCTACTTCATAGGTATGCCTTCTAGGGCCTATGGTTAGATGTAATATTATTTACCAAAAGAAGGATTCATTGATAATTTAAATTAAAACTTGCTTGAGTGATACATGTTTATCTCATGATATAAATTTTAATATGATGAGGAATTGAACTTCTATAAGTTGCCTCAATAGGAATCTTCTAGTATATATGAAAAATTAGGTTATGATGGCACTCCTATTCCATAATTCTAACAATTTTCTTGCTATGATTATTCTGATGTCGTATATTTTAAGGTTTATTTTTTTTTATATTTTAAGGTTTATGATATACATGGGATAAATAAAGTCCCAATTATCTTTGATGATATAGATGTTCAATCTCTTCTTTTAAATGGACATATTTTAATATTGAATGACCTTTTGAATGGTGGAAGTGATAATATTGAGATTTGCCTCTGCCATTTATTTTTTTAATGATTTTGGCTATTTGAGGTGTTTAGAATTTTTGATCTCCATCAGAATGTTTTCCATAGATGTGTTAAATAGGGTGGATGACTTGGGGGTGAATTTAGTGAGAAGGGTTTCTCTGATCTCTTGATCACCCTTAATTTTGTATTTGGAGTGATCCATTTTTGGTTGTGAATTTCTACATTTGTTTAAGAGTTAATTAAATTACTTTTGATAAGTATTGATGGCCATGTTAATAATAAACTATTCTTCTACTCTATAAATAAAATTAGCATAAGAGCATATTTCCTCTTGCATCAATGCGGAGAAGAAAGATTCATATTAGAGACCTCCAAGGAATATACCTCATAATAACTTTAGATTCACTCCTAGATTTAGTGTGTTGAAATCTGGGAGTTTCACCTAGTATTTTGATTATTGTAAATATTATTGGTATGATTACTTCCTTGTCCATGCTTTATATACATTGCTTATTTCTTTTATGTGTTACTAACTATTTCAAGTACAACATACACCAAGTTGGATTAAAGAAGCAGAATCAAGTTAGTGCAGCATTAAGGTTGAGTCAATTTTTTATAAAAACGCAACACTTTTTATTTTCTTGAGTCATTTATGTAATTAGGTGTATGTTGGCTAGACAAATGAGCACACACTCACAAAGGGGATGAAAATTAAATATTTTAATTTTTATGTTAAATTATACTGTATGATCACAATTATAATGTATGATCTATTAAACAAAAAATTAATTTAAGTATTTAATTAAATTAGATAGATTAAATTGAGTTATAATTAATTATACTATATGATATCTAATCGTATTGGACGATCAACAATTTTGATAAATCCTGCCATCAAATCTATATTATAAAAATTAGGTAAATTTGAAATAAGAATTGATCATACTCTACAAAGGATTTCATATTGTATGAACATTAATGAATATTGCCTAATTTTGTCCTTGTAGATTAAGAAATTGAATTAGAAACAAACCCCAATTAATGATTGTATTATACAACCCAAATCATACAGTCCAATTTACCTAAGAGATAAGTGGATGAACTTTGGTTCATCTTGGATAATTCTTGATTCAAAATAACTCATCACACTATACAGCTTAATATCATATAAGATGATCTGTGAGGGAATTAAACTAATCGGACAGAATGATCCTAATATCATACTCTACAAGAAAAGGCTTTAAAATTAAAAATTAGGGTTTTTTTTTACATAGCCTAGTTTATTTAATTAACATAATACTTGAGGGTTTGTGTTGAGTAGTCAGAGATGTTTACTGTGTGAGAGAGCTCTTGGAGAGGGAGAGTAGTCTTCTTTCTTGAGAGAGAGTTCAAACCACTTGGGAGAGAGAGAAGGTGAGATTGAGAGTTTTTTTCTTGAGAGAGTCAAAGGGTATGAGGGAGCACACGATTGTCCTCATTGGCCTGCACCTTTGGGTCCTCCGTATTGTGGTTATGGAGCTCTTGAATAAGTGCTCTAGGGAAAAGTCTTTAGGCTAAAGACTTGAATAGCTGGGGAGGCTCAAGAAACTACATCTCCACTATTACGAGGAGTAGAAAGAGGGATTGGCACCTCTACCGTGCTAGTAAGCAGGAGGGATTGGCAGCTCCGCCGTGTTGGTGAGAAGGAGGGATTAGCATCTCTATCGTGCTGGTGAGCAGAAGGAGATATTGACTTCTCTACCATGCTATGAGCAGAAAAAGGGAGACTTTTTGGGAGTTAGAGTCTGTAAGGTCATTCTTTGCTTGGGAAAGGAGAAGGGATTTTTCTTGTTGAGTACAGAAGAAATGTGATCAGTGCAATACCCAAAGAGGAGAACCTTTGGGGAGTGGACATAGGTCAATTTTGACCAAACTACTATAAAATTTGGTTAGCTTTTCTTTACAACATTTTTTTTCGTAAGATTTTACTTTGAGAAATATGGTTTGATTATTTTGCGCTTACAAATTATTCCTAAGTTTGTTTTAACATTTTCTTTGAGCCAATCTTTAGAATTTTCATTACTAAAAATTTAAAAATAAAAATAAGGAAATATTTTTTATAAAACAAAAATATCACTTTGTATTATTTACTTTGATTAGTTTGGTATTGATATCTTAAGTTAATTTTTGGTACATATTGGTTTGTTGCTTTTAAGTGAAAAAGTTTGTAATATACTAATTCACCTCCCCTCTTGGTGTGTCATAGCACTTTCAAGTAGTTTCAGAGCAAGGTTCTCACTTTAGTTGGTTTAATCACTTGAGTTGACCCATGTAGTATAGATTGGTAATAGGAACACTTCGAAAGGGTATTCTATTACCCAACCACCACTATTTGATAATATTTTATTTAACTTTTGAAATATTAGAATTTCTACCTTTTTCAATCTATTAATTTTTGTATATGACATATGATTCAAACTGGTTATTTCTGCGTTATAGAATTATTAATAGTGCCAAAGTAGAAATTCCTTTTATTGAATGGACTTTACAAGATCGTGATCTTGCTCAATTGAATGCAAAATATCTTGATTATTTCCTTTGTATTTTAAAATATGAAGATTATATGAGTGTGTCTACCTATACTATTGGAAAAGAAATATGGTATATGTTATGTATTACTTATGAAGGAACTAGTGAAGTCAAGCAATCTAGATAAAATATTCTTCTTCATGATTATGAAATATTTAGCATGCAACCAAATGAAATTATTTTTTATATGTATGCACATTTTACTAAAATTATAAATTCATTGCATGCACTTGGTAAGGAGATTTCTAATTCTTAAAAAGTGAATAAGATTCTTAGATGTCTGCCTGAATCTTGGGATGACAAGGTGTCGGTGATATTTGAATCTAAGGATTTAAATGCATATTCTGTTGATAATTTTGTTGGTTCACTAATTATACACGAGCAAATAATTTCCTAAGGAATTGCATATACATATGATAAAATGAAGGAGAAGACAATCCACTAAAAGTAAATAACTCAAAAAATAGCAATTCTAACAGTAGAAGAATGAAGACATAACACTGATTACAAGATGATTCAAAAGTTTCTCAAGGGCAAGCACCAATGGTACAGTGAGAAAGGGAAAGGTAAGAACAATAAGTTCAACAAAATTTTAGTTGATGTTGTTTTCTTTGAATGTAAGAAAACATGTCACTACAAGTTTGAATGCCCAAACCTCAAGAGCCAACCAATTAAAGAAAAAGTTGAGGATGAAGGCAACGTAAAGAAGAGTAAGAGGAGAGCTCAACGAAACTTCTAGAAAATTTCTAATTCAAAATCATATGAGTAAAAATGAGAGGAAGAGGTCACCAGCATATGCTTCATGGCTAAAGAAAGCACATGTGACACAGACAGTGATCAGGTATGCAATTTCAGATATGATGAATTACTTTTATTTTTTGAAAAATTGCATGCTAGTTACAAGAAATTAAAAAGAAAATTTTCAAGCCTAAAATATGAACATAATGCATTTTTTAGAAGTGCACATGGATCTAGTAAGAAAGTTTGCATCTTTGAAAGATGATCATACTTTACTTGAAGATTTGCATTGTAATCGGGAAAAAGAATTAGAAATTTTGAAAAATAATCTTATAGAAATAACATAAGAGCATATTGACCTAAAGATTACATTTAAGGAATTAGAATAATTAGCTTTAAAAATGGATAGTAGTGAGAATGAGGCATTAGTACAAGTAGAAATGTATAAAAATGAAATGAAATTTTACAAAAAGAAATTAAAGAGTTAGGTCTAATGCATTGAGATCCATGCACACACCACCTAGGAGAGCACCAGATGCATATCCATTATATAGGAAATCATCATCGCATAGGTTTACTCATTCATTCCCATGTGTTAGGTGATTTTCTTATGGTATGGTAAAGCACATTGCAAGCATCTACACATAAAAAGTTCGCCATAGATCATATCTGATTTGGAGAATGCCTCTTTTATATAGCATGATATACATTCATTATAATATAAGGTGGGACCCAAACTCACTTGGTTTCCTAAATTTAAACCTTGATTTATTTTCTATGTATGCTTTCACAAGGGGTCCAATGTCAGCACATGGTATATAGACAACTAGTGTTCATGCCATATGATTGGAGATATGAAAATGTTCATCACATTGGAGGTCAGGAGTGGAGGAAAGGTAACATTAAGCAACAACACTACCAGAAAGGTAATTGGGTTATGTACAATTGATAAACACAATGGCTTTACAGTTAAAATTTGTTGCTTATGGAAGGTTTCAAGCATAATCTATTAAGCATTACTCAACTTTGTGATAAAAGGTTTGATGTCAAATTTTTGTCTGATATATGTTTGATTTTACAATGGTGAACCTATTTTGCATGGCTTGCACATTAATAATATTTACATGCTTGATTTGGAAAGTTTAAATGAGTCTATTAAGGCGAACTATTTGGAAATCATCATACATAAGGCTTGGTTGTGGCATAGGAGAATGTGTCATTTAAACATGAGAACACTAAAAAAAATTACACATAAAGACCTAGTTAGAGGAATACCCAAGAAAGATTTCACTAAGGAGCATCTTTGTGATGCATGCCAGCTAGTTATGCAAGTCATGTCTTCATTTCACTCACTTAAGGAGATCAACACTAGTAGACCACTTGATATTTTGTATATGAATCTTTTTGGACTCGTCAACACTATTAGTTTGGGAGGAAAAGCATATGGATTTGTCATTATAAATGATTACACAAGATTCACTTGGGCTAGATACCAAGCTAGTAAAGGTGACTCATTTGAAGAATTTAGAGTTTTCTCAAATTAGATTCAAAGGAATTTAGGATGTACTATAGCCACCATTCATAGTGATCATGGAGGAGAGTTTGAGAATGATAAATTTGAATCTTTTTGACAAGAAGTTGGGATAGAGCATAAAATTTTTGATTATAGAATGCCCCAACAAATTAGAATAGTAGAGAAAAAGAATTAGACATTGGTAGAAGTAGCTAGAGCCATGTTAAATTAATATAGTCTACACAAATACTTTTGGGCAAAAGCAGCAAATATGCCATGTTATATTCTAAATAGGGTGAACATTATATCAAAGTTGAATAATACCCCTATGAGTTTTAAAGGGTAACTTTAAATATTTTCCACCTATATATCTTTGGATGCAAGTGTTTCGTGCTTAATAATGAGAAATATTATTGGGGAAAGTTTGATGCCAAATCTGAAGAAGCTTGTATTTGAGATTTTTAACAATAGGTAAAGCCTATAGGGTTAGTAATAGAAGAGTTAGCCCATGTTGTTTTTTATGATACCTATAGGGATACACCTCCTAGAGAAGAAGAAGAAGAAGGTAACATTACTATTATAATTCAAAATATAGATTTAAAATATAGAGATGAATCTCAATAGACCATGCCTAAAGAATGGATATATGTATCAAATCATCCTAGGGAGCTTATCATAGGAGACCTATCCATAGGAGTTAAGACTAGGCATGAACTTAGGAAAGAAGTTAGCCACATAGCCTTCATTCCATGATAAAACCCACTAATATAGAACATGCATTAGAAGATAAAATTTAGAATGTAATAATTCAAAAAGAATTAAATCAATTTGTTATCAATGATGTATGGGAGTTAGTAGCTAGACCTACTGATCAGAGTATTGTTGGGATGAAATAGATTTTAAAAATAAATTAAATGACTATGGATTACTCGTTAGGAATAAATCTAGGTTGGTAATAAGGGTTACAACCAAATTAAAGGGATATATTTTGAAGATACCTTTACCCCAATAATTAAGTTAGAGGTCATCTGGGTACTATTAGCATTTTCTTATTTTAAGGGATTTAAATTATTTCATATTGATATTAAGAGCTACTTTTAAATGGAGTGATTAAGCAAGATGTCTATGTAGAATAGCCCCTTGGTTTTGATAGCTTAGCATTTCCAAATCATGTTTATAAACTTAAGAAAGCACTATATGGGCTTAAGTAAGCACCTAGGGTATGGTATGATAGACTTAATAATTTTCTCTTAGAGAAATCCTTTGTTAAGGGTACCTTAGATACCACCTTGTTTATTAAGAGAATTAGAGAATATAAACTCATTATTCAAATATATGTATATGACATTCCTTTTGTATATATCAATGATAATCTATGTAAAGAATTTTCTTTCATTATGAGTAGTAAATTTGAAATGAGTATGATTGGTGAGTTAATCTATTTTCTAGGATTCAATGTAAAGAAAAGAGAGGATGAAACCTTCTTAAGTCAAACTAAATATGTAAAAGAGATTTTTTAAAAAAATTGATATAAAAGGTTGCAAGAGTATGAATACATCGATGAGCCTGACCACCCAATTAAATAAGGATCAGGATGGTAAATCAATTGATCAAAATAAATTATAGGGATTATATGTTCCTTACTTTACTTGACTATTAGTAGGACTAATATTATGTTTAATGTTTATCTATGTGCTATGTTTCAGGTTGACCCTAAGGAATCCCATATGACCACCATAAAAAAATCTTAAAATATCTTATTGGCACTCAGAACTTAGGAATTTGGTATCCTAGGAATACGTTGACCTTTGAATTAATTGGATACTCATATTCAAATTTTGTTGGTTGTAAGGTGGACAGAAAGAGTACCTCATGAACTTGTCAATTCATATGATAATCTTTAGTTTTCTAGTCTAGTTAAAAGTAAAATTGAGTAGCCCTGTCCATCGCAGAAGCTGAATATATGGCCACAAGAAGTTGTTTCCAAAGTCCTTTGGTTGAAGCAATAGCTTCTTGATTTTGGATGGCTAGTAAAAACCATCCCCATCATGTGTGATAACATGAGTGCGATCAGTATCATTAATAATCCTATTTAGCACTTTCACTCGAAGCACATTGATGTGAGACACCACTTTATTAGGGATCACATGGCCAAGGGAGATGTAGAGAAACAATATATAAACACAAATAATTAATTAGTAAATATTTATACCAAACCCCTATGTTATGGAAGGTTCAATGCACTTAGATTTAGATTAGGAGTCATTGATATAAGTGCTTAAGAAAATAGGGGTCACTTCAAGTTATGAATGTTATTATGTTTTTATTTCTTTGGATTTTGTGTAATAGTTTATATGGTTATATTCTATTTTACATTTATTCATTTTATTTTAATCAGTACGTTTATGTGGTTTGGTGTTTGTTTGTATGTATGATTGTTTTGTATTTTAATTTTTGTCTTATATCTTATTTATTTATTCTCTATTTTTGCCGTATTTTATGATTAGTGTTTCTTTTTGTGTTGTACTCTCTTAATTTTTGCCCTTCTATTGCATTATACTCTTGTTAGTTTATTTTAGTTTGTTGTACTTTATTGTTCTCAAACTCTCTTTTTTTTGTGAAGATAACAAGGGGAGTATAGTAGTGTTCATTGTACTGTTTGACTTTTGATTAGTGAAGTTTTTTATTAGCTTAGTGTTTGTATTATCATGTTCTTATATGTTGTCTTAAAATTAAATTAAAAAAAATTATAAATAAAAAATCAAATGTCTTGCCCCTTATTTTTTAAGAAGCCATTTAATGAAGGGGAGAACTAAGCAAGGAATTAACAATCAACTTGGAATTCTAAATTCCAACCAACAGTAGTTGCAATCATAAAAAATGAGGGGATTATTGAAATCTAGGAGCCCGACCTAGTATTTTGATGATTACAAATATTATTGGTATGATTATTTACTTGTTCCTCCTTTATATATATTGCCTATTTGTTTTGTGTGTTACTAATCATTTTAGGTACAACATACACAAAACTGAATTAAAGAAGAAGACTCAAGATAGTATAGTGTTAATGATGAGTCAATTTGTATTAAAAGGCATATATTGTTTTCTTTTCTTGAGTCATTTTTGTAATTAGGAGAATGTTAGCTAGATAACTAAGCACACACTCACAAGGGGATGAAAATTGGATATTTGAACTTTTTATGTTAAACCATATGATACAATCTATTAAGCCATAAATTAATTCATGTATTTAATTAAATCAAATAACATAAATTAAGTTATAACTAATCTTACTGTACAATCTCTAATCATATAGGATGACCAGGTATTTTAATAAATCCTATTGTCGAATCTATGTTATCAAAAATAGGCAAATTTAAAATTTAAAATTTGAGTTGATCATATTATATAAAAGATCTCATACTATACAAACATTATTGAATATTGCCTAATATTGTCCCATAGATTAAAGAATCGAATCAAGATCAAATATTAATTAATGATTATATTGTACAGTCCAAATCATACGGTCTAATTTACCTGAGAGATCAGAGGACATACCTTGGTTCATCATGGATGATCCTTGATTCGATATAACTGATCGTACTGTATGAATTAATATCTTACATAATGATTTGTGAGGGAATAGAATTAATTAAACAGAACAATCCTAGTGTCGTATTGTATGATCATAGTCATATTGTATGATCACAATCTTTAAAATTCAAAATTAGAATATTATTTAAATAGCCTAGTTTATTTAATTAACACAACACTTGAGGATTTATGTTGAGTAGTCAAAGATAATTTCCTATGTGAGAGAGCTCTCAGAGAGGGGGAGGAGTCTCCTTGCTTGAGAGAGAGTCCAAACCATTAGGAGAGAGAGATGGTGAGGTTGAGGGAGCTTTTCCTTAAGGCAGTCAATAGGTCTGAGGGAGTCACACGGTTGTCCTGTCGGCCTGCACCTTTGGATTAATTTTTTAAATTAAATTTCTTAATTTAAGTTGGAATAATTAAATTTTATTATAATTTTTAATTATTTGAATTCAATTATTTAAATTTTATTTATTTCCTTTTATTTTTAATTTTTTTATTTACATTTTCTTTAATCTCAAATTAAATTTCTTTATTTATTTAAGTTAGATTATTTAATTTGATTTATGTTTAATTAATGAATTAATTTTATTTATAATTCTATTTTTATTATTTTTTAATTAATTTTATCTTATTTTTATTACTTTATTATTTATATACATTTTTATTTATTTATAATTAAAAAATTTATTTAATTATGATTATTTAATTAGATTTAATTAATAAATTATTATTTTATTTCTTTATTATTATTTATATCTATTTTATTTATTTAATCATTTAAGTTTGACCATGATTTGACTTTTTATTTAGAGTTTAATTTTTTAAGATTTATTATTTTTATGATATTCTATTATTTATTTAGAATTAAATGCATTTTAAATTTTTTTTTTAGAAATTTTATTTGTTTAGTTATATTAATGTTTACTAGTTATTTATTATTTATTTTTTAAAGGAGTTTAGATATTTTTATTTTATACACCAAGTGATGTCAAAACATCATAAAACTTTCACCATAAGTTAGGAATGATTTAAAATAGAACTCATGAAAATTTGGGGTCATTTGGATTTGTATTTTATTTTTATTATTTTTATATTTATTTATTTATTTTTCTTTGTTTATTTATTATATTATATTAAGCAAATTAAAAAGGGGCTTTTTATTTGATTATATTTCTTATTTTAGGGTGAATGGATTTGATTTTATATTTTTTACATTTTTAAATTTATTTTTTTATGAATTATTGGAATTCCTCGGTCATTTTTGGGTCAAAATTAGGGTAACTAGTTAACTAACTAAGTGACCTCCAATTGTTATGAAATTTAAATCATAGGTCCCTAAAAACCTATGGAGTAACCCATAAAAGTTTTAGACCATTTGCACACTTTACAATTTATTATAATTTTTTAAAGGTAAATAAATCTAAACTTTTAGAAAATTATTTCGGGTAAATTAGGTACAATTTTAGGGTAAAATCAATGAATAACTAATCCTCATGCTTAATTCTAACATCCAAAAAACAATCATGCCAAAATACCCTATGGATTCATGTTTATGAATTTTCAAATTCTTATGTCAATTTATGACCTGTTAATTTGAAAATCCAATTCAGGTGAGAATAAGATTCGATTGGCTATGAAAAGTTTATTGAATATGAGGTACATTCTAAAGGACCTCCCATAAAAATTTAAACCATAAATGAATTATGCATAATGGATAATTAAAGCAGTACAATAAAATATCTAATGCAAATTACTTTCATTCTACTAATTTGCTGGCCTTAATTTCATATGCAGTAGGTAGTGCTCCTTATTATGAATTTATAGAGTTATTAAACACAAGAAATAGCCTACTAGATCAAGAGTAATGATTTTTTTAAGTTTAATGTTTTTTTATACTTTAATTTGCAAGATTTAGGGAATTACCATTAACAGAGTTGACTTGGCTGCATTTTCCACACAGCATAATCCCACATATCACTTAAATGATTGCAGGCAATAGTGACATAGCGAGAGTTATCTAAATCATTCGATCTGAGATCATACAGTTAAGATTAAAGGTTAAAAACTATGGGAGAGTAGTGTGGACCTCCGAAAGGAAACACGCCACCGTCCCACGGGGGGAGAGACAGTATTGCCAATGGGCGGGTAGATTAGATCTTACATATGATTAATCATTGAGGATAGAGGCTCTCGCCAGCGCACCCTGATGGGTAATAGTATGTACGACCTGATCGGAATAACGGGTTTCCCCCACCCGATACATCAACTCGAGTGGGGTTTATTTGATAGTGAGATTCAGTTTCCCACGGGCGCAAGCCCTCGTGGTTAATTACATCTCAAGTTGGGGCCTGAGAAGACTCTCGATTAAGGATTCTACATTATACTTTCAAGTGGGATTGGCACGCGGGGAGAAGACTAGGAAATCCTACTCAAAAAGGAAAGTAATGCTCAACTTGGCTTAGTCAACATACACAGCTCAGATCAGCATCCGGAGGGACTAAGGTAGTGGGAAGAAATTAGAAAAAAGAAAAATCATACACTTGAAGCATACATGAGAGAAGGATGGAGGTGGCATCATCTATGTGATGCAGATAGGTAGGATTTATAGTCTCTGGACGATAGAAGACTTACCCACCAATGAGACGTACTACGAGACACTGAATGTAGTAGCCTTGAACCCTAAGTCTAAAGTGGGTTTAGTGTTCTACACCCAACACTAACACCCGTGTCCTAGCTAATGCATTCTGGGCTTATATCCTGCCTGAAAAGGAAAGCCAGCTAACCACCTAGTCGTATAAAATCCATGTTGTCCAGTCTTTATGAAAGATGGGTAGGTAGTTTGGTCCCTAGACTTATGTAGGGTGAATGCTTCTAGAACTAATGCAATTAAAATTTTAATTTAATTAGTTTTTGATGCAATGCATGCCGGTTCAAGTCTCCAAATTAGGTATGCATAGAATTTTAAAAAGGCTTATAAAATAATTTTTTTAGAAAAGACTAGACTTCCCTAAATCCAACACCTCATCCTCATAGGTCAGATTATCAGGACTCTACCAGCAGGCGGGGAAGTGTCTTATAGCAAGGAGAGAGAGAAATGCAATAATACGCATGCGACCCTAGATGATTCCGGTCATTCCCTATGTCATTAAGTTTCCATATTATTTAATTCATAAAATTTTAAATATTAGTTATGAGTAGAAAAATTTTATTCTTAAAGAGCCCAGCGAAATCAGGCCAAGCACATGCAAGAAAGAAACCAAATAAAAGTAAGCAATTTCTATTGCGTACATAAACACATCAATATAAATTCACAGAACAAAGTAGAGAAAAGTCCACAGTCCATGGTAAGTGCTGTATAAGTACAACCCAGGGTCTGTAGAAAAGTAATGGTGGCCAGGCCCCACTGACAATAACCTGGATTTTAATCCTACTGAATGACATACGTCTTAAATGTAAGGCATTTCGTCTTTAAGTCTTCATCTTTGATTGGGCCATCTTCCTTCGGATCGTCCTCCTTTTGGATCATCTTTCTCCAGATCATCCTTCGGAAGGGTACCCAAATGAGAAAGAAACTCCTCTAAAGAGGGCCTTTCTTTTCTTTATCCATCTTTGGATTCTATATTATTTCTTTCTTATGTGTACTCTAGATTTGGTATTCCTTAGATTAGGTCCATCCTACTCTTAGTTAGGATCCTTCCTTAGTTAGGATTATTCCTCCTTCTTAGTTAGGGTTCCCCCCTAGCTAAGTTCCTTTTTTTCTGGCCTTCTAGGCCATTCCGTCCCTCATATATCTCTCCGCTTCTCGTGTCATTATCTTCAACTAATCATTTCAAATTTCTCTTTTATTCTTCTTAGCAGGTAGTTCCATGGCTTCCTTCGTGCCTTCTGTTACTTTCAGATTTGGTTTGGATGCGCGGGTGACACTCCCTAAGTCCCTGCTAGCCAGTCCTCCTGCTAGAGGAATCAATTTTGGTTCCTTCACTAACTTGGCCTTCGTCACTCTTGGCGGGTCGACCCCTGCGTAGGCTGCTACCTTTTCTCCTCCCCAGAGGAGAGGTCGCAGAGCCATGCAACCTTTCAAATGTCTAGTTGCTTGACGGATAGCCCAGGCACCTGCTCATCCTACTCCTGTTCATATGCAGCTAGTGCACCCCATAGTTAAGCAGCCAGTGCCTAGACCACTCCCCGTTTAGCCTACTCGTCCAACGGTCAGGCGACTATTGCCTACCACACCTGTTGTTCAGATTGCCCCGGCCCCTCAGCACTGGCATACAGTAGTTACTCCACCTGTTGCTCCGACAGAGGTAGCTCGTGTTCGAGCTCCCCCTACTCCTTCCTCCAGGAAGAGGGGAGCCCAGACCGAGGCTCCTTTGCCTTCCTCTCATCGGGTTTTAATTTTTTCCCGGTTGTGTCACCTAGAGACCATCGAGCAGACCCTGACACTTCCTGTAGTCCCTGTTCCCCCTGTTACTTAGGCAGCGGGTTCAGATGTTGCTTCGTCCTCCGCCTCTGGCCTTAGGAGAAGGGCCAGGAAGAATAGGAATAGAAGACTTCGGTTAGCTACATTCAAGGTAGAAAGATAGTGGATGGCAGATTCGTTGGCTCACTAAGAGCCAGTTCAGAGGAGAGTGGTCCCCGAGTAGCAGGCATGAAGACCAGTTGCAGTTTCCCCTACTCCAGACGTTGTAGTCGCTCCTGAGATAGTAGCAATTCTGGGAGGACGCTTCTCTTCGCTGACACATAGTGGTGATAAGGAGGACGTCACTCGCATCATGGTGGCCCCTCCTATTACTATTACTTTACCACGCGCTAGGGGCCCCAGGGATGATGCTACTCGAGCCCTCTCTCAGAGGATTCGAAGCATCATCCGCTTAGCACGAGGTTAAGGCCCTATCAATCGGGAGAGATTACTCTGCCAGATTTCTTAGGTGTCCGTTCAATTATAGAGGTAGACCTTGAGGTAGAGGTACCAGTGGCGGAGAGGACAGCCACCACGACAACCAGTCAGTTTAGTTCCTGCAATTAGACCGCAGACAGTTGCTCCCATTATTGGACGATGCCCCGGTCGTCATGGATGTAGACAGTTGTTGGAGCCTCCTAGTCCCCAGCCCAGTTCAGTTATAGTAACCCCGCAGCAGCGAGTTGCCCCAACTGGGTTCCGTCGTAGTAGATGGGTGTGGAGACGATGACAGGTAGAGTCCCCTATCGAGGCAATACAGTTGGTTGAGATAGTGTAACCAGTTCAGGTAGTTGAGCAGTTAGAGACAGCTGCTCCTTCTGGATCAGAGGCAGTTTCGATGGTCTGTGATGCAGTGATAGATGTTGATGTCATAGTTTCTCCTGGTAGTTCACCATTCCGGGCAGAGCCTGTGAGAACCCTTGAAAATTCAAATTTTTGGTGCAAGTTAGTACTGTACGAACCTGTAACTATCTGTACGAACTGAGAAAAATTAAGATTTTTTTGCAATTCGTACCGTACGAACCTGGAGCCGTCTGTACGAACAGAACAAAAATTTTACAGAGCCGATCGTCCAGTAATTTCATCCGTACGAAGAAATTATCATTCAGGACGAATGACACGATCGTCCGGGATGAACTGAAAAGATCTCAACCCATTAAATATCTCAGCCGTTGGATTGAAGAGAGAGAAATGGCTAGAGAGAGAAAGAGAAGGAAAAAGAGAAGGAAATCCATATTTCGGGCGACTGCGATCCATTTTCGTCCGTCATCGCAGTTGAGAAAGTTGATCGACTCGAGGTAAGGCACATTATGCCTATCTCAATTTTCAGAAATGTGAATTTTGACGGATTTTCTGATTAAAATTGTGTTTCCGTTAGCGAAAAACGGGTATAACTTTGCACTGGTAAAACTTTTACCGCGTAACTTTTGGTATGTTGTCGAGATTGTTATTATGCACATTTTGACTATTTTCTGAAAAAATTTCATCGGGTATTTAGAAATCTGTGGAATTTTTATCGAACAAAAAATTTTTTGGATGTCAAAAAATAGTGCTACAGTACAATGAAAGTCTTGAAACGATGTTGTGCATGATCACTTGTAATTTGGAAATGTTATGAAACTGTGAATTTTGATTCGTTGGATTTTCTGTTGTCTGCCGTTATACTGTCTGACTGCATTTTGATGAGTATTTGATTTCTTTGTAAATGATATGATTGATGCTTTATATGATTGAATGCTCACAAGGGAGACATAAGGGCCAGAATCCTTTGAGATTCTGTCTGGGTCCGGGAATATGAAAATGAATTCTGATATGATAATCTTATATGTTCTGGTGCTGTAAGCACAAAGGGAGACATAAGGGGCCAGAATCTTTTGAGATTCTGTCTGTGTCTGGGAAGGGAGGCATAAGGGGCCGGAATCCTTTGAGATTTTGTCTGTGTCAGGGATACGTGATCTGAAATGTGATCTAAAATGTGATCTGATATGTGTTCTGATATGTGATTTGAAATACGATTCTGTGATGTGATTTATACGATTCTGTGAGATGAATTTGATTCAATTTTTGATGATTGCTGTGATAAGATGATTTCTATGGTGTGATGAATTCTGTTTATGTTCTGATAATTTTTGTGATAATATCTTAACTCTATTTGATGCTTTGAATTCCGTGCTTTATTTTGAGATTTCAGTTTTGTGTGTGGATCTGAGAATTTAGATCGGCTAGTGTGATCTTGCTGAGCTGTTAGCTCACTGTGGTTATCTTCATGGTTTTCAGGTTCTGGGAAAGGGAAGGAAGTGTTAGACTAGCCGTTCAGGATCTGAATTGCAATCATAGGTATTTTTGTACTTTTGATTTTTATACAGTCATGGCTAGGTTACTTTTCTATTATGTACTTTCTATTTATAGCCATGCACTGTAGTGTACATTATTTTTGATGAAAGAAAAAAGAAAGAATGGATGAGTTTTCCATACACTTGGATGTTTGTAGCAGCTCTGTGGTTCTATAATTCGTTGAAAAGAAAAAGAAAAGAAATTCCAAAGCTAGATCCTAGGGTTTTCTGTCGCAACCTAACACGATAGGATCAGTTCTTGTCACATTGGGTTGTGATAATCTTTTTGGTATCAGAGCTTTAGTTTTGGAATTGGATCGTATGATAGAGCTATAGGCATTGATCTGTAAGTCTGGTGGGGTAGTTTTGGGTTGTCTGCATGTTTATTATTTTTATTTTATGTGTATAGTTCTGTATTCTGTATGATCATGAATCTGCCAGACCCAGATATGACCGATGGATAAAGTGCTAGTCAGGCAGCTCCAGTATATATTTCTGCTCCCACAGTTGGTTCCGATATAGTTTTACAGTTTGCTACTTTGATAGCCCAGATGATGGGTGAGGCACAGAGCAGAGTTCCTGTTGCCAGATTTGAAGAGGTAGACAGACATCTACAAATGTTTTTGAGATTGAAACCTCTGAGATTTGAAGGTATTGTTGTGCCTAGAGAGGCAGAGGACTGGTTTAGGAGATTAGAAAAGATATTTGACAGTATGTAGTGTCCTTCTGAGAGAAAGGTACCATTAGTAATTTTTCTATTAGATGGTGAGGTAGAGCGCTGGTGGATGGGCCAACAGGAGGAGAAATTCCAAGGGAGATTGAACTCTCTGATTTCTTGGGAGGAGTTTTCTGATGTGTTTAGAGCCTGGTTTGTACCCCCTTCTGCAAGACAGCAAATGCAAGAGACTTTTCTGAGATTGGTTCAGGGGAGCAAGATAGTTATGCAATATGAGGCAGAATTCACTGCTTTGGCTAGATATGCTCCACAGTTGGTGAGCACTCCTACAGAGAAGTACTATAGGTTTTTGAGAGGACTTCGGGATAGTCTGAGGCAACCCCTGGTACCATTTCACATTTCTGATTTCTCTGAGCTTGTGGAGAGAGCCAGATTGATAGAAAATGATCTGATGGCTACTCAGCTGCGGTGGACTGCTAGTAGAAAGAGATTCAGTAGTGATACTTCATGTAGTAGTTTCCCTGGAAAGAAGAACAGAATTGTATCTGGAGATTCCAAAAGAAGTGGACAGTCAGTATCTGCAGCAGTTTCTGGTAGTGGCAGTGTAGCCAGCTCTGGTTCTGTCAGTGGAGCACCCGTGTGCCAGAATTATGGACGGTGACATTTTGGCCAGTGTTACAGAATGACTGGTCAGTATTTCGGATGTGGTCAGACAGGACATCGGATAGCAGAGTGTCCACAAGTCAGATTTGACCGACGATCTGAGTTCAGATCTGAGAGTTTTGTTAGACCGACCTTCCAGCCGAGGACAGTTCCTCCCCATACTATTTCTGAAGGATCATCTGGTAGAGCTAGAGGTTCAGGTTTTGTGGTAAGAAGACCACCCAGAGGTAATCAGAGGGAACCTAGTAGTTCTGTAGCTCCAGCTCCAGTTCAGCCATATGTGTATAGTTTGAATCAGCAAGAGGCTCGAGATGCTCCATATGTGGTGACAGGTACGGTTTACATTTCTGAACATCCGTGTCATGTTTTATTTGATTATGGGGCTAGTCATTCATTAATTTCTTAGCGTTGCTTTGATGTTTTGAAAACTGTATTAGAGACTCTGAGGCAGCATCAGTTGTATGCAAAATTCTCCAAATGTGAGTTCTGACTAAGAAGCATTTCTTTTCTGGGGCATGTAGTGAGCAGTGAAGGTATTTCTGTTGATCCCCAGAAAATTTAAGCAGTTGCTAATTGGCCAAGGCCTACTACGATGTTTGAGGTACGCAGTTTCTTGGGTATGACTGGATATTACAGGAAGTTTGTGAAGGGCATTTCTCAGATTTTTGCACCTTTGACGAGATTGACTCAGAAGTCAGTAGCTTTTGTTTGGACACCAGAGTGTGAAGCGGCTCTTTTAAAGATTGTTTGACTTCTACTCCAGTGTTAGCACTTCCATCTGATACAGAAGGATTCCAAGTATTCAGTGACGCTTCATTAAAAGGTTTGGGATGTGTTTTAATGCAGCATGGTCGGGTAATAGCTTATGCTTCACGATAATTAAAACCACATGAAAAGAATTATCCGACGCATAATTTAGAGTTGGCAGCTGTTGTATTTGCTCTGAAGATTTGGCGTCATTACTTGTATGGCGTTAGATATGAGATTTTCTCAGATCATAAGAGTTTAAAGTATATATTTACTCAGAAGGATCTAAATTTGAGGCAAAGAAGATGTCTTGAGTTGATTAAGGATTATGATCTTACTATACAGTATCAGCCTGGTAAGACTAATGTGGTGGCAGATGCTTTGAGCAGGAAGTCTTCTGACTTATCATGTGCATATCTCACTTCTGATGAATATCTGATACGAGATATGGAAAGACTACAGTTGGAGGTAATATCTCCTACTAATTCTGGAAGAATAACTCAGATGATCATTCAATCCTCTTTAGAAGAAAAGATTCTTGAAGCTCAGAAATCAAATGTTGAATATTAAAAGTTGATTGATCAGATCAAGTCTGGTAAAAAACCTGAATTATGAATTTCTGATTCCGGTATTATTTTCTGTGAGAATAGACTTTGGGTCCCTAATTCTGGAAATCTGAGACAAGAGATTCTGCACGAGGCTCATTATTCAGGTTACACTATTCATCCAGGAAGTGGTAAGATGTACAGAGATATGAAAAGTATGTTTTGGTGGCATGGATTGAAAAATGATATAGTGGAGTTTTTTTCAAAATGTGAAGCCTATCAGTTAGTGAAGGCAGAACATCAGCGACCGGGAGGTCTTTTGCAGTCATTACCTATTCCTGAGTGGAAATGGGAAGAGGTACCAATGGATTTTGCTATGGGTTTCCCCAGATCAGGGCAAGGACATGATATTATTTGGGTTATTATAGATCGACTGACGAAGTCTGCCCATTTTTTTTCGATTAGACAGACATATTCGGTAGACAAGTTGGCACAGATTTATGTTAAAGAAATTATCAGATTACATGGTGCGCCGAAAGTGATTGTCTCTGATCGAGATGGCAGATTTACCTCCAGACTATGGAGAGGAATTCAATAAGGATTGGGCACGAATTTGCATTTCAGTACGGCTTTTTATTCGCAGACTGATGGATAGTATGAAATGACAATTCAGGTACTGGAAGATCTTTTGAGATTGTGTGTTTTGAATTTTGGAGGTAGTTGGGAAGATCATATTCCACTGATAGAATTTGCATATAATAATAGTTATCAGTCCAATATTGGTATGGCTCAATACGAAGCTCTATATGGAAGAAAGTGTAGAACTCCTTTGACTTTGACAGAAGTGGGAGATAGACAAGTGATGGGTTCAGCTTTTGTGGATAATACTGTGATGAAGATCAATCTGATTAAAGAAAAGTTGAAATCTACACAAGATAGACAACAGAAGTATTACAATCAGAAGCACAGACTAGTTGAATTTCAGGTTGGTGACTTTGTATATGTCAAAGTCAGTCCGATGAAAGGTGTTAGCAGATTTGGAAGAATGAGCAAACTCAGTCCAAGGTATGTTGGACCTTTTGAAATCATTGAGAGGATTGGAAATTCTACTTACAGGGTATTATTACCTGAACATATGTCTGATATAAATAATGTGTTTCATGTGTCAACTCTGAGAAAGTGGATATCTGATTCCGGGAAGAAATTATCTGCTGACGATGTTCAAGTTCAGGCAAATCTATAATACAAAGAAGAACCTGAAAGGATTTTAGCTTATGATGTAAGAAAGTTGAGAAGTAAACAGATTCCTATGTTTAAGGTGCAGTGGAAGCATAGAACAGCTAGAGAGGCTACTTGGGAGAAGGAATTTGATATGAGACAGTTATATCCAAGTATGTTCTGACTCCATTTATTTTGGTAAGGTCAACGACTCTATTTATTTTGGTAATGTCGAGGACGACATTTCTTTTAAGGTGGGTATATTGTGAGAACCCTTGAAAATTCAGATTTTTGGTGTAGGTTAGTACTGTACAAACCTGGAGCTGTCTGTATGAACTGAGAAAAATTAAGATTTTTGTGCAGTTCATACCGTACGAACCTGGAGCCGTCTGTACGAACTTAGTTCGTCTATATGAACAGAACAAAAATTTTACAGAGCCGATCGTCCAGTAATTTTGTCCGTGCGGTAAGGCCCCTTTGTTTTTGTCCATCGTCGTAGTTGGGAAAGTTGATCGACTTGAGGTAAGGCACATTATGCCTATCATTATTTTCAGAAATGTGAATTTTGACGGATTTTCTGATTAAAATTGTGTTTCCGTTAGCGAAAAATGGGTATAACTTTGCACTAGTAAAACTTTTATCACGTAACTTTTGGTATGTTGTCGAGAGTGTTATTATACACATTTTAACTATTTTCTGGAAAAAATTTCATCGGGTATTTTGAAAGCTGTAGGATTTTTCTCGAACAGAAAATTTTTTGGATGTCGAAAAATAGTGCTACAATACAATGAAAGTCTTGAAACGATGTTGTGCATGATCTCTGGTAATTTGGAAATATTCTGAAACTGTGAATTTTGATTCGTTGGATTTTCTGTTGTCTGCCGTTATACTATCTGACTGCATTTTGATGCATATTTGATTTCTTTGAAAATGATATGATTGATGTTTTATATGATTGAATGCTCAGAAGGGAGACATAAGGGGCCAGAATCCTTTGAGATTCTGTCTGTGTCTGGGAAGGGAGGCATAAGGGGCCAGAATCTTTTGAGATTCTGTCTGGGTCCGAGAATATGAAAATGAATTCTGATCTGATAATCTGATATGTTCTGGTGCTGTAAACACAAAGGGAGACATAAGGGGCCAAAATCCTTTGAGATTCTATCTGTGTCTTGGAAGGGAGGCATAAGGGGCCGAAATCCTCTAAGATTATATTTGTGTCAGGGATACGTGATCTGAAATGTGATCTGAAATGTGATCTGATATATGATCTGATATGTGATTTGAAATACGATTCTGTGATGTGATTTGTATGATTCTGTGAGATGAATTTGATTCAATTTCTGATGATTGCTGTGATAAGATGATTTCTGTGTGTGATGAATTCTATTTATGTTCTGATAATTTTTGTGATAATATCTGAACTCTATTTGATGCTTTGAATTCCGTGCTTTATTTTGAGATTTCTGTTTTGTGTGTGGATCTGAGAATTTAGATCGGCTAGTGTGATCTTGCTGAGCTGTTAGCTCACTGTGGTTATCTTCATGGTTTTCAGGTTCTGGGAAAGGGAAGGAAGTGTCAGACTAGCCGTTTAGGATCTGAATTACAGTTATATATATTTTTGTACTTTTAATTTATGTACAGTCATGGCTAGGTTACTTTTCTATTCTGTACTTTCTGTTTATAGCCATGCACTATAGTGTACATTATTTTTGATGAAAGAAAGAAGAAAGAATGGATGAGTTTTCGTACACTTGGATGTTTGTAGCAGCTCTGTAGTTCTATAATTCATTGAAAAGAAAAAGAAAAACAATTCCAAAGCTAGATCCTGGGGTTTTCTGTCGCAACCTAACACGATAGGATTAGTTCTTGTCACGTTGGGTTGTGACAGAGCCAGCCCTTATTTTTAGCCCTTATAGGGCCTCTTCCTCTTTGAGTCCGTACATAAAAGCTTTTCGTCAGACCCTCTCCAAGGATGATGCACTTGAGGATGACTTACTCGAGAAGGAGTCGGATGGGGATGTACTAGTACACAGAGTATGCGTGATTACTAGATGAGGCCACTTAGACAAACAGAGAGAGACAGATGATGATGATGAACAGAGAGAAGCTGAAGTAGGAGGATCTCCCTGATCAGTTGAGACAGATGCCACAGTACAGAGATGACTAGGGCCATGACAGCGATGACCACTCAGTTGACAGCCTTGGGGGCGATGCCTCGAATGACGGGTGTAGGTACTCCAACTACGTCCAGGAACGAGCCAGCAGTACCACCTGTAGTAGCACCAGGCCTTATAGGAGTAGACATGGTCCAGAGAGCAGTTCTAGTGGCACCTATAACAGTTAATTTTACTATCCAGTTCAGAGTCAGTCAGCTTAGTTGTCAGCAGGACAGATTCAGGATCTAATAGCCCAGAAGGTCTAGCAGGCCATTTCCTCTAGGAAGTCTGGAGAGGTAATTAGCAGGGGGCGTCCTTACCTAGTAGAGTATGAGCACGAGCCCTACCCCCTGGTTTTGTCCCTCCTAGGCTTAAAGTTTTTGATGGGTTTGGGAACCCGAGGCAGCATGTAGCTCAGTATCGGGATATATGTTGCAACATATGAGGGAACAATGCACTGATGTTGAGGTTTTTTGTTAGCGGTTTAGTTGGGGTGACCTTTGGTTGGTACGCCGACCTCACCAATGATTCAGTACATACCTTTATAGAGTTGGAATAATTTTTTGTGCAGAGATTTATTAGTGTAAAGCATCGAGTTATAGTTGGAGAGCTAGTTGTGACTAGACAACATCCTTGAGAGACTCTCTCAGATTATATAGTCAGATGGAGGAATCTCAGCCTACAGTGTGAGCCCCAGTTACAAGAGCAACATGCAGTAGAGATCCTATTAAAAAATATAGATGGTCCGATAGCACCTTATCTGAAGGGTTTCAACATTAGAACATTTCAGAAGTTGTTGACAAAGGTGATTAGTTTGCAGGACAGCATACCCGATGTAGTCCCTCCTAAGGCTGAGAGTCAACCTTCGCATAGACCTCAGTGAAAAGAGTCTTCAAGGGCACCTCCACTTAGGAGAGGGGAGATACACTGTACCTATGGGCCATCAGATAAAGGCAAGAAGCCCTTAGTCAGTTCAGCACCACCACAGCAATCGTACACACCTGGTCAGTCAGCAGTGCAATCTTGACCCCCCCATAGGACTCCAGAAAGTCAACAGTACCTACGGGATAAGCTAAGTAAGGAATATCCCTTTAAAAGGGAGAGTGTAAACAAAATTTTCAAATTCCTTATTAAGAAGAACATCCTAACATTCTTGAGCAACAATAGGGCGGAGGATGAGGGACAGAAAGACCACCCACTCTATTATCTCTTTCACAGACATATCGGGCATATTTTAGAAGAATGTTAGGTGTTCAAGGATAGAATTAAGAAGCTAATGGCAAGTAGGCAGATCCACATATAGGACAATGACTTGGTGCAGCCCAAGGGCAAGACTACTCAGGCAGTTCAGATGGTTTTAGGCTCAGCAGTCACAGCGACAATTAGAGTGACAGTCAAAGCGGTGGTAGCAGATCACCCAGAGGTTCTGAGGGAGAGTGGCAACTAGCACTCTCTCGAAAGACAAAACAGATGATCAGACAGACAGTTTAGAGTTCAAAGGTAGTTGAGAGGTGGCCTCCTCTGGCCAAGTCGATAGTTGCCGCCCAAGTTACTTCGCCAGCACCTTTTTCTTCTTCTGTTATAGTGCCCGATGAGCACATTTCTTCTTTTTCTTCTTTGTGTAATAAGAAAATATATGAAAAAGAAAAGATTGTTGTGACCTCAGAGGGAATGACGGGACGCCTTCTAGCACTTACGCTGAAGAATTTCGTTCTCCCTTCGACCGATGATGAAATAATAGAAGAAGGTGATTCTGGCTATTTTTAGTGTTTTGCTCCTACTTTTACTTTTACTTCTTCTAGCGCTCGCTCTTCTAGTGTTCTACATATTTCTTGCATTAACTCTGTGTTCGATGATGAGTCCGCGTGCGATAAAGAACTGGTCTTTATAATTCCAGAGGTGGTTATTACATGGATTCAGAAGATGAATCCGAGAACCCACTCCAGTCACTCTCCTTAGAGCCAGCACAAGCCATCACCGCTGAACCAAGTGAATCTCCTACTGAGGATGACTCAATACAGGAAGTTCACTTGCGTTCAGAGAGGGTCCTTCCACCAAGGATGGCTAAGAATATAAAAGAGAAAGATAAAAATATTATTATCTAGTAGGATGATCATATCCCTTCCTCCCAAGAGCAGTCCAAGAAAAAAGGGAAAGTCCCTCAACTGGAGGTTGATTATAATATGTTGGCTCATCTAAGAAAAATTCCTTCCCTTCTTAGCGTCTATGACGCTTTAATGATGTCTCCCTACTTGAGAGAGATCCTGGTGAAAGCACTACTTGAACCAGAGTCTCATCAAGCCTTCTTTACTTCTGAGTCTATTGAGGATGCATGTCATTTGAGAGAGATGCCATGTATTACCTTTTCAGATCATGATCTCCTCTTAGGAACTTCTGATCACAATAGTCCCTTGTACGTCACCGCTGAAGTCAATGATTATGAGTTGAACAGGGTCCTCATCAACCAAGGAGTTTCAATCAACATCCTCAGCTATGAAACTTTGAAGAACCTCTCTCTAGGTCATTTGAAACTCACTTCTGATAAGATCATGTTGAAAGGCTTCAATGACCAAGGCCAATGGGCTCTAAGGTCTATAACCCTGCCCTTGAAGTTTGAAAATTTCCTTACTGAGGTGAAGTTTCATGTGATCGAAGCTGATACTTCATACATGGCTCTCCTAGGAAGGCCCTGGATCCATGAATATGGAATGGTGCTCTCTACCTTGCACCAATATATGAATTATATGAGGAATGATGTGGAGTATTCCATTCCTGGAGATACTCAGCCCTTTGCCGTGCACGAGGTCTTTATTTACGATGATGCCAAGCGTTACATGCCTCGAAAGACTCATAGACCTCCTCCTTCCCAGTCACCAGTGGTACCTACTAGTGTTATACAGGGTCCTATGCAGCCACCTGCATAGGGTCCCATACAACCACTAGTACAGGGTCCATCACAGGTTAGTATTGAGGCATATATCTCCACTACATGTCCTAATGCGATTCCCTTCTAGTTTGCAGTTGGGCATGATGTTCCCCCTAGTAGAGGTAGGGGAGGACGAGATAGAGAGTTTACTCGCCGTGCTAGAAACTTTGACACTCAAATTCCCCCTCCATCGTATTTGTACACTTGTTCTTTGACTGTCGAGTCCGACTCTTTGAATGATGAGATGATCGTTATTCCTCATCACTCAGCTCCCTCACCAGCCCCAGGTTTTATTGATTATAGTTCACTACCTATCTTTTGTAGGTACTTGATACCTGAGGGTGGTTTAGTTATTGACAGTGGCTCAGCGAGGAAGTAGACTTCTAACGTCAGACTATTAGTTAACAACCCCTTTCCCGCCAGAAACGTAAAATAAGAGTCGAGGAGTCCCATCAGAGATCTTTTATAACCCCTTCCACTAGTGATGGTGGTGCACTACAGACTAGTGGTCGCCCTGTGCCTCCACTATATGAATCCTTCGTGCCACCGCGATCTAGTAAGTGTGCCTCCTTATCTCATAGTATAGGTGCCCCACTGGGTCCTACGACTCGGGGCCATGCGAAGACCATTATGGATGATAAGGTCATACCGGTCCCTCGTTACTTTTCTCCCGTTGTGGAGGGCTACATAGAGCGGGGTATCGTTCCTTCGACTTAGTCGGATGAGCGAGCTCTACAACAAGCTCGTGTCTGGCAAACTGACATACCTCAAACCCATCAAGGATTGGGTTACATTGAGAAGGGTTAGTCTGCTCATGCCCACATTCGTGCTATCTCTCACTCATATCCGGTTATTTCTCTTGCTGATGAAGAAGACCCAGGTGATGATGAGGATAGAGTACTTGATACTCCTCGAGAGTTTGAAGATGGCATCACTTCCACCATGGACGAATTGTGTGAGGTCAACTTAGGTACTGAATCAAATCCTAGACCTATTTTTCATAGTGTCATGTTCTCTGACTAAGAGGCTCAAGAATATATTAAGTTACTCTCAGAGTTTAGAGACTGCTTTGCCTGGAACTACACTGAGATGCTTGGTCTGAATCCAGAGGTAGCAGTCCACAAGCTAGCTATCAAGCCTGATGCAGTCCCTGTTAAACAATCTCCTCGTAGGATGAGGTTGGAAAAAGAACAATAGGTGATCGCTGAAACCAAGAAGCTTATAGAAGCTAGTTTCATTTGTGAAGAGAAGTACCCTACTTGGCTCGCCAGCATTATTTTAGTCTGAAAGATGAGTGGACAGATTCGTGTCTACATCGATTTCTATAATTTAAATAAGGCCTGCCCTAAGAATAATTTTCCTCTTCCTATCCCCGAGCTCATAGTGGATATAGCTTCATCCTATAGCATTTTCTCCTTCATGGATGGTTCATCTGGTTATAATCAGATAAAGATGGACCCTGAAGAAGAAAAATTTCTTGCCTTTCAAACACCTATAGGTGTATTTTGTTACAAGGTTATGCCCATCGGTCTCAAGAACGCCGGGGCCAGCTACCAACATACTATAACTATTATCTTCGATGAGATGATACACGAGAAAGTTGAATGCTATGTGGATGATTTAGTGGTCAAAAGTAAGGTCCGTGGAGATCACCTTCAAGATCTACGAATTATTTTTGAGCGCTTGTGCAAGTATGATCTAAAGATGAACCCTTTAAAATGCACATTTGGAGTTAGTGCAGGAAAGTTCCTAGGGTTTATAGTCCGCTACCGAGGCATTAAGATTGATCCTTCCATGATCAAAGCCATAGTGGATCTGAAACCCCCTAAGAGTCTTACCTAGTTGACGTCTTTCAAAGGAAAACTTGCCTTCCTGCAGAGATTTATCTCCAATCTGTTTGGACGGTGTTATCCCTTTGCTGCCCTAGCAAAGAAGAACACCCATTTCTACTGGGATGAGCGTTGTTAGGAGGCCTTTGAGAGTATAAAGCGCTACCTGGTGAACCCCTTGTTCTAGCTACACCCATCCCAGGGAGGCTCTTAATTCTCTACACTATGGCCCTAGATGAATCTTTGGGTGCACCGTTGGCTCAAGGGAATGAAGGAGGCAAGGAAAATATCTTGTACTACCTCAGCAGACTGTTGATACCCGCAAAGCTGAAGTACCCAGCGATGGAAAAGTAATGCCTAGCTTTGATCTTTGTGGTACATAAGCTTAGACATTATATACTTTCACATAAAGTCAACCTAATGTCGCGAGTCAACGCTTTACAGTACTTGATGACCTGCCCAACCCTCTCAGGTCATCTAGCATGTTGATCTATGATTCTACTATAGTTTGACATTACTTTTATCCATCAATGGGCCATCAAAGAATAGGTTCTAGCTGACTTTCTTGCTGCTCACCCGATCCCTGTGGATTCTGCACTCAATGATGATATACCCGATGAATTAATCATGAGTGTAGAAGAGCAGGAGTCCCCTACTTGGGAGTTCTACTTTGATGGAGCGTCATCCATCAAAGCCTCAAATCCAAATAAAACTCCTATAGTTAGGGTAGGTTTGGGCCTTATCTTTGTGTCCCCTGAAGGCCACACTCTACGATACTCTTACAGTCTTTCAGAACCTCATACTAATAATGAAGCTGAGTATGAAGCTCTAATTTTAGGACTAGAGTTGGCCATTTAGATGAATATCATGCGGGTGAAAATCTTTGGAGACTCCCAACTAATCATAAATCAAGTAGCGGGAGTCTACAAAGTGCTTAAGCCCGAGCTCTTGCCCTATCATAATAAAGTAATGGAGCTCTTGTGCTTAATTCTTGAAGTGACTTTGGCTAAAATCCCTAGATCTGTAAATGGAAAAGCAGATGCATTAACCAAGTTAGTAAAAGAACTGGCTGACTCAACTGGCAACCCGTTGTCTATTATCCTCCAATATCGTCAAGCCCTGTGCCCCACAGATTTGGTTTCTCCTAATCAGACCCTCACAGTGTTCTCAGTTGAGGAAGAGTCAGATTGGAGAGTAACTTTTATAGAATATTTGAAGCATGGCAGGCTTCCAGATGATAGATCCCTCACTGTTCAGATCAGAAAGAGGGCTCTATCATTCACTTATGTGAATGACACCTTGTATCGACGCTCTTTTGACTAACTGTGGTTGCGTTGCCTCAACAACAAGGAGGCTCGAAAGGTCATGGGCGATATACACGAAGGTCTTTGTGGTGCTCATCAGTCCGGACCTAAAATGAAAGGCAGAATCAAATGCCTTGATTACTATTGGCCGGCTATGATCTGTGATTGCATGGAGCACGCTAGAAAGTGCTACCAATGCCAAACTCATGGCACGGTGATTCACCAACCCCCCAATCTGCTATACTCTACTGTATCATCCTAGCCATTTGAGGTCTGGGGCACGAATGTAGTAGGTCCTATCGACCCTCCTTTCTCTAAGGATCATAGGTTCATTTCAGCTGCCACTGATTACTTCTCTAAGTGGGCGGAAGTTGTACTGCTTATGGAAGTTAAATCAGAAGATGTGATGTATTTCTTTCGCGATCACATTATGTACCATTTTATTGTCCCGCGTTATATCATTTCTGATAACAGCCCATCATTTAGAAGCACTAAAATTGTCATATTTGCCCGCGGCCATAACATTAATTGACGATACTCTTCAATCTACTATCCTAGAGCCAATGGCTTGGCAGAGTCATTTAATAAAACTCTCGTGCAATTAATAAGGAAAAACTTGGTTGTAAATAAATAAGAGTGGCATGATAGATTACCCGAGGTATTATGGGCCTATAGGACTACATACCATACTCCTACTCAGTCTACCCCATATGCTCTGGCTTTCGGGGTTAAAGCAGTCCTCCCACTTGAGATCGAGCTCCCCTCGTTACGTGTGGCAGTCAGCCACAATCTTTCTCATGAAGATAATGTCCGACTACGGTTTGAAGAGCTTGATGGTTTAGAAGAGCTTCGTCTACAAGCTTATCAGAACCTTAAACTATACCAGGCCCGTACGGCCCGATCACATGATCGCCTTGTCTGACCTCGTGCTTTCTGGGTTGGTGTGTTAGTTCTTATTTTGCACAGGCCTATCATTTCATACCGTTGCCGAAGTGATAAGTTTGAGCCTATTTGGGAAGGCCCCTTTGTTGTAGAGCAAGTTTATGAAGGTGGTGCATACCTACTCGTTGATGCAAATGGTATTTACCAAACGGGAAGTACTTGAAAAAGTACTATGCTTGAGTCTTGCACGTTGCAGGGGGAGTCTCCCTACCACCTGTAAATGTCCCTCTATATATGTACCCCCTCGAAAGGAACTTCTTTACTTTTCAACAGTCTGTGTGGCCACGATGACTTATCCTCTAGCACACAATGTTTGTTACGAAGAGTATGAGGTTATCCTTAAAGATGATAGGCTGATATGCCATAGGGATGTTTGTGCTTGTGTATGTGCACACCAATAATATTGTTGTTAGCGCATAAAACCTTTTGTTCATCCTCCCCTTTGCAAGGACTTAGTTCCCCAGTTTCACTTGGTACCCCCAAGTGTGGTCTGGACTATCAAAACCAATTAGTATTATTACTTGTGACTTCTCTTACCCTCCTAGTGTAAACCATACAATTCATGTATAATCAAAACTCTATGGTTTACCTAGCTTAGTCTAGACTTATAGATTTCATGTGTCTTTGAGTTCTCCATAAGCTCTAGTTCTCCAGTTTCACTTGTTACCCTAAGTATGATCTGGAATATCAAAACCATTAGCTTAGATCCCTTAGGGGATGTGTCATTGGGTCCATACCAATCTACATTAGTCAGAAACGGTAATGTCGATCAACTCTCTCTCCCCAATTTTATTCATGTGGTGAATATGGCCTGGGTTATCAAAGCCAATCCTACCTCCCTCTCTTTGTGTCCCAATCATTAGAGAATATCTCATACTAGAAGTAACTCATGGATATGGTAAACATTCCCTCTACCGTGTGTTACCTTTAATAGTACGGTATATACTTAGTCTATGATTATAAACAAATAAAAATATATGTAAAATAAAAAAATATATGCATCGATGAAATAAAAAAGAGGGAAGCTCTCAGTAGAGCAAAACCGGTTGCCATTATCACAGGTGGAACCCGGCAATACTCTCTAAGAGCTCAAATTCCCCAAGCTTTTCTTTTCCTCTCCTTCGAAGGGTTTAAGTAATCGCTTCAAGGATGAGCTTACACTCGTGTTGTTGTGATCCTTTACGATCATGATAGTATTTGTTGGTGATGTGACACACCTTGTTCTAGACGTTGATATCACACCTCTGAGAGCTTTGATTTTCTAGCAGAAGATCAACTATCTAGTTTTTTTTAGTAACCTACTTTCTCATCCTTACCCTGCTCTCAGTTGCTAGAGTGGTTCTATGGATCTGGTAGTGTTGCTCCCACCTCTCACAGGGTTCCTCCAGTCAGGGTGAGTGTTACCACTTTGATGTTTGATGTTTATTGATCTTATTCATAAATTATTATTCTCGGTGGCGAGCGTGTCCCCTTGTTATCTTGAATTATTTTCCTAGTAGTGTGGTAGTACACCTGGTCTCAGGTGTTAGCATCACTACCTTGAGAGCTCTAATTTTCTAAGCATAAGATCAACTCCTTTTCTGACTTACTCTCATCCGTACTCTACTCTTAGCTGCTAGAGTAGTCTTATAGATACATTGATGTTATTTTGACTTTCCACAGGGTTCCACCAACTTGTGTGGATGCTGCCACTGTGAGTTTGTCATGATTATTGGTCTTATTCGATGTCACTATCTTCAGTGGCGAGTGTGTCCCCTCGTTACTCTAGTGTGTTTTCCTAATTGTGATGTAGTACATTAAGTCTCCGATGTTAGCATCACCTCTTAGTGAACTTTGATTTTTGAGCAGAAAATCATCTCCCTTATCTTGTAGTGACATACTTTCCCATTGTGACCCGACTCTTGGCTGCAGAGCGGTCTTTTGGATGTGTCCATGTTGCCTCCTCCTCCTATAGGGTCCCACCAGTTAGTGTGGGTGTACCACTGTAGTCCTTTATAATTATTTCTCCTTGATGTAGTCCTGTTCTCTATAGCAAGTGTGTCCCCCCGCTACTTCAGTTGTTACTCACTGGGAATGAGACTACCCCTCTCGCACTCCGCTGATGACGTACCTTTCCCTATTGTCCCTTGGGGTATCAGTCTGATGCTTCCAGCTTTGTATGATCTTGATATTGCCTAGGAAGCTTTCGTCAACATTTGGATACTCATGGCCACGACGATTTGTCCTCTACCATGCGGCAAATGTTGGCTTGGGACTTCTTGGATGACTCTTCCATTTGGAATTCTCCAATCTACCCTTTCTCTTTTCCTCACATCCCTACACGTATACATGTCAGGGTATGGTTGAGATGACTTTTCCCTGATTATCTTGTAATTCTAGCAGACATCAGGCTTTACCCAGATCATCTTGCCGTTTCCAGCAGACATCAAACTTTACTTGGTTGAGAGTGTCCGACAGAGTCCATGAGAGGAATTTCTCACCAACCTTTTACCATGATCGTCTTACTGTTTCCAGCAGACATCAGACTTTACCTGATTGAGAGAGCCTGACAGAGTCCTTGAGAGGCATACCTCACCATTCCTTCTGATCGTCTTGCCCTGATCAAGCAGATATTAAAATTTACCTGGTCGAGAGAGCTTGACAGAGTTCCTGGGAGTCATTCCTCACCACCCATTTTGACCCTGATTGTCCTATCAAAGACTAGGCAGGCATCAAATTTTGTGGCTTATTTACTTTACTGATGTCAGACAGAGTAGTGGGTCACCCCTATCCACTGTTCTGAAAGGATCAGGAGGAGACGAGATCCTTTCACCTTCTATCTGGCTGTTTCAAAATAATTAGTCAGGTAGTTAGTTTTACTTACCCGGTTGAGAGAGCCCGACAGAGTGCCTGGGAGGCATTCCTCACCACCCCTTTTTATCTTGATTGTCCTGTCAAAGACTGAGCAGGCATCAAATTTTATGGCTTATTTACTTTACTAAGGTCACACAGAGTAGTGGGTCACCCCTATCCACTATTCCGAAAGGATCAGGAGGAGACGGGATCCTTTCACCTTCTATCTGGCTGTTTCGAAATGATCAGTCAAGTAGTTGGTTTTACTTACCCGGTTAAGAGAGCCTAATAGAGTCCCTGTGAGGCATTCCTCACTACCCCTTTTACCATGATTGTCCTGTCAAAGACTAAGCAGGCATCAAATTTTGTAGCTTATTTGCTTTACTGAGGTCAGGCAGAGTATTGGGTCACCGCTATCCACTATTCCGAAAGGAGCAGGAGGAGACGAGATCCTTTCACCTTATATCTTGCTATTTCGAGATGATCAGTTAGGTAGTTGGTTTTACTTACCCGGTTGAGAGAGCCCGATAGAGTTCCTGGGAGGCATTCCTCACCACCCCTTCTTCTCTGATTGTCTTGCTCTGATCAAGCGGACATCAGACTTTACTCGGTCGAGAGAGCCCGACAGTGTCCCTGGAAGGCATAACTCGATGCTTTGCCAACACGAGTGGTTCACTAGTTTGTTCGCCACTCCTGTTGGGGGTCCATTTGTTGACCCTAATTTTCCCCTAGACTTAGGTAAAAGAGTTGACCTGGTCAAATTTGACCAGTCTAGACCCCAGGACCCATACCAATGGGTCCAGGGAGTCAAGCCAAGTCTGCTGAGCCCAAACCCTGGTCCTGAGTCAACCTGGTTGACCAGGTTAACCAAGGTTGACCCAAATTGACCCATTTGAGCCCAAATTAAATTCCAAACCTATTTCTCCATCCCTAGGCTCAACCCCCACCTCCTTGGACCTAGATTGACCAAGTTGACTAGGTCAACACCTGGCTTAGTCAAACCAAGCCATATTTGGTCAAACTAGGCTTTATAAGGCCAAATTCTCTCCCTTAATGCATCGTAAAACCTTCTTGTTAATCCCTATGTTCAAACCACGGCCAATCTAATTTGGTTTCCCTCCTAATTAGCCCTAGGGTCGATCCTAGTTGTTCATGATAGGGTTAGGAGTATATATAGGCAATTTAGGGTTCTTTTAAAGGACCTTTTTTTGCTCTTGCCTCTCCCCTAAGCCCTCTTAGCCTGAGAACTTGGAGATCAGAGCTCTCCAGACCTTCCCCCACCTCCTTCGAATGAAACCCACCATCAAGACCTTGCCGGCGGTGAGATCTCTGGCAAACCAAGACTACTAACATTCCAAGGTGATTTGCTGTGGATCTAGAGCGTTTGAGATCCCAATTTCTTTTATAATTAGGAGTGTGGACAGTCTACAAGTACAACAAGCACAAGATCTCCCGAATCCATCGTGTGGATTAGGTAAAATCACAAACCCTAGTCTAGGACACTTAGGGTTAATTAGCTTTACGAAAAGCACATTTTAGGCCAAACAAAGGATTCCACATAAATGCTCTTCACTATTTCTACTTAGGTTTAAAATTTCATCAAAATCCATCATATCGTTTGCGAGAACGGGACGAAAGATGCCCTCAAACCCTAGTTTCGCCCTACCCTCAGCGTATGATATCTCCGCCATTGATCATTCGATCAACGGTGGAGATCTCGTAGTTCTGCGGTCTCGTTCGAACCGCATGATCGATCCCGCGGTCTCTCATTCTGTCTGGCTCGATAAGAGCCATTGATTCAAACCGCGCTCGATCAAACGGTGGAGGAGCGGCGCTGACGTGGCTAAGTGGACGTGCTGTCCGTGGCAATCATTACGGCAATCATTACGGCAATGATTGCCCTAGCGGCAATCATTACCGCGGACCGTGGGACCAATCCGGTCCTGCCATGTGGCCCGCACCGAGCCACCACCGCAGTAATCATTGCCGGGACTGCGGAGCCAATCAGAGCGTGACTCGTGGCAGCCGCCGCCGGATTAGTGTTTAATTAGGGTTTTAATTACGTTTTAATTACCTTTTTAATCTGATATCTTAAAAAAAATCATTATAAATTATTTACAAATCCTAAAAATACATATAATATATCAAATCGATCGTATTTTTATTCCCTTTAATTTAAAATTAAAATTATTCAAAAATGATAATTATATTTTAAATTATTTAAAAAACAATGAAAAATTATTTTTTAATGTTAATTATTTTATTTTAATTATTATTATATTATTATTATTATTTTCATTATTATTATTTTATTGTATTAGAATTCTTATTTTATTATTATTATTCATATTTTAAAATTATTTTAATTATTTTTATATTATTATTATTATTTTAAAATTACTTTAATCATTATTATATTATTATTAGTATTTTTAAAACTATTTTAATTATCATTATGTTATTATTATTTTATTAGTATTATTACTATTAATATTATTTTAAAATTATTATTATAAAAATTATTTTTTAATTTTTTTAAATCTTTTACTATATTATCATTATTATTATAATTATTATTAAATACTATTATTATTAATATTATTATTTATTATTTATTTATTTTGAAATCCAAAAATCTTCAATAATTGATTTATTTTGATTTATTAATTATTTTTAAATATTAATTATTTTAAATCCTTCAAAAATTACTTTTAAACCTATTTAACTTCAAAAATTCATAACTTACTCGTTTTAAATCAGATTTTGATGCACAATACCTTGAATTTTTTAGAAAAATGTGAACTTTTATTTGAAACTATTTTCAGAACCAAGATTCATCTTTTCTAGATTATTTCTGTTTTACTTAATTATTTAAATATTTAACTATTTTGAAACTAAAAATTATTTTCAAATACAAACTATTTTGAAACCTCCCTTGGTGGCAGGTGGGTCTTCCATACTTATGCAATGAATTATTTTAAATTGCCTTACTTTCAAAACTTATATAATTATATACATTAATATTTATGTTTTTTTAAATTATTTTAAAACTATATAAGTATTTAAATCCTCTAATTTTTGGGAGATCCACCTTGTGAAATTTTAAACATAGGCTACTTATGAACAACATTCATATGGGGAGGATTAGTGGATGACTGAGTCCCAATCATTCATTAATCACTTCGTTAGGCCCATTTTACTTAGTGTTTCGCAGTCCTTACATGTGTATGATGCACAAATACCTAGCTTAGGCTCTCCTAGATCTAAAGACATTATGTGTTTATGTTTGCATTGCATTTCTCTTATGTTACCCCAAGGGTTAGTTTCAAATACTTGTTCACACCTATGCAATATAGTGACACCCTAAGGACAATAATTGAGGACCCGTTTAACGGATTTAGAGAAACTCTAGGAGCTAGGATTTACCTCTGATTGACTTGAAACTTGAACCATATGAACTTAGTTACATCATAAATATCCTGGAATTTTCTAGGAATTTTTAGGACTCATTAAACCCCTTAATTAACCAACCCTAATTTACCCTTTAATTAGGACCTAGAAACTTCAGAAAATTCTAATAAATTCAAATTAAATTAGAAAATTACCCATAATATACCAAACTCTTCATAATTCAGTCCCTAATCTCAAAAAATTAAAATCCTTTTTATTGGACTTCAATCTGAACTTTAATTTAATTTTGATTAAAAATTACATTTTAATTAAATTAAATACTTAAAAATTATTAAAAATTCTAAATTTTTCCCAAACAATTGGGAACACTTCTTTGGGTCATTCCTGACCTTTGGGGGTGATTCCAAATTGCTAGAACTGATTTGGATCATAATCCCTAAAACAGCCCCTTAATTAAATAATCTCAATAATTCATTAAATAACCCAAACTTCAAAAATTCATAACTAATTCTAGAAAACTCCAAATTGAGCAAAATCAAAGGCATTCAACTCACATTAGGGTCTAGTATTTATTAAAAATATTAGGATTTCAGAAATCATCTTAAATCAAAAAGTCAACAATCCGGTCAATTTTAAGTCAAAATAAGGTCAAAACTTCAGAAATTCATAACTTTGGATAGAAGAATCCAAATTGGGCATGCTTATAGTCTAACTTATCGAGTTAAGGTCTATTATTTTATAAAAATACTAAATATTTATAAACCCTTTTTAATCAAAAAAGTTAATTTTGGACCCCTTTGATCTAGCAGATAGGGTGACCCCGGACCTTCTAAAAACTCATCGACCCAACTTCAAATTCATAAAATATTATCCTAAGCTTTAGGTTAACCTCTTAACTTAATAATAAATCATTTAATATAACATATCTCCCAATTTCCAACCAACTAAATTAATTTAATCAACCCACGATTTCTACTAGGTAACCCTGGCCTACGAGACTATTGACTTAGCCCTAAGGAAGGTGAAATAAATTTCATAGCCTCGGTGAGAAACAAAGGTAGTAATCAACTAACCACTAAAATATACATAATTTAATCTTTAATCTATTAACATTTAGACTTGAACCTAACCCTCCCCCTTAGGCTTTCAACAAACCTGAACAATAGGCAACTTTAACTAATTATCCAGCTTAGGATACACCATAGCTACACAGCCTCTTGCACACACATAGAATTATTTGCTAGGGCACCACTTCTAGTTCTAGGCTAGGTCGGTGTTTACTTTACTACTGTGTGCCGAGTTTTTTTTGAGTTTTCACTGCATGCTGTGACTGAAATGCTGTTGATGTTGTGTTTGCTTACTTTTACTATACTCTGGGAATTGATGTGATTGCACGATAGATTGCCCATAGGTTAGGATTGATTTTGATACTAATGATGTTTTCTGTAAGTGGCCATGCTCATGAAACGCTAATAAAGGGGGGTAATAGTCATGATTTAAATACTAACATTATTTTATATATGCGCTTCAGAAATTGCTCAGCCCTCCTAAATAAATGAGGGCTAAATAAGAAAAATTATGATTATAAATTGCACAGGTGCTCCAAAATTACTTAGCCCTCAAAATAATTAGATAGCATGGCCAAGTTTGGCTGGCATGAATCTTTTTCTTACATGTATTTATAACTGCTTGGGATGTGATATTAACTACTTTGGATAATTCTTATTAGGATAACCATACAGGAGAGTTTAGATTTTCCTGCTTTCATTAATATAAATCATTTGTAATATGGTGATGAGTTGTGAAAGTATATTTTGAGTGGGCATATATGGATCCAAAGGTTGGATTCGTAGAGAGGAAAGGACACACATTATGAGGATAATCCTTTTCTACTTGGGGAGTCCAAATTTGGATCATTCTACTACCCAATGTGGAAAGAATAACCTCCCTTTAAAGGAAGAGTTTTCTTCTTCATCTTGGGTATCCAACTACAACCAATCCAAGGATGATCCGAAGAGAAGAAGATTAAGGAGCCCAAGGAAGAGAAGATAAAAAACTTGAAGATAAAGAGTATTCCACTCAAAGTTACTTGTGTCTGTTCTAGGATTAGAAATCTGGGTTGTTGGCAGTGGTGCCCGACCACTTTACTTTTCTGCAGACCCTGATTTATAACTAACGGTAGTTGGCCTATGGACATTTAATTGATTAATTTGGTTATTTATTGTGTTTATGATTGATTGCGCATAAGTTGTATGCTTTTTTGAAGTTTCTTAGCGTCTGTATGCCGCTTTTATTATAATGAAAAAGAACTTTTGATTAAGGCTAGTCGTGAAATAGGCACTAAGAATCTAACATGTGGTAGCAAGAATAATAGGGTTTAATTTTAGTTTTTAGATTTTAGAGTTTATGATTTAAAATTTATCACTATAAACTTAGAACAAGTGATGAGGTGGATGAAGATGAGCCTGATCAAAATCCCATGGTTCCATTGTCCTAGGCTGTTATGGTTCCTTGTTTACTTAGCCAGAGGAGGTAGTTAGCCCAACCTGATAGAAGGAACCTTATTGGCAGCCATGGGTTGCTTCATCCAATGATACCTTGTAGATCTAGGGTGGTGTTTGTCTAAGAGGATACATTTGAATTCACCTTAGCTGACAAAAAGGGCTTTATGCCTATCAGGTATACCCTATGATTCCTTACTCAAGGGATTGAAACTATTAGGCAACATACAGGTTTAAGCTGTGATCGTAATATAATTATTTTATTTTATAATAAAACCACCCAATCAGAGGGCACGTGCCACATCCCTGCTTATAAGAGAGTATTTAAGGATGAATCCTAGTAATACACCTAGCATGATATTTGATCTTTATGAGCTGATGTTAATTTCAAATTTATCACACCCAACAAACGATTATGGGAGGTGGATAGGTTTTATTCTTAAGTTTTTAAGTGATAGATTACATTTTAAAAATTCAAGCATTTACTAGGTTTGATGTTTGACCCCTCCGATTGAGATTGTCTGTCAACATGGCAATCATTGGGATGTTATTAAAGTTATTTCAAATATTTATATTTCTAATAGGGTTTATGGATATTTTGAAAGATAAGATCGCCTCTGACTGAGATTTACTATCAACACGGCCATCATAGATGATTTAAGTAATTAGTTTATGATTAGGTGTTTGCTTGTTTATCTAAGTTGTGTCGACTCCAGTCCTTTCAAAAAGGAGGATGAAACTTGAATATTTGACCCATACAACATTCTCGAACCTTTGGATTTAAGAATTTAATGTGCCAATTAGAGAAGATGCTGGAATTTAGAACGATCTAGTTGGCTTAATTTCCTAGGATCACCACTTTTATTAGTAAATATATTTGATGTAAACAATATAGTTTCACGTCTTGCAAGTAGTTCACTTATATCCAGATTTTCTCTTGCATCTCCCTTTCCATAATTGATATTTAAAGATTCTTTTATTAGAGAGTGTTTATGGAAACATTTTGGGTTATAGATCACCATCTATAACCCTTAATATATTTCTATCACAAAAATAGAAACAAGTTTCCCTTTATATTTACCTTCAATTGTCCACATACTTAGTTTCCAATCCTCAACTTCATCTTCTCTTGAACTATTCAGAACAAATTTCTCCCAATTCTACATCTTTATATTAAGAATCATCATCTCCCAATGGCATGATCAGCATCAATTGAATAGCATCTAAAAAATGACCCGATTCAAAATGCTCCTCTAATAAATTCTTAAATGAGTGCCTCACATAACTATCTGCAGGTGTTCTATATTTCACATGAGAAATCAATATATCAACAGCTAAATGAATGAAATTTCTTTTTAGCATTGAACCTCCTAAAATAGAATTGGAAAACTTTTAAAGAAGCATGAAATTAAATAGTTATGCTTGCATTCAAACATTCACTATTCAAAATGCTAATATACATTCATCAACCTTCAAGTCAATATAAGTCTTGTTGTGGGCTAGAATATACGCGGCGGTAGAGTATTAATCCTACGTCTTAGCGTTGCACGAATATCCAGCTCACACACAAAGAACACAAGATTTTTACGTGAAAACCCTTGAAAAGGGGAAAAACCACGGGGCCTGGCCTAGTTGAAATGATTCCACTAGAACTTGAGCAGATTACAGGGGACTGACTCACCTCCAAGGGCGATCAGATTACAAGTATCACCCGTAGGGTGGAAGTTAAAGGCTTTTGAAGGCCTAAGGTTGCACTGGTAGAACTTCGGGGTCTCCCGGTGGTCTGGCAAAATTTTGGTCCCTATGTAGTTGTCAGGAAGAGGTGAGGACGTCAGATTGTGGTCCGGCGAAGAGCAGGGCCTCAGGTGGTGGTCTGGAGATGAGCAGGGCCTCAGGTGGTGGTCCGGCGAAGTACAGGGCCTCAGGTGGTGGTCCGACGAAGTGCGGGGCCTCATTTGGTGGTCCGGCGAAGTGCAGGGCCTCAGGTGGTGGTCCGGCGAAGTGCAGGGCCTCAGGTGGTGGTCTGGAGAAGTGCAGAGCCTCAAGTGGTGGTCTGGTGAAGAACAGGGCCTCAGGTGGTGGTTCGATGAAACTCCGGCGTCAGGCAGTGGTCCGGCGGAACTCCGGCGGTGGTCGAGGAGGAGCAAGGAGGCAAGAGCTCTCTCTTTTTCTCCTTGGGATTAGGTCTCCCTTTTCATGAGAAATGGGGTCTCTATTTATAGATTTTCATGAGTGGCATGGCCCGTAAATAGGTGGAAGATCAAGGGTAGTTAGGGAGTGGTTGAATGGACGGCCGATCTTGAATCCCTTGATCATAGACCATTCGCTGGACATTTGAAGGTCTTAATGATGTCAGAATTTGGCGATCTTGGGCTCGTTGGATTCGTCTCGTCTAGAAGCTCGATTCGATTATAAGTATGTCACATTTCAAGACCATGTGGTAATCCAAATTATGGTTTGAACCTTCCAACAGTGCTTCAGACCCTTGAATTGGACCCATTTGGGCTCGGATTGGGTCGAATTTTGTGTCGTTGGGTTTGTATTTTCGAGATGCTCAGTTTGACTATAAGTTTGCTGAAATCGGAGTTTGGATGGTCCTAGAATTAATTTTGGAAGCTTCCAACTTGATTTTGCCTCGAGATTAATGCCCGATCAAAATAATTTTTTGAGGATGTATCAGTTGCCCCCCTATTTTTGGATGTCGAAGCCTTAGGAGTCCAAAAATATGTGTTACAATTTTTCGGGAAATTTTTTCATGCAATTTGATATTTGCCAAAAACCAAACTTGCTTGTAGAAGTCCCGAATATCTCTAAAAGTGCCAAAATTGAGTTCGGAACGTCAAAAAACGGTTCCGGGGACCCCAAAAATGTCCAATTTGACCTTTTCGGGCCTGAAATTGGGCATGATGATGTGGCGCTGATGTGGCACTTGATCGTGGCTGACGTGGCGCCGACGTGGTCATAACACACAAGATCTTGGTTATCATTGTGTTAAGGTGGAGCTAACGTGGTCATGATTTTAGCTAATGTTGCACCTATTAGTTAAAATGTTATAATTTAAATAAAAAAAGAGGCGTTTATAATAACTCTTCCCATGTGGAAGAGTGGTTAGTCTTTTTGGTCCCTGGCCTAAGGTCCTGGGTTCAAATCCCATGGAAGGCATGGGCTGTTTTGCAGGATGCTGATGTGGCAGTGACACGTAGGACTGACCGATGACGTGACATTGCCATTTAGGACGGACCGATGATGTGGTTGTGACACGTAGGTCAGATTGATGACGTGGCATTGACACGTGGGACTGATCGATGACGTGGCTGTGACACGTAGGTCAAATTGATGACATGGCATTGACATGCGGGATGGATCGATGACGTGGCTGTGACACGTAGGTCGGATTGATGACATGGCCCTGATACGTAGATCATGGCTGACGTGTCACCCATGACCTAATGGGTTATGGATGACGTGGCCACGACTCATAGGATCGTGGCTGACATGGCCACGACACGCAGATCGTGGCTGAGGTGTCACCCATGACTTATTAGGTTGTGGCTGATGTGGGCAGGACACGTAGGATAGAGTGATAACGTGGCAGTGCCACGCAGTACAGATTATTGACATGGAAATGACACGCATGACAGACTGATGATGTGGCACTGACGTGGCTGATGACGTGGCACCGGATTTTTTTTAGGATTCCTAAAATGACCTTACCCTTCCTATAAATAGGCCCCCCCTAGGCCTTAGAAACCACACTTTTCTTCTCCTCTCCCCTTCTTCTCTCATATGAGGCCTTCCCCTGGCCTTGCACAGGCGGTATCCCCTGTGCAGGCCAGGGCCCCTCTCTGCAAGAAGAAGGCCCTTTGCCTTCTATCGTTATTCCCTTCTGCCCTCTCTTCTTTCATTTGAGGCCTTCCCCTGGCCCTGCACAGGCGGTATCCCCTGTCCAGGACAGAGCCCATTTCTGCAAGAAGGAGGTCCCTCCCCCTCTGTTATTCTTCCCTCACGCTGAGACATTCCCCTAGGCCATTTCAAGTGGTATCCCCTGTGCCGGTCTAGGGCCCCTCACTAAGTACGAGTCTTCTCCTCCTTATTCTTCTCTCCCTCGTGTTGAGGCATTTCCCTAGGCCATTTCAGGTGGTATCCCCTGTGCCGGTCTAGGGCCCCTCACTGAGCAGGAGTCTTCCCCTTCTTCTTATAGAAATCTTGCGAAGGTCCGACGTCAGTCGGTGGAATTCTGGAAATGGACGGAAGTCTGATGTTGGGAAGAAGCCTGGTGATGGGTAGAAGTCCGACGACGGGTTGAAACATAGCGTCAGGTAGGAGTTTAGCGTCGGGTAGGAATCCGACGAGGGTCCGACGAAGGGTAGAAGTCCGATGTCAGGTAGAAGTTCAGTGTCGAGTAGGACTCCGACGAGGGTCTGACGAAGGGTAGAAGTCCGGCGTCGGGTAGAAGTTTAGCGTCGGGTAGGACTCTGACTAGGGTCCGACGAAGGGCAGAAGTCCGGTGTCGGGTAGAAGTTCAGCGTCGGGTAGGAATCCGATGAGGGTTCATCGACGGGTAGAAGTCCTTCAACGGGAGGAAGCTCGACGTCGGGCAGAAGTCCGACGAATGTCCCGTGACGGGCAGAAGTCCAATAACGGGAGGAAGCTCGACGTCGGGCATAAGTCCGATGAATGTCCCGTGACGGGTAGAAGTCCAATAATGGGAGGAAGCTTGGCGTCGGGCAGAAGTCCGATGAAAGTCCTGCGACGGGCAGAAGTCCTTCAGTGGGAGGAAGCTCGGTGTCGGGCAAAAGTCTGACGAAAGTCCTGCGACGGGCAGAAGTCCGGCGTTGTTAACCTATCCTAGATTGTATGTCAGAGCCTTTGCTCAATGACTTTAATCTATATGAAAGAGGTTGAGAGGTCCACCAAGTATGTAAGACCTATCCGAGGTTGTATGCCAAAGCTTTTGCTCAATAACGTTAACCTATGTGGAAGAGGTCGAGAGAATCCATCAAGGATGTAAGACCTATCTGAGGTTGTATGCTAGACCCTTTGCTCGATGACGTTAACCTGTGTGGAAGAGGTCGAGAGAATCCACCAAGGATGTATGACCTATTCGAGGTTGTATGTCAGAGCCTTTGCTCGATGACGTTAACATGTGTAGAAGAGATCGAATCGAATCCCCCTGGGATTGATTTTTCCTTGATTGGGAGGGGCGCATGCCGCGTGTATCCCGAATCAAGGGTGACGAATGGTCTATCTTTAGACCATTACTGTCTTTTTGAGGTCGAGATTTAGACCCTGAAATATTATCTTGATATTGAAAGCATTAGAGGAATTTTCTTGACCACAATTTGAGTCAGGTTGCCCCCCAGTCCGCATGAAATTGATGCAGCCGTAGCTGATGTCAGGATGTTGACGTGCACGACCTTATGAGGTTGGAGCAGAAATTGCCCCCCAGTCGAGAACCATGTTCCCACAGATGGCGCCAAACTGTTGCGGGCTAGAATATACGCGGCGGTAGAGTATTAATCCTACGTCTTAGCATTGCACGAATATCCAGATCACACACAAAGAACACAACATTTTTTCATGGGAAACCCTGAAAAGGGGAAAAACCATGGGGCCTGGCCTAGTTGAAATGATTCCACTAGAACTTGAGCAGATTACAGGGGACTGACTCGCCTCCAAGGGCGATCAGATTACAAGTATCACCCGTAGGGTGGAAGTTAAAGGCTTTTAAAGGCCTAAGGTTGCGCTGGCAGAACTTCGGGGTCTCCCGGTGGTCTGGCAGAATTTTGGTCCCTAGGTAGTTGTCGGGCAGAGGTGAGGACGTCAGATGGTGGTCCGGCGAAGAGCAGGGCCTCAGGTGGTGGTCCGACGAAGTACAGGGCCTCAGGTGGTGGTCCGACGAAGTGCAGGGCCTCAGGTGGTGGTCCGGTGAAGTGCAGGGCCTCAGGTAGTGGTCCGGGGAAGTGCAGGGCCTCAGGTGGTGGTCCGGCGAAGAGCAGGGCCTCAGGTGGTGGTCCGGCGAAACTCCGGCGTCAGGCGGTGGTCCGGCGGAACTCTGGCGGTGGTCGAGGAGGAGCAAGGAGGCAAGAGCTCTCTCTTTTTCTCCTTGGGATTAGGTCTCCCTTTTCATGAGAAATGGGGTCTCTATTTATAGATTTTCGTGAGTGGCATGGCCCATAAATAGGTGGAAGATCAAGGGTAGTTAGGGAGTGGTTGAATGGACGGCCGATCTTGAATCCCTTGATCATAGACCATTTGCTGGACATTTGAAGGTCTTAATGATGTTAGAATTTGGCGCTGTTAGGCTCGTTGGATTCGTCTCGTCGAGACGCTCGATTCGACTATAAGTATGTCACATTTCGAGACCATTTGGTAATCCAAATTATGGTTTGAACCTTCCAACAACGCTTCAGACCCTTGATTTGGACCCATTTGGGCTCGGATTGGGTCAAATTTGGTGTCGTTGGGTTTTGTATTTTCGAGACGCTCAGTTCGACTGTAAGTTTGCTGAAATCGGAGTTCGGATGGTCCCAGAATTAATTTCGGAAGCTTCCAACTTGATTTTGCCTCGAGATTCATGCCCGATCAAAATAATTTTTTGAGGATGTTTCAAGTCTTTTTATGTTAATTGATGTATACATTTCTTAAGGTAAGGTGCTCATTTCTCAGATATCAATTTGAAGTTAAAATAAACATATGTTTTTTCAGATTCATCATTATATGTTATATCATATATTAGGACTTTTTATCAAGTGACACCTGAGAGACTTTTACATCTTCATAAATTATAATTCCATAAATGCTTCAATCAATTTGTCCATCAGTTGATCTTTGTGTATGCACTACCAAAAAAGCAGGTCTTTCGCAGCACTTGTTATGGGCGGTTTGAAAACCACTGGCAAAACTTGTCTATCGCTGCGGTTATAAACGCTAGCACTACCAGCGGTTAAAACCGCTAGAACAACCAGCACTTAACACACCTTAACCTAGCTTCTGAGCATTCGCCTCTTCGTATTCGATCTCCTTTGCATTCGATCCCGTCGGCCCCTACTCCGCCTCCTCCCTATCTCCGTGCGCCTGCGCCCCCTTCGGCGTCAAAGGCAGAAGTCCGGTCGTCCGGTCGTCGGCGTCAAAGGCAGCAGTCCGGTCATCCGCCCGTGTCCACCTCCTCCGGTTCTTCCTGCTCCCGATCGGTTTGTGCCCTAACCTAGGATACTATATTATAAGATTCATTTGCCATTATACTTGCTCCTAGTGACAATTTCACTTGGAGTTTGTTATTCTTTGTATAATAAACTAGTACTAGGGTGTAGTTTGGAATATGATAGCTATGAAATTTGAGATCGAAAAATTTGATGGGTTCAGTAATATTTCTCTTTGGAGAACGAAAATGGGTTGCCTTAGGATTAGTTTAACCAATATTACCATTGAAACTTAGGAGAGCCTGAAGCAGTTCTAAATATAAATACTTGTTTATTTTCTAGTAGTCAAATGTCTTAGTAAAAAATGAAATACTTGTTATTCTTCTAAATATAAATACTTGTTTTTTTGTTAAGCCACTAATACATTAGAACTTTGGTAGGTCTTCATTGAAGTAAGAGAATAGGAAAAAACGAAGCCTTATATTTGGGATTTATGACTAAAGTTTCATTCCATATTTGTTGTGGCCAGAATAGACTCCAAAATATTTATTAATTAAATTTTAGGTGTTTTAAGCTCACTCAAAATTAAGTATCCTACAAGTTAACAACAAGATGTAAACTTGTTAGCAACTCACCATTGCCTTAAAAATTGGTCATTAAAGCTTAATGTGGGATATTAACCCATTTGAAAAAAAAAATAACTTAGATTTTGTCACTTTGAGGAACTATTTTTTGTGTTAAAAATATTTTATTATTTGGTGATGATCCATTAATTTGTTAGTGACTAGTCATAAACTCTAATAGTTTTAGATTTCAATTTGGCCTTTGCGCCATGCACTTTCATAAACTGGTCACATCGATGGGTTATAAGTAATTGATCAAGTAAATTTGTTTTCAATATTGTATTTATTTATTTATTTAGATTAGGACTATTCTTGCACTAACTTAGCTTGACCTAACTCCTTAGCATATTTCAAATCAATGTCACACTACCCAAGTCTCCCTTAAGTAGATAAACAACATACTGAACCTTTATTTGAATAAAGGCACTTATTAATTCAATTGTAGCCTACTAGACCCTAAGTGGTTCCTAGATCCCAAACTAAACCTAAAACAGAGCACAAGTTATTAGGTGTAGTCGACGAATATTAAAAACATTAGAGTAAATGACTTAACGCTATGTGTCTAGATTAATTATTTATATCTCTTATGATATTTGACCCATTAAGCTTATGTAGCTTTATGTCCTAAACTAGACCTCCATAAACTATTTCAATTGTTAGGCTAGCTCATAATTAAGAATCATAGCCTAAATAGCTTAATTAACCTATAATACCAAACTCAAACTGACTAACCTAAGTTAAGCACAACCTAGATTTAGGTCAATTCAAACTCAAATTGATCTCACCTTAGTCATAAAACATGCACTATAACTTAAGAGAAACTATCTCACCCAAGCTTAATTAACCCATTTGGACTAATTGAGTATCAACCATTAAAATTTATTTAAATTAGACATTAGGACACATCTATTTGACTTTAGAACTCCCTTAAATAACTCTAGACTATACTTAATGCATTTGACAAAATATTGAATTAACCTAGGTAGTCATTTGAATTAAGCCTAGCAACATAGACTTGTTGGACTCTGAAGAGCTCAATTGATCTCAATTATTCCTAATTTACCCTTAGACTCCTTAATTTAAAACCTAAGACCAAAACTAACTCTAAATTGCTTGGCCTTGTCCAACCCTAAGATGGCTTGATCCAAGGTTAACTCAAGTTAAACTATTTGAGCCATCACCAAAATTCACTAAATTATTGCCTCAATTGAGCACTTAGCTAACCTTAGTTTCCACATAGCTAGCCTTAAACCTTAATTGGACTCAACCTGAAACTTGTAGACGTAGATTGATCCAAATCCAAGCCCACTAGGGGTGGTATGAGTCAATTTACATCGTAATGTCTACACCATTCCATTCCAAAGTTTCTCTAAGAAATCATAGCCTTCTAAATAACTCAATTCAAATGCTAGTAGGTTATTAATCATTGCCATCGGCCCTTTCCACATTCAAAATATTATTTGGGGAGTTTGGTGGAGTGTAGGCATATAAAGAGGAGAGATAAATTTGATGTATACTCAGACTACTGAGTTTCTTTTAAAATTCCTCATAATTCCATATTTTTACAAACAAAATAATATGTGAGGGGATATTTATTAACTATAATATATTTAAGATAATATTATATTCAGGTATATTACTACATACTTACTAATAGGTAAGATAACCTATATGTGCGTAAGCGTTTGTGCACAATGACGTTTTATCGAAGACAAGCTATATGTTTATACATTGATAAGAATGATGATTGAGACATATAATGATGTATGCATTATTTAATGATTAGCTTCAATTATATATATATATATTAAAGTTATTTTTTATTTAGTAAAACCATAACACAGTAGCACCCATTCTAGCCACTTTGTGATTCGCATATAAAGTTTATATTGTGCTCTCTCACATGTTAGTTGTCCCTTATGCTACTTTTACTAGATTTTTCACATGAACTATGCCTAAGCTAATCTCTCCTACGACTACTCTACCATTATGATAAATAGTGTCATTCACACCCATGCTCGCCAATGACTGCACCACTTGCATCCATCTCTTGACAAATTATATGGCTAGAGATAAAGCAGTAGTCACCCCGATATTTTATATTGTTATTGATTAAAGGGGTAATCAATGCATCAAATATTTAAGTAGAGTTCACTGCTTTTCTTCTTTAATAATTACCATTTATCTTATAACATTACAAGAAGTCATTTTTCAAATGTCTATACAAGTTATTTGGCTATAATCTTCATTGTTTGTTACATGTGTTGAAAAAAATTTACCATCATTTTTTACTAAGACATTTGACTACTAGAGGTATTCTTTATAAGAATTTATATAAATAACAACCTTTAGAACTCTCCATTCTTTATGTAAACGACTTAATTTCTTGCCATAGTTTTTCTCTTTTAATAGAGTAATATGTTATCTATCCAAAATCACTCATAATAAATAAAAAATCACAAACAAATAATGCATTAAAATTTTTGAGCGAGCTTAACATTACTGCTTCCATATTTATTCCTACATCCCAATATAATCCTTCGCAACCGGAACCGTTTTCCAATACCCAAGGACCCCAAGCTTCCACTTCTCAGTACCATCCTCTCTACTATTCTTCCTCTCGCTCTCTCTCTCTCTCTCTCTCTATCTCTCTCTCTGCTCCTTTTCCATTGAAAGAGATTATGAACACATCCCACACCACCGAAATTGCATGAAATATATGCATGTATTGAAGTATTGAAATAAAATTATATTTTTCCTTTATTATTATGTGTATGCTTATTGAATGTGTATTTTTTGAGTGCTTCACAGGTTTGATGGATAAGAGTTGGATGTCAAAATCAAAATGGAGTAGTGATTATATTGAAGGTGTTGAGAATTTTTTAGAATTTGCAACGCAAAGTCAAAGTTCAACACAAAAAATTCTATGTCCATGCAAATTATGCATTAACAGATATTTTCATTATGTAAAAGATGTCAAGTTGCATTTACTCTCCAAAGGAATTTTTCCTGGATATGTTGTTTGGAATCGACATGGAGAGGAACACGCTTTTTTAGCTGAAGTTATAAGATCAGAAATATGTACTGATACTGATAATGTTGTTGAAGTACAAACTCAAGGTGAGCAGCACAGAACAAATGATATAGAAGGATTGTTAAGGGACACATTCTGCTCAGGCAATACCAATTTAGATGATGAACATAATGAAAATAACATAGATTTGACAAATGATGAAGCAACGAAATATGATAATTTATTACTAGAAGCAGGAGCAGAATTATACCCTAGCTGTAAGTCATTCACAAAGTTATCCTTCATCTTACATTTATTTCGCCTAAAGTGCTTACACTCTTGGTCTGCAAGATCTTTTGATCAATTGATTGAGTTATTGATTGAAGCCTTCCCTGATGGTTCATTGATACCTAAGAATACATATGAAGTGAAGAAGATAATGAAAGTGTTTGATCTTGGATATACAAAGATAGATGCATGTCCAAATGATTGTTGTCTATTTTGGAAAGATAGATCTATTCAAGAGGTTTGTCATATTTGTGGTTCTTCACGGTGGGCAGGGGCTAAAAAAAGTTCAGCTAGAGGAAAGAAAAATCAAATGAAGTCTGCTAAGGTTGTTCGATACTTTCCATTGATTCCTAGGCTTCAAATTTTTTTTAAAACAAAAAAGTCTGCTGAAGAGATGATTTGGCATGCCAAACAGAGAAATGTAGATGGGTTGTTAAGACATCCAGCTGATGGAGAAGCATGGAAATCCTTTGACTCTAGATACCCTGATTTTGCTTCAGATCCACGTAATGTTCGGCTCGCTTTAGCAAGCGATGGTTTTAATCCATTTAAGATTATGAGTAGTACATACAGCATTTGGCCCGTACTTTTGGTTCCTTACAACATGCCTCCTTGGATTGCAATGAAACAGCCTTCTTTCATTCTGTCTACAATTATACCGGGGGAGAAGAGTCCAGGAAACAATATTGATGTCTATCTCCAACCGCTAATAAATGAGTTGTCTGAATTATGGCATGGAGTGATATCATACGATGCAGCATCTGGACAATCTTTTAACTTACGAGCTGCATTAATGTGGACGATCAATGATTTTCCAGCTTATGGTATGCTTTCTGGCTGGAGTACTAAAGGCAGATTTGCTTGTCCTTGTTGTGCCGAAAATACAGAGTCTTTATGGTTATATAGAGGAAAGAAATTCTCTTATATGGGTCATCGTCGTTGGCTAGCAGAGAATCACTTATTCCGTCGACAGAAACAATACTTTGACAATACAGAAGAGATCTGTAAAGCACCTAGAAGGTATACTGGCAGTGACATCTTACAAAAATTACAAAATGTTCAGTTTCCGTTGGGCAAATCTAGAAGCTTGAAAAGAGGGCGTACTGTAGAATTTAGTGAAAATCACATTTGGAAGAAAAAATCAATTTTCTTTGAGCTACCTTATTGGGAGTTTAATTTACTACCACACAATCTTGACGTCATGCATATTGAAAAAAATGTATGTAATAATTTCATTAGCACTTTACTTGATCTTGAAAAATCTAAAGATAACTTGCAAGCACGACAAGATTTAGTTGAAATTGGAATTAAAAGTGAGCTGCATCCACAAATTCTTGAAGATGGTTCTTATTTATTGCCTCCAACTTGCTTCACAATGAACAAAAAAGAGAAGTTGATGTTTTGTCAAGTTTTGAAAAATATGAAAATGCCTAAAGGTTATGCATCTAATATCTTAAGGTGTATTAATGTTAAAGAATGTAAGATTGTGGGCCTAAAAAGTCATGATTGTCATGTGCTAATTGAAGAAATTTTACCCATTGCTTTGAGGTCATGTTCTCTATCCGATGAAATTATACATATTCTTGTGGAGATTTCAAAATTTTTGAAGTCAATTTGTGCCAAGGTTATCGATCCGAATGAGTTGGACATACTACAGAATAATATTGCAATAACATTGTGTAAAATGGAAAGATCAATACTCCCCTCATTCTTCACGATTATGGTTCATCTACTTATTCACTTGGCCGAGGAAGTAAAATTAGGTGGTCCGGTTCAGTATAGATGGATGTATCCGTTTGAGAGGTATTGTAATAGTAATTATTAATTCAAGTTATTATTGTTTAATTATACATAATATTCATAAAGTTTTTTATTATTACAGATTTTTTTTAGTATTAAAAGACTATGTAGCTAACAAAGCACAACCTGAAGGTTCTATTGCGGAGGGCTATATTGCTGAAGAAGGAATAAATTTCTGTTCTAAATATCTAGAGGGGTCTCAATTTTTGAATAAAGCTGCAGCAACAGCTGAGGCACAATTTATTTTTAAATTTTCAAGTGGTGGTACTCCCTTGGGAAAGGTGTCTTCATTCATCTTAGATGATAATTCTTTGATTCAGGCACATAGATATGTTCTCCGACATTGTGATAATATTGAAAGTTATAGACAACGTTTCAAAGATGGAGAGAGAAGAAAGCGACGCGGGCATACACATCTAACAATATCAGATTTAGAAAGGCTTATCAATGAAAGATTTCACGAGTGGTTACGTGACACGGTATGCTTTCGTATTTTATATTTCTTAAACTTCATAAATGATAATAAATTAAAGTATTTGACATAGTGAATTTGTACTTTTTATTCCTTGTTAGGTTTCAAGTTCTAATGATTTGGCAATCACAGAAGAAATCAAAGCATTGGCTAAGGGCCCCAACAAAATTGTAAATAGATACAAGGGTCTTCTCATTAATAGTTATATTTTTCACACAAAAAAACGAGATGAAGGCAAAAAAACCCAGAATTTTGGTGTTGTTAATACAACAGAGATTGGGAATTTTAGCTATTATGGAAAAATTAATGATATTATTGAGATTAATTACTCTAATATATTCAAGGTGATATTATTTAAATGTGATTGGGCAAACACAAGTACAACAGGCATAAAACAAGATGAATTTGGTTATACGCTTATGAACTTCTCAAGGCTTATTCATACAGGTCAGAAAATTCAGGATGATCCTTTTGTTTTCTCTTCACAAGTGGAGCCTGTATTCTACATTGAAGATGCTAAAAATCAGAATTGGAATTTTGTTGTGAGAGCTAAACCACGAGATGCATTTGATTGTAATATTTCCTTGTGCTAGTAAATGTAATATTATTTTGTTGATGGCTTTCATCATAGCATTTAAATTTTGAAGGTTTTATGATCATATGCAATTCTTATGTTTTGTACAATACTATTCATTACAATTAATGTTGACTTATGTTTTTTGTCATTTTTGATTATCACAACCTGCAAATTAATTAATCTTACATATTCAAGTTTAGCGGCATAAAACAAGATGAATTTGGTTATACACTTGTGAACTACTCAAGGCTTATTTATACAGGTGAGAAAATTTAGGAACTTCTTGTTGCTTATAAATGTAAGTCATTATTATATTGCTCTTTAATATATTGTTCTTTTTATATTGTTCTTTATATATTAATTGTTATTTATATCATGTTATTTATATGTTGTTATTTGTTAATGCACTTTTGATTTTTTTGTTCGCAGGAAATGACAGGAGGTAGTCTTTTCAGACGAGCAAAGAAGGCAATATGTAGAGGTGGATCTAGTAGAGGAGGATCAAGTAGAGGTGAAAGTAGTAGGGAGACTGAATCAATCACCCCTTCTACTCCAGTACACCCAGATTCACAGGAGGAGATTGAGTGTAGTGGGAGCCAACAGACTTCACGGCATTCATTTTGTGGCACAGATCCGGCCCCAGAAGAGGGGGTATGGCTCATAGGTATAATTTTCTTTTCATAACATTCATTTAATTTTAATTGAATTGTGTAGATGAGCAAGGACCTATAATGCTTATTCATGCTTGTTCATTCATTTTAAATCATGTAGATGAGCAAGGAAATCCTATTAGGCGTAGGGGGAGAACAACATGTGCTGATATACAGAATATGCCGCCAGGAACACGAATTCATATAGAGGTAAATGAAAATAACATCCCTTGTAATATCCCTGAGTCGATTTTGCTAGGATCATATCTTGGTGTTGTTGCAAGAGATCCTATGTTGGCTCCAATTGCTTTCCCTGATTGGAGAAATAAGGGTATGGAGCCCTTCAAGAAAAAGATGCTGGCTGAAGTTGAGGTAAATATTTATTTCAATGTAAATTTAAATTTTTTTAGTTTTATATTATTAATTAAATCATATTTTTTAATTACAGTCTAAATTTGAGTTTCCTGGTCATATACGCCATTGGATTCTTCAATCCCTTGGGGTGAAATGGCGTAATTATAAAACTACTTTAAAGGCTGAGCATTGGGATAGTAGACCAATTGAGGAAATTTTGGAAACAGTTCCAGCTGGAGTTGACCAAACACAATGGTGTCAACTTGTTAACCAATGGTCAAAGCCAGAAGACCAGGTAAATATTGAGATTAAGCTTCTTCGTTATATATTTATTACTATTAGAAAATTTGGAATGTAACATTATCTTGTCTCACAGGAAAGGGCTGCGAAAAATTCTGCTAATGCGAAGAAACAAACTTGTCCTCACACAATGGGTCGTGTGAGTTCAGTTCGAAGACAGAAGGAAACGGTATAAAATTAAATATTGATTTATTACTACTAAATGTTTTAATTTCAAACTTATATTGTTATTATAATTTTTAGATTATCTTGATCCATAATCTCTTCAAGTCCTAGAGACTTCTCAAGGGTCTGATGTTATTTGCTTAAGGACATTGTCAAACATCTTTGATGTTCGTTTGTTTTACCTTTCTTAAAAAAAATACTTTTTGGGTGCCTTGGACATCTACAAGTTAGCCAGTTACCTTACCTTCCCCTTATGAGAAAAAACCTCATGCAAATTAGTATTTCATGGCATTTCATACGAATTAATCATAGAAGAATTGTGAGGATTGATTAAATGAGGCACATCAAAAGTGCATGAAATTTAAATTTTTTGTTTTCATATAATGTCCCATATGAAATGAAATGTTGAAGTTGATTTCCATTGATGATAAATGAAATGAAATGAAATGTTGAAGTTGATTTCCATTGATGATAATGCTATGCCAATGATCATCTGTGAAAAATTATAAGGATTTCAGTCAATGATATTTTCTTAAGCAGACAGTGTTCACTTGAATAGTGGGTAAAGTTTATTTCATTGATGATAATGCTATTCCAATGATCATTACAATGCACTATCTTCTTCAAAGCATGTTCACTACATACAATTTATACTTAGGGTGTAGAAAGAGATTTGTTTGTTTTCCTAAAAGTATGATTAAGCTTTCAGAATGAAAACATTTTCTCATTTCAGACAATATCCTTTTAGGTTTGTGACATTATCTAAATAACCTTTTGATTTTGAGGCTTCTTCCATCTTGTAGATTTTGAATTAGAGTTTTATAATTCTAGCTGCTGCCTTGTATCATATCACATTGTTCTTAAGAATTTGCTGCTTTTATTGTTGTTGCCTTAAGTCTAAATTTGCTTTCATATCGGTGTTGAATTTGCTACACTTTTTTTGTAGTCTATCAAGGACAGATTGCAATTATGGAAAATCAATAGGATGCACAAAGATGGTACCTGGTCATCTGAGGATGCTATGCAGCGATGGGTACATATATATAGTTATTACAATTTTTTTAATAAATCGTTCTTCAATAAATTTAACTTTATATATGTATTTGTACTGTAGACGCAGGCATGCAAGCTTCTTGCCGAAGAAGGGCTAACACCTGAAGATGACAATATTGAAGCTAATGAGAGAGTCTTTGCTATAGTTATGGGACCTGAACATTCAGGTCGAGTTCGTACCCAGGGGTTTGGTGTCACACCGACTAGATTCTTTCCTCAAAGCAAAACTGAAGGTGGTAGCGGCAGCAATTTTGGACAGATTGCTAGTCTTCGAGAAGAGTTCAGATCATTTCAAGATAATCAGAAGAGAGAGTTTGGCTTGTTTCGTGATGAGATGAGACAGTTCATGCAAGGATTTCAAATGAATCATCCACCTCATGGAGGATCAGAAATGGTATGAAAAAAAATTATGTAATTTAAATGTAAATTACTTGATTATTATTATCTCATTATTTTCATATTATTTTTAGGGTGGCAATGACAATTCATCTGATGCCTGATAGTCTGCTGATGAGCTGTAGTATTAAATGTGATGCTTCTACTTGTATGACTATTTTATGTATTTTCGAATTTATGTTGTTTTGCTTTTGAACTCTAGTAGTTTTCATTTTGTGCTCATTTCCTTTCTTGTAATATATGAATCATAGCATTTTCTAGTAATTTTCCTTGAGTTTGACTTGGCATTTGGAGATGAATTACATTTTCTTTGTTTTAGCTACAACTCTTATTTATGTGTGTTTTATGTATTGAATTTAGCTACTAATCTTGTTGTTGTGAATCTCTATTGTATCTTTATTTTAGCTACAACTCTTGCACATTTTCTTTCAATAGATTTGTTTTGTGTGGCCATGTTGGCTGACCAGCTGATATAGCTAGTTAGATATAGGGTGAACGATCAGATTTTGAGATTTAATAAAAAAAAAAATCTGGACAATAGTGGCGGTTTTAACCGCCACATTACTGTAAGTCTGACCATTTGTGGCGGTTAAAACCGCCACTATAGACACAGAATTGTGGCGGTTATAACCACCACAATTCTAGGAATCAGTTCGATTTATAGTATTAGATGCGGTTATAACCGCAACTTAATTTCTAATTCGTAGCGGTTATAACCGCTGCCGTAATATGCCAGACGAAACTCTACCCCGCCGTTCCCTAAACCGCTGCGGAATGCCTTTGCAGCGCATTGCAAACACAGCGGGTGTGTAGCAGTTTACAAACCGCTGCAAGGAAATTGATAGCGGTTATAACCGCTGGGATAGGTCATGAAATGTGCTGCGAAAAGCATCTTTTTTGGTAGTGATGGTTTCTTATGTAATCAGTAACATTCATGATTTGATAGTGTTCAAATAATTTTGATATTCTTTAAGTGCGAAATCTTGATGAGAAGCTCAATTTGTATGCACCATATATGAAGTCAACTTTAAATTGAGTAAGATCATTTTTTCCTTATTTGAAATTAATTAAAATTTTGTAATTTTTTTTAGTCAAGTATATGAGGTTCTTTTATTTGTTCAAAATTTTAACAGTCACCTGGCATCCCCACCTCGCGAAGGGAGGTTGGGAGGCACTTGACTTTGGTTCTTTTGACACAAATCTAAATACAATGGCACGAGGTCCTTAAATCAAAATCTTTCCGCCTAGATCTAAGATATAATAGTGTGGGGGCTTAAATTAGTTAGGCGTGCCTATATCTAAGATACAATGGCGCAGGTCTTCTAATTGATGCTACCTGTTGCTTGCTCTCTCTTTATATATATATATATATATATATATATATATATATATATATATATATATATATATATATATATATATATATATATATATATGGATTGGATGAAAGGGATCATAACGAGTTGATTGGGTCGAACAGAGGCGGGTCATGTACAAGGATAAATTGATTGAGTGGCTTTGATCAGAGGGAATAAAGAAAGAGTCTGGGATTGAGTCAGATCGGTAGCTAGAGGCGAATCAGATCAATTGACTGGATGGTTTGACTGAAAAAGTGGATCAGGTAAAGCATTTAGGGCTACGTGACTTCCTTTGTTCAAAATCGAGCAAATGAGAGAGAAGGTTCAGGCTAGGAGGGTTCGCGGGTAGCTGTCTGAGAGCATGATGGGATCGGGAGCAGACTGGGTCGGGTGGCTCTGTGTAGAGGGAGGTAGGGTCAGTTAGTGGGCTATGTGCTGATGGGAGTAGCTGAGGGCTTTGGAAGTACGAGTAGCATGTGTCCTAGGATGGATATTTGAGAGAGAGGGAGGTCGAGTCGGTCAGGATATAGGGTGACTTGCGATAGAGGGAGGATCGGAGGGAGATCGGAGGGAGAATAGGCAGATCAACATACGTGGTATCTTCTTCCTACGTGTGACATAGGGCGGTCGAATGCAGGCCTACACGTGCGAGATGGATCACGGGAGTGCACAGGCTGAGTGTAGGGTTTGAAGCTGTATGCATGATCTTGGGCTACATGTAGTTTGTGTGGATGAGTAGAGAGGGAGAGGAGGTCAATTGCCTATGGATCAGACTAGGCACGTGGGTTGTGTAGTGTATGGCGTGGGATTGGGAAGCAGACGCAGACGTGTGGGAATTGGTGATCTTGCATGTAGAGTTGATTGAACGAGAAGGAAAGGAGAGCGGGCCTCTTCCTTACATGTATAAAGGAGATCAGAGAGCATAGCCGTCGGTTCCTTCTGCATGCAGTTAAGTTCCTCTGTACATGAGTGAGTCCGATTGTATATATCCCCTATAATTGCTTTGTTATAGTTGAGGAATAATCAATTGCGTCATTTGGCGAACCTGGATCGTGTGTGGGGTCATGCTGGTGGATAGAGGTCAGCAATGTCTAGTTCATTATTCAGTTTTGTACCTTCTGCATTAAGTTATATATTGTAGTGCGGATACATTTTGATGAAATAAAAGAAATCTTATGTATGGGTTTCTTTTCAGTATGTGGATGTTTAGTAGCTTTATAGTCTATAATTTATTTAAAATGAATATTTGAAGATAATCTAAAATATTTTAAAACTAGATCTTGGAATTTTTCTATCACAGCTTAACACGATAGAACCTATCCTGATCGGATTGGGTTGTGACAAATCTCCCTCAGGCTTCTATAGCCATTAGCACTGTCTCATTTAATCCATGTAATTTAGCTTATAGATTAATATTAAGTTGATCTATGAGGATCAATATAGACTAAATTACCAATCGAATGGCTACATTACCATGTTTGGTGGTTTACTCATAATAACCCAGATCCCTATTTATATAAGCTCGTGAATGGAAATTACCTTCAGACAATGGAGATTTAAGGGGTGTTTTGATTCCTCCATAGTTGACTAGATCTAAGAAGCATTTCTTCTTCAAACACCGAAGGCTCAGGACCATTATTAAGTCAAAAACTTAAATTCCACCAAATGGGGTTTGCTGGCGCTCACTCAGACATGATGGTGGAGGCTAGGAATAAACTGGGGAATGCTCAAGATTGAAAGCTCTAACTTTGAATCAAACTAATCAAAAGAAGTTTGACCTCTATAAGATTTCAGTCACGTCTGGCCAGGGCATAGGCTGGGCTAAGTTTAGGAGCTTCAAGGCAGGTTTTGCATGCTTTGGTTTAGGCCAATTTGTTTTAAAGTGAGAAATGGTTCAATTGAGTTCACTTGGGTTAGCCATTTGGCCAGCCCAAGTGATTGGCGAACTTCATGAAATTCAGGGAGGATATAGGTGGGTTTTGCATGCTTTAGTTTAGGCCAATTTGATTTAGAATGAGAAATGGATCAATTGAGTTTACTTTGGTGCACTTGGGTTAGCCAACTTGGCTAACCCAAGCCAATCAAGCAATGGGATGGCTTCGTGAAGTTCATAGACCCTATGGGACCTAATGGAAGGCTTTAAAGGACAAGCGTAAAGGGGATTGAAGTGTATGGAATTAAATTGACCATATGGAGCATTTGGTCAAACTAAGTTGGCTTGGTCAACCAAGGTCAACCTGGCCTAAGAATTGGGTCCATTTAGTTTGGGGAAGTTTATGGAGATGTTTGCAAATATTTGAAAAGCATGCTAAGGTTTAGAAGTATTTAATTACACGAAAGGGGTCATTTAGGTCACTTTGGTCAAACATAGTGATTTTGGTTAGTTATGGTGAACCATGGCTCACTATGAGTTAGGGGGTACTGTCAAAATGGGTTTTCGGGATGGGTTGGGGTCCAACCCATAATTAACCCAATTTCAATTCACTTGTCCCGAGCTCGACCCAATTAGGTAAATAAGTCGTAAGCCTTAACTCGAACCAGACCCAAAACTATCCTTAACAAACACTACCTGACCCGCTGACCCGATTGAGTTCCACGGGAAAGCGAGCATGAGTGGTCGAGCTAGCGAGCGAGCACATGTAAGCTAGCAAGCACGAGTAGGCAAGCGGAAGAGTACAAATAGTAAGTGCAAACATGATGACCGTGATAGATGAGCTCAATGAATGAAGACAAGTAAGATTTTGGGTTGAACCTGAGCAAATAGGTTAGTTTCAAGTTACTTTTAGGTTTTCAGGTTAACACAAACTTGTGCTGAAACTCTAATTAGGTCATAATATAAAACCCAAAGCCGACGTGTTTTTCAAATAGGTTAATCCTGACGCAAAATTTTTGGGTCGAGTGCGGGTCACGTTTTTGGGTCATGTCAAATATTGAGTTCCAATGGGTTTAAATATGTTTGCATTAGTGTTTGAATTATTTATGATTCAATGCCAAGGTTAAAAATGGGTTGAATAAAGGGTTCAACACTTTAGGTTAAATGGAATTTAAACGGTCAATTTGACCAATCATGATCAACCATAACTTCAAATGTGTTGCAGAATGCTTCATGGTGAATGTAGAAGTCATAAAGATTGAAAAATGTTTGGATCAAGTTTCAGGCATAAGTTTTCAATTTAGGGTTAATAGAGTTAAGGGTCAAACTTGGTCAACCATGGGTCCCAATAGGCTCAAATTATTGAAATGATGATCATGAACAAGTTTACATCACTTCTCAAGGTTTAGGACAGTTTAGTTCATTATATCATGTTGAGTGGCATGGGTTGTAATTATGAAGAAGTCTGATTTAAGTTTAGAGTTTTAGGGAATTTGATTATTGAAAGGGCAAGAGGGCTTTCAAAGACGGTTAGGGATGATCTAAGGAGATGCTAGGTTAATATATATGGCCAAACTAGGTTCTAAAGGCTCTATCTAAGGTTTCTACCATGCTAAGGCATCCTACTGGATAAAGGTTCTTATGCACTATTGGATTTGGAAACACAATATTAACCTCATACAAAAATGAGGTCAACAAGTGATATATAGCACTAGGGTGCTAGATTTGTGGCGCTGTGGAGCTCCTTCCATTTTGAGAATTTATAACTTTTTCCTAACAAAAAGATAGGATTAAAGAGCATTTTTATAACAATAGATGCAATTTGGACGATATAATTTTTCTCTTATCAATTTGCCTTTCATCAATTTTAGGACAAAATTCTTCTATACTAAACCTTGGTTGGTCTCAGTAGACATAATTAACGGTATGAGTATCTAATCTTATCATTCAATGAATTAATTATCCCTATAAAAAAATTGATTATTAGAATAATTCCAATTAGTTGTGATAATTGGTTTGACACGCATTCAAAACTAATACTAAGCACCTTGATATATCTTAGAATCCATAGGAACATTGGTAAGTCTTTAATATATTAATATTATCACTTAGATAATTTTATTCTATATAGGTTTAAATTATCTAATTATTGATAACCTGATCATAGTTATCTCTTAGAATATGTTAGGCCCCTTTAAACCCACGCCTAACCCAATAGGATCCTATATAGGTTAATAATAATTTAAACCCTAAAATTAAGAGAAACACATTTAATTAACCCTATAGATTGGTTTTAATAAATTATTAATCACCTTATTAAGGAAAATTTCCCAATGGATTCAACTAAATAACCCAGATAGGTCTACCCATTAAGGAAACCTTTTTAAGAGAAGCCACCTCTTTGAAACTCAATGGACCAATCCAATTAATTTGAATTAATTAATTCAAACAAATCTTCGATAATATGTTGAGTCATCCATGTATAGTTGGATCCTAAAGATCCTTAATTTGATAATGATCAACCAACTTAATCATAAGAAATCAAAACTAGTATATTTGACATACCATTAACCTAAATAAATATATGACCTTCAAAACACTTGCCAATGGACCTTATCTATTCCTTTGGATGGTCACAAGTTAGTGGAAGTCCTTAGATCTCACTTGGCTTGATGAGTTGGCTAATTTGTTAACCAAATCCAGGTCTGACCCAAACTAATCGTTAATAGGCTAAATTGATCTAGCCATCCTTAGCCATTAAATCGAATAATTTAAGGGATTTCAAAGCTCATGAAAGGATGTCAATAAATGAAATACATCCACCTAGGAAAAAGGGTTTCAATTGAATCAATAGAGATTAACTGACCCAAGTTAACCTATTTGAACCTAAATTGATCAAATGTGCCAAAGTGATCTCAAACACTAAATTGATTCCAACAATTGGGCAGGGAGCTTCCCTAGAAGGGTTATCACATGGCCAACCTTGGTCAAAAAATTTTGACAAGAGATTTGACTATAATCAATCTAAGCAATCAATTTTCTCCATCAATAGAAACTAACACTTTCCAATATTATTTTGTTAATTAATTAATCATATTAGATGAAACCAAAGATTATGAACATATAATAGGATATTATGAAACTATCCTTATATTTTTCTAATCCATATAAGCCATTCAAACAGGCCAATTTGACCAGATCAATCAATATTGCTCATTTGAACTTAAATGGGCAATGTGGAGTTTAAACCCATGTTAAAAGCCAATTGAGTGGAATTAATCCCATTATTTAGTTGGCATTGAGAGTTCGAGTAGGTTGTTAGACCTAATAGAACTATCCCAAGGCTAACCAAGAGGGGGGTGAATTGGTAATTTAAAAATTTTCTTGGATTGCTGAAAATCATTTCTAAAAAACTTAATTAAAGATCCTTAAAATATGTAGTTGATTAGATATGATTATCACAAAATAATTTTTTAACCATGAAACTTTAAAGTACCAAAAATAAAAAAATATAAAAAAAGTAAAGGAATAAAAGAACACTAAATTTTATAGTGGTTCGGTCCAACTAGACATACGTCCACTCCCTAGAGAATCCTTCTCCAGGTATTTAACTAAACACTAAAGACTCTCCTTTTTCCCCCACAGCAAGGTGGAGAATCCCTTACAAAAAAACTCTCTTCCACCAACCTGGTGTGCCAGAGAATCGTCGTCCTTTTTTACCATCCTAGTGAAGGCAGAGTATCGTCATCCTTTTTTACTCTCCTGGTGAAGGCAGAGTATCGTCATCCTTTTTCACCCTCCTGATGAAGGCAGAGAACCTAGACACAATATTGAAGATCTTCTCTCAAGAGCCTCCAAAGGAGATGGGCAAAAACTTGAAGAAGATAAGTGTGAATCCTTAACAATTCTCCCCTCACTTGATCTCTCACACTCCACTCTCACAATTTCTCCCAAACACTCACACTCAATGGCCACTCTCAAGATAAATTTGTAGCAAAGGTCTTAAATGTCAATTTTTTTAAGACTGCTTATATAAAAAAAGCATGAAAAACCATCCAAAAACTAAAAAATTCAAGTGAACCGACATCAGATCGTACAGTACGATCACAGATCATCTATACAAATAGTTCAAAAATCCTTGTATGAACTGGTACGATCCCAACTTCGTACATTATTAGTCATTTATAAAAATACAAATCGTATTGTATGAACAGTTCAAAGATTCAATGTGTTCATCTAGTCCGAACTTGATTTCATACCCTGCCAGTCATCTGTATAACTTGACATCGTACAATGTGATCAATTTAATAAATCAGGGCTTCATCTGGTATGATCTGGACGATCCTAATTTTGTATCCTGTCAGTCGTCAGTATGACTTGACATTGTACAGTACAAATAGTTCAAAAAATTCAAGCCCAAATTTAAGAACTATAATTTGGAGAAAAAAACTAAGTCAAGCCGTAGCTTAAAAAATTAAGTTCAGTCTCTCATTCCATGTGTGTGTGTGCACGGTTACCCAATTACAATCACACTATGTCAGACTCAAGAAAATAAAAAATAGAGATTTACAGACTCTATTACATGGCATCCTATTCTAACTTTTCTTGAAGTCTTCAGCAATCTGGGGTAGTTTATAATTTCCCTAAAATGTTAGTACAAAAAAAAACAAATAGAAATTTCTAATTTATGTTAGGAGAAATAATTAAAAACTCAGCACAATAATTAGTTTTGTTATCATCAAAAATCACAAGCTCAATCTTGATTTCTGATTTGCAACAGACATAAGGTAATAACTTCACCAATAAACCCATCCTTAGACAAATACCCCAAGCTATGTTTTATTATGGGTTAAGCTTACGTTAAAAGAGATTAGAATAAGTACACTCTTCCAATATAATTTCTTCACAATTTTCTCCTAGTACATCATTAAACTCTTCTCCAATCAATTCGTAGTTCCAAGCACTCCAATTAGCCTTTTGATGGTAGATGGTTATTGTAGATGAAGCTTAAACATGGTTAAGCCATAGTTAAGTGCTCAATCTTCTCCTATAAATAAAACTAGTGGGAGATGAGCTTGAGGCCCCTTTTCTTCTTCATCTCTAAGTTTTATAAAATCTTCCAGAGTAGTCATCCACCTATCAACCGACCTGAAGGATTTTAGGTTTGGATCGATTCAATAACTCATAGCCTTGTAAGCAAATTTGAGAGAGTTTTATTAGCCTCATTTCACAAAAGGTGTGGGATCAAAATTTAAAAACAATTCTAACTATACATGTATAATTCTTCTCCTTTATGTAGTTATTAAGATGTCTAATTTATCGGGAGATCAGGGTAATTGTGTGCTGAGCTAAGTGTTTCAGGTAAACTTAGGGTCCCATTAGCTTACCCCATAAAAAGTATTCCTTTTCTCCTTATGTATAGGAAGAAACAAAATTGTGTAGGTGTTAGGTCAACTTAATCTAAGAGAGAAACCCTCTTATTTTTTTAGGTGTGGGAGGAAGAAGACAAAATTGTAGTTGTTGATTTCATTTAAATAGAATTCAAGGACTATGATTTAATCATTAGGGATTTTCTTATAATTTAGTTTTATTTTTGTGGTAAACTCCCTAATGCACCAAATCAAATTAAATTTTAACTTTAAATGTATTAAGATTTATATAATTTTGGAAAAAATATTATCATGAAAATAGATTGAGAAAACTTTCAACATTGACTTTTGCTAATATTTATTTGTTAAAAATCAATTTCCCTCTATTCAAATTATTTAATGCAACAAATAAATTAAACAAAATTCTCAAATTCATTTGGAAGGTCAATAATATACTATTGAGCCTCTAATTAAATTTCAAGGTATGATGGATCATTCATTGTAAGTTATGATTTTTCAAATCCTCAGAACCATTGTTCAAAAATTCTAGTAATAAAGTTTGTAGTTCAAATTTTTAAAAAAATAGGGAAGATCTCTTATAATTTAAGACATAACCTCAAATTATTTTAGAAACTTTGAAAATCATTTGTTGTTTTTAGCAGTTTATACTAACAAAATTTATTTTTTATTAATTATTACACTATTTCAATTATCCAAAAATTCTAATAAAATTATTAGTTTCTTTTAAATATAATGCACATATCCCTGAATTTTTTCTTAGGGTTGGTTTGATTATTTGCATGGTGTTTGCATTTGTTCATTAAAAAACCATTATATGATGAAACTAATTACCCCTTAGTGGTCCCTTAACCTTAGCAAGCTTTCTATGAGTCTTGTTTACTATTCTAAGCATTCTCTAATTTAGTTCTATTTTCAATAATTTATATTTATAATATTCATTTAATTTAAGAAAATATCTTAAAGCCAATATCTTTAATTTATAATATTTGCTTAATTTACCTAGTATCTTTCTTTAGCATTATATGAGAAAATTTAGCTATCACTTTCTATGTTGAGAAAAGGAGCCATGGTGGGAGAGTCCCAACTTTGTGATTTTGATTATGCTATTATAGTTCAAACATCAAGTGGAAATGCTTTTGTCACTGTTAAGAACCTAGAGTAAACCTATGATCTTCAATAATAAAACACAGACCTCACCAATCTTGTCAAGGTCTCTCTATAACAATTGCTAGCGTCCATTTTTAAACCATCAAAAACTTCAAACATAAGAAATTCTAGTGGAATATGCGATACCCAATCACTACTTCTATTGTTGAAAACATCCACAATTCTCCCTTCAAAATGAAAATCATCAAAGATGTGGACCCATTAAAGTTTAAGAACGTTTAGCAATAAACTTATCAATACTTCTACATTTTTTCCATTGCATTGCTTCAGAATTACATATCCATATATATGAATATGGAGGTTCATTTTTTCTAAGAATACACAGACACCAACATGAAAATAAAAACGTAACACTACACAGATATGAGACATGTTAAGTATTAAAAATATATGACACAAATACGGCTTGGACATGACATCATAATTTTATATTTAAAAAGAAAGAGCAAAAAAATTAAATGGGCATAATATTAAGAAATAAAAAAATGATAGGTCGTTGAACTCTAATATTAATTTTAGCAAAGCTAAATGGTTCATAAATAATTATCTAGCTTATATGTCAAATAAATAAGTATAAATTTTCTAGTACAACATCAAGATTTAATATTCAATAGTTAACTATTTACTAAAAAGATTATAAAGAATAACTTCTTCATCATATATTTGTTTTTAGCCTTCAATATCATCATCATTAAATATTAAATATATGTATAAGGAGATGACATTGGATGATAACGCTGTCAATGGGGCATCAACACTCAAAGTTTAGATGGTGTTAGACATTATTATTGAGATGTAGAGATTTCAAAATGTTATGGCTGCGCATGGGCATGATTATTTGAGGGATGTTAGATGTTATTATCAAGCTTCCTTTAAGAATAGTTGAATATTGTGAAACCCCTAAATTTTTTTATAAGAATTTTTGACTTAGAACAGTCAATATTTATTTTTGAAGTCATAATAAGTCTAAATCACAAACCATATTCGTCAGAATATTTATAGTGTTATGTTTTAGCTCCCCTATTCTTAAGAAATCGACACCTATCATTACAAGTGGGGTTTTTGGGACCGTCAGGTGTCTTTTTTGGAAACTGATTTCACCAGAATTTTTTAAATAAAATGAGTTAATTTATGAATATTTTTCTGTAAATTTTGGAATCCCTAAAAGAATTTCTATGAATTTTCTATTGAAAATTAATTATAATAATATTAATATATATCATTTAATAATAAAAATCTAAAATATCGAAAAGCATAATGAAAGTTATAAAGCCATTACTTTTTTCCCTAAGCAACTTCGGCCAATAGAGAGGGGAAAAAGGAAATTTAAGCAAAATAGAGGAGAGAGAAAGAGAAAATCCGGATTTTGGGCAACTTTGGGCCATTTTTGTCCGTTGGCCCAGTTGGGAAACTTGTTCATCTAGAGGTAAGACACATTATGCCCATCTTAGTTTTCAAAAATGTGCAAGTTTTAGCAAATATTTCGATTAAAATATTATATCCGTTAGCGAAAAATGGGGATAACTTTGCATAGGTAAAACTTTCACTGTGTAACTTTTTGTATGTTGTAGAGATTATGATTATGCACATTTTGAATATTTTTTAGAAATTTTACACCGAGGGTTTTAAAATTTATGGATTTTTATTAAATAGAAAACTATCTGGATGTTGAAAAATAGTTTTGTAGTACAATAAAAGACTTAAAATATAATTTTACACAATCCCTAGTAATTTGATAATTTTTTAAAAATATGCATTTTTGTCTAATTGGATTTTATGTTGTCTACCATTATACAATACTGTAAAATTTTGATACATGCTCAGTTACTCTTTAATTATTATAATATGATGATATATATGCATATATGATTAAATTATATCTGTTGGGAGCCATAAGGGGCTATAATCCTTTGAAATTCTATCTATGTCAGGGAATTGCTGGGAGTTATAAGGAGTCAGAATCCTTTACGATTCTGTCTGACACAGGAATATGTGAGATGTTTTGGTGCTATAAGCACAAATAAAAAGGGAGTCATAAGGGACTCTTCTAGTACTCAAGGCTCTGTATTTTGGAGACATATATGATGCCTGGGCACCCGGAGGGGGAGATGTAAGACAAATTACCAACTTGACCCTTAGCCCAAGCGTGATATTTGGTTATTTACTAAAATCTCCTTTTGGGGGAGAGAGAATTCACATAAGATACTTCCGCACCCGAGGTACCTGAAAAAATCAAAATATCATCAGCATAAAGAAGGTGCGTAAGTCTGGAGCCCCCATTGTTGACGGGAACGCCCGCCAAATTCTGACGTTGGCGAAAGGCCACGAGACTTTCTTTTCTCCTAGATTCTGTCTGGGTCCAAAAAATGTGATCTGAACTACTCTATGATATGAATTTCAATTTATTTATTTATTCTGTAATGTTATTTAAATCAAAGAATAACTATTATGCATTTATTAAATTTCTAGTTTAGTGATTCTTAATTTAATGATTTATTTAAATTATATTTAATTACTTTTAAATATTCAACAAAATATTTGATAAAAAATATTTGAAAATTTAGATTGGTTTGTGTAGTTTGATGAGCTATTGTAGCTCACTATGGTTTTACTTTTGGTTTTCATGATCTGGGAAGGGGAAGGAGATTGTGGACTAGTAGTTCAAGATCTGATCTGAGGTCATAGGTATTTTGCTATTTTAATTTTTGTACAGTCATGACTAGTTAAATTTTTAGTTCTATAGCTCTTGCTTGTAGCCATGTTCTGTAGTGTAGATATTTATTTTGATGAAATAAAAAAACATGGTGGATGAGTTTATTTTCCATATTTAAATATTTTAGTAGCTCTATAGTCTATAGTCTATTTTAATGAATATTGGTAGAAAATCTAAAATAATTCTAAAGCTAGATCTTGGGATTTGCCTGTCATAGCTAAACACGGTAGGACCTGTCCTAGTCGGGTTGGATTGTGACAAATATCCACATGGCACTGCTAGGCATCATCGTTGAGCCTTCAAAATAAACCCTAGTTGCGCTTAGCAAAATGTTCAAAGGATGTGGGATTCATACCAACTATAGTATAAGAAAATTTCCTTAACTAAACATAATTTCTTAAAATTAAAAATCATATTTTAAAATATTTACAACACACAAGTCCAATTTTTTAAAATATTATTTTAATTGTAAATGCTTTTGTCGTGTCTGATACATGTTTGAGGCATGGGGTTCATGCCCATGTCCTAGGCACGGGGTTTATGTCCATGTCTGACTTAAGTCAAACACAACTCCTTACATATGATTGTTAGTGTGTCATAGGTTCTTACATTCCCTTTGGCATGGTCAAGTTTTTGTTTACTAGGGAGTGTTTGAAGGGGAAATTATGAAGACCAAAGTTAAAGGCCACCTTACTTAGCCTAAGCCCTAAGTGCATGTCTTTCGAGGTTGTCTATGTGAATAATCACTTGGAAGTGACAAACTTAGCCATAAGTTGACAGTAAAGCCCATCAAAGAGTTCATGTTGTTGGGTGAAAGCTTTATGAACTACCTCTATGCAATATTCTTCAAAGATTGAAGAATAAGTGGCAATGCAAGTTACCAAACATAGAGCTAGCATCATAATATTATCTGAGCTTTCAAGATGTTTGATTGGGTTTGTCAATTCCATGAAATGATATAACTGCATTCAAATTGGATGGCAAAGCTTCACATAGAATTTTTGAAGAAATTGTGTTCAACTCCTATACTTAAGTAATTTTTTAGATGATCATGGAAACTACTTGCGATGATCTAACTACGGGATATTAAATTTGGATGACATATATTAAAGCATAAATTTTTTATCAAAAATAGAGTATTAGTATCATGCTTTAAGTGATTTTTGAGTAAAGCCCCAATGGGGTGTTGCCCTTATAGGTTGGTTATTTGGGTCGAAATTGTCAAGATTACTACTTGCATCATTAGAATTATTTAAAATAGGAATTCTTAGCTATGTTAGGTGGAGTAGTATATATTGACCCAAAGGTGGTTAAAGCATATATTGGTGAGATTGGTCATATCATTGTGTTTAGCAAGGCATCCATTCTGCTTAATAGTTCTTGGAATTGTGCTATGAGCGTTATTAGGATGGGTAGGGAGGCGTTTTTCTCTGCACCTTTCATATATTCAAACATTGAGGTTGTGATAGGTAGCAAGTCCACATTATCTAAATTATCTTCTAATATTTCTATTTCCACTACTCAAAATGATGTCTTGAAAAAACAAAAAATGATTGAAGGCAAATGATTATCAACGTGAGCCCAATCAAGGTTTCAGCTCATTTGTCCCTATCATCCATTATCAAAGGGGGTCTTAGTGCAGCAAGTATTAGGCTAGAATTAATTAAGTTATTTAGAGATAAATGGTAGAGAAAAGCTAGTGAAAAACATAATAAACAAAGATAATAAGATGTAAATGGTTTAATGATCCTCTCCTACATCAATTATGTAAAGGATTTTATTATTTTACTAAACAATGTCTAAAGAAAAAAGATTCCCCCCATTATAATCACTCTCATCTCTCTTTATACAAGTTTTATAATGGCCTATGCCATGCTTCATGCTCATCGTAAACATAACTAACCTTTGGAAGATGTTGTCCAAGATCTGGTTAAGACAAATTATACATTGGGATCTAATTAGGTTTAAAGGAATGTACCTATATGCCAATGGAAAACCTTGATTAGTTTCGATAAATGAGGCATCATAGTATTCCTTTGAGATTTCTTGGAGGTTAATATTTGCTAATATATCTGCTTTTGAAGTCAACTTAGAATCTTAGTTACTTTCATATTTTAATAGCAAATGTGATGTCATTGCACTAAGGGAAAGGAAGAATAGAGTTATGATGCCTTGGATTTGTTTCTTCGAATGGAGTTATGATTTCTTATTTTCCTTTCTAGGACACATAAGCATGCTATTTTGTTTCTTGGAATCAATAATTAGTGATATATACTATACTTTGAGAAAAAGATATTCCTTATATTGTGTGACCAAGAAGATTTTTTTTTTAATGTCATTACAACTTGCTAAGGGATGTCGTTATTCATTTGCTATAGAATTCCGGAATGACCCATATACTTCAACTTGGGTTCACAAGTTTTAAGATATCTTTGATGGGAGAGCTATTCTTCTTTTTGGCATTGGAGTTCATTGATATTTTTTAGTTCATAATTTTCTTTTAGCCATACATTAACCTTTAATATGTACCAACATAAATAGCTATAAAAGCTTGGGGCATGCACATCCATTTTTATTAAGCACAACATACGTGCAAAAATATGAAAAATCATATGCTTATCTTTGATATGTGATATTATGAATTCCTATAAAAGTATTTAGCCATACACACATATGTGATAAGCAATAATATAGATACCTCTAAAGAGTAAATGTGAGCATTAGAGCCATAAAAAATATGAGATCCACATGCCTATCTTTGATAAGCACCAATACAAGTGTCTATAAAAAATATGAGTCTAAATACTCGTTCACATACTCTGTCTTTGATATATTCTAACACATGTGCATACAAAATTAAGATCCAAACAATCATTCTTATTGAGTGCTAAGATGTATGCCAACAAAAGCACAATCCCCACACGCACATTTTTACAAGGCTTAGGGATGAGAGCTATTGCTAACAACCACCAAAGCACGTGTACTCAAAAATGGGCCCAATTCATACAGTATCAGCCAGCACAGGTCTACATCATAGTGTAATATATGGGCTAAATGGGCCACATGGGCTTAGGACAAGTCATAACCCGCGAGCCTCCAATTTCAGCCCGCAAATATCATAGACCTAGACCATAGCCTGTACCACCTAGTTCCAAGCTACAATACTGTTACATGGCTTCATCAGAAGATTAGCCCACGTTGTCGTACTCAGCACAAGAAAATTCTTTCTGTTTTCGGCCCAGTAAGTAAATAAATCTTAAATTTAAGAAAATCCTCTTCAGATTTAGCACTCCCAAGTGTAAATAAATCGAGTCGAGTCGAGTCGAGTAGTAATATTATCGAGTTGGGCTCATTTTGCTCGTACTAACCTCGAACACGAGCTTGAGCTCAAGCTAGTTTAATGAGCTCGAACTTGACTCGCCGTATAAAAATCAAGCTCTAGCTCAGCTCAACTGAAAAGTTTAAAGTCGAATTGTTTATGAATTCTGAATTTTTTATTATCTAAAAAAATTCTTAAGAAAATGGTATATTAAAATTTTTAATAATACATTTTAAAATCAAGTAACTCGAGCTCGATTACAGGCTCGAGCTCGAACTTGAAACTTGATAAGCTCGTTAGCGAGTTGAGTTAGAGCCAACTCGTGAGCTGGCTCAACTCACTTACACCCCTACTCCCAATAAGCCACCACCTCATACACATGCTCATGATATTCATTTTTTTTAACTTGCTCATGATATTCTCAAAAACAAATATGGCTAAATTTAGGATATGTCTGATTGCTTCGTTTTTTAGATACAAATCATAATTTTATTTAACTACTATTTTATTATTATTTTCTCACAGCTTCTAAAAAATTTCTATATTATAAAGCTGTTTTTGTAATCATAATAACTAAATTATTTTCTCTAAAATAATATCACAATAAATTTTATAAAATATTGCAGCCATCTTAAATAGCTTCTCCGAATAAAACACATACCCTATCCTTTTAAATAAATAACTTCTCTCTTTATATATATATATATATATATATATATATATATATATATATATATATAATATAATTAGAATATATTTAACAAAAACGTATAAATTTTAAAAGCAGAATCTTTAGGATTTTATTATTAAAATAAAAACGAAAAAAAAAAAATCTTTAAACTGGATATAGTCACTAAGGCAGTGACTAGCTTGGTGACGTGGCAGCCAGTTTCTATACCAGAAACCGACTAGCTGTATGCCACGTCGGTTTTTTTTAATCTTTAATTTTTTATTAATTTATGTATAATTTTTTATTAATATCTATAGAGTAGAAGTATTATTTAAATTATTTTAATTTATTATTTGAGAAATTATTTATATATTTTTTAATATTTTCAGTTTAAATGCTTTTTATTATTTTTAGTAGAGTAAACCTATTATTTAAAATGTTTAAATTTTGTTATAAAATTATACTAGTCACTAGCCAATGTAATTATTCAAAAAATTATAATTAAATATATATATTTTTGAGATTTTGGAATAATTACATTAAAACTTTGTAAGAGATAATATCTATATAATTTTATATTAATAATTTAATTATAGTTATATACAAACTTATTGTTTAATAGAAATGTCGGTTGTAGGCTGCGACACATTGTTCATCTACATTTCGCCACTATTCATAAAATGACAGTGAAATATCTATCATAAAAATTTAGGTATTTTTTTTTACTGATAGTTAATTTTAAGTTAATTGGTAATTATAAATATTAAAATATTTAATGTAGTAGAAAATAATCAAGGTTTGGGGATAAAAATGTGAAAATCCATGTTCAAAAAATTGCTCTGTAGGCGCCATGGTGCTAGGAGGATACGACGCAATGCTAGGGCTCCCCAGCGTTGAGCTATCAGGAAAATTTACAAAATAAATAGTTTGGGCTAACGTCACAGCACCGGGAAGCGTCACCGTAGTGGGGTCTAAGGTGAGCATATTTTGGGGGCTTCTAGAAGATCATTTAAGAATGCTGCTATGCTAGGAAGTGGGCGCTATGGTACTAGGGCAAAATAGTGAAAAATATAATATTAAAATACCTGAAAACACTACCATTTCCATTCAACCTTGGTAGCTTGTCGGAGAAAAGAGGAGGAGGAGGAAGAGAAAGAAGAAAGAAGAAGAGAGGGAGGAATATTCGGAGGCTAAAGTTCGGGATTCGTCTGTCGGGCCCATTCAAGAAATAGTAGAGCTGGAGGTAGACTTCTAAACCCCTGTCTCTGATTTTAATTCTAGTTAATTTATTAAAAGTTACAAACATAAATGCATTTGCTCGAATAATACAAAGTTTGCATAGTGTGATTTTTGGTATGTTATTGTACTCTTTATTATAGGCATTTTGGCTATATGCAATTGACTTTTTAACAATTGGTTTTTCTCATACAAATTTCATAGTGTATTATTGAATTGAGGCTTTTCTGGAAATAATAGTAGTTATATAAAAGTCTTGAAATGTTCAAGTGAATATTTCTTTGAAAGTAGGAATTGAAAAGGAAAGGTTTAGTGAGTATTATGTTCTACATGACTTATAGCTTTATTGGCAATTTATGCATTTTTTTTTGTTTACTGCATTGAATATTTAACATCAAGTACTATTAGATTTCATTGCATTATGTATTACCTGGCAATGGAGAAGTTCTATTCTAGTATGTAGAAAATTGTATTCTTTGTGATGTTTCAAGGGCCCAAAATGTATTCTTCTGGCCCCATTTGCCTTATGTAGATGTGGGAGAGAATCTTACCCAATTTGTTGAAAGAAGATGTGGGAGATTAAGCAACATTATATGTACTCTTTTGGCCCTATCTATCTGAAGCAGATGTGAGAATGATTCTAACCCCACTTGCTAGAGGCATGTTTGGGAGATAAAGGGAAGCATAACTGAAAGTAGAGATATAAGCAGGTATTGGGACATGTGCATAATATGTAGTGTATTTCATATGTTAATATTTTACTAAATTTTTTTTAAGAAATGTTTTGAAATATGTTCAGTAAACTCTGAGTTTATGTATGAATTTTATTTAAAAAGTGAGCAAAAATGAAATGCAAGTGAATCTCTGAAATTAAGTATTTTGTATGACATATGGGAACTTTTGTGAAAGTGGTTATGTGGTTATAAAAGTATAAGTGCTAGCTCTGATATCAAGTATATATTAAAACTCTGAAACATTCAGGCTCTATTTATTCTTTAATTAATTGGCAAGTCTTTATGTTTTTATTTAATTACTTAATTTTAATAATTACATTAATTATTCTTAGCTATGAGGTAAGGGATGGAGTCTATTGATCTAGTTAAGCTTACTTTATTCTTTTAATGTTTTAAGAAAAAAGGTAAAGGTCATGCCGAGAAGGTTTGTTGTAGAGGCAAGGTTTTGGACTTGAATTTCTAAGGTATGAGTTTGTAATCCAGTATTTAACTATTTGATGTATAGACTTCTGTGACATGGATTATTGTAATTACATTTTTATAAAATAAAATTTGATTTTTTTCCTTTTAAAATTTAAAATTTAAGTAGTTCTGACAGTAATTATTGGATGATGAGTTATTTAATTTCAGGATTAAATATGTTCAATCCTTCCATTAGATCCTAGGGCATTATAGGTGGTATCAAAGAAATACTTTGGAAGGACTTGAGAACTCTATCCAGAGCTATAGGAAATAAATTATATCATTTTGGGAGGGGGTTTAGAGTGTAATATATATTATTGTCTGTTAGTTATGTTGTATAATGGAATTCCCTTATTTTATCTAGATTAAACTGGTGTTTTATTATGAAACCCCAAGAGCAAGAAGCAGCTGATAGACAAAGTTCAAGTCAAGTTGCAATAGTTAATAGTACTGTGGGGGTGAAGACTTCTAATTTAATGATGCAGTTTGCTGGGTTGGTGGCCTAGTTGATGAGTGAGGCTCAGGGTAGGATGGCTAGAGTAAAGAGAAATGAGATGATAAGCATTTGCATATACTTTTTAGATTGAAGCCACCCCATTTTAAGGGTACTGTTGAGCCTCAGGTAGCTGAGGACTGTTTAATAAGAGTAGACAAATTATTTAATAGTATGCAATGCCCAGAGGGTAAGAGGTTTCTATTAGTGGTGTTTGTTAGATGGTGAAGCAGAGTGTTGGTGGATAGAACAATATTGAGAGAGGTTTTAAGAGAGGTCAAATACATATATTAGGTTGGAGAAGTTTACAGAGGCCTTTAGGAGCTGGTTTATAATGTCATCTCCCAAGCAGTAGATGTAGGAGTGCTTTTTGAGGTTGATGTAAGGGAACAAGGATGTGATGTAATACGAGGCAAAGTTTATAATTCTTACTAAGTATGCTCCCCAGATAGTGAGCACCCCATAAGAGAAGTGTTATCAATTTTTATGAGGTCTGAGAGATAATTTGAGGTATCTTATGGTTCTTTTTCATATTAGTGATTTGTTTAAGCTCGTAAAGAGAGCAAGAATAGTGGAGAATGACTTGGTGTCCACCCAACAATGATGGGGTGCATGCAGGAAGAGGTTTGGAGGAGGGTTCTCCAAAAATTCATTCAATGGGAAAAGGTTTAGAGTAGAGAATGGTGATTCTATGATGGGAGGACTAATAACATCCATGAATATTGGGGGGTCTGTATCTGTTAGCAATGCACTAGCCTATGGTTTCTATAGAAGGAGGCATACAGGTTAATGTTATATGTATATAGGTCAATGTTTTAGGTGTGACCAGGCAGGTCATAAGGTGGCACAATATCTATAGAGAGCGCTAGAGGGAAAACCTAAAGTTAGGGCACTCATAGTCGAAGGAAACCAACCCCAAAGTAGTTATTGAGGCCTCTTTGATCTATAATCGAGGTAGATTTCAAATAAGATTATTTGGTAGGTCAGTAGGATGAGCTCAACAAGAGTTTATCCCAGTTATCAGTGCAGCCCCAATTCCGCCTAAAGTGTATAGTTTGACTTAGTAGGAGGCGAGAGAGGCACCATTTAGTATTCTTTTTTATTCTAATGTAAGTCATTTATTCATATCTAAACAAGTCAAGTCAAGTCATTATTCATATCTTCTAGATGTTTTTAGTTTATCATATATTTCATTATGTTCAATATTAGCTATAATAACATATGTGTGTGAGAGCTTGATATTTCTAGTAGAAAGTTAGCGATATTATTGATCTTTTTTCCTTTGAAGGAGTTCGATGTGATAGTAGGCATGGATTGGTTGACCATGTACTAATCTCAGATCAATTTTTGTAAGAATCGGGTGAGTCTATGTGTGGATGGGGAGGTATTTCACTTTCTGGGCACTAGGAGTGCCTTATCATCTTTAATTTCTGCATTGTAAGTGAATAAGGCCTAAAGAAAGGAGAATTCTATATTTCTAAATTATGTAAGAGATTCAAATAAATTGGTGAAGAGTCTAGAAGAAATCCCTGTAGTGAAAGAATTTCCTTATATTTTCCTTAGTAATTATCTTGGTTACCTTTGGAGAGAGAGAGAGAGAGGTGGAATTTTGTATTGAGGTGGTGTCGAGTATAGCTCCGATAGCAAAGAATCCATACATGATGCACCTAGGAATTGCAGGAGTTAAAAGTGTAGTTATAATAGCTATTGGATATGAGTTTTATTAGGCTTAGTGGATAGCCTTGGGGAGCTTCTATATTATTTATGAAGAAGAAGGATAGGACTCTGCAAATGTGTATAGATTATTTAGAGAAAAATTAAGTAAAAGTGAAGAATAAGTATACATTACCCAGAATAGATGATTTATTTGATTGGTTGGAAGGAGCAGTTGTATTTTCTATGATCGATCTAAGATCGCCTATCACCAGTTGAGGGTGAAGGTAGAAGATGTAGTGAAGATTGCTTTCAATACTAGGTATGGGCGGTAGGAGTCATTGGTGATGCCATTTGCTTTGACTAATGCTCCATCAGTATTCATAAATCTAATGCATATGATTATTCATGGAGAATAAAAGCTTTCACCTGCGTATCTTGATGAATAATAATATGTATAACTTGATAGTCATGAGATTTTCCCCATTCGATACATCTGCTTGAATGGGATTTATTTGATATGGGTGTTAGTTCACTACAAGCAGAAGCCCCCATGATTAACAACATCTTAGGCCTTAACCCAATAATATTCTTGATTAAGGATGCTATATTATTCTCTTCTTGGTATGGTGCATAATAGGAATTTCAAGGTTCTATTCCAAAGGGAATAATCTCTTCTCTTCATATTTAGTGAAGATTAGATCTTTAAATATATGAAGATTTATTTCAAAATTTGAGTTTAGAAGATATACGATTGATTTAACATCTGAGAAAGAACTATTGACCTAAAATTTATTTAGTTTTTAAAGAAGACACATTGAGGGGTGTACAATTTGGGCTTATACTTGCCTAGAGTGAGCTACCAGCTAACATCCTATGTACAATCAATGCCTTATGAATACAAGAAAGGATGGCTCTATCTTATGGAGTCAAGGATTTTAATTCACAATCTGGAATATAAAGAATATGTAAATGAATATACCTAACGTCATGTATGCATGAAGTGAATGTATAAAGAAATTTCTTTATTCATTTATTTAGAAACATAAATACAACCCAGAGTCTGGAGAAAGTAAAGTGACTAGGCTCCACCATGACAAACCTAGTTTTCTACATATATGAAATATAGATTTGAATGTTTTTGCTTATCATCTTATGACTCCAAGTCTTTTATAGGATTCCAAAATAAAATGCCCTAAGAGAGGGGATTGTCTTTTGGAGATCTATGTGTATGTGTATAAACAAATATATTCAAACCTTTATAACCCAATGATGCTTTATAACTCAATCTATATATATAATCTAGATACTTTACATTTACATTTGACTCTTGCACATATATTTGTACGTAAGTACATTCTATTTTGAGTCTTCTTTTACAAACACCCTAGGTACATTCTTCTTTTCTCTTCTTTTTGCATTAAAGAAAATAACATGAAAATGCATATGTAATGTATATATGATATAATATCCAGAGTACATAAAATAAATAAACAAACCAAAGATACCCTCTAGGTAAAGGTACCCATATCACACCAAAACATACTAACAGCCTAGCCTAAGACTAGAGTCAGTGATCCTAGTAAATAAGTTCTAGTATGTGTGTGTGTAAAATGTCATGGGTCATTGATATGTCCTAGGAGATTTATTATTTAAGTTATTCAAATTTGAAGTTATTTGTTAGTTGTGGACCAAGTGAGGCATTGCTTTGAATTTAAATTTTGATATGTGAATATGTTATTAATTTCTTTAAAATTTATTAATGATTTATTAAGTGTCTTAAGATGCAAGCCTTATGAATCCAATACATATATGCTCTCCAAAAGGAATCAAGCATAACGTATGAAGGCTTTGAAGTATTTTTTTTATTACTGATTTGGATGAATACTTATTTAAATTGAATAGTAACCACCATTATTAAAATAGGGCTATGAGGTTTATTTCACCCTCCTTGGGGATAAAATAATAGTCTTGAAAGCTTGGGTTACCTAGTAATTACCTTGATTAATTATATTTGATTATCTATTAAATTTTAAATTTATTTAAATTCATTTGGGATTTATTCAAAGCTTTGTAATCTAATGTAATTGTGCCTTCTTAATGGAGGTGAACATAATACATAAAAGCCTTTAGTTTATTCAAAATTTATTGAAGACCCCCTCGAATCCAATGCATATGCATCTTCCAAATGGAGTTAAGTATAATGCATAAGGGTATTTTATTATTTCAAAATTGATTAAGGACCTTTTGAATCTAATGCTAATATGCCCTCAAAAGAGTTAAACATAAAACATGAAAGGTCCTTTAGTTATTTGTTTAGTATTTAATTAATGAATTCATTTAATTAAATCAAAATTAATTATATTAATTATGAGCTTTTATTTTATTTGAGATGATTAAAAATTGGATTTAATTAATGTTAATTAATCATTAAAATTTAATGGTTTAATTTTATTTTAGAATTTTATTAACCTTTTATTTTGTCTATTTAATTTAATTCATTTAGAGTATATTGTTAATTTATTTGATTTAAATCTATTAATAATTTTTATTTGTTAGAGTATGATAAATTAAATATATTCATGATTAATTATCTTATCTCATTTTTATTAACATACTTATTTTATTAGGCCCATTATGATTCTATAAAAATCAAAAAGGAAAAATTTTAAGTGTGGGTAATAAATCAATACTACGAATACCTATATTTGTCACTAACGAATAAAATCCTACTTGCTAGTTGGACAGCGGGTTTAAAAAATTAAATGCAGGGTTTCTACAAGGACCTAAATTTTGGGGAATCCTAATCACATGCAAGACTTAGAGGACCTTGGGGCTTGAAGTTTTAGAATTTACCTCACCATATTTAGTCAACAGTGCACTGGACGTAGCACCTCCATTTGGAAGAAATGGAGGTGACTGAACAATCCTTAATTTGCTGTTCAAGCATTTCCATATGAAGAAAGAAATAGGTGTTAGAATTTAATGCACTTCGATCTTCAAGTTGATATTCAAATGAAACTTAAGGTAGCATTTGAAAGCTATTATACACATAAACATAACATGAGAGATTAAATGACCTAACTTCAATCATACATCATTTTTGAAACCCACGAAACCATTAAGTAAAGTTGTAGTTAAAGCAATTTTTAATCACATGAATTATGATATATTTAATTACATGCTAATTAGAGAAGTCTAACATTAAGATATAACCTCTATCTGTTAGTTCAAACACTTTATACATGTTACCTACTAGTATATGAGAATGACATGAGAAATGGTGTCCGATGTTATTAGGCAATGGATAACTAGCAATAGCATGATCTATTAAACATAAAAGAATGATCATTTGAAAGATATTTACATGAAATATTCCTTATTTTGTTTAGCTTACAAACCAACTCATATAAATGATATGAATGTACAATTTCATTTATCAACTTCTATTCCAAAAAAATGAATATGTGAGATGTAAACTCTATCAATATAAACATAGACTTCTGCATAGGATATATATATATATATATATATATATATATATATATATATATATATATATATATATATATATATATATATATATATATATATATATATATATATATATATATATATATATATATATATATATATATATATACACACACACACACAATACTGAAATGAAATTATACATACACCACCTTTCCAAATGACCATTATTCATTGGCATCCATTGACACATGTAATCCCTCAGTATGTATGGATACGAGTGCCATATATATGTATACATGATTAGTTTTATATACAAATATGTATGGGTGTGTACAATAAATGCTTTATGAAATATAGAAAGATTGATATGTTTTTTTTATTTATCTAATTGATAAAGAAATAGTTACCATGTGTAAATGAAAGATTCTAAATTATTAAAAAAAGTTTATACACTACTATGGATAAATGTATGTAGTAAATTTAACCTGTTTTGATCAAAATATTTATTTAAGAATTAGAAGATGCACAAAGGCTTTCTTATCATTATATTCTATTCTGATCCTTCACTATAAACCATAAAAAAAAAGGCTAATGGTGATGGCAACCAAACATAGATAGTTACATGGCAAAATGATAAAGGCGAGGTGGCAAATAAATCTATAACTTGTAGCACGTGTAAATCCCCATTTTTATATTCATATTCCTTACAATACAGTGCCCTATTAAGATAACAAATTATCAATTTTAAGCAAGCATAAAAATACTATTTTCATATGAACTCATCTTCACTTATCGCACAAAATTAGTATATAATAATAATAATAATAATAATATTCTCACTTTTCTCTCCTCGATATGTGTCAAATAGTGTCCGATTATGGTGCAAATGGACCCGTTTGATCAGTCTTGATGAGCCAGACACAATAACGCAGTCTATTTCCCCAATGAGGTCTTAATTAAAAGCTATTAAGCACGAAATGAAGGTGAGCGCGGAGGGTTCAAATGCACACAAAATACTTGTCAAATCGACGTTGAGCCGATCATATATGTTTTCAAACATAACGATGAACTATATGTGACCAAAAGGAACAAGTCCCAAATTCGATAATGAATTAAGGTAAATTACATGATTTGACACTTCAACCGACACATAGTGCAACATACAAATAGGTGTATCGACCTACGAAATTCAAGTGATAAGACCGTACAAGTGACTGATGCCCAAAAAGGAGGTTAATAGTGGTAAGTAAGGGATTATTGTGGATCCCAAAAAAGTGTATGCTATTGTGGATTGGCCCATACCAACATATATAACTAAGGTCCATATTTTTCTAAGCATGGTAGGATATTATAGAAAATTTGTGAGAGGCTTTCATAAATTAATATTCATTTAACAAGGTTGATTTAGAAGGATGTGTCATTTGATTGGACACTAGAATGTGAATAAAGTTTTTTTGAAGTTAAAGGAGTGCCTGGTGTCATCCCATATGTTGACTAATCCATCAGGTATTAAAGGAATTTAGGTATGTAGTGATACTTCTTTAAAAGGCTTGGGATTTGTGTTGCAGTAGAGCCGAATGGTGGTAGTTAATGCATCCAAGCCGCTGAAACCGCATGAGAAGAATTACCTAACTCATAATTTAGAATTGACAATGATTATTTTTGCATAAAAAATCTAGTTGTATTATTTATATGATGTCAAATGTGAAATTTATACTGACCACCAGAGTTTGAAGTATATTTTACCTAGAAAGAATTAAATCTGAGTAAGAGGAAGAGAAGGTAGTTAAATTTGATTAAGGATTATGATTTGGATATCACTTATGAGCCTGATAGAGCAAATGTGGTTGTTGATGCATTGTGGCTCCTCTAGGTTCAACATTTAGTTTGACCTATTCTGACTCTATTACAAAAAGATAAATATTTAAACATTTGAGTTTTGAACCCATTTACATGTGTTTGGAAGTATTTTAATACTTAAAAAAGGTAGCATTTGTTGGAGAATGAGTCCCAAGGGTCTGGAGTAAATATTGGTAAAATTTTTAAAAAAATACAATTTGACGGCCTCATTATTGGGTGTCCAAGCGTCGCGGCACTACAACAGCGCCAAGGTACCAAGTATTGACATTTCAACACTACTGTCTAAGATTTTGGAAAATGAACTAGCATCGTAAAGCTAGGTGGTAGCTCCAAAGTGCCAGGCCACTAACTACACTTTAAATATAAAATAAAGCCACTATTCCATTAATTTATTTTAGCACTGGCAGCTACAAGGAGAGAGAAAGGAGGGTTTTTGAGCCTCTTCAGTTCATTTTTAGCCATCAACCTAGTTGGAAACGTTATACGAATTGAGGTAGGTCATATTATTCCTATCGTAATTTTTAAATTATGATTTTTTTATATTTTTGATTAAATTTATATTTCTATTACTAAAAAATAAAGATAATTTTGTACCAGAAAAATTTTCACCGCGTAACTGTTTATATATTATAAAGATTGAGATTTTGAACATTTCAAATATTTTTTGAAAATTTTTACAAGGAATTTTTGAACTTTTATAATTTTTATTGAATAGAAATAAAATGATATTTTACACAATCTCTAGTAATTTAGTTCTATTTTGAATATGTGAATTTTTATTTAGTAGGAATTTCTATTACCTATTGTGATAGAAAAATATTCTACTGGGAGATATAAGGGGTCAGAATCCTCAGAGATTTTGTCTATGATTAGAAATAGTCTGGTGCCTATAAGGTATATTTTAATGGCTATAAGGTTTTGCTCCGATGGCAAATGTCATGTTCTGGTGCCTACGAGCATATTTTATTGCTATAAGCACAAATGAAGTTATAAGGGGCATTAATCCTTTGAGATTTTATTTGGGACCGAAAAAATATGATACGAATTATTTTGTGATATGAATTTTAATTTATTTATCTACTCAATATTATTATTTAAATTTGGATAATAGCTATGCTCTTATTAATTTGTTTAGTATAATAATTTATTTAGTGCACTTTGATTATTCTATAATAAGTGTAAATTATGTACTGTTTATTATATTTGAATTTTAGTGAAAATATGTTGCTTTAGTTTTTTTTTTATAGAAAAAACTCAAAAATGGTAAATAAAATACAAAGGAACAAGCAACGCTATGGCGCCAGAGGAAACACTACTGTCACACTCTATTCAACACCATTGAAGCATCATTTTTGGATATTACAGTGTCATACTCTCTATTTGTGAGTGCTACAACAACATCACAATCAATGCCATAACATTTGAGGCACCACTGCATTGGAAAATCAACTTGGCAGCATCGGGTTCTCAGGAAAAGGAATGTTGCGGTGCTATACATTTCAACACCTTAGAGCCATATTGCCCACTCAGGTGCCGTAGCGCTCCAATTTCCCTAACGCCATGAAGCTACAATTATAACTTCCAAGAGACAAGTCGCTGAAGTGAAAAGACACGTATATTCATTTGATAACCATTCCATATCATCAAGCGCCGTGACATAGGAACCATTTCAACGTCAAAGCGCTAATTCACTTTTGAGCATCGCAGAGCCACACTTTCAAGTGCCACAGCACTAGATGCCTTTTATGTATTTTTTATAAATAGATGTTATGTTCTTTTTGTAAAGAAAATCAATCACTTATGTAAATCTTATTACTTTTCAGTGTGCTTCTCTAGTATCCTCTTAGAGTAAAATCTAAGAGAGGCTAAGAAAGTACATGATACAAACTATTGGAGGGTTTAGCCTATATTTATTGAAGCAACTCTGTGAGTGAAGGAAGGAGTGTAGAGGAGATACTTTTATCCTACTTGGTAATAAAATTCTACTATTTCTCTTGTATTTAAATTATTCTATGAATAAAGTGAAAATGAGTTTACTTATTATTTATTATATACCTGGCTAGATATCTTATTTTGGATTGATGATGTAAAGAGCATATTAAGTACAAATGAAGACTTTTGTACTTTAAAGATTTAATAATGTTCTCAATTATCTCCTATTTTTCATTTAATACACATAGTGGCCATATGTGTAGTTAAAACCTAGTATGAAGTATAACCTTGATAGAGGAATGTAAGAAGAATAAAAAATATAGAGATAAAATATTTGCATACCTAGACATATGATATTTGAATATTCTAGGTTCTAAATGAGATATTATAACTTTAGGAGATCAGCATATATTCTTTTCACCCATATAAGCTCGATAGAGATCTAAGGATACACATATTCTGAATTACATTTATAATTAAGAGTCTCATTAGAAAAAAATATGATATTTTACATTCATCAATCTAAATATTTTATTAAACCTTGAATCAACTATTCTATTATTTTTATACAATGATAGAAACTTTAAAAATATCATTTTTATTTCAGTAGAATAACTTTTGCATTTAGAATAAGTAGTGGTAGTTTTTATTACAAGTAAATATAATACTTCCTTGTAGGTTGAACACTCTACTTCATCACTTTATTACTTGATTTGGCATATATACTTTTGTACATTTAAGTCGGCTTCCATTATTAACATATCAAAAAAAACCTAAGCATTACTCAACATTAACAAAATAAGCATTTATTACATAGTCTGAAATAAAGCCTTGCTTGCCTACACGCACAAGCCCACCCCATCATACTAGACATTGAAAATGATTGAAAATATTTAATAAAAGAAATTTTTGGAAAGTTAGATTGGTATTTATGTCCTACTGAGCTATTTAATCTCATTGTGGTTTTGCTTCTAGTTTTTAAGATTTGGGAAGGGGAAGGAGCTTATTGATTAGCAGTTCAGGATCTGATATTAGTTTTTAGATATTTCTCTATTTTTATTTTTATACAATTATGACTAGTTTTTTTTTTATGTTTTGCTCTACACTCTATTCTATAGTCATATATTGTAGTATAGATCTTGCATATAGTTTTAATAAATAAAAAGTGATTTATGGATGAGTTTATTTTTAGTTCTCTGAATGTTTTAGTAGCTCTGCAGTATATTGTTTGTTTAAAATATATATTGGAAGAGAATCTGAAATACTTTTTATACTAGATTTTTAATTTGTCTTGTCATAGCTCAACACGATAGGAATTCTATTAGGTAGGATTGTGATAAGCTTTTGTGACATTAGACCAATAGTTTTGGAAAGTAGATCATAAAGCAAAGCTATATGGATTGACCATACCTAAACATGATTGATGGGCCGAGTGCCAGTCAAGTAACTTATGTATATAGTACTACCTCAAAAAATAATTTTGATACATTTTCATAATTTGCTAATCTAATAACCCAAATGATCGGTGAGGCACATATCAGGATTCTTACTGTGAGATTTGATGAAGTAGACCAATACCTACATATGTTTTTGAGATTGAAGCCTTAAGATTTGAGGGCACTGCTTAACCCAAGGTAACAGAAGACTATTTGCAAAGGCTATACAAGACATTTTTTGGTATGTAAGGTCCTCCTGAGAGGATGGTACCACTATCTATCTTTTTGTTAGATGGTAAGGCAGAATGCTGGTGGATGGGCCAGTAGGAGAAAAAATTTTAGGAGAGATTGAACACTTTAATTAGTTGGGATAAGTTCTCTGATATATTTCAAGCCTGGTTTGTACCACCTTCTATAGGATAGCAAATACATGAGTCTTTTTTTAGACTGGTTCAAGGGAGCAAGACTGTGATGTAGTATGAGGTAGAGTTTACTTCTTTAACTAGATATGCTCTATAGCTGATTAGTACTCCCACTAAAAAAGTACTACAAATTTCTAAGAGGACTTCGGGATAGTCTAAGATAGTCACTGGTACTATTTCATATTTCTAATTTTTTTGAGCTTATGGAGAGAGCTCGTCGGATAGGGAATGATTTGATAGTAATAAGAAGTAGTGGACTGCTAGTTGGAAAAGGTTTAGTGGCAAGACATCTAGTAGTGAATTTTTTGGGAAGAAGAAGATATTCTTACTTGGAGAGTCCAAGAAGGTGGATAGTCTGTATCTATGGCTGCTCTGAGTAGAGAGAGTGTTGCTAATTCTATGAGTTTTATTAGTGGGGCACCTGTATGCCAGAGTTATAGTGGAAATCACTTATGTTAGTACTACAAAGTGATTGGCTAGTATTTTAGATGTGGATAGGTGAGACACGGGATGGTCGAGTGTCCATAAGTAGGGTTTGATCGATTATTTGAGCCCAGATCTGAGAGTTCTATTAGATCGATAAAGAGATCCAGCGAAATTTCACAACATATTTTTTTGAGGGATCACTTGGTAGAGGCATGAATCTTATTTTGTGATATGCTCAACAGCAAGTAAACCTTCTGGTTAAAGGGAGCCTAATATTTTTGCTACTCTAGCTCTAGTTCAGCTACATGTGTATAGTATGACTTAGGAGGAGGCTAGAGATGGCTCAAATATTATGACAGATATGATTTATATTTATGAGCACCCATATCAAATTTTATTTAATTCCATAGCTAGTCATTTATTTATTTCTAAGCATTTCTTGAATTTATTACACTAGCCTTCAGTTTTATTATCTATTTCTCTTTTTTGTTACTTTACTAACTGGAGATGTTATGATAGTCAGTAGGGTCTATTTTGTGATATTGAGATTTGATAAGAAGTAGACGTGTAGTTTGATTTTATTATCCATTTCTATATTTAATATCTTTTTATGTAAGACTGGTTGAGTCAATATGAAGCTCAAATTAATTACATAAAGAAGTGAGTTACTTTATTCGTAGGCAGTGAGTTTTGTATTTCAAGGAGTTAGATGTGTTTTATCTTTTCTGATTTTTACTGTGAAAAAAGAGTTGCATAGTATTTTTAGCATCCGTTTGGGATAGGAGTATAGAGTCTGGTCCTTTTTTCGATATCCTGGTAGCACAAAAAATTCTTGAATATTTTTTCTAACGAGTTAGTCAATTTTCATCTAAATAGAGATATAGAGTTTTGTATTGATGTATTTTTGGTATGTCCCTGATTTCTAAGGCTATATATAGAATGACATATAAGGAGCTTCATGAATTGAAGATTCAACTTCAAGAGTTAGTTCATTAAGGATTCTTCAATCCTAGTGTGTCTTCATGGGGATCACCTATTCTATTTATGAAAAAAAAGATGGTACGATGCACATGAGCATTGAATATAAGGAGTTGAATAAAGTCACTATCAAGAACAAGTATCATCTACTACGGATTATTGATTATTTTATCAGCTTGTTGGATCTTCTATATTTTCTAAGATTGATTTACGATCTAATTATTATCAGGTGAAAGTGAGATAGTTTGATGTGATGAAGATTTCTTTCAATACTAGATATGAACATTATGAGTTTTTAGTCATATCATTTGGGGTGACTACTGCACCAGTTGTCTTTATAAATCTAATGAATAGAGTGTTCAGATATTTTTTGAAATTTATTATTATTTTTATAGATAATATTTTGGTTTATTCTACTTCTGAAAAATAATATGCTAGACATCTGAGAATTATTTTGGAGACTCTAAGGCATAATTAGCTATATACAAAATTCTCTAAATGTGAGTTTTGGCTGATGAGTGTTATTTTTCTAGTTCACATTGTGAGTAGTATTGGTATCTTTATAGATCCCCAAAAAGTTTAAGTTATCCCTGATTAGCCAAGGCTTACTATTGTATTTGAGATACACAGTTTCTTAGGTATGAATGAAGATTATAAAACATTCATGAATGGGTTTCCTCAAATTTTTACACTTCTGACGAGATGGACTCATAAGTCAGTAGCTTTTATCTGGACACCAAAGTGTGAGGCTAATTTTTAGAGATTAAAGTATTATTTAACTTTTGCTCTAATTTTGGCTTTTGCCTTCCATCTGATATATAAGATTTTTAGATATTCAGTGATGCTTTACTGAGAGGTCTAGGTTGTGTTTTGATGCAGCACAGAAATTTGATAGCCTATGCTTTTAGATAATTGAAGTCCTGTGAGAGGAACTATCAGAGACATAATATAAAACTTAATATTATAGTTTTACTTTGAAGATCTAGAGATACTATCTGTACGGTATTTGGTGTGAGATTTTTATTGATCGTTAAATTTAGAAGTATATATTCACCTAGAAGAATATGAATCTGAGGCAGAGGAGATGGCTTGAATTGATTAAAAATTATGATCTGACTAGTAAGTATCAGACTGATAAGACTAATATAGTAGCAGATGCTTTAAGAAGAAAATCTTTTATATTATTATGTGTTCATCATACTTCTGATGAACCCTGATATGGGATATGGAGATATTATAGTTGGAGGTGATTTCATCTATTGATTGTCAAGCTACATGGAATTCCTAAGATTTTTATTTCTGATCATGATGGTAGTTTTCCTCTAAGCTAAAGAGGGGTATTCAGGAGGGTCTAGGGCTAAAGTTAAATTTCAATATGGCTTTTCACCCCCAGAGAATGGATAGTCAGAAAGGGTCATTGAGGTTCTTATCGATATGTTCAGGCTATGTGTTCTTGATTTTAATGGAAGATGGGAGGATCATATACCTTTGATTGAGTTTGCTTATAATAACAACTTCCAAGCAAGTATTGGTATGACTCCTTATGAAGCTCTATATGAAAGAAGGTGTAGGACGTCTTTATCCTAGGCTAAAGTTGGAGAAAGAAGACTGGTTGGTCTTGAACTAGTGGACAATATTACTAAGAATATCAGATTGATTAGGAAATAGTTAGAAGATCACAGAATAGACAGTGAAAATATTTGGACCCTAAGGATAAGTAAGTGAAATTTCAAATAAGTGACTTTATGCATCTAAAAGTTAGCTCGATGAAGGGTGTAAGCATATTTGGCAAAAATATTAAGTTAAGTCCTCGATATATAAGACTCTTTGAAGTGATTGAGAGGATTAGAACACCTGCTTACATGTTATTTTTGCCAGACCACATGTCCGATATTCAAAATGTGTTTCATGTGTCTACATTGAAAAAATGAGGGTTAGATATTGATCAGAGTCCTCGAAGTTAAAGTAGAGGTGCAGCCCAATCTAACATATAAAGAGGAATGTGAATGTATTTTGGCTTTTGATGTTAAACAATTAAGGAACAAGCAGATTTTGATGTTTAACGTTTAGTATAAGCATAGATCAGAGTGAGAGACAACTTGAGAAAAAGAGTCTAAGATGAGCTAGTTATACCTAGACTTATTCTGCTTGACTTTTGACGAACAATTCTATAGATTAAAAATGTCAACAATGATATTTTTTTATAAGAAGAGGAGAATATAATACCCGTCGTCCAAATTTAGGTAATTTTCTATATTCATTAATTTTAAGGTAACTGATAATTATGAGTCTTATAATTTTGAATGGAATAAAAAATATTCAAGGTTTGGGGTTAAAAAAGTGAAAATTCAAGTTTTAAAAATTACTCTGTAGGCGCCGTAGTGATAGGGGATACAACGACCTGACATTGAGCTCTCAAGAAAATTTACAAAATAAAGAGGTTTGGCAAACATCACGGCTCTAGGAAGTATTGACGTGGTGCTGGGTCTCAAGTAAGCATATTCTGGGGGCATCTAGAGGATTCTCTAGGAGCATTGTGATGTTGAGAAGTGGGCATCATGATGCTAGGTAAAAAAAGTGGAAAATATAACATTAAAATATTTAAAACCACTTCCATTTTTGTTCGACCCCAATAACATGTCGGAGAAGAGAGGAGGAGGAAGAGAAAGAAGAAAGTAAATGATGAGGAAGATTTGGAGGCCAAAGTCCAAGATTCATCCGTTGGGCCATTTTAGAAAATTATAGAGCTTGATGTAGACTCTTAAACCCCTATTGTTGACTTTAATTCCAATAAATTTATCAAAAGTTACAACAAAAAAGTATTTTTCTCAGGCTTTATGAAGTTTTTTTCACCATGCAATTTTTGGTATGTTATTATACTATTTATTATGGACATTTTGATATATATGTAATTGACTTTCAACTATTAGTTTTCCCATACAAATTTTTGAGTATATATTGAATTGTGGCTTTTCTAGCAGTAGTAGTAGTTATAAAAAAATTTTGAAATGTTTAGGTGATTATTCCTTTGAAAATAGGGATTAAAAAGGGAAAGTTTAGTAAATATTCTATTTTACAAGAATAGTGGCTTTAATAGAAATTTATGCATTTTTTATATACTACACTGAATATTTAACATTAAATATGTTGCATTTCATTAGATTCTACATTTTATGGCTATGGAGAAGTTCTATTATGGTATGTGGAAAAGTGTACTCTCTCTAATTTTTTAAGGGCCCTAAATATATTATTTTGATCCCATCTTCCTAATGCAAATGTGGGAGGGATTCTAACCCCACTTGCTGAAAGGAGGTATGAGAGGTTAAGCAACACTATAAGTAATCTTTTGGCCTTATCTATCTGATGTATATATGGGAGGGATTCTGACCCCACTTACTAGAGGCAGGTGTAGGAGGTAAAAGGAAGCATAAGTGAAAGTGGAGATATAAGCAAGTATTGGGACATGTGCATGTTAAGTTGTGTATTTCATATGTTAATATTTTGCTAAATTTAGCTTAAGGTATATTCTGAAATATGTTCAGTAAACTATAAATTTTTTTATGAATTTCTTTTTAAGTGAAAGTGAAAATAAAATGCAAGTGAATCTCTGAAATTAAGTATTTTGTATTGCATCTAGAAACTTCTGTAAAATTGAATTAGTGGTTATGAAAGTATAAGTGCTAGCTCCGAGATCAAGTATATACTAGAACTCTGAAACATTCACGCTTTGCTTATTCTTTGACTAATTCGCAATTCTTTATATTTTTTTAATTAACTGCTTTTAATAATTGCATAAAATATTGTTAGCTATGAGAGGTAAGGGAAAGAGTCTACTGAGATAGTTAAGCTTACTATGTTCTTTTAATGTTTCAGAAAAATATAAAGATCTTACCAAGTAGGTCAGGTGTAGAGGCAGGGTTTTGGATGAACTAGATTTCTAAGGTATGATTTTGTAATCTAGTATTTAATTGTTTAATGTATAGACTTTTGTGATCTGAATTATTGTAATTACATTTTTATGAAATAAAAGTTATTTTTTTTCTGCTTCTATATTTTGAAAATTTAGTAGCTCTGGTTGTAATTATTAGGTGATGAGTTATTTAGTCATAGGATTAAATAAGTCCAATCCTTTCATTAGATCCTAAGGCATTACAAGCAGTCTTATGTTTGATGGATTGTCGGGTTATCCTCATATAATGGTGCAATACTACTAGCTTAAACATAAACATATATTATTATGAATTGACTAATGGCATGGTGAATGACTTCACAAACCTCATCGTCAACATGAGATGCAATCATAGCATTACCACCAAAAAAATTAACAAATCAAGTTCACCATGAACCTTCTCAGATCATGTTTAAGTACTCTAAGTATCTTTAATTCAAGCTCCTATGATGATGTTTTTCTTTGAGCGTACATTTACTAGAGGATCCCCGCGTATGTCAGGGTCAGCATTCGCCCACCCTAAAAAATATATAGTGCATAGGATGGGTAATTTTGGAACTATGCCCCCCTCAGAAATAATTTTTACCCTAATATTACAAATCCCACGCACGCCTGCCCCTTTTTTCTTCCAAACCTGAACTGCTTCTCACTTCGTTCGCAGCCTTCGTCATCTTCGCAAATTGCAGGAAATCGCGTGTTCATAGCCTTCGATGTTCTCGCTAGCATTCTTACTGGTGTGAAGAGCTCATCGTTCTCGCACTTTGCAGCCTTCATCATCTTTGTAAATCAGAGTCATAAGTTTGTGAATCACATCTTCTTAGCCTTTGGCGATCTCGCTGGTGTGAAGAGCTCGTGGTTCTCATATTGAAGGTAATTTTTATCTAATCGTACTGTTTCTATTTACTTGATGAAGTTCTTATGGTTGTTGGAGCTAATTCTATTTGCGTGATGAAGTTATTCTAGTTATTGGAGCTTTAGGTTTTTTTTATTCTTGGTGTTTCCTTTTTGTTGTGTTCTTAAGATTATTGCATCAATTTTCTTTTTGAAATTTGTCATTTTTCCCAAGGGAAATTTAATCAATGTGATAAAACATTCATATTCATGTGACCAACATCCCATAATGTTAAACTTATATACCAAATTCTGGATTTACTTTCATGCATGCATACATAAATACATAATATTCATAAATATAGAATGTTAAGAATTTTTTGCTTGGTAAGCTATAGAATTCACATCACCCGTTGGAGTTCCCTTTTTCTCTTTTTAATTATGTGCTTTATACTAAACCATTTAGAGTACATGAGTAGTGAAAGCTTTCATTGTTTTTCCATGTTTGCTAAATTTTAATGCCAAGGCAATTGGTTCACTTAGATATCTTCGTCTACTAGGGGTCAGGAGGTCATGTGATGTAGTGTTATAATGGAAATTCATTTTCCTTTCTAATGAGTTCCTTTTTTTTCATATTGTTTGGTTTATGTTAATACTGGCTAGCTGATTGGCTAGCAGCTTTAGATTGAATAGTTTAGCAAAATTGAACTTTAATAATGCATTTTTCAACTAATTTGTTACCTTTTCAAATATCATATATTATAGTTCAGAAATAACAAACTTCCATCATTATCAAGTTGATTTATTCTACACTGTTGTTGATTACAACTTCAAAAAATTAATAACCAGTTCTCAAAAACTAGCACTGAGTTACTTCTTTGTGTGACATGTATAAATCCAAGTAATATATTCTCTGCTTATGATAAGGGAAAATTTAATTCGTCTTGCAAAGTTATATCCAACAGATTTTCCTATGGTTGATCTTGTGTCTCTTGAACATCAACTATCTACTTATATTATTGATATGCGTAGAAGCAATGAGTTTACATCTTTGACTAGCATTGCTGCTTTGCAAAATAGATTGTAAAGGCCAAAAAGAAATATTGTGTATCCCATGATTTATAGATTTATTATTTTGGCACTGACTTTACTAGTTACTATTGCTACAGTGGAGAGAGCATTTATTGTAATGAAGATTATTAAGCATTGATTATGCAGCAAAATGGGTGATTTCTAGCTCAATGACTATTTAGTGTCATACATTGAGAAGGAAGTATTTGACTCTGTTCCCAATGAAATCATTATGCAACATTATCAAAGAATGCAAAATTTGTAATTTTTTTAATTCATAAATTATAATGAAATACAAGACTTTGTTTAGAATTTTAGTTTATATATATATATATATATATATATATATATATATATATATATATATATATATATATATAATTTTTTATATTTACTCTTTTATATATTGAGCTTGCCCACCCTAAGAAAAAGACTGGATCCACCCCTGCCTACAATGGATGGTTGCACCCTTCCAGATATATATAGGAAAAAATTGGTCATCAATCATTAATTAATCTTCATATAGCAACATGAGTGTTGCAAATAGTTGATCCATCCCGTGCCACTTGCATCAATTAGTATTCTACCTCAAGAATTTCCATAAATGGGAACTGCTACATGCTAATGTGTTCATATTTCAGATTCAACTACTTATAAGACTCTCCTCATTGAAGTCCTCTTCCAAATTATATAAATTGAACACTTACACATGTAAATCATTTTAAATATTTTAGGTAATCTTCACGATGTCACACATATTTTAATTAAGTCCCAACATTTATCAAAATTAACTATCTCTTACATCTTTCTGAAATGCCTGGAATAACGGCTAAACATAAAATTATTTTTTACTTAATTTCAAACTAATCTAAAGCTCAAGCTTAAATAATATAATCCACTTTTCTTATGTGGCGCCACGTAAGGGGCAACTTTTTTTTTTTTGGAAAAATAGGGGCAAACATTCCCAATTTCATTCCAAAAATGAAACAGTTACAAAAATATAAATGAATAGTAAGAAAAATAAAGAAAAACTTACAAATTCATACTAAAAAGAAAGAACCCCTAAAGATAGGAGAGAAATAAAAAGAAGCTAAGCTTCTACAAAAATAAGAGAACGAACAGCCTAATAAAGAAATGGAATCCCCAACAAAGGATGCCACAACAAAAAATCCACTTGACCAACTGGAGCACTAAAGAAAGTACCATCAGGTACACAATAAAATAAATCCACCACAGAAGCATGTAGACCATCCAAGACATCGTAGAAACAGGCATAACATAATCCAGAGAACCAACAAGATGTCTCCCAGTAACCTATAGAACCCAATAGCAGAGTCAAACAGCTTCAAACCTTGCACAACATAAACAGAAGCAAGTAACTAGGTCCAAAAATAAGGAGAGAAAGATAAAAATAAACTTAACCAACCAAGATTAAGAATATAATAAAACCAACCCAAAACAAAGGATTCAAAAACAAAGAGCCGCTAGACCCTCTGCACAACCAAATACAAAATCATCAAGAAAATAAAAGAAGCCACCCAGCAGCCAAGAGAACCAAACAGCAGAGTCCCAAGAGCTCCAACAAACTAAAAAAACCCTTAAAAACCAAAAGCAATACCGAAGAAAGGATGCAACAAAAATGAGCCTCCAGACAAGCAGCTCTAAAAATAACCAACAATAACTCATTGGCTAAGCCATGGGATGCATTATTATTATTATTTTTTTGGTTTTTATTTTACTAATATAAACTCTAGTGGAACTTATTTATATAATTTGTCCTTCACAAAATTCATCAAAAAATAGCAACCTTTTTGACAAACAATATTTTCCAAAAAAATGATTCATAAAAAATAAAAAATTTGATATATCATCAAAATTTATCTTATTCAGGCATGAATCTCAAGACAAAATTAAATTCAGGACCATCCAAACTCCCATTTTAGCAAGCTTATAGTCGAGCTGAACGTCTCGAAAAGAAAAACCCAACGACACCAAATTTGACCCAGTACGAGCCAGAATAGATCCAAATCGAAACCCGAAATGCATTTGAAAAGTTCAAACTATAAATTGGATGACCAAATAATTTCTAAATGTGACATGCTTATAGTCAAATCGAACATATTGACGAGATGAATCCAACGAGACCAAGATCATTGAATTTTGATATCATTAAGGCACTCAAATACTTGATAAATAATCTTTAATTAAGGGACTCGATATCGGCCATCCATTCAAAATACTCCCAACATGCCCTTGATATTCTCCCTATTTGCTTGCCATGCCACTGTTGACCTCATTTTTGTATGAGGTCAGTAGGACCAATCCAGACATTAGGATCATTCTGATGTTAGATCAATCCTGACCCCATATCAATATAACCCATAGATTAATATAGACCCTAGGATCATCCTAGAACCCAGACTCTAGGATCTATTCTAGACCCTAGGATTCTACCAAACTCCAGAATTTATGATTAATTTAGACCCTAAATCAAATCCAGACCCTAGGAATTATCTAAACCCTAGGATTCTTCTAGATCAATCTAATCTCCAGACCTATCCAGGACCTTAGGATCTATAGACTTATGATCTATTGAGGTCCTAGAATCCTTCTAGATTTTAAACCCTAGGATTCCTCCTAGACCCTAGATCCTAGGATTCTTCATAGACTCTAGACCTTAGATTTATCTAGATCCTAGGATCACTCTAGAATCTAAAACTATATATATCTAGACTCCAGGATTTCTTTAGATTTCAAATTCTAGGATCTATCCATGTCCTTAGATCTATTCAAATCCAAACCATTCTAGTTTTAAATCAATCTATTCAAGACTCAAATCAATCCAGAGCTCAATTTAATACAAACCCCTGACCAATCCTGATCTTTAAATAACCTAGATCCAATTACTACACCCTCTGACCTAACCTTAATCCTATATAATCATCTACAACCACCTAAATGATTGTAAATGATTTAGGAAGTTCAAGCCCTATTATTCAAACTCAAAATCAAGTTCAAATCTAGAAATCTAGACCCAAATCTACGACTAAAGGCTTAGGTCCTGAAAGCCTTTTTTAGTGAATCTTTGAACATTTCAAAACCCTATTAAATGACTTCTGATTTAGAGTCTATTAATTCCACATTGATATGATATGTCTCTAGAGGCAACCTTTTAAATTTGAGCTCATTTTTAGGTCTCTAACCCCATAAATTGAATTGATTTCCAAAGGCTGTAAAACCTTCAAATATTTATAGCCTATGTCACTGGACCTATCACCCAGTGGATTATAACCCTGGAGCTTTCTCCAAAGCCTCCAATCCCTTCCAAACCCTTAATCCTGACCTGTTGAGCAATAAACTACATTTTTTTAGACTCACTTGACCTCCAGTTGACCCGGGATCACAATGACTAGAATACCCCTAAGGGGGTATAAATAGTCACCTTTGATCAAATGAGCTCCAAATCAGATGCAACCACCTCCATCAAGTTTCAAATATCAAACCCAACCTGTTGGACCCAAAACCAGCCCCTGGGTCAACCTGGTTGATTAAGTCAACCTAGGTTGACTAAGAAGGCCCTTAAGGGTTCAAATAGGTCATTTTGACCAAATGACCTCCCTAAACCTTAGGACAACCTCCATTGATTTTCAAATGTCATTTCAAATCTATTGAGCCCATTCCCAGACCCTGGACCCACCTGGTTGATTAAGTCAACTTAGGTTGACCATTTTAACTCTTAAGCTATTTTAACTCTGAATCAAGCCCCAGATGCATTCAAATTTCATCAAATCTCCTTTGAATACATTCCTTAATAATTTAGATTTGACTAGACCCATTGACCCTGGGTCAACCTAGTTGACCAAGTCAACCTAGGTTGACCAATTTAACCCTTAAATTCTTTCACTTTGAATCAAGCTCCAGATCAACTTCAAACCCATTCGAACTTCTCTGATCACTTCCCTTAGTGATTCAGACTTGATTGGACCTTTGACCCAATCATTAGTTGACTTGGTCAATTAGACCCAAGCCTAGTCAACTCAGGTTAACTTGGTTCAATCCTTTGAATCCAATCAAGAGTAAACCTTAAAGTCATTCCATCTCATTCAAGTGCATACTTCAAACACCTTTAAACTTACCATGAGTCACACCATGGGAGTTTTGACTTGGTCAACCCAACAAGACCTAATCAAATTACCTTAAATCCTCATTTTTACTCAAATTTAGATCTCTTAAGCCTCAAACCTTCTTCAACTTGTCACTCCAGCAGCTTAAGGCTTCTCCCATGCCAACTTAGCAGTCCACATGGACTTTGACTGGTCAAACAGTCAAATTGAGCTTTTAAAAAGGTTAAGCCTAGTCAAATCACTCCCTAGAACTTAATTCACTCTAATCCAAATCACCCCAGCTATTTAATTAGCATCTAGAACATTCCTAAGGCATATCCTAGATCTCAGATCAAGATCAAAAGGCTTTGATCTTTCCCATGTGCAAATGGGACCAATATGGACTTTCCACATCATTGTACTATTGGTCCTTTTATTCCCTGCTCTCTAACTATTTGGGGACATGTGGCAGTATCCCAGCAAGTCCCCAAGATGATCCCAGCCATCCATTTGGCCTGGAGAAGGCTGAATAAGGGAAAAGCTCTCAAGAGAGCCTCATTCTCTCCTGAGCTCCCTCTCTCCAACCAGACCTCCTCAAGCCCTTCTCCACTTTCGTTTGAGATCTAAATCATCTAATCTTAATCTCCCAAGTCGAATCCGACCACCAAAAGCTCGCCGGTGGCGAGCTCCCAGCCACTCAAGCATTAGGTTCATCCAAGCTCAAGATCTCTCAATTCGTGGCCTTTTAAAATGCAGTTTCAACAGAGAAAATAAGCGAGGACAATCTACAAGCTCAGAGAAATTGAGATCTCCTCAATCCAGTGGTTGGATCAAGGTATATTACAAACCCTAGATTAGAACACATAGGGCCATTTAGCTTTCTCAAAACTGCTTTTCAAACTATATAGAACCATCCACACGATTTTTGTTCAAGCTCTTAAGCTCGATTTAAAATTTCATTTGATTTCGTTGAGCGAGTTAAAAAAATGAGCTAAAAAACTTAATCTAGGGCTTCGGACGAGCTGCGTTTGAACTGCACTTTATTTAAGCCGTTGATATTGGGATCAACGGCTTCGATCCCGTCTTTTCGGTGTCTCGTCTGACCGTCTATTCGAGCCCACTGTTCCGCGTGTGGTCTGGCTCAATCTGAACCCTTCTTTCCAAACCGCGGGATCATTTTCTGCCATTTGATTTCTCTTAATCGGCATCAAACCACGGGATCTGATCTCCATCGTCGGATGGGTTTCACGCAAAATCAATGGAGCTGATATGTGCTTGCGTGGATTAGTGAAAACATGTGAGTGAGTCCACGGCTGACACGTGTCTGACCGCCGTGGCCAATCATTGGCACCGTCCCGCGGTTTGAGCCGGCAAACCAAGTGCTGCTACATGTGCATCCCACCGCCAGAACCTTTAAATTAATTAAAAATTGGTTTTTTAATTAATTTTAAACTTAGTTTTCTTCAAACAAATATTAAAAATTAATTTTAAATCTTAAAAATATATATTATATATTAAAAATTTTATAAAATTAAATATTTTATTTTAAAATAAATATTAATTCAAAATATTAATTTTATTTTAAAATTATTTGAATATTAAATATTAAATAGTTTCAAATTAATATTTACTTAAATTTAATTGAAATATTTTATGAAATTTAAATTTCTTTTTTATTTTTTTTATTTTAAAATTAATATTAAATTTTTAAATCATTAAAAATCAGAAATATTTATGATTTAAATCAATTTGATTATTTTGATTATTAATTAGTTTTAAAATTCATTTAAATAACTTGAAAGTTTACAAATTAATAAGAAATTTAATTTAAATCAAAAAAATTGTGTATAATATATCAAAATTCTCAAAATTTTAAACACTTTAATTCAAAATTAATTTTAGATTTCAAATCTTCATATATTTTAAGTAATTTTGAATATTTAACTATTTCAATATTTAAATAATATTTAATTTAACATTATATCAAATATTTTTCAAAATTAAAAATTTATTTTTTAAATTATCTTAAGCAAACCTGAGGATCTTTCAACCATTTAAAAATTATGTTAATAATATTTTAAAGTTATTTTATTTTTTAAAACATATATATATAGGATTATATATATATACATATGTTTTAAAATTTATTTTAAAATTATAAATATTTAATCTTTAATATATTTGAGAGATCTCTTTGAGGTTTTAAATTGCGATTGGGCATAATTGAATAGATTTGATGTGGAGGGATAATTAATCAATGAATAATTATTTTTCTAATTATTCATTGATTAATTTTTCTAATTAATTAAATATATCTTAATTACATGTATAGGATACACACACCACATAGTTTTAAAGCTCTCTTAGATCTAGGATTGGATTGTGATTGTATGCTATATGTATGTGTAATGGTTAGTGACATGGATTTAAACCCACTTAACCTAATGGCATCTCTAAGGACAATAATTAAGGACTTGATTAGAAAACTTAGAAAAATTATAATAATTAGGGTTCATATCCTATTGACTTGAGACTTGAACCAATCAAACTTAGTGACATGATCAGCCTATAGAAATTTATCCATTGAATTTTGAAATCATTAAGCCCTTAATTAACTTAATCAAAATCAAAGCTTAATTAAGCCTTAAAACCTTCCAAAAAATATAATAAATCAAAATTAAACCCAAAAATTATACATGATACATCTAACTGACCAAAATTGAACCCTTAATCAGTGAAAAATAAAAGCCCTTTGACTGGACTTCAAAATTAAGCTTGATTTAATTTTAATTAAAATTTAATATTTAATTAATTTAATTAATTAAAAATAATTAAAAAATCCAAAAATATCTCAAACACTTGATAATCTCCCTGATCTTTGGAGTTGATTTCAAGAAGTTTGGAGGTCATTTAGATTCAAATCCATAAAAGGCCCTTAATTAAAAAAATTTTGAAAATTCAATAAATACTCAAAACTTCAAAAATTCATAACTAATTCAAATGAACTCCAAATTGAACAAACTCAAAGGCATTCAACTCACATTAAGGTCTAATATTTATCAAAAAATATCAAAATTCTAAAAATCAATCAAATTTGAAAAAGTCAACTTTTGGTCAAACATAGTTCAAAATCAAGTCAAAACTTTAAACCTTCATAATAAAATATAGAAAAATCTAATTTCAGCATATTTATAGTCTAACTGATCGTATTAAGGTCTATTATTTTAATAAAATATTAACTTTCTAGAAATAATTTTTAATCAAAAAGTCAACTTTGACCCTTGAATTAAATCTTTAAAATAATCAAAAAATCGCAAAATTGGATAATCAATTCTAAATTCAAAAAAAATGTTAAGTTAATGTTTAAAACACTCAACCAACCCCTTAATACATTACAACCACTCCAAGGATAAAGTTTTTAGGATGGACTACTCCGGGCTACGGGGTTAAGTGTCCTAAGGAGGCTTGGTTTCTCGAGCCCGGTGGCACAACGCCATGAATGGACTCTAAGGAGTGTTAAACTTAAAATGAATTGACTCTTAATGATTTAACTAAATTTAAAATCCTTAATTCAAATATATTAACTTGGTTTATCGGCTGGACTACTCCAAACTGCGGGGCTACATGTCCTATGGAGGCTTTGTTCTTCGAGCCTGGTGGCATAACGCCACGAATCAGTTAATGAAAAATTTAAATAAATCAAAACTTAAAAATTACCAACCAATCAACTTTAATTAAAATTTAATTAACTTTCAACCTCAATCAAACTGAAATCACTTAATCATATCAGGTACCACTAGGTAACCCAGGCCTACGAGACTATTAAATTAGTCCCAAGAAATGTGAAATAAACTTTACGGCTTTGATGTGCAACAAAGGTGGTATTCAATAAACAATTAAAAAATTAATTTTAAAATCAATTTTAAACCATTAATATTTAAACTTCAATTAAAAATTTCCCTTAAGCCTTTCAACCCACCAGAACATCAAACAACTTTAACTAATGATCCTATTTATGATATATCAAAGCCACACAGCCTCCTACACACACTTTAGATAGTTTGTTAGGACAACCAACTCTAGTATTAGGCTAGGCCGGTGTTTACTTTTCTACTACTTGCGTGTGCTAGATTTTTTTCGTGGTTTTCATTGCATGCTGGTTGTTAGATTTAAGTAATTGATATTGGTGTGATTGTTTATTTAATTTTTGCACTCTACGATGTAATTGATTGTGTGTTAGATCTACCCCTATGCTAGGGATAATTTGTACAAATTTAATCTTATGCAGGTGGTCATGCTCGCACAACAGGGCAATTAAATTAAAGGGGGCAATAATTAAAACTTTAAATTGACAATATTTTCTACAGGTGCTCCAGAACGTTTAAGTACCCTTTAAATCTAAAAGAGCTTGGCCAAGTGTAGCTGTGATTGAGCATTTTTAAATTTCAAATATATAGCTGCTTGGGATGTCAAATATAATAGTTGATTATTAGGATAACCCTATAGGATCGAGTCTAGTTTTTTCTTTTAAATTCAAATGTAATTTGATTTGAGTTGTAATTGAGTTATAATGTGTCAAGTGATTTGAGATGGGATATAAATCCAATCTAAAATTCAAAGAGAAGGGTGACACCCCTCGGGGGAGAGTCCCTCTTTATTTGAAGATTCAGATTCAGATATTTTTAAACATCCAAAGAGAAAAGATAACCCCCTTTCAAAGGAGAGTTTTTTTTTATTTGGATATCCGGACCCGATGATCCAAGGAGTTTCAAGAAGACGAAGAAGTGAAGAACGAGAAGACCCATTCTAAAAAATCACTTGAGTCTTAGGATTAGAAATCCGGGTTATTTTCAGTGGTGCCCGGCCACTTTACTTTTCCTACAGACCCTGGGTTGTATAATTAAGTGGCACTTGCCACATGGACTTTCAATTTAAATTTTAATTTAGTTGATTTAATTTAATGATTGATTGATGTGTTAACTGCGATTAGAATTTACCTGCTTTTATTAGTTTTTTGGCGATCTTGCATGTCGATTTTGATTTAGCCTGGAATCCGATCGGAGGCTCGTGAGGGTACGATCAAACTATTTCTACTTTAACTAAAATTAAAAACTTTAGCTCAGATAGAAACTCTAACTTCTTTAAGAAGTAAGCCCGGACTCGCTAGGGGTTTTTCATGCATTCATATTAACTTTTCTCTACCTTGTTAGGCACCTCCCCGCCTACAGGTTTTGGCATACCACCTGACTTATGAGGGTGCAATTCTGTCCAAGGGGATGTTATGCAATCTCTAGGATAAAACTTATTTTTAAGTTTGATTTTAAAACTGCTTCATTTTGATTTTAAGTATTTAATCGAGTCAACTAGCATGCATTGTATTAGTAACAAATTAAAATTAAGTCTAATTATTAATTATATTTTTAGCTTAAGCATTTCATCTAACATATGTTATGGGGTCTATTAGGAATCTGCTCTAGATGTCGACCCCAACTCCTTAAAATAATCTTAAATAACGTCCCTAACTACTATTTCATAAAAGACCGGACACATGGTTTTAAATCGTTTAGGTGATTTAGCTAGCTCCCCAATCCAGGCTGGGGTAAGTCCAGGATTGCATTGCATTAGCTAAGTTCCGGGTCACTGATTTTCAGTACCCACTTTAGACTCAGGATCTGAGGTAGATTTTCAATCTTAAGACCTTAACCTCCGAAAATCTAATTTTCACTTTCTAATAAAATTGATCATTCAAACATTAAATCTCTTTCAATCAAATTCAAGCCCAACGCTTAGGATAGGTTGGGATGTTTTCTGAAGTAATTCAGAATCTCAAGACACCTCTTACCCTTCCTCCTTTGACTCCAAAAAGAATTGTTCAATCTTGAACCAATCCCTATTGAAATTTCAGTCCCTACTGCCTTTGATATCAATCTTTAAAAATCTAAATAAAATTCATATCGCTATTTTAAACGAGAGTATTCGTAGGAAAATTTTTGGTTTTTCTATGATGTAATTAACTACAAGGGCTTGCGCTTGTAGGAGGTTTAGAAACTCATACCAGATTTTCAAAATCAAGCTTTTTCAAAACTTTAATTAATTATCTTTGGGAAAATCAAACTTGACGATCATTATCGTCATTTTCAAACGATCAATAGTGGTTGATACTTTTTCTCCCTGGAAAAATATATCAATTACTATTTTCAATTTGATTATGAGATGAGTGATCTTCTTATCCAAATTATTATAGTTAAATATTTGATTGAATACTCATTTTGACCCTTCAGGGTCATATGTAGTTCTCTCTCAAATTCAACTACGATAATCAGGATAAATTTAAAGTTTTAAAATTTGAACCCATTAAGGAACGATATGTTCACCTCTCGAGGTGATTTATCATTTATGATGAGTGTTCAATTTTAAAATTAAAATTTCAGAAATTAAACATTTCCCAAAGATAAATTAAATCTTTTCAAAACTCAACCGCATACTTTTTTAATCAAAACAGCCACTCCCAAAAAATTATAAATAGACTCCTCATTCTTCATTGAGGGGGGACCATGCAAGGATGAAAAAGAAGAGAGGAAAGGAAGAGAAATCTAAGATCCCTCTTTGCACCAAGCTCCTCCTTGACCACCGCCCAACCGATAATTATCACTGGACTTACACCTAGCCACCGATTGTCACCGGATTTTCTCCCAACCACCATCGCCAACTATGATCTTTTTGACCTCTGTCACCTGTCAACTACGGTCCTTCTAACCACCATTGCCCGACTACGGTCTTTACGACCTCCGTCGCCCGATTATTATTTTTTTGACTTTCGTTGCCCGACTATATTCTTTCTAACCATCGTCACCCGCCGACTACGGTCCCTTCGACTTCCGTCGTTAGATAATGATTCTTCTAATCTCTGTTGTTGCCGATTACAATCCTTCCGACCTTCATCGCCAGATAACAGTCCTTCTAATCTCCGTTTCTTGCCGACTACAGTCCTTCTGACCTCCATCGCCAGACTAAAGTCTTTCCAACCTTCATCGCCCACCGACTACAAACTTTCTGATCTTTATTTTTCGCTGACTATGGTCCTTTCAAACCTCCATCGTCAGATTACAGTCCTTTGAACCTCCGTCGTCTGCCGACTACGGTCCTTTCCATCTCCGTCGCTAGATAATAATCTTTTTAACCTCCATCGCCTGCTGACTATGGTGACCTTCGTCGCCTGACAACGGTCTTTCCAACCTCCATCGTTTGCCGACTACAGTCCTTTCGACCACCGTTTCCCGACTACGGCCTTTCCGACCTCTATTGCCTGCCGACTATGATCCTGCCGACCAAACAAACATGTCAATACTGATTCTTCCAATTTCCACCATATAATGCACTCTTCTTGACATGTACCCAAATCGAAACATAAAAAATAGATTAAATCGTGTATATATCAGGACGACCAATGAAGCTGTTTGTACGTCGTTCTCCTTAGGATAGCCCGTAATATCTTCGATTCGTATGTCCTACACCACGTCGACGTCCCATCTCACCTTGCCTTCGCACGACCTCCACGATCTCTGCCTATTGGCGTTAAAAAAAGGTCGAAGGAAGCTCTTATGATCTCTTTCTCTTCTCCCACTTACAAAAGCCACAGCTCTTCCACCTCCTTTAACTGTAAGCTCCTGTCGGCCCCCTCTTCCTCTCTGATTCCTCAATCAGTCGAAGCCCTAGCCGAGCCTCTAGACTCTACGCTAAATCAGATCCCTGATCGCAAGCTTCAGTCGACTACCTTAACCGATCCCTTCATTATGCCTCCTTCAACGACATTCCTTTCTCGTCGGACCAGAAGTTACAACATTTTGATCAAAAGAAACGAAGAAGACGAGAGCTTATTTGTTGCTAAGGTAGCCGTCTGTCTTCCCTTCGCACTTCTTCAGCTAAATCTTATTTACGACAAAAAGATGGGAAGTGAGGAATTAACTCATATGAGAATTAATAGTCCCTAAATCCTATTTTTACAGGATTTAGCCTAAATCCCACTCAAATTCCTGCAGGAATCCTGTTTCAGAGGAATTAGCATAAATCTTGATAAAAAACTTGCATTTTTTTATATAATTATAATTTTTATAATGAGTTAATATTAATTATTATTAATAGAAGTTAATTATCATTATTAATAATTAATTATAATTAATTAGTATTAATCATAATAATTATTATTATTATTATTAATCATAATTAATTTTATTATAATTAATTATTATAAGATAATTATAATTAATTATAATTTTATAGGTAGCTGATATTAATTAAAATTAATCATAATTAATTATAATTAATTATCATTAATCATAATGAATTATTTTTAATTAGGATTGATTTTTTAATTATAATTAATTATTGTTAATTATAATGAATTTCTATTAATTAAGATTTATTTAAAAGAAAAAAAAGAAAGAAAGAAAAAAAAAGAGAAAAGAAAAAAAAGAAGAAAAAAAAGAGAGAAAACAAGAGAAAGATGCTCCTTTCTTGCCTCGACCAGTGTGTCGACACCATCGCCGATGACCCCTACGTAGGTATAAAGGTACAGACCCTGTCTTTGGCGTTTGCAGTGTGGCAAACAACCTCTCATGCACGCTTTTTCTAGTACGGTGGGAGGAAGTTTGTTGTGATGCTTGCGGTGAGGCGGGTAATCCCCCTAAAGTTCTGTTCTAGACGTTTGTAGCGCGGCGAGCAATCACCCATGTGCGTTTTTCTTAGCACGGTGAGAGGAAACTCGCTGCAATGCTTGTGACGAGGTAGGTAACCCTCGTGCGCTTTTTTCTTAACACGGCAGGGCAAAATTTTAAGTACACGTACGCACCTCAGTGCCTACGGAGAAATCACTGTGTATTTTTAAATAGGTACCTCTAGAGACCCATGCACACCTTTCTTGGAGTAGTGGGATTGAAGACTACGGCTACGGTGTTCCCCAACACTGACCGTGCACGTCTTTCGTGATGTGGCGGGCAGGCTATGACTCCCTGTATTTCCCCCAAATACGAGATATATCGGGATGCTGCCAAAATTCAGAGTGAAATGCACATAATTTAAAACAGCAGGAAATTTGTACTGGACAACAAATAATAAGTATCTCTGAAGACCCATGCACACTTTTTTTTACGTGGTGGGATTGAAGACTACGATCGTGATGTCTACAAATACCGACTGTGCACGTATTTCTTGACGTGGAGGGCAGGCTATGACTCCCTATATTTCTCCCAAATGGGTGATAAGCCGGAATGCTGCCAAAATTCAGACTGAAGTATACAGAACTTGAACAACAAAAAGACTCCACTTGAGCAGCAATATAGAAGACATGTACTTGAATAGAAATGCACAGAGCCTGAACAACTATGTATGGAACTAAACTTGTACAAACAACAGGGAACATGACTTCAACTAAACATTAGGGAAAAGAACCCTAAGTACTAAAATGCATAATAATAATCAAAATACAAAAGATAAATAGACTTTGATTATTCAAATAAATATCAACAAACATCACGTCAATAGCAGGGGACTCATGACGAACAAGACCTCGGTACATATAAGCAATGAACAATAGTCAATTCATAGCATCTGAACAACTATAAAGAAAATATCAACCGTCAATGTTTGAATACATAAGCACACAAGGAATGATGCTGGTTGACACATGATAGACATAGTGGACTCTTACAACAGTCCCTACAAGGTCAAATGTACTGTACTTGCAAACAACAATAGCCAAATGCTGAATACATAGGTGTCCCCTACAAGCATTAATGAGAGCCTTAATGCAAGCAACAGTCAACCTGTAGCGTGACATAGTGATGCATATAAGAAATAACAGAAGGCCTATCATGTACGTGGGAGACCAGATAAAAGAAATAATAGATAAAAAGGCACTGAATGTAGCAATGCCTCGAAGTCACCGGCCAACAACAATGCAAATTAGATGGATGCACTAATTCGAATGCGAGCAATGATAATTAATATGATACTTGTGGATAACAACAGTGGGCATATCGCAAGTACAATGAAACCCCTATAGACACAAGTACATACAACACCCATAGTAACGATGATTGAGACGCTGTAAATACAAATAATCTCCTACAGACACCTAGAACAGCAGTGATTGAGATACTGTGAATATGATAGATCCTTGTAAATAAATACAGCTAGTGTAATTCATTTGTGGATAACAACAGTGGACATATCGCAAGTACAATGAATCCCCTGTGGACACAAATGTGTACAAGGGCATACAGTGACTACAAATACCAGCTGACTTCTTGGACAAAATCCTCCCATAAGAAGGATACCTCCCCTAAAAGTGGAAGAGATGTTTGAGCAAATTTGAACTAAACTTCCTGATGTTCCAAAATTTCTTCTTAGTCTTATACTTGGGAAGAAAACAGTTCTGACATCCATGAACAGTGGAAATGACAAGTGCGCCCAAATACCTCTATTCATTTTGGAGGCCAACTATTTTGTTACGGAGGTTACATCTTATAGAGGTCTACTACACTGTAGATCTTAGAAAGAGTTCTTATCAAGGTAACAGTCACTGATTTCAAGGTATAGGGCATCAATAAGGATGCAATCATCCAAGGTTGAAATGATTGATTTCTTATTTAAGCCAACAACAGAAAATGATATTTATTGGGATTCATACAAGGTCTCGAAAGGTCTCTTAGTGAATGAGAAAAGGTAGTCTACATCAGAACAATGAGGTATCTCGTGGCAATCAGATAACAATACTACGATTCACCTGTAAGAAAAAGCATGGAACAGATAGTAAAGATTACGGGCTACTAAAACATGATGCAACGCCACCAGATTTGCAACATTTGTGCACGCAGACATAAGGCATCAACACAGCTCGAAATAAAACCCTACATATTCAGCAACAATGGTCCAGCACGATGGAACCATGGGATCTTGATCGGGCTCATCATCACTCCCCCCACCATCAGCTTTAAGTATAAAATGGTGAAATTTTAAATTTTAAGTATCAAAATTTCCGAACATTCAAAACCCATGCTACTACTATATGCCGGATACCATGTATCTATGGATACGATGTATTCACTTGACGACTAGCCTTAATCGAAAGTTCTCTCTCGTGATCGAGAGGGGTAATTAACTATAGGGGCTTGCGCCAATAGGAAATCAGAACTCAAATCATACAGTCCTCACAAAATGAGGGTGAAATCTCTGGGTAGTGTCTTATCTATAATCCCAATCTGCCTTCCTAAAATTTCCCCCGGAACTTAATCTGTTAAAACTCCCCCCAACAGCAGAAAGCAACAGCGGCGGGTATGCCGGGGCGTGAATTTTTGGAGCCCACAACTCTATAATATGTATTATTGCTACATCAAGCCAAGTCTTTTCCCTCAAGGAAGGATCTCATTTGTAATCGACTGCAAACACTAGTTGATTCATTCAAACTAGGCAAAGCCCCATGATTTTTCCCCTTTTTTGAGATTTTCATTTAAAATTTCTGGTGTCTCCTATGAATACTACATCATTTTTTTTTTATCTGATTGTGTGTTAGATCTTCATATAAAACTAAAATATTAAATTTCATATTTCTCTATCGCTGTGAATATTTCGAGACGCAACAGGAATAATCTATAACATTAAAATACCGAAAATTACAAATTAAATATGAAAACTGCAGATTATAATGTTACGGTAGCCTACAGCCAACAACCCACATTGCTACTTTAACAATATTACAATTTCACTCGAAGCAAAAAAAACGGCCTTCGAACTCCCTATTATTAATCTTTTTGTTATAAATAAATAGCGATGGTACGAGAAAGAATCAAGCAAATCAGTGGGCTGCAACTTCAGATTTTTTCCACCTCGCCAGGGATCTAAGAAATTCCATGACCTGGTTAAGGAGCAGAAAAAAGGAAAAAAAAAGTTTATTTAAGCAAGAGACTGTCATAATGATCCAGCAAATAAGAGAAGAAAAATATATAGTTTCTCACCTCGGATGGATCCCTCAGAGAGTAATGGGCATTAGTTTCTTTAGGAATGGAAGAAACCAAAATGCCATAGCCTTTGCTCCCTTCTCTTAAAACCTGCAAAATGCCAATCAGTTGTTCTGTGCACATTTTTCAAAATAATCATTCTATATCAAGATTTTACCTTGAAAGCATCCTCATCAGTGCGATCATCACCAACATATATAGGAAGCACATCATCACTGTCATTTAACCCTAGGGATTCAAGCAGGAATTCAACAGCTTTCCCTTTATTCCAGTCTATTATAGGACGGATTTCTAAAACCTACACCATGAAAACAATTTCAGATGAAATAAGCTTAGCATTCACAAACACATCCTTTTTAGCAATCCTCTCCCATCCGATTTGGATTAATATATAAATACAACAAAAATATTAATGCATTATGAAAAAAAAAAATCTTTTCATTACCTTCCGCCCATAAGTTAGTTGCAGATGAGGGTAGTTCTTGAGAACACCAAGCACACGCTGAGCAATCAGATCCCAATCCTGCAAACAAAAAAAGTGCTCATAAATGTAACACAGATGAAGAAAATTTAAAAAAGTTCAGCACCGAAGCCTTTACAATTTCAAGCTTTAAGTATTTACCTTCTCATTGACGAGGCGGTAATGTACAGAGACACAAAATTTATTGTTCTCAACATTTGAGCCTATAATGTCCTTAGTATTCTCTATGAGGGATCTAAAAATCTGTTGAAATAGAAAAGTGTATGTTGTTCTAGCTCAAATAAAGCTCACTTAATGCAGGATCGATCAGCTACCTGAAGAAACATGAAATAAATTTTATATGGAAGAACTAAACAGTACCTCGTCGATCACTGGTAAGAACTCGCTTGCAGGTTGGAACAAGTTTACTTCCTTTCCCTGCATGGGATGGATAATTTGAAGAAAGATGGATTAAATCAAAAGTTACGAAATATAAGATTTTTTAATTTGATACACAATTATTAGTTTACTAACACTTGGTACATTTTAAAAAAATACAAGATTTAGAATACAAATAATGGAAGAGGCAAATTATGCTTCACCTGCTCATTGGTAGATCTAATGCAACCTGAATGGTTGATAACACTTTCAGAATCTCCGACTGGGCCAACTATGTCCATACCATGACTTCCAGCATAATAGAGCTCTTTCAGTCCTACAAATTCATGAACCTAGAAGCATATTTTAAGCACAAGGAGAACAATGTTTTTTAGCGCTGAACATATAAAGAAATTTTTAAATGAAATCACAAAGTACAACCACTCGAATAGTATTTAAGAAGAAGAATCTTTTGCATGTAGTATAGGACTAACATGAAATTTTGGTCAATATGAATGAATATAGCCACAATTACCTTATCGCGACTCCTTCCACTTATAATGGCAGTAGGAAAATACTTGGCAGCTTTTTTAACAGCAGAACGCATCTGCAATTAACCAAATAAATTTTACATGCTAACAAAAATAACAATTCAATTGCACTATATTGAAGAAATTCAAAACATTTGACATTTAAATAGGATGATCGTTGCATACATCACTTGACATAAAAGCACGATCAGGATTGTCCACAATAGGTGAAAGAGTTCCATCATAATCCAGAAAAAGTGCAACCCTTTTTCCCTTGGCATAATTTTTTATTTGCTCAAAAGAAGATAGGGCTGAAGGAAATTTAAACTGCAATAAAAGATGAAAGTGGCCAATTAACTTCAATAAGCCATAACACTAAAGATCTACAAGGGGTGGAAAGTAACCTACCAACCAAGAGCGATACTCAGCATCAGCTTCATCACAAGCAGCATCAAAGTTGAAATCATCATCAAAGATTTTTTGGGGAGATGATGCTTTCATCGCATCAAGCCAGCTATTAGCATGGACATTATCGAGCTTACCAGACATAACTTTTCTTCTGGGGATGGTTAAGAATAAACTAGAAGAAAATATTATTGATGGTGATGAGTATGGGTTCAAACTAGACGATAATCTTGCCTTATTCACAGGAACTTGATCAATTAGAATAGGAGATTTGTGGTTTGGATTGAAATCCATTGGAACCAGAATGATGCCAAAACTTTTTCTTCTTCTAGTTCCACTTCATCATCTTCTTCTTCTTGTTACCCAACCCTTTTATCAATGAAGAACCACCTCTTAAGAGCCTTCTTGTCGTTGCAGTTTGGGGTGCAGTCCATCAACCGTTGGCAGCTTCTTAGAAACTGATGATTAACTCTTTGTTAGATGAGAGTAAAGTCATAAGTGTTTACCTACAATTTATAAGAGAGAAAATAGAATCTCATTTACCTTTTCATCGTCTGAACTATAATACATTTATATCTGGAGGTCAAACATTTCAACAATTAAATAGTTCTGTTGAAGAATCTGTAACTTCAACCTTCGACCAAACCGAACGTGCCTACGAACTGTGAGAAGTTACAATGAAAGCGCAGAAGATGTCAGTTTGTACGAAATAACTTATAAAACAATAGGAGCAAAAAATAGCAGACCTGAAACAAACTTTGTTCTGGTAATTTGCCACACAACTCAAATACATGGCAAAATAAGTTTTCTTAAATATTCTCCTACTGTTCTAAATATTCTTCAGGCACAAAGGACAGTATTCGAAATAACCTTTCGTACCTCACAGATTTGAGTTCCTTCATATTTTACAAGTATTTGAAATAACCTTTCGTACCTCACAGATAGCAATTCCTCCATATTTCATAATACATAAGCAGAGCTAACTAGTATTTTGCCCAAGTCATCGCTCAAAAAAATTTTCAATTTGTTCTGCTGGCAGGTCTTCATTTACATAATGAAAACTTCATTAATATACTATTGATGGCTATTAACATAATTACAAGAAAGAATTATTAATATGCTGACAGTTTCTATGAACATGCTGACAGTCATTATTATTATGACAATAATGGATGCCAAATTATCAACATTTTTCTGGTTTTTGATTGGGCAACGTAACAAAACCCATTAACAAATCTGATAAAACTGCAAATTATTAAAGTCTAGCTCCAGGTAATCAACTAATAGGGACTCTAAAGAAATGTCATATCAAATGGGAGCAAAGCATTGCGAATGAATGAACGCAGAGCCAGAGCGAAATAATTGAAGTGTTGAAGAGCAAATTGTAACATTTTATTATTATTATTTTTTTGGCCGTGCACAGTAAACTGCTACCTATTTTATATTTACTAACAATAGATATTATGATTAATAGATATTATGATTCATAGGAAGATAAATATTTTGTGCATTCAGGAAACTAAATGGGTTGGAGAGAAGGCTAAGGAGATTGATAGCTTAGGATTTAAACTTTGGTATTCGGGTAGGAGTCGTACTAGAAATGGTGTAGGTGTGATTTTAGATAAAAGTTTGAAGGATAATGTTATAAATATTAATAGAATTGGAGATAGAATTATAGCTTTAAAGATTGTTGTTGATGCTAAGATTGTTAACATTATAAGTGCTTATGCTCCTCAAGTGGGTTTGGATATGGATTCAAAATTAAAATTTTGGAATGACTTAGAAGAATTAATACAAAAGATACCTCTTGAAGAAAGAGTTTTTATTGGAGGAGATTTAAATGGACATGTTGGTAGAGAGGTAGATGATTTTAAAAGCATTCATGGTGGCCATGGGTTTGGAACGACAAATGAAGGTGGTAAGTCCATATTAGATTTTTGTTTAGCTTATGATTTTTTAATTGCTAATACATTATTTAAGAAAAGGAATGAGCATCTCATTACTTATAAAAATGGATATAGTACAACTCAGATTGATTATTTTCTTATAAGGAAATTAGATCGTTTAGATTGCAAAGATTGTAAAGTTATTCCGAGTGAAAACTTATGTACCCAACATCGTTTATTAGTTTTGGACTTGAAGATAATGGAGAAGAAATTAAAAAATAAAGTAAAACGTTTTCCTAGGATTAGATGGGGGCATTTAAAGAATATTAACAAAAATATTTTTAAGAGTAAGATTTTAGATCTTAAGATTTTGTCTGTGCATGAGGATGCTAATGTTATGTGGGAAAAAGTGGCTAGTAATATTAAGAATATTGCAAAAGATGTGCTTGGAGTTTCAAAGGGAAAATCTCCTAATAGTAAAAATAGTTGGTGGTGGAATCCAAATGTGCAAGAAAAGATTAAAAATAAAAAGATTTGTTATAAAAATTGGTTTAATTGTAAAAATTCTGATAATTAGAAATTATATAAAGAGGCACGTAAGGAATCTAAGAAAGCAATATGTGATGCAAAGAGTTTAGCTTTTAGTGATTTATATAATAGATTAGATACTAAGGAGGGAGAAAGATATATGTATAAGCTAGCCAAATAAAGAGATAGGAGTAGTAAGGATTTAGTTCAAGTGAAGTGTATTAAGGATGAAGATCAAAAAGTACTTTTTTTAGAAGATGATATTCAACAAAGGTGGATGAGATATTTTGCTAAACTTTTTAATGAAGAATGTGAAAATAAAATTGACTGTAGTGACCTTAGCACCTTAAATGAAAATAAAGATTTCTGTTTTTATCGGCGTATTAGTAAAACCGAAGTTAGAGAGGCTTTAAAGAAAATGAAGGGTGGAAAAGCTGTTGGACCTGATGATATTCTAATAGAGGTGTGGAAATGCTTAGGAGATGAAGGAATTTCTTGGCTTACTAAACTTTTTAATACTGTTTTGAAGACTAAAAAGATGCCAGATGAGTGGAGAATGAGTGTGTTAATCCTTATTTTTAAGAATAAAGGTGATGCACAAGATTGTGCGAATTATAGAGGAATTAAGTTAATGTGTCATACTTTAAAACTATGGGAACGAGTTATGGAGCATAGGTTGCGGCGTGATACTAATGTTTCTCAAAATCAATTTGGATTTATGCCGGGTAGGTCTACTATGGAAGCCATACATTTATTAAGAGGTTTGATGGAGAAATATAGAGAGAATAAGGAGGATTTACATATGATATTTATTGATTTAGAAAAAGCATATGATAAAGTTCCAAGAGAAGTGCTATGGAGAGTTCTTGAAAAGAAAGAAGTTAATAACGCTTATATTCAAATCATTAAAGATATGTATGCAGGAGCTATTACTTGTGTTCAAACACAAGGTGGTTTGACCAAGTATTTTCCTATTTCGGTTGGATTACACCAAGGATCAGCCTTAAGCCCATATCTTTTTGCTTTAGTCATCGATGTTCTCACTAGACATTTGCAAGAGGATGTACCTTGGTGTATGCTTTTTGCTGATGATATTCTTCTTGTTGATAAGACTAGAGAGGGAGTTGAAGGTAAACTAGAATTGTGGAGGTCAACCTTAGAGTCTAAAGGTTTTCGCTTGAGTAGATCTAAAACGGAATATATGGAGTGTAATTTTAGTAATAATAGACCTAGTGAGGGCATTGTGACTTTGGCCGATCAAGTCATTAATAAGAGTACACGTTTTAGATATCTTGGATCTATTGTTCAGAGTGATGGTGATATAGATGGGGATATTATCAGCAGAATCCAAGTTGGATGGTTGAAGTGGAGGAATGCATCGGGCTTATTGTGTGATAGAAAAGTACCCCTCAAACTTAAGGGAAAATTCTATAAGATGGTGGTGAGACCTGCAATGCTTTATGGTGCTGAATGTTGGCCATTAAAAGAGAAGCATAATTCTAAGTTAAGTGTTGCAGAGATGAGGATGCTCAGGTGGATGAGTGGCTTTACCCTTAGAGATAGGATACGAAATGAGCATATTCGTGAAAAGGTTGGAGTAGCTCTAGTGGAAGATAAGATTAGAGAGAGTCGCCTTAGATGGTTTGGTCACGTAAAACGGCGGCCTCCCGATGACCCGGTTAGGAAAGTAGAGGTCTTAGATTTGACTTATGTTAAGAAAGGTAGAGGTAGACCTAAAAAGACTTGGTTAGAAAATATTAGAAATGATCTTTCTTTATTAGATTTAAACGAGAATTTGACTTTTAATAGGACACAATGGAGAAAAAGGATTCATGTAGCCGACCCCACGTAGTGGGATAAAGGCTTGATGTTGTTGTTGTTGTTGTTGTAGAAAATTTTCTAAAAATTTTGATTAAAAAAAATAAATTTGTTTTGTTGGTTGAGAGTTTCGATTATCAATCAAGAGATCTTAGATTTGAATCTCATCTATGTGTCATAATTGACCTAAATGTCCCAAAAATAAAAAATAGATCACGCCTAAAGACCAAAATGTAGACACACAGAAACCAGACCGAGAAGAAACGGGGAAGATAAAAGGTTTCTTATTATTATTTAATTTGACTACAGTTACAACATATATATAGATAGAGAACAAGAAAGCTGATATAGCGGCTGGATGCCACATATACAAGAAGTGTGTGAAACAATTCTTGCTAACATGCCCCCTCAAACTGATGAAGTCGTAGATGTGATCAGTTTGCTGGAAAGGAGTTTGAATCGGCTAGTTGACAGAGGCTTTGTAAAGATATCGGCGAGTTGATCAGCTGTACATATGTGGTGGACAGATAGGTGTTTGGACTAAATGCAGTCACGGATAAAGTGGCAATCCACGTCAATGTGTTTTGTACGAGCATGATAGATGTGATTGTTGGCTAGTGCAATGGCAGAGATGTTGTTGCAGTAGACGAGAGTTGGGTTGGTTTGAGGTATGTGAAAGTCTTCCAGGAGGCGGCGGAGCCAAATTACTTCTGAAGCTTCAGCGGCTAACGCCCTGTATTCTGCTTCGGTCGACGAACGAGCGACAGTATTTTGCTTTTTGACTTGCCACGAGATGATGGAATTGCCTAAGAAGTTGCAGTAGCCTGTGACGGACTTATAGTCGTAGGAGTTGCTGGCCCAGTCAGCGTCGACGAAGCCGCGGAGGGTGAGATCATTTCTGTATAGTGGCCGTCTGGCGGATGTTGTACCATGGATATAGTGAAGTAAGCGCTTGAGATCGTCAAAGTGGTGGTTGAGGGGCTGATGAATATGCTGACTGAGTTGATGAACCGCAAATTGAATGTCCAGATTAGTCAAGGTTAGGTACTGAAGCGATCCGATTAGCTGGCGGTATAGGTGAGGGTTGGAGAAGAGTTGTTCAGATGTAGAGTTGGAGACCAGCTTGGAAGGAGTAGGAGAAGAGACTGGTTTAGCGTTTTGCATGCCTGCGCGGTGTAGGATTTGTTTGGCATATTGTTGTTGGTGGAGAATTAAACCTGACGGGGTGGGAACAGCTTCAATGCCAAGGAATTGCTTCAGAGACCCGAGATTGCGCATTTGAAAGGGGGAGTGGAGATTCGTGAGAAGGCGGGTGATCTCGGCGGAGGAGTTGCCGGTGAGAAGAATGTCATCGACGTAGATCAATATGTACAGTCGAGTGGATCTCAATTTATAAGTTAGTAAAGATGGGTAGGATTTTAAAACCAAAATGTTGAAGATGAGTTGAAAGAGTTGCGTACCATTTGCGTGGTGATTGTTTAAGACCGTACAGGGCTTTGTTGAGTTTGCAGACGTAGTTGGGATGCAGTGAATCTTGGAAGCCTGATGGTTGTTGCATATAAACAGTGTCTGATAAGGTTCCTTGCAGGAAGGCATTGGAGATGTCGAGTTGGTGAATATCCCAGTGGTGGTGTAAAGCAATAAGAATGAGGACGCGAACGGTTGGAATTTTAGCCACGGGGCTAAAAGTCTCGGTGTAATCAAGACCAGGTTCTTGATTAAACCCTTTTGCTACGAGGCGAGCTTTATAGCGAGCCACCGTTCCATTGGAGTTGAGTTTGGTTTGAAAAGTCCATTTGCAGCCGAGGACGTTTTGATTTGGAAGTGGCGGAACGAGATCCCACGTAGCTTGAGACTGTAGTGCTTGAAATTCCTGTGACATGGCCGAACGCCAGTGTTCGCTTTTAACTGCTTGGTTGTAGGTAGCGGGCTCGGCAGATAGAAGGACATGAGATAAGTCGAAGAAATGTTTGGGTTTGCTGTGACCTGTTTTGGACCGAGTGGCCATGGGATGGGAATTGGCATTGGAAGAAGGCGCGGTGAGGTGTTGCGACTGAGGTGGATGATTTGGCACGGGTGGGTGGGAAGAGTGGAAGTAGTAGCTGATGGAAAACGGACTGGAGAGGAGGCCGTGGTTATTTTGTCAGAGGATGTTCTGTTAGTGGGAATTGAAGGATAGAATGAGGTAAGCGAAGTAGGTAAGCCTGAAGTAGGTACGAGGAGTAAGGGAGGTGGACTGGGAGTGTGAGAGGTGGATGGAATGGAAGAAGTGTAGTTTTGAGAGAACGGAAAAACGGCCTCGTTAAATACTACATGAGGCGAAGTGTAGACTTTGTGAGTGGCTAGATCCAAACAACGATAGCCTTTTTGAGTTGGAGCGTATCCAATGAAAATGCACGGGTAGGAGAGAGGAGATAGTTTGTTGGAGGAGTAAGGCTTTAGCCAGGGATAACAGAGGCATCCGAAAACTTTGAGATGATTATAGGTTGGGGATGTGCGATATAGCAGTTCATTGGGAGATTTGTTTGAGCTATTGGGGGAGGGTAGATGATTTATTAAGTATATTGCGGTGAGTAAAGTGTCAACCCAAAGATATTGTGGAAGAGAGGCTGTGATGAGGAGAGACCGAATGGTTTCAGTGATATGACGGTGCTTGCGTTCGGCTACCCCGTTTTGGGGTGGAGAGTAAGGACAAGTGAATTGATGAATGATTCCGAGACTTTTAAGAAGAGTGTTGAGTTTATTATTGATCAATTCGGCACCGTCGTCGGTGCGAAGTATGCGAATGTTAGTTTGGAATTGCCGAGCAATCATTCGTTGAAATTCAAGAAAGACATTGACGACATCAGATTTATGAGCTAACGGATAAACCCAGGTAAATTTTGAGAAATCATCAATAAAAGAAACATAAAATCGATATCCTTGTATTGAATTTGAGGGGGAAGACCCCCATACATCGGAGTGTATAAGATCGAAAGGAAATTTACTACAAGATTGAGAAACGGTAAAAGGAAAATGATGACTTTTAGCCATTTGACAACCGTTACACATAGACTTGGTGGAGGAGATACAGATATTGGGAACGGTTTTTGCTAAACTGGCCAGAGTTACGGTAGAAGGATGTCCGAGGCGTTGATGCCAGAGGTGGAGAACGGCTTGAACTGAGAGGAGAGCGAGTGAGGACGGAGTAGTGGTGGACTGCTTGACATGGATCGGGTACAAGCCGTTAATACACGGACCCGTGAGAAGAGTTCGGCGGGTCGTCCGATCCTTGATAGTGTAACCATGAGAAGAAAAGATTATGTGGCAATTGTTGTCAGTGGCGAGGCGATGAACAGATAAAAGGTTGAATGAAAGATTTGGAACTAAGTTTAAATTAGTTAATTGAAGACTACCTTGGGGGGTAGGTAGGATGCCTTTACCCGTATTGTGGATTTGGAGTTGTTGGCCATTACCGATGACAACTTGATTAGAACCGGTGTAAGGTTGGGAGGTTTGAAGATGAGTTGGATCGGAGGTGAGATGAGTGGAAGCTCTGCTGTCCAAGAACCATTCTTGCGGTGTGGAGGAAGATGGTGATGTGAAGAAAGCTGTGTTGTTGGGTTTGGTGGTGTAATTATCGTCATGACGATGCCAACATTTTATTGCCGAGTAGCCGAATTTTTCACATATTTGGCAATTTACGGAGAGGAGGCTGGATTTGCCTCCGCGAGTAGTGTTTGAGTTGTACTGGTGCGTCCGATTGTTAAATGGTGAACGACCTGAAGGTTTATTTGATCGGCCACGACCACGATCGCGGTTGGCTATTAAAGCCATCGTGTTCCTTGTAATCTGTAGGTTTTGTAAGTCACGAGTGGTTTCGTGTGCGAGGTTCAATTCCTCGCTGCAGAGTAAGGTGTATTAGTCATCTAGACTAAGGGGTTCAAGGTTTGTGCGTATGGCGGTCTTGAACGCTTGGTACGTTGATGGTAGACCATCAAGCGTATAGTGTATGATGTCTTCAACGTCAAGAGTAGAGCTGGCAGCGGCCAGAGCATCGACTTTAGCTTTAACTTCGAGCAGGTATTGCGACATAGTTTTGTCTTTCATAGACAGATAGTGCAAGTCATGCTTGAGCTTGATGATTCTGGATCGCATGCTTGACTGAAGTCGCCGATCAAGAGTGGTCCAGATATCACTGCAGTGATCAACCGAGAGAACGTATGGAAGAATAGTTGCGGAGATGACAGAGTACAGTGCAGCAGCAAGATTTTGATCAAGCAAGAGCCAGTTTGTGAAGCTGGAATTGAGGATGAGTTGACCGGAGGCATCTGGTATAGATTTGGGTGGAGCTTGGACAGATCCATCCAAGAAACCTTCGTATCCATTTGCGCGGAAGAGCTTGAGAATTTGGGTACGCCAGAGAGGATGATTATCGGCGGTGAGAGGCTGAGAAACCACTTTCTTGATATTATTCATCAAGAATTTTAAGGAGGAAGGAATAGAGGAAGGGGGATTGAACGTGACTGGATCAGGTAACGGCGAGGAAGAGGTCGCCGTTGAGTTGTCCATTGGAGGAAGTAATGGTCGAGATAATGAAGAAGTGGGGAGGGAGGGAGGATCATAGTCTCTGATACCATGTAGACACACAGAAACCAGACCGAGAAGAAACGGGGAAGATAACAGGTTTCTTATTATTATTTAATTTGACTACAGTTACAACATATACATAGATAGAGAACAGGAAAGCTAATAAAGCGGCTGGATGCCACGTGTACAAGAAGTGTGTGAAGCAGTTCTTGCTAACACAAAATAGTGCGAGTCAGTGGGCCAAAGGTTGGGAGCCTATCTGCTTATCCTGGAATTTAGCTTAAAATTTTGTATAACTTGCGATTCGACGTTCAGCTAGAAAATTAATCCATTATAGATGTTTGAATCAGCACTAAAATATCAACTAGAGGGAAATTACCTCTTCCTTATGCCTCACCGTTTTATTATATAAACAGTAAAAAAGCAAAATGGTATCATTAAGGGGTTGTTTGTAAAGATTCTGATATGGTTTCAGCATCCTTAAATCCTATGATATCTATAATTCCATGTTAATGCTGATAGTCGATAAAATCAAGAACTCATAAATTTTATAACAGGCTTGATTTAACGCGGCTTCAACTTTGAAGTTTTCATGTCTCCTCAATGTGGAGGCGAGCAGAGTAGGAGCTGACAGCTTGGAGCATGAAAGGGAAAAGCTTGTTTCATACGTAATCAGGAAGGAGGTTGGAAGAAAGCTCAGATAACTTGTTGAAGAGCTTCTTGGCTACGTACTCTTCTCCTGCTGAAAGAAGAATAGGAGGGATTTAATGGATAACTGAGTCAGGCCATAGGCATGAAAGCGAGTCAGCGGCTCACCGAAGAAGGTAGAAACTGTTTACAGAGAACAATAACCATTGCGCTGATCTCAGGAGTTGGAAGAATGAATAACGTCGGAGTGGTGTCAATTTAATAAACTTTTAAATATAATTATTTCAAGAACCAAATAAATTATCAAAATTTAATAAATTTAACAGTTTTTCATGTCAAAGATTTTAGTAAATTCGGATTAACTAACTCCGAATTTACAAGATTTATTATATTCTATTTAAACTAAATTCATCTTGTAGCCAAACATATACTAAAGTAGGAAAATTATAAAGGCAGCATTTAATATAGATTTTTTTTTCTTGGGATTCATTTGCTAAACTTAAATTTATTGCTTCAAGAACAGACAGAAGCTCGGAAGCCAATAAACAGACAAGTCTAAATCAGGGTAGGTGGGGTCATGGGCTGTACCAAGGGCATTATCACCAAAAAGGGAGAAATTGGTGGGTCTCCGGTCTCTTCGAGTACTTCAGTCGCCTTTGCACCGTTAAGGCATGGCGGGCCAGGAAATGAAATTTTTTGGTTACTAAATTTTGATTAAAAATGATCTTAAATATAGAGGAGTAAAATACATCAAAAAATTTATATTGTGCTGCAAATCCAACAGTTTTTAGAAAACTCCTGACCAAAGAATCACAAAGGCAAAAGATAATAAACCAAAGAAACAGCGCTTCCAGGCCATTTACAGTACTTGTAATGCTTAACTTCTCAAAGAAATGAATTCAAATCAAAAATGAAATTTTTTATTTCTTAATCCGCAAGCTTATATGACACATCTTTTGATTTGGACATTTAGAATTGGGGAACAAAAAAAAAAGAAAATCTCAGTTTTTTTTCTTAAATTTTCTCTCCTGAGTGAATCATTACTGTTACAATTCTCATTCAAGGCTAAATCCCAACATCCAAAAGTAAAATTTAACCAAAAACAGAAACCGTACGAAATGAAAATGTGAAATTACGATAAATAAAATCAACCATTCAAAAGTCGCTCATGTTAAGTCAAAGGTGAAATTCCATTCAAATAGACAATCAATGCAAGAAATCATAATACGTGTCGGAACTGAAGAACGAATTAAGGTATTGAACAAGCAATCCATGGCATAGCTCAGAACTAAGGTATTGAACAAGCAATCCATTGTTTGTTATTCTAATAACCTAACCAGACAATTTTACGGTGAAAAAAGGGGAATTAGGATGCAATACAATACCTTAATCCGAAACCAGAGAACAAAAGGTCGATCTTCAAATGAGAAATCCTGATCAAATGCGAAGTATTCGCCGCAATGCAGCAGAGAAGAATGAAAACCTAGAACAAATGCGTCAGCTGGACGAGGGGCCCGACTTGAAACCCTAACACAGAACTGTCCGTGAAAAGGCGCTGACAATCTCCTCGCGGAAAAGCAGGGAGTTCAAACCGGAATCCGAGGCAACTAGAAGTGGAGAGCAGTCAAAGAGCGGCAGAGGTATTTATGCAGTATCCTGACCGAAAAGTCGTGCTCGCAAAAATAACATTTATTATTTAAATTGAGAAATGAAAATAGAAAAAATAAAATAAAATAAAATCCGGATATGATATAATTTTAATCAAAACATACTTAAAAAATCAATATATAATATTTTAATTATTTTTAAATAACTTAAAATTAGATAACTTTAATTTATAAAATTATAATTATAATAAACTCATTAAATATTTATATATTTATATATTAGAGTTATATAAATATTAGAATACTTGTCTAATATTTATAGTAGAAATTCATATTAGAATTATTGAAATCATTAATGTCTATAAAAATATTCGAAGATGTGTTTAACATTTTCAGTAGAAATTTATTGTGGTAATATATCGTCATTATTAAGGATATTTCTATTTATTGTTTTCTTCTCGTGCTTAAATAGTGGCATCATTATGTCAACATATCGCATTTAATTCAATCAAAAAAAGATGTAGTCATTTAAAATTTTTAATATGGCTTCTGAGCCTTGCTTTAATTATTTGCCCTATTCCAATTCAATAGATTTGTTGGTGTTGAATACCATTAATGTTAGTGTGAAAAACATGTATTAATCTTTTTCGTGATGGCGGGTCTTAATGTGTTTGGTGATAATGAGAGACATATTTTTTCATGTCATTATTGATGTTGATGCTTAACTTTATCAATGATATGGTGTGCAGTGATGTTGGTTTCGATGTAATGCTTGAACCTTATTGGTAATGGTGGATTCAAAGTTGTTTGTGATAATGGGTGACAATCTTCTTGCACAAGTGTTGATTTTGATACGTATTCAGCTTATTAGTGATGACACTCATCAATTTTAGTTTTGACAAAGTATACCAACTTTGTTGGTAACTTTTCTCATTGTTGCTACTGGTGATAAGGTTTATAGATCATGTTGTCAATGGTCTCAATGATTGACGTCAGTCTTATCAATGATGAGACACGAAAATATTGTTGAAGCTGACAAGACGTGACTTTTTTGGCAAATTAGTCCCCTTTGCTTTTGCATATCTTGATTCTTAATTGGCAAACTTCCAATACTTCTTGCGACAATATCATTAAGTTTTTCGAGGATTTAAGGGTCATTAAAATTATTTATTATGATATAAATATTTGAGCAAGTGCATAATATTAAGAGTACTATAATTTAATTTAGAATTGCTGAAATTATTTATGTGAATATAAATATTAGAACATATGTCATATGTTTATTTATTGTATTTCTTTTATTAGTCTATTCTTTTTCCTCTAGATAGACATTATTGTATCAAAATATCACATTCAATTCAATTATGTATTCATAAGAGAAAGAAGTACAAATAGACATACATGCTATAAAATTCTCATATATTTGCTATCTAACATATAAATCTATATATTTACTTATATAACATTAAAATAGTTAAATCACATAAAAAATTCTATTAATATTAACTTACCATAAGTGAAATATATTTATTTTTATGCATATATTTTAAAATGATTTAAACACTAAAATGTTATATAAATAAATATAAAGTTAAGTTTTAGATATGTAGATACATAAAAAATTTTGTAGTATATCATTAAATTCTCGTAAAAATACAAATTACTACTAAAATTTTATTTATTTATATAAGTCTAAATTATATATATATATATATATATATATATATATATATATATATATATATATATCATGGTATTATATGAATAAATAAAAAATTAAATTATTTGATATTAAATACATAGATTTTATTGATGTGCTCTCAAAATTTAAAAATTGAAACTCGTTCATATTAGCGCTCAAAATTATCAATCCAAAAAAATTAAAAAAATTAAAAAATCCGAGTTGCCCATCAGGCCATTTTGGCCTCGCGTGGGTCCCAGCAGCGGTCACGTGCTACAGCCGCCGAGTTTGTTAGTCATGTGGCCCCACAGAGCTAGCAGGCGGCGATCTGGCAAGCGGGGGTCAAAAGGTAGTCGGCGAAAGGTCTACTACGGGAAATGGGGAAAAATAATATGTAATTTATATTAGTTTTATGAATATAAAAAAAATCATAAATATTTCAGATTGAGTTTTTGATTTTTAATTGATTGAGATGAATTTTAATAAAAAGCAATTCATTATTAATCTCATGAAATAAAATTATAATTGAATAATAATTTATTTAGATATCATAATTTTATTTACAGTCTTTACTGAAACTGATTGTAACAGAAAATTAATTCTAATTTTAACGGAAATAAATTAACGAATAATATATAATGATGTAGAAGATGACTGAACGAGGAATTTTGAAAAAAGGATAAACTCTGAAATATTAAATAAATAATTTTTTTATTCGGATAGTCGTGTTTAAAGCTGATTTTAATTGATTTATAATTATAAATTTATTTTATAATAAATATAATATAAATCATATTAATTAAAAATTTATACTTATATATCATCAAAAAATTATCTTGATCGTGCACGAATCTCAAGGCAAAATCAAGTTGTAAACTTCAAAAATTAAATCGGAGACCATCTGAACTCCGATTTCAGCAAACTTACAGTCGAACTGAACGTCTCAGAGATACGATCCCAACGACATCAAATTCGACTCAATCTAAGCCCAAATGAGTCCAAATTAAAGACCCAAAGCGCATTTGGAAGGTTCAATCCATAATTTGGATTACCAAACAGTTTCCAAACATGACATATTTATAGTCGAATCAAGCAGCTCGACGAGACTAATCCAATGAGCCCGAGATTGCCAAATTCTAATATCATTAATACATTCAAATGCCCAACAAATAGTTTATGATCAAGGGATTCAACATCGGCTATTCATTCAAACCACTCCTAAATTACCCTTGAACTTCCTCCTATTTACTAGCCATGCACTCTCAAAAATTTATAAATCGGCCCCTCATTTCTCATGAGAGGGGGGAGGAAGAGGGGGACCAAGGAATGAAGAGAAGGAATAAGAGAAACTTGAGTTCTCTTCCCACCAGACTCCTCATCGACCGCCGTTGGACTTCTACCCGGCAGTCAACCAATGCTGGACTTTTGCCCATCGCCAAAGTCGGACTTCTACCCGACGTCGAACTTCCATCCGTCGCTGGATTTCTACCCAACGTCAGACTTCTACCCGACGCCAGACTTCTGCCCATTTCAAGACTTCTGCCCTTCGCCGGACTTTTGCTTGCCACCGGACTTTTGTTGGACTTCTACCCGACGCCAAACTTTAGTCCATCTTCGGACTTTCGCCCGTTGCTGGACTTTTTCCTGTCACCGGACTTTTGTCGGACTTCTACCCAACGCCGAACTTTAGTCCATCTCCGGACTTTCGCCCGTCATCGGACTTTTTCCCACCGCTGGACTTTTGACGGACTTCTACCCAACGTCAAACTTAAGTCCATCTCCAGACTTCAGCCCGTCGCCAGACTTTTGCCCACCATCGGACTTTTGTCAGACTTCTACTCGACTCTGAACTTTAGTCCATCTCCGGCCTTCCGCCCATTACCCGACCTTTGCCCATCGCCATATTTTTGTCGGACTTCTACCCGATGCTGAACTTCAGTCCCTCTCTAGACATCCGCCCGTCGCCAGAGTTTTACCTGCCACCGGACTTCCACCCAGTAACCAACTGACGTCAGACTTCTGCTCAGGATGCTGGACTTTAGCCCGGCAACTGACTGAAGCCAGACTTCCACCCGGCCACCGACTATGATCGATCTGACCTCCGTCACCAGACAACGGTCCATCCGACCTCCGTCACCCAGCTACTACGGTCCTTTCAACCTCCGTTGCCCGCCGACTATGGTCCTTCTGATCTCTATCGCTAGACAATGGTATTTTTGACCTTCGTCGCCCGCCGACTATGATCTTCTAACCACGATCACCGGAATACGGTCTTTCTGACCTCCGTCTCTAGCCGACTATGGTCCTGCCGACCAAACGAACAAATCAATTTTCATTCTTCTAATTTCTATAATGTAATGCAATCCATTTGATGTATATTCAAGCCAAGGCCTTCCCCCCCAAAAAGGGCCTCATTTGTAATCGACTGCAAATACTAGTGGATTCATTCAAATTAGGCTAGGCCCCGTGATTTTTCCCTTTTTCAAGATTTTCCACATAAAAATATTGGTGTCCCTTATAAATATCGCACCCTCTTTTTATCTAATTGTGTACTGGATCTTTATACAAAGCTATGACATTAAACTTTTTATTTCTCTACTACCGTGAATATTCCAGGATGCAACCATTTGGCTCTGTCTGTGAAAAATATGGTTCTCGATTGGGGGCAATTTTTGCTCCAACCTCACAAAGTCGTATGTGTCAATATCCTAGCATCGACTATTGCTGCATCAATTTATGGGAATTAAATATGGACTGGGGGGCAACCTTGACTACAACCGTGGCCAAGAAGATTCCTCCAACTCTTTTAATATCTAAGATGATATCTTAAGATCATCAAGCTTTTAGTAAACGTAATGATGCTTTCAATAAATTTTAAGCTTTATACAGTCCCTAGTTAGACTTCTACTCCTTGGATAAGGTCTTAATCTCGACCTCAAAAAGATAGTAATGGTCTAAAGATAGACCATTCTTTGATTTAGGATACACGTGGCATTCACCCCCTCCCAATCAAGATATAATCGATCTCAGGGGGATTCAATTCGACCTCTTCCACACAGGTTAATATCATCAAGCAATGCTCTGACATATAACCTCAGAAAGGTTATATATTCTTTGGTGGATTTTTTCGACTTCTTTCATATAGGTTAATGTCATCGAGTAAAGGCTCTAATATACAACCTCGGATATATCATACATCTTTGGTCGATTCTCTCAACCACTTCCATATAGGTTAACATCATCGAGCAGTACTCTGATATACAATCTTAAAAATGTTATATATCCTTGGTGAATTCTCCTGACATCTTCTATATTGGTTAATGTTATCGAGCAAAGGCTCTGACATATAGTCTTAGATAGATCATACATCATTGGTGGATTCTCTCGACCTCTTCTACACAGGTTAACATCATTGAGCAGGGCTCTGACATATAACCTCGGATAGGTTATACATCCTTGGTGGATTCTCTTGACCTCTTCTATAGGTTAATGTTATCGAGCAGTGCTTTGACATATAATATCGGATAGGTCATACATCCTTGGTGAATTCTCTCAACCTCTTCCATATATGTTAACATCGTTGAGGAGTGCTCTGATATATAACCTCGGATAGGCAATACATCCTTGGTGGATTCTCTCGACCTCTTTCACATAGGTTAGCTTCATCAAGTAATGCTCTGATATACAACCTTGGATAGATCATACATCTTTGGTAGATTCTCTAGACCTCTTCCACAGAGGTCAACATCATCAAGCAATACTTTGAGTGGACAACATTCTCTCTAGAAAGATTTCATGAGAATAAGTGGTTAATAAAATTATCACTCATATAAAGACCTTAGCTGTCTAAAAAAGCCTTAAAAAGCATGGGGGCGCAATATATCGAAGTATGTCTCAAAGATGCATAAACAACTTAATTTACTCTGGTGGATAAGTTCTTTTTAAGTGAGAAATAAGCATTGAGCTTATATAATAATCTCAAATTCATATACAATATCATTGGAGTTACATAGATCTCACATCAGATTCAAGTATACATCCTTTTTATAAGAAGCTAAAATTAAAAGTATATTGGTATTATCCGTACAAATTAATATCATCAAGCAATAAATAACTTCAAAACGGTCAAATATCACTGATGGATTCAAGTGATCCCTTCTCTACTGCACATTGAAGCATCTCTTATAATTTCTTCTTTAAAGAAAGGATATAACTTGATCATTATCAGACCTCCACTTAGTTAATAGTGTTAGTGTGTTGCCATAATACTAACAGGGTACACTATTTCGACCCCTTCCATAAGAGATATCTGATGTATGCATACGTCAGAAGGAATGTATATTATCTTTAGAAAAATGCTACTTGACACCCTCCATCATCAGCATTTCATCTGATGTTTATCATTGATCCTTTACTTCTTATCATTTATCATCGGCTTCTCACTCGACTACTGATAGGAGTACAACCTCCACTTATCTCCTTCATCTCTTCACACCATAATCGATCAACATCAGACTTCTATTCGATCGTCATCAGATTTCTACTCAAGCATCATCAAAATTCTCTCCATTTACTGATAACTTATGGTTTTCCTCCTGAGTACTATTATCGCTAAATCTTCTCAAATCACCCTCGCATACAAGCAGATATTGATCTTCTTCTGTCAAGGGTTGTCTATTCTCTCATCGTGACTTCTTTTACATAAACGAGGGGCACTGAAACTTGATAGGGTATGTCACCTATCTCAAATAGGGGAATGCCTCTAACGAAAGAGGAAGAACATAAGAGAAGAAAAATGAAGGAGAAAAAATCTCTTTCTGCACAAAAGATGGGCACTAAAGCTCGATAGGGGATGTCACCTATCTCAAATAGTGAAATACCTCAAATGTAATAGAAGAACACATGAGAAGAAAAAGGAAGGAGGAGAAAGCTCCTTCTATATAAAAGAGGGGCACTGAAATTTGATAGGGGATGCCGCCTATCGCAGACAGTGGAATACCTCAAATATAAGAAGAAAGTCAAAAGAAAAGAAAATCAAAAAGGAAAAATTTTCTTCTACACTAAAGAGGGGCACTGAATTTGGGTAGAGGATGCTATCTACCAAAAAAAAGGTAAAGCATCTGAAGTAAGAAGGAAAGTAGGGAAGAAAAGGAGAGGAATGTCAAAAATTCTAACTTCTACACAAGGAAAGGGGCACTGAATTTAAGTAGGGAATGTCACATACTAAAAATAATAGAATGCCTCAACTGTAAGAAAGTCAGAAGGAGAAGAGGGAAGGAGAAAGGTGTAATATTTTCCCTTGCCTTAAGAGGCTATTTATAAGATGAAAAGAGGGGGAAACGATTCAAAATTTGGTAGAAATTTTTCCTCCAAATTATTTAAAAAGTTTCTAGAAGCTTTTTCAAATTTATTGGGCCCACATCTAAATATTTTGAATTAGAAAAAAAAAGTGGGGCCCAAATAAATTTTTTTCCTTAACTATAACCGACTGCAACTATAGAGCTGCGCGCCCAAGGGAGCATCTTTCCATACGCGTGGCTGACCATCTAGTTCGTGTAGATGAAGTAATGCTTGGGTGTGATATTTACTTGTATGCATAAATCCCTAATATTCCCATTCTGGGAAGTGGACAAAAAAGCAAGTAGGAATTTTTTGGTTGGCATGTACTTGGATTAGCAACTTCTAGTGGACATATGCAGGGTTCTTTTTCTCAGCTTCTATATTCTAATTATGGCTCATTCTATTGACCATCAACACTCAAGTCAGTCTCCTTAATAAATCCAAAAAAACTTTAAAAATGATGTTTAGGTTCACCAGACCATGCAGCTTGATCCATCAGCCTTAGCAAATTCGACACAGATATGGTTTCATTGTTGTAGAGATCTGCTGGACAAAAAATTTAATGATAAGCATTTGCTATTTGTTGACCTCATTTTAGAGGTAAATTTTCTCGAATCAATCTATAGCATCTAGGTCTTCATAGCCTAGTGTAGACATCGCCTTTAGAATTTTCTTTAGGTGGATACCCGTTGCCTTTAGAATTTTCTTTAGGTGGATGCCCACTAACGTAGCCTCGACTCGATTATTCAACCAAAATTATAACCAATTTTAACATAATTCAAATAAAATTAAATCGTCGTGAGCAAATTAAAATAGAATTGGTTTTAGTTAAATTAAGCAAATAAATTTAAATTAGCTTGAATTAAAATTTTAAAGAAATTTGTTTAAACTAACATAAATAATTTCATTAAAAAAATTTCTCTATTTTTTAAAAATAAAAATAAAAATTAACATTTGAATTTATTTCAATTAAAATTAAATCAGAGTCTAAATCAATTATATTTGGTTAAACGAGAGCATTAGAATGAGTTAGGGTAGTTCAAGATCGGCCCGAACCGCACTCCACGTCACCTCTCCTCCCTATTTATTTGCAAACCCCCCTACTCTCGCCCACGCTCCCAGTTCGTAGAAATGACCCAGCCTCCTCTCCTCCTGCAAGTCGTGAAACCCCTTGGCCCTGTTGCTTTCCTGTTTGCAAGAACCCCCATTCACAAAACCTCCAGGCTCCGATCTCTCTATCTCGCGTGTGAAAACTACCCAGGCGAAACTCCCCATTGGCCCATCTCCCTCTATTTCGCATGATCCCAAGGTCGGTCGCATCTCCCTCTCACCGGTCTTTGCCTCCATCGCAAGTCCTAGCCGTCTCCTGCCCTAGCTGCTAGCCCTCATCTGAACCATAGGTTTATTTCTCTTCTCCTTTCTTTGGTTCTCCACTTCTTCTTTCTTTACCATCATCTTCTTCTTCTCCTATTTCATTATCTTGTTAGCAAGAGAAATGATGGAAGAGTTTGTTATCACTTAGAAAGGAGGGTTTGGTATTCCCTCTCCTTTTTCATTAGTTTCTAAAATTCTAAGCAGAATCATAGCTAAAACTTTCTTAAATTTAAAATTTAAGATTTATTTTGATATGTTTGTGAAGGAAATTTGAGAAAGAGATAGTGGGCGTCATCACTTATTTTGCTTGGGAAAGTATCTTTGTGAGGATTATATTGTATTCTTGTTTTAAATTCAAGAATACCTTGAGTGGAGTCCTTCCACGTAGAGTGATTTATTCTCATTGCAATGGAACTCTATTTTTTTTAGCATGAACGAATGGATACATTGGTGGTCAATGTTTTTCTTCTTACGATTCCTATCCCATCATCATTTTTTTAAAGGATGCAAAAAAAGTTCATTACTATGCCATGAGATTTTATTTTGTGAATTCTTGCTATGAGCATGGGGAATAAATTTTTCTTACTTGGTGTAGGGTTATCCCAAGAAAAATGGGATATTGTGGACTTCTTGCTCTCTGAATTTTTGACTTTGGCAGATATCTCTTGTGTTTAGTGAGTTATATCATTTCTTGGCTTTATGGTCCTGTATATCCGATGTCTTGGAGGAAATATTTCTTAACGGTTGGAGGGATGTTTGCTCTCAAATACTTTGTCCTTGCCATTTCTTGTGGCTGATTTGGATTTTGGGTGGGTTTTATGGTAAGTACGACAAGCTTTGTCCACTCTTTTATTGAAAATTAAGAGGATAAAGAGATTTAGAACCTTTTCGTCTCCTTCATGAATCAATTTTAATTGTGGTAAACCATACAAGCTTGGTGAGGATCAAGTATTTGGGGATGGTTTGCATCCAAGATTGTGCTTCAAGACGATCCGTTAATCAAAATCTATCTCGTTGGAGAATCGTGCTTCTTGTATTTTATCAAATGGTCTCTTCCCGTTGGCTTTACAAATATTCATGTTGAGAGGGAAATTTGATGTGATTTATTTAGTTATATCAAATTGAGATGCATGCTTTGGAAAGATCTCTTTTATCAATAATTGTTAGTGTTGAGAATGAAGCTTTGTTTTGACCCCTCTTGCATTGAAAGGCTAGCTGAAATTAATCTTATGAGTAAATGGAGATTTGCAAGGTATCTTGTATTATCTTGTGTTGTGATTGAGAAAAGGAGAAGTATTTGAATTCTGTAAAGCGTATGTGTATATGTATTGAAAAATATTTTGTGTGAGAAGTATGTTGAAGAGGTATTATGTGAGAAAGATAAAGAGCGAATTGTGGTGTTTTGAAAGGCAAGTTGTGTGATCTTTGAAAAGTGACATGTGTAGGTGTGTTTGAAAAATGGATTTGTGGAGTTTGTGTATATTTTTGAGAGTTGAGAAGTAAATGTGGGAAAGTGAAGTATGTGTTGAAAAAAGGAAAAAAATTGTATGTCTTGGAAGTGGAAGGTCTATGTGTTTTGGAAAAGGAGGTGAAAATTGTGTGTGTTTTAGAAAGCTGAAAGTGTATGCTAATAAGAGTATTGTGTGGGAAAAGTGAAAAGTAAAGTGTTTGGCTTGGTAAAAAAAAAAGACTCCCATGTGTGTGTGTTGAAAGGTGAAAATTGTGTGTTTTGGAAAGTGGTGATGTGGAGTTTGCATGTAAGTGAACTTGTGGGTGTTTTGAAAGGAGATTTGTGTGTTGAAAGGTGTGAAATAATAAAGTAACGTGGTTTGGGTATGTTTTGGAAAGGTAAAATTATGTATGTGAAAAGTAAAGTGGTTGTCTTTTGGGAAGTTTTTGGGAAGTGAAGTGTATGTGTATGTCTTGAAAGATGAAATGTGTGATCTTTGGAAAGTGACAAAGTATTTGTGTTAAAAGGTGAAATGTGTTTGTTTTGAAGGGTGATTTGTGAACGTGAGTGTTAAAGGTGAAGTGTATGATCTTTGAATGGTCAAGTAAGTTTTTTTGGAGAGATGTGTGTTGAAAGGTGATGTGTGGAAATTGAAAGTGAAATGTATGGATTGTGAAAAGTGAGATGTGTATGTTGAATGGTGTTTTGAAGTGTGTGGTTATTAAAAGTTGAAGTGTTTTGAGAGGTAAGGTGTGGGTGTTGTAGAGTGGTTTTGTTGGGTGTTTACTAGAAAATGAATATGTTAGAAAGCAAAAACTCTCTCTCTCTCTCTACCTCTCTCTCTTCTTCTTCTTTCCCTTTCTTATGCCGTGGGGTGAATTTTGGAAAAATATATGATATGCTCCTGAAAGTAAAAGGTTCCAAAAGCAAAGTTAACAAATCGGTGTGTAAGCCTGAAAAAGGTACATTTTAATTTAAATAATTTTTTAATTATTTTAATTATAATGATTAAATATGCTTCTAATCCTCTTTCTTTACATGAACTACGAGGAATGATACAGGTCGAGTGAAGAAAGGGATAAAGGACTAAAGGCATCAGTTGTCTCCATCCAACTGGATGGAGGTGATACGGGTGGAACCACCGGGTCGTAGACCCCGGTGTTGTAAGTTTTCTTACAACTTATAAACCTTAGGAAGCCCTTGGTGTGGTTTGTGCTAACCATTCCCCTTTAGGTCCCTGTAGTAACTTCAATTTTATTAGGATTATTTTTATTTTATTTTAGATTCTTATACCTCTTTACACGTGCGCAATGTCCTAAGGTTAGTGATAACATACTTTTTTTTATCTCATATAACATTAGTGACATTTTAGAACAAAAAATTAAGAACTGAGTCTTAGAAAAATTAGACTTAGGATGCATACACATTTTAGGAAAGAAAATATTAAATATAAAAAACTTAGTGACACTCTCATCAAGATTAGCGAGTATCTTTAACCTAAATGCAATCAATTTTAAATAATAATCAAACAAATCATTAAAATGCGCTTTAAAAATTAGAAATTACAACCATAAATAATAATTCAAACCAACTATAAAATAAATGTATGAATTAAAATTATGAAAATAGTAGGGGTAAATTAATTAAATTAAAACGTAAATTATTAGAATCATAAAAATCATAATTCATAATCAAAACAATCCTAAATCAAAATTTAAAAAGAGGTTAAATAATAAATAATTATTGTTTAAATAATACAAATAATAATAGTAAAAATAAATCTAAAAATCAAATAAATTAAAAAAAATTAAATAAAATCTTTAAAAATTCCATAAATCATTAATAATTTAATAAATCAATTAAATTTTCAATAAATCATTTAAAAGTAATAAACCATAAAAAATCTAATAAATCATTAAAAACTTAATAAATCATCAAATTAAATAATCTAAGGATTAAAAAGAGTGTTTAATTAAAATACCATAAATAATCAATCTTATTAATCAATTTTAACAATTAAAATTCAACTTAAAATGAACTTCTAAAATATGAAAAATATTAAAATTTAAATTTAAACATAAAACACCCCTTAACCTTTCAACAAACTAAATCTAATCAATTAGAAAACTTCAACCAATAACTGACCTAGGATAAATTCAAACCACACAGTCTACTGCACACACATAGATTTGTTTGCTAGGACAATTGACTCTAGCTTTAGGTTAGGCTGGTGTTTACTTTCTTACTGATTATATGACGGGTTTTCTCATGGTTTTCACTATATGCTAGTTGTAATGGTTGATGTGATTATTTATTTATATATTCTTGTAATATGAGAATTGATGTGATTGGCGATAAATTACACCTAGGCTAGGAACGATCTGAATGCTCACATAATTTTATGCAAGTGGTCATGCTCATGTAGGGTTAAATCAAAGGGGGCTAATTAAAGATTTAAATTCACATAAATTTCTTACAGGTGTAAAATGCTAAGCCCCCTTAAAATTAAAAGAGCATGGCTAGGTGTGATTGATAAAATTTAATTTAAATATAAATATATAAATGCCTGGGATGATTTTATTATAAACTGCTTAGGATATTTCTAATATCCAAAGGGAAAAGAAAATACCCATTCGGAGATGAGTTTCTTTTCATTTAGATATCTAGGCCCGACGGATCCTAGGAGCTTGTAGAGGAAGAAAAGGCGAAATGAGGAGATGAAAGGAAGAAGATGAATAAATGAAGATAAGAAAAAAGTATATCCTATTTCAAAATCACTTGCATCAGTCTTAGGATTAGAAATCTGGGTTTGTTGTCAGTGGTGCCTGGCCACTCTACTTTTTAGTAAATTTTGAATTAAAAAAGAACTTTGGACATTATATTTTGGATAATTTAAATTTGATTATTTACATTACTTATGCATTAGAATTGCCTATTTTATTATGTTTTCTTGCATGACATGTTTTTATTTTAGCCTGGATATGATCAGAGTTTTTACGAGGGTATAAATAAAAATTTTATACTTAAAATTTTAATAAAATTTTTAGGCCCACATAAAAATTCTAACGATCTAAGAAGTAAGCTCAGGACCACCGAGAGTCAACATATGTATATTAGTACTTTCTCTTCCTTGTTAACTATCTCCCCGCCTGTGGGTTCTGACAGACCACCTAGCCTATTAGGGTGTAGTTCTGTCAAGGGGATGTTGTACAATCTCTTAAAAAAAATCTATTTTCTAAGCCTGATTTTAAAACTGCTTTATAATAATTTTTATGCATTCAAGTCAATTAGCATGCATTCAATTAGATACAAATTAAAAAATTCTAAAATTTTAATTGCATTATGTTCTCAAGCATCATTTACCTTACATAAGTAAATGGGACAATTAAGGTTTGTCTTAGATGTCTGCCCTAATTCCTCAAAATTTAAAACAACATCCCTACTCATCTTTCATAAAGAGATCAGACACATGGTTTTAAAGCGCCTAGGTGGTTAGCTGGCTCCCCAATCCAGACCGGGATAAGTCCAGATTTGCACTTCATTAGATACATTTGGGTCACTACTTTGTTGTACCCAAAATTAGATTTAGGTTCTGAGACAAATTTTTAAATCTTAAGTCCTCACCCTCTAGGAATATAATCCCAAATTTCTAATAAAATGCCAACTCAAATATAAAAATTATCTCTTAAAATGTAAAGTCCAATATAGGGTAGACCGAGGTTGCCTCTGAGCTTCTCAAAATCTGGCATCTCCTACTTTTTTTCCCTTGATTTGCTAAGAATTGTTCAACATTGAGCTTTCTCTTTAAAAAAATTCCTACTCCTTTCCTTATCTTCTACTTTGTAATCAAAGGGTATGAAATCACTACTTTAATCGAGAGTTTTCTTAGGAGCACCCCTCCTTGGATGTAATTAACTATAGGGGCTTGCTTCTATAGAGATTTGAGAATTTCAGAAAAAAAATAAACCTTTTTTCTTCCTATAAAATAAGAGAAAAATCTTTGAGAACATAGATCTTAAAAAAAAAACTCATTTTTAATTTTAAATATACTTGTAGAATATTATTATTATCTTTCTAAGATAATATAATATTCTACTTATTATATTCAATCATAAAAATGGTAAAATTTATAAAACCCATTCTTATTTTTAGATATCTTGAATAATATTATGTTCATCTTTTAAGATAATATAATATTCTCCTTGCTACGTCTAAATAAAAGAATGGATAAACTTTTCAAAAAACTCTATTTCTATTTTTAAACATATTCTATAGAATTACATGTTCATCTTTCGAGATGATATATTATTCTTTGAACTGTGTTTGATTATAAAAATATTATTTTCTAAAATCTTATTTTGATATTTAATGATTGTAGAATATTGTATCAGTCTCCCGAGACTATACTTTATTCTCAATGCAGTATTCGATTACAAAATAGGAGAAATAAAAATTTGTGTGGTAGTAAATTTACCCCATCAAATTTTTTTGGCGACTCTGCTGGGGATCAATCCTCTCTCCATCTTTAGTAATGATTCATACCCTTACATTGGTAGTATACTTGTGCTCTGCATAAGTTGTAACTACCCTTCTTCCACCAATTTTTTTTATTCATTTCATTCTTGGATAATTTTGCCGGCATCTAAAAAAATTTAGAGGCCTTATTTTGGACCCTATCAAATATCGATGGGAGGCTCCTTTAACAACCTTTTTGCTTAAATAATCAAAAAAGAAATTCCTACGTGCTAATTCGAACATTATAGTTAAATTTTATTGCAGCTTGTTGTTTGACTTAGCACTGGGTCTAAATTCTTAAAGTAAAAATTAAAACACTAAATAAAATTCATTCTTATCTCAATATTATATATCGTAGTTATATTTCTATATTACTCGATAAGTATTTAATGAGATAAGACTTAAATTATTTAGTTAGGTTAATTAAACTTTTGTAATTAATATAATTTACTCAAAGTCTAATTCAAAATTTTTCTCAAATTTTAGGAAAAATGATGGGTAAATTAATCTTCTCCTTGCCTGATAACATGAACCTGGCCTACAATCCTTTTGCTGATGGTAGCATAATCAGGTTTGGACAAGGATTTGAGGATTTGCAGTTATCTGTTAATGGACCTGAGTTCACTATTGTCCCACCTATTGAGATTGCAAATCAGAAACCTGTTTTAGAATTCACTTTAGGATGTGAGTCTCAAACTGCCCTTGTAGCTCCTAAGCCCTCAGTGTTTGCTAGAATTGAACAACCTATTCAAGACCAGAAACTCAAGTTAGTTATCGTAATGGACAGTTCTGCTCCTTTCAGTGCCCCAAGCCAGTTTGAAATAGGTTCCTCTTCTAATCTGTCAACAATCATGACTAAATACAAAGAAGAAATAGGAACTATCGAGTAAAGAGAAGGATGGGAAAGTTGAGAAAGTCAGGAGAAAATGAGTTAACCCCTCCTACCTCTCCTCACCTTAGTGGTAGTAGGTTCCATCTCCTCTCTACTGCTAATGGAGAGGAAGATGTGAGGATGATTGCTCGTTCAGCTCCTACTGCTGTTGGAAAGTCTGCCATTGAGCCTACTAAGACTAAAGAAGTATATATTCAAAATATGGTGAGAGCAATAGTACAAGATTGTGCAGATAATCATTTCCAAACTAAGGAAGGATTTTTGAGAAATATGAAAAGAATGATCAATGAAAGGATCGAAGAAGAAACCTCGAGTCAAAAGAGTACTAGAACTCAGGTAGTGGGTCAGTCGAGGGCAAGAGATAGTAAAAGAACATTCAAGCCTGTTATAATCTCTGCACTCACTGATGAATACCCTAGGGAACCAAGGAGATCTCACAGGAAGACATATAATATTATTTTGACTGATGTGTTAAGAAAATCCAAGAGTATTCAATGTGTTGCTTAGAAAACCAATCGTTAATTATCTCCTTCCTCCACACCACCTCAAAAAATTAGAAAGGTTTAACGATTTTCTCATGTCCACTCTTTTCTTCGAGTAGATAGGCATCCCTTTAGGGGACCATCTCCATCTTCTTATCCTGATGTGGAGCGGTTGGAGCCAACAAACCAACCCTCTCCAACATCAGATAAGAAGAAGATTTGGAGACCTAAGGAGGACGCTACTTCTCTTGTAGTGGCTTCACCTAAAAATCCTGTGGAAGAAGAACCTGAAGGAGAAGAGAAACTTGAGATTAACCCTCCAAATCATATGGACTATGAAAGATATGTTCCCATTGATCCCCACTATATTTCCAGAAGGTTTATAGAGGAGATGCTAGGTGAATTGAAAGAAAACATCAAAAATCTAGAGGATGAAGAGGCTTTGAACTTTTACTTTGAACTTTGACTTAGAGCAAGATGATATGTTAGATGATCCAATAGCCGATGTTCTTATGGTAAAAATAAGAAGATCACCCCATGATGAGTAAGCTGAAGATGCTGGAATACAGGATGTTATAGTTGAGGAAGGAATTGCGCCAGACTTAACTCAATATCTTAAACTTTGACTCTACTTAGGATATAGCTTTATCCCATTCTTTAAAGAAATTTCTGAACAAGCTTTACTGTTCTTCTCTTCAGGAGTCTTCAGGAGCTCAGAAGCTCCTCCAGGTTGATCTGATAGTTCCAGAAGGTGATGTAGAGATGACTCCACCTTCAGAGCTCAAGAAAGCCCAAGTTAGCAAGTTTCCTATAATTCAAGAGAAGGAGGATATTAGTGATTGTCTTATGTCTTTTAGTAGTGTTGATAGAGATATGTTTTGTAAAGTTGTATTTTCTATGGATGGGAAAGCTATAATCCTCAATTCTCTTACTCTAGATGACTTTTATTTCGTACTATGTGATGATGTGATATTAATGAAAAAGGATTCTATTTATATCTTGTCTATTTCTGATAGAGATGTTACAGATAACTTGAAAAATATATCTAAAAATAATTCTTTTGATGACCAATTTAATTTTAAAGAATTAAAATATTCTCTTGGCTATTATTCGGATAGTGATGCCCCTATTCTTGATTTATAATATACACCTATCTATATTGAAGCAGAGATGTCAGATTCTAAAAATTTAACAAAAATGTAATCAGAGTTAGCTGAGGTCAAAGTAGATAACCCACCTGTCGTTTGTTCTGAAGAGATAGTAAAAATCAACTTCGTAGCGGCAAGGTGCTACCACCTCAAGCTTCTTTTGAAGATAAAAGGAAGTAAGTTATTGACGAACCACAGTCTTCTCTTTCACCTCAGCCTATTCCTCTTCAGGGTCCAGTTGAGAGTGGAATACCCAAAGTCAATTACAATGTCCTAGCAAATCTCAAGAAGCTACCTGCCAAACTAAGCATTTATGATGCTTTGATTCCTTCCAAAGAAATGAGGGAAGCATTAATCAAAGCTCTGCTAGATCCAAATATTTACATGGCCCACTTAGTAGCTGTACAGCCTAATAAGGCTCTTTATTCTAAAGGAGTTCCTGAAATTTCTTTTTATGATGAAGATCTATGTTTAGGGATAGCTAATCACAACCGTCTATTATACATAATAGTTAACATAGATAACTTCAGATTGTTATGCATCCTTATTGATCCTAGTATATCAATTAATATTATGACTCTCAAAACTATTGCCTATTTAAGAATAGACGTCCATAAGCTCAGTTCAGACAAAATGATCTTATGGGGTTTTAACAAAAATGGTTAGAGGGCTTTGGGTTCAGTTACTCTATTGTTAGAGATTGAAGAATTTAAAACTGAATCAAAATTTTTATTATAGATTCTCCAACATCTTTTAACGCTCTTCTAGGTAGATCTTGGCTTCATGAATATAGGATGGCTCCCTCATCCCTTCATTAGCGCATCAAATACATCCGAGATGGTATTAAGCATTATATTAAGGGAGATTTGTAGCCATTCTCGATTCATGAGGTAGGAATTTATGAGGATGCCGCCTATTATTTGCCTAAAAAGAAAACAACTATTTTTGAAAATCTCAAATTGGCCAAAAATAAAGTTGTTGTTGCGAATTTGGTTTTAAGGACTATAATTTTGATGATAGCAAACATTTCTGGTTCTTGTTGACTGTCTAATCTTTCAGGTATGCAGGATCAATTACAAGTTCAAGCCAGTTTAAGAACGAATCAGTCTGTATTATAATTCAGGCCTAATGTACTAGTTTTTATCTTTATTGAGTCAATGTAATGTAACTGATCCACTAGCTAAGTAACCTTGCACACACCCACTCAGGGGGAGAGCTTGAGTGAATTAGAGTTTCTGTTCAATTTTTTATTCAAATCATCCTGGATGATATGCACATCATCCTGGATGATCAAGTGAAAACAAAAATACTAATTGGGGCGACCAAGTTAAGTGTGTCTAAATAAGCAGATCGTCCTGGACGATCCATACATCGTACGGGACAATAGGCTCAAATCAAAAATACTCAACCGCCAGATCAAGTTAGGCAAGTTTTATTTTTAGAGATTTGATCTGATCATCCCGGACGATCCATACATCGTACGGGATGATTTTGGCACTTTTTGAACTAATCGTATAGGACAATACCCTTATCATCCTGGACGATCAAGTCATTTTTAGATTGTCCAGCACAAGTTTCTTTGGACGACCAGAGCAGTCTTCTGGATGAAATTCCTGAATTTATACTAATCATCCCAGATGATCGTAGAATCATACGGGACGATCAGATCAATTTTTTCCACGGATCATCCAGAAGAGCCAGATCGTCCAGGCTGAAACAGCTGATTTTGAACTGATCGTACAGGATGATCTATCGATCGTCCTGGATGATTCTTGCCACCAGTTGAGATTTAGGGTAATTTTAGAGCCCTCCTTTAAAATATATTTTTCTTCCAACAAGAAAAATCTTTTGCCACTTTCCTTTCTAGGGAAACCCTAGAGAGAGAGAGAGGATCTTGTGAGGGGAAGTTTATGAGGGGTTCACAAAAGTTGCTCCAAGCAAGGATCAGAGTCATCTTCTCCGCTCGTCGTCTCTGATCTTGTCGGTGTCTCTTGGGAGGATCATTGGCAAGAAGATTCGGGTTCTCTGCCCGCTTCAGGAGGAAGCAAAAGGAGTTCAGGTTCTCTGCCTGCTTCAGGAGGAAGCGAAAAGAGTCCGAGGTTCTCTTCCTTCTTCTGGAGGAAGAAAAAGGAGGTTAGGTTCTCTACCTCACCGTATCAGTGGAAAGGAGTTTTTTCTTTCTTATTACTTTCTGCACATTAGTTTTCTGTGATTAACTGCTTGGGTGAAATCTATGTTTGATCTTTTCGTTGGTATGTTTTACTTATTTTCGCTGCAAATTATCGAAAAGATTTTTTACTGTTTCTCTCAAATTTTTTAAATAACCAATTCACCCCCCTCTTGGTTAGCCTCGGGACTAGTTCATTAGGGCTTAACATACATATCGAACTTTTCGTTGCACTAGAAAAAAAATGAAAAAGAAAAAGAAAAAAAAAGAAATTAAAAGTATCCTTGCCTCGAAGATAGTATCCGTTGGCATGCTACTCCTCTCTCACAAAGAGGTGGTAGGATGACCTAATGGGGATGAGGTAGAGGTAGAGGTAGAGGATGACAAACTTATGAAAGTATAATATATGAAACTATACAAAAGTAAACCCCTATGATACACATTGATTAAGAATCTGGTTCAAAAGATGAATCATGTGTATCAAAGGCTGAAAATAGTAACAAAAGGCTAAAATTTGAGATCTCTTTAGAACACGATAGTGATGATGATAAAATTAAGGCAATTATAAAGGATGATTCAGATTTGTCTTCCTATCAAAAGCTTAAAGTATATGTGAAGACTTTATTTCTAATCCCACTATTGCAAGATAATATAGTCGAATTGCCAGTTAAAGTTTCACCTGCTTTGAGCAATGATTATAAAACTGCGAAGTTTATTCCTTCTTATAGAAAGAATATTGAAACTGATGTACACATTGATGATCCTGTTATGAATGAAATAGTAGAACTTCCTTTTGATTGGTATCCTTATGGTGTTAAAAATTTAATTGAGTAAGGTTTAAACCTATCTACTTGGACTAAACGTCAAGCTCAGTCCTTTGAAAATCTTTGGAATATAGAATACTATAAACCAAAGTCAAGAGCAGGATTGGGCTTTAGTACTATTTGTCTATTTGATGATGATGATTATTGCTTGGTGATAACTAACAATCTAGGATCTGATCATCTTTTTGTAAAGGACATTAAAATTCTTAATGAATTTTGCTTAGAAACTTTAGATGATTCAGATAACATTTAAGTTAAGGAGGTACCTCCCAAACTTAAGGAGGAAATCCAATCAACTATTGAAGAACTAAAAGAAATCAACCTTGGTAATGAACAAAATCCACGTTCGACGTTTATAAGTACCTTATTGAATGAGGATGAGTCAACTAACTTAGTCAAGTTACTTTCAGAGTTTAAGGATTACTTCGCTTGAAGCTATGATGAGATGCCTAGATTATCTCCAGAAATAGCAGTCCATAAACTTGAAATTCAACCTGACATAATCCCTATCAAGAAAGCCCCACGATGCATACGCTTAGAAATTAAACAACAAGTTATGACCGAAGTTAAAAAATTGATCAATGCAGGCTTTATTTGAGAGGAAAAATATCCCTCTTGGTTGGCTAGAATCATCCTAGTAAAGAAGAAAAATGGTCAAATTCACGTATGCATCAATTATGGGGATCTGAATAAGGCTTATCCAAAAGATGATTTTTCATTACCCATACCGAAACTCATGATAGACATCGCCTCTGAGCATGCAATTTTCTCTTTTATAGATGGTTCATCTGGAAATAACCAAATCAAGATGGCCCATAAAGATGAAATATTCACTGCCTTCAGAACACTTATAGTAGTCTTTTGTTACAAAGTCATACCCTTTGGACTTATGAATGCTGGTGCAACTTACCAGCGAGCTATAACTTGAATCTTCGATGATTTAATATACCAATAGGTGGAATGTTATATTGATGATTTGGTCATCAAAAGTCACCAAAGGGAAGATCACCTTCATGATTTGAGAATCATTTTTGAAAGGTTACGCCACTATGATCTAAAGATGAATCCCTTAAAATGTGCTTTCGGAGTTACTTCAGGGAAATTCTTAGGATTCCTAGTAAGACATCGAGGTATAGAAATTGATCCTTCTAAAATAAAAGCCATCTTAGATATGCCACCTCCTAAAAGCCTTAACTAGTTAAGATCCTTTCAAGGTAGGTTGGCATATCTATGAAGATTCATTTCCAACTTGTCTGGTAGGTGTCAACCATTTGCCACTTTATGTAAGAAAGATGCCTGATTCCATTGGGATGAAAATTATCAAAATACTTTTGAAAGCATAAAGCAATATTTGATAATGCCACCAGTTCTAGAGGCTCCTATCCTGGGAAAACCTTTAATACTTTACATCATAGCTTTGAACAGTTCTCTTGGCGCCTTGCTAGCCTAGACTAATGAGGAAGAAAAAGAGAATGCACTTTACTACTTGAGTAGATGACTCTTGTCAACTGAAGCTAATTATTTGCCTATTGAAAAGCATTTTTTAGCTTTGATTTTTGCTGCCCAAAAATTAAGGGATTATATGTTAGCTCATAAGATCAATCTCATTTTTAGAGTCAATCCACTCCATTACTTAATGACTCGTCCAACTTTGTCAGGGCATTTAGTGAAGTGGTCAATATTTCTACTCCAATTTGATATCATGTTTATACCATTACGAGCTATCAAAGGTCAAGCCGTGGCTGACTTCTTAACAGCACACCTGATCCCTGCTGAGTCCCCTCTAAATGATGATCTCCATGATGAACAAATTATAAGTTTAGAGGAGCAGGAAAGAAGTACTTAGGAATTATATTTTGATGGTGCCGCATCTTCACAAAAGATTAAGAAACCCCATAAGGTAATCCCAGGAAAAGCCGATATCGGGTTGGTTTTTATAACTCCAGAAAAAGGATTGTTGCATTATTCTTATCATTTATTAGAGCCTTATACTAATAACGAGGCTGAATATGAAGCTTTGATAACTGGTTTAGAATTGGCAATATCAATTGAAATCAGAGAAATCAAGATCTTTGGAGATTCATAACTAATCATCAATCAAGTTGCTGGTATTTATAAAGTCTTGAAACCTAAACTTTTTTTGTACCATCTATACACTATAAAACTTCTCGAGTAGATTCTAAGTGTAACTTTATATAGGATACCCCGTGGAAGAAATTCTATAGCGGATGCCCTTACAAAGCTTACAAAAGAGTTGGTTTGTATAGAAGAAGAATCAATTTCTATAGAAGTTCAAGGTCGTAAGATCTTGTCTCCTATAGACTTGGAGTATATCAATAAAAACTTTCTTTTTGACTTTTGAGGGTGAGATTGTTCTTATTATTGATGATGAAATAGTTGATTGGAGGTAACCTTTCATTGACTAATTGTAAGAAAGCAAACCCCCTCAAGAGAAATCTGCCATAGATCAAATCAAGAGAAGAGCTCTCTCTTATACACTAATAAACGACATTTTATATCGCCAGTCTTTCGATTAATTATGGCTACATTGTCTTAGTAAATATGAAGACCAAAAGATCGTGACCAAGGTACATGCCGGATTGTTTGGTGCTCACCAATCTGGCCCCAAAATGAAGATGAAAATTACGAGACTGGGATATTATTGGCCCTATTTGATTGATAATTATATGTCCATTGCACGTCGTTGTCACCAGTGCCAAGTGCATGGTGTAGTTCTGCATCAACCTCCTAATGTTCTGCATCCGATAATTGCTTTATGGCCTTTTGAAAGCTGGGGCACGAACATCGTTGGGCCCTATCGATCATCCTTCTTCTAAAGGTTATCGGTTCATTCTAGCAGAAACATATTACTTCTCAAAATGGGTGGAAGTTGTTCCACTATGAGAAGTTAAAACTCATAATGTATTCCAGTTCTTTTGAGACTGTATTATATATCAATTCAGCATTCCTTATCGAATTATATCTGATAATGGTTCTTCTTTCAAGAGCACCAAAATGAATAATTTTGCTAAATATCATAATATTGATTGGAGATACTCTACAAGCTATTACCCATAGGTGAACAGATTGGCGGAGGCCTTCAATAAGACATTGGTAGGAATTCTAAAGAAAATCTAAGAGGACAATAAGCGACAGTGGCATGAAAAGTTGGGTGAGGCTCTATGGGCTTACTGAACCACATATAGAACCCCAACTCAGTCTACACCGTTTACTTTAGTCTTTGGGGTTGAGGTTATTCTCCCTTTAGAGGTATAGCTTCTCTCTCTAAGGGTTGCAATTAATAATATTATCACATCTAAATAGAATGCCTGACTTCGACTAGAAGAACTCAAAGGTTTAGAAGAGAAGCAATTGCAGGCTCAACAGAACCTCGAGTTATATAAATCTGGTGGCTCAAGCACATGATAAAATGGTTCATCCTAGAACCTTTCGAGTAGGAGAGCTGGTGTTGGTCTTACGCAGACCTATCCTAACTCATCAAAGGTTTGGTGGCAAATTTGAGCCTACATGGGAAGGTCCTTTTGTGGTGGAGAAAGTCTACTAAGGAGGATCTTACCAATTAGTGGATTGTAAGGGTGATCATCCTATGTTGCCCATCAATGGGCAATTTCTTAAGAAATATATGTGTAATGACATTTTTATGAAGATTTGTAATAAAATTACAAATTTTTTAGCATACATGTTGTTCTCAAGTTTATGAATGTGACTTGTTATATTGGGTCCAAGTAGTTTGTATACTTTTGAAAATCAAAATTAAAGGGTCGCAAGACCTGAAGTGACTGAGATGTTCTATAGTACTACTATAGAATTATCCTTTTATTAGTTTCTCTTCTTCATATATGATGATCCGATATAAAAACATAATCCCCAATGGAATATTTGTAAGTTACAAGGATCATTTATAATGAAAAAGAGATTAAATTTTCAATCCATGAATTTCAAGACTATCATTCTTCTAAATATTTTTTCTTCCCTTCTAGAAATGGCATATACAAATGCTTTTGATCTTTAGTAGAATATTTGTAAGTTGTTAATGTCATTTGCGATGGAGGGAAAAGATCAAAATAAAAAAAAATCAAATTTAAAAATTTTAAATCTTAAATATGTCTTTAGGTATAAGTCCTCCTACGGCGTCCTATTGACATCCTCAAAGTTAGGTGTAAGAAGGGCCTAGTGGCATCCTAATCTTCATCCCAAAGTGAAGTATAAACATCCCCAGCAACATCTTCTCTTCATTAAATTTTAAATCTTAAATCTATCTTTAGGTATAAGTCCTCCTACGATATCCTATTAACATCTTTGAAGTTAGGTTTAAGTACCCACTTAGTGGCATCCTAATCTTCATCCCAAAGAGAAGTATAAGAATCCCTAGCGGCATCTTCTCCCCATTAAATTTTAAATCTTAAATCCATCTTTAGGTATAAGTCCTCCTACAGCATCTTATTGACATCTTTAAAGTTAGGTGTAAGCATCCCTAGTGGCATCCTAATCTTCATCTCAAAGTGAAGTATAAGCATCCCCAACGGCATCTTCTCTTCATTAAATTTTAAATCTTAAATTCATCTTTAGGTATGAGTCCTCCTACGGCATCCTATTAACATCCTTGACACTAGGTGTAAACATCCTAGTGGCATCCTAATCTTCATCCCGAAGTGAAGTATAAGCATCCCCAACGGCATCTTCTCTTCATTAAATTTTAAATCTTAAATCCATCTTTAGGTATGAGTTCTCCTACGGCATCCTATTGACATCCCTGAAGTTAGGTGTAAGCATCCCTAGTGGCATCCTAATCTTCATCCTGAAGTGAAGTATAAGCATCCCCAACAGCTTCTTCTCTTCATTAAATTTTAAATCTTGAATCCATCTTTAGATATGAGTCCTCCTATGGCATCCTATTGACATCCTTGAAGTTAGGTGTAAACATCCCTAGTGACATCATAATCTTCGTCCTGAAGTGAAGTATAAGCATCCCTGGCGGCATCTTCTCTTCATTAAATTTTAAATCTTAAATTTGTCTTTAGGTATAAGTCCTCCTATGGCATCTTATTGACATCTTTGAAGTTAGGTGTAAGCATCCCTAGTGGCATGTTAATCTTCTTCCCGAAGTGAAGTATAAGCATCCCCAATGGTATCTTCTCTTCATTAAATTTTAAATCTTAAATCCATCTTTAGGTATATCCTCCTACGACATCCTTGAAGTTAGGTATAAGTACCCACATGGTGGTATCCTAATCTTTGTCTCGTAGTGAAGTATAAGTATCCCTAGCGGCATCTTCTCTTCATCAAAATTTTAAAGCCTAAACCTTCTAAGTTTAGTGGTAGACCTTCACGTAGGTTTACTCTTCCTTAGAAGACACCCTATAGTTTGTTTAGTTAGTTGTAAGTACCCATTTGGTGGCATCCTTCCTCTGGAACTAGAAAGAAGACTCTAGTCTTATCAAAATCATATTCAAATCAAAATCACTTTCAAACTCTTTCATTCATATCAAATCACTTTCAAACTCTTTCATTCATATCAAATCACTTTCAAATAAATGTACTCATATATTTCATGCCTTGACTTTACTAAATGATACTAATTCATTAGTTATCATCTTACTAACACCATCAGTGCCTACATCAACATTAAAATCAATTGATCAACTTGAATCTCTATAAACCTTTCATTCTTATTTTCTGTCAAATCACAAAATTTCTTCAATTCATATACTTAAATATTCAACTTTAATTTTTGATCTAGTTGATCATTTCGATCAACACCAATATGTATGATAAACTTTGGCAAGTTTATCATGCCTATTGGGGGTCCATTTGTTGACCTCATTGTTAGAGGTAAATTTTCTTGAATCAATTTATAGCATCTAGGTCTTCATAGCCTAATGTAGATGTCACCTTTAGGATTTCCTTTAGGTGGATACCCACTGATGTAGCCTTGACTCGATTATTCGACCAAAATTGTAACCAATTTTAACAAAATTCGAATAAAATTAAATCTTCGTAAGCAAATTAAAATAGAATTGGTTTTAGTTAAGTTAAGCAAATAAATTTAATTTAGCTTGAATTAAAATTTTAAAGAAATTTGTTTAAACTGACATAAATAATTTCATTAAAATAATTTCTCTATTTAAAAATAATAATAAATAAAAATTAACATTTGAATTTATTTTAATTAAAATTAAATTAAAGTCTGAATCAATTATATTTGGTTAAATGAGAGCATTAGAATGAGTTAGGGCAGTTCAATACCGGCCCGAACCGTAGTTCACATCGCCTCTCCTCCCTATTCAATCACAAATCGCCCCCCCACTCTCGGCCATGCTCCCAGTTCACAGAAACGACCCAGCCTCCTCTCCTCTTGCAAGTCGTAAAACCCCCTGGCCCTATCACTTTCCTGTTCGCAAGAAGCCCCCATTCGCAAAACCCCTAGGCTCCGATCTCTCTCTCTCTAGCATATGAAAACTACCGAGGTTAAACTCCCCATTGGCTCGTCTCCCACTATTTCGCATGATCCCAAGGCCAGTCACATCTCCCTCTCGCCGGTCTCTGCCCCCATCGCAAGTCCTAGCCATCGCCTGCCCTAGCAGCCAACCCTCATCCAAACCGCAGGTTTTTTTCTCTTCTTCTTTCTTTAGTCCTCCACTTCTTCTTTCTTTACCATCATCTTCTTCTTCTCCTGTTTCATTATCTTGTTAGCAAGAGAAATGATGGAGGAGTTTGTTATCACTTAGAAAGGGGGGTTTGGTATTCCCTCTCCATTTTCATTAGTTTCTCAAATTCGAAGTAGAATCATGCCTAAAACTTTCTTAAATTTGAAATTTAAGATTTATTTTGATGTGTTTATGAGAGAAATTTGAGAAAGAGATAGTGGGCGTCATAACTTATTTTTCTTGTGAAAGTATCTTTGAGAGGATTATATTGTATTCTTGTTTTAAATTCATGAATACCTTGAGTGGAGTCCTTCCACGGAGAGCGATTTTTTCTCATTGCAATAGAACTCTATTTTTTTTAGCATGAATGAATGGATACATTGGTGGTCAAGGTTTTTCTTCTTACGATTCTTATCCCATCATCATTTTTTTTAACGGATGCAAAAAAAGTTCTTTACCCTGCCATGAGATTTTATTTTGTGAATTCTTGCTATGAGCATGGGGAATAGATTTTTCTTACTTGGTGTAGGGTTGTCCCAACATACATGGGCTGTTGTGGACTTCTTGCTCTCCGAATTTTTGACTTTGTTGGATATGTCTTGTGTTTAGTGAGTTATATCATTTCTTGGCTTTATGGTCCTGTATATCTGAAGTCTTGGAGGAAATATTTCTTAACGGTTGGAGGGATGTTTGCTCTCAAATAATTTGTCCTTGCCATTTCTTGTGGCTGATTTGGATTTAGGGTGGGTTTTGTGGTAAGAACGACAAGCTTTGTTCTCTCTTTTCTTGAAAATTAAGAGGATAAAGAGATTTAGAACCTTTTTGTTCCCTTCAGGAATCAATTTTAATTGTGGTAAACCATACATGCTTGGTGAGGATTAAGTATTTGGGGATGGTTTGCATCCAAGATTGTGCTTCAAGACGATCCGTTAATCAAAATCTATCTCGTTGGAGAATCGTGCTTCTTGCATTTTATCAAATGGTGTCTTCCCGTTGGCTTTACAAATATACAAGTTGAGAGGGAAATTTGATGTGATTTATTTAGTTATATCAAATTGAGATGCATGCTTTGGAAAGATCTCTTTTGTCAATAATTGTTAGTGATGAGAATGAAGCAATGTTTTGACCCCTCTTGCATTGAAAGGCTAGCTGAAATTAATCTTATGAGTAAATGGAGATTTGCAAGGTATTTTGTATTATCTTGTGTTGTGATTGAGAAAAGGAGAAGTATTTGAATTATGTAAAGCGTATGTGTATATGTATTGAAAAATGTTTTGTGTGAGAAGTATGTTGAAGAGTTATTAAGGGAGAAAGATAAAGAGCGAATTGTGGTGTTTTGAAAGGCAAGTTGTGTGATCTTTGAAAAGTAACATGTGTAGGTGTGTTTGAAAAATGGATTTATGGAGTTTGTGTATATTTTTGAGAGTTGAGATGTAAATGTGGGAAAGTAAAGTATGTGTTGAAAAAAGGAAAAAAATTGTATGTCTTGGAAGTGGAAGGTCTATGTGTTTTGGAAAAGGAGGTGAAAATTGTGTGTGTTTTAGACAGGTGAAAGTGTATGTTAATAAGAGTATTGTGTGGGAAAAGTGAAAAGTAAAGTGTTTGGCTTGATTAAAAAAAAAAGACTCGCGTGTGTGTGTTGAAAGGCATAAATTGTGTGTTTCTGAAAGTGGTGATGTGGTGTTTGCATGTAAGTGAACTTGTGTGTTCTTTGAAAGGAGATTTGTTTGTTGAAAGGTGTGGAATAATGAAGTAAAGTGGTTTGGGTATGTTTTGGAAAGATAAAATTGTGTATGTGAAAAGTAAAGTGGTTGTCTTTTGGGAAGTAAAGTATATGTGTATGTCTTGAAAGATGAAATGTGTGATCTTTGAAAAGTGACAAAGTATTTGTGTTGAAAGGTGAAATGTGTTTGTTTTGAAGGGTAATTTGTGAACGTGAGTGTTAAAGGTGAAGTGTATGATCTTTGAATGGTCAAGTAAGTTTGTTTGGAGATATGTGTGTTGAAAGGTGATGTGTGGAAATTGAAAGTGAAAGGTATGGATTGTGAAAGGTGAGGTGTGTATGTTGAATGGTGTTTTAAAGTGTGTGGTTATTGAAAGTTGAAGTGTTTTGAGAGGTAAGGTGTGGGTATTATAGAGTGGTTAAGTTGGGTGTTTACTAGAAAATGAAGGTGTTAGAAAGCAAAGACTCTCTTTCTCTCTCTACCTCTCTCTCTCTCTCTCTTCTTCTTCTTTCCCTTTCTTGTGCCTTGGGGTGAATTTTGTAAAAATATATGATATGCTCCCGAAAGTAAAAGGTTCCAAACTCAAAGTCAACAAACCGGTGTGCAAGCCCAAAAAAGGTATGTTTTAATTTAAATATTTTTTTAAATTATTTCAATTATAATTATTAAATAAGCTTCTAATCCCTATTTTTTTCTTTATTTACATGAATTACAAGGAATGGTACCGGTCGAGTGAACAAAGGGACAAAGGACTAAAGGCATCAGCCGCCTCCATCCAACCGGGTGGAGGTGCTACTGGTTAGAACCACCGGGTCGTAGCCCCTGGTGTTGTAAGTTTTCTTAAAACTTAGAAAGCCCCCTAGGAAACCCTTAGTGTGGTTTGTACCAACCCTTCCCCTTTAGGTCCCTGTAATAACTTCAATTTTATTAGGATTATTTTTATTTTATTTTAGATCCTTAAACCCTTTTACATGTGCGTAATGTCCTAAGGGTTCGTCATAACATACTTTTTTTTATCCCATACAATATTAGTGACATTTAAGAATAAAAAATTAAATATTGAGTCTTAGAAAACTTAGACTTAGGATACATGCAAATTTTAGAAAAGAAAATACTAAACATAGAAAACTTAGTGACACCTCTCATTAGGATTAGTGAGTATCTTTAACCTAAATGCAATCAATTTTACATAATAATCAAACAAATCATTAAAATACACTTTAAAAATTAGAAATTACAACCGTAAATAATAATTCCAACCAACTATAAAATAAATGTATGAATTAAAATTATAAAAATAGTATGGGTAAATTAATTAAATTAAAACATAAATTATTAGAATCATAAAAATCATAATTCATAATCAAAACAATCTTAAAAAAAAGTAAAAAAGAGGTTAAATAATAAATGAAAATCATTTAAATAATATAAATAATAATAGTAAAAATAAATCTAAAAATCAAATAAATTAAAAAAATTAAATAAAATCTTTAAAAAATCCATAAATCATTAATAATTTAATAAATCAATTAAATTTTTAATAAATCATTTAAAACTAATAAATTATAAAAAATCTAATAAATTATTAAAAACTCAATGAATCATCAAATTAAATAATCTAATGATTAAAAAGAGTGTTTAATTAAAATACCATAAATAACCAATCTCATTAATCAATTTTAATAGTTAAAATTCAGCTTAAAATGAACTTCTAAAATATAAAAAATATTAAAATTTAAATTTAAACATAAAACCCACCTTGACCTTTCAACAAACTAAATCTAATCAATTAGAAAACTTCAACCAATAACTGACCTAGGATATATCTAAACCACACAGTCTACTACACACACTTAGATTTATTTGCTAGAACAACTGACTCTAGCTTTAGGTTAGGCCAATATTTACTTTCTTACTAATTATGTGAAAGGTTTTCTCATGATTTTCACTGCATGCTGGATATAATGGTTGATGTGATTATTTATTTATTCATTCCTGTAATCTAAGAATTGATGTGATGAGCGATAGATTACTCCTAGGCTAGGAATGATCTAGATACTCACAGAATTTTATATAGGTGGCCATGCTCATGCAGGGCTAAATCAAAGGGGGCTAATTAAATATTTAATTTCACATAAATTTCCTACATGTGCAAAATGCTAAGCCCCCTTAAAATTAAAAGAGCATGGTCAAGTGTGACTGGTGAAATTTAATTTAAATGTAAATATATAAATACCTTGGATGATTTTATTATAAACTGCTTAGGATAACCTTACAGGTAGTCTAGATTTTCTTTTTATTTGAAATGTAATGTAATGTAAATGTGTTTAAAAATAGTTATAATGTGAAAGTGATTCGAAATTGGGATATCACATCCAATTTGGAATCCAAAGAGAAGAGAATATCCCTTAGGGGAATATTTTCTTCTATTTGGAAAGCCGAGTTAGGATGTTTCTAATATCCAAAGGGAAAATAAAATATCCCTTCGGGGAGGAGTTTTTTTTCATTTGAATATCCAGGCCCGATGGATCCAAGCAGCTCATAAAGGAAGAAAAGACAAAATGAAGAGATGAAAGGAAGAAGATGAAGAAATGAGGATAAGAAAAAAGTAAATCCCATTTCAAAATCACTTGCGTCAGTCTTAGAATTAGAAATTCGGGTTTATTGTCAGTGGTGCCCGACCACTCTACTTTTTAGTAAATTCTGGATTGTTAATGGACTTTGGACATTATATTTTGGATAATTTAAATTTGATTGTTTACATTGCTTGCGTATTAGAATTACCTATTTTTTTAGGTTTTCTTTCATGTCGTGTTTTGTTTTAGGCTGGATACGAACGAAATTTTTGCGAGGGTATGAATAAACTTTTATACTTTAAATTTTAATAAAATTTTTAAGCCCACATAGAAACTCTAACGATCTAAGTTTTTTAAACCATTAGGGAATATAATCCTAAATTTCTAATAAAATGCCAACTCAAACATTAAAGATTCTCTCTTAAAATGTAAAGCCATAAGGTAGACTGAGGTTGCCTCTAAGCTTCTCAGAATATGGCACCTCCTACTTTTCTTCCCTGAATTTGCTAAGAACTGTTCAACATTGAGCTTTCTCCTTGAAAAATTCCTACTCCTTTCCTTTTCTTCTACTTTCTAACAAAGGGTATGAAATCACAGTTTTTATCGAGAGTTTTCTTAGGAGCACCCCTCCTATGATGTAATTAACTATATGAGCTTGCCTTTATAAGGATTTGAGAATTCCAGAATAAAATAAACCTTGTTTTATTCCTGTAAAATAAGGGAAAATCTTTGGGAACGCGGATATCTTTTAAAAAAAACTTATTTCTAATTTTAAATATACTTATAGAATATTATTATTATCTTTTTTAGATAATATAATATTATGCTTATTATATTCAATCTTATAAATGGTGAAATTTATAAAACCCATTCTTGTTTTAGATATCTTGAAGAATGTTATATTCATCTTTTAAGATGATATAATATTCTCCTTGCTACGTCTAAATAAAAGAATGGATAAACTTTTCAAAAAATCCTATTTTTATTTTTAAACATATTATATAGAATTTCATGTTCATCTTTTGGGATGATATGTTATTGTTTGAACTGTGTTTGATTATAAAAATATCATTTTCTAAAACCCTATTTTGATATTAAATCCTTTGTAGAATATTGTGTCAGACTCCCGAGACTATACTTTATTCTCAATGCAATATTCGATTACAAAATAGGAGAAATTAAAATCTACATGGCGATAAATTTCCCCATCACTAAGTCCATGAAAGACAAAGCATTTGGTGCTACTAGGGAAAAGCCCCAATGGTGATGCTTCCCAACTACATTGAGATAAATTTAGTTCAAAAATAAGAAATGTTTTGTCGATCGTACTTAAGGAAATTAAACTGAATTATTCATACACAATGTTCAAAAAATAAATTTTGATCATGGGTTTTCATAAACTAGTCTAATATTTTTGTAAACTTTAGATAAGATTGGCGTCAGTCCTCAAAGATGGTTCACAAAACTTATCTTTAACAACCTATCTAAGGGAATATTCATTACAAGATGAATTTTATGATGATGAATATAAATTTACAAAATGATATGACTCCGAGCATTGAAATATCTGAACTATCGTCAAACATTACCTAAAAGTTATGACATATATTTTCAAACATATGGAGCTTCGACGTCCGAAAATAGAGGGTAACTGATATATCATCAAAAAATTTTCTTGATCGGGCACAAATCTCGAGGCAAAATCAAGTTAGAAACTTCAAAAATTAAATTAGAGATAATCTGAACTCTGATTTCAGCAAACTTATAGTTGAACTGAACATCTTAGGGATATGAACCCAACGAAATCAAATTTGATTCAATCTGAGCCCAAATGGGTTCAAAATAAAGACCCAAAGCACATTTGGAAGGTTCAATCCATAAATTAGATTACCAAATAATCTCCAAATGTGACATGCTTATAGTTAAATCAAGCAGCTTGACGAGACGAATCCAACAAGCCCAAGATCGCCAAATTCTAATATCATTAAGACATTCAAATGCCCAATAAATGGTTTATGATCAAGGGATTCAACATCGGCCGTCCATTCAAACCACTCCCAAATTACCCTTGATCTTCCTCATATTTACTGGCTATGCCACTCTAATGAATCTAGAAATAGGCCCTCATTTCTCATGAGAGGGGGAGGAAGAGGGGGACCAAGGAATGAAGAGAAGTTAGAAGAGAAACATGAGTTCTCTTGCCACTAGACTCCTCCTCGACCGCCGTTGGACTTCCACCCAGTAGCCGACTAACATCAGACTTTTGCCCGTCGCCCTACTTTTGTCAGACTTCTACCTAACATCAAACTTCCACCCATCGCTGGATTTCTACCCGACGTTGGACTTCTACCCGACGCCAGACTTCTGCCCATCTCTGGACTTTTGCCCGTCGCCGAACTTTTTCCCACCGTCGCACGTTTGTCGGACTTCTACCGAACGTTGAACTTTAGTCCATCTTTGAACTTTCACCTGTCGTCAAAATTTTACCCACTGCATGACTTTTGTTAGACTTTTACCCGATGCTGAACTTCAGTCCATCTTCAGACTTTTGCCCATCCCCAAACTTTTGCCAGACGTCGGACTTTTGTCGAACTTCTACCCAACGTCAAACTTCAGTCCATCTCAGGACTTTCGCTCATCACTGAACTTTTGCCCATCACCAGACTCTTGTCAGACTTCTACCCAACACCGAACTTCAGTCCATCTCTGAACTTCCGACATCACCAAACTTTTTCCCATTGCCGAATTTTTGTCGGACTTCTACCCGATGCTTTACTTCAGTCCATCTTCGAACTTTTTCCCGTCGCTGGATTTTTGCCAGCCATCAAACTTTTATTGATCTTCTACCCAACATCGGACTTCCACCTGGTAACCAACTGACACTGGACTTCTACTCGGGATGCTGGACTTCTGCTCGAAAATTGGTTGAAGCCAGACTTCCACTGAGCCACCTACTATGATCCATCTAACCTCCGTCACCAGACAACGGTCCATCTGACCTCTGTTGCCCACCGACTACAGTCCTTTCGACCTCTGTCGTCTATCGACTATGGCCCTTTTGACCTCTTTCACCATACAACGATCTTTTCGACCTTCGTTACCCACCGACTATGGCCCTTCTGACCATCGTCACCAGAATACGATCTTTCTGACCTCCATCACTAGTTGACTATAGTCCTACCGACCAAACAAACAAATCAATTCTGATTCTTCCAATTTCTATAATATAATGCAATCTGTTTGATGTATATTCAAGCCAAGGCCTTCCCCCAAGGAAGGGCCTCATTTGTAATCGACTGCAAACACTAGTAGATTCATTCAAACTGAGCTAGGCTTCATGATTTTTCCCTTTTTCAGGCTTTTCCAAGTAAAAATGTTGGTGTCCCTTATAAATGTTGCACCATCTTTTTATCTGACTGTGTGTTGGATCTTCGTATAAAGCTAATACATTAAACTTTATATTTCTCTACTACCGTGAATATTCTAGGACGCAACAATACTAAAAATACATTTAAAAATTATCACATTTGAGTGGAATAAATTGACGTGGAAACATCCTGATATAATTTATTATGTGTAGGTTTGAAAGTTTATAAATTTATATTAAGATTAGTGTTTATTTTATAGTCAAATTTCCTCATGTGTCATATAAGAATCAAACTAATAAGAATGACAAAGTAAGCAAAGAAAAAATGGAGAGAGATAAAGAGAAATTAGAGTGAGAATCTCTGTGATATCATTTGATTGAGGAAAGATCAATATTTTGATGTGAACAGCCTCCTCTCAGACTCCCTGGTTAAAGATTCAAGTTAGAGTCATAGCCGCCTCCATAGTACCAAATAATTGAGTTGTGTTCATAAAAAACTCACAACTAGCCACACCCTTTGCAAAAAAAGAAAAAAGAAAAAAAGAAAGAAAGAAATTAAGATGCACCCAACATATCAAGATGAGAAATTCATTTACCATAAAAGTTTTGAAGATATTTTCATAAGCCACGTGATGAAGAATCATCGGCGGCTCATTTTTAACCACTACTAATATTGTTTTTTCCTCGGGATCAACTCTGGATTGACCAACAACTTCTTCAATAATGAAATAGGTGCAGCCATCACCCTCCATCCAGAGTTGCATCCAACAAAAATAAACTTCACCTTCCAATCTTGCACCTTGTTCGCCAGGCCACTCGTCTTACCCGCTATGTGTGAGAAATGGATGAAGCAATCTTGGGAAGCATTTTCCATGAAGACATGCATGATTGCATTCAGCGACCATCCCAAGCACCGCCAAAAAAATCACCACCATAACAAAATTAGGTAACAGCTAAGAGGGAACCACCCCATAAAATTTTAAAATCTCTTCACTTTCTCTACACAAAGGGAACCTCATACCTAGTTTCAGATGGTCAATGTAAATGACCAGCTCATGATCGAATACAAAATTAAGCCTCTCATCTTCAATTACCACCTTGACGATAAAATTAGAATGTGAAAAAGCAGAAAGAATTCAATACATAAATGTCATGTTCTTTAGTCAGACATATTCTAACAAAACTCTTCTTAGCAAGAAACTTGCTCGAACATTTGCATAGTCAAGATATTTTGATTCTTAAAGAACAAGAATATCATAAGAAATAGAAGAAAAAAAAGCAAGAGATTCGCCCACTGGATCCTACTGCTTCTATTTATAGTTGAAGACTTAATGCATGGGATTCTAGAAGACCTCAAACCAAAATTATTATAGGATGATCTTACCCTTCCCTTTCATTATTAAAGGATCTAGATAGCTATAATGAACTTGTTCACAATAACCGCTATCAAAACCAAAGGCATGATGACCTCGCCACTCCATTCAACACAATAGTATTAAAAAATCTATACTTTTATTCATATACAGACCGACACATCCGATCTCATAAATAAATACAATATAAAAAGGAAAAAACAAATCAGTCGATATGGTGATTACACCGGGCACATTCCAGTATATGTTCCTTCTCCATGCTCAAAGCCAATCCATGCATCCAATCAAGGCACTCCATGATGTACTGAGCGCCCTAATAAAAACTCTCCTATTTAGTTTGATTAAGCAGTGCTAGTAGTCCGGCCTCCAACGAGTCCACGCGACTCTATACATTTGCCACCTCCTCTCTCATAGAGGTGACCCCTTCTATCACACTAGCATTAGTCACAACAATAACCTTACCTTCAATAGCAACAAGCTTTCATGTACCTATGTCATTGGCCATTGACTCCAGATTCATTAGCTACATGACTATTTCATCCAATGAAATATGCCCAAGGGGAAGGATAGGGTCTAAAACACAATGCATGAGAACGAGGAAAATGATTGCTTAAGTATCATATCATCAGTCCTTTCCATAGTTGCTTCTATATCAAACTTTTTAGTAGTAGTGATAGACTTTTCAGCGACTATCTCTTGCTCGGGCATATTCACCCCTTGCTAAGAAATCTTACTCATGCTCCCTTATGCGCTCTTAGGATGAAATAGATGATTCCCTTCACCCCTTGAGCCTTCAAAATCACTATCTATAACTCTCACCTTGGGGATAATAAGAGCATTCACCTCCTCCATCTTCACATCACGGCTAGGTAACTGATCTTCTTCCATTGGCTCCCTATTATTGATTATATTTCTCTTTTGTAGAGTACCAATGGTTAGATCAACCAAATCAGCCAACACACTTCCATCTTCTCTAATGACTAACCTACTTGGCACTGTTCCCTCCATATTTATAGCTTCTCCACTAAGAACTTTCCTGTAAGTAGCTTTTTAGGCATCCTGACATACGGAAGGGTCCATCACATTGAAACTAAGCAAGGCTTTAACTTGGAAAGAGAAGGCACATTTGTATATATCCTAAAGTTGGTATTTATAGAGAAGCCTGAACACAAGGCCACACATCCTTCAGGGAAACACATGCCTAAAAATTCATAAAAGATTCAGGGCAGTAAATTTGTATTTACTCATGCTATCTTTTCTAGTTTTTTTTTTCATTTATCAAATTTTTTGACATCTGATATTTAAAGGGTCGGATAAATTGGGGAACTAAATGTACACCCATAAATACTAGTGTAGTTACCCATTTTAAAGTGTGTTGTAGGTAGCGTTCGGGTCAAGCAATATGAGGATTCACCCCTCTCTCGAAAAGTCTTATTCGAGGGACTCGCTCAGGAGTTAGAAGGAGCTTAATACTTGAGCTTGGTAGATTGGGACTAGTCATATCCTTCATAGAGTCGTCCCCCCCCCCCCCCCCCCCCCTTATGGGAAAAGGAAATCTTAGTATTTCCTCTACCAGCCAAGCAAAATCAATATCCATTTAAGCCAGAACCGAGACTATCGTAATCAATACACCAAAGAGCTATGGACACATATTGCCCCTCTCAAAGACTTTACTTACCCTTCCATTTCAACAAGGTGACCCAGATTGCACCACCATCTCTTATTAATAAAAGCTATATGACACTTGCCATATTCCATCCCTACATGGCGATTATAGATCATCATCTAACTTCACCCAACTTGCCTCTTTCAGTCACCGACTAGCCAATTATTATTATGGATTGATGGGACAACAATGCAGCATGAAATAACTCCCTCCCCTTCTGAATCCTATAAGAGAGGGGAGGGGTAGAGAAGAAGGATTCATATCTTGGATTGGAATTTTAAACCTGGATTTTGGATTCAAATCTTGGATTTAGATTATAGGCTTAGATTCTAAACAAAGATTCTTCAACCAGAAAAGCTCTTTTTTGCCTCAGATCACTTCATTAACTTTTCATATTGAGGGAAGGAAAGAAAATAAAAGATTTTTAATATTTGATATTTTACCTAAGCATTGAATTATTTTCTCTTGTATAGCTCAAGCTCTCTAGTTCAGAGCACTTATTCTTTATTGTTCTAGTATCACTGGCTTGGATAATAAATATCTTGTCTAGATCACATCTTCTTCTTTCTCCTTTTCCCATTCTCAAACTCCATAACATTCTCTCCAATGACTCTCAGTTGACACGTGATGTAAGTACGATATAATATTATCAGCTGAATAAAATAGGATTCAACATGAATAACATTCTTTTCACTTGAACAAAATTCGATGCAAGTTTATAGTTTAGTTTAAACCCATATTTGAATCAATTCAAATTTAGTTTCAAATCATTTTGAACTCAAGTTTGAATGATTTTGAAACTTGGTTTGTACCTAGTTCAAATTAAAACATACTGTAACCCATTTCATATGTTTTGTCTTCAAAAAGTAGTACATATACAAGAGATTATTTCTCATTGAGTCAATTTAAGCTCAACCTGGGTCAGGCTAGGTTATTAAATTGATAGGGAAAGTGCACTGGGCCAAGAGCTACTTAATACAGGTGAGAATTCAGCTTGAAGTGGACTGTGGAGGAAATGGGCTTAGGTTAAAGTGGTTTTGACCACTTTGGGCTAGCCTAGAGGTTAACTCAAGTCAACCCATGTGTTGGACAGGCTAGGGTAGGTGTGTTGGACCTAGGGCCACCTAATGGAGATGTTAATTTGGCTTGGTGAGGCCTAGGTTAGAAAATGGATCAACCCATAGTGATTTTGACCACTTTGGGTTAGCCTAATTCATAACACAAGTTGACCCAAGGCTTGGGCCAACTAGGGAAAGTGTGTTGGGTCATCGGGGACCCAATGTCAACATTAGTTTGATCCAATTTGACTTAGAGTGGAATTTGGCTCAAGGGAAACCTCTCTTTGGGCACTTGGGTCAAGCCAAATGGCTATCCCAAAGGGGTCCAAGTCTTGGGTCCAAAAAAGGGGTCTCCGAGGAACCTAGGAGGTCACCCCATGGGTTTGGGTAGGCTTGGCAAAGCCTTGATCAAAGGGTTTGAATGGGTTGAAGGTATATGTATATTTGGTCAAACTTGGATGACTTGGTCAACCAAGTTGACCTAGGGTCAAGGGTTGGGACCATTGAGTTCAAGTTGATCATATGAACTCAATGGAAGTGGTCCCAAGTCAAGCGGAGCTCATTTGGTTTAAAATAGGTGTTTAAACCCTTAAGGGCCACTTTGGTCAACCATGTTTGATTTGGTTAACTAGGTCAAACCAAAGGTCGGGTTTAGTTCCAATATATTCCTAATGATATTTAGGATCCATTGTGATAGGTTTTGAAGGTTGATAAGGTTGAACTATGTTGAGTTTTGGGGAAAAGACTAAAAATCTCCTATTAAAGGGTATTTTGGTCATTTTAACCCCTAGTCAATACTGGGTCAAACTGGATCCAAGAAAGTGTAGGCTACTTCTCAATAAGCCATAACAAAGGTCATGGATGTGACTAGAAGGTTTGGAAAGGGTCCCAAGGTTAAATTCCACTGAATGGCAAGTCCAGCGGCTCAGACTATAAATATTTGAAGATTTTGTAGCCTTTTGAAATCAATTCAGTTTCTTAGGCTAAGGGCCTCAGAATGAGCTCAAATTCGGTGGGTTGACTTTGGAGACATAACTAAACAATATTCAATTGATGGACTCCAAATTAGAGGTCATTTGATTGGGTTTCAAGGTGGTACAAAAATCACACAGAAAGGGTTTTAGGACCTGGGTCCTTAACCTTGGGATTTCGTTTAGAAACTTGGATTTGGATTGGATTTTAGACTTGAATGGTTGATTTTGAATTATCCACATCAATGAAAATCAAATGAGTGATTGAGATTGATTGGATATGATTTGAAGGTTGATTGAAAGTTGGTGGAAAGCTAGAATAGAGATTGAATTGAAAGGTGGAATTGGATTTGATTAAACTTTGATTTGGTTTTGAATGGGACCTATATGATTGAGAAGTGGGCACCTTCCAATCATTAGGTCACTAGAAAGAAATTCAGATAGGTCCTACTGACCTCATATAGAAATGAGGTCAACAATTGGCCACCATATTTTGGAGGTTTCACCTTGATAGACTCACCCTATATATTAGGCCACAAGGACTCACCCAACATACTATCCCATGGAGACTCATACTTCCTAATTTTCTTACTTTTACGCTTTCTCTAGATTCCATACCACGCACACTTAGGACACATAGATATACCTCTCTTCATACTCACCCAAATTCTACTCAATTTCTCTGGCTCATGTCTCAAGAATATTACCCACTAATCGGTTATCATTCTCAGAAAAAATTGAATCGAACATAGGAGTTTCTTATTGATCGTACATAGTCACATAGGTTTCGAAATAAATTAAAATATTGTTTAAATATTTAATATTCTCTTATGTTTATTGTCATATTTTTTAAATAAAGCTTTAAAACGATTATTTAAATATCATTCATTAAAATGACTGGATCTAAACATTGAGTAAATTAGATATCTTTATACAGAGAATATTATTTATTTTTAAAGTTGTGTTAAATATAAATTTGAAATATGAAATTTTAATTTTAAAGGGTCAGATGTTAATTCTAAATATTTTATCAGCTAAACTATAATTAAAGAAAGGATTAGCAGTTCGATAATTATAATTAAAATCACTTTTTGTTTTTTAATTTTGAATTCAAATCATATATTTTTTTAACTATGACTATTAAAGAAACTAGACAATCTCCAAACGAAAAAAAACTCATTTTCTACTCCAAAATACAATAAAACTTCAAAGTCCAGTAATTCATCTCCTATTGAACTATATTTCTTAACATCAAAAACGAATATTCTGTATATATTCTTTCTCAGCTAAACTCCACACGCGCTAGTCTTTCTCCGCCTCCGTTTCTCTGTTTCCGTCAAAAAAACACTTTCGTGAACAGTGCGACGTCAATATTGACGTCGTACAGTTCACGAGCACGAAAATGGAGCATATTTTACAGTTCGATTGGGGCAGTTCGTGCATGCCAAATGATTAATCACTCTTTATTTTAGTAATTATTTGAAAGAAGAACCACCGACATTGGAAATGTGCTGTCGAGAAACGCATTATGTCAAACTTTTGAACACCGTCACGCAAAGGTTTTGAATAGTTGACAAAAAGATTCAGAGGAATATATTACAGCTAAGCTATAGTAAATGACAGCGAAGGTTGGGATTTCCTGAAATGTAAATACTAAAAATAGATAGCGGTGGATACCCTCCATGCTAACAATTTAATTTCAAACATATTGACTTTTTCAATATTTGCACACTAATGCACACTATTCTAAAAAATAAAATAATAATTAAGATTTTGTTTGAGATAATATTTTTATAACTTTCTAAATCAAAATTTTAGCATAAAAATTTCTAATTAAAAAAAATATAACTATCTCAAACAAAGCTCCAGGTTTCATTTGGGATAGTTTTTTTAATACTATCTAAAGCAGTTTTCTAGTACAAAAAAATTTGAATTAAAAATTTTTATACTAAAAAGCTGCTTTGGAAGCACTAAGAAAACTGTCTCAAACAAAGCCTAAGTGCCGATACAATGAATTTGAAAGAATATATAATTATAACTTTTTGAAAATATAAATATATTTTTATTTCTACAAATGTTCTGACAATTTTGACTGTAATATTATTGTATGCTAAAAAATTTATGAATATAAAGAGATATTTTATCATTATAATTACAATAGCACAACCTAATTATAGGTTAAAGTTCCTTCTCACTTTTAAAATATTTTGCTTTGTTAGATTAATTAACAATTCTATGATGGTAAAAATAATTTAATGTCGGGAGTTGTGGGAAGATTTCACACAATAAATGTAAAAAAAAAGCTAGTAGTTGTTCTAAAGTCACTGCAAAAGCGTAGTGATTGTTTTCTATTGCAAACATTTTATAGTGATTTTGCATCTGATGGGGTGGGTTTATAATTTGCGACATTAGATTTAGGTTTCATTTGGGGTTATTTTCTTATTACTTCTTAAAATAGTTTTTTAGTACAAAAGTTAATTTTTTTTACTCGAAAGCTGCTTTAAGAAATAGTAAAAAAGCCATCTGAAATGAAGCCTAGTAGTAGTTTATATCGCTACAAAAGTGTACCAATTACAGTGGTTTAAACCGTCACATTTGTTGCATTTTTATGATAGTTTAAATCACAAAAATGTTTGAGAATAATTTTTAAAAAATAAATAAACCAAATATTTATTATATAAAATTATCACTTTTTTATCATTAAATTTAAATTGTAACTAATTACGAGTTTATAAGGGAGTAAATTATAGTAACGGTTAAAACCTCCACTAATATTGTGGCCGGTTAAACTGTCTGTAATGTCTAGCCGTTTAAACCTCTGCTAATTTTTTAAAATTAGTAGCGATTTAAAAATCATCGCTATCTAGTGCCGTCCTAGATGTCATTTTTATTTAGTGTACCCAAAGCTTTTTAATATTTCATCACCGGACAATTAAATTTTGTGCATTTTTAATAAATTTTATAATTTTTCAAAACATGATCTCAAATTCCTAATAACAAATTGAACCCTTACTAAAAAATCAATGAACTTGCAATATGAGTCCAATCAAATTTTCTCAATAATATCCCTCCGATGACCAAATCAAAACTCATATGAGGGTAGGGGTGTCAATATTTGACACAATCCGAAATTTTGACCCGAACACAACCCAAAATTTTTGGGTTAAGGTTAACCAGTAGAGAAACATGCCGGGTTTGGGATTCCGACGCATTTGTAAAATCAGGTCGGACTCGAGTTGATCCGGAAACCCCAAAGCAAACCGGGTTGACCCGGGAACATAGCGCGTGAGGAGTCATTCCGGGTCGTCGTCCGTGGCCAGTGGTGGGAATACCGTCCCGTGTCGTTGTTTTTTTGAGCTAGCCGGGAACGTCATTTGCACTAGCAGGAAATGTCATTCTGTCCCGTCCGTCAGTTTGTGCCATCGACATCGTCTCATCCTGTCCGGTCCATGTCGTTGTCCCGTCCATGCCGTAGCTGGCTTCGTGGCGTCAACGGCGTTCCGTCCCATCCATGTCGTCGTCCCGTCCGTGCCATTGAGGATGTCGTCCCATCCGCAGTTGGCCAGTTCGTCTGACTCCGGCTGTAGCGTGTGTGATCCCTAACCCACATGGGTCAGGTTGAGTCTACTCGGTAACCTGTACGGGTCGAGTCCGAGTTGAAAATCCTGACTTGTTTGCAAAATTGAATCGAGTTAGAGTCAACCCCTTTGAACCCAGGTCAACTAGGGTTGGATCAGAACCCGACCTGTCGACCCGTTTTGACACCCCTATATGAGGGTAAAAAAGAGTAAGGCTTCGTTTGAGATAATTTCTTACTATTTTTTAAAATAGTTTTTTAGTACAGAAAATTTTTTGAATTAAAAATTTTTATATTAGAAAGCTTCTTTAGAAAGTAATAAGAAAGTTATCTTTGTTTGGAACAACTTTAGACCACTATCTTTTTTCTTATTTTTAAGAGATTTTTAACTAAAAAATAGCTTTATAAAACAGTAAAGAAGCCATCCCAAATGAAATCTAAGCTGCCTTTTAATTCTGCTCATATTATTAACATTTTATCTTAATATATTAAATTGCACTATTACACATCTAAATGTCAAACTAATCTTGTATTATCTTATTGTACTGGCGAGTCATTGAACTTCATCACGGGTTTATTATTTAATTGATATTTGTTGGCATGCCTGAAAATTGGATTTCAGACTTTGTATTTGGCGCAGGATTCAACTGAGCAGATTCCTTCTTTTGGGGAAATTATTGCAATGTTGTCGATCAGCCAACGATCCAAGTCATAAATTTCTTAGTCAAATGTAAAAAATATAATCGTCCAGCAATAGAGTTTCCTCTATTATTTGCTTAGTTTATACTGTTGATGTTAACGGGACAATCGCTCTAAGGAGGTCAGGTGGCTACTATGACTACTTCAAGATCGTTTTCTTCTTCTTTTTAGCTTGTTTATAGGGTTTATAGGGCAAACTTTAATACAGGAGGCTCTATGATGTCAACCATTGTCATTAATTTATATTAAATGAATACATGACATGAAAACTTTAGCTCGACCAGGGATTGTAGGGTTAGAGATCACAACATGTAGACTCGCACTAGAAGATCAGATCAAGTGTGCAATCATCATTGGCGAGATCCTCCAAGGAGTCATCTAGACTTGTCCACGCTTTGAAAATGACTCGCCTCAACAAGATATGCTCACCCGCAATGACTATTTGCAATAAAGGCAATCCGTGTATCTCAGACATTTTCGATCAAGATACCGAAAGCACGCATCTCAGAAGTCAATGAATACAAATTCATTGACTGAATTCATATTTAGCTCATAGCTCCTTCCACCTAAGGGGAGGGATTTGCCCCCCAACTTCGACTATTACTCCTAAGAACATTCTCATAAATATAGAGAAGGAGGTGATGATGCATAGTGGTATTAGGAAAACCACCAAATGAAAAATTTCTTGAATATGGTGAACAACAATTAGCACTTCAAGGTGTTATTGACATCCATCATTGATTTCACTAACTTGAAAGATATGTTGTACCGTCGATCGTTCGATCAGATGTGGCTCTGTTGTTTAAATAAATGAGAGGCCTTAAAGACTATTAATGAAGTCCATGTTGGACTGTACGGTGCTCATCAATCGAGTCTGAAGATGAAAATAAAAATCAAAATACTTAATTACTACTGGCCTATAATAATTGACGATTACATGAAAATAATAAAATATTATCATCAGTGTTAAGTGTATAGTGTGGTTTTACATCAGCCACCTAACGTGTTGCACCCCACGATAGCTTCATGGCCCTTTGAAAGTTGGGGCATGAATATTGTCAGGCCAATTGACCCTCCTTCTTTAAGGGGTCATCGCTTCATTTTAGCAGCGACTGATTACTTTTTAAAATGGGCAGAAGTAGCCCCACTAAGAAATATAACATCACATCATGTAATAAAATTCTTCCATGATCATATCATATATCGATTCGGTGTACCCTACAGAATCATATCCAATAATGGGTCTACTTTTAAGTCTATAAAAATCAATAACTTTATAAGTTATTATGGTATCGATTGGAGATACTCAATAATCTATTATTCACATGCTAATAGATTGGTTGAGACCTTCAATAAACCATGGTCCAAATCATCAAAAAGACCCTAGATGATAATAAATATTAGTGGGATGAGAGGTTGGTGGAAGCTTTGTAGGCCTACTGGACCACTAATCAAACCCTGACCCAATCCATAACGTTTGCACTAGTTTATGGGTCTGAGGCCGTACTCCCTCTGGAAATTTAAATTCCATCGCTCAGAACTGTGATCCAGAACCATATCACAACAGAACAGAATGAATAGCTTCGACTATAAGAGCTCGAGGGTATTGAAGAATGTCGTCTCCAAGCCCAGCAAAATTTAGAACTCTACAAAGCCCAAATGATTCAAGCTCACGATAAGTTAGTGCGACCTAGAACCTTCCGAGTAGGCGACTTGGTCTTGATTTTTCAGAGGCCTATCTCAGCTCATCGAAAGATCGGTGGGAAGTTTGAACTAACCTAGGAAGGACCCTTCATAGTAGAAACAGTCTATAAAGGAGGCTTGTATCAACTAGTGAATTGTAAAGAAAATCACCCAATACTACCTGTAAATGGGCGATTCCTTAAGAGATATTATGCTTGATGTAGCTTGAATTTCAAATCAATAAAAATTTTTAAATTTTAAATCAAATTAACTCAATTTTGTTTAAGTTTTCAAATCTCAAAATCCTGTTGCTCTTTTCTTAAGGTTAGATGTGAGTCTTCATGCTCTCTTACCTTAAGATTAGATCTTTTAGTGGTGGAGCACACCCTTTATGGCACCATCCTAAAATTCAAACCTTGATTTTAATTTAATATAAAGCAAGCTTCCACCTAGTATGATCTTTCACTAGTGATGGATCACGCCTTCTATGGCACCATCTTAGTTTCAAATTTTAAATTCAAACTCGATCCTCTATGTGGAGCAAGTTTCCTTTACCCATGATCATTTCAAACTCGATCTTCTAAGTGAAGCAAGTTTCGCTCACTCATGATCATTCCAGACCTGATCTTTTTTGGGAAGCAATGCTTTCTTCCTAAGAGATCATCTAGTTATCTTTTCCCTGAAGATAGATGTGATCATTGTGCTTTCTTTTTTAGGATTAGATCTACTAGTGATGGAGCATGCATGTTGTGGCACCATCCTAGTTTCTAAGTCTAGATCTAATTTTTTATGTAGAGCAAGTTTCCTCTCCATGAAATCATCCACTAGTGATAGATCACGCCCTTTGAGGCACCATCCTAATTTTAAAATTTGAAATTCTAGATTCGATATTCTATGGGAAGCAATACTCCTTCCCACATAATCATCCAGATCTGATCTTTTATGTAGAGCAAGTTTTTTCTCCACAAGATCATCTACTAGTGATGGAGTACGCCCTCTGTGGCACCATCCTAGTTTTCAAATTCTAGATTCAATATTCTGTGAGAAGCAATGCTTCCTTCTCACAGGATCTTCTAATTTTCTCTTCCTTAAGGACATATGTGAGTCATCGTCTTTCTTTCCACAGGATTAGATCTTCTACTGATGAAGCACGCCCTATATGGCACCATCCTAGGTTCAAAATTTAGATCTGATCTTCTATGAGAAGCAATGCTTCATTCCCACAGGGTCCTCCAGTTTTCTCCTCCTCAAGGTTAGATTTTTTCTCTCCGTAGGATTATATCTCCTAGTGGTGGATAATGCCCTCTACGGCACCATCTTAATGTCAAAATTCAAAATTCCAAGCCTGATCTTTTATGGGTAGCAATGCTGCCTTCCCATGAGATCATCTAACTTTCTTTTCCTTAGGGTGAGTGTTCTCTTTCCCTTAGGATCAGACTCCCTAGTGATGGAATATGCTCCTGTGGCACCATCCTGAATTCAAATTTCAATTTCATAATTAAATTTTCTTTTCCTTAGGGTTAGAATTTTCCTTCCCTTAGGTTTAGATCTACTAGTGGTAAAGCATGCCCTCTATGGCACTACCCTAGTAAGTATTCAAATCTCAATCCTCTAGGGTTAGGTTTCTACCCTTCCCTTAGAATCAATTCAAACTAAATCCTCTATATTTAGGAGATCTTCCTTCCTATACAACCATTCAATTTTCTTTCCTTGGGGTTTAGGTTCTCGTTTCCCTTAGGACCAAATCTACTTGTGGCATAGCACGCTTTCCCCAGCACTACCCAAATATCATTTCAAACTCAATCCTCTAAGGTTAGGCTTTCCTTTCCGTTAGAATCAAATATAAACTCGATCCTCTGTAGTAAAGAATTCTTCCTTCCCATACGATCACCCAAACTTTCTTTTCTTTTAGGGATAGATTTTTGCTTCCCTTAGGATTAGAACCGCTAGTGGTAGAGTACGTCCTCCATGGCACTACTCTAATATCAATTCAAACCCCAATTCCCCAGGGATAAACTTTTCCTTCTCATAGGATCAAAATTCTCTACTTAATCTTTTTTTGGACAACGCCAATATATGCAATAGAACTTCATTCTATTACACATATTAGAGGTCCATTTTTGTTGACCTCATTTTTGTATGAGGTTATTATGATCCAATCTAGGTTCCAGATTAATCCTGACCCTATAGCAGTCTAGCTTCCAAACCATTCCATATCTTAGGATATATCTAGATCCTAAGATTATTCTAGACCCCATACTCTAGAACTTCTAGACTTAAGGATTCTCCTAGATTTCAAACCCTAGGATCTACCCAGGCCCTAGATCAATCCAAACCCTAGGATCAATTTAGATCTTAGATAACTCTAGACTCCAGGTTAATCTAAGCCTTAAGATAAATTCTAATCCAAGATCAACCTTTATCTCAGATTAGTCCAAACCCTTAGATCTATCTAGATCTTAGGATCATTCTAAACCCCTCCCCCTAAGACTCTTAGACTCTAGGATTCTCCTAGATTTCAAATCCTAGGATCTACCCAGGTTCTAGATCTATCTATACCTTAGGAGTCTTCCAGATCAACCCAGACCTTAGGATCTATCCAGCTCCTAGACCTACCCAGATCTTAAGATCAATCTAGTCTTAAATCAAACCCAAACTTCAAATCTATCTAGACTCTAGGCCTTTCTAGACTTTAATCCCAATTTAAATCTTGATCTAGCTTCCAATCTAAATTCAACCCTATTCAATCACTTATGATCATCCAAATGATCATAAATGATTTGGGTAATCCAATTTCAAATATTTAAACCCAAATTCGAGTTAAAACTCAGAAATCCAGACTAACATCCAAGGATAAAGGGCCATGTCCTGAAACCCTTTTTCAAGGATTTTTCAAACACTTTAAAACCCAATCAAATGACCTCTAATTCAGAGTTTATCAATTGCACATTAATGGGACATGTATCTAGAGGCAACCCTCCAAATTTGAGCCTATTCTGAGGTCTCTAACCCCAAAATTTGAATTAAAATCCAATGATTATAAAACCTTCAAATGTTTACGGCCTACGCTATTGGACCTACCACCCAGTGAATTTTGATCTTGGAGCTTTCTCTAAAGCCTCTGATCACTTTTAGACCCTTGATTATGTCATATTAATCATTAAACTATATTTTATCAGACACACTTTGACCCCCAGTTGACCAGGGGTTAAAATGACAAAAATATCACTTAGGGATATGAACAGTCACCTTGGACCAAATGATCTCCAAATTAAATCCAACCACTCCCAGTACGTTTCAAATATGAAACCAAACCTGTTGGACCCAGACTCAGACTCTCTGGGTCAACTTGGTTGACCAAGTCAACCTAGGCAGACCTAAAGGCCCATTAAAGGCCCAAACAATCATTTTGACTGAATTGACCTTCCCAGATCTTGGGACCACCACCAATAGACTCAAAACATAATTTTAAACTTTTGAGCCCAGACCCAATTCTTAGGTCAACATGGTTGACCAAGTCAACCTAGGTTGACCTAATAACCTATTAAGGACCCAAGTGGGTCATTAGATCCAGATGACCACTCTAGACCCTGAAACCACCTTCACTAGGCTTCAATCATTAAACCCAATTATTTGAGCCCAAACTCAAACCCTGGGTCAACCTGGTTGACCAAGTCAACCTAGGTTGACCCAACCAACCTTTAAGCTCTTTTTACATCAAATCAAGCCTTAGATCAATATCAAATCCATTCAAAACTCCTTGAATATCTCCATTAATGATTTGGATATGATAGGCCACATTAACCCAGTTAGTAGTTGACTTAGTCAACTGAGCCAAATCTAGTCAAACGTGATCCATATAGGTCACTTCATTGCATTCAATCAAATCAACCCTTTCAAATCCCATTAAACCTTCAAACCTACTTTAATATTTGATTTCAAAGTCCCTTAACCATTGATGAGTCACATCTTGGGTTGCTTGATTTGGTCAAGCCATCATAAGTGGTCAAACCCTACCATATGTGGGCTTTTCCTCCCATGCATTGAGTCTACTCTCTAATTTCCTTAAACTCCATTCAAATCAGCATTCAAATATCTCCTGAAGTCCACATTATTAGCTACCTTGATTGGTTGACAGGTCAACCTAGTCAACAAAGTCTTCAAAGAGCTTCAAATGGTCAAATCCTTACATTTTCACTCAACTTCAAATCCTTAAGTCTTAAACTCTCTCCAACCACTTAAACTAGCACTTAACATCCCCTCATTTTCCACCTCATCATCCATGTAGGCTACTTGACTGGTCAACCCAGTCAACAAAGCCTCCAAATGGCTTTAAGTGGTCAAACAATCTAGTTTAAGCTAATCCTTTCAAATCACTTTAACTCCAACAACTCTAAACATCTTCTGGAATGTTCCTAAGATGGTCTTAAGCCATGGATTAGAGCCTAACCAGCCCAAGTGGTCCCAAGGACCATATGAGGCTAAAAAGACCTTTACACATAGGCGTCCTTGGGGTTGTCCTCTCTCCTACCATCCCAACTGCTCCATGGATACATGGTAGCATTCCAGAAAGCCCCAAGTCGATCAAGACCGTCCATTCCAACTGGAGAGACTTGAACAGGGAAAAACCCCTTAGAATGGCATTCATCCTTCACCCTACATTCTCTCACTACCTCAAGCTCTCCTAGTCGTGCTCTCGATTTATTTAAGCTCTTGAAACCCTCCTCTACATTTCCATAGTGAACCCCGACCGTTAGATGCTCACCGGAGGCCACCTTCCGGCCACCAAAGCCATAAATATGTCCAAGGCCTAGAGCGTCCAATCTGGTGCATTTCAAGATTCGATTTCAACGAGGAAAACATACGAGGACAATCTATAAGCTCAACCAAATCAAGAACACTTGAATCCAATGGTTGGATTGACTTAAAAATCTAATCCTAGCTTAATACACTTAGCTTTAATTAGCTTTTTCATTAGTGATGTGTAAGCTTTTAAATATATTCCCCATAGTTTCTGTTCATTAGAGCTAGCTAGGTTTAAAATTTTATTTGATTTGGTTCATGTGATAGAAAGAAAACGTAAAAAAACACAATCTAGGGCTTCAAACGAGCTGTGCTTGAACTGCACATTTTTTGAGCCATTGATCTTGAGATCAACGACTACGATCCCCTTGTTCCACGATCTCATCCGACAGTGCATTCGATCCCACAGTTTCGCTTGGGGTCTGGTGTGATCTGAGCTGCCCATCTTAGACCGCAGATCAATCGACGACCGGCAGCCCCATCTAACGTGGTTAAATGATACCGCGTCCCCTGGTATCATTTTGCCAATCATTATCGATAGCACAATCATTGCGCCACCATCCAATCATTGACCCGTGATCGGATCCCCCCAATCCAATCGCGCCTCATGTCTCCCGCCGATGGTGGCATTGCCAAACCTAATTATTTAATTAAAATTTAGTATTTAATTAACTTTAAATTTAGAAAACTTCTTTAAATCATTAAAAATTCAATTTTTAATCCAAAAAATTAAAATAAAATATCAAATTGCTTAAATTACTAAACTCTTTAATTTAAAATAAAAATTAATTTAAAATATTATATATATTTTTAATTATTTTAGATATTAAATATTTGATATTTTTAATTAATATTTAATTAAAAATAATTGAAATATTTAAAAAATTCAAAATTTCATTTTTAAATATTTTAATTAAATTATTAAACATACTTAATATGATTTAAATAATTTTTATTATTTAAGCATTTAAATAATTAATCAATGTTTAATTAAATAAATATTAAATATTTTAAAAAAAAATTAAATATCTTATATTAAGATACTTTAAAGAATTAAATTATATATATATATATATATCTTTATTTGAAATTGAATTAATTCAAGAAATATTTTATATTTTAAATTTTTTTAATTAGTTAAATATTTAAATATTTAATTAATATTTTATTAAAATCAAATTAAAATGATGTTAAAACTTTAAATAAAATTATTTGAGTAATTTAAAATTTTAGGAATGATTAAGATTTAATTAAATTTACGTTAAGAATGATTTTAAATTTTAATTAATTTTAAATTAATTTAAATACATTAATTAACATTAAACTTCATAAATTCATATAAAATTCAAATTAAATCCAAAAAATTGACCTCAATCCAACCATGGGATTCGAGTGTTCTTCATTCAGTTAAGCTTGTAAATTGTCCTCATATGTTTTCCTAGTTGAAGTCGCATCTTGAAACGCACCAGATCAGACGCTCACAGCCTTGGATGGATTTAAGGCTTTGGTGGCCGGAAGGTGGCCGTTGGAGAGCTTCTAATAGTTGGGGTTCACTATGAAAATGTAGAGGAGTGTTTCAAGAGCCTAAACAAATTGAGACCTGGATTGGGGGAGCTTGAGGTAGTGAGAGAATGTAGGGTGAAGAATGAATGTCATTCTAAGGGTTTTTTCCCTGTTCAAGTCTCTCCAACTTGAATGGACAATCTTGATCGACTTGGGGCTTGCTGGGATGCTGCCATGTGTCCATGGAGCAGTTGGGATGGCAGGAGAGAGGACAGCCCCAAGGATGCCTATGTGTAAAGGTCTTTTTGGCCTCATATGGGCCTTGGGACCACCTTGGCTAGTTTGGCTCTAATCCATGGCTTAAGATCAGCTTAGGAACATTTCAAAAGATGTTTAGAGTTGTTGGAGTTAAAGAGATTTGAAGGGATTAGCTTAAACTAGATGGTTTGACCACTTAAATCCATTTGGAGGCTTTGTTGACTAGGTTAACCAGTCAACTAGCCTACATGGATGATGAGGTGCAAATGAGGGGATGTTAAGTGCTGGTTTAAGTGGTTGGAGAGAGTCTAAGATGTAAGGATTTGAATTTGAGTGAAAATGTAAAGATTTAACCATTTGAAGCTCTTTGAAGACTTTGTTGACTGGGTTGACCTATCAACTAATCAAGGTACCTAATAATATAGACTTGAGGAGATATTTGAATGCTGATTTGAATGGAGTTTAGGGAAATTAGAGAGTAGACTTAATGCATGGGAGGAAAAAGCTCACATATGGTAGGGTTTGACCACTTATGATGGCTTGACCAAATCAAGCAACCTATGATGTGACTCATCATTGGTTAAGGGACTTTGAAATCAAATTATAAAGTAGGTTTGAAGGTTTAATGGGATTCGAAAGGGTTGATTTGATTGAATGCAATGAAGTGACCTATATGGATCAAGTTTAACCATATTTTGGATCAATTTACTAAGTCAACTAATGACTAGGTTAATGGGGCCAATCACATCCAAATCACTGATGGAGATATTCATGGAGTTTTGAATGGATTTGATATTAATCTACGGCTTGATCTAATGTAAAAAGAGCTTAAAGGTTGATTGGGTCAACCTAGGTTGACTTGGTCAACCAGGTTGACCCAAGGACTGAGTTTGGGCTCAACTAATTGGGTTTCATGATTGAAGTCTGGTGAAGGTGGTTTCAGGGTCTGGAATAGTCATCTGGATCAAATGACCCACTTGGGCCCTTAATAGATTATTGGGTCAACCTAGGTTGACTTGGTTAACCAAGTTGACCTAGGAATTGGGTCTGGGCTCAAAAAATTTGAAATTATTTTTTGAGTCTATTCGTGGTGGTCCCAAGATCTAAGGAGATCAATTCAATCAAAATGACTATTTGGGCCTTTAATGGGCCTTTAGGTCAACCTAGGTTGACTTGGTCAACCAGGTAGACCTAAAGTCTGAGTCTGGGTTTAGCAAGTTCGATTTCACATTTAAAACTTACTAGAAGTGATTGGATTCAATTTGGAGATCATTTGGTCCAAGGTAGTATGTTCACATCCCTAAGGGATATTTTGGTCATTTTAATCCCTGCTCAACTGGGGATCAAAGTGAGTCCAATAAAATACAATTTAATGCTCAATATGATATAATAAAGGGTCTAGAAGTAATCAGAGGCTTTGGAGAAAGCTAAGATCAAAATCCACTGGGTGGTAATTCCAATGGCATAGGCTGTAAATATTTGAAGGTTTTACCGCCTTTGGATTTTCATTCAGTTTCTAGGGTTAGAGACCTTAGAATGGGCTCAAATTTGGAGGGTTGTTTCTAGATAAATGTCCCATCAATGTGCATTTGATAGACTCTGAATCACAGGTCATTTGATTAGGTTTTGAAGTATTTGAAAAATCCCTAAAAAAGGGTTTCACAACATGGCCCTTTATCCTTAGAATTTAGTTTGGATTTCTAAATTTTAATTGGATTTTGGGTTTAAATATTTGAAATTAAATTACCCAAACCATTTATGATCATTTTAATGATAATAAGTGATTGAATAGGGTTGAATTTAGATTGGAAACTAGATCAAGATTTGAACTAGGATTAAAGTCTAGAAAGGCTTGGAGTCTGGATAGGTTTGAAGTCTAGGTTTTATTTAAGTCTGGATTAATCTTAAGATCTAGGTAGGTTTAAGTGCTGGATAGATCCTAAGGTCTAGGTTGATCTGGAAGAATCTTAAGATATATATAGATCAAGAACCTGGGTAGATCCTAGGGTTTGAAATATAGAAGAATCCTAGAGTCTAAGAGTTCTAGGGTTTGGGGTTTAGAATGATCCTAGGATCTAGATATATCTAAGGGTCTGGAGTAATCTGAGATATAGGTTGATCTAGGATTAGAATTGATCTTAAGGCTTATATTAACCTGGAGTCTAAAGTGATCTAAGATCTAAACTGATCCTAGGGTTTGGATTAATCTAAGGCCTGGGTATATCCTAGGATTTAAAATATAGAAGAATCCTAGAGTCTAGAAGTCCTAGGGTCTGGGGTCTAGAATAATTCTAGGATCTAGAATAATCCTAGGATCTAGATAGATCCTAAGATCTGGAATGGTTTGGAAGCTAGACTAATCTAGGGTCAGGATTAATCTGGAACCTGGATTGGATCCTAATGACCTCATATAAAAATGAGGTCAACAAGATTGTAGTTATTTTTTTTCTTTTTTGAAGAACATAATTAATGATTTTAAATATTAGCTTCTACTTTAGGATACTCATACAATCTTAATAATTTTAATAAACGGACTTGATGAGATTACTAATTTCATCTTCAGGTCAATAATGATTTTAAATTTTAATATACTCATATCAAATTTTTTGTACTAATTATTCATCTTATAATTTTAAAAGTTAAATTCATAAAGGTATATATTATAAATTCAAATTAGGATAATAGCTCAAATGATTGAATGAGTTAAGTAATAATTTTCCAATCTATAAAGTATAAACATAGTTCATTCAAACTAGGATCTAGGGTTTTATTATTATCTTAATTTTTCATAGTTTCTAATTAACATTTTATAAGGGTTAAAATAATCAGAATATAAAAGTAATTGGAGGATGATCATAATTTAAGTATGAAGGAAAATTGCTAATATGTAAATAAACATATAAACAAACACAACAAGTACATGCTTTCATATGAGTAATATAAAGTGCATAAAACATATGTTGAACACATAATAGAACATTTTATTACATTAACATGACTGATACTAAGATCTCACATACATGAGTGGCCTCCTAGAAGCACTAAATTTTAAGTCTTTAACTAGACTATAAATGAAAATGCAAAATGAAATAATATGAAATTGCAACACAATGAAAAACAATAATCTCTCTCTCTCTCTCTCTCTCTCTCTCTCTCTCTCTCTCTCTCTCTCTCTCTCTCTCTCTCTCTCTCTCCTACCCCTTAGAATCGGGGTCTTCCTCATCTTCTTCCTCCTCTTCATCTCGCTGTCCAGGCTATAAAATAAAAGGCCAGTACTGAGGTGAAGAAAGAAGCTCATATTACTATGGCCTTTCAACAAATGGACTATTTTTGAACATTGCAACTAGCGCCTCATTAAAATTAGATGTGTATTGGTAGTATTTCTCTTGTTGGTCCATAGTATGAGTCATCTGCATTTTCATCTCAAATTATCAGTCTTGTGACTCTTCACAAAATAAAGTCACATTCTCTATTTTCCCACTCAAGTCTTCCACCTGATCACTTAAAGATTTAGGAGTTCTGGCACTCTTCTTGCTGCTACTTCTCCGTGCCCCTCTAGAAGACCTGGGCTCACTAGGATCCTCCTCTTCACTATATGATTGCTTAAAATTTAGTATTTTCCCTTGGTGAGAGTAGCTATAGGGAATAACTATTCTTTATTTTGATCACCCCTCACTCCTACTGCTAAACAAAGAGCATATACTAAAGAAGGGTAGCCTAGACCCACTAAAGTAGATCCCCATATAATGTATGTAAGGGAAGACATGATCAATTTTCTAATATTAATAATATAACCCTTTTGAATGGTGAAATTTAGGAGGGTTGTATGCTTGGTTACTTTACTAATCTTCTTGCTAGGGAGAATACGGGAAGAGATGAAAAAATGTCAGGCCTTGGAGGTTTGAGTCATATAAGATGCAGGAAAATTAATGATTTTTTCTTCTCTAGTCTTCTACCTAGCTCCATTATTTGGTCTAAAAAGTAAGTCCAAAATTTCTTGAAAATTAAATGGTGTATGGCTAAAAGGAAAATATTCATCAAATTCCATATCTTCTACTTTAAGGACTCTATTAATAGTGCAAGAGTCAAAAAGGTACCCATCTCCCTGTCACATAACATTTAAAATCGGAAGCCTCTTTCCGTTGGAAAAAAATTCATGCACTATATTTATAATGATTGCAAATGGTTCCTCACATAAATGAGACCAACCTCTAGCATAAATGGTTTGAAGGATTAGTTGGGTTGGGTTAAGAAAATCATGCTCGGTGATCAAAGGTTTAGTGATTACCCACTTTGTATACCTAGCCTCAGCTGCCTTAGAAACAAATTTGAGTTTATCATAGGAGGCAGCTCTTTTCTTCCTTAATCGAAAGATTTTGGGTGCCATTGCTATAGAAAGAAGCTTAAGAGTATTGGAGGATAAATAAATGGAGTGCAAGGTGAAATGAGATGAAAAATGATATGCTAATTTATAAACATCGAAGCACTACATCACTGCAAGGTATAGCGCTATGGCGCTTAATGCATGCACTAAATAGAAAAAAAGTCAAATTCAAATGCCACATCGATTCAGTCCACGTGGTGTAGTGGCACTGATACTAGGAAATTGAAATTACTTTTTAGAATTGGGCCACCACTGCAGTGTTGCCTCATGTCAATGCAATAACAATCGTGTCAAGTGACCGCTACGGTGCTATCAATGCTGTAGTGATGAAAATGATGTGGTGCCGCGATGTTAGTTTTAGCACTGCAATGCTTACTAGAAACTAATAATGTGACTTTCAATCCATAAGATTCATTTAATTAATAACTTAACAATACTTAATGACTGAGTTTGACTAGCATTACGGTGCTTCAAAGATGAACGCTACGGCACTTCAAAGATAAATGCTATGGCACTAGCTTATATAATTATCAGAGCTATTTAAATTTCAATTTATGGAACCATACTAAAATAAAGGTAAGAGCTGAGGTGCTATTATAGTTGGTGCTGCGGTGCTGAAATGGAATAATACAAACATGACTAATGACTTAACAATTAATGCAAAATGCAATGCGATGTAAATAATAACTATACCAAATGCAATATAGATATGCAAATATAATATTATTAATAAACTATAAGTAGCTCTAATTTTATAGTTAATTCAATAATATAGTAAATTTATAAATAAAATAAATTCTTCTCTGGCAATGACACCAAAAATTTGATGGGGGTGATGGAGTAACCTAAAGAATTGTGAAAGTAATTAAAGTCTCTATCAATTCTTAAATAATGCTTAAATTTTTTTGATGTAAAAATATAAAAACCTACTCAATAAATGTAAGTATATGTGCCGAATCAAGTAATATAGTGATAAAGTAGATTATCCATTCCATGAGGAAGAATATTTACTTACAAATACTAGTACTGTCTACTTAACCTATAATAATTATTCTACTCAATAAAAATAAGTTTTGGTGGAGATTCAATCACATAATTTAAAATTTAAAATAATTAAATAAAACACTATGTAAATAAATTATTTTGGATTGATGGAATGTAAATATAATATGTTTCCTATTGATTCTCTTTAATATTGATGCTATTTAGAGCATATGCATTACCGACCGCTCAGTCAAGCATGAAGAAAAAAGGATAGATTAAACCTTTCACCCTCAATATCATTCTAAACTCCCATAGTCTGTAGCTCTATGAGAATCTTAAAAGAGTAAGAAAAGCATGTACAATTAAAACCCCCTCATGATAATTCATCTCTATAAATTTGATACATGACAAGCACTATGCCTATGCTTACATCATACCAATTCAACATACCTGGTTGTGCCTACTTTCCTATTCTTATGCTCTATATTACACCTAATATTAATTACACATATGGCCACTATATCTATTAAATAAAGATCTGGTATATTAAAAATATCATAAAATTATTAATGAAGAGAATTCATTAGTACTCCACATTTGATTTACACCATCAATAAAAAATTAGAGAATTTAGCCAGATATGAAGAACAATTAAAGCAAATTTATTTTCATTAATTGCACAAAAGAAAGAAAGTACAAAAGAAAAAAATATAATAGGATAGGTTCAATGTTCTCCTCTACACCCTTTCTTAAATTTATAGAATTACTTCCACAAACATAAGCCAAGCATTTTAATTGAGTATATATATAATACTTCTCTGAATTTCTTTAGTTGTCACTACTAAGGAAAAATCATGGAAGCACTTTAAAGATTGAAATTAAATAAGTGACTGAGCTCCTCTACAAATATTACAAATGTACTATTTATAAAAATACAAAAAATATATTTTGGCACCACGACACTCAAAACACTTGCACCGTGAAATCCATAAAATGAACTAATGACGCAGCGCTGAATGGTTTTCTCCACTACAGTGCTTGCTGACATGGACCTGCTATTTAATGAATTGAAGTGTCGCTTCACTGGCAGATCATGACCTAAACGGTTACAACTGTAGTGCCATGGCACTGCTGATGGTTAAGCACAACGACATCTACGTGGCACTCCTTTGACTTAGCGGCGCTAGAATTTGGCACCTTGATGCTATGCAGATAGAGACTGGGCTTTGAAGCACTGACTCCTATGACACTGCAACACTATTAAACAAGGATTGGGCACCGCCATGTCCATATTTGGGCACTCCTTCGATGTCAATGATAGATTCGTGGTGGTATAGTGTCCAATGTCACAATGTTGTACCATACTTGAAAATTTTGCCCATTTCTTGTATTTTTCTATACAAATATAACTATAATTATATATTTTTACTAATAAATTAACACATAAAATATAACATTATTTATACTTATCTATATGGTCATATATAATATATAGGTATGGACTTTCTCTTATAATAATTAGATACAATGGGACATAATTTGCTGATAAGAAAATTAAAGTTTTTTTTCAATTATAAGGCATTCGCCTCAAGTTTGACTTTGTACACTCTCAACTTAATGGAAAATTTCAAGAGATGAACAAGTAAGTACTAAACCTATTGAGGAAGAATATTGAAGGAGCAAAAACGCAACTGAACATAGGAACCACCATTTATTTTAGGGTCATTAAGAAGTACACCCTCCTCAATAATAGGTCAAACACCATTCACACTCCCATTGGACCAATGCCCTACTATCTATCAAGTAAAAGCTGCACAACTAGTGAGTAGGGAAGGTATAGAGACCACACTCTATTTCCTAAAAGAGTTCATAGCCAAAGTCATGCTCAAGTTGAGGAGGTGAAAAGAATGATAGTAAAAAAATATAATATAAATGTCAAGAAAAAGGCCTTTTAGCCCAAAAAGCTAGTGCTGAAGAAAGTAAAAGCAACTATTTTCTAGTTAGTACTCAAGTCAACATGGTGAGGATCATATAAACTATAAACATACTTGACTAAGGAGGTGCCAAGGACCTCGAATATCTAAGAAGTAAATATCTTTTAACCCTAAGTGAAGTCATTATACTCAAAACCATACTCTATACCATAATAGTTAAATAAATTCTTTTCCATATTCTGTATTCCTTTTGTCTTGGTAATTTCAATATAAAATGATCGAGTAATGAAAACTAATAAATAAAAATTAAAACAATAACTTGTGTAATTTGCCCCACTTTCTCAAATGGAAATAGAGAACATGCTCATTCGGAAGATAAGGAACTCACCTAAATTTTAAATAAGGCTTGAGAAACTCATACATATGTATAACAAGTAGAGAAATAATGGCTATGAGAACATCTTTTCCTAATTAATTGGTTATGAAACTAGCTTACTTTAAGCTCCAATAAGTGCTAAGACCCACTGATAAGAAAAAAAATATGTATAATCCAAATTATAATTATTTTATTAAAAATGATATCTAAATCTATCTTTTTACACAAGAAAGAAACAAAATATTCCATAATTGAAAGAGAGAAACAATGTCATAGATAGACCACCACTGTGCTACACTCAATATCTACACCAAATGCTATAAATCAGCAGTGCAATAGTAAGGAGATTGATCCAAATAGAGAGCAAGGCATTAAGGTGTCAAGAAAGGAGCACTGCAGCGCTAGACTAAGTACCCAGTGCCAAATCACCATAGCACTGCAACAAATGATAGTTACTAATAGTTGAATCGGTGAACTGATGTAATGATTAATGAACGGACATGTCAATTCAATAGCATTGTTGAGCTACCTAGGTCAGTGTTTTAGGGCTAGTTCAGTTATTTATAAAAACTATAAATAGGAGAATTATTTTTCATGTAAAGGGACCTTGGGTTTATAAAATTTTGAGTGTGATTCCAATTTTCCTACTTGATTTGGCTGGTTATAATTCTAATTATTATTACTATTTTGATATTACTCAAGCTAAAATTGGAGTGATTTCTCCAATAAGGATTATAAGTGTTTGAGAAAGGATTATTAGTTCTATTATTGATGGTATTAATGGACTCCATTCCTAATGCATTTTGGTCACTGATGATCCAAAAATATTTTTTTCTATAGGCAAAGATGAATTTTAGGGTGAATTTACTCCAAGATTATCTAACTTCCTAAATTTAGCAATTACATATTCAGTTGGAATGGATAGTGAAAGTTCGTGAAGGTTGTTAAACCTATGAGAACTAGCCCGAGGCTAACCAAGAGGGGAGGTGGAGTGAATTGGCTATTTAAAAAATTCTTTAACAAATAAAAAATTAAAATGCCTTGATGCGGAAGCAGATCAGTTTTGTAATAAAAAAAAATCAAAGATTTTAAACACAAAAGAAATCATAAAAAATACGAAAATTAAATGTGAAAAAGTAAAATAGAAAGAACACACCATAATTATAGTAGTTCAGTAAATTTGACCTACATCCACTCTCCAAAAACTTCCTTTTCAGGCATTGCACTAAAAGAAGTGTCTCTCATTTTTCCCTCACAACAAGGAGGAGAAGCCCTTACAAAATCTTTTCACCGACCCGGTGAGACAAAGTACCTTGAATCCTTTTACTCCCTCCTAGAATAGGCATAGAACCTGAAAATCCTTTTACTCCATCTTGGAGTAGGCAGAGAACCTTAGAATCCTCTTACTCCCCCCTGGAGTAGGCAAAGAACCTGGATCTGATACTGATGAAAGTCTCCCATGGAGTCACCAAGGAACCAGAAAAGTAGCTTGAAGAAGATGGTGGAAACCTTGCTTGGAAGAAGCTTTCTGAATCCCTCACAACTACCCCTCATAAGGATCCCTCTATCCCAAGCTCTCTCTTTCTTCCTTCTCTAAGCTCTCTCTCAGATCAACACCACAGCAAAAGATTTCTCTCAGGACCATATAAGAGCTTAAATAGAGAATTTCCAAAAGAAGCCCTAATTTTTAATTTGCCGTCAAAGATCATCTAGTACGATCGTGAAATCGTCCTGTATGATTAGTAGAAAACAACACATTCATCTAGTATGAACTATATTGGTCTGGATGATTAGTTCAAGTATTTGTATGGATCATTTAGTACGATCTTGCGATCATCCTAGACACTTAGTTCATGAGTCTGTATTGATCATCCAATACTATAGCTGACGATTAAATATCATCCCATGCAGCAATCGTCGGTTCGTATAGTACGAAGGAGGGGTATCGTCCAAGATGATTAGTTGAAATATTATGGTTTTTCATCCTGTATGATGGGTAATGATTAAATATCGTACCGTACAGGGATCTGGTCATACAGTACAATCATCTCCAATCGTCATGTACGATGTGATTGATTAATTTAATTATAATTAGTCCCCTAATCACAGGATCAATTTAGGTATGATTGTCCAAGATCGTCATGTACGATCAAGCCAAATTTAATCATTTAAAATGTTGCCTAAATTTTGATTGGCGACTGCTTTGCTAATTATATCTGATTATCCTATACGATCTACATCGTCCAGTATGATTAGCTTAATCAAACATGATTAGCTGAGGTGCCCTAATTAGGGTTTCCTATTTTAGCAGATCGACAAGTATGATCTAAATCGTACTGTACTCAGCTTAGTGTCCACCAAATACATGACTTGACTCAAGAAAGATAAAAATACATAGAAATTGAAATTACAGACTGACTCAACCTTAGTTTACCCGATCTTGAGCTGATTAATATTGCCAGTGGACTTGTGGACCTGAAATGTTAGTGAGTAGGGCAATAAAATAGATATGCAATCATAATAGTGATAAGAAATTAATAATATTTGTTATCATCAAAATTACAGATCTTGAACCCATATTTGAAACAGATAGAGCATCTGATTCAAACATACTTGCTACCTTCATAGGATTAACTCTTTTAAATAACTAGTGGAAATTATTGGTATCCATTTCTTTGATTAAAACATAAACTTCATCGACAGGTTTGGACATCAATGATCCACCAATAGCCACATTTATAATGGATCTAAGAGAACCTATCAAACCATTATATAATATTTGAATAATGAGCTTATTAGAAAATGCATGGTGAGGACACTTCCTAAGTAATTCTTTAAATATTTTCCTAGTCTTATAAATGGACTCCCCCATCTAGCTAGGAAAATGTGGTGATATCATTCTAAGCTTAGCAATCTTTGATGAAGGAAAGTAGTTACCTAAAACTTTGTGAGCTAAGTAATTCCAAGTAGTGATTGAACATGGGGGTAATGAATTTAACCACATCTTACCTTTGTTTCTTAATGAAAAAGGAAATGACCAAAGTCTAATGGCATCATCAGATACACTGTTGCATTTAAATGTTGCATACATTTCAAGAAAACTAGCTAAATGTAGATTAGGATCTTTTAAGAATTTTACATCATTTGAATTATTATAGGTTTCAGTTTGAAATTATTAGCTTGAATGCTAGATCTATTAATGTTTTGATGAATACATTCAACCATAGGGTTAGCATATTCCCTAAGAGATCTAGGTTGATCATTCTCTGGAATTTATTTATCCACTTTTAAATCTTTTTAAAAAAATTTTATCTTTTTTTAATTTTTTTAAAATGTCTTTTCAATTTTAGCATCAAATAAGATTTCTATTAGCTATTTATTACTATACATGCAATAGTAAGCAACACAATAACGAATTTTAAAGTAGAGAATACTTAATAATTAAGAAAGTAATAATAAGCATTACTAACACAAAGCAGGTAAAATAAAAATAAAGACTAGAATAAATAGTATATTATTTAGCAATATAAAATATGAGATAGGATAATTAATTTCAAATTCGTGACAATGCTTCCAAAAATTTGACAAGCACTTTATCCTCACTACTTTATCTTTTTAATTATGATTTACTTAATTCTTTGGTGTAACTCCTATTTTATACAAGTATACATGCCATGTCAATTTGGGGAGTTGGGCCTTCCCTACCATGCTACGAGGGCACGTAGGATATGTGTCAGGTAACACCGCAGTCATAGTCTTCAATCTTACCATGTACGAGAGCGCGTAGGAGTCTTCGAGGTACCTATGTAAAAGACTTATATTTTTTCCCCGTAGGCACTGTAGCTTATACACATGTACTCAAGATTGTCCTCTTCCTTCTACAAAAGCTCTTAGAGGCCTACCCTCTTCGTCGCAAGCATTGCACTGGGTTCCCTCCCACCACACTATGAGAGCGTTTAGGATATGGTCCCCAGTGCGCCGCGAGCGCTGAAAGCAAGATTTGAGGTTTTTGAGTTTGAGGATAGTTATACCTTAATGAGAGAAATGGAGGCGGCGATGTCGAGACAATGGTGATGGCAAAAGACATGCGATGCATAATGCAATCTTTTAAAGTTATGCAGTTTAACTATGCATATATATATATACTTATTTATTTTTTTATATTTTTTATGGCTAGAGAGAGAAAGAGAGTGCGCTCTCTTTAGAGAGAGTAAAAGATAGGGCTTTTGGAGGAAAGTGGTGTAGGATGTATAGGAGAATGAAATGTGAAGTTTGGAGAGAGAAAATCCCTCTCTCTCTCTCCCCAATATTATGATTTGTGCAAATCAATTCTTTCAAATGAATTTTGATATACAAGTTATTTTTGATGATTACAAAAGATTATTGTTTGTTTTATTTTTTCTCCTAATAAATATTAGAGTTTCTGTTTTGTGTGTACTAACATATTTTTTAGGAAATTCACACTCCAGACTGCTAAAGACTTCAAGTTAATTTGTTAATATTTATTGTAAGTGAAGTCTGTATATTTTACTTTTCTTGAGTCTGAGAGAGTGTGATTGTAAGTTGGATAATTATGCACACACACATTAGGGGAGTGAAAGCTTAATTTTTAACACTAATCGTACTGTATGATCTATGATCGTATGGGACGATTTGTGTTAATTCTCCTCTAATACGAACCTGGCTGAGTAAATTTTTATCTAAGTAAAACTCGTACAGTATGACATTAACTTCGTATAAAAGCTTGTGAGGTACGAACAGCTCTGTTTAAGGTTCATACTGGATCGTACGGGATGAACCGTTGGTACGAACAGCATGTTTTAGGTTCGTATTGGATCGTACGGGATGAATCATTCAATTTTTTAAACTATTCATACAGTACGAAATATACATTGTACATAAGGTTGTGTGGTACGAACGGCTCGATTTCAGGTTCGTACTAGGTCATATGGGACGAACCTTTCATATTTTAAACTGTTCGTACAGTATGATATGCGATTGTACGGGATGATCGGATTATGTAAAACTTGAAATTTTTAATTTTGGACGGTTTTTCTTGTCCTTAGTACTTAAGGTTCCTAAAAACTGACTTGTAAAGTATTCTTTTGCGAAATTTCTTCTTGAGAGTGAAAGGGAGAGTGATTGGGAGAGTGTTTGAGAGTGAGTCTTATGAGATCTTTGAAGAGAAAATTATGAGGGGATTCACAAGGTTATCCAAGTGTGAGGATCTCATTATTTATACTTCAAGTTACTTCCCAATCTCCTTCAAGGCTCTTGCAAGAAGATTGTTCAAGAAGACTCCGGTTCTCTATCATCACCAGGAGGGTAAAAAAGGACGATTGGTTCTCTGCCGACACCTGGAGGGTGTGAAAGGACGATTGGGTTCTCTGCCTTCACCAGGAGGATGAAAAAGGACGATAGTTCTCTGCCGCATAGGGATTTGGTGGAAGAGAGTTTTGTAAAGGCTTCTCCGCCTTGCTGTGGGGGCTAAAGAAGAGTCACTTTGATTTAGTGCAATACCTAGAGAAGGAGTCTCTAGGGAGTGGATATATGTCGTGTTTGACCGAACCACTATAAATCTGATGTTCTCTGTTCTTTTCTTTTTATTTTTCTGCATTGTTATTTTTTACGCACTTTATTTTTCTGTGGTTGAAAAGTACATAATTCATAACTGTTCGTACTGTACAAACTGAAATCGTACAATATAATTAGCTTAAAAATCTTTCAAAATTCTAAGAAATTTTTTAAAAGAACCAATTTACCCCCCTCTTGGTTAGCCTAGGGACGTTATCAATAGGTTTAACAACATATTCATACTTTCACCCAATTTTAGAGAGACAAAGAGAGGGGGATTTTTTCTCTCTCTACAAAAGGAGATATAGGGGAATGATGGTGAAGGAAGGTGTCTAGGATGAAAGAGAAGTATTTGTGAAGGAATTTCTCTCTTTCTAGAGAGAGAAAAGTTTCTCCGTCTAGGCTAGAGAGAGAAAGTTGAGGGTGAAGGGATTTTTTGGTTGGGGGTGTGTAGGATGTGTGGGAGAGTATTTTTTGGGGAAGGAAGATTGGTGGTTTGAGGGATGGATGTGGAGAAATCGAAAAATTAGGGTTTAGGGTTAAGGTATGTTTGGAGGAAAATGTTGAAGGAAGAAGAAGATAATGAAGGAGAAGGAGAATAAGAGGAAGAGGGAAAAAATGAAAAAAATAAAGAATATGAAAGAGAGAGAAAGAAAAAGAAGAAAGAAAATGAAGAAGGAGGAGGAGGAAGAAGAAGAAGAAGAAGAGAAGAGAAAGATGGTTACCTTTAGGAGCTTGGAGGGAGGAGCAGGCCATTGACTTGCATGAGAGAGAACTAAGACGAAGAGAGGTGGGGTGGCTTCCTTCATGTGTCATGCATGAGTGTTGTGAGATGATATGGGGGGCCGGTTCGGTGAGCGAGTGTATAAGCGAATGAGTGAGGGGTTTAAGTGGGGGTAGTTTAGGGATTTTTTTGGGAATTTTCTTCTATTTTTACCTCTCTTTCTCTTTAAATTTTATTTATAATTATACAAAATAAAAAAAATATTTATTAACTGTGTGTCGACTCGGTCGCCACATCATCCTTGTCATTCATGTATATCGTTGCCTCAATTCACGTGCACAAATTTTAAGTTTTTGTCAATCGACAATCCTAATTAATATGAGTGTCAATCTTAGCTATTATGGTTGTTACAGACTCACTGGTACTATCTGTTTCGTAAACAGAGGTCAATTCAGTGATTCTCGTTTTCGGCCGATACCTGTCGGGTGAGTTACATGCCATTTCGAGCTCTTTCGCTTTCGAACCTCACTTGCACTGTCGACCCGATCTAGGCACTAGTATTGAGGTCAATAAATATAGGTCAAATCTAATCATCAGAAGGCTAATATTTTATGTGACCAAACCATCTAAGGCAACTCTCTCTAATCTTAAATGCCATGGGAGCTACTCCAATCTTTTCTCGTATATACTCATTTCGCATTTTGTCTCAAACTTGTGAAGCCACTCATCCATCTGAGCATCCTCATCTATACAATTCTTAACTTAGTTTTATGCTTCTATTTTAATGGACAACATTTTACGTCATATTAAAGGTCTCACCACCATCTTATAGAATTTTCCGTTAAGTTTGAGGGGTACCATTCTATCACATAATAGGCCCGATGCATTCCTCCACTTCAACCATCCAACTTGAATTCTACTAATAATATCGCCATCTATTTCACTATCAAATTAAACAATATACCTGAGATATCTAAAATGTATACTCTTATCAAAGACTTGATCACCCAAAGTCATAATCCCCCCTCTCGAACTATTACTATTATTTACACTCTATGTATTCAATTTTAGATCTACTCAAACGAAAACCTTTAGACTCTAATGTTAACCTCCATAATTCAAGTTTTCCTTCAACTCCCTCTTTAGTCTTATCAACAAGAAGAATATTATCATCAACAAAAAGCATACACGAGGGTACATCCTCTTACAAATGTCTAGTAAGATCATCCATTACTAAAGATAAAAGACATGGGCTTAAAGCTAATCCTTGATGTAATCCAACTGAAATAGAAAAATACTTGGTTAAACCATATTATGTTTGAACACAACAACTCTTGCATTCATTTCCTTAGTGGCTTGAATATAAGCAATATTAATTCTTTTCTTTCTGTAACTCTCCAAAGTAGATCTCTTGGAACTTTTGCATATGCTTACTCTAAATCAAAAAATATCATATGTAGATCCTCTTTATTCTCTTTAAATTCTCCATCAAATCTTCCCATAAATGTGAAGCTTTCATAGTAGAACTCAGTGATATGAATCCAAATTTATTTTGAGAAACATTAGTATCACGACATGCCTATACTCAATAACTCTCTCCCATAGTTTTAATGTATGACACATTAATTTAATTCCACTATAATTCGTACACTCTTGCACATCACCATTATTCTTGAAAATAAGAATCAACACACTCCTCTACTCATCTGACATTCTTTTTGTTTTCAAAAAAATATTGAAAAATTTTTTAAGCCAAAAAAATTCCTTCATCTCCTAAGCATTTCCACATCTCGATTGGAATATCATCAGGTCGAACAAAATTTCTGCACTTAATTTTCTTTGAAGTCTCTCTAACTTCGATATAACTAATATGACAATAAAAACAAAAAATCTCTATTTACAATTAGGATGCTATGGTCACTATAGTCAATCATATTCTTACAATCTTAATTAAAAAGCTTATCAAAATATCTCATCCACTTTAAATATACTCTTCAAATAAAAGAACTTTTTGATCTTCATCTTTTATGCACTTCACTTAAACTAAATCCTTCTCCAATCTCTTTCTTTGGCTAACTTATATGTACATCTTTTACGCTCTTTATTATCTAATCTATTATATAAATTATTAATAGCTAAATTCTTTTAATATTTTTATTTCCATATTATTAAAATATTTTAAACAAGTTTATGTGATTCTTAACATAGGTTTTTACAATTCCATGCACACTAAATAAAGTTAAAGGTTCTATATACAAGGCATATACTAACTTATATTGCCAAAAGGCACAAAAAAACTCTTCCTTTATTTTAATGGATTGACATTTCTCATAAATATTTTTTTTTTTAATATTTCAGGCCAAAATGAAAACAAAATCCAATAAATTCGAATCAAATCTCTCAATTTTTCAAATATGAATGTGGAATTATGTCAACACAAACATCAAAATTCATACCAAAATATAAAAATTTTCAAAAGTTACACATCTTACCATCAACAAGATCACCAAATTGAATTCGCAATCCTTAAGTTGAAATGAAAATGTTCTTGAAATGTTCATAAGCTTCTTTGACCAAATCATCATCATCCCACTCATCTCTATACCTGTCTGGCTTTGCAGCCCTGTTTTTCCTATTTGCATAATACATGAGCTTCCTCCACTCTTCTACTTGAGGATGCCCACATTCTCCTGCCAACCAATTAGCGTATTCAAACTGCAAAACAAAGAAAAACCAGATGAAATTCATAAAATTCCCCAAATACTTTACAAGCACCATTGCTGACTATATACAAGTTTGTTATAAGAAAGATACATGGTAATTTTCAATATTGTGTGTGTATCTTTTGGGCCATCCAGCAGATTGCATTTCTGAATACAAATTTTTGACATCTTCCATCATCTCTTCTTGCGTTGGTAGCACTATCCTTCCTGATAGAACACCAGCAATCCACTTGCTTTGCAATTGAAACATTGGAAAAGGAATAATCTATAAATATGAACAGTTAGTTTCATGTGACAAAAATGAGTCTGAAAAATCCACAATTTTGTTTATAAAATTGAAGAGAATATGAGACCTTTGTGGTTAATCCAATGAAGGAAAGATATGGAGCCAGCAATGGTGGAAAGACATGCTTATATAGAGGTCCTACCCGGTTGTCATCAACATTCACAATGCCATTGGTTTTCAGGAAAGGAAAGTGATACTTGTACCTGGAGCAAACTTCGGATTGAAAGCTTAGTATTGCAAATAAATTCATTATCCATGTTTCTCTTATTTTTAGTGAAAAATGGTAGATCAATGCTTCTCTTTTAATCTTACTGTAAGCTATTTAGTGAAATCAATGTGCCCTTTGCGTGATTTTTCTTCTATTTTGTTCACAGATCTTCTTTTAAATAGGTTGTAAAATAGAAAAGTGGCAACGTAAGCTATTCAAGGAACTAAGTAGAGTTCAAGAAATCAGCACCCTTAAAGGTACTTTGGAGAATGAAGATGAGAGAAAATTCAGTAAACAAAATACTTGCCTACAGTTTTTTTGTTTATATAATTTAGACTTCGTTTGGGACAGCTTTTTTTCTGCTTTTTAAAGCAGCTTTCTTGTTAATTTTTTACTAAAAAACTGCTTTAAAAAGCAGTAAAAAAGCCATTCCAAATGAAGCCTTAATTGTAATTACAATTTACTTTAACAGTGCGTTCATACCCAGTACAGTGCATGATAACGTCAACAAAGGCAGAACTTCCATCTTGGAATAGCACAGTTCCATCAGCAAAGGCTTTTACAATCTGCAGGATATCGAAAGATTAAGAATTTCTTTGAATTGATTTCGCCTTGAGTTCAATTCAAGCCAAAAATAAATGATTTTGTAGCAGATATAAATAATATGTACTGCCAGAATTTCAGAGATGAAAGCTTTACCATGGAGTGAGTAAAGATATTTGCATGAGCAGGATCTTTCATGGGAGTTCCTCCAGGTGCTGATCTGCTTGCAATATGAACTTCTTTGGCCAAACCAGCAATGTCTTTTGAGATATCAGTGGCACTAGCTGCACTTCCAATTATTACAACCACCTGTCCATCTTACATATAATGAAAACAGATTAACAAGCATGCTTGAATTAATTTTATCTTTCGTTTGGGATAACTTTCTTACTGCTTTTTAAAGTAATTTTTTAGTACAAAAAATTTATGTACTAAAAAATTACTTTAGAAAGTTATAAAAAAGTTATCCCAAATGAAGCCTATAGTTAATTATTTTTTTCTCTTTTTTCTGATCCAAATCAAGATATTATGACGTGCAATGGAAAAAAAAGAAGGGAAGAAAAATAAATTGTAATAAAAGGTCTTACCTGACCCTGAAATGGCTCAGGAACTCTGTAGTTGTGGCTATGCATCTGCTTCCCAGGCCATGAATCAATGCCTGATGATGGCAAACAATAGGGAAATGAATTATATGAGGTAAATTAAAAAAAGTGTCAAAGATTATTTATTTTGGGTTTCTTACTGTTTTTTTTTCTTGGGATATATGTATTTTATCTTAAAATATGATTTATGCCATATTTTTTTTATTTTAAGGGCCATTTTTTTAACTTTTTTACGCTTTAAAATATAAATCAAATTATTTAAAAATTTTTAGAACAACATTGAGGTGCTTTTCAAAAGCTACAATAACCAGCTGCCAACACCTCCGCTGGCACTATCATTTCTTACCAGACATTGCTACTATCCCACCGACGGCCACCATCATCACCGCACAAATCAACATATTTCAAATTTAATAAAAATAAAAGAAAAAAACTTTAAAATATCAAATATATTTTATTTCATGTTAAAATATAAATCAAATAAAAAACAAAATGCCTTTAATTTTTCAATCTCAAATTTTAATTTGAGATTGAAATTGAATAATTAATGGAGTTCAAATCTTCTCATAAATCAGTTCAATTATGACGAAAGAGAAAATATAATTTTATTTAAATTGTTATTATAATAAAATGATGGAATGAATGAAAAATTATATATTATATAATAAAAACTATTTTAATATTAAAATTGAGATATAATTTTTATATATTTTTAGTAATTTATTTAAAAGTTTGAATTTTAATTTATTTTACATATATTTTGTATTAACAGTGACAGTACAATGGCAGACAACCTTAACACAACTGTTTTGATGGTGGGCCTTCCATTAAGTGCTCAACTATTGACTTGGTGGTTTTTTTCTAAGACTAAGACTTTTCAATTTTTCAAATTATATTGCTCTATTTAAATATTAATATAAAACAAAAAATAGTGTAATATTAACCTCTAATGTAGGATTAATTATTCTATGCGGATGCTGAACACCGTCTGGAGACCAATCAGAATGTGTCACGTCACTCCTTCGCTGTGTACTGCGGCTCGGTACTGCGGATATGACTACACCTGATTTGCCTCCGGACGTAAAACTGTGTCCGACCTCCGCACAGAACAATTTCTCCTAATTTAGAAAATAACATTGTCCTGCCCGCGTACAGCACTGAACCGAATGATATTTAGATTTTATTTGAGATAGATTTTTAATTATTTTTTAAAGTAATTTTTTAGTATAAATTTTTTAAAAAGATAATAAGAAAATAGTTGTCAAAAATTGTCCCAAATGAAATCTTAGGCTTCGTTCGAGATGTCTTTCTTATTGTTTCTTAAAGCAGCTTTTTAGTACAAAAATTTTAATTTTTGTACTAGATAAAAAAGTTTAATTGACCCGCCTAATATTTAAGCCAGCTTAAATTTTAAATTATAAGAAACTTTGTGGACCCTATATATACACACACACATGCAAAACTATGCATTTTTATGAGACAAATTCAACAAGATTATAATTGTTCAAATTTGAGCATATATGAATTGAGAACTATCTAAGTTGAGTATGATCAGACCTAATAAGATTGTTCTCAATCATTCCAAAAGAGTTGACTAACCCCTTTCTTCCTCAGGCTCTCATGGTTAATAGAGGGGGAGTCTTCAAATATCTCCTTTAAGGACGAATTTAGATATGTCCTTACATCACAACAAAGTGCTCTAGTTGTGTGTGAAATTCATTGGGGCTTAAATGAAGATTAAAATTTCTCAAAATCACCGTAACTTTTATATGTAATAAAATCACTAGATGTTTTTTTATAATGAATTACTCTCTAGAAATAAACAATTTATGATAATAAAGGTAGATTTTCTTTATCATTATTTATCATCCCTAAATTTCATCATTATTTATCATCCCTAAATTGCATTAATAAAATATATTAAACTTTCCAAGATTTGTTCTAGATAATTTCATCTTCAATTTTTTTTTTTTGATAAACTACATTGTACTATGACTTCTATTTGTAGATCTAAGAATACATCATCGCTAGTCATCATTGCACAACAGATTGATCACGATCACGCAACATAACTACTATATGAGTTGGTTGATTGGCTGGCTTTAAGGACTCAAAATTTTTAAAATGATGCAATCTCAATATATAATTAAACCATAAGCCATATGTGACACTAGATTCCACTTGTGAAGAGAAATATTTTGTGGCAATGATGACAAAGTTCTATTATCATTTTTTGTTAGCCCTAAATTTCATGCAAATACATTCCATACTGATAAAGGCACCTTACGCTTGTTGATTATATTATTCATCACCATCACTGAACCGTCATTGTCATTGTGTTAGCACACTATCCACCAAAATTATGATTTAGATAGGTTGAATAGGTTAACCTAAGGTCGTAATCATCTAATCACTTTAGATCAATTAACAACATAATTGGTGCATCAGTCATCAATAAAAATAAGAATATTTTAGGATAATACTAACTAATGAACAAATGATCACCGATAAAATCTATATTTATGCTTATATTCTCCTCATTATTTTACATTATGAATTAGGAGTACTAAAAAAATAGAAAGAATATTAGAGTACTAACTAATCCTAGAGTCGTAAGATGACAACTCTTAGACTAGAGTTCCCATACACTAAGGCATCGTTTGGGCAGCTTTTTCATTGCTTTCTAAAACAATTTTTTAGTTAAAAAATTTCTACTTCAAGAAACTTTTTAACTAAAAAACTATTTTAAAAAACATTAATAAATCTGTCCCAAACGCATTTGTGACAGCTTTATTACTGTTTCTTATCTAACAATACCTAACATTTGCAAATGTTTAACATCTATTAATAATATATATCGAATGTTCGTTATATCTGATTTTTTTTTGATAAGGAGAGTGACTAAGCGAATCAACTTTTAATGCATGACCGAGGTGTAGCATTGCGTTTTTTTGTTTTTTTTTTACCAGCACAGTTAGAAAGGAGGAATATACCGGGAATCTCAGCTACTCGAGGCTCAGTGTAGTGACCGACGCATACGACAACTCCATCAAACACCTCGCTCTCATCAGCACCACCGCCGCCGCCACCAACAACCCTCCTCGACACCACCGCCCACCGCCCTTCCCCTTCCATCTCCACGCGTACCACTTCAACCCCAAACCTTATAAGCCCGTACAACCCCGATTCCCTAGCAAAATCCTCCAGATACCGGAGCACCTCCCGATGACCGGGAAATCGCCGGCAATCTTCTTCTCCGGCAACGGCGACGAAGGGGTAATCAAAGAATCCCATTGATTCTCGGGGAAGATTGGTGCGGAGAGAGTCGTAGAGGCTGGAGTGGACGATTTTGCGGTTAGGGTCGGTATTGAGGTGGTCTGATTCGACGACGGTGGAGTAGATCCAGGTGCCTCCGATGCCGGCGGCGCGTTCGAAAACGGCGACAGAGTGGCCTTCTTGCCGGAGCGCTCGCGCAGCGGAGAGCCCTGAAGCACCGGCGCCGATGACGGCGACGCGGCGATTGGCTGTCATGATCGGTGTGCAGGGGAAGGTGCGGGAAGCGGAGGCTGTTGGGACGCTCGCGTACGGACGCTGATGTAGAAGGAAGGAGTAGATTAATTAAGTCGAGTAAGTGAAGCTATAAATTTTTGGAAAATAGTCAAAGGAGGTCGTAGTAAGGGTGCGTATAGGAGGCAAGCCTAAGCAAGGGCTAATGTGAGCTTGGCTCAGCTAATCGATGTTTGAAAATATCGCAAATTCAGTATGTGATGAATGACATTCGGATGATTCATGGCCAACTGACAACGATCAAGCAAATTGGTTGGATGATAGTGGTATGATGGTAGCGGCCCAGTGATGACAATTGTTAAATGGTGGCAGTCCGAAGATGAAAGTTAACGATAGTGGTCCAATAATGGCAAGTGGAATACAGTGATTTGATGTTGGTGGTATGGCGATGGCAATGTTCTGACAAGTACGATAAGGTAGCGACAGTTCGACGATGATGTTTCAGTGGCGATAATTTGACAAATGCAGTTGGGCAGCATTGGTTTGATGTTGGTGGTCTGACAATGATAGCTGTTAGACTTGCATTGCAGTAATCTGACATCACTAGTCAAGCAATGAAGGTTTGATATCGGTAATTGAGTGATAATCAGATGATGAGGATAGATGGTGGGTAGAAGATGATTGTCAAGAGGTGAAGGTTCGACAGTAACGATCGAGTGATGGACTGATGATGGCGATCGAGTAGTTGTCCAATGGTGGTGGTGCTCAGGTGAAGCTTTGAGATTTTCAATCTTTTAAGTCTTTTAGAATCTCAAGTGTAAGTGTCACATACCCAAAATGACACAATCCTTATATCGAATGGGTCATCATGTTGGATGCACAACAAATAATACTCAAAATTTGTTTAGAAGGTATTCTTCTTTTTTTTTTTTTTTGTATATATATTGATAATGCAGAGCTACTAACATCATTAATAAAATCATCAACATCTCTTAGTTTATATCACAGGGCTATAAAATAAAAAATATTCATTTACAATAATCATGATATATTTATCTCTATCTATCATCATATTATATAACCAAGATTCTAAGAAATAACAAACTAATAAAAGACATACATATAAATAGGAATATATCACCTCTATCTCTACTCAATTTGTTCCTTTGCCCTTCCTTCTTGAAATTTAACACATATGAATAAAGTAGTAATGAGCTAAAACTGCTCAATAAATTACATGAAACCTACCTAATTTAAAATTTAAAAAGATAATAAATAAACATGTTATTCCATCATTATTTCAAAAATAGTAAAGCATGTTATAATCATAGAAGCTTTTATAGTAATACTCACAACAAAATATTAAATATAGTATATTAACTTATCAAATATTTTACTATAAGCAGTCCAATATCAACATAAAAATTTAGTGTAAAGACATATGTTAGATTGTATTATAAAAAATAATTTGAATAAAACTCATCACATTAATTTCCCCTCAGGCCCTTATATCACTCAAATATTTCACATACTCATCATCAGATCTTTATACCTCGTGAGGGCTTCATATGTGCATTATCATGCCCTTATGTCTCATTATGCTAACATTCTCATTCAACCCATCATTGAAGCCCTTATGTCTCCTATGCATAGCTCAATTCATTTATTTAGGTCATTATATTTCCAAATAAATATTTATACATAATCTTCAATAACCTATGCATAAAACATAAAATATGCTAAAAATAGTGTACAACTCTATAACGGTGTTCTCGTTGCTTAATGTAAATTTTTATCAAGTAATAAAAATTTGTCAAAATAGCCAAAATACCGCTCAATTTGAAATACCCAATGAAAATTACCAATAATTTTACTCATCTTTGTAGGGTGACTAGAGCAATACATACTAAAAATCAACGGTGAAAATTGTAGATATTGGTGAAGTTTGTTTGAGAATTTTATTGTCCGTTTTGTAACAAGTTTGAGCAAAGATCGAATCTTCTTCAAAACATCTTGAAACCTAGTTAGAACACTATTCAATCAATATTAAAAGAGATTACAACTAGGTCGAATCACATTTGAGCAAGCATCAAAATTTTTCTGAACTTTATCACAAACATATTCAAACATATTTGAATAAAGTTCGAAACTAATTTAAACAAGATTCTTCCCTGAATCTATTTCAAAGTTGTTTTGACCCTCTATTTGGCCATACATAGATTCTTCTATCAAAATAATGGCAAACACTTATTTTCACATATGCTTTCTCTCTCATAATCAATAAAAATCATTAAAGAATCTTTTCAATCCAATATTAATAATATTTAAACTTACCCACATATTAAAATTTCATTTGGAACAGCTTCTTATTATTTTCCGAAGTACATTTTAGTACAGAAAATTTTTGAATCAAAAATTTTTGTACAAAAAAATAGCTTTAAAAAACAGCAATAATGCCAAAAGTCTAAAGCTTGATTCAACATTTTGGTCGAAACTTTCTAACCGTTATCGTGGTCTTCTTACCTTGCAATAGTATGAAGCCTCGCCATGAAAGAAGAATGAAGTGTCATTGTGATGGGAGAAAATAAAAAATGGTTGTAAATGATTCTTATATATGGAGCAAAATATAATTTGAGAGCAATAAATGCTTAATATGCATTTGGTCCAAAAAATATCTTGGATGATATTTCCTTAAATAAAGATAGTATTAAAATATCAGTCCAAAATCATTGATCTTATTTGTTAAAAATTATCTCAAACGAAACGTTAGCTTAAACGTCATTAATCTTATTTGTTCTCCAGCACAAATTATACCTTATCCTGTTGGTCGCACCCTTCGAAGCCCTCAATATTTGGGAAAATTATTAAATCATTACGTACGGTGTCCGGATTCGTCCGGAGACGAATCTGGACACGCCACGTCATCCGGGCCCAATGTATTTGAGTGATGTGACACATCCGAATTCGTCTCCGAATAATCTGATGACGAGACGTAATAATTCGCCCAATATTTGAACTCTCATCTCTTAAATGAACGAGAAAAATGGCTTAACTGTAAAAAGAAGTAAATAATAAAATCTTTTGATGGAAGGACAAACGTCATATGCTCAGGCGAGAATGGAGAGGTTGTCCTTTGCACAGCCAAATGAAACCATTAATTTGCCACCTCTCTCTCTCTCTCTCTCTCTCTCTCTCTCTCTATATATATATATTAAAGAAAGTCAGCAGATGAGGATCCTCGGCCTACTTTCATGGTGGGCTTTTGTTGTCCTTTATTTTGTTTAGAAGACCAGTTGCATAAATTAATAAAAGTTTTGTTTTTTTTTGGAAAAATTGAGGTGCAATTATGCCTAATTTTTATTAAAATAATAAAATAATTATAAGATTATAATAAATATAAGAAAAATAAGAAAAAAAATTTATAATTGTTGATAAAAAGAAAAAAATAATCTGTCATGCTTGAATGCAAAAGCATCAAGCACAAAATAAAAGAAAAAGAAAGACAAAAGTCTTCCAATAATACAACCTCAAACAAGGAGCCATATGCTAAAATAACATACCATTTGAACATTCAACCAGACAAATAAAAAGACAGTCAAAAAGAACCATTAAGCACTGAAGAATTCCAATCTCCACATAAGCTTGAAGAAACAGTCAAAGTTCAGCTCCCATCCTAGACTTCATCAACCACGAACTGCCAAATAAACAAGGCAAATCTTCAACCTTCCAATAATAATAATAAAAAAAATGAAGCAGCAAACCAGCCGGCCAAAACGTGATTAACCAAAAACCATCTTTCAATACAGCCTAAAACAAAACCAAAAAACCACCAGTAAAACAAACCAAACCAGAACACCAAACAAGAAACTAATACCACCAAATAAAGAGAAGAAGCCAAAAATAAGAGAACAAAAAACAACCGGAAGAATAGAAAAGAAAACCAAAACAAAAGAAGTAAAAGAAAAAAAACCATCAACAAACAAAGGGACTCAAGAAGGTTAGAATTCATCAAAATCCTCAGAAAAGGAAGGAAGACACTTGCAAACAACAAGATCCGACCATCCAAACACCAACGCTGGTTGCCAATCAAGCAGAATTTTGAGAAAATTCCCAAATGAAAATTAGAATCCTTGATTGCTAGAATTGACCATCTAGAAAAAATAATGCCAAATCAGCCATTCAAGAATCAAATAATCCAAGATTGTTAACAAGGACCATTTATTCAGTTGCTAAAAAAAGCCTCCCAAGAATCAAGGATTAAATAAAAACCAATACATCACAGTCCCTAAAAACAAACCAAGACTAGCTCCCAACAAAAACCATCACCAAGCCAAAAAATCTCTAGCAAAAGGAAAGCCGCCAACCAACCAAAAGAAAAACAACCGTCAACAAATCAGAAACCAAAAATAAAAACAACACCACTGAAGAAGAACCTAAGAAAGAACGTAGAAGAACCAAAAAACTCTATAACGACCAATTAAGGTATTAAAAAATTAATCTAATGAAAAACTTCCAAAAAGAAATCTTAGCCAAAAATAGTTTGCTTAACCAACCTACAAATCAAAATAGAGCTTTTAAATTCCTCCTCTCATTCCTTTCTCTCCACAAAAATTAAAGAGAACAACAAGCAGTAAGGAAAAATAAAGTTTTTGCATCTTTTGCCAAATCTAGAGCAGATATGAAGTTAAAGACTTGGATAAGAGTAGGTCTAAGCAAAAAGTGCTTCAAATTTGGAATCAAAGATGAAATGATCAAAATGGAAAACTCACATTAAAAAAATGATTATGAGTTTCTTCAGGCTTAGCAAAAAAAACAAAAGCCAGAGGCACATTTAAATGTCTTTTAAAAAGAATGTTAGCAGTTTTTAAACCCTTAAGCAAAACCATCCAAGCAAAACAAGAGAAATATAAAGCATATTTCTTATGTCAGATGAAAGACCACCATTCCACTTTAAGAAAACTACTATAAAATGCCAAATGAAATTTCTTAAAAGAAGGGAAAAGCATCCCATTCAACAAGGCAATACATGAACCTTAAGAGTCCTGAATAGGAATTTAAGAAATAACAGAGGAAACAAAAGCAGGAAAGTTATCCGGCACATTCCATCAACCATTTCTAATGAAATTCTTTATATGAACCGAATGCAAAGGGGAGTAAGTATTATTATCCAATTTATGTAAAGCATTACCTCCACACCAAGGGTCCCAATAAAAGGAAGGAGTATTATTAGAATTAATATTAAAGGAAATAATATTGTTAATATTTCTTGCAATATTACACAAAATTTTTCAATAAATAGAAGCCTTTTGAGAGGGAGGTCTCCATAAAGAAGAGTATTTATACTTAACCTAGATGGATAGAAGACAATGCCCATTTTAAATCCTCCAAATTAAAGAACAATTGTAAGCATAATATAAGGCATTTAGGTCTGGAAGACCCAAACCCTCATAACATTTTGGCTTACACACATCCTTCTAGGCAATAATATGATTCTTCTTAGCATTAACATCACTATAAAAAAGAAAGTTAGAGCATACCTTTATTATAAATTTGAGACAATATTTGGGAAGAATAAGACATAAGACCTCTGATCCAATAAGATATAAGATTGCCCTTCCCACAAATGAACGTGTCTTAGCCTTCCAACCAGAAAGTAAATTAGAGATTTTATTTAGCAAGGCTGAAAATCTGAAGTAATAAGCTTTTTAGTAGAAATAGGAATGCCCAAATATTTTATAGTACTTTGAGCATTAGAAAGATTTATAATACGACAAATAATATTTTTCACCAAAGTATTCCTAGAAAAAATGACAGAACTTTTAAAAGACCAGATCAAAGAGAAAAATAATCTAAAATCCTGTTTAAAATTTTAGCATTAGAAATAGAAGCTTTACCAAAAATTAAAATATCATCTTCATAAAGTAAATGAGAGACATAGTTATCATCAAAAGTAATTCCCTCAAAATGATAAGAAGAAGAAGAATCATTAATCAAATTAGATACAAAATCCATCACAATGCAAAATAAATAAGAAGAAAGAGGACAGCCTTGACGAAGACCTGAGGAGGAGCTAAGCCCCTCTAAAGAACCATTTAGAGCAATGGAAATAAAATATCCTCAATACAACCTTTAATCTAAGAAACAAATCTACTATGAAAGCCCATTTGAGCAAGTCTAAAAAGAAGAAAATCCCTAGAAACAATATCACAAGCCTTGAATATCAAGTTTTGCACAAAAAAATATAACATTAAATAAACTATTAAAGTCCCTTAATAATTCTGAAGCCAACAAAAGGTTATCCGTAGAAATTCTCTTTTTAATAAACTTAGACTGACTAGGGTGAATAATAAAAGGCATAATAGGTTCCATCATGTTAGCCAAAATTTTTGCCACCATTTTATAAAAGACATTGCAAAGAGAAATATGTCTAAATCAATAATTTGATAAGCATGAGAAGATTTGGAAGTAAGAGCAATAGTAGAGGGTTTAGTAACCCTAGGAAAATGACCATTAGAAAAATAATGTAAAACAACTTTATAAAAGGAAGGCCCACTAATATCTCAAGACCTTTTAAATAATTCAAATGTAAAACCATCAGGCTCTGGAGAAGAAGAAGAAGGGGCAGAGAAAACCACTTTCTTGATCTCATCAAAAGAAATAGGGGCTAAGAGACTTGGGATTAGAAGAGCCAGAATAGTCTTCCCAATAGGAATACCATTAGAAGTAGCTAAAGGGGGCTTAGGAGAATTAAAAAACTCTATGAAATGCAAAATAAAAGCTTCAAAAACCTTTTGAAGAAGAGATGAGCTTAATATGATTTCTATTATTTTGAACATGAATTTTATAACATAAAAAACCCAAATCATCCTCAGCAGAACAAAGCTATTTAGCTTTAGATTTTTGAATAATCTTAAGATGCCCATAAAGGCATATAATGATTAAGAAGAGAATTAACCTTTCTTAAAGCATCATTTAATTGTATATCTTAAAGAGAACTTTGAATCTCCTGCAAAAGCATACTTTGTCTCTTCTTGAGATCAAAAATATTATCAAAAACCAATTTAGAAGAAACCCATGGCTGAGATTTTATACTACACTTAAGATTGCATAATTTATGATATAAATCATTAATATGAATATCAACCAAAGGAATAGCAAAGACATCAATAAGAAAACAAAAATTCTAATTTAGAGCACCAGAAATTCTTAAAAATAAAATGATGATTAAAATTGGACCTGCTCTTATTACAAAGAATAAGTGAGGATTGATCAGAACATCTAGGATTATCCATATGATAATAAGAAGAAAGAAATGCTTCCAGCCACAAATCATTAACCAAAACCCAATCCAACTTAATATGAATAGGATAATCACTTCTTTGGTTAAACCAAGTATACAAATAACCAATAGAAGAGAGATCTTGAACACCAATATTAAAGATAAGATTATTAAAACCCCATAATTTGCTGTGTCGAAGTTGATTTCCTCCCGATTTGTCTTCAGTAAATCGATAACAATTGAAATCCCCCATCAAAATTCAAAGAGAGGAAATTTCGACAGAAAGATTGAGAATATCATTCCATAAAGAAAGCCTTTTGTCATGAGAGTTAGACATATAAATAGCAGTAATAAAAAAAAGAATAACTAGAGCCAACCTTCAAAGTACCATAAACAAGTTGACTAGCAGACAAAAAATAAGAGAGAAAGTAACACTAGAAGAAATCCATTTGATCCAAATTCTCCCCAAATTAGAAATATTTAAATTGTTACAACTATTCTCATTCGAAAACACTTGATTCCTAATAGAGAACCAAGAATTCTCCAACATATACAATCTAAGTTTGCTTCAAGAATACAAATTAAATCAACTTTATAATTTCTAAGAAGTTCTTTACAAGAAAGAACCTTCTCAAGACTATTAAAACCCTAATATTCCAAGTAGAAATATAAGAAAAAAACCATTAATATTTAAGAGAAGAATGTGATGTATTTCTGGCATTTTTTTCTCGAGTTGAATTACTAGAAACCATAAGCAATTTGAAGATAATTTGATTAGAATAATCTGGCTCCTTTTCTGTATCATTCAAAGATTCTTTTAATAATGAAATCCTAGATTCATCACCTTGTGACATAATAGATTATGAAGTAACAATAGGTAAATCTTTCGACTGTAAAACCAGAAACTTATTTTGGTTGTGAATTTAAAAATCAAAAGTATTTCAAGAATCAACTATAATCAAAGTTAAAGAAGAATCCATAAGAGGAACATCAGAAGGAGAAATATTCAAAAGCGAATTCAATTTAGGGATAACAACTTTCTCAACTGAAGGAACATAAAGAAGATCCACTGTAATGTTATAAACAACATTATTTTTATTAATAATATTAACTTCAGAAGGCAAAACAGAAGAAACCTGATGATTATCAATTTTAACTTTAAAAGTAGGAACCAAAGAAACTGGAAGATTAGAAGGAACCTTCTTAGATACTCGACTTCGACTCCTTCCCCTTAAAGAATCAATCTCTACATGAGACGATGTATAATTAGAGGGACAAAGAGAAGGAGGATGAACAATCAAGCCACAACCAGAGCAAAGAACCTATTTTCAATCATAAACAACCTTTAAAGAAAAATTGGTACCAACAATAGAAACATTAATTTCATCAGGAAAGGTTAAATCCTTGTTAATCAAAACACAAATCTTAGCAAAAGTAAGATGCAATTGCTCCACAGTAAGAGAATCAACAGCAATAGGAATACCGACTAAACTCAAAAATTTTTAAATACCCTCTGGAGTCCAACATACCAAGGGGAGATCTAAATTTTAATCCAAAGAGGGATCAAGGAAAATTCCTCACATTTAAGATGAAAAGAAGAGACCATTTTTGAATAATAAAAGGTATTTCAAAAAGAACCATGGACCCTCCATCTAGAAAAGATCAAATCTTCCGAACAAGAAATCTTCATTAAGAAAAACCCATCATTCAAAGAAAGAAGCATAAGGGAACCTTTGAGCTTCCAAGCTTTCAACATCGCCATACACAAAGCCTAAAAAAAATGTCGCTTACCTAAAGAATAACCCACCAAAGTTAATCCCCAGGATTTTCAAGCTTTATAAACATCATCATTCGGGAAAAGAGCCAAGTTATATTTCAGAGGAACAAAGGTTACAAAAAATCTTTGGAAGAGGAATAACGAGAAGTCAGTTGCCCCATCCAATCTTGTAGATAAGCGGATGTCGTCATGGGTCAGATAGTCGTATGAGAAGAAGCCTTCAATGGAGGAAAATCCACTGCAAGATCTATCTACAGAAAAAAAAAGAAAAAGAAAAAGCAACGTCCCAGTTAGAGGATTTGTCAAGAACCACCAGCTAAACAAGGGTTCTCAAGAAACCCTAGCAGAGCCTCTCTCTCTTCTTCACAAATTAATAAAAGTATTAGAACCAAATAATAGGCCAAGATACGTGCAAGTCAATTAAATAAACTCTTGAAAAACCCTTCATAAATAATATCTTATATGCATGTTTCTTCAAAAAAGCTCTTTCTACATTTAAAATATTTCATATAATTAAATAGAATGTTTATAGATATACCAAAAATAATAATTGTTATATATAAATATATTATGTGATATTATTTTTATCCCATGCTTTAAATTTATTTATGTAAATCTTAAATGAATAACATGAGGGAAATACATTAGATTTTTCATTACCATAAGAAAACATGTATAAAATAAAATACATTCATAGTATGAGTTGATATTGGCATGATAATGATTTATTAGAGACAATGAATATAATCTTCATTAAAATAAAAAGACATAATTATCTTTGTTGCTCCTGTAATGGTAGCCTATTAAAATATACATATATATTTGTAAATGTCTATACATCTAACACTGAGGCACTTATTAGGTTCCAAGTAAGAGATTTAGCTAAAGTGCTCACATCACTCAAGAGAAGAACTCACCTGAAGGGAACATAACCTTGCAGCAAGCTGGCTAGTGCTACTCATAGATCCATGACCACTCTCCTCTAAAGGGGCTTTAGTATGAAGACTCATCTTGGTCGGCCATAGCAAAACATTATCATTTTCATCAATCTCAATAGATAACACACCTCAAGCCAGCCTGAACTCTCAAGGTCACTTCCCTTGGTAGGGATCACTCAACCATAATAGCCATTAATAGTTAAGGCCATTCATTTATCACTGACATCTATGATCCTACTAAAAATCCCCATCTATTTCATTCTGTGATCGGACGACTAAGATCAATCCCGCATGTCACATGAGACCCCACATTGATCATAGAGGCCAATCAAAAGGCACCACATGTAAAGCACATCTTGATTGGGCTAGGATTAATGAAAACCTTTTTTAGGGATTTAATTAATTTAGAAATCATCCAAAACTTAAAAAATAACCAAAAATTCATTTGGAATCCAAATCTTTCATGTAATAACTCTATGGATTCAATAAAGAATATAAAAAGTTATTAAAAATAAATTTATGGGGCTTTAAATTAATCTTATGCACTATTTTATTTGAATTGTATGTGGGGTTAATTATGTAATTAATCTCCTTAGTCATTTGTGAAAGGCCCAAACTCATTTGGGAACATATTTGAGGTGTAATATATAGGTTTTGTTTTTCTCAAATTAATTTGAGGTTTCCATGACCCCCAACTAAATTTTAAAGTTTTTGGGTCATTAAACGTTACCCTTAGCTTCCAATGTTTTGAAATTTTATGTGATGCTTCTTATGATCCTCAAGATCAGAGGAAAATCTTATTAGCATTAGAGAACATTTTTTATGGTATTTGGTAAACCATTAAACACATAGGTCTACTGAATTTAAAAAAAAAAATCATAGGAAATAGGATTCAAGTCCATATAGATTAAAAAATTTATATATCGGTCTTGATGCCATTATTGACCTCTGAATTTAATTTCATAAGATTTTGTACTCATTTGCATAGAAAATATTAAAACCTTAGTTCTAGATTAGCTTAGGTTAACCCATGGGTGGAGGAATTTCCATAATATATACATAGATAATTCTATAAATACTATAAGTATATGAAATCAATTTTAAGAGAACTTAAATGATTTTAAAAAGATAAGAAAAATAATTTAAAGTAATTTTAATAAAATTGAATAATCATAATTTCAAAGATAAAAAATAAGAGAAATGAAGTAAAATCATGCAAATACCAAATTAGCTCCATATGAACTAAAGTTTTGATATTAGTTGTAAATCAGCAATAATTTGTAGGCCAAATTTTATGGAAATTAGAATATCCATTTGGTGGGTTAAATCTTAAACACTATTTTGAAATTCAACGAAAACCCTAATCTCCTTTGCAAACTTGGAAAAATCATAATTAAATTTTAAAATATAAATTAATTTGTGTTAAGTTTTCATTAGATTACAGAATCAGATAAAAAAAAAATTATAAGGTTTCAAATAATAAAATCTAAATTATGTGAAAGTCAAACCTAAGTCAAACTAAAATTTTAATAAATCCAAGACCAATGAAATAATAATAAGTAAATAACCTAGAAATTGAAAAGTTCATTAAAATAAGAAAAAAATAGAAAATACCAAATATTTTCTTTATAGATTCATAAAATCATAAGAACTAGTAAATTATATTAATGAAAGCCTTGTTAAATTAAAACTAAGACATTCTCCGCCAAACTTCCTAAAGAACTAAATAAAAGCCGTATGCACTAAAATTTGAATCGAGACTATCCCCATGTAAAAATTAAGTAAATTTAAAATTAAAATGAAATAAGAAAATCAATAATAGAGTGACATCTCATGATCTAGTAGACACTAAATATCGAATAGGGTATCAACCTTAGGCATTTTAGGTTAGGATTTTACCTTTTTGTCCTTTACTAACTTGTATTTTATTCTTTAGTATTAATTTACTTTACTACATTTTATATTTGATTTACCTTTTATTATGTAATAAATCTAAAATCATTTATTATAAACTTAAATCTAATAGTAAAAATTAAAGTCACTTTATTATAACTTTTGACCAGAGAGTTGAGAATTAAAATCCTTAGTTAGAGAATAATATGATTGACGCCTAAACAAATGATCGACATTTCAAAACTTTTGATTTATATACATTTAAAGCTTTTGAATTATCTAAAAATCTCACTGGTGCTCTTCAAACATTTGTATGCTTGATTATAGGACAGCCTAATTTTTTTTAGATGATTAGATTTTCTAGAGTCAAAACTATTTTTATAAAATAATAATGATTAGGAATATTATTTAAAAATTAAAGCAAATAAAGGACAAAAGTCCTATAAGAATAAATAAATAAATAAATAAATATTTGTATTAGCTAGGAGTATTTTCAAACTCTCTTACCTAGGCAGCTTAGCTTGGTGGGTAAGTTGTACTTTCTAACTCCTAAAATAACAATAGCCTAACTTATCTTGTATTGTATACAAACCTTAATTAGATGGTTTTAAAGAGATTAGATAGTTTTAGTTAAGAGTACTCTCAAGGCAAGCTTGTAAGTCTAAAAGGGTTAGACTTTCTTATCATTTTAATGAGGTGAGAGGGTTAAGCCCCATTACATCTCTTTTGACTATGTTTAAGCTACTACTATATAATGCTCACCTTAGATTAAGATTTGAGGTTAATTTTTCATATCATAAATTCTCACTTTTTGGGCATTTTTCTAATTTTCTAATTAGGAAATTAAGATATTAGTTTCTAATAAAATAAAAAAACTCCAACATAAAAAATTTTTTATTTCAAAATTTTAAAGCCTAATATAAGATAGTTTGGAGTTACTTCTAAGCTTCCAAGAATCTAGTACTCCCTAACTTTCTTTCTTTGTCCTCTTAAGAATATTTATTACACTTTAGGCCAATCCCATTTTAAATTCCTAAATCATATCCATGTTTCAAACTTAGAAATCTAAAACATATTTTCCACTACTTAAATCGAGAGAGTTTTTAGGAGACTTACCTCTCTTAGGATGTAATTAACCATAAGATCTTACCTTTACGGGGGCCTATACCCCATAATAAAATAAAACTTATCTTATTCATACGTGGTAGGAGAAAATCTATGAAAATACCGACATTTTGCAAAAATTCTATTTTTTTAACATTTATTATAGAATATATATTTTTTTTTGAGATGGTATAATATTGCCAATACCATATTTGAATACAAAAATAAAAAATTTAACATCCGCGGTTTATTTTCCAACATATTTTCCATTAACTCCATTGGAGAGGGTTCCCTGTCCATCTTTATTAATGGCTTGTATTTTTTATATAAATTACATGCTTATTTCCCTGTAAGCTTAAACAATCTTTTTTCTATTGATTGCCTTGCCAATTTCCTTCTTAGGCTAGTGTGGCCAACAAATGGATTTTAGAAACTCACTACTCCGAATGTGGTGACCAGGGTTCTAAAATTCTTAAAAATTTGAAAAATATCTATGTTTTTTTTTAAGTTTAGAAACTCTTATCAAATAACACTACTAAAAAATTAGGTTTTCGTAGTACTTTTTCGGCCTATTGTGGAGGTTTAAACACCTACTAAATTCTTTGTAGCGGCTTTTAAATCATTGCAAATTCGTTGTATTTATGTTCATTGGAAATGCTTTTACAGCTGTTTCATGAGTGCTGATGTAGGAAGACTTTAGCAGTACTTTTAGTAGGAGTTAAAATCATTGCTAAAAGCTAGCACAAATAAAAAAAATATAATGCCAAAAAAAATTGAATTTTGTGATCAAATTGCAACAAAAATTAAGAATATTAAGAATTATTTTTTTACCAGATACATGGGTGATTATATTCCCCTTCCTTCTCTCCTACATTCCTACATATACTTCCCTCCATAGCCTACATTCCTAAACAGAGCTTGTTTTATATCTTCATAGCTCATCATTGCTCTCTGCTCCATATTCTAATAGTAAAGCAATATCTTTCAATAAGAATGCAATAAAAGTCAGACAAATTCTATATCCATATATAATTAAAATATGATGTTTGCATAGCTGATAGTTGCTAATAACATTATATTATACACAATATGAAGTCTTACCTCAGAGCAATAAGCTTGCAATCCATGAGAGAATAGGATTGTGAGTTTCTCTATAAACTCCACCATTATTATGAGAGTGAACTACAATGAATTAACGTTATCTCTATAAAATCCACCATTATTATTGAAGAAAAAAATTGAAAAAAGAGAAATAGAAAAAAAAAAGAGCTACCTCACCCATTGAGTGACCGAAAACATGAGCTTTTTTCTATCCCGGATGGTCCAACAAAGCTAAGGCATCACTAGCCATGATAACTGTTCTACAAACCATGCATAACAGTAAATCAATTTCCAAAAATATGTACAAATGATCTTAGAAAATTTCCTTCCCTTCAATTTCACATAACATCATAATCTCTCAAAATATCAATTTCTTTCCTAAAATTTAAGGGAAAAAAGGAGATTAAAGAAGAGGATGTAGAAGAGGGAAAATCTCACGAGTACTTCGATCTCTTTGAGGGAATAGAGATCCAACCCATCCCACGGTTATCGAAGCAATAGACCTCGATCCCATCCACGACCTGCTCCTCCTTGTTGGAACAATCACTGGCGATTGTAGACAGTGTCACCTTCTCATCATTTGGGTCACAAAAACCAGTCAATCCACGGCCCTCTCCTCCTCATCTAGGAAAATTATTCGGTGCGGACACCAGACATAGCTATACATCCAGAGGCCAATAGGAGGATTCCATGTTGCAGCATGACAACCCAACGACCAGACCTGCCCAAAAGTCAGAATTTCGCACGCGAAGATAACCCGAACTGGGGTCCACACAAAATTTTGAAAAAAGCCACCCCTTTTTATTTTGATTTATGAGATTGGTGGATTTTATCTACATTAGGATTTAGGATATATTCGTAGAAGTGTGCTATGAAGAGAAGCGAGGAAGATGAATTAAAAATGAAAATATCTTTGGATGACTTTGAATCGTTCGAGGAGATGGTACAAACCAAAGACGTAAAGGAAGAATTGCCAAAGCGAAGCACGGAAGATATGTCTGTGAATTTTTCGGTAAGATCTAAACTCTGAAGAGATTTTATAGGGGATCTTATGAATGTAGAGTTCTTAATATTTACAGTAGTCTTAAAGTAGAGAAGTGGGAGATTCCTTGTACTGCATCGCAGTACCCAGTGGCGGTACTACTTGGTATTTTTTTAGTCCATGGTACTGCTCTCGATATTTTATCCTTGTATTGGGTTTCGGTACTTATTCCAGGTATCTCAATACCGTGGACCGGTACCAAAAAGATATCGATATTTTTTCATGACAATGCTCTCGGTACTTCATCCCGACATCAAGTTTTGGTACTGATTTCAAGTATCTCGATAATGTTGGTACCTATCAGTACAACTAATTGGTACTGAATGTTTATACCAAACATTAAAATCATTTTCACATTTGCACAGGGTGTTTATTCAAGTGAGAATGAAGCATATGAGATCTATTGCAATTATGCTCATAACATTGGATTCAGTATTCAGAAAGAACATCATAGTTACTGGCCAAATTCTAGGAGAATTAAATCGAAGGACTATGAATATTTGCAAGCTGGATTTAAGTAGGACATTGACTTGAATTCCAATTCGAAATATCGAAAATCCAATACCATAATTGGGTGTCCAACTATGGTTAGATTTTTAGTAGGTAAAGATGGAGTTTGGAAGGTATAGAAATTTATTGAGAGCCACAATCATAAATTAGCTAGGCCTGAAGATCAATATTTGCTTAGATCATATAGGAACATCAGTGATGAGATGGCATAAGTTCTTAAATCCATGATAGAAGCTGGGATACGAACAGTTGATGCATTTATGTACCTACGCAATGAAGCAGAAGGTGTAGGAAATATAGGATTCTCTAAGAGGGATGCATATAACTTTATTTAAAAGAAGAAAAGAGCCAAGATTAAGAATAGGGACACGAATTTCCTAATTAAATTATTTAAAGAATGACTAGTTCATAACAACATATTTGTATGGGATGTACAAATTGATGAGAACGATAGATTATTGAATTTTTTTAGGTAGATGATTTAGGAAGGATAGATTATGAATGTTTTAGTGATATGATTATTTTTTATACTATTTATAGGCTTAACAAATATAATTTAGCTTGTACACCTTTTGTTGGAGTTAATAATCATTGGCAGAATATTCTTTTAGGTGTTGCTTTTTTATCGGAAGAGACTATTGAATTATTTACCTATTTATTTAAAACATTTTTACAAATAATAGGTGATAAACATCCCATATCAATATTTACTAATCAGGACCATGCAATGGCTAGGGCGATTGAAATTATATTGTCTCAAACATGACATAGGCTGTGCCAATGGTACATCAACAAGAAGGCTCCGTCCAAGGTGTGGTGCTTTAATAGCAACAACAAAGTTAGAGGGCTTTTTCATAGGTGTTTAAGCAAGTGTGATTCTAAGGAAGAGTTTGAGAAAACCTGGGCTCAAGTGATCAGTGAAGGAGACCTCCAGAGCTATAAATGGTTGAAAAATCTTTATAGAATGAGAAATAAGTGGTCAACAACATTCTATAAAAACTGTTTTAACCTAGGTATTCTTTCTACACAACGTAGCGAGCCCAACAATTATATGTACCATGACAATTCCAAGCCAACAAGTTCTATGATTGAATATTTTTTGAACTTAGAGAAGTTGATGATGACTTGGTATCGAAATAAATATGATGAATATTTTAGATACAACCAGTATGACATAGTACCTTTAGTTAAACGTAGCCTAATACTGAAGTAAGCTATAATTTTTTTGCACAAAGAAATTATATTCATTTTTTTAAGAGGAGTTCTTACAGGGTGTGGGTGGAATGTGTATAGTTCATGCTTCAAATGATGCATCCACTTTTTTTGTAAAAAGTGTGGATAAAAGAGATCAGACGTCCCATTAGACTATTCACTTTGATTCAACGGAGGGTACATCTAAATGCAGTTATGGGAAGTTCAGGATGATGGGTTTATTGTATTCTTATTGTATGAGAGTTATCAGACAATTAGATGTCATTAGAATTCCTTCGCAGTACCTCTTGCTTCGATGGTCTGCTAGAGCCAGGAAAGATATTTATTCTAGACATACGGTCACAGGTATGGGAAAGAAGGCGAGCCTAACTCAGGAGGGTGGTAGTGATATGATATTTAGAAATCATCTAAGTAGATTTGCATATCAAATCAGCACACAAGTACAGGGGAATGAAGATGCAAAATAGTATATATTGGCAGCAATGATTGAGATGGCTGTAAATATTAACTTCATCCATGTTGAAAAGAAAAGCAGCCAGCCGTTTGTTTGCAAAACTTGTGGTGGTGGGCATAAGAAAGTTAAGACCCACTGAAGTGTATGCCTAAAGGTACTTCTAACGCAAGATTGAAAATTCATTGGGAGAAGAGGAAAATTTCAATGTTCTCTGTAGTCCTAGTGGCACCAACTTTTATTTTTGGGGGTGAAATGGTTAAATCTGTTATTGTAAAAAATTTGCCCACTTCCACTTTGACAAGTGGGACTCAAACTTCTTGTTGTAGTTGGAAAACTTTGCCAATATGGGCTTGTGCCTGAGTTGCAATATCGTCTATAGTTATTGTACATGAGGATAACTCAAAGGTCAAGCCAGTTTCTTTAACTTTAAATGCATCAGGAAAGTTTTCCTCTAGAAATTTCTTTATCTCTTCATATCTCCTGTCCTTATCTTTAAGTTTAAAAAATAAATTTTTGAATGCTTGAACACACCTTTCAAGCAGGGTAGAAGTTGATTCAACCTATGCGAGCCGAGTGATCATAATTTTATTTTGGGCAATTAGTTTGCGCGTGCCTTCTTCATGAGAGTGGGGGATAGCATCATCAGTCACATTGGTGGGCGTAGGTACTTCCTAGTCTGGTAAACTACGGATTTGGGGGTGGCTAAGGGGAGTGGAAGCCTTGGGTGACCTGAGGGAGGTGGTGGGCCGAGGGAGTTTTATTCGAAGTTTCTTGAGAGGTTTAGCTGAAGTTTTTTCAGGAGAATGTGGGGGAGATTTCTGTAAGAGTACTCTCTCCTCTTCAGTAACGCCTTCAAATTCATTTATTATTTGCAGAACTTTGTTTTCAAGAGGAGCTCAAATCAAATAGAGATAATAAAACATTATTTTCAAACAGAACGAGTTATGAATACCTGTTCATCTTCAAGCTTATTAAATAATAAGGTTACTTATTTCTCGGTGTATAATATATGGCTTTCCAACTAAACAAAATGTGGCCGGGAATGCTCTTTCAATGGTGTGCGTATTCTTGTATGCTCAAAAAACCAAATATGCAAATAAAAATTACAATCCTTTAGCCAACTAAATAGTTTTCTATAATGGCAACACAACTTACTGCATAAATATCAAACTTACAATTAAAATAATTAGAAATCCATTGATGTAGCCAAGGGGGCTGCCTTTCGAATGCTTTCTTGTAATAAAATTGAATTCTGCCACTAGGAAATTCCTTATCGATGTTGGCCAAATGTAAGTTAAGAATTGATCTACATGCTCAACAACTGTCAATATGCTTGCAGATGTTCTGAAGTTTGTAAAGGAGAAAAAAGATTTGACAATAAGAATATTATGAATTTTGCCATTACATCATCAATTGGGGTTACTCCTCAAAACCATTAATCTCATATCTAATATTATTGGAGATTTTCCTAATTATTCTGCTGCTGCCTGGTATAAATTGGACACCCCTATTGGGAAGTCTAATGATAAGAGCTACCTCATCAGAAGTGAAACCTAACTTCTTTCTTTTGATTACAAAGCACTGCCACCAGATATTCCATCTGATCAGCAATGCATGGACTAGAGGAATGTTCTAGCGAAATGGAGGCATCAACAAGAAGTGATCGATGTGTAGCCACCTCAAATCATCCACAAATTAGTCACCAAATGTGCTAACCAAACGATCACAAACTTGTCTAAATAACGAAGCTCTACACCGAAAATGAATCTTAGGAGAATACCCCTATATAAAATGCGAATAATCATAAGTTGAAAGAGTAAAACTGAGCATAATACCGATCAATATCGAGCAAAATACTAACCAATACCAAGCAAAATACAGACCAATATCGAGCCTAATATCGACGAATATCGAGATTAATACCGAGCATGGTACCATCCTATAAGAATGATGTATTGTACCAAGCTATATAACATACTGAGCATGGTACCCAACTTGACACAGGGATACCGAGAATGGTACCGAGAGATAGAACAAGTTATTGGCATAGGGATACTGAGAATGGTACCGACCTGTACCAAGCATCGCTAAAGCAATACTATAATATATCAAAGTTTCATCAATACAATCTATATCAAGCATTATTCCATGGGCTACTGCTCGGTACAGAATGGTACCAAGTTAAAAACTCCTATTGCCAACATACATTCAGTTATCCATTGTGTGAGAAATTCAATTTACACCTATACTGATAAAACCCTAAAAAAGAAACCCTAAACACTTTAAGCATTTGAACATATACTAAACACTAAAAAAATAACTTCAACTCAACAAAATACCTTAGGCACTACTCCCTGTAATGAAATTGATGAGCAGAGGATGGAGATTCAAACGCCAAAGATGAACTGATGCCTTGAGACTACAAGGAAAATCGAATAGCTTCCAAATTGAATTTGTGATAGTGCCCACGACTTTTTTTGTAGTAAAAAATGACGATTCAGTTCAGGTTAACTGTGCGGTAAAATATAAAGCGCATGCAAAATTTTGGCTTATGGGAGGGTCGGGTCATCGGGTCGTCATGCCGTAATGTGGCATCTTCCTATTAGCCTCTGGATGTAGAGCTATGTTCGGTGTCCACACCGAATAATTTTCTCCTCATTTTTGGCCCCCAAGCCTCGTAAGTTCTCAATATACCTATCAAAATAAAAAACCCCCAATCCACATCACTTCTTCCAAAAAATAGAATCTCTAATTCCCATCCTCTAAACATTACCATAGAAACCAAAATCATCTGCAAAACAAAAATCCAGTTAAGGTTACCAATGATAAGGACTTTGGTGCCCCAATCGAATCTCCTATAAAAAAATTTAATCCCGATTCCATAATTTTTCGACGATCTCTCCTTGCTTACATTACATGTAGCTAGGGCACGGGAGAGAGAAGGTGGCAAGCCTGGGAGATGGACGCAGGAGAGGGAGCGGGAGCTAGGGCACGAGAGGGAGAGGAGAGATTGCAAGATATTAGAATGGCACAATTTTAAAAATAGTATTTTGTAATGCTACTACTGAAAGCTGTGAAAAATATCATTTTTTGTAGTAATTTTAGCAGCGGTGAAAACTACTGTCTATACCTATCTATAGCGGTGGTTTACAAACCGTCACTATAAATAGCTACGTAAACATCAAATTTTTTATAGAGTAAATAAACTAACAAGCTAGGTTTTAAAATTTTAAGAAATCCTAGAACATTGAATTTTGAAACTTCCACCAAACCCAGAGCTTGGTGAGTAAGGTTTTGAGTAAGGTTTGAATGTTTTTTCAATTTTTTTAATTTAGAATCAGAACTCCCTCCAAGCTCAAAATCTTCCAAATAAGTTTAAAATCCCCCAAAAATTTAAAATCTCATCAAAATATTGATCTTCACAAAACCATATAATATCATCCAAATTTATCAAAATCAAACCTCTCATTAAAATTTGTTGGGATTTTGAACCATTTGTTCAATCTTAGAGTTGACAAGCTAGTTTGTAAAATTTGTGCAATTCAAAATCCAAAATCAATCTCCAAATGATAAATTTTCAAATCAAAAATTTCCTCAAAATCTCCTCTTTGTCCTAATGAACATATTGTAGTTCTATATTCTTGTAAGTTGATGTGTTTGCTAGGACATGGTCCAAGATCCTAGCCTTTAAAGTCAAAAATATTTTTTAAAATTGTCTCCTTTCCCTAAAAATCATATTAAAGTTACATATGCTTATTGTTTAATGAGTATGCTAGCACACAGTCCAAAAAATTCTAAAATTCTATAGTAAAATCCCCTCTAAAAATATCTTTATTTCCTAAAAATACATATTACAATTACATATTCTTGTATATTGATATGTATGTGATAAGATAGGGTTTTAAATATTCATCTAGTTCAATTTTCAGAATCATAATATTTAGCAAAAAATTATAATTCAAAGTTTTGATTTAGATATTTTAGAAATTTCATAAAAAAATAGTTGGCAAATTAGTCTTCTCCTTCTCTAACAATTTGAATTTCACCCTTGACCAATTTGATGGTAGACATTAAGTTTAGAATGGTATTTGAGAACTTGGTAATGATTATTAATGGCCCTTTGTTTATCTTAGTTTATTCTACTAAAGTGTTTCATAAGAAGCCTATTCTAGAGTTCACTCTGGGATGTGAGACTGAATCTAGCTCTTAAGTCTCTTGGATCAGCCCCTCTAAGGTTGTTCTTGCAAATGAGAAGTTAATGAAGGTGAGATTTCTAATATGTTAGCTTTGATGTTTGCTCCATTCCCTACCCCAATGAGTCTCCCATGTCTTTCCTAATAACAAAATCTTAGAGATGTAATAAGAATAGTAGCCTTAGGTGGAAAAAAGACAAAGAAAGGAACTTAGTTGATGAGTTAGAAATGGTTGCTACTAGGAAGGTTGCTGAGTTTGAGCTTCCATAGTCCTCTCCATTTTTGGGTGGTAGCATGCTTCATCTCCTATCTGTTGCTCATGGGTAGGAGGACATTAGGTTGATTTCCCATTCACCCCCATAACCTTTTGACTTTGTAGTGATAAAAATAACTGATGAAAAGAAAAGAAAATTTAATAGTTTGTTAAGAGGGTTGTTCAAAAGTGTGATGATAGTTTTGGTCAAATTAAGTAGGTTTTAAAAAAAATGAAGGGAATGATAAGTAAGAGAATTAAAGTTGAGATCTTGAATAAGGATATCACTAAGTCCCAAGTAGTGGCTCAGTCAAGTGATAGGGTGTGAGAAGAAAATTTTTTAAATAACTTGCTACATTAAAGCTCACTCACGGATACCATAAGACATCCTCTGAGTCATTAGATAGTATTATAGTGATTTGTCATTAGCATTGAAATGAATTTATAGATCCTTAGATCATGAAATCCACACCTGAGCGAGCAAGAGATCCGTCTTCCACCTTCTTCATTGCTTTAGAAGTACTAGCTAGGTTTCATCATCATTGCAAAAATCATGAACCCCCTTGAGTGGACTGAACCTATTACTACAATGCTACACTTGTTATAACCCAGTAAGCCTTATGTGTTGGAATTCTTTGCATTTTCATTTTCACATGAGTTTTGGGATATTCTAAGTGCATGTGATTGTCTGAAGTCTACACTGAAGAGAGTCCTTGGGGGTTTGTATACATGAAAACCAAATCCTAGAAATTTTCCCTCGAGTGCACTGTAGCATTAAGCTCTCTACCTTATTGGAAAAATTGGGGAAACACTGTGGAGCTGGGTTGGATGCTGCGGCACCATGCTCTTTATTTAGAGCAGTGTGATGTCACTATCTAGAGTGCAGCACGCCTATGTCAAATTTCTATAAAAATATCAAATTCTACTATATTTTCATTTTGGCTAAAATAAAAACCCACCCCCTTAGACCAGTTGAGAGAGAGAGAGAAGATTTTTAGAGAGATAAAGCTAGTTTCAGGTGACCTCCATCTATTTTCTGCTATTAGCTCAGTTGATGAAGTTCTTCAGATTTAGGTAGGGTATATTATGCTTATCTTAGTTTTTAATAATATAAAAATTTTGTGATTTTTTAATTAAAATTATAAATTTGTAGTGTAAAAATGTAGATAATTTTAAATTTGTTAAACTTTCACTGTGTAAACTTATTTGTATATTATAATTATGAGTATTCTAGACATTTTAGTATTTTTCTTTAAAATTTTAACCATGTAAAATGAAAAATTCTCTATTTATAATTATTTAGAACATAATTTTGAATTAAAAAATAACACTGTAAAAGATTCAAAGTAGTGTTCTAAATATTCCCTAGTAATTTACTAAAATTCTAAAATCATAAAATTTTGCTTAGTTGTTGAATTTGTGGGCTACTAGTACCACATTCTATGAATTCCTATATTTTGTTATTCTTATTTTTTATTAAAATGTAATTATATATATGTTTATCTACTTGAAATGTGTGATTATGAGGGATTCTAAATGTTGGAGGAAGTTCTATTATGCCGAATGCACTCGAAGCTATAATGGACTGAATTTTTGAATATTTATTGTGCTGAGCATTTTAAAGTCAGAAGAGCCTATTTTTTTATATGCTAACACAAAAAGTTATAAGGGCCATAATTCTGATATATGTTCTAATGAGAGTCATAAGGGTTTAAGCGAAACTCTATTTCTTTTTGCTATGTTATATAAAATACTTATTTATTTATTTTTAGTGAAAATTATGCTTAATTTCTATGATGTACTGGCACTACTCTGATCAATACAATAGTTTGTTATTAACTACTTTTGAAATAGAAGCCCATTGGATATAGTTTAAAATTTTAGATTAGTGTGACCTCCTAAGCTATTTTGGCTCACACCTATTCTGTGTTAGGTCAAGGAAGGGTAAGGAGTTGCTTGAGTAGCTGAGATTGTGTAATATCTAATGAAGCAATACATAGTTGTACATGTTTTGACCCTGCCAGGTAAGGGTAGTCCACCAAAATTTTGAATTTACACCACTTGCATGTATTTGTGAGTGTTATGCATGCATGCAAATATCTAAATCTATTCTAAAGCAGGTCATGGGGGTCTATGTGCATGAATAGAAAATATGAAATTTTTCCCTTGGGAGTGCCGTAGTGCAGAGGTAGTGGTGCAGCGGCATTGAGCTCATGAATTTTCTTATTTGGGTTAGTGTAGCAGTGCCACTGTCTGGAGTGCCATGATACTATGTTATATTTTTTGTTAAAAAAATTAAAATCCACTTATTTTCATTTTTAATTAAAATAACCCCCTTAGGAAGTGAGATAAAGAGAGAAAGGGAGAAATCCTAGAGAGAGAAAGTTCATTTCAGGCTCCTTTAGTTTATTTTTCACTGTTGGTCCAGTTCTAAAAGTTATCTGGATCGAGGTAGGTTATATTATACCTATCTCGATTTTCAAAATTGTAGAAATGCCAACTCTAAAAGATGTCCTAATCATAGATAGATTGAAGGCAGTATAAGATAGGCATAGATATTATTATAATGTAAAACACCAAGCTGTGAAATTCCAAGTGAGAGATTTTATATATGTAAAGCTCATATCGATGGAAGGCATAAGCAGTTTGGAAAGGGAGGAAAGCAGAGTCCAAGGAATGTTAGAGCATTTGAAATAATTGAAATTATTGGTAAGTCTACTAGGATTCTCATATAATTACCAAAGAGGAATATCATATAATAACATAATTTTTCATAATAAATCAATGAAAAAAATCTAATCATAACATCATAAATTCAATAAAATTGATATTTATAGAAAAAAGCATAATACTTCATCAATGGTGTATAAAGTAAATTATATATTCTAAAATAAAGCTTAAAATTCAACAAGAAATGGGCATATAACAAGAACATCCATAAAACTAACCTAATTATCCTTTTTGTTGTCACTATCCTCAGTCTCTCTAACTAGTTCATTAGGGAATCGCTCATATACAGCTCATCCTGTATTTGACTTTGTTGTAGCTACATTTTAGCTTATATTTTTTGCATCTACTCTAGCTCTTCTATTAGGGTAGCCACTTACTATCTCACTACACTTGGCTGCTACCTAGATAGCCTGATGTGCCATACGTCTCAATACATGAAAACCTTCGTATACTAGCAAAATTTCTGGCGGAATTATATCTGCCGGTAGAAGCGGCGTTGTAACTAGTGAATATTCCACCAGTAATTTAGTGTTTGGTGAATGTTGGACATTTTATTTGTATGTTTATATATTTTATTGTCCGTTTTAAATTGTGCAACGAACAAACTTTATGTTTAATTTTAAATTGTTTGGTGAATGTTCAATAAAATATTTAATCAATTACATGCAAGTAGCATATCTTTATGTTTAATGTTTAAATGAATATTATATATATATATATATATATATATATATATATATATATATATATATATATAATGTAGGCTTATTGTGTTATCAAAAACATAAGAGGGAGTGCTATTTTTTTTTTGCTACAAGATTTTGGTAGATTTTCGACGGAATATCCACTGAAAATGGAGATACGACAAAAATGTATTAAATTTTTGGTGAAAAAATTCAGCCTAAAGTTTCAGTTGATAACCCATCGAAAATACCCGCAGGTGTATGTCCGGCGGAAATATCTGCTGGTAAATGTACGGTTGAACTTTCCGACGAGTTATCTGCCAAAATTTCCAGTGGATAAACCGCCGATAAGAGTGAATCATAAACGATGAATATTGCCGTACAATAGATAAAATCCGTCTGTAAATCCATAAGAGTGTATGTACGGCGGTAAGAGTGAATCATAAGAGTGTATGTCCTGCGGAAAAATCTGTCTGTAAATCCATCAGAAATATTTTCAGCAGAAAAATTTTGCCAAAAAAAGTTTCCGACGAGCGTTTTACTGACGATTATTTTTCCACCAGAAATTCGTTGAAAATAGGCTACTGGTAATGAGAGATTTTTCTATAGTGTTTGTGTCTCAAATGCATAGGCTTACGAGCTTAACCCATAAACTCTCCCCTTCTACATCTCACCCACTATGAGTGACAAAGTACTATAAGCTGAATATTAAGTCGATATTGTAGAGTAACCTTTACTAGCTACAGACCGACTCTAACGAAGCAGTTTATAATCCTCCTAAAATATATGAAATGCATATTTAACGATTGTATCCATGTTAATTATATTCATAATAATCTTGTGAGATCCAATACTCATGTAGGCTTTCCTTGCTTGATATTCTACCTACTGTTGATCCTCCTAACGTTGGTGGGTGCGAGTATACAACTCCACAACTGTAGGCTCTCTATTCAGGATTTCTTTTTGTAATGTAATATGACAAGTTAGCTCAAAAATTGAAAATAGATATGCCTAAGAAAGTACATAACTTGTAAGTTCATACCAATTATTTCTTATGCTTAGTATGCAAAACAGCTGGCATTATGGAGGAGCTGCCCATGCTCCAAAAGTTAAAAGCTCTATTTCTTCTTTCTGCTCCCTCCTAGTAGTATACTCTAGGCAGCCCCACTCTCAGCTCAACTCTTCAACACACTCTGACCCATCCAAAGAGGTCGCTCACTTGAATTCCAATATTTTTAAACATATCTTAAGCCGAGTCGACCCTCGTTTCTCAAAAGTTCTTTCTGATATTGTCATTGTGTTGGGGCAACCATATAAAATTTTTTTTACATGTATTTCACATGCAAACCATTTAAGGTTAGAGAACATAGATTGCATTGTCAGTTATAACTTGTTAAATTGAATTATTTCCTCAAATTCCCTAATCCAAATATCCCGAATGTTTCCATCATGTATAAGGAGAATTATAATTGTATCTTATGATGTCCCTAATTTTATGTGTTAGCTCGCTCGACGGATTGAATATGCAAATAAGACAACATTCCAAATTATTCCAAGTTAATTAGCAAACTGATATAACACTTTCCAAACTTATGTATCCCTGCCAGAATCTATAAACATGCGTCCATCTATAGCCGGTGAACTACTCTCAAGTCGCTGCTCTATATGTTCCCTAAATTGCAGATGTGCTTCATAAAAACTTATATTTTTGCACAACCTTAAATTTTCTTCCTCTATTATCCTAAAACTTGTTGATGGACAATACTGAGAGTCAAAATTTAGCTTGTACTCTCTATGTGAAGTCCAAAACTAATATTTTTGTATGCATCCTCTATGATGAAAGTAAGATACACTTGATTTTTGTTCTTTGAGTAAGGATACCAAAACCTTCCATCATATAAAAAGGGAAGGTAGTTGGCAGGCCACTTGAATGAAAAATTCAACTCTATTCATTCATGAATTCATCTATTAATCCCTTTGACCCAGATAACAGTTGATTATACATTCATGCCATTTGGCTTCAGATATCTATATAAAATAGTAATCTAATAAAACTTAAGAATCATCATGTGTGTGGGTGAATAAAAGGTCAAAGTGAATTAAGCACAATTATAAATGCAGCTGCTATAGTAATCCTATCAAACTCAATTAAATGATTCAGAATTAATATAAAAATTTATAAATAAATCAATATATTTTTTTCATCCAAGTAAGTAGATCGTTAGGCTAATATGAACATTCTATTTATACAGGCTAAGTTGGAGTGAAAATTTATCAAAAATTGATAAAATTAATTATGTTCAAACCTATAAAAACTAAGAATAACCACCAAAATAATATTTACGCAACATATCATCTACTTAAAACAAATATATAGCAAAATTTATTAAAAAAGCAGAGCATTGATTAGAAATATTCAAATCAATTCTAAACTAAATATAATGATTGAAATCATATTTTAATTGACAAGAATGAAACATATGAAAATTTACCTTTAGATTCTCGAAAGAATCAAGAAAAAATGGACTTAGATGAAAAATATAATGAGACTGAGAACATGAAAGAGAGGGAAATGACAGAACAAGGTGATGGGTTCGAAATAGGGCCTTTACTGGTGGTGTATCCGATAAATTTTTTCGCCAGTTCTTAAGTATCATTACCGGCTAAAATTTTGTCAGAAAATTGACCAGTTTTAAGTGTACGCAACGAAATTTTTAGCATTTTTAACAGACAACATTCTCTTGGTAATATCAGTAGATAATCTGTTAGATATCCGCCAATTTTTTACAATTTTTTTTGACGAAGATTTCATTGGTGTTACCATTGGAATTTTCATCTGAACTTAGTCGGCCGAATATTCTGCCATAATTTCCAATTTTTCCAGCAGTGGTGCTTCCCACTTGGAGAGGAAAAGAGTTGGACGATTTCTCCAATACATATTAAAGACAGTGGCTTCTCCATTCAGATGATTGCTAAAGGAAAGGGTAGGGTAGTGATTAAGCCACGAGATTTGGTTTGGGTCTCTCTTCACTTATATATAATTTGCCTCTTTTTAAATTTTACATGCTATTGTCATTATGTCATGTGAAGAAAATTTGTATAGTGATTAATCATTAATGTGATTGAAACGCTTGGAATGATGGACTCAAATGGACTCACGTCACTCTTAGGTTTCGTTTGGGACAGCTTTTTTACTGATTCTTAAAGTAACTTTCTAGTAAAAAATTAAAATTTTTTACTAAAAAGTTGCTTTAAGAAGCAGTAAAAAAACCATCCCAAACGAGACAACTTTTGGGTATTACTTTTTTGCTGCTTTTATTAAATTTTTATATTATAAAGCAGCTTTTAAAAGCAGAAAGAAAGCAGTCCCAAATGAAACATTATTCTTACAAGCATACGATGGTAATACTTTGTTGTGTAGGATCAAATAGAAGCTGTTTGCTGTTAGCGTCATTGGCTTATAAAAATCTTACCATTTTAAGATCTTCTATTTTTACCAAGGGTTTAAAAATCAGATTAGACTGGCCGGTTCAACCAGTTCAATCGTGAACTGGTTAGTTGTCCGATCTGGTCTAGTTTAAAAACTGGCTTTGCAGTGAACCAGTCGGAACCGGAGTGAACCGGTCCTGGTTCGAAAGAACCGGCCGGTTCTACAAATTTTTTTTTATTTTAAATAAAGCGTAAAAAATAGATTTTACTTTATTATATTTTTTAAATTAAATTTTTTTATTAAATATGAGATTAATTATACTATAATATATGAAGGTTATCTCATAAAATATGTTTTATTCAAAAAGCAAAACGAAGCTTTTTAATATAAAATTTTTAAAAATAATAAAAAAAATAAAAAATAATAAAAAAATGCTTTGTTCAAAAAGTGAGAACTTTACACTATTTAAAGAGTTAAAATGCAACCATCTCAAACTCCCCCATAATTGGGACTAAAAAAATTGCATGAATGCTATATGAGCTTGAATGTGAGTTTGGGCTTTATTGGGTCAGAGTTGGTTGGGCCACAAATTTGGGCTAATTGGGCCACGAATTTGGGCTATTTGGGTGAAAAATTTTTAATTTGTATTATAAATTTATATATTATAAATTTGTTATAATATATATTATAAGAATCTTCTTTATTATCACTATAATTAAATATAAAAGATAATTATAATTAAATTATTAGATATTCATAAATATAATATAATTAAACTATATGTCCTATAATTTAATTATAATATATAATTATATTCATCATTTCAATTTAATTTAATTATTTAATAATTTAATTATATTGAGTGATAATCAACTAAAATTACGGAGGTTTAAGATTAAACTGTCGTAATTATTTTGTTAATTTCATTACTATTTAATAATATTATTATTTATTACATCATCCAGGTCGACCCTGGTTCGACCGGTCGAATCATGAATCTCTCATTCTTCCGGTTCATTATTTGGTCCGGTTTTCACAACTTGATTTGTAATTTTAACATATTTAAGGAAAATAATGTATTTATTGTAGTCAGCATGTTTCCTGTATGAGACATTTACAGTAAACTTAATGCAAGTTATACTTTAATTTTATGATAATTAATTATTGACATTTTTACAGGGAACACAAAATTTAAGTTTGGGCCTTTAAGCATTGACCAATTAACTATCAGAAGTTGGGAGTGAGACATACGTTCTTATTTTTGTCTTCTAACCTGAGGACACTAAACAAAACTCTTTACGCATTCAACGGGCCTCCATGGACCACCGCTACCCTTGCAGGCAAGTGTCTAGCCGATGACTCGAGTAGTAGAGTACTTGAGGGATCTGATTAGGGGTGCAAATGAGTAAATCGACTCGTGAGTTGGCTTGAGCTCGACTCCTTAACAATTTAACGAATCGAGTTTATTGAGTCTCGAGCTTGAGCAGAATTTCGAATTTGTTGGATTATCGAGCTCGAGTTCAATCCTCATGATGCTTGCTCAATTACTTGTCGAGCGGCTCGAGTGCGGAATTGAAACCACATAAGGCTGAAGTGGAAGGCGGGCTCGGACACAGAAGGCGGAAGCGGAAGGCGGAATTGTGGGGGTGGGCTCTAAAGCAGAAGGCTGAAGCGGAAGGCAAAAATCGGAATCGCAGGTGGCAGGCTTTGATACGAAAGGTGGAATCACAGAAGGCGAGGGCGGGCTGCAGACACAAAATTGAAGCTTGAACGACGGAATCGAGCAGCTCAAACAGATCCTTTTCAGTGGCATGAGCGGAGCTCAAGCTTGACTCGAGTTTGAGCTTGACATTTGGCTCGTGAGTCGAACTTAAGATTGACTTGACACGAGCTCGACTTGACTCGTTTGCATCCCTAGATATGACATTTTCAAGTAAAAAAATTATGTTTACAATTATTTATTTATTTTATTATTTAAGTATGTGATACCCAAATAAAAAAAAAGTGATTAAGATTGATCACCATTCCAATGTCTTGATTTCCAACAAGTAATAATAATATATTTTTTTATTCACCATATATATATTTCCCCATGAATTTTATTTATGTTATAAATTGTTGCAAAAAATATCATTTTAAATATATTATAAAAAAGACTTAAAATTGACTTTAAGCTTGGCTCAAATTTGCCAAAAAGATTGTTGTATTATAACTATCAAGAAATTAATTAAGGTTCTGTTTGAGATAATTTTTATACTCTTTTATTTTTCAGATCTCAATCATGATTATAGTTGAGTACTGTTTTCTCTCAATTTTAAAAATTTTTTATATTATGAAGTTAATTTTAAGAAATATTAGTAATAGGAAGCTGCTTTTACTGTAATTTTTAAAAAAGTTATTATTTTTTATAACAGTTTATAATTATCTTTACAAAAAATTACCGTTGTCTCAAACAAATCCTAAGTTACGCATTCATATAGAATTATAACAAATCAAAAAGCTTAAGAGAAAGCACTGGATAGGATCAAATGAAATCTTAGTGGGGGTCCTGCATGCTCATGCACCTTGAAACGTAGTAAATAAGTTAAGCTAACCAATAACTAATTAGAACCAAAATTTACACATCTTTAGTATTTATGATGGGTTCCCCAATAATTTTAAATTTTAATGAAATGCTAAATAATAAAATCATATAATTGCACACACTATTTGAACATGCACGCAAATACTCTAATAATTATTAAATTTATCATAACCACTAATTTGGCCACATCAATAAAATGGAAATGAACTAAGTCTTCTTTAGGTATTATTTTACTATAATTAAGTAAGAAATAATTGGAATCTAGCTCTTATTTGGTCTCAATCCACAAATTATCCTATCCTAATAATTAAATTTTGATGAAGCATTATCTAATTAACAATGAGTGCATTTTGAGAAATGAAATTTGAAATTATATATATATATATATATATATATATATATATATATATATATTACGAGTTAGAAAATTTGCATAAGTAGTGCAGAAGATGTATGTCTTAGCTTTTGACAAAAATTCATTATGCACATTAAAATTATAAGACTACAAATTTTTTACGCGAAAAGCTAAGTAAGGAAAAAAAATTATGGGGCCTAATCTATTTAAAAGATCTAACATAAATTGGAGCTACAAGAATACTTTCCTCCTCACAATTAAAGAAGAAGAGGGCTAATTGATAACAAAATATCTTATATCTCTTTTGTACGGATTACAGAAGTCTGATGTCCACAAACAGACAATTGAAATTCATTAATATAGCTAGTTCTTGATAGAAATTTGGGAATGATTGCGGTGATTGTTGGTGATGGTCATCAATAATGACAACGAGTGGCGGTGGTTGTAAGTGGCGATAGCTGGTGGTCATGGGGTGTGATAGCTATTAACTAGTAGATAGTTCTTTAGTTCTCTTAGCTCTTGGGCCTCTCCTTCATATAGAGAAAGTGCCTCTATTTATAGGCTTTTGGGATATGTATTTTACTAATTTGAACAAGAATTGAAAACACTCTACCGTACGTTTCATATTGATTCCCTTGATTTTGAAGATTTTTTTTTTAATATTTAAGTGGCTTAATGTCGTCTTGTGATTTTTTTGTAGATCATATGAGTTTTCTAGAGTCTTATATATATATATATATATATCCAAAAATAATTAATAAGAACTTGTTACATTGAATTCTTCATTATTATTATTTTAATATGATACATATTCTATTTATATTTTCATTACTAATACGCCAACTACTAATTTTTGCTTGCTCGCTGTCGCGACTTCCTCTTGTCTTTTTGTTTGATTTCTTGTTCCTTCCAATTTGTGTTTGGTGGCCTAATGAGTTCTAAATCTTATTATATAATATTATTTTATTTTATATTTTTTGTTTTTGCAATTGCATAACTAAATTTTTTATATATTTAATTTTTCTCCCCTCCCAAAGTATACCATCATCAACAAAAATAATAAAATTTATATATTTGAGAATTTTATTTTTATCCTTGTTTTGAATAAGTAAGCAATCTAAATGAATTCAGTAGTATATATCAATCTAACCATTTAACTTAGACCTTATATCTCTAAATATACTAATCTCAGAAGCTATGGACTCCATACCCATACATTATCTCTTTGGACATAAAACATCAACATAGATCTTAAGACAAAATGGCTTAGATCTCAACTATTTGATCAACTAAATAATTAAGATGCCCTTCATAAAGAGGCTCATTGGTCCACCTTTGATTTCAGAGGCAAGGTGGGTTATGTATCCAATAGTTTCTCCGAAGTGTTAACATGTACTTCATCCAAGTGTCTATAATATCCTCAAAAGAAGCAAACCTAAGAGGCTCATCTCCTCTCCACACAATATAACCCTAAAAAAAACAACTTTTGAGTTGTTTTCAGCTCTTATTTATCTCCAACTCAAGTCACTAATTTCAATGTCAAAAGATCTCTTAGAAGACAAAATCTCCAAGTTGGTCAATTAATCGTTTAATTTAATTGATTGTATTCGTGGAACTCTATCAATCTGAAACATTTAATCCTTTTAAATTCTATTAACATTGATAATTATTTTTCTATTGTCCAAACTGATGGTGAAATAGATGGGGGGATATTATTAATAGAATTCAAGTTGGACGGTGAAAGTTGAGGAATGCATTGGGTCTATTGTGTGATAGAAAATTATCACTCAAACTTAAGGGAAAATTCTATAAGATTGTGGTGAGACCTATAATGATTTACGGAGCAGAATGTTGGTCATTAAAAGAGAAGCATACAATTAAGTCAACTGTAGCAGAGATAAAGATGCTCAGGTGGATGACTGGCTTTATTCTTAGAGATAGAATGCAAAGCAAGCATATATGTATAAAGGCTGGAGTAACTCAAGTGGTAGATAAGATTAGTGAGAATCGCCTTAAATGATTTAGTAACATAAAATATTAACTTTTTGATGACCTGATTATGAGAATAGATGTATTAGATTTGACCTATATTAAGAGAGATAGAGATAGACCTAAAAAGACTTGATTAAAAAAATATTAGAAATGACCTTTTTCAGTTTATTTAAATGAGAATTTATTTAATAGAACACAATAGAGAAAAAAGATTTATCTAGCCGATTGTTCGTAGTGGGATAAAACCTTAATGTTGTTATTGTTGTATTGATGATTATTTTTCACAACACTAATAGAGCTAGGAAATCATTGCTACACACATAAAGCATTAAGTAATGTATAACTTAATAGTAGCAAAGGAAATATTACTTTATGAATGGTATAAAAATATGTTAAGAATTTTAATCCCAATGACTTGGGTATTAAAATCCTCATAGATAAAATTAAATAAAAAAATGTACTGATGATTAAAACCCCATTAAAGATAAGAGAAGATATGCTAATTTGGTAATAATGTCGTATTCACTTCAATAATTCAGATAATTACTAATTTTAATCATTGAATTCACTTTGAAAACAATCATGCTTTTAATGCAATCCTACTTATCCAAAACGAATTAAATTATTGGAATCGCAACTGCATATTACCATGATAATAACAGAGAGTTAAATGTTCTTCTTTAATAGAAATATTTCATATGTTTAATATTATTTTGTAGTCCATTGTAAAATGAGTCTGAATTAAATTTAGTTATATTTAAAATTAATCAAATTTATTTGACTTTGACATAATCTCAATTCTACTTGTACCCCATATTATGGGTATGAAAATGGGTTAACATGTCCAATACAGCTCAACTTGAAAATTAACAGATACGATTTCAATTAACCTGAACCCAACATTATTAATAAATGAGCAAAAAAGGTGGAGCTGAACCTGGCCTCCTAGTAATGCCAATGACCCAAACCTATTTTTTAATGATTTTATTATTATTTATAAATATAAAGTTTAGGTTTATTTAATAAAAAAATAAAGGTAGCCTACCAACAGGCAAGAAGAATTTTAGGAAAAATAATTTAAATGAGGCACTATCATGTAAAAATCCGATTTGTAGGTCAACCCTAATCCTACCTGTTAATTAAACAAATAATACTTTCAGACCTAAATCCAAACATTTTTATTAAACAGATTAATTCGAATATGAATCATTTTGGATTGAATTTGGGCCGAGTTATTAGGCTGAATCATTTAATGACACCATTAGCCGATACTGTGCAATCCTATACCGATCAACCCCAGTCTCCCCTCCAACATGCATGTATTCCACAATTTTTCTAGCTAAGAGCCTTCAGATATATTTTTACGCATATACAAAAGCTAATGTGGTTAGCTTTTTAAATAAACAAGTGGACCTAGCCAGATCCCAAGCCTAGATTCGTTCTCTTCCAAGTCCAAGCACTCATTATTATTCTCAGAAAAACGAAAAAAATGATAAGAAGACCCCCCACCTAACTAATCTTCCCAACTTGATTAATTTCATAGTGCAGCCATTTTCCAACTTTTTTATTCTTTTATAAAATAATTTTTTAGTATAAAAATTTTTAATTTAAAATTTTTTTATTAAAAAATTACATTAAAAATAATAAGAAAATTATCCCAACCTACTATAATAAATCAAAATAAAATGACACAAATGTACTAAAGAACGGCAACTCATGTCTATTAAATAATTAGATGTTTCATCAAATGCCTCTTTTACTAATACAATTCTATCATCCACAGAGCAAAAGTAATTCTTTTAGAGAATTCTTCAGTTAGGATTAATTGTTTCCAAAATTATCGTGTATATATATATAACCGCCTTCCATCTTACGGGGAAAGTTATTCTGTGCGATCAACCGATCATTCGGATGTAAATCAGAATGCGTCATGTCATCCGTCTGATATACAACAACGGTACATAACAAAAAAGTGACATAACTTGTCCTGATTTGTCTCCGGACGGTGTCTGATGACCGGTTGACCGCACACAATAATTTCACCTCCTCTCATGGAGAAACTAGTTAAAACCTTACTCCTACTGCAGCTCATGCTGTGGCACGAAGGTTGAGGACATTGCCGTCTATACCGCGTTCGAACTGCTCAACCTGTCAAAGAAGAAGAAAAATTTGCCTCCTCCTCTTGGAATGGCTTCACTTCTATCGGTATACAAAAAGCGATCATACTCGGTAAGATGATCCTACCGTAAAACTTCATTATAGTACCCCTTCGCCGTGTTTAATATATACACTCGAACTTATCACGTCGCCATATCGATCTCCGGCATTTGCTTCACTGCCGTCATATCCTCCGACGCCGACCACAGTTTCGCCGCCTCCTGCCAGCTTCCCGCTGCAGCCGAAGGAGACGCCAGATTGCAATCAGAAAAGTATTTTCCAGTCACTCCAGCCAACGCTGAGGTTGCCGCAACGTAGCACGTCGTTGCCGCCGCCTGAGGAATCGTCTTCAGAAGCTTCGATGCCAGGAAGAATGCAAGATCTGAAAACCGGAGAAAGGAATCATTGACCCGAATCAAAATCAGAAGAAACCTTGGGATTTGTGAAGGATCGGTTGATCGATCGATCACCTGTGAGGAAACCCTCGCGGTCGCGGGTAAGACGAGTTCGTACGATACCGGGATGAACACAGTTCGCCGTAACATTGGCACCCATTTCCTATAATCAGAAAAATATTCTCAGAACGATCGGTCGATCGATGGGATGCGTAATTGGGAATTGAACCATCGAATTCTGCAATTAATTACCTCGAGCTTCTCTACCAGCTCCTTGGTGTGGAGAACGTTCGCAAGCTTGGAGAGCGCGTACGCCCGAGTGCCGTTGTAGGGTCTGCAGATCCCGACGAAACGAATCATGATTTTTAACTGATATTTTAACATAAAGGAGCGAAAGAGAAGGGAAAAGGCGCGGGAATTACATTTTCTTGGAGGTGACCAGATCAAGATAGCGGAGACCGTCGCCGGTAAACCAGGTATGGATGCCGGAAGAGACGTTTATGATTCGGCCTTCGATCCCCGTAATCCTAGCCGTCTCCGTCATTTTCTCCATAAGTAGCTTCGTCAACAGGAAGTGGCCTAATCCAAAGACGATCAATAAAGGAGTTTTGTTGATTTAGCTACTCAACGGATAAACTTCTTCACCATAGTTTTTTACCGAGATAATTGGTGGCGAAGGTCATCTCGATTCCATCTTCAGATAATGCGTAATTATGCGAAAATTTTCCCGCGTTATTTCTAATCCCAAAAGAAAAAGTAAAAAAAAGAAAAGAATAGTCAGACACGGAATTCACTCCCCTTTCCCAGTAGTTTAGAAAGCAGGGATGAAGAATCGGGATGAAAATTAGTTACATGAGGAGATTGAGCGGAAGCTGAAGAGAGAGGAATCTGGTCACAAAGGATCGAACAGAGGAAAACGAGCTGAGGTCAAGAAGAAGCACAATGATCTCAGATCCAGGGAATTCGCCGTTGATATGAGCCTTCGTCTCCTGCGCCGCCTTGAGGTTCCTCGCCGGAATCACCAGCCTCGCCCCGCGCATAGCCAGCACGCGGGCCGTCTCTGCCCCAATTCCCGACGTTGCTCCTGGCAAAATAGTAATAAAAAGTTCGAAACTCGATTCTTATAGCTTGAAAGGAACAAGGATTATTAATTTTACCGGTGATGATGGCGGTGATAGATCGGAGGTCCGACGATGCTTCGGTGACCTCCTCCGCCGTCGACTTGGACCCGAAGCCGTTACTTCCGGCCGAACCAATAAGGTACCGTATTGTCTCCAGCATTTAGCTTGTGCTTCACTTTCTATATAGTGTAGAAAAAAAGTCCTACATTTATAAATAGCTGGGGATTCGACGGAAGAAAGGGAATAATTTGTCGAGTATGTTCCATGGCCACGTTCTGTTTGATTTTGGAAAGTGCTAGAAGGAAGAGAAGGTGGAAGGCATGGTGGATTAAAGACTAGTAATAATGTTAATTCTCATTAAAAATTATGCTGCCCATAAATAAATGATAAATATTTTATTTCATAAATTTATTGAAGAATTGTATTAGTACTCCCAAGTAAAATTAAAGGCAAAATTTTATTGATATTTAAGAGAAATTTGATGTGTTGCTTGAACAAATTAAAATAAAAATATAAAACTCAATGAATGGGATAGAGTTTTGATTATGTTCATAGTTAATTCTTAGCATTAAAAATTGTGTGGTTTGTTTAATATTTCCATAAAATAACTCATTGGACACTCACCAAAATTTTGTAGGAGGAAGAATTTTTCATCCATTTTTATAGCCCATAAGTTAATTTATGAAGTTAAAAATTATGACTAAATCATCAATCATAGAAGAGTTTTATTTAGTTTCTTTCTCAAAATCAATGAAAAAATTACGGGAAAAAAGTCTTATAATTAGCATCAAAAGTGCAATAAAAATAAAGCATACCATCAAGAGAAAATAATCATCTTAAAAGTGAAATATCTAGAATCACTCTAACAGATAGGATTATTGTCAGTATGAGCGATATGTAAAATTTTCGAATGACCAAGATAAATTAAGATGGGCAATATGCAAGCAACTTGAAACATGGCTTTTTCATAAATTCATTTACTACACATTCCTGAGCTATATTGTATACAACTTCCACTGTTCCTTCCTTTGTCAGCTTGTTTTTGTCGGTTGTGTTTTTTGGTACCTTTTAACCTTTTAGGGGCTTTTTTACTATAGCCTGGTGGGTTGTTTGCTTCTGCCTTGTTGGTGAAGAGCAGATTTTTCTGTGAATTTCAGTGGGTTTGCTCCTATTTGTGTGTGTATGTGGTGTGGTGCTTTTCTATTTTTGCCCTCTTTTTGGTTGGTTTCTAGATTTGCTTTTAATTATTTCCTTGTTGAGGCTTTTTTTGTGTAGGTTTCAAACTAGTGGGGTTCATTCTATTGGGTTCCTTGTCCTTTGAGGTTTGGTATTTTTTGCTTTATGTATTTCTTTTTACAGGTTCGATCACATCCAATGACTATTTCATGGAATTCTTTGATGCTGATCCTCTTTTTGGTTCTAGTTTCTCCCGAATGTCCTTTATTAATTTGTAACTAATAAGGGATCTTAGACTCCTTAGGCCATATTTTCCTTTTTGCTTGTAGCTCAATGAGCATTTATTGTATTCTTGATCCCTTTTAAGGACCGTGTAATATTTTATTTTAATTAAAACGTATACCCTCTATGGATTTTTCTCGAAAGAAGAAGAAGAAGAAGAAGAAGAAGAAGAAGAAAAGATAATGAACTTGACATGAAGTTCAATATTATCATCCAAAATCTCAAAGAAAAAATTCACCAACGATCCATGGATCAAGTTAAAGCGAATGGAAAGAGGTATTATCAACAATGATTTTGATCATAAATTTAATAAATCATTTAACTTTGATAATCAACTGACAAGAGGCAAAGCCAAGGAATCCTTAAAATGCCAGTAAGAGTTATGAGAAAGATATTTATCATACATCCACTTCTCCCAAGAAGCATCACTAAAAATAATGCTTCAAATAGAATTAATTTTAAGTAAACACTTATAAATCATGTTCAGTATTGTTGTAGGGATTTCAAAGACATATATCTAGAAGTTCAACATAGTTATAAAGGTAGTGCAAACAAGTTGAAATTGACTTCAAATGTGAGTTAAATCTTGCTAGCTTCAGAATTTAGATTGAATCTTATAATAAGAGGTTTTCAACTCGTCATATTTTGGTCAAGAAAGTAGCTAGAGAATCTAAAGTTCATTTAAAAATACCATAAAATGTTAATATAATGAGGGACTACATGACTAATTATAGCATTACTGATTAATGAAACCATAGTGACAACAATTAGATGAGAAAAAAATTAAGCCAATCTTTTTAATTTCATTACTTAGCTTTCATATAGTCAGTACTATAAGTATGGTTTCAAGCTATTTAATAATTTGTCAATGATAAGATTATAATAGGAGTTATGGCCTGGAGAATATTAGGTGGGCCTATCGGGTCATCCTTACTAACCCTGCATGATTAGATACAAATAAATTTAGCTAAACAATAAGACATTATATTCTACAAACTCTTAGGTGAGTGTTCATAATCTACTTGAACTTTGTACTTAAATAAAATTGGCAGTCTTATCACCTACTTATATCTCAAGATGTCCACTCAAACTTAGAATGACAACTTTGACCTTAAGAAATTTACTATTGGTAGCTAAACAAATTCAAAAATTGTAAAAGAGTTTACTTAGAAAAGAGTAGCCTTCATACTGATAGAGGATCCCTTACCTAAAATATTGCTCTTAAATCTAAGTTTCCACATATTAAAGGAAGATATAGAAGCTTTCACCTAAATCTACATAGTCTTGTTTATATACAAAGGCTAAAGACAAGCTTCCAAATCCATATTTGATGCCATTAGTCATGACCCAAAATATTGAATTTATAACTTTAAATTGGATATACTCAAAGTCATCATTTAAATAGACAATCAATGTTTTGAGGTTAAGTTAGGCTCTAAGGTAAAGGGTGAACCATCGTATTCAAGTTGGTAATGACCTTTCCTTAAGGAATAAGCTATAAAGTGATTAATAACATTGAAATGAATATAATTTAAATATTATTAAATAATTTTTATTTAGTCAAAAAGATCAAATCAGAAGGACAACTAACTGTATTTGATGTTGGTGTTCTATGTGTAGAAAAAATGCTAAATAGTAAAGCTAACTCTGTATTTTTAGACATATAGTTCATTAAGGTTCACTTCTTTATATTGTACAAGTGCATTAAAAGATTAGAGAAAATAAAAATACATCCCAATTTTGCATTTGAGCACATATGCAAAATTGAGAAATAGGCCCTACTATAAGGAGTAAAGGACTTGGATCAGTTCTAATATTATATCCAAAAGAGTACAAAAGATCTAGAAGGATCCTTAAAAATTAAGTTCCACTAGATAATTCTCATTCCTATGCTTAAGAGAATTCCCAAAACCAAGAGAAAGGAATGATAAAGGTGTTAAAGGGCAAGAATATTCTCAAATCTATACCCAAGACTATATGTATAATTATGAATTGGGTTCTATGATACTTTAAAGTAATTAGATACTTCTCATTTCTCATTCAAATGTGTATGTAAAGCTAAGGAAAATGATATTATCATGAGGAATAATAAAATTGAATTCCTAGTTTTATGTCAAGGAAGTAGATATTATCATGAGGAATAATAAAACTAGATTAGTAGTTTTATGTTCAAGAACATGCATATAACCAAAAATGATCCTCCTACAATGCATAAGAGCTCAAGCTTACTAACTCAAGTATGAGCTGATAAGGTTTTACACCATAAATGATATCATGGAAACTATACCTAAACTAGTTTAAAATTGGTGGATTTTGGTAATCCTAAGCTAGTTATAAGAATAAATTAGAGACTAAACTTAACTATATTGAAATTGGGTTTAGAGATTAAAAATAGGTTTAATCTTTATCATCAAAGGTAATTGAGATAGCTTGATCTCAAAGCTTGTACTAGACTCAGAATGGATATTGGCTCTCAATATGAAACTTATTCCTTTAAAATAACATATTTAGCTTCTCAAAGACATCTTAGCAAGAAAATATATATAAATTGATCAAAATGTTCTGCTGAGCAAGCATACCCAATTAGCTTGTCAAAGATGTTAGAAGAGGAAAATCAATTAAAAAGTTATGAGATATATAGTTGAATGAACCATATCATATCACTATAGCAAAATCACATATTTTCGGCGACTTTTTCTGGCGAAAATTGATCATATTCCGGTGGTTTTAAAATTTACCGATAGTTTTCTGGCGGCAAAATTTTCGCCGATAAAACCCTCGTAGAAAAAAAATTTCCGGCGGCTTTCCGGTGGAATTATGCCGCCAGAAATAAAAAAATTTAATTAAAAAAAAATTTTGCTCTGCCCCGCAGCCTGCCTTCCCTCTTTGCCCGTAGGTACTCCCGTGCTGCCTGCCCAGCTGCCCGCTTGCTGCAGCCCACGCTGCCCAAAGTCCCAGCCCAGATGCCCCTGCTCGCGCTGCCCGAAGCCCCAGCCCAGCTGCCCGCCTGCCTGCCCCAGCCCGCGCTGTCCGAAGCCCTGCTTGCTCTTCCCGCGCTGCCCGGAGGCACTCCCGTGCTTCCCGCCCACCTGACCCACTGCCCGCCGACCGCCCGGATGACCGACTACCCGGCTGCCCACCTGCCTGCGCATGTGCGCTGCTTGGGATTCGAAATCAAAAAGCTATCAAACACACAACCAAAATGCTACAATGTAAAATATGTTATTTTGCTTACTTTTTAATATTTAAACTATATTATTACGTAAAAATAGAAATTATATTTACTAATTAAGTTAATCATGTAATTTAAAATCAATAATAAATTTAAAAATAAAAATTAATAATTACTAATAAAAAAATAAAATTTTAAAATAAATTAAAATTTAAGTAATAATTTTAAATTTAAATTTTTTTACTTAAATCATTTAAATAGTTAAATTTTTAATAATTTTATTTAAATTTTTTAAAATCCGCCGGAAAGCTAGAAAAGCCGCCGGAAAAGCCGCCGAAACATTCCGACGGATAGAAACCGTCGGAAACTTCCACCGGAAAAACTGTCTCATTGTCTTTCGTCAGAAAATAGCCGAAAAATTGACCACCGGAAATCTGTCGGTAATGGGTGATTTTCCTGTAGTGTATTAAGGGAAGTTATCCATTGAAGGAGCAAATGTAAGTAACTCTTAATGATTTAGTAAGAAAATAGTTATTCAAATATATGTTGATTTGATATGATGTGTTTATTCTCATTAACATCAAGTAAAAATTATCCCCATTGGGGAATGATGGAGTTAGTTTCTTAAATAATATCTTATAAAGGGAAGATCTATCGAAGGCCTCCTTGATAAGACAGTCCAAGTCTAATGATAGTCATGATCATCTATTAGTTAATGAACTTGCGTATAATACCTGTATTATCCAACACGTGCTTAGGCATAATTTCATCCACAAAATGGGTGATCATATTAATATTATCCCCATATAGCCATACTTATGCACTTATACATAACCCACCCCAAATTTAATTTCATAAATATGATTATCCAATATATTAAATATCTCACTTCCATTAGTAATCCAAAGGCCAAACACAAATAGAATCTACCTCTTGGTCATTTTATTACCCATATTCTTAAGACTAAATGTAATATCACATATTTCAAGCCATATAAACATTGCCTTTCTCCTTCACCGACCACTCCTTTCAAATCTTCTTTAGTCAGAAGAGATGCCCCCACACGAGGGTGATAGTGAAGAAGAAGAAGAAGAAGAAGCTCCTACTTCACTTCAACACTACAATTACTCTAAAGAGACTAAACATTTCTCAAGACTTGAGCTCAAAATTGATGATATTGCTGAGTATAATTTTAGTAGAAGCAAGATGATGATCACACATACTTTCAAGGCCAATTCACTTAACTTCTCTAGTACAATATTCATCCTCACCACCAGACTAGAGATCCTTCAATAGTTGATTAAGACTTGCTTTATCTTGTGTTTATAACCTTTTCTTTTATGTGTGTATTTGTATTTTTTTTCCTTGTATTATTACATCTTTTTTCTACTTTTTAATGTTTCAAAAGTGAAAATTTGGTTGTTATATTAGTACATAGATCATAACTTTATTAGCGTATTAGCATTCATTATTATATTACAGCATTATTTTCTTATGTGCATCCTTTCATAAAATTTAAAAAAAAAATTCTACACACCCCATTTTATAAAAATAATAAAATTTATTAAGACATAAATTCAAAGGGAGTTAAAAATCCTCAGCCTTATGTGCATAACCAAAGTATGTTAGGCATCAAAGAAAAAAGGGAGATTATTGACCCCAAACATAATTTTGTTGATATTATTACATTAGAGTAATCCATCTTTATGTAGGTTATAGCACTAATAAATTGCAGGTGTACATGACAAAGTCTAAATTCCAATGTTATGTATAAATCTAGAGCATAAAAAGACTTAGGCTTTGATTATAACTCAAGAAAAAAATGTTAGGATCAAATTCACCAGCTTAGAGTTATAGCACGAGTCAGAGATAACTCAAATGAGAGTTATAATAGTCATGTTAAAATGTTGTAATTTTTTAAAATTTGAGTCACTTGGTATTTATATTCGAAGTAAAGAGATTTGCGAAAGAATAATCTCACACATATAAGTTAAATTAATAAACTTATTTTTATAATTTTAATTAATATAAATTAATAATAAAGATTGTATTGTATACTGTCAATTATATTGTGTGAAGTACTTTTCATTCATATAATTTAAATAAGATCAATAAGTATTAATTAGGGGATTCTTAAAATTTATTTCAATGAATATCATATTATACTATTAGGTCTAAATTCAAATTGAATTCTCCATAATTTTTTTTTTCTTAATTAAATTAATTTAAAATCTAAATTATATATATTATATATGTTGTGAATCTGGATTCAAGGACTATGATTTTGATGATAGCAAACCTTTTCATTTCTGTTTGAGTGTATAATGTTTCAAGTACACAAGATCCATTACAATTCAAGCCAGCTCAAGATCGAGTCAGTCCGTTTGTGTTTTCAGGTTCAATATAAGTTTTCATCTTTTTTGAGTCAAGTGAAATGTAATGGATCCCCAAGCTAAGTAACCTTACACACATACACACTCAGGGGGAGAGTTTTAGTGAGTTAGAGTTTCTGTTCAAATTTTATTCAAATCGTCCTAGACGATATTCACATCGTTCTGGATGACCCATTGAAAATAGAAACCCTAATTAGGGTGACCATGCTAAGTCATTCTGATTAAGCAGATCATCCTGAATGATACACACATCGTACAAGATGATATGCTTAAATCAGAAATTCTCAGCCGTCAAACAAAGTTAGGCAAGTTTTTATTTTTAGAGATTTGGTTTAATCATCTCGGACGGTATGTGTATCATCCTGGATGATCCATTATAATCTTGCCTAAATTAGTCAGGTGATTAAGGTTTGAGTGATTTGATCATAATGTCCTGGACGATCAATTGGAAATCTTGACCGTCTAGAGCATTTCACCTGGACGACCCAAATAATCCTTTGGACGATATTCTCAATTTTGAACTAATCGTACGGGATGATAGAAAGATCGTCCGGGATGATCAGGTCATTTTGTAATCGTCCAGCATGATTTGGCTGTACGACCCGAGGAATATGCTAGACGATTTTGGTCTTTTTGAACTAATCATACAGGACGATACACGTATCGTCCTAGAAGATCAAGTCATTTTCTTAAGATTGTCCAGGCTTTTCCCCTAGACATCCTGAGCTATCTTCTGGATGATATTTCTGGTTTGAACTAATCTTCCCGGACGATCGCAGAATCATCCCGAACGATATGAACAGAATTGTCTTCTAATCGTCCAGAAGAACCAGATCGTCCAGGCCAAAAGGGGCTAATTTACACTGATCGTACAAGATAACATAAGGATCATCCTGGATGATATTTGATGATTAGTTGAAATTTAGGGTAATTTTTGAGCCTTACTATTTAAGATCTCTTATCTTCTATCATGGAGATCTTTTGCCGCTATCCTTTCCTGTGAGAGACTTGAGAAGGAGAGAGAGAGAGAGAGAGAGAGAGAGCTTGGGAGAGAGAGAAAAGATCTTGTAAGGGGGAGTTTGTGAGGTGTTCATAAAAGTTACTCCAAGAAAGGATCTGAGTCATCTTCTCTGGTCGTCGTCTCTTATCCTTGGTGTCTCTGTGGAAAGATCATCTGCAAGAAGATCAAGGTTCTGTGCTTGCTTCAGGAGGAAGCGAAGGAGTCCAGGTTCTCTACCTGCTTCAGGAGGAAGCAAAAGGACTCCAGGTTCTCTGCCTCACCAGGTTGGTGGAAAGGTGTTTTTATACAGGCTTCTCCGCCTTACTGTGGGAGCAGAAGGAGAGTCACTTAGTGTTAGTGCAATACCCGGAGGGGAGGCTCCGGGGAGTGGACGTAGGTCAAGTTGACTGAACCACTATAAAATCTGGTGTATTCTTTCTGATTATTTTTTTGCACTTATTTTTCATTTGATGATTGTGTGGTTGTGATTATTATTTTATTATTATTAAATATCTACACATCATCGCAAAACTATAAATATTTTAAAACATTTAAAAAGATTTTTTAAATTATTTTTTCTCATGAATTTTTAAAATTATCAATTCACCCCCCTCTTGGTTAGCCTCGGGCTAGTTTATAAGGGCTTAACATTCCTAATGAACTTTCAAGTGGTATCAGAGCGAGATTCATAAAATCAAGTTTTGAAAAACTTTTGAATTTGATCTATGGCTAACTTTGGTAATAGAAATACTGCTGAAGTTTATTCCATTACTCGTCCACCTTTGTTTGATAACATACCATTTGATTTTTGGAAAACTCACATGTCCACCTTTTTATAATAAATTTATTATCGCATGTGGATGCTTGTTAAAGATGGTTATGAAGCACCTTTTAGACTTGTCAATAATATTAAAACTGAACCTTCTTTTGTCGAATGGACTTTTGATGATAGGGATCTAGCATAACTAAATGCTAAATGTTACTAAATGTTAAATAGAGTTAAATGACATTGATATTTTGGTCAATTTAGAATTTTCTAGAATTACTTATAATTTTTTAAAGTTTGAGTAATTAAAAAGTTTTTAAAATTATTTTATTAGGAATGTTTGATTGTTATGATTTAAACTCATTCGAAACTGCATGGAATCACTCCCAAATGACAGGGGTGATTGAAGGGAGTTTTTCCAAGTGTTTGGAAATTGTTGGAATTATTAATAATTTTTAATTAATTAAATTAAATAATTATTAATTTTCAGTAAAAGTCAAATTAATGTCAAATTAGAGGTCCAATCAAGGGGGTTTTATTTTTCTTAGGTAGAGAATTAAATTTTGGTCAATTTTATGTATTATTTGGATTTAAATTAAATTTATTATAATGTTTTGATTTTTTTGGGTTCATTAAAAGACTGAATTTTAACTTGCTTAATTTTCTTTCCTAATGGGCTCAAAATATAATAAAATTTAAACCTTTGGTGAAAAATTTTACTAAGTTTACTATGGTCAAGTTTCACCCCTATTGGGTGTGTGTATAATTTCCTAGAAATTTTCTAAGTTGACTAGACATGATCATTAATTATTTTTTCTAAATGTCACTACCGTTCACTTAGGTTTCAATCTTTGTCTAATTAACCCTAATACAAATGCAAGCATACCACAGAAAATGTACAACCTAATACTACAAATTTGAAGAGTTATGAATTTTTAAAGTTTTGGGCCCAAATTGGACATATTACTTTATAAATTTACACCACAAAAATCCATTGGACATCTAAACCTAAGAAAATTACAGGAGATGCCTAAGATGTCCAAAAAATTTTCACCAAAATTTGTGTCCAGTCTGATCATTGAATTGTGTAAAAATTATAAAAATTGAAATTCAAATAAATAAGAATAACTCACAATAATTAACTTAATTTTAATTTTAATAAATAATATATTGAATTACCTTTCCAATGACCCAAAAACATTCAATTTGGTGAATAAATGAATTTTCTATGAATTTTCAAAGTCATGGCTATTTAAATTCATTTTTTAAATAAATTTCATTAATTCAACTGGCAGCATAGTCTTTCTTAATCATTGGGAATGATTACGGACACGGTGCACCACTACCGTGACCACTAATCCACATGGCAAGACGATCCGGGCCATCAGATTCAAATAGTGGGATATGAGCGGTGTAGCTTGTGCCACGTGGCCTGAGATAGATAAAATGGCACACATTTAAATCCTTCAGAAGCCACGCGGTTTGACTTGGGGTGACATGGAAGATTCCTGGTCATCTGATTATGTAGAAGAAATGATCGGATGACCTATATTGATCTAGAGGAATTTAGTTCAAAATGAACTAAATTTTTAAATAGCCATAACTTGAAAAATACTCATCCAAATTTAACAAAATTTGAAACACAGATTAATGATAACATAATCTTCTAATGCTTAGAGTTTGGAGGCTTCATGCATTATAGATTTTCTGTGGTTTCAAATTGAATTCTAAACTAAAAGTTAGGATATCTTACAATCCAATGGGTGGATTTCTCTTGGGCTTCTTTTGCTCCTAGTAAAGTCCTCTACAAGTTTGTTGAAGACACCATAAGCTTTTGAAGGCTGGATTTGAAGTTGATGATGAAAATCTTTTTCTCACTATGTTCCTTTCTCCTCCTTAAAATAGTGATTTGAAGCTTGGAAATAATGGGGGAATGCTTGAGGAAGGTGGGGAAGTGGCTGGGGAAGCTTGCGAAAGAGTTTTGGAGGGTTGGAGGCTACTAGAGATGGAGTTCTTTGAAATGAGATTGAATGTAAAGGTTTTAGGTCAAGTTGCCTGACTTAGCCCCCTCCTTTTGAATTGAATGGCCTTGATTCATTTGGGGATGTCTAAGATTGATGCAAAGTGTACCCAAGGTTTCTCAAAACTACAGGAAAGCTGGTGGGTGAGAAGGATCTCTTGGTCTATGGGGATGGGGACCACACCCCTTTTTCTCCATTTGGCTAAACCCAAGCAAAGCTTGGTTTAAGGTCTCTTAGGGAAGGAAATTAACCCCTTTCCAATAGGTTTGAGCAGGTCTTGAAATGAGATATGGATTGCCAAGGTGGGATGGCCACTTAAGCTCAAATGAGGGCTTATTGACCATTTGACTAGTCAAACTAGTCAATGGGACTAATGTGGCAGTCAAGGGAGTTAGTTGGCTGGGTAAATGTGTGGAAAAATGTTTGATGTCAAGGGTTTGAAATTTTGAGCAAGTGGATGAGGTTGGAGAGGGTTTTATTTCCTCCAAATGGGTTGAATAAGTCAAACCTAGGGGGATTTGACTTGGACAAATTTTGGACATGTTAAGGATGTCCAATTGAGTGATTTTGAAGGGTTGATTTGAATTTAAATGGGTTCAATCATTAAAATTGATATTAGTGTAGATTAAGGGTTGATTTGGTCAACCAGTTGACTTGGTCAACATAATCTAACCATGAGTTGGGTTTGGGTCAAACAAGTTTAAATGAGTATTTTGAGACCAATGGAGGTGGTCCCACGCAATGGAATAGTCTTTTGGGTTGAAATGACCATTTGGACCCTCAAGGGATATTTTGGTCAACCATATTTAACTTGGTCAATCCAAAGAGTGCGTTTGGGTCCAATGCACTCCTAATAATATTTAGGATGTATTGGAAGAGGTTTCAAAGATTGATTTGACAATGCCATGTTGAGTTTTGGGGAAAAGTCCAAATATGCCCTTAAAGGGCATTTTGGTCATTTTGACCCCTAGTCAACCCTGGGTCAAACTAGATCCAGCAAAATGTGGATTACTGGTCAACATGTTAAATTGGAAGTCATGGGTTGATTGAAAGGTCTTGGGGATATCCGCAAGGTCAAATTCCATAAGGTGGAGGGTCTAGTGGCATAAGCCGTAAATATTTGAAGGTTTTGTAGCCTTTGAAAACTAATTCAGTTTTTGGGGTTAGAAGTGTCAGATTGAGTTCACATTTGGAGGGTTAACTCTTGGGACATATCTAATCAATATTCAACTGATTGTTCATGAATCAGAGATCATTTGACTAGATTTTGAGGTGACTGAAAAGTCACCCAAAACGGGTTTCAAAACCTGGGTCCTGAACCCTGGGATTAGGTTTGGAATTCCGGATTTGGACTAGATTTTGAGTTTGATTAGTTGATCTTGGATTATCCACACCAATTATAATCAAATGAATGATTATAGTTGACTAGATATGATTTGAAGTTTGATTGAAAGTTTGGATTGAAAGTCAGACATTAAAGGCTGGATTGAAATTGATTAGGATCTCTATGATTGACAAGTGGATGATTATCAATCATTATTTTATTATTATTATTATTATTATTATTTTTAGATTATCAATCATTAGATAATCACGTAGGAGTCTGGATAGGTCATGATGACCTCATACAAAAATGAGGTTAACATCATGATTATAAGGGATCCATGAGATCTTAAATCTTGCTTTCATATATATTTTGGCTATATGGTGGGCTAGAATAGTGGTCTTCTCACTTGGAGTAGAAGTGGGCATAGTGTTTCTCCATTACTCATAAAGGAAAGAATATTCTCTACCTAGTGATGGCTAAACAAGACAGTAGTAGAATCTTGTGTTGGAGGGCTCATGCCATGGACATAAATATTAGTGATGAATCACATAAAAATTATTTTCACAAGCTTTTTTCTCTTTATATTTAACTTCTTGCATCATTATTTGTTCTTGCTTTTTATATTCACTATTTATGCTTGATGGATGATGATTTCAAATCTTATATAAATCTCTAACACTATTCTTAGTTTCTAGAAATCATATTGTGAGATCTAATCAAACAACATAACTAACCCACCATCTTAGAAATAATCATTTACTTTATATTTCATTTACCCTGTCATATTAATTTGATGGAAAAAGTACCTTTCTTGCTAATTTTAATTTTAATATTTTATATTTACATTTTTAATTAGTTAAAATAAATTAAATAAATCCAATCTCCTTCCCCTCTTGGATGTTGCTATTCACTTTAGTTGTAATTAGAGCTATCTTTTTTGAAATGACTTGGAAGGGTATCTTAAAACTAAATCTTAAATGGTACACACTAATAATAGGATTACTTTGGAAGGGTGTTCTATTACCTGACCATTTTTGTTTTCAATATGCCAATTGACTTTTGGAATGCTCGTGCGGCCACATTTATTACATTTTTTTGACTTTCACATGTGGAAATTGGGATAAATAGTGGCTTGCACTTCCCTATATAATTGAGAGTGATAGAAACCAACTAAGCGGGGTACTTATCCTCTCAAATAAAGTTGACATTGATTAGCTTCTTAACTTAAATTATAATTTATTATTCAATTTCTAACTGCATGCATCAAGGGGCATGTTTCATAAGAATTATATTAAGTTGAATTTTGAGTTTTTTGACAACTACCTCTAGAGCCAATCCGAGCATTTTATGATAACTCTAGGTGAAAGAGTCTTTAAAATCTAAAAGTAATTTGATTATATTATTTAATTCATCCGCAATAAAAAAATAGAACTAATGATGATTGGATAGGGATGTTTTTCACTACCAAGTTGATTTTTTTTAATTCATTAACTATTGATTTAATTTTCTCTTCAAGTTTAGCAGTTGCATCCCTAACTTGTGAGTTATATGAATCATCCAAACTTTCTAAACAAAGTCTGTTAAAAGAATTAGCATTCTCTATAAAGAGATTGTCATATTTCAAATTATTAGAAATTACTAGATAAAATTCATCATCTTATATAGGGATAATTGCACACCAAGAAACATCCAATTTTCATTTTGGTTAAAAATTTGTGTAACAAAGGGCCTCAAGGTGTTGTGCATTGACTCGAGTCCATGTACATGGTATTAAACCTTGCTTGATTAAATTCTTGACACATAAAAGATACCAATCAAAATGTTGCTCCACCATTTCATTCATGAAAGCATCCTCATTCTTTACATTATTGTCTAAATTTGTAGAAGGAGGAGCAAAAATAGAGGGTTTATCATCATCTTGACTCAAACTAGGAGTAGCTTTAACTGCCAACCCTTTAATAGAATCTATGGATAATGGATAAAAATTGATGCTTGGACCCTATCCTCATCACTAAGTCTAGAGACGAGTCAAATATTACTCATTTCACTTGGTTTGAATATTCACCATAATTTTTCTTCTTAAATATAAATAATTTATCCTCCGAATTGGACACCAAATTAATTTGTATTATATACAATTTCTCTTGCATGCGTTATTTTTCTTGATAAATTTCATTTTTCCATCCTCTACTTCACCCCTGAGCTCATTGGATCATCCAATCACCTCTTTGTATATAAGAGATGGGAGTCCTACAAACAATCAACTCATGGTATGGATGCTTCTCATATTCTTTTTCTTTTTTGGTCCACTACTCATTTTCATTTTCTTTTCATTTTTCCTTGGCCAACTTATTCCTGTGGAAAAGATCGTTGAATTCTTTGGTAGATAATAGGCATTATCTTCATAAATTTCAACTTCATGGATAGTGATTAACTATAAATATACCTTCATACAATACTCAACCCCCTTATGGGAGTATTTAATGCTCAGATGAAGAGTGGAATGAATCATTTTATACTCATATAGCCATGGTCTACCTAAGAGCATTAAAAGATGTTTCTAAATCTATTATGTGGCATTTGACCTCTCTGTTTTAAGATTTTCTATCTCTAGAGAGTAGGGTAACCGAACATAAAGATCTCTCACCCTTTTAATTGAACTCACTCAACATAATCTTTTTAGAGCTAAGATTTCAAGTCGCCACCTTTAAATAGGTAAGGGCTCAATGGGTCATTATGTTGATCGATATGCTTAGATCATTGAGGATGCGAGATAGATTGAAGGTATCCATATTTACAGAAATGTATAGTGGACGATTATGATCATGAGTTCCTAAAAGGAAATCCTCATTAGAGAATGGGACCCCAGAACCTTCCTTAAAATAGAAAGCCTCATCAAGTGATATTGTAATTAACTAAGTCATGTAAATATCAAGTAAAGCCTTGATTAAGGAGTCCCTCATTTCCTTAGATATCATTAAAGAATCATATATACTCCACTTAGCAGACAACTTCCTGAGGTGAGCTAGGAAATTATGATCATCCTTAAGTCTAATGGCAGCTTCATGCTAAGGGCATAGGTTGTGGCGAGAGTGAAAACTCAAGATTAACAACAATTTATTTTCCCTTATTACTGGGATCCATTTGAGGTGGTAGAAGCTTGCTTCTATGAAGGTTAACTTGGATAACTTCTTTGGGTGAAGAATAGGGAATAACATCCACATGGGCCTTAAAAATTGCTAGACTATCTTCTATTAAACTACCAGAATCTGGAAAGTCAACTTCGATATTGATAGGCATACCCTAAAAATTAAAAATAAGGTTATCACAATAAGAAAAGTGTCCTATTGATTCTTTCAACTCATTAGAATTCAAATTATAAAATTAAGAATTATTGTTATCATTTAAATTAACTAAGTTATTCATGGTATTCTCATTAAAAATGGATACGACATACATAGTAGCCTTATTTATTAATCCTTTAGTCCGAAGAGGGATGAAATAAAAATCACACAAAGTAGGTGTCATATGGGCTTTAGCTCTCCCATATGAGGTAAAAACTATCTTTTCTTTCAGAATTTTATTCATAATTTCTTTCTTTTCATGAACTATTAGACTTTGCCTAATATGGGATTCCCTAAGTTCTTGAGATGAAGGGTTCCTTAGTTTCTTAAGTTCTTATATTCTTGCACACTTCCTCTAGCTTCTTGGTTTCAGGAAGCTTGAATTTTGCTTTTTTTCAAAATTTTTTGAATATTTTTTTACTGTTGCCCCTTTAAAAGAGAATGTCTTATTTAACCACTCTAAAGCTTTATCCATTTTCTGTACTAAATTGAATATGGTTATGATTGGCAAGGATACTGATAATGTTGAGTTTGATACTCATTAGACTGATAGTGAGTGTTCTGTCATTTTCACTATGGTTGGAAAGGACCTTATACCATAACTTTCGTTGGTTGTTTATCTTTATAAATAGTTGAAACTGACCCATATTTCCTTTTAAAGACCTTCTGGGGTTTTAACTTCTTGATATTTGATGAAGATGGATCTTCTGTAAATATAAACTATGATGCTTCCGCCTAAAAGCTAGAGGTCTTGTTCAGTAGCTTCTCAAAATCTTTTATGGTGAATCCTTTTTATATGAAAGCTATTTAACCATGAAATTTTATTTAGGAATATCTCAATAGCATATCATTCTAAAAAATTTAGGGCTCATAATTCATGCTAAGGATTCTTTATCAATCAAAGGATATCATCCACCAAGGACTCTCAAGGCTTATGCTTCTCTACTAATACTATCACTTAATGTTGGGAACTAACAAAAATCTTCAGGAATAAGTTCTCCAACTCACTGAAAATATTTGCTGATCCATTCAAAAGATATGTGTACCAGTCAAAGGAAACTCCTAACTGACTACTAATAATTTCCTAAATAACAACGCATCTCTACCCTGGTATTAAAACACCTAGATTTGAAGTGTGCCAAATACTATATGTGATTATTGATTTAATATAAGATCTTAAAGGAAGGTGGAACAAAACCCTTGCGATATTGAATCTCATTATATTCCCGTAGGTAGGGTATACCCTTTAGAGTAGATGAAGTCCCTTGAGATCATGTCAATACTTTCTTGACTTGTTAATCCACTAAATGCTTTAAAACCTTTAGTTGAGTTGACACAACCCCTGATTCTTTCTTACTATGATATACTTCTTCATTGTTCAAAATCAACCGTTTCTTATCCACCACTTGAATAGGCTCGGATTAATTTAGCTCAACCTATGCTCGTTGTGATAGAGATCCATAAAATTAAAATGAGGCCTTGGTAACCAACATCTGCTCTATCTTCTTTCCCAACTTATTGATCTATTCATTATTCTTGTCAAGCTGAAGTAGAAGTGGTTGGGTTAAGTCAGGAATAATGCACTCCTCAACTATAACATATTATAAATGACCTTCAGATATTTGTTCCTTTTCCAAAGATCCTCTGGTATCAACCATGTCGACATATACTATCATGTCTTCTAATAAATCATCTTGACCGAGATCAAAATCAACAATATTTTTGTCAGGATGATTATCCTATTTCAAATCAAACTCTGTAACTTTATCTTCCTCTATTTTCTTAAGACTCTTTTTCAATTCCTCTATCATGTCCTCTATAGTCCTTTTAGACACATAATGGGGATTAATTGGAGTGTACTCTTCATAAGGGACCATTTCCATTTATTCTTTTTCTATTTCTCTTTCCCTTTTTTAGTTCTTTCTTTCTCACATCCTTCTTCATAAAGTTTTGACTTATAACTAGAATAAAAGAAGTGGGTACCACCTTGAATCACCAAATATTCTTTTTACTTGATGAAGAAGAAGGTTAAGCTAGAGAACTCAAATTTTTATCATCAAAATAAGAAGATGGTAAGTGACCCTGTGTGTGATGCCGCTTAACTCAAGGTGAGTCATGAGTATGAGAATGATGATGAGGTTTCACAAGCTCATTTGATTTTATCAATGAAGTGGGTGATGAATATCTATGTGTACAACAGGATAATGTTCATTCATCCTAGTAATCTAATAATGCCTTTTAGTGCTAACCATATTGTAAATCTGGTTTTGATGATGACAAACATGTTTCTATTATGTTTTGATTGGCTAACCCGTTTCAGGAACAAAAGATCACGAGCAACTCAAGCCAATTCAAGATCGGGTCCAAGTGTGTCCAAATGTACTGTTTTCATTTTTCTTGAGTCAATTGTAATGTAACTGATCCCCTAGCTAAGTAACCTTGCACACACACACTCAGCGGGAGAGCTTGAGTGAATTAGAATTTCTGTTCATTTTTTGTTCAGATCGTCCTAGACGATATTCACATCGTCCTGGACGATCAAGTAAAAATAGAAACCCTAATTTGGGTGACAAAGTTAAGTGTGTCTGATTAAGAAGATCGTCCTGGATGATCTCGACATCGTCCGGGATGATATGCCCAAATCAGAAATTCTTAGCCGCCAGATCAAGTTAAGCAAGTTTTTATTTTAAGATATTTGGTCTGATCATCCCAGACGATACGTGTATCATCCTGGACGATCCAATATAATCATGCCTAAATTAATCTGGTAATTAAGGAAAGCAATTAATGTTTAATTGATACGATCACATCGTCCGGGATGATCGCAAGATCATTCGGGATGATATTGATTGTCTAGTGCATTTCAGCTGTACGACCCGAACTGTGTTAAGGATGTTTTGGGCACTTTTTGAACTAGTCGTATAGGACGATACATGTATCATCCTGGACGATCAAGTCATTTTTTGATCATCCAACACAATTTTCTCTAGATGACCTGAACTGTCTTCTGGACGAAATTCCTAAATTTATACTAATCATCCTAGATGATCGCAGAATCGTACGGGACGATATGAACAACTTTTTCTACTGATCGTCCAGAAGAGCCAGATCATCAGGCTGAAGCAGCTGATTTTGAACTGATCGTACAGGATGATCTATCGATCGTCCTGGATGATCTTGGCCGACCAGTTGAGATTTAGGGCAAATTTTAAGCCCTCCTATAAAAAATCTTTTTCTTTCAACAAGAAAAATCTTTTGCCATTTTCCTTTCCAAAGAAACCCTAGAGAGAGTGAGAGTTTGGGAGAGAGAGAGAGGATCTTGTGAGAGAGAGTTCGTGAGGGGTTCACGAAGGTTGCTCCAAGCAAGGATCAGAGTCGTCTTCTTCGCTCGTCGTCTTTCATCGTGTTGGTGTTCTTTGTGGAAGGATCGTCGGCAAGAAGATCCGGGGTTCTCTGCCCGCTTCAGGAGGAAGTGAAAGGAGTCCGAGGTTCTCTTCCTGCTTTAGGAGTAAGTAAAAGGAGGTTGGGTTCTCTGCCTCACCGTGTCGGTGGAAAGGAGGTTTTTGTACAGGCTTCTCCGCCTTGCTGTGGGAGCAAAAGGAGAGACACTTTGAGTTAGTGCAATACCCAGAGGGGAGGCTCCGGGGAGTGGACGTAGGTCAAGTTGACCAAACCACTATAAAATACAGTGTGTTCGTTCTGATTACTTTCTGCACTTTTATTTTTATGTGATTAACTGCTTGGGTGAAATTGTGATTGATCTTTTCGTTTAATTGTTTTATTTATTTCTGCTGCAAATCATCGAAAAGGTTTTCACTGTTACTCTCGAATTTTTAAATAACCAATTCACCTGCCCTCTTGGTTAGCCTCGGGACTAGTTCATCAGGGCTTAACATCCCTATCGAACTTTCAAGTGGTATCAGAGCGGGATTCAAAATTTAAGTTTAAAAACTTTTGAATTTGATCCATGGCTAACTTTGGTAATCATAATACTGCTGAAGGTTATTCAAGTACACGACTGCCATTGTTTGATAATATTCCTTTTGATTTTTGGAAAACTCGCATGTTCACTTTTCTTCAATCAATTGATTATCGCATGTGGATGCTAGTTAAGGATGGATACAAACCACCTTTTAGGATGATTAACAATGTTAAAACTGAACTGCCCTTTGCTGATTGGACTTTTGATGATCGTGATTTATCACAATTAAATGCCAAAATACTTGAATTATTTTTTTTATGCTTTGAAATCTGAGGATTACATGCGTGTCTCTACATGTACAACTGGTAAAGAAATCTAGGATAGATTGTGCATCACGTATGAAGGTACAATTGAAGTCAAACTGTCTAGATTAAATATTTTGCTTCATGAGTATGAACTGTTTCACATGAAACCTACTGAAACTATTTCTGAAATGTATACAAGATTCACTCAAATCTTCACTTCTTTGCATGCCTTAGGTAGAGAACTTACAAACTACGAAAGAGTGAACAAAATTCTTAGATGTTTATCTTCTTTATATGATGCTAAGATAACCGCAATCATTGAATCTAAAGATTTGAATACTTACTCTATTGATAACTTACTTGGATCACTCATTGCTTACGAGCAAGGGGTGAACCAAAGACAGCTTGATGCAGGTGAGAAGAAGAAGGAGAAAACAGTGGCACTGAAGGCCAACGATAGTGATTCTAGTTCTTCCGGGTCTGATAGCGATGACATTGCCTTGATCACAAGGCAATTCAAAAGCTTTCTAAGGAAGAAACATAAGAACTTTTAGAAGTGGAATAAGGGTAAGTCCAGTAAAAATTTCAAGGGTTCATCTGATACTGTTTGTTTTGAATGCAGGAAGCCTGGACACATTAAGGCTGATTGTCCTACACTTAAAGCTCATCCAAGTAAGAAGAAGGGTGAGGAGAAACACAAGTTTACAAAGGACAAGAAGCGGGTTTAGAAGGCTTTCTGGGCAGATTCTGCATCCGACTCTTCTGAGACTGAAGCTGAAGAGGAGGAAACAAATTTGTGTCTGATGGCTGATGATCACCCTGGTCAGTCTGATCAGGAAGAGGTATGTGAGCTTACTTACGATCAATTACTTGAAATATCTTAAAAAAATTCATGCATCGTATAGGAAGCTTAAGAAAACCCATGCTAGCTTAAAACTAGATTATTTGACTTTATAAAAAGAGCATAATGTTTTGATTAAGGATCATTCCACTATTGATAGCAATCACATGTCTTTACTTGATGAGTTTGATAAATTGAACAAAAAGTATTCTGATTTAGTTACTGAGCATGATTCATTAAAAACCACTCATGTTGATTTGGAAAGAGCTTTTAAAGAATTAGATAACATGGCATGTGAAGTGGAGAGTAGCAATGGTGATTTAAAATTTGAAATTGCAAGTTTAAATAAAGAGAATGAATTTTTGAAAGTAAAATCAGTGCTTTTGAGAAAAACCCAACACCTCCTACTTTTGCATAGTTTTATGCACCTCCACCTTTTGTAGATTCAGATTTAAAATCATCAAAGCATATTTCGTATAAACCTAGGAAGAGGCACTATCACTCATGTAGATTAGTTAACCCTTTTCCTAGTGTTAGATGTTATTCATGTGGCATGTTAGGACACATTTCCCACACCTGCACTGTTCACCGTAGTACACATTGGGTGTGGAGGCCCAAACTGCCTGTTTCATAGCATAACACGCATGTATTGCATTCTTCTTTTCATAAGAAGGAACCCAAACTTGTTTGGGTTCCTAAGACTGATGTTTAATGATTTTGTAGGTGTGCTCTCACACAAGACCTCGTGAGAGCATATGGTACCTGGACTACGGATGTTCTAGACACATGATCGGAGATGCAAATCAGTTCATTTCGCTGGAGGCCAGGGCTGGAAGCAAGGTTACACTTGGAGATAACACCACCAGGAGGGTGGTAGGTTCAGGTATAATTGGTGATTCAAAGAATTTTATGATTGATAATATTTTGCATGTAGATGGACTGAAACACAACTTGCTGAGCATCAGTCAACTGTATGACAAAGGATACAACATCAAATTCCTACCCACCTGTTATTTTTTAAGCTTAAATGATAAAGTTGTTTTGTAGGGACAAAGGATCAACAACATCTACAAGCTGGATGTAAGTTGCATTAAAGCTGAAAATTCAATTTGCTTAAAAACTGCTACTGATGAGTCTTGGTTGTGGCATAGGAGATTGTATCATGCTAGTATGAAAACCCCTACGAGAGTCACCCAAAAGGACTTAGTTAGAGGTGTGCCCAAGCTTAAGTTCACTAAGGACCACCTGTGTGATGCCTGTCAGTTAGGAAAGCAAGTCCAATCCTCCTTTCACTCTGTTAAGGACATTAGCACCTCTAGACCTTTAGAAGTCCCTCACACGGATCTCTTTAGACCCATTTGCACTACTAGCTTAGGGGGAAAAGTCTATGGATTTGTGATTGTAGATGACTACTCAAGGTTCACTTGGATTAAATTTCTGTCACATAAATCTGAGTCATTTGATGAGTTTAAGTCCTTCTCCACTTGGATTCAGAGGAAGTTAGGTTGTGAGATCTTGACTATTCATAGTGATCATGGTGGAGAGTTTGAAAATGTGAAGTTTGGAAGTTTCTATGAGGAGTAAGTGATTAGTCACAATTTTTCAGCTCCTAGGACCCCTCAGTAGAATGGGGTAGCTGAAAGGAAGAACAAGACCTTAGTGGAAGCCGCTAGAGCAATGCTTGCTGAGTATTCACTTCCTAAATACTTTTGGGCTGAAGTGGTAAACACTGTCTGTTATGTGCTGAATAGGGTGAATGTGAGATCAAATCTGAACAAGACACCTTATGAGATCATTAAGGGTGGAACTCCAAACCTATCCAACCTCCATGTCTTTAGCTGTAAGGTTTTCATTCTGAATAACGGGAGATCATCCTTAAGAAAGTTTGACCCCAAATCTGATGAAGGAGTGTTCTTAGGCTATTCTAGTGTGGGGAAATCCTTTAGGGTGTTCAATAAAAGGACTTTGATGGTGGAAGAGACAAGTCATGTGGTGTTTGATGAATCTGATCCTAAGGTGACTAGAGTTGAGGAAGAAGAAGAGGTAGAGGAGATTACCCAAGGGGTTGGAAATGCAAATCTGGAGGAGAGGGTAGAACCTCAAACTACACTGCCTAGAGATTGGAGATATTCTTCGAGTCATCCTAAAGAACTGATCTTAGGAGACCCTTGTGAAGGTGTTAGGACTAGGCATAGACTTAGGAAGGAAGTAAACCACTCTGCCTTTATCTCAATGACTGAACCCACCAACATCAATCAAGCCCTTTCTGATAAGTTTTGGATCTTAGCTATGCAGGAAGAATTGAATCAATTTGTAAAGAATGATGTTTGGGAGTTAGTAGAAAGACCTAGAAATCAAAGTATTGTGGGAACCAAGTGGGTCTTTAAGAATAAGATGAATGATTCTGGTGTGGTGGTTAGGAATAAGGCAAGATTGGTGGCTAAGGGGTATAATCAAATAGAAGGGATTGATTTTGAAGAGACCTTTGCCCCTGTAGCTAGATTGGAAGCCATTAGAGTGCTACTAGCCTTTACCTGTTATAAGGGATTTAAGTTGTTTCAAATGGATGTCAAGAGTGCCTTTTTAAATGGGGTAATAAAAGAGGATATTTTTGTAGAATAACCCCCAGGTTTTGAGAGTTCCCAATATCCAAATCATGTTTACAAATTAAAAATGCCTTATATGGATTGAAACAGGCACCCAGAGCTTGGTATGAGAGGCTTAGCACATTCCTGTTAGAAAGAGAGTTTGTTAAGGGGAGCGTAGACACCACCCTTTTTTTGAGGAGAATAGGGGATGACTTACTCATTTTCCAGATATATATTGATGATATAATTTTTAGATCTTCTGATAAATATTTATGTGATGAGTTTTCTAAAATAATGAGTAAGGAGTTTGAGATGAGTATGATGGGAGAATTATCCTACTTTTTGAGATTTAGCATAAGGTAAATGGATGATGGAACCTTTCTCAATCAATCTAAATACACTAAGGATATTTTGAAGAAATATGAAATGGACAAAGCCAAGATAATCAATACTCCCATGAGCTCCTCTGTTCAGTTAGATAAGGATTCAGGTGGAAAATCAGTTGATCAGAAGAAATATAGAGGAATAATTGGATCACTACTTTACCTGACTGCTAGCCGACCAGATATCATATTTAGTGTCTATCTTTGTGCTAGGTTTTAGGCTGATCCTAAAGAGTCCCACCTAACTGTTGTTAAGAGAATTCTTAGATATCTTTTAGGGACCCCAAACCTAGGAATCTGGTACCCTAGGCACAACACCTCTTTTGAGATTATTGGATATTCTGATTCTGACTTTGCAGGGTGTAGGGTGGATAGAAACAGCACTTCTGGAACTTGTCAATTCATAGGACAATCTTTAGTCTCCTGGTCCAGTAGAAAATAAAACTCAGTTGCACTTTTAACTGCTGAAGCTGAATATATTACCTTAGGAAGTTGTGTGGCCCAAGTTCTTTGGTTGAAGAAACAAGTCTTGGATTTAGGTTTACCTGTTGGCATAATTTCTGTTATGTGTGATAATACTAGTGCCATCTGCATCTCTAAGAATCTAATTCAACATTCTTGGACCAAACACATTGATATAAGGCATCACTTCATTAGGGACCATATTACAAAAGGGGACATTGAGCTACATCATGTAGCAACTGAAAATCAGCTGGCTGACATATTCACTAAACCACTGGCCTTTGACTCATTCAGCATTTTGAGAACCAGATTAGGAGTGATTGATAAAAATGCTTGATTCTAATGACTGTTGATTTCTAATTTTTCTGATTGTTATTCTGTTTCTGTTAGTTAGTTTTTTGATTTAATTATTTACTTTCAGTTATTTTTATTTTTTCTTCTTTTGCTGATTTCTATGTTAGCCTTGTTGTTAGTTGGATTTGAGTACTTACTTTGATGTGATTTTCTACCTGTTTTTATTCACTGGTATATCTCTTTTATTTACTATTTTATGCTTTTCAAAATTCGATCACTGCTCACTACTTCTGATAAATTGAATTTCTGACTGAGAGTTTTACCTTATTTTTATTTGGAAGCTAGTAAGCAGTGATTGATTCCACTGGATCTATTAAAGGGAAGAAACATTGATGATTATTTCTCTTCCACTAACTCCTTTATTAGTGTATTATTTCTATTGGATAAAAATCTTCTTCAAAATTAAAATATTAGTTTTTGAAATAGAGATTTATTTTATCTTCTTACAGTAATCTACCTCATATGAATAGTGTTTTCAAAGTCTTGACTCATTGTTATGATTTTCTAAACCAAGTGTTGCACTTATCATACGACATATGGCCTTTATTTTGTGAATTACTCTTCCTTATTGTGGAGAGCGTCTCCTATGTCTAGAAGATAATTTCACAGCTGAGACTCTTTAATGATTATGAATAGAAGAAAGCTTATAAAAGATGTGCAGTGCACCAAATCAATTGAAAAAGAGGCACAAAATGAGCCCAAAGCTGAAAAGATGCGAAATGTCTCCAACTAAAAGATACACAAAGTGTATCAAAAATGAAAAGATGTGTAAAGCGCCAAATAAATTGAAAAAGAGGCACAAAATGAGCCCAACCAAGCTTTCTTTCCTTTCTGATTGTTAAATGTCTTAGAAAAATCCATGCGCCACTTAATATTTTCAAAAACTTGTGTCTGGAAATCCTGATTTCTGATTTATTACTTTGTAACACTATTATATCAGATACTTTTCTGGAACGAAGCTTGAATGGATCTCTTTTCGAATCTAATTTCTTTTCTTCTGAACTGGATTTTTGTTTTGAAAGAGATTTGTATCTATAAGGTGCCCGAGGTGGGAGTTACGAAAGTCAATTTTTCCAATTTTTTTTGGATTTTTCCAACTTGTGTTTCGATCTCCTAGTTCATTTATTTGTTAAACTACTGCGCATATGTTTGCCATCATAAAAAGGGGGAGATTGTTGCAAATCTAGTTTTGATGGTGACAAACATATTTCTATTGTGTTTTGCTTGGCTAACCCATTTCAGGCACAAAAGATCACGAGTAACTCAAGCTAACTCAAGATCGGGTCCAAGTGTGTCCAAATGTACTATTTTCATTTTTCTTAAGTCAATTGTAATGTAACTGATCCCGTAGCTAAGTAACTTTGCACACATACACTTAGGGGGATAGCTTGAGTGAATTATAGTTTTTGTTCATTTTTTGTTCAGATCATCCTAGACGATATTCACATCATCCTGGACGATCACGTAAAAATAGAAACCCTAATTAGGGCGACCAAGTTAAGTGTGTCTGATTAAGCAGATCGTCCTGGACGATCTCGACATCGTCCGGGACGATATACTCAAATCAAAAATTCTCAGCCGCCAGATCAAGTAGGCAAGTTTTTATTTTAAGATATTTGGTCTGATCGTCCTGGACGATACCTGTATCGTCCTGGACGATCCAGTACAATCATGCCTAAATTAATTAGAAATTAAGGAAAGTAATTAATATTTAATTGATACGATCACATCGTCCGGGACGATATTGATCGTCTAATGCAGTTCAGCTGTACGACCCGAACTGTGTTCAGGATATTTTGGACACTTTTTGAACTAATCGTAAAGGACGATACCCGTATCGTCCTGGATGATCAAGTCATTTTTTGATCGTCCAACACAATTTTCTCTGGACGACCCGAAGTTTCTTCTGGACGAAATTCCTAAATTTACACTAATTGTCCAGGACGATTGTAGAATCGTACGGGACGATATGAATAACTTTTTCTACTGATCGTCCAGAAGAGCCAGATCGTCCAGGCTGAAGCAGTTGATTTTGAACTGATCGTACAGGACGATCTATCGATCATCCTGAACGATCTTGGCCGACCAGTTGAGATTTAGGGCAAATTTTAAGCCCTCCTATAAAAGATCTTTTTCTTTCAACAAGAAAAATCTTATCCCACTTTCCTTTCCAGAGAAACCCTAGAGAGAGAGAGTTTGGGAGAGAGAGAGGATCTTGTGAGAGGGAGTTCGTGAGGGGTTCACGAAGGTTGTTTCAAGCAAGGATCAGTGTCGTCTTCTCCGCTCGTCGTCTTTCGTCGTGTTGGTGTTCTTTGTGGAAGGATCATCGGCAAGAAGATTCGGGGTTCTCTGCCCGCTTTAGGAGGAAGCGAAAGGAGTCTGAGGTTCTCTGCCAGCTTCAGGAGGAAGCAAAAGGAGGTTGGGTTCTCTGCCTCACCGTGTCGGTGGAAAGGAGGTTTTTGTACAGGCTTCTCCGCCTTGCTGTGGGAGCAAAAAGAGAGACACTTTGAGTTAGTGCAATACCCGGAGGGGAGGCTCCGGGGAGTGGACGTAGGTCAAGTTGACCAAACCACTATAAAATCTGGTGTGTTCTTTCTGATTTCTTTCTGCACTTTTGTTTTTATGTGATTAACTGCTTGGGTGAAATTGTGATTGATCTTTTCGTTTGATTATTTTATTTGTTTCCGCTGCAAATCATCAAAAAGGTTTTCACTGTTGCTCTCGAATTCTTAAATAACCAATTCACCCTCCTCTTGGTTAGCCTCGGGACTAGTTCATCAGGGCTTAACATCCCTATCAAACTTTCAAACCACTTGTCAAAACTATACTATAAGTTTCTTGGAAAATTATCTGGAATCTAATGGTATCCATTAGTAAACACTAAGACAACAACTTGCTTAAAAGATATCCTTCTATGTGTGGTACTTTATTGAACATCTATCTTGGGTTTATTGACATATATCTTTAACATCTCACATTCAAGTTTCTTTTTGATAATTCCTCTCATGTTCCTAAAAAATTCTTCCTTAGTCTATCAATGATTATCAACACATTTTATGACAATGCCTTTTGACATATTATTAAATTTATTCTTCCTTTCATGTGCTAACTCAATTACTCTTTGGTCAAAGAGTGGTTGAGGTGAGTATGCTATCACCCAGACACCCTTTTCTCTGTGGGTTGCAGAGAGAAGATAAAACCTATAGCACCTAAGAGTAGAGTGGTAAGGGGTAAATCACATTCATTTACCTTTATGGCAGCAAACATAAAAAAATCATTAGCTAGTGTTTTTTTTTTGCTCTTTACCTCAAACAGAACTTCTTATTTCTCCTTTTTCTTAGGCATTGCCATGCTTAAGGATGATCTAATTTCAAAATAAGTAGGTGCATATAATGTCACATACTTATCAGCTACAACTATAGATTTTAAATTCTTGTTCTAATGGGAAAAAAGAAGGCCTCTAGTGAATACTGAGGGCTTAGTGGCTTAAGGGTCAGCTTCAGCCCTTGCATCTAAAAGAAAATTTTAGAATGAGATTCTTTCCAAAAATTTTATTAAACTGAATAGACGTTAGCTAGGGACCATTAACTCTCATAACCAAGTCCTTAAATCCATATCCAAATTTAGTCAAACTTCCTTTCCAGCTATTTTGATTAATCAACTGGTAGGTTTAGGTTGTCCAAAAAGGAGAACAATTAACTTTCCAACCATTTTCCTAGAATTTAAAACCTAACTTGAATTAGTCTTCTTGTGTAACTATTTTTGAATAACTTTTTTTTTTACTCTAATGATTTGAACTTCTGAAGATTTAATAAAATTGAAATTTTATTTTACTATACATGATATGATACAAAGGAGTGTAACTCCAACACATATTGGTAAAATAAGAGGAGATTTGTGGTGTGATTTGGGTGAATCGGTTTGTTCATGTGAATTCTAACCTAAGTTTATAATTTTGATGATAACAAAAGCTTATTATTTGTCTAATTCATCTTCTAACATATATTTGAGTTTTTATTGTGTGTACTAAAGTATTTTTCCGGAAATTCACACTCTGGATTGTTTAAGACTTCAAGTTCACTTATCCACTGTAAATGAAGTCTGTAAATTTCCTTTTTCTTGAGTCTGAGAGAGTGTGATTGTAAGTTGGATAACTGTGCACACACGCATAATAGGGGAGTAAAAAGTTTAAATTTTTAAACTGATGGTACAGTACGATTTGATATCGTACGGGATGATCTATAGAATATGTCCTCCAGAAAGAACCCACCTGCCAAGAAATTTTTTCTAAGGCATGTTCGTACAGTACGAATACTATTCGTATAAGAGTTTTTGCTGTACGAACTGCTCAAAATTGGATTCATCCAAGAGTTTGTACGGGATGAACTGTTCATACGATGCTCACTAACTTGATCGTCCAAGGGTTCGTACGGGATGAATTATTCGTACAAAGCTCATTGACTTGATCGTCCAAGGGTTCGTACGAGACGAATGGTTCGTATGAAGCTCACTGACTTGATCGTTCAAGGGTTCATACAGGATGAATGGTTCGTACGAAGCTCACTGACTTGATCGTCCAAGGGTTCGTCCATGACGAAACAGTCGTACGAAGCGCTCTGACTCGATCGTCCAAGCGTTCGTACGGGACGAAATGTTCGTACGAACGGCTCTGACTTATTCGTCTGATGATTCGTACGAGACGAATCGTTCGATGTTCTAAACTATTTGTACAGTACGATCTTAGATCGTACGGGATGATCGACACGGACTTAACTTGAAATTTCAGTTTTTGGATAGTTTTTTCTGTCCCAAGTATAAAAATGACTCAAAACTGACTGAAGAAAAAATCCTTCTGCGAAAATTCTTTTGAGAAGTGAAAGGAGAGTGATAGAGAGAGTGTTTGGGAGTGAGTATTGAGAGATCTTTCAAGAGAGAATTATGAGGGGATTCACATGGTTATCCAATTGAGAGAGTTTCTTTTACTTGTTCTTCAAGCATCTTCCTAGTTCCTTGAAGACTTTTGTAAGAGCATTGTTCGAGAGGATTCCGGTTCTCTTCCACACTTGGAGGGTGAAAAGGACAACAGGTTCTCTGCCGCACTTGGAGGGTGAAAAGGACGACGGTTCTCTGCCACACTTTGAGGGTGAAAAGGATGACGGTTCTCTGCCGCACCGGGGTTGGTGGAAGAGAGTTTGTAAAGGCTTCTCCGCCTTGCTGTGGGGGCAAAAGGAGAGACACTTAAGTTTAGTGTAATACCTAGAGAAGGAGTCTCTAGGGAGTGGATGTAGGTCGTGTTTGACCGAACCACTATAAATTCTGGTATTTTCTGTTCACTGTTTTTTTACGCATTTTTATTTTCCCGCAGTTTATTTTCTTTGTGGTTGAATTTCTGTGTTGAACGAAAGAGCAAAAATTATCTCTGTTCATACTGTACGAAGTTATATCGTACTGTACGATTATCTTTAAAATTTTTCAAAATATCAAGAGTAATTTTTAAAAGGACCAATTCACCCCCCCCCCCCCTCTTGGTAAGCCTAGGGACGTGAGTAATAGGTCTAACAACCTATTCGCAATTTCAATTTGTTTGAAAGGATTTGATTTAATTTTTATTTGATTTTGATTTTGAATGATTATATTAACATATACATCAAGCTACATAGCCATATAACAATGACATATTGGTTAAAAAAATTAAAGAGTTTTGATTTTGATTTGGAGTTTAAGATTTTAGATTTGGAAATAAAATTAATGAACTCATCAAGCTACATTGACATGTAGTTGCATTATATTCATTGCAATAACAAAAGATTTTGGAATTTAATTTTGAATATGAGGTTTAAATTTTGAATGTTATCTTAATGAATATATCAAGTTACATGAATATGTAACTATTGTATATTCATTGTAGTAACTAAAGATTTTGGAATTAGATTTTTAATTTGAGATTTAAATTTGGAAAGTTATCTTAATCAATATATCAAGCTATATGAATATGTTACTGCAACATATTCATCATAATAACTAAAGATTTTGGAATTTAATTTTGAATTTTTGACACACTTCTAATAACATATCAAGCCACGAAAGGGCATGTAATTATAATATGTTGAGTAGGATTGGGAAGAGGATTGATTTTAGGATTTTGATTTTGAATTTCAGACCCAGTCCTAATAAAATATCATGTTACAAAAGGGCATGTAATTATATTATGTTAATTTGGATTTGGAGGAAGATTGATTTTGGAATTTGAATTTGAATTTTAAAACCAATCCTAATAAGATATCAAGCTACAAAAGGCATGTAAATGCAACATGTTAAATATTATTGGGAGGAAGAGAGATTTTGGGATTTTGATTTTGAATTTTAAACCCAATCACACAAATATATCAAGCTACAAAAGGGTATGTAACTGTAATATATTAAATAGGATTGGGAGGAAGAATGATTTTGAATTCTGGAAGTTAAGAATTAGCAAAGAGGATTATGGATATATTTGAGGTTTGGGAAATTTTGGACATTTCGTTTGAATTAGAATTTAGATTTTTGTTGAATTTTGAAATTTATTTTGAGTTTTTCTAGGATTTCATTTCTTAACTTATTAGATTTTCATCGAATAGGAAGTTTTTGAAATCTAAGAAACCGACTAAGATTTGAAAGAATTGGTTTTAAAATAACCCCACCATACCAATTACTGGTAGGGGTTTCTAAGATCTATTTTTTGTTATATATTTTAGATTTTGGTCACAATTATCTAAGGATGAAATGGGAAAGGTAACTAATGAAAGTAAGGTATTTAGTACTTACAACATGTGTAAGCATACTGTTGATAATGAAAATGTTTAACCATTATTAATGATGGAGAGAATAATCTTCCCTAGTGGAGTCACCAAAAAAGTTGAAAGTGCTTATGCAAACTAGGGGGTGGGGGGTTGAATTGGTGTTTTAGAAAACTTTTAAAATCTTTTAAATTGTTTTGCGTAAAAATAAAACTTAAAATAATGCGAAAGAGATTAAGCAAAATGATTTACTTAAAATAATGCAAAAGAGATTAAGAAAAATGATTTACCAACTTAAAAACTAAACAAAAATGATTTTTTTTGTGAATTTTTAAATCTCTTATTTTTCTGCATTTTAGATTTCTTGCACGAATTAATTTTCTTTGTAAGCTACAGTTAGATTTAATTTGTGGAAGCAAAAATTACATATTTCTCTTGATTTATTTATGCTTCAAAATTTTAAAAAGGAAAATCAAATTTTAAATTACTTCTTCTTGTATTAATTACTCATCTTGAATTTGTTTTTTTTAAATGGTTGTTATCATGCATAAAACAAAAGAAGGGGTTTTGTTGTAGTTATTTTTAAAGTATCCATTCACCCCTCCCCCCCCCCCCTCCCCTTGGTGTGCCTAGGGATAGTTCAACGAGATCTTAGAACCTCCCTAAATTTTCAAGTGGTATCAAAGCGGGTCTTAGAATTCATAATTTTAAAATTCCCAAGTAAAGATTTTATGGTGCATTTTAGTAACAGAAGTACTGTGGAGGGTTATTCCATACCCGTCCACCTTTGTTTGAAAATATTCTTTTTAATTTTTAGAAAATTTGTATATCTAGATTTTTTTAATCCATTGATTTTAGAATTTGGTATATAATTCAAACTGGTTATTCACTTCCATCCCGAATAGTTAATGGAGTCAAAACTAATGTTTCGTTTACTGGATGGAGTCATAAGGATAAGGAGCTCGCTCAATTGAATGCAAAATATTTGAAATACTTTTTTTATTCTTTGAAATTTGAATATTATATGAGAGTGTCTACATGTACTATGAGAAAGGAAATATGGGATAGACTGTGCATCACATATGAGGGAACTAGTGAAGTCAAATAGTCTAGGTTCATATTTTACTGCATGACTGAACTATTTTTCATGAAACCTAGCGAGACTATATCTGAAATATACATTAGATTCACTCAGATTGTGACATCCATGTATGCATTAGGCAGAGAACTTCTAATTTTGAAAAGGTTAACATGATTTTACATTTCCTACCTAGTATTTATGATGTTAAGGTCACAGCAATTTCTGAATCTAAAGATTTAAATGTGTATTCAATTGATAACTTACTTGGCTCACTCATTGCCTACGAGGAAGGCATGAGTCAAAGATTACTTGATGTAGTTGACAAGAAAAAGGAAAGACTATGGCCTTGAAATCTAATGACTTGGACAGTGACAGCTCTGTATCTGAGGAGGATGATGACATTGCATTGATAACCTTTCAGTTCAAAAATTTTATGAAAAGAAAGCATAAGCATCATTATTAATAATGGAGCAAAGGTAAGAATAGTCAAAATTTTAAAGCATCATCTATCACAATTTACTTTGAATGCAGGAAATCAGGCCACCTATAAATTGAATGCCCCAATCTGAAAGCTCACCCGATCAAGGAGAAGGGTGAGGAGAAGGAAAAACTCAAAAAGGGTAAGCAATAGACACATAAAGTATTTTGGGCTGACTCTACCTCAAGATCATCTAAATAAGAAGTAGATGAGGTAACAAATCTGTGTCTTATGGCTACTAATAATATTAATCAATCAGATCAAAATGAGGTATGTTAACTATCATATGATGAATTATTTATCATATCTGAAAAAATTCATGACTCATATAGAAAGATAAAAAAGATGTATGCTAGTTTAAACACTAACTTTTCTATTTTACAAAAAGAGCATAGTTATCTGATAGCTGAACATTCCGTTTTAGATAGTTTTCACATGTCTTTACTAGATAAGTTTGATGACATAAATAAGAAGCATATTAATCTAACCAATGCATATGAATCCTTGAAATTAAAGCATCTTGAGATAGAAAATTTATACAAATAATTAAAAATATTTACAACTGAATTAGATAGTAATTAGCATACAATTAAATTGGAAGTTGCAAATCCTAAAAGTGCAAATCAATTTCTAAAAGTAAAAATCCATGTACTTCAACAAAATAAAATACCACATACATTGGCACAATGGTATAACCCCACATCGATCACAGCATGCATCATATACCCTTAGGAAGACGCACAACCCCCAACATAAACTAGTAAATATGTTCCCTAGGATTACGTCTCATTCTTGTGGCATGCTAAGTCACATAGCCTGCACTTGCATAATAGACCATAGGATATATCTAGTGTGGAGACGCAAATCACTTGCACCATAACATAGCATGCATGCAAGTCATTTATTAAGGCATAAGGTGGAATATAAACTCACTTGAGTTCCCAAATCTAATATTTGATTAAATTTGTAGGAGTGCTCTCATAAAAGGCCTAGTGAGAGCATGTGGTACCTAGAAAGTAGATGCTTAAGGCACATAGCTAGAGATTTAAAGAAGTTCATCAAGCAGGAGGCCTGTTAGCAAGCAAGGTCACATTGGGAGATAACACCACCAGGAAAGTGGTGGGCTCAGGTATAATTAAAAACTCAACTTTTATAATTGAGAATATTTTACTTGTAGATAGTTTAAAGTATAATATACTTAGCATTAGTCAGTTGTGTGACAAAGGGTTTAACATTAAATTTCTATCCACAAATTGCATGATTAGTTTGAATGTAAAATTGGTTTTAGAAGGAAAAAGGCTCAATAATGTTTACATGCTTAATTTAAATTATATTTAATACTCTAATTCTCTATGCTTGAAAACCATTATTGATGAATCTTGGTTATGACATAGGAGACTATATCATACAAGCATGAAGACCCTTAGGAATATTACCAAGAAAGACTTAATTTGAGGCATACCTAAGTTAGATTTCACTAAGGACCACCTGTGTGATGCCTTCCAACTATGATAGTGAATTAAGTCTTCATTTCATTCAATTAAGGATATCATTACCTCTAGGCCACTAGAAATCCTTCATATTGATTTATTTGGACTTGTTACTACAGCTAGCTTATGAGGGAAATCATATAGATCTGTGATTATTGATGATTACTCTAGATTCACTTGGGATAGATTCTTAGCATAAAAGAAAGAATCATTTGAAGAATTTAGAACCTTCTCCACCTAGATACAGAGAAAATTAGGATGTGAGATATCGACTATTCATAGTGATCATGGTGGAGAGTTTGAAAATGATAAGTTCAAATCCTTTTATCAAGAGGTAGGGATAGAGCATAACTTTCTACCCCTGGGACCCCTCAGCATAATTGAATAGCTGAAAGGAAGAATAAAAATTTAATAGAAGCTGCTAGAGCCATGTTAGCTGAATATTCTTTCCCTGGATATTTTTGGGTAGAAGCTATAAATACTACTTGTTATGTGTTGAATAGGGTCAATGTTAGATCCAAGCTAAATTATACCCCCTATGAGCTCCTTAAGCGTAGGACACCCAACCTGTCTCACTTACATGTCTTTGGTTGTAGAGATTTTATCCTGATTAATGGAAAATTACCTCTAGGAAAGTTTGATCCCAAATATGATGAATGAGTCTTCTTAGGATATTCATTTATAGGTAAAGCCTATATAATTTTTAATAAGAGAACCTTAGTAGTAGAAGAGTCCAACAATGTTTTGTTTGATGAATTAGATAAATCTTCTAAACCTATGTTAGAAAAAAGAAGAAGCAGTAGAGGTAACCCAAGGGGTAGAATCTATTAACCTAGGAGATAGAGTAGAACCTCAGGAGCCTTTGCCTATAGAATGGAGATATTCAACTATTCACTATAGAGAACTTTACCTTGAAGACTCATCTGAAGGTGTTAGAACTAAGCATGGACTTAAAAAATAGGTTAGTCATTTTGCATTTTTCTCAATGGTAGAACATGCCAACATAGATCAATCCCTAGCCGATGAATTCCGGAACCTAGTAATATAAAAAAGAATTAAATTAATTTGTTAGGAATAATGTATAAGAACTGGTTAGAAGTCCTAATGACTAGAGTGTTATAAGAACTAAGTGGGTTTTTAAGAATGAAATGAATGACTCTAGCATAGTGGTTAGGAATAAGGCTAGATTAGTAGCTAAGGGGTACAATCAGATTGAAGAAATTAATTTTGAGAAAACTTTTATCCCTATAGCTAGACAAGAAATCATTAGAGTGCTACTAGCCTTTGCTTGCTTTAGATGATTCAAGCTATATCATATGGATGTTAAGAGTGCCTTTCTAAATAGAGTGATTAAATAAGATGTATATGTTTAGCAACCCCTAGGTTTTGAGAATTCTCAATTTTCCAATCATGTATTCAAATTAAAGAGGAAATTATATAGATTGAAGCAAGCACCTAGAGCTTGGTATTAGAGTTTAAGCACATTCCTTCTAGATAGAGCCTTTGTTAAGGATAGTGTAGACACCACCCTATTCCTTAAGAAAGTAGGAGAAGATCTATTCATTATTCAGATTTATGTTAATGATATACTATTTGGATCTACAAATAAAAATCTTTGTGATTAATTTTCAAAGATAATGAGTGAAGAGTTTGAGATGAGAATAATGGGAGAGGTTACCTATTTCCTTAGATTTAGTGTGATGTAAATGGATGATGGAACCTTCCTTAGCCAATTAAAATATATCAAAGATATCCATAAAAAATAAGAGATGGATAATGTTAAGGTAATCAATACTCCCATGAGCTTTACCATTTAGTTAGATAAGGATCTCAATGGAAAATAAGTTGATTAGAAGAAATATAGAAGGGTAATTGGATTACTTCTTTATTTGACTGCTAGTAGACATGATATCATATTTAGTGTATGTCTCTGTGCTAGATTATAGGCTGATCCCAAAGAGTCTCATATAAATTTCATTAAGAGAATTCTTAGATGCCTATTAGGTACCCAAAACCTAGGTCTCTGGTACCCTAGATATATCTCATCCTTTGAAATTATAGGATATACAGACTCTGACTTTGTAGGATGTAAGATAGATAGGAAAAGCACTTTAGGAACCTATTAGTTCATAGGCTAATCATTAGTTTTTTGGTTTAGTAGAAAGAAAAATTCAGTGGCCCTATCCAACGCCGAGGCAGAATACATTAACGTAAGAAGCTGTGTTGCTCAAGTCTTATGGCTAAAGCAATAAATCTTAGATCTTGGACTACCTGTAGGCACCATTCCTATTATGTGTGACAACACTAGTGTCATCTTTATTTTAAAAATCCAATCCAACACTCACGTACTAAGCATTTAGATATTATGCATCATTTTATTAGAGATCATGTTGCTAAGAGAGATATAGAACTACATCATATAGCTACTAGAGATCAATTGACTGACATCTTTACTAAACCCCTTGCCTATGACACCTTTAGCAGCTTGAGGACTAGACTAGGTGTTATAAATATTCAAGCTTGATTCATGATAAATCTGAATTACTCCATCATTTAAAATCAACCATTTTGTAAATGTGTGTCATTCTTTTTATCTTTGTGACTATCTATTTACTATTGAGTGTTTCGTATCTTTTATATTTTTTTATTATTTTTGCATTTGGTAGATGTTCTCTGATCATCAAACACCTTTCATTTTTAATTAAAAAAATTGAAAAAAATGAAAATGAAAATTTGTTCACATCTACACATCCCTGCACAAATCTCTGCCCTCTATTAAATCAATGGTCTAGATCTATTTAATTATTGGTGATCGTATCGTACGTACAAATGGAAAAGTCATTGGATGAATTCAAATATACTGATACGATAATAACTAACCTATCATACTATACAAATATGTGTTCATACCGTACAATCAATATAGTCAAAAGTCATACAGATGACTCCTCGGGACGTCCACACTTCCTTAAGATTGTTCAGTACGATACTGATCATACTATATGATTTGATCTCTTTTTCTGACAAATCATCCAGATGATTTAAATTCATCAAATCATACTGTATGATTGACTGAAAATTCTATAAATTAGAAGGATTTGTAAAGTTTAACTCATCCCATCTTTCAAATCCCTTCTTCCTTTTTTACTCATACTTTCATACTTTCACTTGCTCAAATGGTCGGAGGCAATAAGCGTGGTCAACTAACCCAAGGAGTCTCTTCCTCTCATCACCTTATCAATGATCATTTCCAATTTGTAGAAGATGAAGCTGCATATTATAGGTATAAGGAAGCCCGCATCACCCCATCCAGAATGCTAAATCAACAAGACTTAAACTATGAGGTGATGAATCTTTTTGCATCCACCTCTCTATAAGTTTTGCTTACCCTTGCCTTTCCCTTCAACTTTGATCTTTTATTTGAATTTTTTACAAATCTAAGGCTTAGTGTTGCTACTCCTATCATGCAATCATATGTCTGTAGGAGACTCACAAAAATCACTAAGGAAGACTTAAGCACATATCTCCACTTACCCAAAGAAGGACCTTGACCCCAATCAATGGATTCTAGATGAGACTTTGATTAGAGTGCGATCTTTAATCACCAGAAATGTTGGCCTAAATCAACATCAACCGCTAGTTCAATCCCGAAATTAAAATGCACGTATTATCCATCATGTCCTTCAAACTTTAATCTTTCTTAAAGCTGGAGATCGTGTAAATATTACTCAACCTTTTTCCTTAGTCACCTACTTTACTATGTCTGGAACCCAATTTGATGAAGCCTAAATGATCATTGTCTATATTCAAAACTATACTCCCATTCATCTTCCTTCCACTAAAAGGAAGCAAAATATTGATCTTGGTCATGTCATTACTTATATTCTAAACAAAAAGTATGAGCTTACCTACCTTCTATTATCAATCATTTTCCTATCTTCTACACTGACGGTTCCTTCCACATTCTTTTTCATCATAATTGGGAGCAAAAGCAAGAAGAACCTAATTTTGATGAAGAAGGCGGAGCTAGTTATGTAGATGCACCTACACCAGAATCAGTGCCACCACATATACCAGCATACTAGTCTTACCCTTATTAGGAGTTGATATAATAATTTGATTGATTGGACTCCCGTCTAGATACTTATATTCAACAGCAGCAATAATAATACTTGGCAGACATGATGCAGTTTGGGGAATAATTTTCCTCCATTCATAAATATTTCCAGCTACCACCACCACCACCACCACCTGATCAAGGGCCTTCCTACTTTTAGGTTTATGTGTTATTCTTTGAGTTTTGTTACTTTTCCCTATTCTATATTTTCAAATCTATGACATAGTGAGAGAGGATTAGAAGAACAATATTAACTTACTTTTTCAACCAAAAATATTTGCCATTATCAAAAAGGAGGAGATTATTATAATCCCGTATCCCTAATTTATGATTTTGATGATAATAAATATTATTAAATAAAAATTTTATTTCTTCTAACATAATATAGGATATTATTTTTTCTTTGTGTACTAATATTTTGGGTACATAATACACCACTCAAGATTGATCAAGGCTCAAGTTTGGATAGAATAGGATTTCTTTCAAAAGAGTCTATATTTTTCATTTTTCTTTATTTTATATTTCTTGATTTTGGCCATGAAAGGGTGTGCTAAATTGGCAACCAAGCACACACATATAGGGGAGTGTGTAAAGAGAGCTGAGATTTTTTGAACTAATCATATTATATGATTACGATCATATTGAATGATTAGTTATACAAAAAAAGAAGGTTAACATCTAATTGTGTAGTTAATACTAATGAATTGATCATGTTGTACAATGTAGATCGTACTATACGATTTATTTCCATTAAGAAAACCTAGTTGCCAAATAATTTAAATAAGTATTTTAAAATTAAAATTTGAACTAATTATACTATACGATCCTAATTATACTGTATGATATTTAAAATCTCACTTAAATTATTCCCCATGATTAGTCAATTATATCAAGGTTTAATAAATATGTCTAATTATACTATATGATGTAGATTGTGGTGTACTACGATTGATAGAGATAAAATTTGATCGTCCTAGAGATCGTACTGGATGCAGAACCTTAATTTTTGAACTAATCGTATAGTACAATGCAGATCATACTATATGAATCATTGATATTTGAACTAAATGTATTATATGATACGAATCATACTAGATGATCGATAGAGATGATTTTCAATCATCCCAGTAATCATCCTATATGAATAGAAAGAAATTGAACTAATCATACCATACAAACATACGATCGTACTATACGATAAGTATGCAAAATTTGAATAGTTCGTCCAAATGATTTTTCCATCGTACTGTATGAACCCCTGTTTTGAACTAATCGTAATATATAAACCCAAATCATACTGTACAAACATGGATGACCCAATTAAAAATTTTGGATTTTTTGAAGCCTTATACTTGAGAAATTCAATGAAGTCTTTAATAAGACTTTTGGCTATTGAAGTAACTCTGAGGGAGAATTCTTGAGAGAGCTTTGGGCAAAGGGAGAAGGAGTGTGAGGGGTGTTCACATGGTTGCTTCGGGTAAGCTTGCACCTTGCTTCCTCTAGTGTGGTGAGTTCTTGGAGTTGCTCTTGGGAGATAAGCTTCAAAGTCAGGGTCTTGGGTTCTCTGCCTTCACCAGGAGGGTGAAAATGGATTGACGGTTCTCTGCTATCAACAGGAGGGTGAGAAAGATTTCGTGGGTTCTCTGCCTTTACAAAGATGATGAAAAAGGATTAAAGGTTGGCTGCCATCACCAAGAGGGTGACATAGCTTTTGGTTCTCTGCTGCACCGGGTTGGGTGAAAGTGATTTGTAAGGGCTTCTCTGTCTTCCTGTGGGGGCAAAGGGAGAGTCACTATAGTGTTAGTACAATACCCATTAAGGAGGACTCCTGGGATTGGACGTAGGTTAAGGTTGACTGAACTACTATTAAATTTCTGATGTGGTTTTTTTTATTATTTTTTCTGCTCTTTTATTTTTTTTGCATTTTAGATTTCCTACAAGAATTAAAATTTTCATTGCAAGCTGTAATTAGATTTAATTTGTAGTAGCAAAAATTACATATTTCTCTTGATTTAATTATGCTTCAAAATTTTGAAAAGAAAATCCAATTTTAAATTGCTTCCACTTGTGTTAGTTACCCATCTAGAATTTGTTTTTTAAAAGGATGTTATCTTGCATAAAACAAAAAAGGGGTTTTGTTGTAGTATTTTTGAAAGTACCAATTCACCCCTCCTCTTGGTGCGCCTAGGGATTATTCAACGATATCTTAAAAAGTCCTCGAACTTTCAAAAGTTGTAGTGCAATACTCAGAGAGGATAACTCTAGGGAGTGGACTTAGGTCATTATTTGACCGAACAACTATAAAATTCTAGTGTATTCATTCTGAGTTTTACTTTTAGTAATTTAGTATTTTGTGCTTTATTTTTTTTTGAAAATTGCATGTTAGAAAATTGTATGTTGATAACATATTGATTTGAGTAACTCCTCATCACCATAGTTATAAGTTTTGATTCATTAATTTGCTTCTACATCGGAAGATAACATTGTTTATTTTAATTTATTTAAAAATCTCAAAAAAAGTTGTGTTAATTTTTTTTTAAAACAATCAATTCACCCACCTCTTGGTGTGCCTAGAGATAGTTCAAGAGGCTTAACATCCTACATTGAACTTTCATTATATATAAGAAAAAAAGAATTTTACATTTTTTTCACAGTGGCTACTACAGCATGACTATGAGCACAAGTGTGTGGGTGTGTTTTCTTGGTATGTCTACGTGTACGCATGCCCATACATTTACATGCACTTATGCATGTTACCTATCACCAATAGTGGTAGATAGCTAACCTGATCGAACCAACCGACAAATTTGCTCCAACATATTTATGATGTCAAAATCATTTTTAAATGTTATTGAATCTATCTTAATAATTGCCGAGCTTAATAAAATCTCTACAACTGATTTCAAGGGAAACTGAGGAATTTTAAGCTAAATATTACAATAAGTTTTTTCCTAATTAATCCTCAACCTTTAGGGAAGGATAAAACTATTATTTAGAATGATTTATATACTAGCTTAATGGGAGGTCTACATTGATATCAAAGTAGTGTTTATGCATTATAAACTTTATAAAATAATTATTTCACATACCAAAATATTAAAGCCTTTATCTATATATATATATATATATATATATATATATAATAATAATAATAATAATAATAATAATAATAATAATAATAATAAGGAAAAAATGTTTCATCACTAAAAAATTCATCAATCAAACATAAATCTTGATATAAGAATGTTTAGAATTGATTTCAGAGCCATCTACACTTCAATTGTATTTTAGTATTTTGTTATCAAAGAAATATCTTAATGAGAGAAATGTAGCAACACCAAAAGTTATTGAATCTAAGTGTTAATGTGCCCAAATAAAGCATTTGGGATGTTATTGAAAAGCTTGATACATTGATTGAAGGATAAATGTTCTCCATTTTTTTTCCATTCTTATAATAATAAAAAAAACATCTCAATTAGAGGGGTCTTATGAAACTAAGATCATTCAAATTTGATGTCATTATTGCACTCAAATATTAAAAGAATGATATATGACTTAAGAATTCAACACGGGCCATTCAATATAATATTTTGAGATTTATGCTTGATTCACCAAAATGTCACTCTCATAAACTATAAATAGACCCCACATTCTTCATATATTAGACAAATACTTAAGATTGAAATGATAATGAAAATTTAAAGAACTCTAGATCTCTAGCTATGACTATCACCGTCGTTGCCGCCACTCATCCTGATTGGCCACTATCCCTACACATCATTAGCCACTATCGCTACCCATCGTTATCACCACCCATCATTAGCTGCCCCCGTCGATTACATCCTATCAACTATTATTCCAAAAACATCATTGTTTGATTTTGCATTTCTTAAAATAAAATATTAAAATAAAATATAGCATTTATAGGGCACGAAACCAAATAACTTAAAAAAATTTTAATACACTATTTTTTACTTTATAATAATGTATTTTAAACCAAACAACTTATATGTGATCGAAAACTTTAATTTTTTTTGGTCAATTAAAAACATCAAATATACTACTATATATTAATGACTATTTCTTGTGCTCAACACTAAAATAATATAATAATAATACGTAATGGGCGGCTCTTTAATGCTGTTTTATGAGGCCACATGGAGGGCCACACGTACTAACGTATTTATGACGTGTTTATGACCAGTTGTAAAAGTTGTCAAACTGGTCAAAATATAGGGACACGTGAGAGTTGGTATATCGGTCATTTCAATCCGTCGTACTTTGCGCCCAACGAAAAGTGCCATTTTACCTGACACTAACTAGACTCCATAAAAGAACCATAAACACTAATTATGCCACGTCATCACCTCTTTCCCTGATTCCCACGTGCGGTTTAGTTTTATTTTATTTTTTTTTTGGAAAATTTAAGCCGTGCTATTAATTAAAGTTGGATATACAAATGTAAGCCGAAAACAGCCAGCATCAAAAACATGAGACTGTTACAAAGAAAAGCAAAAACTATACCCTACAACCTGAAAGAAACAAAAAACAGGAAAAGGAGCAAATTTGGCAGAATTACTGTCCGGCCTGGACTCAGAATTAAAATAACATCACATTAAATCTGATCCCAGTATCCCTTGGTTGCCAGGAGACCGTCCAAAAGGAAAGGTAGTCCCTTGGTTGCTCGATGACCCTCCAAAAGGATGGAGGCAGGCTTCATCATTGTCCAAGGCCCCAAAATTAGCCTGCCAAATAGTCTGAGCCAACAAGGTTGGCACTCGAAAAACTGGCACAATATGATTCAAAAACAACATAAGTCAGTAACAGTCCAGGTAGCAACCAAACAGGGCCCCGAAAGGAACAGAGCAAGCCAACATATTTAATATCAATCAAGTAGAGCCTCCAGAGATGGAACCAACATGAAAGAAAGCCCATATGTACCGAGCAAAACAAAAGACCAAATTTTGAAATTTTCAGTAGTACTTCACGTTCAATTTTTCCATAATGATCTCACTATTTTTCCATCTAGAAATTTTGAGATATACAACTCTAGAAATCCTTTTGGAAAGTATAACAGCACATATAGCATTACCTTTAACCCTTCTCGTATTCCTTTCAATCCAAAGGAAGTAAACAATAGCATTAAGGGTAATGAGCAAACCTTTTTTAAAATTTCCAGCTATAGAAAGGCCGTGAATGTGATCCAGAGTCTTAAAGGAGTAATCACATTCAAACAGCAGATGAGATAAAGATTTGTTGTTCCGATGGTATAAAATACACTTAAGATCTTGAACATGAATGCTCCTAGATAGGAAAACATCAACAATTTTCGAACCACCTCTAAGTGCCATCCAACAGTTTTCAACGTGCGGTTTAGTTATTTAGCGGGATGACATGTCGTTAATTCATGGTGACAGTTTTTAGCCTATTTATTAAATGGTTTTATATTTACCAAAAACAAATAGGCATCGTTTGAGAAGGCTTTCTCATTGCTTCTTAAAGCAGCTTTTTAATACAAAAATTAAAACTTTTGTACTAAAAAGCTGCTTTAAGAAGCGATAAGAAAGCTGTCTCAAACGAAGCCTAAATGATTTTAAATATGATCCGCTATTTATATATGAAGATTTAAATGGCCTTCGATCTTTGATTCCTATGAGCTGTTGTAAGAAGTAAAAAAGAATTGAAATAATTCAATATAATTTTTTTAAAAATATTAATTTAAGATCTAAAGTAAAATAAATGCATAATAAAATTTAAAATATTTTAAAATCATCTATAATTCAATTTATTGTATTTGAAAACAATTAGATTAGACTAACTATTATATTTAATTTAAATTTTTACCATTGCGACCACAAATTTTGTTGCCTCCACCTGCCACTGCGGCCCTTCGTCATCGTCGCCCTCCCATCTGCTGCTACATTCATCGTCGTTGCTAGGGCTCGTTGCCACCGCCGCCATCGCTTGTTGTAGCCGTTGCTTGATCGCTACAAACGATAGTCCTTTACATGTTACTCATTATCGTCCACTAGCAACTCCATTTGTTGATTTTGCATTACATTCATTTCACTAGAAGTTAAAGAAAATAATAATAATCTATATTTTTTCTTTGCTCAAGAGAATAATTTTAAACATTTCAAATATATTACATATTTTTAAACCTTATTTTATTTCTAAATGTATTATAGTCTTATAAATATAATTTTTTTGTTAATAAGATTGGTTGTGCGTAGCCTATTCTTTCTGAAAAATAAATAAATAAATAGATAAATTCTGCCACTGCATGGTTGTTAATGGAAAGTAACGCCACTTTGACTGAGACAAAGTATCTATGCTTTATGGGAGCGTATTATTTTGACCTAAATTCCACATTTAACACTTAGTTATTGGTGCATTAAGAAGGTGGTGATTAAAAAAGTGATTAGAGTGACCTTCGGGATCAGGAACTTATATGGATTGTCGATGGCTGTTGCTATGTCCTTTCTGGTGTTTTGTCTTTAATAGTAATGTTAACTTATTAATTATATTTAGTTATAAATTTATATGAAAACGTGATTTGTCTTTCTCATTATTTTTTCAAGAAAGATTTGCTTCTTGAAGATGCGCCATTCAAAAAATCTTATTGATAAGACATCAAATTTGATGTGTATTTAAATTAAAAAGTTTTAAAATTAAATTTAAGATTATTTGAACTTTGATCTTAATAAATATAGGCTTCGTTTGGACAACTTTCTTACTGATTCTTAAAACAACTTTCTAGTAAAAACTTAAAATTTTTGCACAAGAAAGCTGCTTTTAGAAGCATTAAGAATGCGGTCCCAAACAAAGCCATAGGAAAACTCAATGCAGTGCCAAGACAAACATTCGACACCAGGAATGATTTGATTCAAGTCCAAATAATCCCACATCAAGAGTTTGAAGCATTGTTTGGAAAATTTTGGGATATCTAATAAAGGACAAAATGATATTTGCATTTAACATACTTATAGTCAAATTTAGTATCTCGACAAGAGGAATCCAACAAGCCTCAAAATTACCTAATTCTGATAATATTAAGGCACCTAAATAATGAACGTACAGTCTATGATCAAGGGAATTAATACAAGCTGTTCGATTGAGTGTTTTGGAATCTCTCCATATTTATGGTTATGTTACTCTTAAAAATCAATAAATCGACCCTCACTCTCTACAAAATGATGATCCCTTAGCTTGAGATTTAAGAGAGCTCATAAGTTTGAATAATCCTAGAACTCCACTTGTGCACAATGACCATCAATCCATCTCCCAAACATCGACGTCATAACATTGTCCAATTGCCACTATTGGACCACCAGTGCTCTACCACTATCTAGAGAACATCACTGCGCAATCATAGTCAAAGCCAGGCTACCAATATCAAATCGCGAACATCCGATTGCCATTATTGGACCGCCACCGCTCAATCACCACTAATAGACTATGTTAAACCCCATAAGCCTACCTACTTGATAAGTTACCAAAAATCACGTCAATTGAGCATGATTCTAGAAGTATATTCGGGTTGAAAATTTTCAAAATTAAAAGTCGGACCATCTAAACTTCGATTTCAACAAACTTATAATCAAATTAAACGCCTCAGCGAGATGAACCCACTGTCAGCAAAATCTATCCAATCTGATCCCAAATGGAATCAAATCAAGGGTGTAAAACATTAATTGGATGACCAAATGATATCCAAATATGGCATGTTAATAATCAAATCGAACGGCTTGATGAGATGAATCGAACAAGTGAAAGATTGCTTCATTCTGACATCATTAAGGCACTTAAATGCGGAATAAATACTCTATGATTGAGAGAATTGATGGGGGCAATGCAAGTGCGAAAAGTTAATGGTGAGCTAATGTAAAACTCACTGAATTTGAAATATGCTTAGATTTTATTTGATATAAAGTTTATAACAACCCACTTATTTATGCAAGTATATGTGCCAAATCAAGTAATAAAGTAATAGAGTAGACTGTCAAATCTATGAGAAAGTGTTCTGGTAAATTGTAACAAAACTATTACTACTTACTCCAATTGCATGAATTTATCCTACTAAAATGAAAAATAAAATTTTCGAGCTCCTATCACTGAATGAAAATAAGTAAAAATGGCTTATATAATTTTAAATAAAGAAAGGGAGATATTGAAAACATCAATATTTTTATTAAAAAATAAGAGTCTATATTAGTATTTAATATGTTCTTTACATTATCAGCCCAAAATAAGAGATCTAGCCATATATGGATGAAATAACAAGCAAACTCATAATCATTTTATTCATAGAAGAATAAAATACAAGAAAAGTAGTAGAATTTTATCACCAAGAATGATCTAAGTATCTTCTTTACACTCCTTCCACCACTTACAAAATTGCTTATAAAAATATAGGCTAAACTCTATCAAAGATTGTATCTTGCACTTCCCTCACCTGCCTTAGACTTTACTCTAAGGAGACACTAAATAAACACACTAAAAAATACTAAATTTTCATTCAAGGGGCTCAACTATACAAATAATAAAACTAAAATCTATTTATAGTAAGTACATGATCAGACTTAAGCATTGTGACACTAGATAAGGTGGTGCTATGACGGTGTAAAATGAACTAGCGCCTTGGTACTGTAATGTTAGCTCCACTGCATTGCTGGATGACATGGCATGGTTACTGCTCGAATTGATGCATCATTTTGTTAAGTCAGCATGGCTCTTAGAAGTTATAACTGCTCTACCGTGACGTCATAAAACCATGAGCAATGCGGTGCTAGGAATGACTTTTCGGTGCTGCGGTATTTGAAAGGTTGATGCTCCTACATGAATTTTCTTGAAACACCCAATGCTACGGTGCTTTTTTTAGGCACAACACTTCTATGACGCACTGCAATGCTAATATTTATGACACCGTGACACATATAAATAGTGAAGGTCGTTGTAATTCGAGCTCCCAAATTTATATTTTTGATGATAACAAATATTATTGATTACCTCTTTATTTCTCCTAGTATTTATGGTGCATATTTGTTTATGTGTATACTAATATTTCAGATACATCATGCACCATTCAATAAAGATTCAGGGCTCAAGATTGATAGAATAGGGCTTGTTGAGAGAGTCTATAATATTGATTTATTTATATTTGATTTCTTAAGTCAAGTCTTACAATTGTATATGCTAGCCTGGTGACCATGCACACACATACTAAGGGGGAGTGAGATAGTGAGAAAATTAGACATGTAATTTTTTTGAACTAAATCAGCTATTCAAAAAATTATTATAATAGCTAATTGACATAATTAAAGCTATTTAAACTTATCGTATAGGATGAATAGTTGAAATCAAGATCTCTACCACTAATCATAATTTATGCAATATTTTAAAATTTAAAATTTATACTAATCATACTATACGATAGGCATCAAATTATACAATATAATTAAATCCTACCTAAATTAATCCTATAATTAGGGGATTGAATTTAGATTAATTATTCCAGTTAGATCGCACTGGAAGATTGGACCAATCATGCTGTACGACTTGATCTTTATATGGGATGATAATTATTCACCACCAATCGTACGAGAAGATAGTCTGATTTGATTGAACTAATCATACTGGATGATATTTTGTATCATACTGGATGATCAGCTGAAATACTTGAACTGATCATACAACACCTTATTCTTCATACAATACTAATAGAGCTATTTGAACTAATCATACTATACGATATGGGATCGTATTGAATGATCAGTGTCAACTACATTTTATTTTTAGAGTTTTTTAAAGCCAACACTTTGTATGAGTCTTTTTGGAATACATTGAGTTATTTTCTTCTGAAGAAAGTTTGAAGAGAGAGCATAGAACTTAGAAGAGAAAAGGTGGAGTTTATGAGAGATAGCAAAGATCCTTCTAGGTTTTAAGGGAGTGTGAGAGGGAGTTCCATATAGTTGCTCTAACAAACTTGGACCTAAGTTCCTTCTTATTTCAAAGTTTGTCTTGAGGGAAGCTTTGGGAAGAAGATCTCTTTGGTGTTAGAGGACCCGACTACTCCGTCGCACTAGGGAAGGTGAAATTGATTTGAGATTCTCTACCTTCATCCAGAGGGTGAAAAAGGAGCGCGAGGTTCTCTTCCTTCACTAGGAGGGTGTGAAAGGAGAGTGAGGTTCTCTGCCTTCACCAGGAGGGTGTTAAAGGACTGCAAAGTTCTCTGTCTTCACCATGAGGGTGAAAAAGAGGTCAAGGTTCTATGTCGCACCGGGTTGGTGAAAAGATTGTAAGGGCTTCTCTGCCTTGCTGTGGGAGCTAAAGAAGAGACACTAAAGGTTTAGTCCAATACTTGGAGAGGAGGACACTGGGGAGTTGATGTAGGTCATTATTTGACCAAACTACTATAAAATTTTAGTGTGTTGATTCTAATTTTCATTTTATGCACTTTAAATTACTTGTTGAAAATCTGTGGTTTATATTATATTGTATTGATTAAATCATCATCACCATTATTATAACTTTTAATAAGTTTATTAACTTTCGCATTGGGTGATAGTATTGCCAGTTTTTTAATTATTAAAAAATCCAAAAATATAGTTTTGTATTTTTAACAATTTTTTTAATACCAATTCACCCTCCATCTTGGTGTGCCTAAGGATAGTTCACTTAGGCTTAACATCTTACATCAAATTTTTAATTGATATTAGAGAAGTTCTCACAAGTAGCATTTTAAAAAATCTTGAGAAAAATAATCCATTACATATTTTGGAAATAGAAAAACCATGGAGAGTTATTCTAAAACTCATCCACCTTTATTTGATAACATACTGGTTGATTTTTGAAAAATTTGCATATCTATTTTTTTGCAATTAATTAATTTTTGAATGTGGCATATGATTCAAATTTGTTATTATGTACCATCACATATTGTTAATGGAGTCAAAACTAACATTCCTTATATTGAATGAAGTAGAGAAAAATAAGTCTTTACATAATTGAATGTTAAATGCTTAAATTATTTTTTCTTTACACTTAAGTTTGATGATTATATGAGAGTTTCTACATGTACCACTTGCAAGGACATTAGTGAAGTCAAACAATCTAGGTTGAAAATCTTATTGCATGATTATGAGCTTTTTTACATAAACCCTATGTGACTATCTCAGACATGTATAGTAGGTTTACTTAGATAGTGATATCATTGCATGCTTTAGGTAGAGAACTTTCAAACTCTGAGAAGGTCAACAAAATTTTACATTGTTCACCTAATAATTTTGATGCCAAAGTCACTACTATATGAGAATCAAAAGACCTTAATATTTATTCTACTAATAATCTACTTGGCTCACTCATTGCCTACAAGCAAAATGTAAGTCAAAGACTTTCGGATGCAGGTGATAAGAGAATAGAGAATACTATAGCGCTAAAGGCCAAAGACAAAGATAAAAATAGCTTAGGAGATGATGGGAGTGAGGAGATAGCGTTAATAACAAGCTAATTTAAAAGTTTCCTGAAGCGCAAGCACAAGTGTCAATTAAAGTGGAGCAAAGGTAAATATGGTAAAAATGATAAATCTTCTTTTGACATTATTTTTTTTGGGTGTAGGAAACCTAGACATCTAAAGTCTGATGCGCCATTTTTAAGAGCCACCCTGTGAAGAAAAAGGGTAAGGTTAAGCCAAATACAAAATGGAAAAATGAAAAGAAGCAAAAAATATCCTAGGCAAACTTAGCCTCTAACTCATCAGAATAGGAGTAAGAAGAGAAGGTAACAAACCTGTGCTTAATGGTAAAGGATTCGATTGTTAACTCTGATCAGGTATAAGTATGTTAAGGTTTATTTGTGTGTTTGTTTATCTATTTTATTTATTTATTTTATAATAGTTATATTTTATGCATGATTGTATGTTGTAGTTTCATTTGTTTATATTTTTTTATTCTTCTGTGTTGAGTGTTTAAGTTATTTTCTTTCCCTTCTTAAAAATTTTCTTATTTCATATATATAGTTTAATTTATTTGTTGCATTATCTCTCTTTTTTGGTGATGTCAAAAGGGGGAGTATATATTTGGTTATATTTATTCATCTATTATTTAGTTTTAAATTTACTTTCTTAAATTAAACAAATAATAATAATAAATACTTTCCCCTATTTTTTAATATAATTTTGTTAGTGAGGGGGAGATTATGAGAAAAATATTATCAGTTTGCAAATTCAACTAATAATGTTTATCATTATAAAAAAGGAAGAGATTATTGCAACTTGAGCTCCTGAGTTTATATTTTTGATGATAATAAATATTATTGATTACCTCTTTATTTCTCCTAGTATTTTTGGTGCATATTTATTTATCTCTGTACTAATATTTTAGGTACATTGTGCACCATTTAATAAAGATTTAGGCTCAAGATTGGATAGAGTAGGATGTATTAAAAGAGTCTGTAATATTTATTTATTAATTTTTTATTTCTTGAGTCAAGTCTTATAAATGTGTATACTATCCTGGTGATCGTGCACACTCACACTTAGGGGAGTCAGATAGTGAGAAAATTAGAAGTGTAATTTTTTTAACTAATCATACTGTATAATATATATCGTACTGTATGATCAACAATTCAAAAAATCATTATAATGGCTAATTGGCATAATAAAGGTATTCGAACTTATCATACTATTGATTAAGATCATACAGGATGATCAGTTAAAATCAATATTTTAGCCACCAATCATAATTTAGACAATATTTTAAAAATTCAAAATTTATACTAATTGTATCATATGATAGGTATCGTACTCTATAATATAATCAAATCTTGCCTAAATTAATCTTGTAATTAGAGGATCAAATTTGGATTAATTAATCTAGTGAGATCGTACTAGATGATTAGATAAATCATATTGTATGACCCGATCTTTGTATAGGATGATAATTATTCACTAACTATATGAGATGATAATCTAATTTGATTAAACAAATCATACTGGATGATGCTTTGTATCGTACTAGACAATCAGCTCAAATACTTGAACTGATTGTACATTGCCTTGTTCTTTGTATAATATTAATAAGGCTATTTGAATTAATCATACTGTACGATATGGGATCGTACTATACGATCAGTATTGATTGAATTAAATTTTATGATTTTTTGAAGCCCTCTATTTAAGCTTTCTCATAAAACTTTGTAAGAGTCATTTGACATTCATTGAGTTATTTTCTTCTGAAGAATGCTTAAAGAGAGAGACTAGAACTTAGGAGAGAAAGGGTGGAGTTTGTGAGAGAGTGAGAAGTTCATTGTGGGTTTCAAGGGAGTGTGAGAGGGAATTCCATACAGTTGTTTTGACAAAATTGCACCTGAGTTCCTTAATTTGTCAAGGTTTATCATGAGGGAAGCTTTGGGAAGAAGATCTCTTTAGTGCCAAAAAACTTGGCTACTCTATCACACCAGGGAAGGTGAAAGTGATTCATGGTTCTATGTCTTCCCCAGGAGGGTGAAAAAGGAGTGCGAGGTTCTCTTCTTTCACTAGGAGGGTGAAAAGATGTGCGAGGTTCTCTGCTTTCATCAGAAGGGTGTAAAAGGAGTGCGAGCTTCGCTTCCTTCACTATTCACTGCCACACCAAGTTAGTGAAAATATTGTAAGGGCTTCTCCACCTAGCTGTGGGGCCTAAAGGAGAGACACTAAAGATTTAGTGCAATACTCGGAGAGAAGGATTCTAGGGAGTGGACGTAGGTCATTGTTTGATCGAATTACTATAAAATTATGGAGTGCTGATTTTAATTTTAATTTTTTTCTCTTTACTTTTCTATGATTTATTTTCTTAAAAATTTTTGTTGAAAATTTATGGTTGACATTATATTGTGTTGATTAAATCATCATCGCAATTATTATAACTTTTGATAAGCTTATTAGGTTCCGCATCGGGTGATAGTATTAATTATTTTTTAATTATTAAATAATCTAAAAATATAATTTTGTGTTTTTAAAGTGTTTTCTTAAAAATACCGATTCACCACCCCTCTTGGTGTGCCTAGGGATAGTTCACTTAGACTTAACATTTTGTATTAATTTTTTAAAGGTCAGTGTCGCCGCATTAAAATTGATGCTTTGATGTTGATTGATTTGACACTTTTGTGTTATTCTTGTCAGTGAGACGGTGTTATCCAACACTTATAACTTTTACTTTTTTTTTGCATAATTTATGTACAAACTCAACTAAAACAACTTATTTTTACTAAATTTAATTTAACTAAAATAACACATAATTTACACTTATCAACTTTTTTTTAGCTTAAACTCTTGCTTGTCCTCTACATTCACTCTTTGATCAGCTTAATAGCTAAAGTAAAAAATTGATAATTTAAAATTACTAAAATATAAGATAATACAGTACAATCTAGAAATAATTTGAAAAAAAACAAGTGAAAATTCAAATATGCAAAGATATAACATTTATCCCAATCAGTTATTATTGTTATTGCTTATTTTGAATTTATTCGCTATCTTTTAAAATATAAATTTAACTTATGAATATAGAATGAATAATGTAGTCTAGGAATTTATTGTTTATAGTTTAAATAGAGAATTCATAAGTGCACTATCATATGTACTAGATTACTTATCTTTTCCTTTTTAGTCAAATAGTAGAATGTAATTAAAATCAAGCTACAACTAATACCAATTTTTTAATGTACTTACCTTTTTTCATTTTGTATCATTTCCATATTGCTTTTTTATATTTTTCTTCCCCTTCCTATTTTGTGAAGTACATGCTTAATGATTTTGAATATAATTTTTTGCTTCTCTTACAATCCTATTGAATTAATATAAGGATTCAGTAAAATCTCTAGTTACTATTTAAAGATTAACTATGGTTTCCCAAATTTAAGCTACTTGTAATTAATCCTTAAACTTAATTATTCATTTTTAATTCAATTATCAATATAAGTTAATGTATAGTTTCTAAATTTAAAATTAAGTCAATAGCTTAAATGATCTAGATTAGTTAATTGTTATGTTTTTCAAAGAATGAATTATTATACAATATTCATCAAATTATAATATAAGGTTTTATTATTATCTTAATTTTTTATAATTATAATTATAATTTTTATTTTGACTAAATAGAAAATCAAGTGCAATAACTATACAGAACAATATACAACAATTTAAACGTAAAGAAATTTAATTAGATGTAAATAACATAAAATAAACACCATGTACTTAGTAGTTAAAAATTGATATAACATAAAACATGTTTGTTCATAAATGATAAAAAGCTCAAAGGTAATAATACAATAGATTGAAAGTAATAAAAAATAACTAGTGCTCTAGGAACCACTCCCCTGATCTCAATCATTATGGTTCTCATGACCATCATTAACCCCACAACAATACATCATCATAATAATAATGCATCACAACACCTAGAATCTCCCCCAAAGTAAAGAAATGAAAAGAAAAATAAATAAAAATATGTTATGAATAAAAAGTAGTAGAAATAAACAAACTCTCTCATCTCTCTCTCTCTCTCTCTCTCTCTCTCTCTTAGGCCAATACATACAAAGTCTCATAACTATCAGAGTTAAGATATTTATCCTCCTCATCATCATTATGGCCTTTCCCATGAGGTTGCAAAATAGAGGGCTCATAAATAGGGGCTAAAGGAAACTGAAGCTAATATGGGTGCCCCATAAATGGACTGCTCTTGAACATTCTAACAAGAGCATCATTAAAATCAGAATTATACCTATAGTTCTTCTCCTGCGGATATATACTATGGGACATCCTTATTTTCTTTTGAAATTGCCACTCTTTATCTTCCTCAAAAAAATCTAGAACTCCCTCCATTTGATTTCTTAAATTTGCCACCTATTCTCCTACATTTTTTGGTGTCCTAGGACTCCTACTGTTGCTTGCCCTCCTAGAAGATCTTGGCCCACTATGGCCTCCCTCATCATCACATCCCCTTATTTTCTTAGAAATCAAATTTTTTTTTATCAAAGTAGAGATGGAAAAAAGCTGCTCCTCATATAGATCTCTCCTAACATCAACATTAACACACAAGGCATAAATAAGAGAAAGGGTGCCCCAATCCTATTAAAGCATGTTGGGGTTTGAAAGCGGGTTTTAAAAAATTTAGTCTTCTTTGGGAAATTTTAAAATTGATATTAAATTCCAATTCTAAGATCGAACCTCCCATCGAAAAAGTGTACCACCTCGAGAGGTGGAAATAAAATTTTAGGATGGGGTTCAGATTTAGAATTATAAATTCCACCTTGAATATCATAACTGGATTTAAGAGATAACTTCGTATGGCCCCTAAAGGGTCAAAATAAAGTTCAGTCAAATATCGAGCTAGGATAATCAAGAGGAGTGATCGTTAGTTTCATATCCGAATTCATTTTAATAAAAGCTATATCTCCCTAAAGGGAGAAGATATCATTTATCAATAATCATTCAAACATAACGATAACGATCGTTAGTAATTTCACTTCCCCAAAGAGGACTAATTGAGTTTTGAAAATCAATTTTAAAAAAAATTAGATGTGGGTTCTAAATCTGCTATGATTGCAAGCCCTCGTAGTTAATTACATCGTGGGAGACCGGAGCCTCCTACGAAAACTTTCGATTAAAATAATGGCAAAAATTTTGTTTTGAGATTTCTAGGAGTGATACCAAAGAGGTGAGTTTGGAACTCAAATAGGGAGTTGATCAAGTTTGAGCAGTTATTTTAGAGTCAAAAGAGGAATGGTAGGAGACGCTTTAGAATTCTGAAATAGTTCAGAAGCGTCTCGACCTAAGCTAAATATTGGGCTTTAAATTTTAGATTGAGAAATACTTTAATTTGAGTTGACATTTTATTAGAAATTTGGGATTACATTCCTGGAGGTTGGGGTCTTATAACTCAAAGTCTGCCCCGGATCCTAAATCTAAATTTAGACACTGAACCACAGTAGTCCGAACCTAACTAATGCAGTGCAAAACCTGGACTTATCCCGGCCTGGATTGGGGAGCCAGCTAAACCACCTAAACGCTTCAAAATCATGAGTCCGTTCTTTTGATGTAGAGTGATCAGGGACGTTATTTAAGATTGATTTAAGAAGTTGGGGTCGACATCTAGAGCAGATTCCTAATTGACCCCTTGACTCATGTTGGGTGGAATGCTTAGACTAAAATACAATTAAAATTTTAATTTAATTAGTTTCTAATGTGATGCATGCTGGTTAAAGTATCCAAATCAGGTATACATGAGATTTTTAAAAAGGCTTATAAAATAATTTTTTTTTGAAAAGACTAGACTTCCCCAGATCCAGCACCTCATCCTCATAGGTCGGATTATCTGGACTCTACTCGCAGGCGGGGAAGTGTCTTATAGCAAGGAGGGAGAGAGATGTAGTAATATGCATGCGACCCCGGACGATTTCGGCTATTCCATAGGTCGTTAAGTTTCTATGTTATTTAAATCTTAAAATTTTAAATATTAGTTATGAGTAAAAAATATTTTTAGTCCTTAGAGAGCCTAGCGAATTCCAGGCTAAAATAAAAATGGCATGCGAGCGCCAAAGAACTAAGAAAAGCAGACAGCCCTATACGCAATCAAATCAAATTAAAACACATTAAATAATCAAACTAATTAAATAAATATTCATAGGTAAATTGCCTTGCTTATTACAACCCAGATTTACATAAATTAAAAGTGGCCGAGCACCACTAACAACAACCTGGATTCTAATCCTAATACAGACGCAAGTGACCTTGAGTGGGATACTCTCTATCTTCAACTCCTCGGTCTTCTCCTCCTCGAGCTCCTTGGATTCTTCATGGTTGTATACCCAAATGGAAAAGAGAACTCTTCCCTCGAGGGGAATGCTACTCTTTCCACTTTGGGTAATAAAGTAATCCAAATTTGGAGTTCCAAATGGATAAGGACTATCCCCTAAAGGGGTATCCTTTTCTCTTTGGAATCCAAACTTTGGATCTATGTATCACAAACTCAAAATGCCACTTTCACAACTCGATACTCAAACAAATTATATAAATATGAAAATAAAAATTCTAGACTCTCCTAGAGGGTTATCCTAAGCATTTAAATATTAAATCACATCCCAAGCAGTTGTATATATATATATGCAAAAAAATAAATAAATACACTTGGCCATGCTCTTTTTTTATTTGGGGGCTAAGCAGCTGAAGCACTTGTAGCATTTATATTTATAATTTATTTAGCCCCCTTTATTTCCCTGCACGAGTGTGGCCACCTGCAAAAAATTCAGTGAGCATCCACATCATTCCTAACCTAAGGGTATTCTAATCTCCCATCACATCCATCCACAGAGTGCAGTAAAAGTAAACAAACACATCAATCAATTTCAATCATAACATGCAATAAAAACTCGAGAAACCTGGCACACAGCAGAAAAGTAAATACTGGACTAGCCTAGACCTAGAGTTGGTTGTCCTAGCAAACCATCTAAAGTGTGTGTAGAAGGTTGTGTGGCTGGGGTAGATCCTAGGATGGGTAATTTGCTCAAATTATCTGATATTTGAGTTCGTAGAAGGCTCAAAGAGAGGTTTAATTAAAATTCAAATATTAGTATATTAAAGTTTAAATTAAACCCATTTTAATAGTTAAATGATTGCTACCTTTGTTGCTCACCGAGGCCATGAAGTTTATTTCACCTTCCCCGGGGCTAAGTTAATAGCCTCGTAGGCCTGGGTTACCCAGTAGCAATCAGGGTTGATTAAGTTGATTTAGTTTGTTAAAAATTAAGGATCAATTAATATTAATTAATTTAATTAATTACTTATTTTAAAATTTAAATTATTTTATATTTCCCATCAACAAGTTCGTGGCGTTGTGCCACCAGGCTCGAGGAACCAGGCTTCCTTAGGATACTTAGCCCCGCAGCTCGGAGTAGTCCATCCTAAAAACCTTGCTGATGTAGTTGAATTAAGGGTTTTAACTTGGTTAATTAATTAAAAGTAACTTATTTTTGATGTTTAACACCCCATTGAATCCATTCGTGGCGTTGTGCCACCAGGCTCGAGGAACTAGGCCTCCTTAGGACACTTAGCCCCGCAGCCCGGAGTAGTCCATCTAATAAACTTCATCTTTGGGGTGGTTGTTATGCATTTGAGTGTTGGTTGAATTTTTTATTAATTAAGTTAAAGTTTTCTGAAATTTTAATGAATTATTGGATTTTTAGAAATTATTGGAATTATTTAATTATGTTAATTAAGGGATCCAAAAGTTGACTTTTCAATTTAAAGCTCATTTTAAAAGTTTCAGATTTTTAATAAATATTAGACCTTATGATGAGTTGTTAGACTGTTAGCACACTCAATTTGTAGTTTTCTATGAAAAGTTATGATTTTTTGAAGTTCGGGCCTAAATTTGAACTACGATTGACCGAAAAGTTGACTTTTTGACTTTGACAATATTTTGGAGGTTTGGCATTTTTAGAAAATACTAGACCTTAATTGGAGTTTATAGACACTAAGTTTGCTTAATTTGGATTTTATTTGAATTAGTTATGAATTTTCAAAGTTTCACTAATTATTGAATTTTTAAAAAATGCCTAATTAGGAAGGTTTTGATCATTTTGATCCAAAATCATCCCAAACTGTATGGAATAACTCCCAAAGGTCAAGGATGACCCATGGGAGATTTCCAAGTGTTTGAGAATAATTTGGGGTTTTTAATAATTTTTAACTAATTAATATAATTAATTATTGATTTTCATTAAAAAGTCAAACTAAAGTTGAATTAGTAGTCTAGTCAAGGGACTTTTATTTTTTCTAGGTAGAGGGCTAAGTTCTGGTCAATTTGAGATATTTTTTATAATTTTTGGACTTAAAATGGATTTATTGAATTATTTTTAATTTTTTGGGTCCTCAAAAGGGCTGAAACTTTGGATAATTAATTTTCTAACCTAATGACCTCCAAATTCAATGAAATTTGAACCTAAGGTTTATGATGTCACTAAGTTTACTGTGTTCAAATTTCGCCCCTATTGGGTGTGTGCACAATTCTTTAGGAATTTCCAAATTTTTCTAGACTTTTTCTTAAATATTTTCCCTAGGTGTTTCTATTCTTCAAATAGGCTTGCAAATTGGTGTGACTAACCCTGACCCAAATGCAGACACATAACACAAAAAATGCAACCTAATTCTACATAGAAAAAGAGTTATGAATTTTCAAAGTTTTGGGTCCAAAATGGACCCAACACCTTAAAAATTCACATCACTGAAAAATATTAAGCATCTGACCCTAGAAAAATTATGGAACATGGTTAAGATGCTAAAAAACATTTCACCAAAATTTGGGATCCATTTGACCTCTGGATTGCAAGAAAATTGAGAAAAACTAAAATCAAACAACTGCAGTTTTCTCTCAACCCAGAGATCAAAACAAACAAATTTAATTTTAATAAATTCTACACTCAATTACCTTTCCAACGATACCAAAAACATCAAATTTGCTGGAAAAATAAATTTTCTGTGAATTTTGGAAGTTTTTGGGCATTTTTTAAAATTTTTAAGACCATTAATGGTCAAATCAGCCACCGGCGCCAATCATTGCCAATGATTGGCGCTGAAACGGCGGCGACGCATCAGGTTTCGACACGTGGTAGGCAGGGACCCGCCACTTAAACACGTTAGCGGCCCATCGTGGCTGTTGATCGAACCGCGGGACGAACGGGCGGCCGAGATGGCGCCACGTATGCGGCCGCGGTCTGAACTGGCACGGGTTCAAACCCCGTGGGAGACGGCGCCTTACAGCTCGGCGACGTGGCCGATTCTGGGCCGTCTGATCGCGCCTTCAGGCTCTAGTTGAATTAGAGTCAAAAATTTTTAAACGCCCATAACTTTCAAAATACTCAACAAAATTAGACGAAATTTGAACTGTAGCTAGAGGGCAACGTGATCTTCCAATGCCTGGAGTTTGGAGGCTCCATGCATTGCAAAATTCCTACAGTTTCAAATTGAAGTTTTAACTAATAGTGGAGATATCTTACAATCTACCCTGTGGATTTTTGTGTTCTTGGGCTCTCTGAACTTGTAGTTTGTCTACGCTCAAGTTTGTAGAAGACCCTGGAAGATTTTGATGGCTGGATCTTGAGATATCGAAGAGATAAGGTATTTCTCTCTTTTTCCTCCCCTTTTCCACTAAAATGGTGATTTTAGTGGTGGAAATGGTGGGGGAAGTCTTAGAATGGCCTTGGGAGATGCTGGAGGGTTTGGTAAACTGTTGGAGAGCCTTGGGGATGCTGGAGTTTGGGACTTAGGCCAAGAAATGAGCAATATGAGGGTTAGGGCAAGTTTTGCCCACTTAACTCTCATGATTTGAAATGGATGGTTTGGATCTCATCATGGGTGTCTTGGATGCTTGCCAAGTGTCCCATGAGCAGCTCAAAACTAGGGAAAGGCTGGTGGATTGAGGGGGATTGCCTTGAGCCAAGAGGGGGGGGGGGACCACACCCCTTTTCCTAATTTGGCTAAACCAAGCCTAAGAAAGGTTTAGGGAGCTGGTTTGTGGCCTCTTAGGAAGGGAAGTTAATCCCTTTTGAGCAGGTTGGAGCAGGTTTTGGGAGAGGGAAAGGGTTTGTCCATGTGGCATGATGAGGTGGCATGATTTGGTCTCATTTCAAGGGTTTGACCCATTGACTTGTTGACTATTCAATGGTGACTAGGATATGTTTGGGAGGAGTCAAATATGCTGTAAGAGTAAATATCAAGGGACATGGGGCCATGGTGTTGAAGCTTTGAGTGAATACATGAAGTTGGAGAGGGTTTTGACCCCTCCAAAGGGGTTGACCAAGTCAAACCTAGGGAGGATTGACTTGGAAGTCATTGGACATGTCATGAGTGTCCAAACAAATGATTTTGAAGCATTAGATTGGTTTGAGATGGATTCAAATGTTGAAAATAACAAAGGTTGGGTTAAAGGTGGATTTGGTCAACCATAGTTGACTTGGTCAATCAAGTCAAACCAAGGAGTGGATTTGATTTCAATGGGTCTCAAATATCATAGGAAATTTATTTAGAGGGGTTTCAAAGGTTAAAAATGTTAAACCATGTTGAATTTTGGTCAAAAGTCTAAAAACCCCCTTAAAGGGCATTTTGGTCATTTTGACCTCTGGTCAACCCTGGGTCGAGGCGGGTCCCGAAAGATGTAGATTAATGTTGAATACATTAATATCAAAGGTCTGGAGGTTATTAGAGGGTTTGGAGAAAACTCTAGGGTCAAATTCCACTAGGTAACGGGTCTAGTGGCACGGGCCGTAAATATTTGAAGGTTTTGCAGCCTTCAAGTTCAACTTAAGTTCTGGGGGTAGAAGTAACAGATTGAGCTCAAGTTTGGAGGGTTGACCCTAGAGACATGCCTAGTCAATATTTAACTGACAGATCATGAATCGAAGGTCATTTGACTGGGGTTTAAAATGTCTGAAAATTTCCTGAAAAAGGCTTTTAGGTCTCAGGTCTTTGGCCTCGAATTTTGGATTTGGAAATCTAAATTTGATATAGATTTTGGGTTTAAATATCTGGATTTGAATCATCTTAATCATTTATGATCATTTGGGTGGTCATAAGATGATTGGATAGAGCTCGGGTTAAATTAGAGGCAAGATCAATGTTGAAACTATAATTGGAATAAGGAAAAGCTTGAGGTTTGAATAGATTTGAAAATTGGATTTGATTGAAGTTTAAATTGATCTAAGATCTGGATTGATCCTAGATCTAGATTGATTTAAGATCTAGGCTGATCCTAGAGTCTGGGTAGTTCTAAGAGCCTGGAGTCTGAGAGAATCCTAAGGCTTGAATAGATTCTGAAGTATGGAGTCTAGGAACACCCTGAGATCTAGGAAAATCCTAAGATCTAGAGTCTAGGGGATCTTAGGGTCTAGGATCTAGAAGAATCCTAGTATCTAGAGTAGGTCCTAAGATCTAGTGTCTGGAAAAATTCTAAGATCTGGAGTAGATCTTAGGGCCTGGATTAATCTGAGATCTGGGTTGGATCCTAATGGCCTCATACAAAAATGAGGTCAACAAAGCAGTCCCCCTAATGATATAGGTCAAAGATGAATAAATAAGTTTCCCTACATCAATAATATACCTATCTAAATGGCATTATTGAGAATGACACGATCACGGGTAACTTCATTAATATTTTTACTAGGTAAAAGGTAGGTAGAAATGAAATAGTGTCAGGCTTTAGAAGTTTGAGTAAGAAAAGTTAATGACCTTATTTTCTCTCTTCTTCCAAGTAAAACCACTATTGGGACTACACAAAACTCTTAAAATTTCTTTTGAGTCAATAGGAGTTCCAAAGAAAGAAGTGTACTCATCATACTCAAAATCTTTCAACTTATATAGGTGGTTAATGGAAAGATAATTATAGGGCATTGGTGAGAAACTCCCTCACGATATTAACAATAACAGTAAAAGGTTCCTCACAAAAATGCTCCCAACCTTGACTCACTGTGGTCTGCATGTTAGGAGGACTAGGGCTTTGAAAACTACGCTTAGGAGCTTAGCACTATAATGATAGTTTTGAATGTCACAATGCTTATCATGTAAATGTTGTAGCTCTTCAAGCCCTAGCATTGCGGTACTTGTTTAGTTTTTAGCACATCAAATTTTCTTATGACTTTAATCATAACTTTGATCAAAATTAATTATGGAACATACAAATAATACAAAATATTTAAAATAATAAAACATAAAACATGAAAACTATAATAAATTATAAGTATAAGTAAACAAAAAGATGGGTTACATCCTAAACAATGCTAAGTTTATAATCTTTAGCCAGAATTTCTTATATTTATCAATTTGGCTAGGTACATCACTACCACTCTTCAAGTGGTTTCCACTAGATTCTTTTCCTTTATCTTTAGGTTTAACTTTAGTATTGCTAGGGAGAGACCAAAGAGGTTTACTATTGAAAGAGATTGCAAGCTATCGTAATTGAGTTTTTAATTTTTTAATTAAAGAAGTTTGACTTTACAATTAAGTTTCCAATTGAATTACTATCTCTTCCAAAGGTGACTTTCTATTCCCATACTAATTTTTTTAAACTAAATCTTCGAGGATAAGATGATCTAGGATTCACAATAGGTTGCTAAGGGTTATTCTAGTTTCCTCCTTGATTAAGTTATCCTTAATTCTACTAATTATTTCCATAAACCTTATTGGACCAAGAAGAATTAGGGTGGTTCCTCCAAACTAGATTGTAGGTATTAGAATAAAAAATATTTTGTCTTTCAATCAAATTAAAAATTTTAATCCCCAAAGCACTAGTATCGTTGACAAAATTTATATGAGTTTCTTGCAATCGTATAAATGGTCCTAATCCTGCGTTAACTCTAATACTATCTAATTTATTTTAAATAGAAGCTACCTAAGTAATAAGAATTGGCAAAGCATCTGATTTATAAACTCCAGTTACTCTCTTCAGATTCACCCAATCAATAGGCCATTAAAAATTGTTAGTAGCCATTTCCTCTATCAATTCATAGGCATCCTCAAATGACTTAGACATTAAAGAACCTCTACTTACAACATTTTGGATTAACCTAAGAGATCCTACTAATTTATTGTAAAAGGACTGAATAACCAATCAATCAGGTAAAGCATAGTGAAGGAATTTCCTAAGCATCTCATTAAATCTCTCCTAACTTTTATAAATTAATTCTCCTTCAAGCTGGACAAAAGAAGTGATATTATTTCTAAGTATAAAAGTTTTTGATGGTGTGAAATACTTTGCTAGGAATTTGTGTGCCAACGTATTCTAAGTTATTGTAGATCCTAGGGGTAAAGTGTGCACAATAACAACAACAACAACATCAAGCCTTTATCCCACTACATGGGGTCGGCTACACGAATCCTTTTTCTCCATTGTGTCCAGTTAAAAGTTAAATTCTCATTTAAATCTAATAAAAAAGATCATTTCTAACATTATCTAACAAAGCCTTTTTAGTTCTACCTCTACCTTTTTTAACATAAGTCAAATCTAAGACCTCTACTTTCCTAACCGGGTCATCGGGAGGCCGCTGTTTTATGTGACCAAACCATCTAAGGTGACTCTCTCTAATCTTATCTTCCACTGGAGCTACTCCAATCTTTTCACGAATATGCTCATTTCGTATCCTATCTCTAAGGGTATAGCCACTCATCCACCTGAGCATCCTCATCTCTACAACACTTAACTTAGAATTATGCTTCTCTTTTAATGGCCAACATTTTGCCCCATAAAGCATTGCAGGTCTCACCACCATCTTATAGAATTTTCCCTACTTTTCTATCACACAATAAGCTCAATGCATTCCTTCACTTCAACCATCCAACTTGGATTCTGTTGATAATATCCCCATCTATTTCACCATCACTCTGAACAATAGATCCAAGATATCTAAAACGTGTACTCATATTAATGACTTGATTGCCCAAAGTCACAATCCTTTCACTAGGTCTATTATTACTAAAATTACACTTCATATATTTTGGTTTAGATCTACTCATGCGAAAACCTTTAGACTCTAAGGTTGACCTCCACAATTCTAGTTTACCTTCAACTCCCTGTCTAGTTTTATCAATAAGAAGCATACCATCAGCAAAAAGCATACACCAAGGTACATCCTCTCGCAAATGTCTAGTGAGAACATCCATGACTAAAGCAAAAAGATATGGGCTTAAGGCTGATCCTTGATGTAATCCATTCGAAATAGGGAAATACTTGGTCAAACCACCTTGTGTTTGAACACAAGTAATAGCTCTTGCATACATATCTTTAATGATTTGAATATAAGCGTTATTAACTCCTTTCTTTTCAAGAACTCTCCATAGCACTTCTCCTGGAACTTTATCTTATGCTTTTTCTAAATCAATAAATATCATATGTAAATCCTCCTTATTCTCTCTATATTTCTCCATCAAGCCTCTTAATAAATGTATGGCTTCCATAGTAGACCTACTCGGCATGATTCCAAATTGATTTTGAGAAATATTAGTATCACACCGCAACCTATACTCCATAAATCGTTCCCATAGTTTTATAGTATGACACATTAACTTAATTCCTCTATAATTCGCACAATCTTATGCATCACCTTTATTCTTAAAAATAGGAATTAACACACTCATTCTCCATGCATCTGGCATCTTTTTAGTCTTTAAAATAGTATTAAAAAGTTTAGTAAGCTAAGAAATTCCTTCATCTCCTAAGCATTTCCACACCTCTATTGGAATATCATCAGGTCCAACAATTTTTCCACCCTTCATTTTCTTTAAAGCCTCTCTAACTTCGATTTTACTAATACGTCGATAAAAATAGAAATCTTTATTTTCATTTAGGGTGCTAAGGTCACTACAGTCAATTTTATTTTCATATTCTTCATTAAAAAGTTTAGCAAAATATCTCATCCCCCTTTGTTGAATATCATCTTCTAAAAAAAGTATTTTTTGATCTTCATCCTAAATACACTTCACTTGCACTAAATCCTTACTACTCCTATCTCTTTATTTGGCTAACTTATACATATATCTTTCTCCATCCTTAGTATCTAATCTATATAAATCACTAAAAGCTAAACTTTTTGCATCGCATATTACTTTCATAGATTCCTTACGTGCCTCTTTATATATTTTCCAATTATCAGAATTTTTACAATTAAAATAATTTTTATAAAAAATCTTCTTATTTTTAATCTTTTCTTCCACATTTGGATTCCATCACTAACTATTTTTACTATTTGGAGCTTTTCCCTTTGAAACTCCAAGCACATCTTTTGCAATATTCTTAATATCACTAGCCACTTTTTCCCACATAACATTAACATCCTCATGCACAGACAAAATCTTAAGATCTAAAATCTTACTCTCAAAAATTTTTTTATTAATATTCTTTAAATACCCCCATATAATCCTAGAATATCGTTTTACTTTATTTTTTATTTTTTGCCCCATTATCTTCAAGTCCAAAACTAATAAACGATGTTGGGTACATAAATGTTCACTCGAAATAACTTTATAATCTTTGTAATCTAAACGATCTAATTTCCTTATAAGAAAATAATCAATCTGAGTTATACTATATCCATTTTTATAAGTAATGAGATGTTCATTCCTCTTCTTAAATAAGGTATTAACAATTAAAAGATCATAAGCTAAACAAAAATCTAATATAGACTTACCACCTTCATTTGTCGTTCCAAACCCATGGCTACCATGAATGCTTTAAAATCATCTACCTCTCTACCAAAATGTCCATTTAAATCTCCTCCAATAAAAACTCTTTCTTTGAGGGGAATCTTTTGTATTAATTCTTTTAAGTCATTTCAAAATTTTAATTTTGAACCCATATCCAAGTCCACTTGAGGAGCATAAGCACTTATAATGTTAACAATCTTAGCATCAATAACAATCTTTAAAGCTATAATTCTATCTCCAATTATATTAATATTTATAACAATATCCTTCAAACTCTTATCTAAAATCACGCCTACACCATTTCTAGTACGACTCCTACCAAAATATCAAAGTTTAATTCCTAAACTATCAATATCCTTAGCCTTCTCTCCAACCCATTTAGTTTCCTGGATGCACAGAATATTTATTTTCCTATGAATCATAATATCTAATAATTCCAATAATTTTCCTGTAAGGGAACCAATATTCTAAGTTCCTATTCTAATTTTAGTTTCATGGACTAGCTTCTTTGCCCACATTCATCCTTGATGTGGGAACCCTTGCCTATTTAACACTGCACGTGGGTGGCGGTGCAGCGGCCCTTGCACACTTGTCGCTGTAATCAGGCCATACAATGCGTCACTTCCAGGGGACACTCTAGCAATAACATAATTTCTTAAAGGATTCATGTCATTATTATTCGACAAGTTTTATGTTGGCTATCGACTTCCTAACACAACCCTCCACTTTTCTCATCCAAGACTTGGGACCTGGCAACGGTAGTGTTTGGGTAAAGTGTGCAACCCTTTAAATTTTTAAGATTTTTTTTGGTTGACCTAAAAAAGTCTAAATCATAAATCATCTTTGTTAGAATATTTATAATATCATGTTTTAGCTTCCCTAATTTTTTTCATAATTTTGAGCACTATTAAAATTTCTTAAGAAATTGGGGTGTCGGTACAAGGGAGAAAATTATAAAATTAGATCAGTCTTTAATCAACTCAAGCCACCTTCTTTGCCTCAAATTCAGATCCTTCTGAGTAAATATGTACTTCAGACTTTGATGATCAGTAAAAATCTCACACTTGACACTGTACAAATAATGACGCCAAATCTTCAAAGCAAATACAACAACAGCCAACTCTAGATCATATGTCGAATAATTCCTTTCATGTGGCTTCAATTGTCTTGAAGCATAAGCTATCACTCAGTTATATTACTTCAAAATACACCCCAAACCTCTCAGTGAAGCATCACTGAATACTTGAAATCCTTCTGTACTAGAGGGAAGAGCCAAAATCGGAGCAAAAGTCAAACATTCCTTCAATCTCTAAAAACTAGTGTCATACTCTGGGGTCCAAACAAAAGCTACTGACTTCTGAGTCAATCTCATTAGAGGTGCTGAAATCTGAGAAAATTCCTTCATAAACTTCCTATAATATCCAGCTATATCCAAGAAACTACATATCTCAAATACCATAGTAGGCCTCATCCAATTAGTGACTACCTGAACTTTCTGGGGATCAATAGAGATACCATCACCACTCACCACATGTTCCGGAAAAGAAATACTCCTCAACCAGAACTCATATTTGGAGAATTTTACATACAACTTGTGCTGCCTCAAAGTCTCGAATACACTTCTCAGATGTCTGGCGTGATCTTCCTCTGAAGCAGAATATACCAAAATATCATCTATGAAGACTATCACAAACTGATCCAAATAATTTTTGAATACTCTGTTCATCAGATCCATAAAGACAGCTGGTGCATTAGTCACCCCAAATGGCATGAACAAAAACTCATAGTGTCCGTATCTAGCACTAAAAGCTGTCTTTATCACATCAGCATCTGATCGCAGATCAATCTTTAAGAATATAGAAGATCCAGCAAGTTGATCAAATAGATCATCAATCTGTGGTAGTAACAACTTATTCTTGATAGTGACTTTGTTCAACTCTCTGTAATCAATACACATACGCATTGTACCATCTTTTTTCTTCACAAATAAAATAGGTGCTCCCCAGGGAGAAACACCTCAAATTACCTATTCTAGAGTGGAAATGGGCATTATGTGACTTACCTTGAGACGAACAACTTTTGTAACTAGACCGATGGACAAAAATGGCTCGAAGTCACCCAAAAATTAGATTTCACTTTCTCTCACCCCTCTTTCTCCTCTCTTTTTCCTAAAATGATTTCTGTTAGCTATGGAAAGCCGTGGAAATGAAATTAAATAGAGCTTAGGATTAGTGATTTAAGATATTTTGATTTTATATAATATAATAATATTATTATAATTAATTTTTAATTAAAAATTCATAGAAATTATTTTAAGGATGAGTTTTTCAGTATTTGGATAGTTTAGTATCTCTATAGTTTGTCATTTATTTCAATGAATATTGGAAAAAAATCTAAAATAATTTCAAAATTAGATCTTGGGGTTTGCCTGTCACAACTAAAAATGGTAGGACCTACCCTAGTCGAGTTGGGTTGTGACATAAAGAATTTAATCACATTTTAGCCTTATCCCTTAGAGAAATTGGGAAAAGTTTAAGTATAATGACATCATCAATGACATCATTATATTTATAAAAGTTGCACATATTTCCAAGAAACTAGCTAAATATAAGTCAGTATCTTCAGTAGAAGTTTCCCTAAATTGGGATTTTTGAACCATTTGGATAATGGTCAGTTTCAATTCAAAATTATCAGCTTAGATTGTAAGTCTATTAGTACTCTGATGGATTCCTTCTATTATAAGATTAATATACTCCTTATGTGGTCTAGCATGGTCCTGATCTTGTACTAGGTGAGACATTATTAAAAACTTTTTATATTTTTGAATTTTTGTAAGGGTCTTTTCTATTTATGGATCAAACCATAAGGGCTTCTTATTAGATTTATTAAGCAAATAATAAAGATACAACAACTAAAAATAAAAAAAAATTAAACAATCAAATAGATATTTTTTTAATTTTTAAAATTTTAAGCAAATAGAATAAAGATACAAGATATAAATAGATCTAAATATGCACTTATTTTAATAATATAATAAATTACAATAAACACATTACTTTCCCATTAATAGTGCCAAAAACTTGATGGGGGACAAGGCAAAGGTGAGAATTTAGTGGTTAGCTAATGTGAAACTCGCTAAATTTGAAATATGCTTAGATTTTCTTTAATATAAAATTTATAATAGTCCACTAATTTATGGAAGTGTACATGCTGAATCTAGTAATAAAGTAATGTATTAGAGTGTTGAACCCACAATAAAGTGTTCTGCTAAACTATAATAAAACTACTACTACTTACTCTAATTACATAAACTTATCCTATTGAAATGAAAAATAAAGTTTTTGAGTTCCTACCACTGAATAAAAGTTGGTAAAAATGCTTGAAATAATTTAAAAAAATGTTTTGGACTGATACATATAAATTACATATCTTTTCTACTAATACTCTTAATTATAGATGTGAATCTGAGCATGTACATCCCTAAATCTTTATCGAGCTTATAGGGGTAAAAAGAAAGATTATTAGTCTTCCTATAGTTTTACTATCTTCATTGTCTTCATATGTCTAGTCATGCCAATATTCTATTTTAATATTTCTAATTATTCTTGAATTCCTCCATCAAGGCTATTATTTTTAAGCTTTACTTGGAAAAGGATATTAAGTAATTGAAATTTTAATTTCTTTCAGAAAACTTAAAATTGACTTTTGAATTTTAATTTTGAAATTGAACATACCATTGAAAATGATATACTGCCTTGGAAGGCAAAAATAAAATTTTTTAATGGGTTCAGATTTAGAATTATAAATTTCATCCTGAATATCATAGCAAATTCAAGAAGGAACTATATACAACCTCGAAGGGTCAAAATGATATTCGATCAAATATTTAGCCATGATAATCTAGATGGGTTATTATTAATTTCATGTTCAAAGTCATGTTAATGAATGATATATCTTTTCAAGGAAAGAAAATATCACTTATTATCCATGGATTGAATATGACGATAATAATCATCTTCGATTTTGATTTCCCAAAGTGAATTGATTGATTTCTTTAAACTGATCTGAGGTCTTTAAATCTCCTATAAAGTCAAGCCTTCATAGTTAATTACATTATAAGAAGTTTGCATTTCCTATGAATACTCTGTTACAAATCTGATCCAAGCATTGTGATTTTGATTATAGTAAATATTATTGTGTTTGTTATTGCTTTCTACTGATTCTATGATATACTATTTTATTTTATGTGTACTAACATTTCACAAAAATAGTTCACCATTCACTTGAAATTTTGATCATCTCAAGACTGGGAGACTAGGGTTACAGTCTATATTTTTAATTTGTTATATTTTTTTTCTTTCTTGAGTCATATCATGTAACTTGGTGGATGTCATTGCTAAGTAACATTGCACACATACAGGGAGAGAGAGAGAAGAATGTTTTGATAGATTTTTTTTAATAAATCACATTATACTACTTTGATTCATAAGATATGACTTTGGTTCATACTATATGACTTCTATTTATACTATACAATATGTTTTATTCTATCAAAACCCTAGCCGCCAAAGGTTAAGAAAGATATTAATTTTAATTTGATCATTTGGTACTATTTGGTTTGTACTATACGCCCTAATTAATATCTTGCTTAATTTGACCCTGATAATCATGTAATCAAATCATGACATTTATGATATTTCAATTATATTGTATGATATTGTTCATACAATACGATCGACATTGTATGACTTTAATCGTCCCATAGGTCATACCAAACAAAAGTAATGAGTTTTGTATTAATCGTACAATATGATATCCAAAGTGTTGGACGATCGATAGAGTACAAAATTGGTCGTCCAAGAGATCATACCAAATGAAAGCCATGATTTTTGTACTGATTGTATTGTATGATATCCACAATTTTGGATGATTGATAATGTATAAAATTGGCCATCCCAGAAGTCATGTTAAATAAATAGAAGAAATTTGGACATTTCAAACCGAATGATCTTAGGATCATACTATACTATATGTTATAAAGTTTTGAACTACTCGTCTGCACGAACTTACTGGATGAATCTAAATTTCACTGATCCTACTATACGATATGCGTATCATACTATATGAATAAAAGATGGATCTCTTAAAAATTAGGGTTTTTTAAAGCCCACTACTTAAGGTTTTCTAATATTCTTATTAGAGAAACTTTTGCTGTTGACTTGGTCTGAGAGAGAGCTTAAAGAAGGAAGAGAGATAAAGCTTTTGGTGATAATAAAGGGAGAGAATCTTGTGAGGGGGAGTTGTGAGGGATTCACAAAGGTTACTCCAAGAAAGGTTTTCACAATCTTCTTTAAACTGCTTTCTTGATTCCTTGGTGGCTCTGGGGAGACATTCTTCAGCATCAGATCAAGGTTCTCTGCCTACTCTAGGAGGGAGTAAAAGGATTCAGGTTCTATGCCTACCTTAGGAGAGAATAAAAGGATTCAAGTTCTCTGCCTACACCAGGTGGGTGTAAAAGATTCAAGGTTCACTATCGTCACGAGGAGGGTGTAAAAGCTTTTGGTTCTCTACCATATCGGGAAGGTGAAAGTGATTCTATAAGGGCTTCTCAGCCTAGATGTGGGGACTAAAGGAGAGACAGTAAAAGGTTTAGTGCAATACTCGAAGTAGGCCTTCGGGGAGTGGACGTAGGTCAGATTTGATCGAACCACTATAAAATTTTGTGTGATCATTCTTTTACTTTTTTGCATTTTAATTTTTGCACTTTTCTATTATATATTATGTGGTTGGAAAAACTTTGATCTTGTTATTATAAAATTGATCTGCTTCTGTATCAAGAATTTTTTTTATTAAAGAATTTTTAAATTACCAATTCACCCCCCTATTGGTTAGCCTCAGGCTAGTTCTTAGAGGTTTAACAACCTTTGCGAACTTTCAAGTGGTATCAGAGTGGGATTCATAAATTAAGTTTTAAAAAACTTTTGAAAAAAGATCAATGGCTAACTTTAGAAATCATAAAATTATGAAAAGATATTCAATCACACGACCACCTTAATTTGATAATATTCTTTTTTATTTTTGGAAAATTTGCATGTTTACCTTTTTATAATCTATAGATTATCGCATGTGGATGTTAGTTCAGGAAGGATATTCTACACCTTCACACTTAGTTAATGGCATTAAAATTGAACTTCATTTTTCTAAATGGAGCATAGAAGATAGAGATTTAACTCAACTAAATATAAAATATTTGAACTATTTTTTTGTAATTAAAAATCTGAAGATTATATATATGTTTCTACTTGCACTACTGGTAAGGAGATTTGGGACAAACTCTATATAATATATGAAAGAACAAATGAAGTAAAATTATCTAGGTTGAATATTCTAATTCATGATTATGAACTCTTTCACATGAAATCTAGTGATTTTTAGAAATATATATTAGGTTCACTCAGATTATTACTTCCCTGCATGTCTTAGGAGGAGAACTTACTAATTATAAAAATTTAACAAGATCTTACGTTGCTTACTTACTTCTTATGATACAAAAATTACTATTATAATTGAATCTAAAGTTTTGAATGTTTACTCCATTGATAACTTACTTGGATCACTCATTGCTTATGAGCAAGGAGTAAGTCAAAGACAGCTTGATGCAGGTGAAAAGAGAAAGGAGAAAATTGTGGCCTTAAAGGCTAATGATTCTGATAGTGATAATTCTGTACCTGATGATGATGATGGCATTGTACTGATGATAAGGCAATTTAAAATATTTTTAAAGAAAAGTAAAAGCATCGACATCAATGGAATAAAGGTAAAGCTAACAAAAATTCTAAGGTTTTTATTAATTTTATCTATTTTGAATGCAGGAAGTCAGGATACTGTTTGATTGAAAAAAGTATTGATTGAGTTTTTGAAAACTTAATTTTCTTTGGGAAAAGTTAATTTCTAAAATTTTTATTTTGAAATCAAACACATCATTATGAATAATATATCACCTCAGGAGGTGAACATATCATTCCCTAATGGATTTGATTTTAAAACTTTGAATTTATCCTGATTATCATAGTCAAACTGAAGGGAAGACAACATATGATCTAGAAGGATCAAAATGATATTTGGTTAAATGTTTGACTACATTAATATAAATAAGAGATCATTTATTTTATTATTAAAATCATAATAATAGAACAACATATCTTCCCAGAGAAAGAAAATATCTCTTATTATTAATTATTTAAAAATGATGATAATGATCATCGTAATTAATTTTCTCAAAGATAATCAATTGAGATTTTGAAAACTTAATTTTGAAATTTTGATCTAAATTTCTAAATCTTCTACGAGTGTAGGCCCTCATAGTTAATTACATCTTAGGAAACCAAAATTTTCTATTAATACTCTCGATTAAAATAGCAATAGAAATTTCATTTAAGGTTTTAAGGCTTAATATCAAAGGAGGTGAGAATTGGAGATTTAATAGGGATTTGATCAATATTGAACACTTATTTTGGAGATCAAAGGAAGAATGGTAGGAGGTGTCTTGAGATTCTGAATCACTTCAGAAACACCACAGTCTATCCTAAGTATTGGGCTTGAATTTGATTGAAAGAGATTTATGTTTGAATGGTTGATTTTATTAGAAAATTAGAATTTAATTCTTGAAGGTTGAGGACTTATAGCCTAAGCTTGCCTCAAAACCAAAGTCTAAATTGGGCACTAAAAATTAGTAACTCAAATATAACTAAAACTGTGTAGGATCTGGACTTATTCTGGACTGGATTAGGGAGCCAGCTAAACCACTTAAGCGCTTCAAAACTGTATATCTGGTCTTTTATGAAAGAGTGGGTCAGGATGTTAATTAGATTGAGTTTAAAGACAATGGGGCGGACATATAGAACAGATCCTAATTGGCCTTTTGACTTATGTGAGATATTAGATGCTTAAGTAAATATAATTAAAGTTTTTGACATTTCTTTAATTTATTACTAATGTAATGCAGGCTAGTTGACTCGATTAAATGCTTAAATAAAAATAAAGTAGTTTTAAAAAGGCTTAAAAATAAGTTTTTCCCTAAAAGAATGTATTGCATCCCCTTAATAGATCTGCATCCTCATAAGCCAGGTGGTTTGCTAAAAGCCGTAGGCGGGGAGGTGCCTAACAAAAGGAAAAAAATGCAACAAGTATGCTTATGTAAACTTCCAGAAATTTTGAGCTTACTTCTTAAAATGTTAGAATTTTTATGTGAGTTTAAAATTTTTTAATTTTAATTAAAGTAGAAATAGTTTATTCGTACCATCACAAGATTCCGATTGGGTTCAAGGGTAAATCAAATATGACATGCAAGATCACTAAAAAACTACTAAAAGCATGTAATCCTATATCGCAATCAACATCAAATAAGTAACTGAATAATTAAATCAATTAAAATGATAGAATGTTCATATGTAAGTTCCTTTTAATATTACAACACAGGGTCTGTAGAAAAAGTAAAGTGGCTGGGTATCACTGACAACAATCCGAATTCTACTCCTAAGACACAAATGACTTTGAGAATTGGGATTCTTCTCATTCTTCACTTCTTCATCCTTTTGTGGGTTCCTTAGATCCGTTGGGTCTTGATATCCAAATAAAAAGAAACTCCCCCTTGAAAGGGGTGTTATTTTTTCCCTTTGGATATTTTAAAGTCATCCTAATTTGTTTCTTCAAATGGATAAGGACTCTCCCCTAAGAGATGTCGCTTCCTCTTTAAATTCCAAATTGGATGTATATCCCATCTCAAATGTCACTTTAAACTTACAACTCAAATTTAAATTAAATATATTGAATACTTAAAAATAAAAAGATGAAGGAACACCGGTAGGGTTATCCTAAGCAATTGAAATTAAATCATCCCAAGAAGTTATATTTGAAATTAAAATACTCAAATCACAGCCACGCTTGGCCATGCTCTTTTGATTTAAAGGGGGTCTTAACATTTCTGAAGCACCTGTAGCAGATATCGTTAATTAAAAGCTTAAGTTATTTTTCCCCCTTTATATTTTATTCCCTATATAAGCATGGCCACCTGCATAAGATTGTATTAGCATTTAAATTATCCCTAGCCTAAGGGAAATTCTAACGCCCATCAATCACATCACAAAGTTTAGAAATTAAATAAATAATCATATCAATTAAATTTTAAACATAACATATAGTGAAAATCATAAAAAACTCAGCACACAGTAGAAAATAAACATTGACCTAGACTAAGATTAGAGTTGGTTGTCCTATTAAACCATCTAAAGTGTGTGAGACAGGCTGTATGGCTTGGATATGTCCTATATATGGTAAGTAGTTGAAATTGTTTGATGTTCTGGTTGGTTGAATGGCTTAAGGAAAATTTTTGATTTAAGTTTAAATATTAAAAAGTTAAAATCAATTTTAAGATATATCATTTTTAAAGTTAAATGGTTACCACCTTTGTTGCTCACCAAGGTCATGAAGTTTATTTCACCTTCCTTGGGGCTAACTTAATAGCCTTGTAGGCCAAGATTACCCAATGATAACTAGTATAATTAAGTGATTTAAATTCATTGAGATTAGCAGGTTAGAGAATTTTAATTAAAATTTATTGGTTGCTAATTTTAGAGTTAAATTAATTAAATTTGCCATTAATCGATTGGTGGCATTGTTTCACAGGTTCGAGGAACCAAGCCTCCTTAGGACATGCAGCCCCGCAGTCTGAGGTAGTCCAACCTAAAAACCTAGTTAATATAGTGTTGACCTCATTTTTGTGTGAGGTCAGTAGGACCCATCCAGACCCTTGATCAATCCTTACCCCAGATCAATACAATTTAAGACCAATCTAGACTCTAGGATTTTCCTAGATTTCCATCCCTAGGATCTGTTTTAGACCCTAAGATCTCTTCAAATTAATCTTAACCATAGGATCAATATAATCCTAGATCAATCCAGATTCAAATCAACCTTGATCTCAAATTAGTCAAATTTCCAGACTATTCTAGATCCTAGGATCTTTCCAAGATTTTAGATCTTAGGATCAATCTAGGCCCTAGGATCTTCCTAGAATCCAGACTTTAGGATCTATTCTAGATCCTTAGAACCTTCTAGATCCCAGATTTTAGGGTTTCTGAAACTCTATAAGTTTCCTAGATTTCAGTCCTTAGGATCTACTATGGACCCTAAGATTTCACTAAATCAATTTAGGTCCTAGGATCCTCCTAGATCTTAGATCTATCCAGTCCTCAAATCTATTCAAACTTTAAAACAGCCCAGACTTTAATCCATATCCTCAATTCAAACCTTGAGCCAAATCCAGAATTTAATCTAGTTCAAAATCCAAACTCCAGTTCAAACCCTGATTCTACCTTTGATCAAACCTTAATCCTATCCTATCATTTATGATCTCTAAATAATCATGAATGATTTGGGTAATTAAAATCCTATTATTCAAATTCAAATTTCAATTTAAACCCAGATCTCCAGACTCAATTCTAAGGCTGAAGGTCTAAGTCCTAAAAGCCTTTTCCAGTGAATATTTGAATATTTCAAAACCCTATCAAATGAGCTCTGATTCAAGATCTATCAGTTCCACACTGATGTGATATGTCTCTAGAGGCAACCCTCCAAATTTGAGCTCATTCTGAGGTCTCTAACCCCATAAACTGAATTGAAATCCAAAGGCTGTAAAACCTTCAAATATTTACAGTCTATGCCACTGGACCTGCCACCCAGTGGATTTTGATCTTGGAGCTTTCTCCAAAGCTCCAAATCACTTCCAGACCCTTGATTATGACTCATTAAACAATAAACTGCATTTTTTTGGATTCAATTTGACCCCCAGTTGACCAAGGGTCAAAATGACCAAAATACCCCTATGGGGTGTGAATAGTCACTTTGGTCAAATGAGCTCCAAATCAAATGCAACCACCTCCAGCAAGTTTCAAATATCAAACCAAACCTGTTGGACCCACTTCCAGCCCCTGGGTCAAGCTGGTTGACCAAGTCAACCTAGTTTGACCAAATAGGCCTTTATGGGTCAAAATAGGTCATTTTGACCAAATGACCTCCCCAGACCTTGAGACCACCACCAGCAGACTCAGAATGTCATTCTGAATTGGTTGGACCCAATCCCTGACCCTGGGTCAACTTGGTTGACCAAGTCAACCCAGTTGACCCATTAAGCCCTTTAAGGGCCCAAATAGGTGATTTGACCCAAATGGCCTATTCAAACCCTCAAACCCCATCTACCAGACTCCATTTACCATTTGAAATTGATTCAGTCCAGACCCTGGCCCTGGGTCAACCTAGTTGACTAGGTCAACCTAGGTTGACCAATCTAAACCTTTAAGCCCATTTACACCCAATCAAGCTTCATATCAATTTCAAACTTATTCAAACTCTCCTGATCACTTGTCTTAGTGATTTGGGCCTGATTGGACCCTTTGACCCAATCATAAGTTGACTTGGTCTACCATACCTATGTATGGTCAAATCAAGTCAACATAAAATCCATGCACCATATATATTCAAATCTCATTCAAGAAAACTTCAAAACCCTTCAATTCTAGTCTAATGCAAATTTCAAATATCCACGAACATATCATGAGGATTTTGACTAAGTCAAACTTAACATAGATTTTGATTTGATCAAACTCTTAAGTTATGGTGAATCATATCCAAGTCAAGATGTGCAAACCCTATCATGTTTTCAAAATCAATCCATATCATGATTTGAACCTTTCCAAATCATAGTTTAAGTGGAGTTTAATGGAATTGACCAAGTCAACCATTTAAGATTTGGTCAAATTTCTTTAAAACTCCTTTCAAATGCTTAACCTCAAACCTTTAGCTTCCAAACTTTTTTTTTAAAACTATCTCCTTCATCTCGAACCCATCCATTCCATGCCACCTAGGCAGACATTTGACTGTTGACTAGTCAATATGGTCAACAAATCAAATGGATGGATTCAATGTGGTCAAACAACCCTTTAAAGTGGCCAAATCACTCATTAGAGCTAATCCACTCTATTTGAGATCATTCCAGCAGCTGAAATGGGTTCCAGAACTTTCCAAGTCTTGATTAAATCCAGCTTAAGCTTTAGATTAAGCTCTAATCATCTTCCCCATGTGCTTACAAGGACAAATGTTGCTTTACACATCATGTCCTTGTGTCCTTTTTTATTCCTCTGCTCTCTAACTATCTTGGGACACCTAGCAGCCATCAGGGAGCCTATTCAATCAATCTTGGCCCTTGATTCAATCCAAGGACGTTTTGAATAGGGTAAAACATGATTTAAGCTATCACTCTCCATCTAGCCCTCTTTCTCTACACTCAAGCCCTCCAGACGAAATTTCTTTTCGTTTGAGCCCCCAAGGACTTCATCAACATTCCCCAACCCAAAATTTGACGGTCAAAGCTTGCCGGTGAGAGGATTCCGGCCATCTTTGCTTAAAGACTGTCCTAGGCCTATAGCTCGAGATCCGGACTTTCTCAGCCCTCGATGTCTTCTAAAGGAATAATCTAGGACAGACTACAAGCTCAGAACATCTTTGATCATTCAAATCCGTCAATTATATAGAGGTATATATCTAACCCTAGTTAGGAGAACTTAAAGAAAATTAGCTTATCACAAAGTGCTTTTAAAACATTAAAACTTATTCCCTATCATTTCTGTTCATCTACATAATTTAAGTTTAAAATTTCAAGCAATTTGATCCATTGAGTCATGAAAACGAGTCTTTTTTTTTTTTCATTTATAGGGTTCAAGTTTCATTCTGCATGAGCTAGAACCGATTTGAACTGTTGATCTGTAAATCAACGGCTCAAATCTTGTCTTTCCGTGGTTATTTCAAACCGCGGATCTCGCCCTGTGCCTTATCTGTCCGTTCGGCGTAATCCAGTCCGTAGATCTAACCCACGGGATTGATTTCTCACCATCAGATCTTCCATAACTGGTTTAGGCCACGGGTTCTGATCTCTACCGTCAGATTGAGTCCACGTGGATCCAACGGCCACGGTCCGTAGGTGACGTGGTTAAGTGATGAACCATTCGCTGACGCGTGGTTCAACTGGATATCGCCACGTGGCGCCGCCTCAATCAGTAATAATGATTGATAAATCATTATTTAAAATCGTTTTAAATTCATTTTTTTCTTATAAAATTAATTAAAGTTATTTTTAAATTAATAATTAATTAAAAATAATCAAAGTATATAATAAATTTATGTTAAATATATTTTAAATTTTCCAAATTTTAATCTTCTAATTTAAAACATTTTATTTAAATATTTTTTTTAAATAATCTTAATATATATGAATCTTTAATTATTATTTAATTAATTTTAAGAATAATATTGACTTAATCATTTTAAAATCTAGTACATATGCACATATTGATTAAATTATGATCTATATTTTAAATATTTTCAAATTAAAACTTAGTTCAAACATAATATTTAGTATAATTTGAATAATTTGAATAACTTAATATTTAATTAAATATTATGTTTATTATTTTAAAAATTAAAAATTATTTTCAAATTACTTTGAAAAATCAGTGGATCTTTCAAACTATTTTAATTGAAGATATTATTAATTATCTTACTTTAAAACTTATATTATTATATAGAGGTTTTATATATAAGTATATTTTTAAAACCCATTTTAAAATTATATGTACTTAAATTTTAAATATTTGAGAGATCCCATGAAATTCTGAACCTAAGTTAAGTTTGATTGAATAGGATTTATGGGGAAGGTCATTAATGAATAATTATATTTTAATTATTCTTTAATGATATCATTAATTATTTTAATTAATATAAATCTATGCATGTTTAGGACATGCACACACCGCCTAGTTTTAGGGTTCTCCTAGATCTAGGGATTGAATGTGATTGTGTTTGAATGCATATGTTAATCAAGGGTTAGAAATATTGATTAAGACCCATTGAACTTAATGACATCATTAAGGACAATAATTAAGGACTTTGGTCTAGAGAACTTAGAAAAATTCTAGAAATTAGGATAGATATCCTCTTAACTTGAAACTTTGAACATTCAAACTTAGTGACATGATCAGCTCTAGAAAAATTTTCCACTGGATTTTGAAGTCATTAAGCTTCTTAATTAACGGCTTAGATGGTTTGGTCACGTAAAACGGCGGCCTCCCGATGACCCGGTTAGGAAAGTAGAGGTCTTAGATTTGACTTATGTTAAGAAAGGTAGAGGTAGACCTAAAAAGACTTGGTTAGAAAATATTAAAAATGATCTTTCTTTATTAGATTTAAACGAGAATTTGACTTTTAACAGGACACAATGGAGAAAAAGGATTCATGTAGCCGACCCCACGTAGTGGGATAAAGGCTTGATGTTGTTGTTGTTGTTGTTGTAAGCTTCTTAATTAACCTAATTAAATTTAAACCTTAATTAAGCCATTTAAACTTCTAGAAAATATAATAAATCAAGATTAAATCCAAAAATTATAAATAATACCTCAAACTGACCAGAATTGAACCCTTAATCAATGAAAAATAAAAGCCCCTTGACTGAACTTCAAAATTAAGTTTAATTTAAGTTTAATTGAAATTCAATGTTTTTAAATAATTTAATTATTTAAAAATAATTAAAAATTCCAAAAATTTCTCAAATACTTGGAAATCACTCCTTAGGTCATTCCTGACCTTTGGAATTGATTTCAAGAAGTTTGGAGGTTATTTGGATTCAAATCATAAAAAGGGCCTAAATTAAACCAATTTTAAAAATTCAATAATTGTTAAAATTTCAAAAATTCATAACTAATTCAAACAAACTCCAAATTGAGAAAACTCAAAGGCATTCAACTCATGTTAAGGTATAATATTTATAAAAAATGTTAAGTTTTCAGAAATCAATCAAATTTGAAAAAGTCAATTTTTGGTCAAACTTAGTTCAAATTCAAGTCAAAACTTCAAACCTTCATAATAAAATATAGAAAAATCCAATTTTAGCATACTTACTGTCTAACTGATCGCATTAAGGTCTAGTATTTTAATAAAATATTAACTTTCCAGAAAATATTTTAAATCAAAAAGTCAAATTTTGACCCTTAAATTAAATCATTAAAATAATCCAAAAATTCCAAAATTCAACAGATATTCAAAAATTCTAGAAAACTTCAACTTAACTCTAAAACCAGCAACCAATTAATTTGAATAAAATTTATCAACTCTCAAACATTAATCAAACTCAAATCACTTAATTATATCGGGTACCACTAGGTAACCCAGGCTTACGAGGCTATTAAATTAGCCCCAAGGAAGGTGAAATAAACTTCATGGCCTCGGTGTGCAACAAAGGTGGTATCCAATAAACAATCTAAATCAATTTTAAAATCAATTTTAAATCATTAAGACTTAAACTTCAATTAAAGTCTCCCTCAAGCCTTCAACCAACCAGAACTTTAAACAACTTCAATCAAGTACCCTATCTAGGATATATCAAAGCTACACAGCCTACCTCACACACTTTAGATGGTTTGCTAGGACAACCAACTCTAGTCTTAGGCTAGGCTGGTGTTTACTTTTCTTCTGTGTGCCGGGTTTTCGAGCTTTTACTGCATGCTGCTTGCTAGTGGCAGAATTGATATGATTGTTTATTTATTTACTGCACTCTGTGATGTGATTGATTGTACATTAGACCTACCCTTAGGTTAGGAACGATTTATACTAATTCAATCTTATACAGGTGGCCATGCTCATACAGGGCATTTAAAATTAAAGGGGGCGAAATTATAATTATTAAATTGCACAGGTGTTAAGCCTGCTAAGACCCCCTTTAAAATTAAAAGAGCATGGCCAAGTGTGGCTGGTTTAAGTATTTTAAATTTCAAATATATTAACTGCTTGGGATGTTTCTATAACTGTCAATTATTAGGATAACCCTGCAGGATCGAGTCTAGATTTTTCAATTTTGATTAATGTAATTTGATATGAATTTGAGTTGTAAATTGTTTAAAGTGATTTGAGATTGAGATGTTTAAACATCCAATTTGGAATCCAAAGAGGATGGAACATCCCTTAGGGGAGAGTTCCTATCCATTTGGAGATCCAAATTAGGATGAATTTTAAATATCCAAAGAGAAAAGGTAACACCCCTATTCAGGGGGAGTTTCTTTTCATTTGGATATCCAGACCCGACGATCCATGGAGTTCCAAGAAGACGAAGAAGTGAAGAACGAGAAGAATCTCAAATCTCAGAGTCACTTGAGTCTTAGGAGTAGAATCCGGGTTGTAGTTAGTGGTACCTGGCCACTTTACTTTCATGCAGACCCTGGGTTGTATAATTAAGTGGCACTTGCCACATGGACTTTCAGTTTGAGCATTTAATTAATTAATTTAATTATTTAATTAATTTGACTGATGTGTTGATTACGATTAAGGACTCGCATGCTTTTAGTAGTTTATTTGGCGATATTGCATGTCGTGTTTGATTTAGCCTAGAACCCGATCGGAGGCTCGTGAGGGTACGATCATAAACTTTTTCTACTTAAATAAAATAAAAAATTTAAGCTCAGATAGTAACTCTAACGCTTTTAAGAAGTAAGCCCGGACTCACCGGAGATTTTTTATGCATCATATTGAATTTTCTCTACCATGTTAGGCACCTCCCCGCCTGCGGGATCTAGCAGACCACCTGACCTATTAGAGTGTAGTTCTGTCCAAGGGGATGTTGTGCAATCTCTAGGATAAAATCTATTTTTAAGCCTAATTTTTACACTGCTTCATTCTGATTTAAGCATTTAATCGAGTCAAGTAGCACGCATTGCATTAGATACAAATTAAATTTGAGTCTAAATCTTAATTGTATTTTTAGCTTAAGCATTTAACCCAACATGTGTTAAGGGGCTAATTAGGAATCTGCTCTAGATGTCAGCCCCACTCTCCTTAAAGTAATCTTAAATAAAATCCTCAACCACTCTTTCATAAAGACTTTGACTCATAGTTTTGAAGCGTTTAGGTGGTTTAGCTGGCTCCCCAATCCAGGCCGGGATAAGTCCAGGATTGCATTGCATTAGCTAGGGTTCTGGGTCACTAATTTTCAGTACCCAATTTTAGACTTAGGTTCTAAGGCAGATGTTCAATCCTAAGACCTCAACTTCCGGGAATCTAATTCCCACTTTCTAATAAAATTGATCACTCAAACATTAAATCCCTTTCAATCTAATTCAAGCCCAATAATTAGGATAGTTTGAGGTGTTTCTGAAGTAATTCAGAATCTCAAAACACCTCATACTCTTCTTCTTTTGACTCCAGAAATAAGTGCTCAACCTTGAACCATTCCCACTTGAAAATTCCAGTCCTTACCTCCCTTGATATCAAGCTTTGAAATCTTTAATAAAATTTATATCGCTATTTTAATCGAGAGTATTCATAGGAAGATTTCTGGTTTTCCTACGATGTAATTAACTACGAGGGCTTGCGCTCGTAGGAGATTTAGAAACCCAGAACAGATTTCAAAATCAAGTTTTCAAAACCTTCAATTGATTATCTTTGGGAAATTCAAAATTGACGATTATTATCGTCATATTCAAACCATCGATAGTGATTGATATCTTCTTTCTTCGGATAGATATATCAATTACAATCGTAACTTTGATTATGAAACTAATGATCTTTTATCTTGATTATTATAATCAAATAATAGATTAAACATTATTTTGATCCTTCGGGATCATATATTGTTTCTCCTTGAGTTTGATTATGATAATCAGAATAAATTCAAAGATTTGTAATCTGAACCTATTAGGAAACGATATGATCACCTTTCGAGGTAATATATCATTCATAATAAGTGTTCGATTTTTAAATTAAATTCCAGAAATGAACCTTCCCAAAGATAATTAATCCTTTTTTTCAAAATAATATATTTTTCAATCAAACAAAAAATGGCGACTCCGCTGGGGATAATCTCTCTCTCCATCTTTAATAGCGGTATGAATTTTATTGCATCGGTAGTTTTGACTACCTTTCTTTCGTTGGTCCCTCTATCCATTTCTCCCTTGGGTGAGTGTGGCCAACTCAATTAAGACATGTGAAAAGAGAGGCGAGTGTAGGACACCTCCCTCCAAGTCTGGCTTTGACATTTTGCCTCCAAGTTCATTGGTAGAGCGAAAGAGTCAAGCTGAGCTTTTCAAAGTCTTCCTGTATATGTTGCAAACTCGCATGCAAATAAATTACAGCATGCTAAGTTTCATAATTTACAGAAAAATCTTTCAATCTCAAAATCCAGAGTCAAAATTTCTTTAAGTCAACCTGGATTTTGACATTTCACCTCAAGCTAGTCAGTATGGTGAAAGAGTCAAACCAGGTCTCTAGATTTTTCCTTAACTTTTGTTAACCATTATGTTGAAAATAAAACTCAACATTTTGAGTTTCAAAAGTCGAGGAAAATCTTTCAAATCAACTTCAATCGTCGTTGCTATGTGTCTTCTACAATATTCTATTGTAGTTGAACATATACAATGCAAATTCAAAATACTCCAATCAATTTTAGGCTTTGATATTTCATCCCTAAATTGCTTGGTGGGGTGCAAAGAGTCAAGCCTTAGGATCTTCAGGCTAATTTGGTAAACCTACATATTTGAATAAAATTCAATATGTTGAGTTTCAAATTTTGAAGAAGATCCATTCAATTCCAACATTGAGTTTAAATCCAATTTTAAATTCAAAATCAATCTCAATTGAAATTCAATTTTAACCTTGAATTCAAATTCAATCTTAACCTCAAAATTCAACCTTAAGCCCAAATTCAACTTTCACCTTGAATTTAAATTTGATTTTAATTCCAAATTCAACTTTAGATTTGATTTCAAGATCAAATTCGGGACTTTGACATTTCGACCCAAGTCAATTGGTGAAACGCAAAGAGTCAAGCCCGATCCCTGGATCTTTCATATCAATTTTATGCACCTACATGATTGAGTGAAACTCAATCTGTTGAGTCATAAAATTTGAAGAAAGATCCATTTGACTTGAGCTTCAAGTTCAAATTCAAACTTCGAGTCCAAATAAAATTTCAACCTAAAATTTGAATTTGATTTTCAATTTAAAAGTCAATTCAACTTTGACCGGGACTTTGACATTTTGACCCAAGTCAATTGGTGAAACGAAAAGAGTCGAGCTCGATCCCTGGATCTATCATATCAATTTTGTGTACCTATATGATTGAGTGAAACTCGATCTGTTGAGTCACGAAATTTAAAGAAGGGTCCATTCGACTGCAACCTTAAGTTAAAATTCAAATCCAACTTTGATTCAAAATACAATCTCAACCGTAAGTTCGAATTTGATTGTTACCTTAAATTTTAAATTCGATTTTGAATTCAAGTTTGAGTTTGAACTTTGACATTTTGCCCCAAGTTAATTGGTGTAGCGAAAGTGTCGGGTTTAACCCTTAAGTCATTGTTAATTCTACGAACCACTGTTTTGAACCTAAACCTAACATGATTTAATTATCAAATTTTGAATAACATTAATTAAGTTTAAAATTCAAATTCAAATTCAAGATTAACTAATTCAAATCATTGTTCATTAATTTCAGGATTTAAGCACTCAAATGGCTGGGAAACTCATTTTCTCTCTAGATAGAAAATTGATAGTCAAAGGAATCACTTCTGGTAATTTTATCCAGTTTCAAATGCAATTCCAAGACTTTAAGTTATTAGTCGATGGTGAAGAAATGATTGATCTGTCTGCAGGAATACGAAAGAAAGTCCCCTTGGTTGAGATTACTATAGGGTCAAGAGTTGACTCCCCCATCTCCGAGATGGAGGCTGTTGTCACCCCTTTACCCACTGTATCTTCTACTAAGGAGGATAACAACCAGAAGTCAATAACGATAGAAGAGCTACCATCTTAGCCTGAGATTGGGTCAAGTTCTAATACCCCTGTCGTTAGCAAGGCCAACAGGAACAAAATGAAGAACTACCTTCGTAGAGTCAGAAAGAAGGTTGTCAAGGCCAGGAAGACTGCTGAGGAGAAAGCCTTAAAGCATGTCAAGTTCGAGGCTAATCAAAAGTTCATTTCTCCTTCTACGAACCCCTTCGCTGGTGGAAATCATTTCCACCCATCTCCTGTTACTCACAGGAGGGAGGTTGTAGAGACTAGAGCACGATCTTCAATACATCTTCTTGACTACTACATGTCGAGAATCAATCAAGCCAGAACTGATAAAACACCAGCACCAAGCCCTAGGCCCCCAGTTGAAGGTTATGACCCATCCACTCTACTAGATGATGTTAGGTCACGTTTTTATACGTGCCCCACTACATCAACTAGAGAGGAGGAGGTGTAGAAACCACTCGGGGTGCCACTCTCCTTATTACTAGACCACTAGTAATAAGAGAGGAGAAATAATCTAAGATTATATCAGATAGTGGTACCGTCAAAATTTAACTTTTCAACGGAGTCCTATCGTGATAAATCTTTTGATTGAAATGATGCCACTAGTATAGTGCAGATTCTATAACAGTTTCTCCCTCTAAAGGAGATCGCAGTGATCTAATTCCATACTGCTGGAATCTTGCCACCTAGATTTGAAACTTTTAAGGAAAGCTTCCAATTTCTCAAGTGTACCGATTTCAAAATTTAAAGATAGTTGAATTATCTTTTTAATGAAAATTGACCTCTATTTTAAGTTTTAAGCAGGAGAAAGTTCTTGTTGACTCCCCCAGATGTTTAAATGCCCCTCCCTCCCACCTCTTTTGTGGGATTGATTGAACTATTGAACTAAAATCAATATCGAACTTAAGTTGATTTTTGAAATAAAAATTTTCTCAAATTTCTAGCAATTGTCTATCTTAATAGATATCTCTTGCATGTTTAAAATTTGTTCAATAATTTTCAAAAGTCAAGCCAATATTCATTTGAAAAGGGCCGGGTCCTGCCTTGAGGATTATTCATCCTTACATAAGATTCTTCTCTTATACTTGAGATGTAATCCCGGTATTGAAATAGAGAAGGTGTAGCCTCTTCTTAAATTCAATTGAATTCAAAAGATGCGCAAAATGCGCCAACAATCAAGAAATGCACAAAGTGCACTAAAAATCAAAAAGATGTGCAATGTGCGCCACCAGAAAAAGAATGAGGCTCACTTTTTCTAAATGTTTTAATCTCAAAAGATCCAGTCAACTTTAAATTACTTGACTTTGATAAATTTTGAATCCAGAATTTTTATCATGCATCGATAATCTATCAAGATACAAAATCTCTCGTGCTAGAGAATTGAAAAGATCAAATTTCTATATTCAACTTAAACCCCTTTGAAATTTATTTTAATTCAGAATATTTAAGGGAGACCCCAGTTTAGTTTCTACGAAACTTAGTCTGGATCAACAAAACCTAAATCCTTGAACCTTTTCAAATTAGTTGGGGTCATTCAAACTTTTCACTGTACTTCTGAATTTGTTACCGCTTGTCGTTCCGACAGGGTGCAAAAAACTAGAAGAAGTTTTCTAATAAAGAGAATGATTCTTCTACTCTTGATGAAGATTTAAATTTTGTCCTTGAGAAGTGTGTGTAAGCCCTTCCATATAGACATCCTTCCTTTAAGGCCTTCTTTATAAAATTACACTCTATGCTGGGTCCAAGTTCAGTCCCATTGGAGGAGTATTTTATACTGCTGGAAATTATCGTTCACAATCAAACCATACCCTGTGCTGGGTCCTATATCATCCTGATCTAGAAGTGTAGTTTCTTGAGCTGAGACTTGCTGTTCAAAATCAAACTATAGTTGAGCAAAGTGCCCGACTCCAATTCGAGGAGCTCGAGGGCCTCAAATAAAAATCAAATTAAGCTCAATAAAGTTTAAAAGTCTTTAAGTTATATTTGATTTGAGTTACTGATAAGCTGTGTCACTTTTGAACTCCCCAAGTAGGAGACTTGGTCGTAGTCTTTTGGAGACCATGTTTGATTGAAAGCTTGAATCAATGTTGACTGGATCGTTCATTTCAATGACGATCTTTGAGGAAGTTTCCCTTTGACTGATCAATCCTGAAGAATGCCACCCAATATTTTTAAACATTGGGGAGGCCCTTCAGGAAGTACCATGCCAGATGAGTGTCAAACTTAAAATTAAATTCAAAACACTTCAAAATTTAAAATCAAATTCAAACAAATCAAAATCAAATCAAACCCAATCGAAATTCAAAACACAAAATCAAATTCAAGAAAAATCAAAATCAAATAAATTTTAAATTCAAAATTTTCAAATTCAAAATCAATTCAAATCAAATTCAAAATACATCACAAATTCAAAACCTTTCAAATTCAAAATCGTCAAATCAAATTTCAAATTCAAACATCTTCGGATTCAAAAATCTTTAGATTAAAAAATCTTTAAATTCAAGTTCAAAAATCATTCAAATCTCAAGTTCCAGAATTCAAATCTGATCCTCTGTATAGAGTAAGTTTCCTCTATATACGATCATCCAGACTCGATCCTCTGTGTAGAGCAAGTTTCCTCTATATATGATCATTCCAGACCCGATCCTCTGTATAGAGCAAGTTTCCTCTATATACGATTATTCCAGACTCGATCCTCTGTATAGAGTAAGTTTCCTCTATATACAATCACCCTGACTCGATCCTCTGTGTAGAGCAAGTTTCCTATACATATGATCATCCAGACTCGATCCCCTATGTGAAGCAAGTTTCCTTCACATATGATCATTCCAGACTCGATCCTCTGTATAGAGTAAGTTTCCTCTATATATGATCACTCCAGACCCGATTCTGTGCGAAGCAATGCTTCCTTCTCACAGGATCATCCAGTTTTCTTTTCTTTAAGGTTAGATGTGAGTCATCGTGCTTTCTATCCTTAGGATTAGATCAGCTAGTGGTGGAGCACGCCCTTCGTGGCACCATCCTAGCTTCTTCTAGTTTGCTTTTCCTTAAGGTTAGATGTCAGTCATCGTGCTTTCTATCCTTAGGATTAGATCCGCTAGTGGTAGAGTACGCCCTTCGTGGCACCATCCTAGTTTCTTACAGTTTGCTTTTCTTTAAGGTTAGATGCGAGTCATCGTGCTTTCTATCCTTAGGATTAGATCCGCTAGTGGTGGAGTACACCCTTCGTAGCACCATCCTAGCTTCTTCCAGTTTGCTTTTCTTTAAGGTTAGATGTGAGTCATCGTGCTTTCTATCCTTAAGATTAGATCCGCTAGTGGTGGAGTACGCCCTTCGTGGCACCATTCTAGCTTCTTCCAGCTTTCTTATCATTAAGGTCAGATGTGAGTCATCGTTCTTTCTTTCCTTAGGATTAGATCTTCTAGTGGTGGAGCACGCCCTCTGTGGCACCATCCTAGATTCAAAATCCAGATCCGGTTCTGTGTGAAGCAATGCTTCCTTCTCACAGGATCTTCCAGTCTTCTTTTTCTTAAGGACAGATGTGAGTCATCGTACTTTCTTTCCTTAGGATTAGATCTTTTAGTGGTGGAGCACGCCCTCTGTGGCACCATCCTAGATTTAAAATCCAGATCCGACCTTCTATGGGAAACAATGCTTCCTTCCCTCAGGGTCCTCCAGTCTTCTTTTCCTTAAGGTCAGATGTGAGTCATCATGCTTTTTTTCCTTAGGATTAGATCTACTAGTGATGGGGCACGCCCTCTGTGGCACCATCCTAGATTTAAAATTCAGATCTGACCTTCTGTGGGAAGCAATGCTTCCTTCCCTCAGGGTCCTCCAGTCTTCTTTTCTTTAAGGTTAGATGTGAGTCATCATGCTTTTTTTCCTTAGGATTAGATCTACTAGTGATGGAGCACGCCCTCTGTGGCACCATCCTAGATTTAAAATTCAGATCTGACCTTCTGTGGGAAGCAATGCTTCCTTCCCTCAGGGTCCTCCAGTCTTCTTTTCCTTAAGGAAAGATGTGAGTCATCGTGCTTTCTTTCCTTAGGATTAGATCTACTAATGATGGATAACGCCCTCTGCAGCACCATTCTAGTTTCAAAATTCAAATCCTTAAGCCTGATCTCCTATAGGAAGCAATACTACATTCCTATGAGATCATCCAGTTCTCTTTTCCTCAGAGTAAGTATTCTCCTTCTCTTAGGATTAGACTCCCCAGTGATGGAGTAAGCCCTCTATGGCACCATCCTGGGTTTAATTCTAAAATCCAGTTCTCTCTTCCTTAGGCTAGTTTCTCCTTCCTTCCCTTGGGATTAGACTTCCCAGTGATGGAGTAAGTCCTTTGTAGCACCGTCCTGGGTTTAATTTCAAAATCAAACCTTCTTCTTCCTAAGGTTAGGACTTCCCTTCCCTTAGGATTAGATCTACTAGTGGTGGAGTACGCCCCTCGTGGAACTACCCTAGTATAACCTGTCAATTTGATCCTCTATAGTTAGGAATTATTCCTTTCTATACGATTCCCCAGTTTTGTTTTCCTCAGGGTTAGACTTTTGTCCCCTTAGGACCAGGTCCACTAGTGGTAGAGTATGCCCTATGTGGCACTACCCTAGTATTTAATCATTTAAATTCAATCTTCTAGGGCTAAGATCTTCTTCCCTTAGATTCAATTCAAACTCAATCTTGTAGGGTTAGGATTTCCTTCCCCTTTAGAATCAAATCTAGATTCAATACTCTATAGTTAGGAGTTCTTCCTTCCTATATGATATCCCCGACTTCCTTCTCCCTTAGGGCTAGACTCTTCCTTTCCCTTAGGACCAGATCTACTAGTGGTAGAGTATGCTGTCCTCAGCACTACCCTAATATCCTTTCAAATTCAATCTTCTTAGGGTAAGGTTTTCTTTTCCCTTAGAATCAAATTTAATTTCGATCCTTTATGGTTAGGAGTTTCTTCCTTCCTATAGGATCACCCAGACTTTCTTATCCTTTAGGGATAAATTCTTCCTTTCCCTTTGGACTAGACTCACTAGTGATAGAGTACGCTTTTCCTAGCACTACCCTAGTATCTATTCAAACCCTGATTCCCCAGGGAGAAATTTATCTTTCCCTTAGGATCAGAACTCCAGACTTTACCATTCTATTCGGTCAACACCAATATGTGTAATAGAACTACATTCTATTACACATATTGGGGGTCCATTTGTTGACCTCATTTTTGTATAAGGTCAATAGGACCCATCCAGACCCCTGATCAATCCTGCCCCCAGATCAATACAATTTAAGACCAATCTAGACTCTATGATTTTCCTAGATTTCCATCCCTAGGATCTGTTTTAGATCCTTGGATCTCTTCAAATTAATCTTAACCATAGGATCAATCTAATCCTAGATCAATCCAGATTCAAATCAACCTTGATATCAAATCAGTCAAATTTCCAGACTATTCTAGATCCTAGGATCTTTCCTAGATTTTAGATCTTAAGATCAATCTAGACCCTAGGATCTTCCTAGAATCCAGACTTTAGGATCTATTCTAGATCCTAAGAACCTTCTAGATCCCAGATTTTAGGGTTTCTAAAACTCTATAAGTTTCCTAGATTTCAGTCCTTAGGATATACTCTGGACCCTAGGATTTCACTAAATTAATTTAGGTCCTAGAATCCTCCTAGATCTTAGATCTATCTAGTCCTTAAATCTATTCAAACTTTAGAACAGCCCAGACTTTAATCCATATCCTCAATTCAAACCTTGAGCCAAATCTAGAATTCAATCCAGTTCAAAATCCAAACTCCAGTTCAAACCCTGATTCTACCTTTGATCAAACCTTAATCCTATCCTATCATTTATGATCTCTAAATGATCATGAATGATTTGGGTAATTCAAATCCTATTATTCAAATTCAAATTTCAATTTAAACCTAGATCTCCAGACTCAATTCTAAGGCTGAAGGTCTAAGTCCTAAAAGCCTTTTCCAGTGAATCTTTGAATATTTCAAAACCTTATCAAATGACTTTTGATTCAAGATCTATCAGTTCCAAAATGATGTGATATGTCTTTAGAGGAAACCCTCCAAATTTGAGCTCATTATGAGGTCTCTAACCCCATAAACTGAATTGAAATCCAAAGGCTGTAAAACCTTTAAATATTTACAGTCTATGCCACTGGACCTGCCACCCAGTGGATTTTGATCTTGGAGCTTTCTTCAAAGCTCCAAATCACTTCCAGACCCTTAATTATGACTCATTGAACAATAAACTATATTTTGTTGGATTCAATTTGATCCCCAGTTGACCAAGGGTCAAAATGACCAAAATACCCCTATGGGTGTGAATAGTCACTTTGGGCAAATGAGCTCCAAATCAAATGCAACCACCTCCAGCAAGTTTCAAATATCAAACCAAACCTATTGGACCCACTTCCAGCCCCTGGGTCAACTTGGTTGACCAAGTCAACCTAGTTTGACCAAATAGGCCTTTATGGGTCAAAATAGGTCATTTTGACCAAATGACCTCCCCAGACCTTGAGACCACCAGCAGGCTCAGAATGTCATTCTGAATTGGTTGGACCCAATCCCTGACCCTGGGTCAACTTGGTTGACCAAGTCAACCCAGTTGACCCATTAAGCCCATTAAGGGCCCAAATAGGTGATTTGACCCAAATGGCCTATTCAAACCCTCAAACCACATCTACCAGACTCCATTTACCATTTGAAATTGATTCAGTCCAGACCCTGGCCCTGGGTCAACCTAGTTGACTAGGTCAACCTAGGTTGACCAATCTAAACCTTTAAGCCCATTTACACCCAATCAAGCTTCATATCAATTTCAAACTTATTCAAACTCTCCTGATCACTTGTCTTAGTGATTTGGGCCTGATTGGACCCTTTGACCAAATCATCAGTTTACTTGGTCAACCATACCCATGTATGGTCAAATCTAGTCAACATAAAATCCATGCACCATATATATTCAAATCTCGTTCAAGAAAACTTCAAAACCCTTCAATTTCAGTCTAATGCAAATTTCAAATATCCCCGAACATACCATGACTCATATCATGAGGATTTTGACCAAGTCAAACTTAACATAGATTTTATTTGATCAAACTCCTAAGTTATGGTGAATCATATCCAACTCAAGATGTGCAAACCCTATCAAGTTTTCAAAATCCATCTATATCATGATTTGAACCTTTCCAAATCATAGTTTAAGTGGAGTTTAATGGAATTGACCAAGTCAACCATTTAAGATTTGGTCAAATTTCTTTAAAACTCCTTTCAAATGCTTAAGCTCAAACCTTTAGCTTCCAAACCTTTTTTTTAAAACTATCTCCTTCATCTCAAACCCATCCATTCCATGCCACCTAGGCAGACATTTGACTGTTGACTAGTCAATATGGTCAACAAATCAAATGGATGGATTTAATGTGGTCAAACAACCCTTTAAAGTGGCCAAATCACTCATTAGAGCTAATCCACTCTATTTGAGATCATTCCAGCAGTTGAAATGGGCTCCAGAACTTTCCAAGTCTTGATTAAATCCATCTTAAGCTTTAGATTAAGCTATATCATCTTCCCCATGTGCTTACAAGGACAAATGTTGCTTTACACATCATGTCCTTGTGTCCTTTTTTATTCCTCTGCTCTCTAACTGTCTAGGGACACCTGGCAGCCATCAGGGAGCCTATTCAATCAATCCTGGCCCTTGATTCAATCCAAGGACATTTTGAATAGGGTAAAACATGATTTGAGCTATCACTCTCCATCTAGCCCTCTCTCACTACACTCAAGCCCTCCAGACAAAATTTCTTTTCGTTTGAGCCCCCAAGGACTTCATCAACATTCCCCAACCCAAAATTTGACGGTCAAAGCTTGCTGGTGAGAGGATTCCGGCCATCTTTGCTTGAAGACCGTCTTAGGCCTGTAGCTCGAGATCCGGACTTGCTCAGCCCTCGACGTCTTCTAAAGGAATAATCTAGGACAGACTACAAACTCAGAACATCTTTGATCATTCAAATCCATGAATTATATAGAGGTATATTTCTAACCCTTGTTAGGAGCACTTAAAGAAAATTAGCTTATCACAAAGTGCTTTTAAAACATTAAAACTTATTCCCTATCATTTTTGTTCATCTACATAATTTAAGTTTAAAATTTCAAGCAATTTGATCCATTGAGTCATGAAAACGAGTCTTTTTTTTCGTTTATAGGGTTCAAGTTTCATTCTGCATGAGCTAGAACCGATTTGAACCGTTGATCTGTAAATCAAGGGCTCAAATCTCATCTTTCCGTGGTTATTTCAAACCGCGGATCTCGCCCTGTGGCCGATCTATCCGTTCGGCGTAATCCAGTCCATAGATCTAACCCACGGGATTGATTTCTCACCATCAGATCTTCCATAACTAGTTTAGGCCACGGGTTCTGATCTCTACCGTCAGATTGAGTCCACGCGGATCCAACGGCCACGGTCCTTAGGTGACGTGGTTAAGTGATGAACCATTCGCTGACGCGTGGTTCAACTGGATATCGCCACGTGACGCCGCCGCATCAATTAGTAATAATGATTGATAAATCATTATTTAAAATCATTTTAAATTCATTTTTTTCTTATAAAATTAATTAAAGTTATTTTTAAATTAATAATTAATTAAAAATAATCAAAGTATATTATAAATTTATGTTAAATATATTTTAAATTTTCCAAATTTTAATCTTCTAATTTAAATCATTTTATTTAAATATTTTTTTTAAATAATCTTAATATATATGAATCTTTAATTATTATTTAATTAATATTAAGAATAATATTGACTTAATCATTTTAAAATCTAATACATATGCACATATTGATTAAATTATGATATATATTTTAAATATTTTGAAATTAAAACTTAGTTCAAACATAATATTTAGTATAATTTGAATAATTTGAATAACTTAATATTTAATTAAATATTATGTTTATTATTTTAAAAATTAAAAATTATTTTCAAATTACTTTGAAAAATCAGTGGATCTTTCAAACTCTTTTAATTGAAGATATTTTTAATTATCTTACTTTAAAACTTATATTATTATATATAGGTTTTATATATAAGTATATTTTTAAAACTCATTTTAAAATTATAAGTATTTAAATTTTAAATATTTAAGAGATCCCATGAAATTCTGAACCTAAGTTAAGTTTGATTGAATAGGATTTATGGGGAAGGTCATTAATGAATAATTATATTTTAATTATTCTTTAATGATATCATTAAATATTTTAATTAATATAAATCTATGCATGTTTAGGACATGCACACACCACCTAGTTTTAGGGTTCTCCTAGATCTAGGGATTGAATGTGATTGTGTTTGAATACATATGTTAATCAAGGGTTAGAAATATTGATTAAGACCCATTGAACTTAATGACATCATTAAGGACAATAATTAAGGACTTTGGTCTAGAGAACTTAGAAAAATTCTAGAAATTAGGATAGATATCCACTTAACTTGAAACTTTGAACATTCAAAATTAGTGACATGATCAGCTCTAGAAAAATTTCCCTCTGGATTTTGAAGTCATTTAGCCTCTTAATTAACCTAATTAAATTTAAACCTTAATTAAGCCATTTAAACTTCTAGAAAATATAATAAATCAAGATTAAATCCAAAAATTACACATAATACCTCAAACTGACCAGAATTGAACCCATAATCAATGAAAAATAAAAGCCCCTTGACTGAACTTCAAAATTAAGTTTAATTTAAGTTTAATTGAAATTCAATTTTTTTAATTAATTTAAATAATTAAAAATTTCAAAAATTTCTCAAATACTTGGAAATCACTCCTTAGGTCATTCCTGACCTTTAGAATTGATTTCAAGAAGTTTGGAGGTTATTTGGATTCAAATCATAAAAAGGGCCTTAATTAAACCAATTTTAAAAATTCAATAATTGTTAAAACTTCAAAAATTCATAACTAATTCAAATGAACTCCAAATTGAGAAAACTCAAAGGCATTCAACTCATGTTAAGGTATAATATTTATAAAAAATGTTAAGTTTCCAGAAATCAATCAAATTTGAAAAAGTCAACTTTTGGTCAAACTTAGTTCAAATTCAAGTCAAAACGTCAAACCTTCATAATAAAATGTAGAAAAATCCAATTTTAGCATACTTACTGTCTAACTGATCGTATTAAGGTATAGTATTTTAATAAAATATTAAATTTCTAGAAAATGTTTTAAATCAAAAAGTTAAATTTTGACCCTTGAATTAAATCATTAAAATAATCCAAAAATTCCAAAATTCAACAAATATTCAAAAATTCCAGAAAACTTCAACTGAACTCTAAAACCAGCAACCAATTAATTTGAATAAAATTTATCAACTCTCAAACATTAATCGAACTGAAATCACTTAATTATATCAGGTACCACTAGGTAACCTAGGCCTATGAGGCTATTAAATTAGCCCCAAGGAAGGTGAAATAAACTTCATGGCCTCGGTGTGCAACAAAGGTGGTATCCAATAAATAATCTAAATCAATTTTAAAATCAATTTTAAATCATTAAGACTTAAACTTCAATTAAAGTCTCCCTCAAGCCTTCAACCAACCAGAACTTTAAACAACTTCAATCAAGTACCCTATCTAGGATATATCAAAGCCACACAGCCTACCTCACACACTTTAGATGGTTTGCTAGGACAACCAACTCTAGTCCTAGGCCAGGTCGGTGTTTACTTTTCTGCTATGTGTCGAGTTTTCAAGCTTTTACTGCATGTTGTTTGCTAGTGGTAGAATTGATATGATTGTTTATTTATTTACTGCACTCTATGATGTGATTGATTGTACGTTAGACCTACCCTTAGGTTAGAAACGATTTATACTAATTCAATCTTATGCAGGTAGCCATACTTATACAGGGCATTTAAAATTAAAGGGGGCAAAATTATAATTATTAAATTGCACAGGTGCTAAACATGCTAAGACCCTTTTTAAAATTAAAAGAGCATGGCCAAGCGTGGCTGGTTTGAGTATTTTAAATTTCAAATATATTAACTGCTTGGGATGTTTCTATAACTGTTAATTATTAGGATAACCCTGCAGGATCGAGTCTAGATTTTTTAATTTTGATTAATATAATTTGATATGAATTTGAGTTGTAAATTGTTTTAAGTGATTTGAGATTGAGATGTTTAAACATCTAATTTGGAATCCAAAGAGGAAGGAACATCCCTTAGGGGAGAGTTCCTATCCATTTGGAGATCCAAATTAGGATGAATTTAAATATCCAAAGAGAAAAGATAACACCCCTATTCAGGGGGAGTTTCTTTTCATTTGGATATCCAGACCCGACGATCCAAGGAGTTCCAAGAAGATGAAGAAGTGAAGAACGAGAAGAATCTCAAATATCAAAGTCACTTGAGTCTTAGGAGTAAGCCCGGACTCGCCGGGGGTTTTTCATGCATCATATTGAATTGTTTTTACCGTGTTAGGCACTTCCCCGCCTGCGGGTTCTGGCAGACCATCTGACCTATTAGGGTGCAGTTCTGTCCAAGGGGATGTTGTGCAATCTCTAAGATAAAATCTATTTTTAAGCCTAATTTTTAAACTGCTTCATTCTGATTTAAGCATTTAATCGAGTCAACTAGTATGCATTGCATTAGATATAAATTAAATTTGAGTCTAAATCTTAATTGTATTTTTAGCTTAAGCATTTAACCCAACATGTGTTAAGGGGCTAATTAGGAATCTGCTCTAGATGTCAGCCCCACTCTCCTTAAACTAATCTTAAATAAAATCCTCAACCACTCTTTCATAAAGACTTTGACTCATGGTTTTGAAGCGTTTAGGTGGTTTAGCTGGCTCCCCAATCCAGGCCGGGATAAGTCTAGGATTGCATTGCATTAGCTAGGGTTCTGGGTCACTGATTTTCAGTACCCAATTTTAGACTTAGGTTCTGAGGCAGATGTTCAATCCTAAGACCTCAACTTCTGGGAATCTAATTCCCACTTTCTAATAAAATTGATCACTCAAACATTAAATCCCTTTCAATCTAATTCAAGCCCAATAATTAGGATAGTTTGAGGTGTTTCTGAAGTAATTCAGAATCTCAAAACACCTCATACTCTTCTTCTTTTGACTCCAGAAATAAGTGCTCTACCTTGAACCATTCCCACTTAAAAATTCCAGTCCTTACCTCCCTTGATATCAAGCTTTGAAATCTTTAATAAAATTTATATCGCTATTTTAATCGAGAGTATTCGTAGGAAGATTTCTGGTTTTCCTACGATGTAATTAACTACGAGGGCTTGCGCTCGTAGGAGATTTAGAAACCCAGACCAGATTTCAAAATTAAGTTTTCAAAACCTTCAATTGATTATCTTTGAGAAATTCAAACTTGACGATTATTATCGTCATATTCAAACCATCGATAGTGATTGATATCTTATTTCTTCGGATAGATATATCAATTACAATCGTAACTTTGATTATAAAACTAATGATCTTTTATCTTGATTATCATAATCAAATAATGGATTACACATTATTTTGATCCTTCGGGATCATATATTATTTCTCCTTGAGTTTGATTACGATAATCAGAATAAATTTAAAGATTTGTAATCTGAACCTATTAGGAAATGATATGATCACCTTTCGAGGTAATATATCATTCATAATAAGTGTTCGATTTTTAACTTAAATTCCAGAAATTAACCTTCCCAAAGATAATTAATCCTTTTTTTCAAAATAATATATTTTTCAATCAAACATATAGTGGGATTAAGAAATTTAAACTTGGTTAAATAATTAATATTTAATTAATTTTAAGGTTTTAACACTCCATTGAATACATTCGTACCGTTGTGCCACTAGGCTAGAGGAACCAGGCCTCCTTAGGGCACTTAGCCCCGTAGCTCGGAGTAATCTATCCTAAAATTTTCATCCTTAGAGTGGTTGTTATGTATTAAGGGGTTGATTGAATAATTTTAATATTGACTTAGCATTTTCTGGAATTTAAAATTAATTATCAAATTTTGGGATTTTTGGATTATTTTAATGCGTTAATTAAGGGGTCAAAAATACAATTTTAGATTTAATTAGATTTTGGAGTTTTGATATTTTTATTAAATATTAGATATTTTGGTGAGTAATTAGACTTTGAGTTTGCTAGATTTGGAGTTTTACATAATTAATTATGAATTTTTGAAGTTTTGACTTAAAATTTTGACTTAAGGTTGACTGGATTGTTGACATTTCAAATTTAAATTATTTATGGTGGTTTGATATTTTAATAAATATTAGACCCTAAATGAAGTCTAATGCCTTTGAGTTGACTCAATGTAAATTTTTTTGGAATTAGTTATGATATTTCAAAGTTTAAGTATTTATTAAAATTATTAAAATCATCTAATTAAATGGGTCTTATTGATTGTTTTCCAAATGAACTCCCAACTCATTGAAATCAACTCCAAAGGTCTGGAATGACCTAAGGAGAGATTCCCAAGTGTTTGAGAATTTTTTAGAATTTTTAGTTAATTAAATTAAAAAAATATCAATTTTTAATTAAAATTAAATTAAACTTGAATTTAAATCCAATCAATGGGTTTTATTTTTATTTGATTAAGGATTTAAGTTTGGTCAGTTAGAGGTATTATTTGTATTTTTTAGAATTAAATTTGATTTATTAGAATTTTTAGAAATTTTAAGGCTTAATTAAAGGTTTGAGTTAATTAATTAAGTGGCTTAATAAATTTTTAAAAATCAGCAAGTTTCTATCCTAAAATAGGTAGTGTCACTATGTTTAATTTTTTTTTTATTTCATCCCTATTGGATTTATGTATGGACCTTAAGTTTTTCCTAAGTTCACTAAGGCAAAGCCTTTCATTATTGTCCTTACTGTCACTAGGTTAGCTTGGTTTAAATCAACAGTTCTATCTAACCCTTGGACAATCATGAAAAAGATGCAATCACACCAATCAGGAGAGCCTTAAAACTAAGTGCGTGTGTGTGTATCCTATATATGCAAATAAATATGTACCTTAATTAATTGGAAGATTCATTAATAAATAATTAATAAAGTAATTACTTATTGATTAATCACCATTTTCCATTAATGTTATTCATTCAGGCTCAAGCTATATTTGAAATTTCAAAACTCAAATCAAGGCACTAAAAATTTAATCATATATAATATGCAAATAAATTTTTATATATGAAAAATAGCTTGATTTTACAATTTTAAAGAATTTGAAATATTATTTAAAATAACTTCAAAATAATTTTGAAGAAAGTCAAGAAAAGTCAGAGAAGATTTAAAATATAGATTCTCAAAATTTGAAGTAATTTTGATTAATATTTAAATAAATAATAATAAAATATCGAGTATTTAAAGGTATTTAATATTATTTAAAATATATCGGGAATTTAATTTTAAAAAGAATTTTGAATTAAAATACTTAAAATTATGAAAGTTTTAAGATATTAAACAAATTTTTTTGAATTCATTTGATTTTTTTATGAATTTTTGAAGTTTTTTTAATTAATTAAAGTATTTAAATTAATTTTAAATTAATTAATATTTAAAAATAAGGCTTAAATTTAATTAAATTAAACTTTAAATGTTTCTAAAATTTTAAATTATTTTGAAACATTTTTTTATTATTTTTAAAATTATTTTAATTCAATTTTATATAAATACTAATTAAGTATTTAAATTTTTAATTAATTTAGAAATATTTTAAATATAAAAAATATATCATAAATTAGATTTAATTTCAATTTAAAGTATTTTACGATAAAAATTTTTAATTATTTAAAATATTTTAATATAAACTTAAAGATTCTTTTTTAAAATAAAAATAAAGAAATATTTAATTAATAACATATTAATTAATTATTTAAATATTTAAATAGTATAAATTTTTTAAAGTATATTAAGTATTTTGAATAAGATTTTAATTTTAAAATATCTAAAATAAGTTTTATAATTTAATTAAAATATTTTAAAATTAGATTTAGAATTTAAAATAATTAAGTTAAAATTAATTTTAAATATTAATTTTAATTTAATTAAATATTAAAAAACTAAAATTATTTAAAATAATTAAGGTAAATATTTTTTTAAGTTAATTAAACTTTAATATAAACTATTATAAAAATAATGAATAGTTAAGATATTAAAAAAAATAGAAGTTTAATTTTTGAAAATATTTATATTAATATTTAGTTAAATATTAATTAAATATTTAAAATTAAGTGTTTTAAAACTATTTTAAAGATTCTGTATTTAAAAATATATTAAAAATAATTTAAAAAACTTTTTAAAAACCCTGGCGGTGTGACGGCAGTGGGATGCCTTGTGGCGGCATCAGATTGGCAAAGCAGAGCGTGGCCAAAGATTGTCGACCATGATAATCATTTGGCATGATTGCGTGATGGCGCAATCATGGCAAATGATTTGTGGCGATGAGGTATCGAACCACACTGTGACTTAACCATGTTAGCGTGATTTCACAGCCATCAGATCGTATGTGGTTCAAAATTAAGGGCTCAGATTGAGCTGAATGGGAAAATTTACAGCGTGATCGAATCTACGATTTAGAAACACAGTGGAAAGATGAGATCTCATCAATTGATTAAAAGATCAATGATAGAGATCTCGTACACCTAATGCAGACTAATGAAACAACCTAGAACTCATTTTTTGGTGTTTTCTATCGATCTGATCAATTATTTTTAATAAAATTTTAAATATAGGTAGCAGGGGTGAAGAGCATTTATGTGGAATGACTTATATGGTCTAAAATGTAGTTAAAGAAAATCTATTTAATCTAACGTGTTCTAGGCTAGGGTTAAGCTTTTCACCTTGATTTGTGGATGGATTAAACTATTTTTGGGATTGTTGAGCTTGTTGTTTGTCCACACATAATCCCCTAGAAGACTTTGCGAGGTGAAAATGCTTGGATCGAATGGTAGAGGCCTTGGAAAGAATAGGGCTCTGGTTTGGTCTGAAGCTACTTGCCGGCAGCTTCCTTTTGCCATAGTTGGACTTGGCAAAGGTTGAGGGATTGGTTGAGAGCTCAAATAAAAAAAGTCTTCACTTGGAGAGCTTGAATGTGGAGAGAGATTGATTCTTGAGAGAGTAAGCTAACCTTGAAGGTTTTGCCCTATTCAGCCATCTCTAGGCCAAAGGGTCGATTGAGATTGACTTGGGAGCTCTCTAGGATCAGGCCACCTTTCTAGTGGGTAAGTAGGAGTAGAGAATCAAAGGACATGAAGGACATGCCATGTAGAAAGGGGCTTTGGTCCCCACTTGCATATGTGGAGTGATAGGAGTTGTAGGATGTTAATTTAATAGCTAAGGGTTGTTCTAGGAAGGTTCTAGAGAACCCTAAAGCTGCTGGAGAGGTTTGAGTAAAGGGGAATGCCATGTCATTAAAGGTTTTGCTTATTTAATGGTTTTCAAGGCTTGGTTAACTTTGTTGACCAGTCAACTGGTCAACAATATAATGAGGTGGCATTGAGGGAGCTTAGGAGCTGGTTTGGAAAGGGTATCAAGCCTTAGGTTTAGTGTTTAAATGTATACATATAAATAGGGAGAGATTTGACCAAGTCAAAATAGTTTGACTTGGTCCAATCAACTATGATTTAATTCATGGCATGTTCAAATATATTTGAAATATATATTGGAACAAGATTAAGGGTTTAAATATGTGGTTTTAAGAGTATAATTTGATTTGACCCATATGGGGAAAATTGGGTTGAGCTTGAGTCTTTGTTGACTTGGTCAACTGTTGCTGAGTTAGGAGTCCAATCAAGCCTAAATCATTGAGGGATGTAAGCAGAGAGGTTTGAATGTGTTTGATATGGGTTGGATGAGTTGAATGGATTGGAATAACCCATTCAAAATCTTAAGGGACACATGGGTCAACCTAAGTTGACTTGGTCAACCAGGTCAACCCAGGACCTGGGTTTGAGCTCAATGGATTTTAAAAAATGAATGGAGCCGGGATTGATCATTTTTAGGGGTCAGAATGATCATTTAGTTCAAAATACCTATTTGGGCCTTTAATGAGTTATTAGGTTAACCTGGGTTGACTTGGTCAACTAGGTTGACCCAGAGGTTGGGTCTGGGTTCAACAGGTCTGGAATGATGTTTGGAGACAAATGGAGGTAGTCCCAAGGTCTAGAGAGGTCATCTAAGTCAAAATACATGTTTGGGCCCTAAAGGACCTGGATGGTCAACCTAAGTTAACTTGGTCATCCAGGTTCACCCAGGCCCTAGGTTTGGGTCCAACAAGTTTGACTTTATATTTGAAATCTAGTGGAAGTGGTTTCATGCAATTTGGAGATCATTTGGTTCAAAATGACTGTTCATACCCCTAAGGGGTATTTTGGTCATTTTGACCCCTAGTCAACTAGGGGTCAAAGTGGGACCACCAAAATATAATTTAATACTTAATGGTCAAAATAAAGTGGCTGGATGTGGTTAGAGGGTTTTGGAGAAGGCTCCAAGGTCAAATTCCCCTAAGGGATAGGCCTAGTGACATGGGCCATAAATATTTGAAGGTTTTATAGCCTTTGGATTTCAATCCAATTTCTAGGGTTAGAGGTCTTAAAATAAGCTCAAATTTAGAGGGTTGCCTCTAGAGACATGTCCTATCAATATGCAATTGATAGACTCTAAATCAGAGGTCATTTAATTGGGCTTTAAAGTGTTTAAAAAATCCCGAAAAAGGTTTTCAAAACCTTACCTTTGAACCTTGGAATTTGATTTTAGAGATCTGGATTTAAGATGGGTTTTTGATTGGACTGCTTAATTTTGGATTATCTAAATCAATGACAATCATTTGAATGATTGTATATGATTAAATATGGTTAGAGTTTGATAAGAAGCTGGATTGATCTGGAGTTGATACAACTCTGGAATTTGGACTGATTTGAGGATTGAATTGGTCTGGAGTTTAGATTGGTCCTAGGATGTATAGGACTTTTAGGGTCTAAAATCTAAAAAATTCCTTGGGCCTGGATAGATCCTAGGGTCTAGAGTCTAGGAGGATTCTAGAGTTTATGAAGTCCTAGGGTCTGGGGTCTAAAAGAATCCTAGGGTCTGAGAAGGTCTTAGAGTCTAGATAAATCTTAAGGTTTGAATTAGTCTGGAAGAATCTTATGGTCTAAATAGACCCTAGGGACTAGATTGATCCTAGTGACCTCATATAAAAATGAGGTCTACAAGCACTTAAAGTCGGATTACCCAAATCTAAAAACTCACCCAATCAAGGAGAAGGATGAAGAAAAACCTAAATTTAGAAAGGGCAAGTAAAGGACACAAAAGGATTTCTAGGCAGACTCTAGTTCAAACTCATCTAAAATAGAAGAAGAAGAGGATGTAACTGACGTATGCTTAAGGGAAAAATCATTTTGACCATTTTGATCAAGAGGAGGTAAATGAGTTTTCCTATGATGAATTATTTAAAGTTTTGAAAGAATTCATACTGCATATAGGAAGCTTAAGAAATTACATGAAAGCCTTAAATCTGACGTTTCAATTCTACTGAAAGAGCATGAATGCCTCAGGAAAGATCATTTCACTTTGGATAGTAATCACATGGCTTTACTAGATGAATTTTATACATTAAACAAAAAGCATCTTGATCTAACTGATAAGCATGATTCCTTAAAAGTATCCCATATTTATTTAAAAAATTCATTTAAGAAACTAAAGGCATGTTTAGATGAAGCTGATGATAGGGAGCATGCATTAAAAATAAAAAATTAAATTCTTGAAAGTACAATCTAATTTTTATAAATCAAATTAAATGCTTTCAAAGAAATTAAAACATCACCTACACTAGCACAATTACATAATCCATTACCATAACATGCATCATTCAAACCTAGGAAGAGGCACCATAGCCACATAGATTAGTAAACCCTTTTCTTGGTGTTAGATATTTTTCTTATGGCATACTAGGACATATCTCCCACACTTATATTATCCATTGTAGAACACATTTGGTGTAGAGACCAAAATTATATAATTTACAACATAACATGCAAGCATTTCATCCCATATTTCATAAGGAGGAACCCAAACTTATTTGGGTTTTCAAATCTGACCACTGATGATTTTATAGGTGCGCTCTCATAAAAGGCCTTGTGAAAATATGTGGTACCTGGATAGCAGATGTTTAAGGCACATGATTGGATATACAAATCAATTCATTTCATAAGAGGCCAGGGTAAAAGGAAAGGTGACACTTGGAGATAACACCACTAGAAGAGTGGTGGGCTCAAGAATAATTGGTAATTAAAAAAAATTTCCTCATTGAAAATGTGTTATTGGTAGATGGCTTAAAACAAAAGCTGCTTAGCATAAGCCAGCTCTATGATAAAGGCTTCAGCATCAAATTTTTTATCTATCAACTACATTATAAGCTTAAATAGAAACACTTTTTTGCAAGAAAAAAATTAATAATTTTTACATGCTTGATTTAAACTATATTGAACCTACTAACTCTCTTTGCCTAAAAACATTTACAGATGAATCTTGATTATTGCATAGGAGATTGTGTCATGCTAGTATGAAAAATCTTAGAAAAATCACCCAAAAAGACTTAGTGAGAGGCATACCAAAACTAGAGTTCACTAAGGACCACTTGTATAATGCCTGTTAGTTAGGAAAGAAAGTCAAATCCTCTTTCCACTCAATCAAGGACATTAACACTAGTAAACTTTTAGAAGTCCTTCATATAGATCTCTTTGGACCCGTTAGTACTGCAAGCCTAGGAGAAAAAGTCTTTGGGTATGTGATTATTGATGATTAATCGAGGTTTACATTGGTTAGATTCCTATCTCATAAAAGTGAATCATTCGAGAAATTTAGATCATTCTCCACTTAGATTCAAAAGAAGCTAGGTTGTAAAATTCTGACAATTCACAGTGATCATGGTGGAGAGTTTAAAAATAAAAAATTTGAATGTTACTGTAAGGAGAAAGGGATAGATCATAACTTTTCAGCTTCTAGGACCCCTCAGTAGAATGGGGTAGCTGAAAGGAAGAATAAGATCATGATAGAAGCAACTAGAGCCACGCTAGCTGAATACTCACTTCCTAAATACTTCTGGGCAGAAGAGGTGAATACAACCTATTATGTTTTGAATAGGGTTAATATTAGATCCAAGCTGAATAAGACACCCTATGAAATCCATAAGGGTAGGACACCCAACTTATCTTACCTTCATGTCTTTAGATGTAAAGTGTTCATTCTGAATAATGGGATATCTCTACTAGGAAAGTTTGACACCAAATCTTATTAAGGAGTGTTCCTAGGGTATTCAAATATTGGGAAATCCTATAGAGTTTTTAATAAAAGGATACTGGTGGTAGAGGAGACCACTCATATTGTATTTGATGAATCTAATAATTTTGGAGGGTCTAGGGTAGAAAAAGAAGAAGCTGTAGTGATCATACAAGGAGTAGAATCTATAAATCTAGAGGAAAGGGTAGAACCTAAAATTCATTACCTAGAGAATGGAGATATTCTTCAAGTCATCCTAAAGAACTGATTTTAGGAGATCCATCTGAAGGTGTTAGAATTAGGTATGGACTTAAAAAAGAAGTAAACCACTCTACCTTCATCTCAATGACTGAACCCACCAACATAAATCAAGCCCTATTTAATGAATTCTGGATCCTAGCCATGCAAGAAGAATTAAATCAATTTATGAGGAATAATGTTTGAGAACTAGTTGAAAGACCTAAGGACTAGAGTGTTGTTGGAACTAAATGGGTTTTAAAAAACAAAATGAATGATTCTGGTGTAATGGTGAGAAATAAAGCAAGGTTAGTGGCTAAGGCGTATAATTAGATAGAAGGAATTGACTTTGAAGAAATCTTTGCCCCTATAGCTTGATTGAAAGCCATTAGGGTGCTACTAACTTTTTTCTATTTTAAGGGATTAAAATTATACCAAATGGATGTCAAAAGTGCCTTTCTAAATGGGGTAATAAAAGAAGATGTGTATGTTGAAGAACTCCCAGGCTTCCAAAATTCATAATTTTCTAATCATGTGTTTAAATTAAAAAAAGGCATTATATGGACTAAAACAAGCACCCAGAGTATGGTATGAAAGGCTAAGCATATTCCTACCAGGGAGAACCTTTATTAAGGGGAGAGTAGACACCACCCTATTTCTAAAAAAGGTGGGAGATGAACTACTCATTATCCAAATTTATATTGATGATATTCTATTTGGATCCTCTGATAAAAGCCATTGTGATGACTTCTTAAAAGTAATGAGTGAGGAGTTTGAGATGAGTATGATGGGAGAATTGATCTACTTCTTAGATTTAGTATAAAGCAGATGGATGATGAAATTTTTCTTAGTCAATCAAAATATATTAAGGACATCCTTAAGAAATGTGAAATAGATATTGCCAAGACAATAAACACTCCCATGAGTTCTACTATTCAGTTAGTTAAGGATTCAAATGGAAAAATCAATTGATCAAAAGAAATATAGGAGAGTAATTGGATCACTTCTTTACTTAACTGTTAGCAGACTTGATATTATGTTAGTGTTTATCTCTGTGTTAGATTTCAAGCTGTTCCAAAAGAATCTCACTTGACTGCTGTAAAGAGAATCCTTAGATATCTCTTAGGAACCAAAGACTTAGGAATATGGTATTTTAGGTAGAGCACTTCCTTTGAAATTATAGGATATTATAATTTAGATTTTGCAGGATATAAAGTTGATAGAAAAAGTACTTATGTAACATGTTAATTCATTGGACACTTTTAAATTACCAATTCACCCCTCCTCTTGGTTAGTCTCGAGCTAGTTCTTAGAGGCTTAGCAACCTTCATAAACTTTCATACTCTTGATTAAAATAATGGTAGAAATTATATTTAAAATTTTCAAGGAGTGATATCAAAGAAGTGAGGTTGGTGTTTCAGCGGAGACTGGAGCAATTTTGAACATTTATTTTGGAGGCTAGTAGAGAAGGAGTATGAGGAATTTTGGGATTTTGAAATAATTCAGAAATGTCTTAATGTGTCCTATGTATTTGGCTTTATATGTTGGTTTAGAAAGAAATTTTAATTTAAGTTGTCATTTTATTAAAATATTGGAATTATATTCATAAAATTAAGGACTTATGATTTTGGGTCTACCTTGAATCTTAAATTTATTTTAGACATCAAGCCTTTGTGACCCAAACCTAGCTAATGGTATGCAAATCTAGACTTATCCCGGCCTGGATTGGGGAGCCAGTTAACCACCTAATGTTTTAAAACTATGTATATGATCTTTATGAAAGATTGGTAGTCTATTGTTTAAGTTTTGAGGAATTGGGTCTAACATCTAGAGAGTGTCCTAATTAGCCTTATTACTTATGTAGGGTGATTATGCTTAAACCTAATTAAAATTATATTAACTTAATTTATTTTAAATACAAAGTATGCTGATTGTCCTTGTATGTATAAATGATATAAAGTTGTTTGAAAATTTGGCTTAGAAAATAGATTTTTCCTTAAAGATTGCACAAAATCCCTTAGATAGAGCTGCACTGTAAAAAGCCAGGCGGTCTTCCACAACCCATAGGTGGGGAGATGCCTAACAAGGAAGAGAATATTTAATATGAATACATAAGACCCTCGATGAGCCCAAGCTTACTTCTTAAAAACATTTATCTTTCTATGTTGGCCTAATTATTTTATTTAATTATGAGGAAAAAATTTTTTGGTCCTTAGATAGCCAACTGTATCCAGGCTAAAATGAAAGTGAGATGCAAGAGTAAGAAACCTAGAAAGATTATGAAACTCAAAAACGTAGAAGTAAACATAATAATTTAATCCTATAATCAAAATGAATCAAGTAAATGTAATAGTCCATGTGGTAAATTCCACTTAATTACAACTCAAGGTCTAAAAAATTAAAAGTGGCCAAGTACCACTGAGAACAACCCAAATTCTAATCCTAGAAAGGAAGCAAGTAATTTTAAATGGGATATTTTGAAGTCTTTATTTCTTCATCTTTCTCCCTTCTGCAAGCTCCTTGAATTTGTCGGATCCAAGTATTTAAATGGAAAGAACTCTTTCCCATAGAGGTATTTCTCTTCTCTTGGGATTTTTAAATCCTCCTAATTTGAACCCCAAATGAAAGGAACTCTCCCCCAAGGGTTGTTTTCTTTCTTTTTTGGAATTCAAATTAGATGGGTAATATCCCATTAAAAATTTTACTTCCATAACACTTTGAAAATTAAATTACATATATAAAATAAAAAAAGACTTTAAAATAACCCACATCAGGATGTGTGGCTTGGATGTGTCCTATGTTGGGTAGTTGTCAAAGTTTTCTAATATTTTAATTTATTTGTTATAAGTCAAAGGGGATTTTAATTTGAATTTAAGTATTAGTATTTTAAAGTTCATTTTATGATAAATTTTAGGTGTTGAGTAATTACTACCTTTATTTACACCAGGGTCATGAATTTTTTTTCACCTTCATTGGGGCTAAGTTAATAGCCTTGTGGGCCGGGGCTACCCAATAGTAACTAATATTATTTAATTAATTTAATTAGTTAAAATTAGGGTTAATATTTTTTAATTAATTAGTTTCTAATTTAACTCTTTAGATTAATTAATTTTTATTTTTTATCAACTGATTTGTGGCATTATCATAATGGGCTCGAGGAACATGGCCTCACTAAGACACGTAGCCCCGTAGTTCAAGGAAGTCTAGTCTATCCTAAAAAGTAGGTTGATGTAGTTGTATTAATGATTAAATTTTGATTAAGTAATTAATATTTAGTTAATTTTATGATTTTTCACTCCATTAAATTTGTTTGTGGCATTATCACAACGAGCTCAAGGAACTGAGCCTCCTTAGGACATATAGCCCCGTAACTCGAGGTAGTGCATCACAATAACTTCATCAGTGGAGCATTTTTTATGTATCTTGGGTTTGGTTATCTGATTTTACTGATTGGATTAATGTTTGCTAAAGTTTTAGTCATTTGTTGGATTTTTGGATTTTATGATTTATTTTAATTTATTAAGTAAAGGGGTCCAATTTTGACATTTTAATTTAGATTAAATTATGGAGTTTCAATATTTTCTATAAATATTAGACCCTAATATGAGTAAAATGACACTAAGTTTGTTGGATTTGGATTTTTTAGAATTATTTAAGAATTTTTAAAGTTTTGATATATTTTTGAACTAGGGTTGGCCAAAGAGCTGACTTTTTTATTTTTAGTGATTTTTGGAAAATTGGTATTTTAAATAAATATTAGACCCTTAAGGGAGTCCAATACCTTTGAGTTTGTTCAATTTGAATTTTCTGAAATTTGTTATAAATTTTTGAAGTTTTGGTATTTAATTGAATTATTTATATGCTTAATTAAGGAGGTTTTGATATTTGTGCACCAAACTCACTCAGAACTTCTTGAAATCACTCCCAAAGGTCAAGGATGACTTTTAAGAATGTTTTCAAGAGTTTGGAATTTATTTGGCATTCTTAATAATTTTAATTATTTAATTTAATTATTTATTAATTTTCCTTAATTATTAAAGTAAGCTGAAATTTGAAGTCTCGTTATGGGGCATTTAATTTTCCTAAATAGAGGATTTAATTATGAACAATTTGGTATATTGTTTGTAATTTTTGATTTAATTTGGATTTATAGCATTTTTTGAATTTTTAGGCCCCTTTTAGGGGCTCATTTTTTATTTGAATGATTTTGTGACCTAAAAGGCTCCAATTCTAGTGAAATTTGAACTTAAGGTGTATGATATCGCTAAGTTAAATTTTCCAAACTTTCAATCCAATTGGGGGTGTGTGTAATTTTGTAAAAAAATTTTAAATCAGTAGACATTAACCTTAATTATTTTTTTAGGTGTCACTAGTGTTCTAATGGGTTTGAAATTTTATTCAACTAACCCTGACACATATGCAAGTACACCACAAGAAAATCATTACCAGATCCTTTCAATTTGGGGAGTTATGAATTTTTAAATTTTTATATCTAAAATGGACCCATCACTTTACAAATTCTCACCACAGCAATCTAGAGAGCATATGGACCTATCAAAAATACAGGAGATGCCTAAGATGCTCAAAAAGTTCTCACCAGAAATTGGGTATAGTTTGACCATTAGAACATGAGAAAATTATTAAAATTGAATTTTAAACATCACTGATTTTCTTATAATTCACTGATCAAAACATCCTAGAATAACTTTATAAAATTCTAGGTGTCAATACCTTTCTATGGTGAAAAAATAGATTTTCTATGAATTTTTGAAGTTATGGATATTTAAATTGAATTTCTATTTCCATTTTGGTCAATTCAGCCTCCAGTACAATCATTGCCATTGGCAATGATTACATGATGCTACACATCACTGCCAAGGTTTTAATCTGAGTCAGTAGTGATATGTGCCAACAGATCGAACGTGAGAGATGTGGATGGATCAGACTGTGCCACGTGGCTCGAAATTAACAAAATGGCACCCATTCGAACCCTGAGAACCTCACATAGTTTTGACCTGGGTGATGCACAATCGGACGACTTAGAAAGAATTTGAGCCATTTTAGTTCAAATTGTACAAGAAATTTTAAATGCCCATAACTTTAAAAATATTCGTCTAAATTCTACAAATTTGAAACATAAGCTCATAGTAACTTAAATTTTTATTGCCCAGAGTTTGAAGGCTCCATGCACTAAAAATTTTGAGCACTTTCAAATTAAAATTTAAATTAAAAGTCAAGATATCTCACCAACCAATTAATGGATTTTAATGATCTTGGGCTCCATTTCTCCTAGTGATATCCTCTTCAACTTTACAGAAGACTCCCCAAGCTAGTTGTGGCTGGATTAAAAGTTGTATTAGAAGTACCACTTTTTCTCACTAGACCTGTCTCTCTTCAATTAAATGTTATTTGGAGGGTGGGATTCGGAGTGGAAATGCTTGGAATGGCTACAGAGATTGTTGGAGGAGCTGAGGGAGGAGTTTTGAGAGTGGGAGGTTGCTGGGAGAACATGGAGAACAAAATGAGGCCCTGTGGTTAGTTTTCCCCCACTTAACACCTTACTTTTGGAATGGATGGTTTGGATTGAGTTAGGGCATAGTTTGGATGCTTGCCAAGTGTCCAAAGCTGTTAGAAACTAGGGGAGAGGGCAAGAGGTTGAGAGAGACCCTCCTTGGTTCATGGGATGCGGGGACCATACCCTTTTCCCTAATTTGGCTAAACTAAGGCATGGCTTGGTTTAAGGGCTTCATTAGGGGGCTATAAGCCTGCTTTAGGGCTGATATGGAGAAGATTTAAACAAGTTTTGTTGGAGGAAAGGAGGTGCTTTGGTGGTTTGGTGATGTGGCCCTAGTTTGACCCTTTCCCATAGGTTTGAGATGACTTCTTGGCTTGTTGACCTATTGACTAGTCAATGCTGACCAGGATAGGACTTGCAAAGGTCATGCATGTTATAAGAAACCACCTCAAGGAGTTTGGTGTCAAGGGATTGAAGTTTGCTTGGGTGAATAGTGCATGTGAGGGGTTCGACAATGCATGGAAGTTTGACCAAGTCAAATCCATGGGAATTTGACTTAGGGAAATGTTTGACATGCTTGGAATGTCCTATTAAAGGATTTGAGGTGGCCAATTGAGTTTGAAATTGCTTAGAGCATTGATTTTGACCATGGTTGGGTGTATGATTTATTTGGTCAACTATGGATGACATGGTCAACCAAGTCAACCCATGGGTTGGGTTTAGCTCCAATAAGTTTGGTTTGATGATTAGAGACTAATGGAGGTGGTCTCAAGCCAACGTAAAGTCATTTGGATTAAAATGCATGTTTAATTTGTTAAAGGGTACTTTGGTTAACCATGGTTGACTTGGTCAACCAGGTCAAACCCAAGATTGGGTTTGAGTTCAATACACTCTTAATGGTGTTTAGGATGCATTAGAAGATGTTCCTTAGCTTGGTTTGATCGAGCCATGTTGAAGTTTGGAGAAAACTTCAATTTTGCCCTTAGGGGTATTTTAGTATTTGGGCCCCTAATCAACTCTAGACCAACCTGGGTCCACCAAATTACAATTTTATATTTGGCATGTCATAATAAGGGTTATGGACATGGTCAAGGGTTTTTGGGAAGGTCCCAAGGTCAAACTCCACAAGACGTAGGGTCTAGTGGCATAGGATATAAATATTTGAAGGTTTTACAGTATTTGGATTTCAATTAAATATCTTTAGTTAGAGGTCTCCGATTGGCCTCAAATTTGGATGGTTGACCTTAGGGACATGCCTAATTAATATGCAATTGATAGATCATGAATTGGTGATTATTTGATTTGATTTTGTGGTGATTAAAAAATCACCCAAAAAGGGTTATAGGGAATGAGCCTTTAAACTTGAATTTTGGTCTAGAATTTTTGGATTTGAACTGGACTCTAGATTTGATATATTGAGTTTGAGTTTTTTTAACCTCATTATAAGAATGAGGTTAACATCTATACATCACACTAGGTTTTAACTATGCATATGGCTATTGTACATATTAAATAAAGATCAGGAGATATTAAAAATATTAATATTTTTATTAAAGAGCAAGAGTCACCATTAGTACTTAATATACTATTTGCATCATTAGCCCAAGACAAAAGATCTAGCTAAACATGGAACAAATAACAAGTAAATTTATATTTAACTTATTCATAGAGGAATAAACTACAAGAGAAGTAGTACAATTTTATCACCAATAAGGATCAAAGTATCTTCTCTACACTCCTTCTTCCACCAATTACAAAGTTTTTTATAAAAAACATAGGCTATCCCAGAGATTGTATCTTGCACTTAGCTAGCCTCCCTTAGACTTTACTCTAAGGGGGCACTAAAGAAACACATTGAAAGTACTAAATTCTCACTCAAGGGGTTGAACTCTATAAATAATAGAACTGACATCTATTTATAGAAAGTACATAATAGGACTCAAGCATCACAGTGCTGGATAAGGTGGCACTACAGCTGTACCTAATGAACTAACATCTCAGTGCTCTAATGTTGGCTCCGCTGCGGTGCTGGATGATGTGAGAAAAATAATTAAAATAATATATTTTTATTGAATTTAACCTAACTAAAATAATGTGTAATTTATACTTATCAGGAATTAGTAGTGGTCATTTGATGGAGAACCCTAATTTTGCCCTAAATCTTTCGAATATTTGTAAAGTACACCACTCTAAAAAATCTATAAATAGACCCCTTATTCCCACATGAGGAGGGGGGGGGGGGTAGGCGAGGAGGACTTGGACTTTTGGAGGCTTAGACCCCGAGCTAGAGACTCAAGAGAGAGTGCTCTGAGACTTGAAGCATCTCGAAGCTTTTCCTTGGTACCACCGTCAATGAACCATCTCCACTAGGCCACCTTTGTTGAACCTCTACCCAACCATCACCGCCAGATCTCTATCCAATAGCCATTATCGGGCCTTTATTTGAGCTAAGTCACTAGCCAACTATGATTTCTATAACTATAGTTTCTTGCCAACTATAGTCTTTACGAACACCATCGACTACAGTCCCTCTAACCTCCATCACCCTCAGACTACAATCCCTCTGACCTCCATCGCCCACCAATTACTGTCTCTCCAAACTAAGCAGCCCATCGACTATAGTCTCTCCATTCTCCATTTCCAATTGATTATGGTCCCTATGATCTCTGTCACCAAATAATGGTCCCCTCGATCTCCATTTCATGACTATAGTCCCTCTTATCTCCTTTAATAGGCTACAATCCCTCTAACTTCTATCACTAGATAATGGTCCCCTCCATCCCAGACACCCGGCTACGGTCCCTCTAACCTCTAACACTTAACTACAGTCCCTTTGGCCATCATTTATGTTGACTATAGTTCCTCTGACCACCGAATCCCGACTAGTCTTATCGACCAAATGAATAGCCCAACATCCTCTTGAAAATAACTCTTATATCATTGGATTCTTCCAACTCCAAATAATTATGTGCAACTACAATCCTTCTGACCTTCATCCAACTATATAATGTGTTATATGTGATGACTATTGAGCCAACACCATCCTCCAAGGAAGGGCATCATTTGTAATCAACAAAAACAGTAGTGGATTCATTTTGAATTGGAAAGGCCCCATAGTTTTTCTCCATTTAAGAGTTTTTCACATAAAAATTTTGGTCTCCCTTATGACTTTTGCTCCCCTCTCTCTTATCTTTCTATGTGCAAGATCTTCGTACAAAGCTTGGATGCTAAACTCTATATCTCTTTACTTCCACATATGTTCTGACATGCAACACAACTTATTTGAGAATTTGATGATCACAAATATTATTTCTTGCAATGATTTTTAGTAGATGATTTTTTGTGTACGTATTTTCTAGTTATACTAATAATTATAGGTATATATTATAAGACATACTCCATATTAAAATTTTAAAAATGAAAAAAAATTTAAACCCCTTATAGTAAGTGGATAATTGATGAAAGAAATATACATAACTGCATTCTAAATGTCTTTTTTTTTTTTGGTTCAATTGTGCCTTTACTTATAAAAGTTGTGAGAAAATTTGGGACAAATTATGCATTATTTATGAAGGTACTAATAAAGTCAAATAATTTTATGTGAAAATATTTTTACATGATTAAGGACATTTTATATTCAATTGAATGAAAGAATCTCAAACATGTGCATATGTTTTATAAAAATTATTACATCTTTGCATGTTTTAGGGATAAAAATTTCAAATGCCATGAAAGTAAATAAAATTTTGATATTTTTGCCTAAGCCTTGAGATGCCATGGTGATGGTAATTTTTGAATTTAAAAATTTATCTTTTTATTCAATTAACCATCTAGTTAGCTCTTTAATAGCTTATGAATAAAAAAATTAGCCATAGATAAATAGATGAAGGTGATCAATAGAAGAAAATTATTTCACTAAAAATAGAAAGGTTGAATAGTTGTGATTAAGAATGTGTGGAAGATGATTATATTTCCTTGATGAGCAGAAAATTTAATACCTTCCTGGAACTAAATAAAAAAAAGAGTATAATAACAAGTGGAATGAGAAATAAAAAAAAAGCAAATTAAATCTACTTCTAACATTATTTGCATTGAATTTAAGAAACCAGGAAATATTAAACAGGAGTATTAAACTTTTAGAATGAAAAACAAAAGGTCAAATTTGAGAAGAATGGAGATAGTAGGAGATACAAATGGAAAATATAACATACTTTCTTGATGAACTCTGATTTAGACTTCTCAGAAATTAAAATTAAGGAAGAAATCACTAATCTCTATCTGATGGTAAATGACAAATCAATTGATTTGGGTAGCAAACAAGTACATAAATTTTTTTATTAAAAGCAACTTTTATTTTTTGAAGAATTATAATGTTAATTTTAAGATGTTTAAGAAAACCTGCTCTATATTAAAGAGTGATTTTTCTTCCCTACTAAGAGATCATACTACTTTGTTATATGAACCTAAAAATTTTTAAAAGTGAGCTAAAAGAAAAAGAGTCCATGCATACTAAGGTTAAGCATGCATACACTATAATAGAAGAACATATTTTACCTTTTCATATAGTTGAGCACAACCTTCAGATCAAGACTAAAATAACTAAAAGTGTAAAGAAATATCAAAGAAAGGAAGCTCTAGAACTAAGAGAGATTGCAAAAAATTCAATTTATGGATATACACCACTTAGAGTGGTTCCACATGCACCAGCTTCTTCTAGGAAGAAGAAATTTAGATCAAATAGGCTATTTCATTCATTATTTGGCATTAGTTATTACATAAATGGCATTGTTGGACACCTTGTATGATTGTCTACACATAGATCACACATGAGGACTTTTGATGGCCAAAATTGTTTAGAATTATCCTAGCATACATTCATCACATAACATTAGGGGACCCAAGATAAGTTAGATTCCTAAGATCACACCTTAACATGTTTGTATATGGTACCTAGATAATTGGTACTCACATCACATGACTATAGATAAGAGCAAATTAATAACAATCAAGTTTAGGACTAGTAGAAAGGTAAAGCTTGACAATACCACATGAAAAGTAATTGATTCAGGTACTATCACTAAGGTAAAGTCTTTTATCATTAAAATATCTTATTAGTGGACATATTGAAATATAATCTATTGAGCTTTAGTTAGTCATGTGAAAGGGATTTTGATATAAATATTCTTTAGGATAAATGCTTACTTTCTCTGAATGAAAAAAAGTATGGGTAGATATAAGGAAGTTAATGACTTGAAAATCATAGCAAAAGAGTCTTGGTTATAACATAAGAGACAATGTTATGATAGAATGAATACCCTTTGAAGAATCACACACCTAGAGTTAGTTAAATGAGTATCAAAACTAGGATTTAATAATGACCATTTGTATTATGTATGTTAGTTAAGAAAATAAATTAAGTTTTATTCTATTCCATGAATGACATAGTGACTTCTAGACCATTAGAGATATTAAATGTGAATTTGTTTGGACCCATTAACACCACCAGTTTAAGGGAAAAGTTCTATGGCTTTATGATGGTTGATGACTATACTAATTTTACTTGAGTTTAATTTTTAGAACAAAAGGGTAACTCTTCTATTGAGTTTAGATTTTTTGTTGTATAGATTCAAATGTAAATAAGTTGCACAATATCCACTATCCTTAGTGATCATGGTAAGAAGTTCAAAAATAAAAATAAAATTGAAATCTTTTGTCAAGAGAAAGGATAAAGCTTAATTTATATGCCCTTGGGATGAGGATAAAGCTTAATTTATTAGCCCCTAAAACACCACAATAGAATGTGATTATGGAGAGGAAAAATAAAATTCTAAATAAAACTACTAGATCTATGTTAACTGAATAGAAACTACCAAAATATGTTTTATCTAATGTAATAAAAATATAGTGTGTTATATGTTAAACTGAGTAAATATAAGACCTAAGATAAATAAAAACCCATATGAGCTATTGAGAGGAAAACACCTAATCTATCACATCTACATATTTTTGAATGTACGTTCTTTATTTTGGATAATAAAAAAATTAATTTGGGAAATTTTAGCGCAAAATGTGTTGAAGTTATATTATTGTGATACTCCTTCCTGGGAAAAACTTATAGGTTATTTAATAAAAGAATATTTATTATTTAAGAGTCAACATATATTATATTTGATGAGTTTGATCATGTTGTCCTGCCAACAAGTTGAGATATTCATTAAGCCACCCTAAAGACTTAATTATAAAAGTCCCTTCTATTAGATTTAGGACTACATATAGCCTTAGATAGGACATAAGTCCTATTTTTTTTATCTCTATGATTGAGCCCACTAGTGTAATAGATAATTAGTTGATGAGTTTTGAATTATGGATACACAAAAAGAATTAAATTAATTTTCTAAAAATGATTTAAAGAGTTAGTACCAAATATTGTGGATTAGAGTGTGATTGGAGCTAAATTAATAGTCAAGAATATATTAAATGACTTTAAATTAATAGTAATGAATAAGGCTAGACTTGTTAAAATAGGTTACTATCTAATAAAAGGGATAAAATTTAAAGAATGATTTAAAGAGATATTTTAAATCAGCAAGAAAAATGTTTTTATGTGAAATATTATTCATACATATATCAAAATATAAATCTATCTTCAAATGAGCAAATTTAACATTTCATTTGCAAGTAATGAAGTGATTATCAACATTTTTTAAATTTAACTCAAATATTTTAGTTCTTTTATTGCAAGAAAATTTGAGCTTGCATTACTTAGATCAAGTTGTATTTTTCTTTTTCTTAATATAAACAATTTGGCTTAGTGAAGTTTATAATTAGATTGGGTTGTACTCACCATTTTAGGAAGAACTTAGATTCCAAGAATATCTTTATTTAAAGAAGTGAGGTTTGCAAGGAAAATGTTGGATTAGTGGATTCTAACATGAGAGTTGGCTAGTGTGGACATAGGTCAGATTGGAATATGGGTTGAACAATGCAAAAATATTATGCCTATTATTTTCTTTACTTGCATCTATTTTTCTTTATCATTTACTTTCAAAATTGTCTTTTTTTTGTTGTCAATTAGCATAAAATTATATTAATTATTTATTTTAATTAAAAATTTTAAATATGCCAATTCACCCTCCTCTTATTGTGCCATAGTTATCCAATAATTAGTATCAGAGCATTGGTTCTTTTTCTTTTGGCTTAACATCCTAGCGTAGACCCGCTTATAAATTATGACACAAGATTTTCCTAAGGGTTCACTTCTTGAAGTCCATTCCACTCACTAGCCACCTTTGTTAGATGATGTCATTTTTATTATTGGAAATATATAATTAGTATATTATTAAGAGGACCAGACTCTAGTAAGTGATACATGCTTACATAGTACCAACATCATACACTCACAAAAGAAATAATTGAAAGAATAACCTTTTGATGAATGGACTATATTAGAGAGAGAGTTAGATGAATAAAATGCTAGGGTGTGTAATACTTTGCATTGTGCACTTCTTTCAGATTATTACATGAAACTTTTTATGTTAATTTCAACAAATAGAATTTGGGATAAATAAATTATAACATATGAAGGTACTAATGAGGTTAGAGATACTTACATAAATAAACTTATTTATGAATATGAGTTATTTAGCATGTCTCTTTTTGAATTTATTTCTAATATGTATACTAGACTTATAAAAATAATTAACACATTACATTTCTTGGAAGAACATCTAAGAATCAAGACTTAGTCTATAAGATTCTGAGATGCCTTCCCAAAGAAGGGGAAGCTAAAGTAACTACAATTAATGAGGCTATAGATTTATCAACTTATCCACTTGATCAATTTTTTAGGTTCTTTAATAACACATGAATATATTATAGCTCAAAGGGATAAGCTTGATAGCTCTTCCAAGAAGAAAGAGAAAGGAAAAAATATTTCCTTATATGTTGATGATAATGATGAGCCTAGCTCTTTAAGATCTAATGAAGATAGTGATGAGGTAGTCATGCTTCTAAGAAGACTTGGAAGCTTTCTAAAGAAGAAAAATCATAGACATAAGAAATTTAAAATTATAAATTTGAAAGTACGAAATTTCCTGCAGGTGAAGGGATCATTTGCTATCATTACAAGAGGCCTAAACATATAAGAGGAGATTGTCTAGATCTTATTGATTCAAAGAAGAAAGAGATTGATATGGAAAGAAAGAATGACAAGGAAAAAATAAGCATTTCAAGAGGAAGAAGAAGGCTCCATGGGCCACCTTAGTTTTAGATGAATCAAGTTCTTCAAATGAAGAGGTCAACATTTGCCTTATGATAATATGATAATCTGGTTATGATTCCCAAGAGGTATGTAATGATATATCTTATGATGAATTAGATGATGCATTTAATGAATTAGTTGATGAATATAAAAAAGTATTGAAAATATAAAATTCTAAAAAAAGAGCACAAAATTTAGATATGCATTTCAATGATTTAAAAATAAATGTGATGATTTAAAAAATAAAAATAGTTCTTTATTAGATCATTCTTTACTTATTTGTAAACTTGAAAGAGAGAACATTTTGTTAAAAGTAAGATTAGATTTTTGCATGAAATCATAAGTTCATTATAGAGCTCCATCAAGTAGAACCTCAAATAAAAACTATTTTTATATATCATATAGACATCATGCTAACCCATATGCTAACACTAATATATGATATAACTATTATGGTAGAAAGGACATATCTCATTTAATTGTTTTGATTCTAATTAATCATCTTTTGTATGGTTACAAAACATTCATATACCATACATGATGGATATCATATTACTACTTTAGATTGTGGACCCAAAAATATTCAGGTTCCAAAGTTAACATTTGATTTTCTTTTGTAGGAATGCCTTAAAAGTAAAAGCAATGAATGCACGTGGTACTTAAATAGTGGATGTTCAAGACATAATGGGTGATATAGAAAAATTCACAACTTTAGAACTAAGTGATGGAGGATAGGTAACATATGGAGATAATGCAAAGGGAAAGATCAATGGTAATGAATCCATTTGTAAGAACTCTATTACTTTAGAAAAAGTTTTATTTATTTTTGATTTAAAATATTATTTAATATTAATTAGTGAATTATTTAATATAGGTTTAGATATTTCCATTATTGCTTCATGCTGCGTAATTCAAAATAATGGAACTATTTTACTTATTGGGAATAACCATAAAAATATTTTTTTAATTGATTTAGAAAATATAAATCATATTCTTTGGAACTTTCTTTCTAAGAAATCCATAATTGATGATGGTTGGTTATGGCATAAAAGGCTATGCCATGCCAATATTCACATATTAAATAAAATTTCTAAACTTAATTTAGTAGTTGGTTTATCAAAAATAAATTTTTATTTTGATTCTATATATGATGCATACATTCATGGTAAACATATTAAAAGTTCATTTAAGAGTAAAGATATAGTCGCTACCAATAGACCTTTAGAATTATTATACATAGACTTATTTGGATCACTTAGCATAGCTAATATAGGCGATGTACAATAATTATAGATTTGTTATTATTGATGATTACTCTAGATAAACCTAGGTATTATTATTAGCAAATAAGAATAATGCATTTTATGATTTTAAAAGATTTGGTAAGTATATTCAAAGAGAATAAATCTATTTAATTCATAAAATCCAAACAAATTATGGTGGAAAAGTTAAAAATAAATCATTTGAAAATAATTGTAATGAAAATAGAATTAGGCCTAATTTTTTAACCCCTAGGACTCCTCAATAAAATGGTGTAGTTGAAATAAAGAATTATACTTTGGTAGAATTAGCAAGATAAAAGCTAGATGAATATAAACTTGCTAAATATTTTTTGGCAGAATCAGTTAACACTCATGTTAAGTTACAAATAGAGTGTATTTTAGACTTATCCTTAAAAGACCCCTTATAAATTTTTTTTTGGAAAGAAACTTAATATTAGTCATTTACATATTTATGGATGTAAGAGTTTTATTTTAAATAAAGATAAGGAACCTTCAAGAAAATTTGATAGTAAGTCAGATGCTGGTATATTCTTAGGATATTCAATTTTTGAAAAATCTTATAGTGTTTTATTAAAAGAAAATTAATTATTGAAGAATTCGTTTAGGTCATTTTTTATGAAAACCCTATAAATTTAAAAAAAAAAGATTTGAATGAAGAAGATATTAAGAATATAAAGAAAATAAATTTGGAAGAAAAGGAAAATTATTCATTATCTAAGTAATGGAGATATAATTGAAGTCACCCAAAAGAATTAATAATTCATGATCCTTCCCTAGCTGTTACGACAAGGAAAAACCTTAGAGAGGAGGTAGAACATTCTACATTTTATCAAAAATTGAACTTAGAAACATAGATGAAGCTTTACAAGATAATGCTTGGATAGTTGATATGGAAGAGTCACTTAGTCAATTTGTAAGAAATGATCTTTGGGAGCTAGGCCCAAGACTCATTGATTAAAATGTAATTGGAAATAAATGATTCTATAAAATTAATCTTGATGACTTATTATGTATTTTTAGAAATAAAGCTATGTTAATTGCACAAGGATTCACATAAATAGAAGGAATAGACTTTTAGGAATCCTTTACACTAGTAGCGAGATTAGAGGCTATCTGGTTGCTCTTGCCTTTCCTTACTTAAAGGAAGGAATTTAAACTTTTTCAAATGGATACCAAAAGTGTATTTTTGAATGGGTATATTAATCAAAATGTATTTGTAAAACAACCACCAGGTTTTGAGAGCCTTAATTTTCCTAATCACGTGTATAATTGAAGAAAGCACTATATGGTTTAAAATAGGCTACATGTACTTAGTATGATAGGTTAGGTAATTTTGTTATTGAGCATGATTTTAGAAATAGTATGGTAGATACAACCTTTTTTTGTCAAATATTAGAGATATTTTGATTCTTGTATAGATTTATATTGATGATATATTATATAGAAGTACAAATAAATATGTGTCATGAGTTCTCATCATTAATGTCTAAAGAATTTGAAATGAGTATGATGAAAGAACTCACCTTTTTATTAGGACTTCAAGTAAAATAACTAGAGTTTGGCATATTCATATGTGAAACCAAGTATATAAATGAATTGATAGAAAAGTTTGACATGAAGAGATTTAAATTAAGCAAAACTCCTATAAGCTAAACAATTAGACTTGATTTAGATGAATAAGGCAAACCAGTAAATCAATAAGGCAAACCAGTAAATCAATAGCTTTATATTGCTAGTATGCCTAATATTATATTTTTTATATATTCATGTGCTAGATTTCATGTCAATCCTAAGGAATCACACTTAACAGCAGTTAAGCAAATATTTTATTACTTGATAGGAACTTCTTGGTTAGATTTATGGTATCCCAAAATATTATTATCTTGTGACTTAGTTGCATATTCTGATGCATACTATGATGGTTATAAAGTTGATTATAGAAATATCTTTGCACTATAAATTCTCAAGATCATTTACTTCTTGATCTTCTATAAAATAAAATTTTGTAGTATTATCCACTACAAAAGTTGAGTACATAACTACAGTTAGCTGTGTCACTCAAGTTCTATGGCTAAAGCAATAATTAGAAGAATTTGAAATTAAGCTAGAGCACGTTCTAATTAAATATGATAACACTAGTGTTATTAGTTAAACTAAAAATCATATATAATACTCACAAGCTAAGCACATAGAGATTAAACACCATTTTATTAAAGACCATGTTTGTAACGAAGATATGGATATAGATTTTATAAACATAGATTCTCAAATAATTTATATTTAAAAAAAAACCATTAGCAAAAGAGATATTTTTCTTGTTAAGATGTTTTCTTAAGATGTTTGACCCCTATATTTAAATTTATAATAAAATTTATTTTTATTTTTGATATGTCAAAGGGGGAGAAGAATTATAAGTTGGTCATAAACTTATTACAAGTAAATATTTAGGGGACAAATTATTTTAAGCACTAACTATAGAAAGAAAATTTTCTTAATTATCATATATATATATCTTATTTAATGCATAAAATTTATGATAAAAGGTTAATTTGCACTTTTATTATAACTATGCCCAACATCAATTTGTCATCTTAAAAGAAGGGGAGAATGCTGACATTTTGTGCCTTATGACATATTCTAATGATTTTGGTAATAACAAACATATGCTTGGATGTTCTAATTTGTGTGCTAAGTATTTCAGTTGTAATGGTATGATGGATGTGCAAGATGATTGTTTATATGAGATGTACATTGTTCAACCCATATTCAATCAAAATTTGAGCATAGAAGAATTTAATATGGACCAAAATGCAATTTATATATATATATATATATATATATATATATATATATATATATATATATATATACTTTACATATTATTAATTCAGGATGATAAGTTTAATTTTGAAATCAATAAGATTCTTTGATAAAATAAATTTTATATGCTTCATATATTATTAAATAGAATTTATCAAATATGAAAAGATACTTGATTAGGCTAATTAAATGTAATAAGCTAATATGGTTAAAATTTTATCATAAATTCAATTTGAATTGATTTTTTATAAATATTTACTAATATATAAATGATTTTATCAAAATTACATCATATTTTTTGTATGAATATTTAATAAATTATTAAATAGTTTAAAATATGCATAAGTTTATATGTTATCCAAACATGATATTATAATAACTTAATTGCAACATGCTTTCATTGAAAAGTATTCCATAGATTTTGTAGAACAAAATGATAGGTTACATGACTTATGTTGGAGCTACATTCAATTTTTAATAATTTTGCAAACATTACGTGATTATAACACTATAAGTTAGCTTGCCATTTTTGCATTATTTTAGATGCAGTACTAATAAATCTAGCTTTTGTAACACTCTTTTTGACATACTACAGCAATTAAAACACCTATTAAATTTGTTGTAGTGGTTTAAAGAGCATTGCAAATTTGTTGTATTTGCAAGCGCTCTTTGAACCACTATGTTATGCCTATTTTTTTACAGTAGTAGCTTTAGTAGCTTTAGCGGTGGTTTAAACCTAACTAAAAAACCAAACTAAAGCAGCAACCAAAAACTTAAGAAGCCTTTATTGAAACTGAACTAATAGATTATCAAAAAGAGTGCAAGCTCCAAGAAAGAATTCAGAATGGTAGGAACATTATATCCAAGCATCAGTGAGATCCAAAAGGTAAGGGAGCTCCCTTGGTTGCCAGAGACAGCCCTCCAAAACACAAATGTTGGTTGCTAAGATGACCTTCCAAGGGAAAACTAATGAATGGATACTATTCATCATCATCCTTGGAGGTTAAATAAAAAATAAGTTCTTTAGAAATCTAACAAGATAATTTAGCATTCAACGCCTCCTTAACCATGAAATAAATAGTGGAAATAGAACTTGAAGGATTGTCAAATTTCCTTGCCTTTCTTTCCCTTCAAATAAGGTAAATGCAGCAAATCGCAAGATAACGAAAATGCTTTTGTACATTGTGATCAAAATAGAATCCATTAAATAGGTAAAAATATGGCGATTGTTTAGTCTAAGAAGAAAGTTACCATACAAAGGTAGAATATTTGGTTGCCAAAGTAAATCTGACTTGGGATCCATCTAAAAGATGATATCTTGTAAAAGCAACTTGACTAAAAGAATAGACTCCAATACGGATATCAATCATAGAAAATCTATGTGATCCTTTAAAGCTAGCAAGACTTTTAAATTTGACACACTATAAAGAAATTATAATAAGATGACAATATCCACTTTCCTAGAAAACCATTTCATGAAATCATCTCAAAAAAATCCCTTGTAATACCCTAACCAGGGCACAATAGTTAAAAATTAAGAAGAAATTTCATCATAAATTAGTTACTGCTCCAAAAAGAAAACTATAACATACAAAATTCTCAAAATAGTAGATGATTTAAAAATAAAATATAGAGCTCAATTGAGTACATAGATTTGGAATGACAAGAAAATTAGATAAAACAATTAGCAATCATACGGGTATAATTTTCTGTCTAAACTGCAATCTTATTAAATTCTAATGTTGTAAGATGCTCAAAGAAAATAGACAATGGAACTTTATACTTTCATTTAACCCTTATTAATGTATTGTCCATAAGATTCTACTTTAAGTGAGAACTCTTTCATGTTACCAGTTACCAAAAGCTTTATGAACTGTCAACAATTAGGCATTTCTTCAATTACCACTCATCCCAAACATGAAGCCTGAACATAATCCCATTCCTAAGTGACATATAGATCGCAATGATAGGTGCTACCAAGTAAAGGTAAATCCTTCTGAATCTTTATAGTTATCAATATGTAGATTTTTGAAGGTAGTGAAGAGTAGCAGAAGAGAAACTTAGTTGTTCACAAATCATTCAAATAATTAGAAAGCCAATGCCATAGGTTCCTCACAAGAACTACAAGGCAAGGCGAGAAGGAAGAAATAGCATTTTCTTTTAATAATCTCACATTCTCTACGAGATTCTTAAAAATACTTACAAGTTTAATCTCAAATATATAAATATGCAAGCAAATTGAGAATTTACAAAATAAGATAGTGTTGTTTTGGCAAGGGACGACCTGATCTATGACCTCGGATCAAGTGCACAGAGAAATTTATGGACAAAACTTGGGCAAGGGATTGATTTGGCATTAGGACAAGAGAGTTACTCATGGATGCTCACCGAATGGAGCTCGGGTGGATGAAGTAGTATGGAGCTAAGGCATGAGATGACATAATCTTGGTTTTACAAGGGACAACCTCCACGACCTCAGATTTGATGACTCTGACATATTAATCTGGCATTGGGATAAGTGGGTCGCTCATGGATGCTCATTAAATGGAACTTGGGTAAATGAAGTAGCATAGATCTAGGGCAAGAGATGACTTAATTTATGACCTGCCCGCACCAATATGAAGTATTTCATATCTCTAATTAAAACCGATGCCTATACATGTTTATGCTGGTGTTTGCAAATCAAGGCTATAAGTTGTTGCCTAAAACTCATATTTTTGGTATATATATATATATATATGAAATTTTTTTTACTTGCCCAGGTGACTAGCCATTTTATAGCCAATAGAAATATATATATTTTTAATGTAAATGAATTTTTTTAAATATTATATTATTAGTGTATAAAATATTGCTACATCATTATTTTTCATTAAAATTAGCTTAACTTATATTTTTCCTACAAATACCTCTCATTCTCTTCATGTAAGGGCTGCTCAAAACTACAAAATTCTAACATATTTCTCTCATCCTCTTTCCCTCTTTACATGCTAAATTTTGAGCAGAGAATCTTTGATCTTCAATCCAAGTGTTCTTTACTTGTAAAAGATCAAGCACTTGGTTCAAAAGCTTCAACGTATTAAATTGAGTAACTTCATTTTGTGTTGTTGGGTTTATTTTCTTTCACTAAATCTTTCTTTGATGTTCTTTTAGATTTCACCATATATATTTTTTTCAAAATATTTATTATTTGGTGAAATACTAGTTAAGAAGCCAAGATTAAGTTTTCTTTGTTTAAATCTCATTCATCTATAAAGCTAGCAAGCAAATCTTTTTTTTATTTTTAGTATAAATCTACCATCCAAATCTAATCCAGCTTTAAAAGTATTATATGATTTAAGGAGTAATATTGTAAATCACTAAGAACAAAATTATTATGTGAAATTTTATTTATACATATATCAAGATATAAATTTATCTTATAGTGAGAAAATTTAGCATTCCATTTTCAAGTTGTGAGGTGATTATTAACATTTTTTAAACTTTCCTCATATATTTTAATTCTTTTATTGCAAGATAATTTGAGCTTGTATTCTTTACATCAAGTTGTATTCATTTTTTTCTTAATCTAAGCCATTTGGCTTAGTCAAGTTCATATTATAATTAGATAGGTTTATACTCGCCCGTGTATGGGAGTACCCAGGTTGTAAGCACTTCTTTGTTTTAAAGAAGTGAGGTTTGCAAGGAATCTTGAGATTAGTGGATTCTATCTTGAGAGTTTGCTAGTGTGGACATAGGTCAGATAGGAATCTGAGTTGAACAACATAAAAATATTGTGCCTACTATTTTCTTTACTTGCATATATTTTTCTTTATCATTTACTAGCATAATTGTGTGTTTATTTTTTCCCTTGCCAATTAGCAAACAAATATATTAATTATTTATTTTAATAAAAAATTTTAAAAATCCTAATTCATTCCTCCCTCTTGGGGTGACATATTTATCCAACAAATTATAGCTTATGTGAATATTATTTGTCTATCCTGAGACAAGAATTTGAGATGAGTATAGTTGGTGAGTAGTCCTGTTTTTTAGAGTTTAATGTTAAACAAGGGAAGAATGGGACCTTTTTTTAATCAAACTAAGTATGTTAAAGTATTAATTAAAAAGTTTTCTATGAAAGATGTACAAGTGTGAATACCCCCTTAAGATGTACAAGTGTGAATACCCCCTTAGGCCTTACTACTTAGTTGGATAAAGACCCCATTATCAAACCTATAGATCCATAAGGATAATGCATCGTTTGACTTGGTAGGTGATTCAAACATAGAGTTTATAAGCTATGGAGTTGATTCAAAAAGCACATCATGAACTTGCCAATTAATTTGACATTCATTAATTACTCAATCCAATTGATAATAAAAATTGATATCCCTATCCATTATAGAAGTATAATACATAATTGTATAAAGTTATATTGCCCAAGACATATGGTTGAAGTAACAACTTCTTTATTTCTATCTGCATGTGGACAACAAACCTCTTATGTGACAAATTAGGGCCATATATATATCAAGAAGAACCCAATTTAGCATTCACATATTAAACATATTGATATACACTACCACGTTATTAAAGACTGTGTATCAAAAGGTAATGTTAGTACATAGCCATCGATAATAAAAATCAATTAGTAGATATTTTTACTAATGCACTTAGCTATGAGAGGTTTAGTGTACTTAGAACTAGATTACAAGTGATAGACTTAGATTCTTGGATCATATATAGTATTTTTGGAGTATGTTATTTGTTCTTATGTTTTAAATGTTTATGTTTATAATTGTTTATTCATATTTGTTAATTATCATTTTTAATATTTTTTGTTGGTATATTTAATGTAGTAAATGGAAGTGGTCAAATTACTAGGGGAAGGGCAAAAGTATATAAAGCTCAAGCCATGAAGGATCCATATAAATTAACCATGAGAATTTATATTTTTTAAAGATTTTATGAGTTGTTCTTATGTGTTTATATAATTTCAATTAGTGTTATGTGTTTATGTAATTTATAGTATTCGGTGTTCTAAGTCTTAGTTGACTTCATTTTATTGTAGTTTTCATTGCTAATGATCCTTGTATTATGTATAAGCAATATTCAAGATTGCAAGGGACAAACATGCTAGAGTGTGAGTGTTCATGGAGAAGGTTACCAAGTTTTAAGTGTGGCCTAAGCAAGAGCAAGGGATGCTTGCCCCTCCTTCCTTCCCCTCATCCCTCTTATTTTAAATTTAAATGAAGAGGAGTGTCTCTTCATAAGATTTCAATTGTATAAGAACTCCATATTGAAATAATTAGTTTTTTTGTGCTTAAACATTTTTAGAGAGAATTCCAAAGGGCAAAAAGTCTTGGTGGCTATCCATTTCCAAGCACTACAAATAATTGCTATTTTTGACAATTTTTGTTGATGGATTGTGTTTCATCCAAATCACCGATGAAATCACCAATGAAAAGATGGTTGTAGAATAATAGGGAATTTTTTTATGAAAACTACCACCATATTTAAGTAGGCGAGTGGAAATTGTATTGGAAAGGGCCCTATTTTCATCTCACATCCCTTCCTTTGCCATTTTTTGACGCAAAATAGCTATTATGAGCATATTTTACACACACAAACAACTCCATCCTCCTTCAATTTATACAGTCATCACCCCCACCCTCGGTCTCAAGCATCATCGTTCACCATTCTCAACCCTCCATTCTCAACCATCGCCTTACCCTCTATTTCAAGAATTGCCCTTCATTGTTCACCTTCGTTCCCTTAGTGTATGGACATTTGTTTGAATTTTCTTCAAAATCTTCTTGATTACAATAAGAAAAATGTGATTATAGGAATATAACTAGTAAGAAATCCAAAATGTGTTTAGCTTATATTGTATGTTGGTTAATTATCACATATATAAGAGAAATCATATGTATGAATTTTTTTTTCATGAGAAGGAATTTATTTTCCATGAGAAATTTAGGATTGCTATTAATAATTGGTTGCATAGAAGAATAATAGGTGTAGGTTTTAGAAAAAAATTATTCCTCACATAATCCAAAAGTAAAGATTGATGTGTTAATGCAACCCTTGATCAACGACTTTAAATTGTTATGGGAAGAAGCATGATAACATACGCTATTTCCACCAAGTAGAATTTTGTAATAAGGGTAGCATCACTTTGGTGAATTGGTGACTTTCTTGCAAACGGTATGCCATCAAGTTGGAGCACTTCGAAGAGGTTAGATTTCTCATATTGCATGTAATTTAGTAAATCATTCACATTGAAACATAGAGATAAAAAATACTTGGTTCGACTGTAACCATATATTCCTACGTACAAATTATCCATTCAAGAAAAATAAAGATACTTTCATATTTATATGATTATTTTTTACAACACTTATTTTCTTATATTAGCATATATAATACATTTTTCTTATTTTCCATATGGCTTCTTGTGATGAACCCCCATCACGAATATATTTGGTAGGCAAAAGAAGGTGACTACTGGCCAATCTAGTTTAACCAGACCTTTTAAGGGGACCTCTATTTCACATCCTACTATCCGAAGCCACTAAAGTCTTACCTTTTCTACACCCATGGTTGGAAACCCTTACTTTCATTCCCCAAATCCCAAATTTTCTTCCCCAAACCCTATTCATAACACTCCTTTCTACCCTTATTATCCCCCACCTTCATCTCAGATAATCCCATCCACTTACCCATATCTGTCATACATATCCATTGTACTACCCACCACCCCCATAGCCATTTCCAAAAGGACCATATATATATATATATATATATATATATATATATATATATATATATATATATATATATGGATCATTGACCTGAGGGTACATGATTATTATCGGTAGATGACTGCATGCTTATAGAGGCTGAAGGTGATATATAAGTAATAAATATTTTAATTTATTTTGATGATTTCATATCTAATTTTGAAATTTATTTCTTCTGCAGCTCTCATCCATTGGGGCAACTAACTCATAAGATACGAGACAACATACAAAGTAAGTTTGAGGTTCCATGCGTATCTTGGAAGAAAATACCTCACGAAGTTTGGGATATGTGGTTACAAAAGTTTGAGTTTAGTAATCAACACCAATGGTAAAAAACTAAAATTCTAATTAAAAATCCAAAATTTTATGTGTTTTAATGCTTATACATAAAGAATTTTTAATGTTTACCATAACATAATGCAAAAATAAGAAAGAATTTTGAAAAGCATAGTTCACATCAGCTACAAGACATATTTATAGATATTAGAAAGTTAGCAGAGAGACTGTTTTGGATTAGTGAGGCGCATGGTCTAAGTTGACTAGGACCTTGGCCAACCAAGATTATAGTAGGAGAAGGGATTAGAATTGGCTGAACAGAGCTTCAAATGTTAAGGGCACGGGCAATGCCCTCCATAGAGATGGCTCATTTCCACACACTAAGCATAGATAATGTTTGGCATGAACTTTTATATATAGTTTAGATGATCTCATATTTAAATAATTTTTATGCTTATGCATACTTATCAAATTATATTTTAGAAAAAAGTGCAAAGTGGGAACCCACTACTGTTGAGTTGCAGATGCACATCCACTGGTGCTAGGAGGACCAATAATGGGTGGATCAGTGAGTGAGGAAGGCCTTTGTAAGTATTGAAACTTGTAATAATAATAGGAATGTTTAAGTGACATTGATATAATTGTTATATTTATCTTATATATTTCAGGAAGATAATATAATTCTTCGAGAAAGCGAGGTTAAAGCCAGTAAGAGATCCTCTATGTGATCGATGGATTATTTGGACTACAGTATATAGTTATAGGAAGTTAGCAGAATGTAGAAAGGTAGAGTTTATAGATTTGGCTTGCAAGTCTATGCATTCGAGGGAAAGTCATCTAGTTCATCAGGCTTCTCAAGTAGTAGCCAATAGGAGTTAGTTAGCCAAAAGGTGGCTTCCCTGACAGTAGAACTTGAGCAAGTGTGAAATTGTTAGATAAGATGCAAATATGGAAAAGTTAGTTGCATGATAAGAAACTCAGATTCATGGGGAAGTTTTGTGAAAAGAAGCCTACACAAACCAAGGAGATTGAGGGGATAGAAGATGATTAGAGTTTGGATGGTTGTAGTTTTTTTATTGGTTTTTTGTAATAATAAGAACTGATATATTATGACTATTGTTTGGACAATATAGTGCTTTACTATCATTTAATGAATTTAAAATGATGTTCTTATGGGATTTATGTTTATTTATTTTACTAGTTGAGTTAATTTATGTGAATGATACATTATTTATGGGTTATTGCAAGAGAATTAATGTGAAGGAGTGTTTTTTTTTGTTTGAGCTATAGGTTTCTAGAATTTTTTTAACGTATTTGTCGATGAAATTGACATGATGAATTTTATGGTGGAATTATCCATCGATGTTACTTTAAGACATTCATTTCAAGATCTACCAGTGTATAATAATCGAAAGCCTATGGAAATTAGCTAAAATTCACCGAAAATCCATTGGTGTCATCTCTAGTGAGAAAAATTTGATGCAAAATTTTTTCTGACATAAATTTTGCAGATGATAGTAAATGAATTAGAAATCCACATAAAATGTACAATTTAGATAGATTTTTCTCTTTTCTCATGGATAATCTGCCAGAAATGCCCTATATTTCTGTAGTGAAGGAAGTTGGATGATCTTTTTGAATCCCTACTTTTAAAAGTTGGTTTTAACTTTATGCAATTTTGTTTTTGTACAAGGTTCTACCATTGTGTTCTAGTTTTTGTAATCCATATTTAAAAAATATAAGATCCAATTTTTTTCCTTAAATTTTAAGTATAACTCTACTTGCTAATTTGGGACTAATTTTGTTCATATTATTATTTGACCAACCAAAATCCCATAAAACTCCCTAAAAATATAGATCTTTAATAGACATCCCATACTCTATAACCATAAATTTATTTGGGATTATTTTAGATAAAATTCTAGAAAATAAATCAACCGTAGTCCTCAATTCTATTTGTTTTTCTAGTCTTGTACTTATTTTTAAGTCCCATATAAAATCTAAAACAAGTTATAAGAACAATACAAAATGAATATGAAAACTTCTAGATCATATCTAAGAATTATCTTTGATCATTTCCAATTGGCATTACTAAATTCTACCCATTCTAGAGAAAATCACAATCAAATACCTAACAATTATCTATTCGGGGTAGAATTGACCAACTTCTTTTCCAGAGAACATTTGGACCACATAAACCTCTCCAATTCTAACTAAATTTGTCATGAATAACTTATACCTCATCACATTCAAATCAAGCCCAAGTTTGATAGATTTGTGTATCTATAGAGGGAGAAAGAATGGGTAGAAAATTGATTTATATCATTAGATAGATTGCAAGACTTGAGACATACCTCCCAAATTCATTAAACTTTACATTCGCCTTCAAATTTACTCCTCTAAAAATTTTAATCTCAACCCTTCTAATCATATTAAAAGAATCCTACATCCACCAATTGATCACATTAGTCATCGAAGCCCTACCACCCCACCCCATCAATATTTTAATTATTTAATTATATTTGTGCATGAATTAGTTGATCTCTATAGACTTAAAAATACAAATTTGAAGGAAAATTAATAAAATCTATATTTTATCATAAAATCATATATTGAGTTGTACAATCCACATGATATTATATGATACCATATCATATAATACAGGTGATTTTCATACAATAGTAAACTTGCAAAATCATAAAAATTGGTTAAAAACTTTTTATGATATACATCATATGTATGATTCTAGTATTTACTATACAATTTGACTAGGTCAACTATCTAAAAAAATAACCATTGGAATGATCAGAAGAAGAATAGTTCATGTTGTATAACCTACATTGTACTATATGATTTGAGCTAGTCAACTAGCTATTAAGGATAACCATTAACATGATAGAAAATTAGTGATCATGTTGTATAGTTAACATCATATTGTATGATTGACTTTTTCAAAATGCCCATTAAGGAGCCATTGAGATGATATTGAGTATAGTTGATATTATTGTATTATTTATATCATATAATACAATACTGAAAAGACTTCACTGACTCACAAGTCATACATCAAGAATACCTTTCATTACAAAATTATGATCTTTTATTGGCATTACACTACAATATCTTATTTCCATTGCATTCCCTTATTACTACATAATATTTTTTAAATTCTTCACAAACCATAGAATCAATGTTGGTAGGACTGCCAAACAATCATTACTGTGTAGGGGACAAATAATTGTTGCTGATTATGACCTATATGTATCACGTATTGGTGCCTTATTGGTACTTTATTAGTGCCTTAACTCATGATGTAGCCACTAATATTCATTGTCATTAGTCCATAGTTAATATGACCCTTAGGAATTCACCTCCTCACTACGATAGACCCTTATTGAGTAGCCTTATGTTGAATGCTCATGCCATCCAACACATGGTTCAGCATAATATCATCCTAAAATTTAGCGAGATAATTAATATCATCCAACTAATTTTGATTATAACCTATTACTATATGATTGGAATAAATTTAAATATATCAAACCTCTTTATTTTTTACATAGAAAACCTTACCTTCATCAAGCACCCTAAGGTCCATCAAAAGCAAAAGCATGCACTTGGCCACATGATTACATGCATTGTAGAATGCAAGTGGAATTTTTCTTACCATCATCCACTCAATCATCTACCCCCTCATTTTACTCATTAGTCCTTTCATATCTTATATAGTAAGAAGAGAAGACTAGTAAAAGATGGAGGTGGTGATGAGGAAGAAGATAAAGAAGGGTGTACTCCTCTTATTCATCTTGCATACAATTATTGCTTAAGATGAATGACATGGGCATTTCATACCTAGAATTAAAAGTTGATTAGCACATTCACCAGATGGATATATTTAGGGAGCAACTACAACATCAACATGATAATGGATTATAATAGTTTTAGTACTAATTTTCATAAATTAATACTTACTTTCATCCTCCTCCACCACAACTAGACTAAGGATAATTGAGAAATTATTGTTTTTTTGCATGTTTTTTCTTGTATCTTATTATCTATATGTGGATGTTCACTAACCCTTTTTGAGATATAAAAAGAGAAAGTAGTATTTTGGTTTAAACTGATAAACATTTACACATGCTATTTCAAGTAATAAAATGATCATAAAGAATCATTCCCATGAGGAATTAGTTGCTATCCTTATAGGTTAAGCATTAATTTTTGGAAATCACTTAATTTATCTCACTAGTTGAACATTTTTTTATGAAGCAAGAAAAAGAAAAAAAAAACTTTTGTGCTTTTTAAAGATTTTCTAATTTTATAATGAATCTAAATTTATGATCAATATGGTAGATATATTTATGTAGATTTTATTTATTATATCTAAATCATGAATTAGAGCATAAATAATTCCTTGTCTTTATCGAGCTCATTGGAATCCTAGTAAATTTTAAATTTATGGCTAATTTACTCAATGTTAATCACTCACTTCACTGCATAGACCACATCACTTTAATGATCCTATAACCCTAAAAATTCATTTTTCTATGTTCTCCAGGATTCTATTCATGTTTTCCTAATTATTCCACTATGCCTTCTTTGAGGGCATAGATCACACTAAGTTTTAAGTTTGTGTTCTACTAAAATATAGCTAAATGAGGATTAGAAAAATATGAAAAAAGTATATCCCATAGATAAGTGTAGTCTTAGTCTACATTACACAACACCATCATCACATCATAAATTTAGAAAAAGAAACTAACCCCTACATTATATATTTAACAAAATAAAAGTTATAATTGTCATTACAATTAAGAATAAAATTCCTGAAATAGAAAGATCAAACCAGGACAATCTCTGAATAGAAGGCTTGCTCTCCCCAAGAGTTTTCTCCTAATTCATCTTCCAATCCTTAACACTGCTACCTGCACACTTTACACTTAAAGAAAGTAGAAAAGAAAGTAAAGAAGAAACCCTCCCAAACTCTCTCCAGAAGCCTCCCTATGAAATCCCCTCCCCTAAAAGATCCCTTCACTCTCAAATTAAATGGCCTATTTATACTTTTTACCAATAATTAAAATTTTGATCAGTCGGGTGCAGAACACTATGACACTCTCTTTGAATCATTTACCTTCTTAAAAAAAAAAAAATTATTAACACTCACACCTCCATAATGCCGAGGCAATTCAACACTATGGTGTTGTTCCTTGATACTGTGATGCAAGGTGGTTGGGAGATGTGGCACTATGCTCTCTGTCTTTCGCCTTGATATATCCCCTATAGAGCACTGCGTTGTTGAATGTACTACCACTAGGGTGATAGTTTTAGTGTTACAACACTAGAAGTTCAATATTGTGATGTTGACTTTTTAATCTTCACACCTAAAATTTTTTCCCCTGAGGTGTTTCAATGCTGATTAGACAACACTAAAGCGCTGAAGGCTTTATTTTTTTACCAATTTCACCTCTGTCATTGAGCTATATGGCACTAAGGTGCTATAATGAATTTTCCTACATTTGGTTTCCTTCTGAGAATTTACTCAATAAAAATAATGACCTTAAGTAGTACTATTAAAGAAAAAAATTCACTTATTAAACCCTACTTATTCTAACTTTAAAAAAATCCCTAAAACTTAACCTATTTCTTGTCCTTAAGTAATACAGACATACATTAAGATCTTACCTAATTATTACCTCCTTATCTTGCAAACTTGAGTGCAATAGATTATAATAATAATACTTAGGAAATGTATAAATTATTGACAACGAATTTAATATACCCAATAATATCCTTGTTGGGCCCCCATGAGCTTGGTGTTTACACTATGGTTTTCATGATTACAAAATAATATTGGTTACACTAGTATAAATTTTTATTTAAGTGTGCAGAGTTTTGTACTAACACTTCAAGTTAAAAGAAATGACTTCTGCACATAAAAAAATAAGAAAATAAGAGCTCGTTGAGCTCTAGAATTGCGAATGTGAAGATCGTCAAAGATTAAGATCTCAAAATATTAAATTTGTGTTAAAATATGATTTTTGTTTTGTTTTTGAGTCTTCTTTGTGTATAGGAATTTATTGGCTAAAGAACCATGCACACGCACACTAGAGTGGAGAGTGTATTAAAAATAAAAAAATTCTAATGTTAATACTTGATTTTATATTTTACAATATAAATCATACTATATGATATATTTAACTATTTTGAAAATTTTAAAAAATAAAATGATATTTATTAATAAGAAATTAAAATTGAATGTTTGAAATAACTCTATGATTTACATTGTCTTCTATGATCTAATATGTGAAATTTAAACAACCATTATTTAACTTTTTCGAAAAAAAGGTAAATTTGATATAGTATTAATCTTACTGTACAAACATATTTGTACTGTAAAACTTTTAATTATCATTTTAAATATTTACTTATTTTAAACCTTATATCAAGGAGCAAAATTAGAGATGATTTTGTATTGTACGATTACATTTATATTGTACGAGTAAATATAGAGCATAACTAGGCATACTTCGTTTGGACTAAAAAAAACTTTATCCCATCATAATGAATGATTTGTATCATACAATATGATCAAACAAAGAGAAAATTAGGATTTCAGTCAAAATTATTCTAATCTTACTGTACGACCAATGGACCATACTATACAATCAGTGCGTAAAAAATATTAAAGATTTTATTTTAAGGTTTCATTGGAATCATTCATATGAATAGAATATCTTCAAAAACCTTAAAAGCTTTTGACTAGTCCTATTGAGTTTCTTGATAGCCTTAGAGAGTCTTGAGTTTGAGAGATAGAGATTGGAGAGACTTGAGATAGCACTTGGGATGGACAAAAAGTGTGAGGTGAGGGTTTCATCATGATTTTCTAGTCTAATTATAATCCCTAATCATCTACGTGTTTATTCGGAATGCTCTTGGAGAAGAGCTTGGGGATGTCTCACTGATGAGACTTTGATCGGGCTTCTTAGATCTCACGGGTGGCTAGAGAGAAGAAGGATAGAAGAGGTTTGGGCATCTCTATTACCTGTGAAGAAAAGACACTTCTCTAGGAAATAAGTGCTTGTAGGGTTTCCTCAATTACCATTGAAGGATAGTGGCTTCTCGTCCTCGCTAGGAGTAAAAGGCATGTGGTACTAAAATTCCCAAGTAGAGGCTTGGGGAGTGAATGTCGGTTAAGTGATCGAGCCACTATATATCTAATTTATATTCTTTTACTTTAATTTTATTTTATTGAAATTTATTTTCGGCTATCTTTTTGTTATATGCAATGTTGTTGAACATTACTTAAGATTTAGTTTGAAATATAAAAAAAAACTTTCTGTAATAATCAAATTATGATTACATTAGCACTCAACTACATTATTATATAAGAATTAAGTGGGTCTTCATTTCCTAATTAATCCTAAAAAATATTAGTTAGGCGCTTACTGAATTATGACTTATTTTTACTAGAAATTTTTAACTCTAATAAAATTATTAGTTTTTATTAGGTTAATTAATATATTATATTCCAATTTTTTGCACTTCTTAGTACTAAATTATTATTTACTTAATGTCACATTTAAGATTGAAGTTAAAATAAAAAATGTGACAAGTAATATAAAATTTCCACCCACATCAGGATTAAGGAGAAACAATAAATTTTATTAAACAAGATAAACACATTACATGTTATAATCCACCCCTCCTTCCCCCCTAAAAAATTAAATTAATCAAAAAATAAATACAGATTAAAATAAAAATGAAACTCTCCTTGCACTCTTCTTTTTCTTTTTCTTCTTCTCGATCTTCTTCTTTTATAGCTGTTGTTGATGACAAACTAGGGCACACTCTATAATAATAAGGTTGGAGTTGCACGGAAGAAATTCTTGTCAAGACCAACATTAAGTTTGTAGTTTTGAAACATATTTACCAAAGATGAGTTGAAACCTATGATGAACTGGAACTTCCACTGTTGTTGATCCAAAATATAATCAAAAAATTGTCTCATTCATCCTTGCCACTTCCTCAATGCATCCATTGTAGGCTGGCCACTTACTCCCTTAAATTAGCCACATGATCTCCTAGAGTCTAGGAAGTCCTATGCTTATATGTGACTTGGGGGGGGGGGGGGGGGCGTGGCTGTTGGCGGGAGGGGAGTTTGATGTCTCGACTAGATGTATCTCTTACTAGGCCATATTGGACTGTTTGAAAGATAAAATTTTATTCTTTGTAAGGGTGACACTAGTGAATAATTATTTCTCAATAGAATACCCATAAACTCCTGCCTAGTTACACACGAAAAAAATTAATGATTGGTGGTCATACCCTAAAGTAGAACTTGTAAGCATATACAAAATAGATTGAGAAATGACTTTTTCTATATATACGGTTAGACCCTTTGATTAGTATAATGGAAAAGGGATCTATCTTTAGTTACCTCGTGTTGGGGTTTGAAAGCGGGTTTTGAAAAATTTAGTCTTCTTTGAGAAATTTTAAAATTGATATTAAATTCCAATTCTAAGATCGAACCTCCCATCAAAAAAGTGTTCCATCTCGAATGGTGGAAATAAAATTTTAGGATGGGGTTCAGATTTAGAATTATAAATTCCACCTTGAATATCGTAACCAGATTTAAGAGAGAACTTCGTATGGCCCCTAAAGGGTCAAAATAAAGTTTAGTCAAATATCGAGCTAGGATAATCAAGAGGAGTGATCGTTAGTTTCATATCCGAATTCATTTTAATAAAAGATATATCTCCCTAAAGGGAGAAGATATCATTTATCAATAATCATTCGAACATAATGATAACGATCGTTAGTAAATTCACTTCCCCAAAGAGGACTTATTGAGTTTTGAAAATCAAATTTAAAAAAATTAGATGTGGGTTCTAAATCTCCTACGAGTGCAAGCCCTCGTAGTTAATTACATCGTGGGAGACCGGAGTCTCCTACAAAAACTTTTGATTAAAATAATGGCAAAAATTTTATTTTGAGATTTCTAGGAGTGATACCAAAGAGGTGAGTTTGGAACTCAAATAGGGAGTGGATCAAGTTTGAGCAGTTATTTTAGAGTCAAAAGAGGAATGGTAGGAGATGCTTTAGGATTCTGAAATAGTTCAGAAGCGTCCCGACCTAAGCTAAATATTGGGCTTTAAATTTTAGATTGAGAAATGCTTTAATTTGAGTTGAACATTTTATTAGAAATTTGGGATTACATTCTAGAGGTTGGGGTCTTATAACTCAAAGTCTGCCCCGGATCCTAAATTTAAATTTGGACACTGGACCACAGTAATCTGAACCTAACTAATGCAGTGCAAAACCTGGACTTACCCCGGCCTGGATTGGGGAGCCAGCTAAACGACCTAAACACTTCAAAACCATGAGTCTGGTCTTTTGATGCAGAGTGATCAAGGATGTTATTTAAGATTGGTTTAAGAAGTTGGGGTCGACATCTAGAGCAGATTCCTAATTGACCCCTTGACTCATGTTGGGTGGAATGCTTAGACTAAAATGTAATTAAAATTTTAATTTAATTAGTTTCTAATGCGATGCATGCTGGTTAAAGTATCCAAATCAGGTATGCATGAGATTTTTAAAAAGGCTTATAAAATAATTTTTTTTTGAAAAGACTAGACTTCCCTAGATCCAGCACCTCATCCTCATAGGTCGGATTATCTGGACTCTACCCGCAGGCGGGGAAGTGTCTTATAGCAAGGAAGGAGAGAGATACATTAATATGCATGCGACCCCAGACGATTCCGGCTATTCCCTAGGTCGTTAAGTTTTTATGTCATTTAAATCTTAAAATTTTAAATATTAGTTATGAGTAAAAAATATTTTTAGTCCTTAGAGAACTAGAGAATTCCAGGCTAAAATAAAAATGACATGTGAGCGCCAAAGAACTAAGAAAAGTAGGCAGCCCTATACGCAATCAAATCAAATTAAAACACATTAAATAATAAAACTAATTAAATAAATATCCATAGGCAAATTGCCTTGCTTATTACAACCGAGATTTACATAAATTAAAAGTGGTCGGGCACCACTAATAACAACCCGGATTCTAATCCTAATACAGACGCAAGTGACCTTGAGTGGGATACTCTCTATCTTCAACTCCTTGGTCTTCTCCTCCTCGAGCTCCTTGGATTCTTCATGGCTGTATACCAAATTGGAAAAGAGAACTCTTCCCTCAAGGGGAATATTGCTCTTTTCACTTTAGGTAGTAAAGTAATCCAAATTTGGAGTTCTAAATGGATAAGGACTATCCCCCAAAGGGGTATCCTTTTCTCTTTGGAATCCAAACTTTGGATCTATGTATCCCAAACTCAAAGTGCCACTTTCACAACTCAATACTCAAACAAATTACATGAATATGAAAATGAAAATTCTAGACTCTCCTGCAGAGTTATCGTAAGCATTTAAATATTAAATCACATCCCAAGCCGTTGTATATATATATATGCAAAAAATAAATAAATACACTTGGCCACGCTCTTTTTTTTATTTGGGGGCTAAGCAGCTGAAGCACCTGTAGCATTTACATTTATGATTTATTTAGCCCCCTTTATTGCCCTGCACGAGCGTGGCCACCTGCAAAAAATTTAGTGAGCATCCAGATAGTTCCTAACCTAAGGGTAATTTAATCGCGCATCACATTAATCCACAGAGTGCAGTAAAAGTAAACAAACTCATCAATCAATTTCAATTATAACATGTAATGAAAATTCAGGAAACCCGGCACACAACAGAAAAGTAAACACCGGCATAGCCTAGATCTAGAGTTGGTTATCCTAACAAACCATCTAAAGTGTGTGTAGAAGGTCCTGTGGCTGGGGTAGATCCTAGGATGGGTAATTTGCTCAAATTATCTAATATTTGAGTTTGTAGAAGGCTCAAAGAGAGGTTTAATTAAAATTCAAATATTAGTAAATTAAAGTTTAAATTAAACCCATTTTAATAGTTAAATGATTGCTACCTTTGTTGCTCATCGAGGCCATGAAGTTTATTTCACCTTCCTTGGGGCTAAGTTAATAGCTTCGTAGGCCTGGGTTACCCATTAGCAATCGGGGTTGATTAAGTTGATTTAGTTTGTTGAAAATGAAGGATCAATTAATATTAATTAATTTAATTAATTATTGATTTTAAAAGTTAAATTATTTTATATTTCCCATCAATAGGTTCGTGGCGTTGTGCCACTAGGCTAGAGGAACCAGGCCTCCTTAGGACACTTAACCCCCCAGCCCGGAGTAGTCCATCCTAAAACCTTGCTGATGTAGTTGAATTAAGGGTTTTAACTTGGTTAACTAATTAAAAGTAACTTAATTTTGATGTTTAACACCCCATTGAATCCATTCGTGGCGTTGTGCCACCAGGCTCGAGGAACCAGGCCTCCTTAGGATACTTAGCCCCGCAGCCCGGAGTAGTCCATCCAATAAACTTCATCTTTGAGATGGTTGTTATGCAATTGAGTGTTGGTTGAATGTTTTATTAATTAAGTTAAAGTTTTCTGAAATTTTAATGAATAATTGGATTTTTAGAAATTATTGGAATTATTTAATTATGTTAATTAAGGGGTCCAAAAGTTGAATATTTAAATTTAAAGCTCATTTTATAAGTTTCAAATTTTTAATAAATATTAGACCTTATGATGCGTTGTTAGACTGTTAGCACACTCAATTTGGATTTTTCTATGAAAAGTTATGATTTTCCGAAGTTCGGGCCTAGATTTGAACTACACTTGACCGAAAAGTTGACTTTTTGACTTTGACCATATTTTGGAGGTTTGACATTTTTATAAAATACTAGACCTTAATTGAAGTTGATAGACACTAAGTTTGCTTAATTTGGATTTTATTTGAATTAGTTATGAAGTTTCAAAGTTTCATTAATTATTGAATTTTTGAAAAATGCCTAATTAGGAAGGTTTTGATCATTTTGACCCAAAATCATCCCAAACTGCATGGAATCACTCTCAAAGGTCAAGGATGACCCATGGGAGTATTTCCAAGTTTTGGGAATTATTTGGGATTTTTAATAATTTTTAACTAATTATTATAATTAATTGTTGATTTTCATTAAAAGTTAAATTAAAGTTGCATTAGGAGTCTAGTCAAGAGAACTTTTATTTTTCCTAGGTAGAGGGCTAAGTTCGGGTCAATTTGAGATATTATTTGTAATTTAAAATGGATCTATAGCATTGTTTTGAATTTTTTAAGTCCTAAAAAGGGCTAAAATTTTGGATAATTAATTTTCTAACCTAATGACCTCCAAATTCAATGAAATTTGAACATAAGGTTTAGGATGTCACTAAGTTTACTGTGTTTACATTTCACCCCTATTGGGTGTGTGCACAATTCTTTAGGAATTTCCAAAATTTTCTAGACTTTTCCGTAAATATTTTCCCTAGGTGTTTTTATTGTTCAAATAGGCTTGCAAATTGGTGTGACTAACCCTGACCAAAATGCAGACACATAGCACAAAACATGCAACCTAATTCCATATAGAAAAAGAGTTATGAATTTTCAAAGTTTTGGATCCAAAATGGACCCAACACCTTAAAAATTCACATCACAGAAAAATATTAAGCATCTGACTCTAGAAAAATTATGAAACATGCCTAAGATGCTCAAAAATATTCCACCAAAATTTGGGATCAATTTGACCCCTGGATTGCAAAAAAATTGAGAAAAACTAAAATCAAACAACTGCAGTTTTCTCTCAACCCAGAGATCAAAACAAACCAAATTTAAATTTAATAAATTCTACACTCAATTACCTTTCCAACGATACCAAAAATATCAAATTTGGTGGAAAAATAAATTTTCTGTGAATTTTGGAAATTTCTAGGCATTTTTTAAAATTTTTAAGACCATTAATGGTCAAATCAGCCACCGGCGCCAATCATTTCAATGATTGGCGCCGAAACGGCGGCAGCGTGTCAGGTTTCGACACGTGGCAGGTGGGGACCCGCCACTTAAACACGTCAGCGGCCCATCATGGCCGTTGATCGAATCGCGGGACGAACGGGCGGCCGAGATGGCGCCACGTATGCGCCCGCGGTCTGAACTGGAGCGAGTTCGAACCCCGCATGAGACGGCGCCTTACAGCTCGGTGACGTGGCCGATTCTGGGCCTTCTGATCGCGCCTTCAGCCGTGATTGGACGGCTCTGGTTGAACCAGAGTTAAAAATTTTTAAACGCCCATAACTTTCAAAATACTCAACGAAATTTGACGAAATTTGAACTGTAGCTAGAGGGCAACGTGATCTTGCAATGCCTGGAGTTTGGAGGCTCCATGCATTGCCAAATTCCTATAGTTTCAAATTGAATTTTTAACTAAATGTGGAGATATCTTACAATCTACCAGGTGGATTTTCGTGTTCTTGGGCTCTCTGAACTTGTAGTTTGTCCACGCTCAAGTTTGTAGAAGACCCTGGAAAATTTTTACGTATGGATCTTGAGATATCGAAGAGAGAAGGTATTTCTCTCTTTTTCCTCCCCTTTTTCACTAAAATGGTGAATTTAGTGGTGGAAAATGGTGGGGGTAGTTTTGGAATGGCCTTGGGTGGTGCTGGAGGGTTTGGGAAGCTGCTAGAGAGCCTTGGGGATGTTGGAGTTTGGGACTTAGGCCAAGAAACGAGCAATATGAGGGTTAGGGCAAGTTTTGTCCACTTAACTCTCATGATTTGAAATGGATGGTTTAGATCTCATCATGGGTGTCTTGGATGCTTGCCAAGTGTCCCATGAGCAGCTCAAAACTAGGGAAAGGATGGTGGATTGAGGGGGATTGCCTTGAGCTAAGAGGGGGGGGGGGGACGACACCCCTTTTCCCTCATTTGGTTAAACTAAGCCTAAGCAAGATTTAGGGAGCTGGTTTGTGGCCTCTTAGGAAGGGAAGTTAATGCCTTTTGAGCAGGTTGGAGCAGGTTTTGGGAGAGGGAAAGGGTTTGTCCACGTGGCATGATGAGTTGGCATGATTTGGTCTCATTTCAAGGGTTTGACCCATTGACTAGTCAATGGTGACTAGGATATGCATGGGAGGAATCAAATGTGCTGTAGGAGTAAATATCAAGGGACATGGGGCCATGGTGTTGAAGCTTTGAGTGAATACATGAAGTTGGAGAGGGTTTTGACCCCTCCAAAGGGGTTGACCAAGTCAAACCTAGGGAGGATTGACTTGGAAGTCATTGGACATGTCATGAGTGTCCAAACAAATGATTTTGAAGCATTAGATTAGTTTGAGATGGATTCAAATGTTGAAAATAACAAAGGTTGGGTTAAAGGTGGATTTGGTCAACCATAGTTGACTTGGTCAATCAAGTCAAACCAAGGAGTGGATTTGATTTCAATGGGTCTCAAATATCATAGGAAATTTATTGAGAGGGGTTTTAAAAGTTAAAAATGTTAAACCATGTTAAATTTTGGTCAAAAGTCCAAAAACCCCCTCAAAGGGCATTTTGGTCATTTTGACCTCTGGTCAACCCTAGGTCGAGGCTGGTCCAAAAAGATGTAGATTAATGTTGAATATATTAATATTAAAGTTCTGGAGGTGATTAGAGGGTTTGGAGAAGACTCTAGGGTCAAATTCCACTAGGTAACGGGTCTAGTGGCACGGGCCGTAAATATTTGAAGGTTTTGCAGCCTTCAAGTTTAACTTAAGTTCTGAGGGTAGAAGTAACAGATTGAGCTCAAATATGGAGGATTGACCCTAGAGATATGCCTAGTCAATATGTAACTGATAGATCATGAATCAGATGTCATTTGACTGGGGTTTAAAATGTCTGAAAATTCCCTAAAAAAGGCTTTTAGGACTCAGGTCTTTGGCCTTGAATTTTGGATTTGGAAATCTGGATTTGAGATAGATTTTGGGTTTAAATATCTGGATTTGAATCATCTTAATCATTTATGATCATTTGGGTGGTCATAAGATGATTGGATAGACCTCGGGTTAAATGAGAGGCAAGATCAAGGTTGAAACTATAATTGGAATAAGGAAAAGCTTGAGGTTTGAATAGATTTGAAAATTTGATTTGATTGAACTTTGAATTGAGATAAGATCTGGATTGATCCTAGATCTAGATTGATTTAAGATCTAGGATGATCCTAGAGTCTGAGTAGATCTAAGAGCCTGGAGTTTGAGAGAATCCTAGGGCTTGAATAGATTCTGAAGTATGGAGTCTAGGAACACCTTGAGATCTAGGAAAATCCTAAGATCTAGAGTTTAGGGGATCTTAGGGTCTAGGATCTAGAAGAATCCTAGTATCTAGAGTAGGTCCTAAGATCTAGTGTTTGGAAAAATTCTAAGATCTGGAGTAGATCTTAGGGCCTGGATTAATCTGTGATCTGGGTTGGATCCTAATGGCCTCATACAAAAATGAGGTCAACAAATGGACCCCCAATATGTGTAATAGAATGAAGTTCTATTGCACATATTGGCATTGACCGAACTAGAAAGATAAATTTTGAGTTCTAATCCTAAGGAAGGGGAAATCTTAACCTTAGAGGATTAGGTAGAAGGTAGAACTTGGATGGTGCCACGGAGGGCGTTCTCCATCACTAGTGATTCTTAACCATGTCATCCAACTCCGGGTCAAATGCTTCTTCATCTTCCTTCCTTTTCAAAATATCCTTGATCTCTTGTACCACCTCATCGACTGGCCGGTTCACTATCTCCTCAGGGCTGATAGGTAAGTAGCCTTTGTATTCTACCATATCATAGAGTTCATCTTGTTGTAGGCTGGAGATGATAGCTTGTAACTTAAGCTCTTTTACTGTTGGGGGCTCAGCTATCAGCTGCTTGATCATCTCATGGTCTTTATTTTGGACTAAATCTTCCCCTTCGACCATACCAGGGTCGGTAGTCAGAAGGGCGGCATACTCTACCAGGTGAGGGGCATCTACCTCAAAAGATGGTGCAAGAGTTTGGAGGGTGGGAACTCCTATATCAGGTAGGGTAGAGTCCTCAGACACCCAGACAGGGAGCCCAGGGGTAGCAGGTACGAACTTGGAACTATCAACTAAGGTATCAACTCGATCCATAACTGAGATATCTGTACTAACAATCAAACCAACTGGGACCTGGGTAGCACTGGTCGAAGCCTGTGGCAACTCAGCTTGGGAGTGGAGGGATTTAACTACAAGTGAGGGGATGTTCACTCTACTGATCTTCTTAGGAACATACTTCTTCTCAGGGGACTTGGCCCTCTTTCCCTTGACTTCAATTCTCCTTTCAGCTTTGGAATTTTCTTGGACTTTGATCACCACCGAAGCCAACTTTGGAGGTGTTGGTAAAGGAACTGGGGGTCTACCAGTAGAACGGTGACCTCTCTCAGATCCAGTGAGTACTATACCCTCCATCTTAGAGGATAGAGGGCGTGGCACCCGGTGGTAACCATCAACTAAGACAGAGGCTGCAGGTTGCCTTACAAACTTCTTATTTCTCCTAACAGACTAAGGAGTCAAATTTTTGGCAACAAATTTTTCTTCCCTTAAAATCTCCTTTTCGAAACGGTGGGAGATAACCCCTTTTAAGTGCTTTACATATTGTTCCTTGGTTTCTCCCATTTACGCAGCACAGGTATGGATAATGTTCCTCAACATTCTTATTCTTTGCAGTTGTTTTTCTTATGGAGTTCTCTTAGTGGAGTAATCGATATGGCGTGGGGGGATACTGGCTATCCTAGACACCCTCTCCTCCCCTGGAGCAGCAACTAAAGGGTGGAAATGACTCCCTTGAAGGAGTGGAGAGAAGGCAGGAATAGGTAGATCCTCAACAGCCTCTGGGTCTACCTGAGCTAAGGTCTTAACTTCCACAATCTTCCTTGACTTGGCTATCTTCCTCCTTACTCGTCTCAGGTAATTCTTTTTTTGATTTTTACTAGTGAAGGGGATCCCAGAACTCGACCCCTTTTCAAAAACAGATCTTATCTCGGGGGCCTCAACAGCATCCTCGGGTCCCCCTTCCTTCTCCTCAGGCACAACACGGTCGGTCACTGGTCCTAGCACTAGCTCTAAGATAGGGCTATCAGGCTAAGCTGCATTCAGACTAAGTATAACCTTTCCATCCAAAGTCAACTCGGCGGTACTAAAGCCCAAACTAAACTAAATCTGTTTTCCCAAATCAATTTGCTCACAGGTCAATCCTTTCTGAAATGTAAAGAGCAACTGGCTAGCCATTGACTTGAATTGAAATTTCTGAAATTTGAAAGAAAGATTTGAAATCAGGACTTTCTTGAATTTAAATTTAGAAGATCATAACGGGCCTATATTCGATCATTTATATCCTGAGTTGTAGGTATTACAACCCGGAATATAATGATGGGGTAAAGGCTGGTTATGATTTTAAGAGGGATTAAAATCCTCACAAAATATACCAAACTACAAAAGGAAGTTGTAGTGTAGCATATTATCGTGCATATTTCAGATTGAGATTGAAATGGAACTTTGTAAAGATTTCAATTTTGAATTAAAAGTGGACTTTCTCCAAACTTTGAAACACAACGGGTTGGACTTTCGTTTAACCCAAAGGCCTACAAAGGAAGGAGAAGGTTTAAAAAGAATTGGCTGCCAAACTCTTCCCACTTCACAACTAAAAAAAAGAGGCGGGAGGTTAAGGCTATCATTATTGAAAATCAGGGATCCTAAAAGAAAGATCGACCGAACTCCTTTTAATTTTAAAAGTTTATGTATTGAGTCGAACTCAATAACATAAATTTCATAAAATTGGAAAGGAGATAATAAGGTTGGATTTGACACTATCGCCCCTCTAATTAACTTAGGGGCAGAAGGTCAAAATCCAAACTTTAGCAGAGGTTTCACCTCTCTTTTTGACATTAAATTAAATTAGAGAAGGTGTTGGCCTATCTTTCCCAAGGGAGAAATAGATAAAGGAGCCAACGAAAGAAGGGTAGTAAAAACTACCGATGTAACAAAATTTTGCCATTATTAAAGATGGAAAGAGAGATTTGGTTCCACCGTGGTAGCCATTTTTTTGTTGGTGTTTGAAAGCGGGTTTTGAAAAATTTAGTCTTCTTTGGGAAATTTTAAAATTGATATTAAATTACAATTCTAAGATCGAACCTCCCATCAAAAAAGTGTACCACCTCGAGAGGTGGAATTATAATTTTAGGATGGGGTTCAGATTTAGAATTATAAATTTCACCTTGAATATCGTAACCAGATTTAAGAGAGAACTTCGTATGGCCCCTAAAGGGTCAAAATAAAGTTCAGTCAAATATCGAGCGAGGATAATCAAGAGGAGTGATCGTTAGTTTCATATCCAAATTCATTTTAATAAAATTTATATCTCCCTAAAGGGAGAAGATATCATTTATCAATAATCATTTGAAAATAACGATAACGATCGTTAGTAATTTCACTTCCCCAAAGAGGACTAATTGAGTTTTGAAAATCAATTTTAAAAAAAATTAGATGTGGGTTCTAAATCTCCTACAAGAGCAAGCCCTCATAGTTAATTACATCGTGGGAGACCGGAGTCTCCTACGAAAACTTTCGATTAAAATACTGGCAGAAATTTTGTTTTGAGATTTCTAGGAGTGATACCAAAGAGGTGAGTTTGGAACTCAAATAGGGAGTGGATCAAGTTTGAGCAGTTATTTTAGAGTCAAAAGAAGAATGGTAGGAGATGCTTTAGGATTCTGAAATAGTTCAGAAGCATCCCGACCTAAGCTAAATATTGGGCTTTAAATTTTAGATTGAGAAATGCTTTAATTTGAGTTGAACATTTTATTAGAAATTTGGGATTACATTCCCAGAGGTTGGGGTCTTATAACTCAAAGTCTGCCCTGGATCCTAAATCTAAATTTAGACACTGGACCACAGTAGTCCGAACCTAACTAATATAGTGCAAAACCTGGACTTACCCCGGCCTGGATTGGGGAGCCAGCTAAACCACCTAAATGCTTCAAAACCATGAGTCCGGTCTTTTGATTTAGAGTGATCATGGACGTTATTTAAGATTGGTTTAAGAAGTTGAGGTTGACATATAAAGCAGATTCCTAATTGACCCCTTGACTCATGTTGGGTGGAATACTTATACTAAAATGTAATTAAAATTTTAATTTAATTAGTTTCTAATGCGATGCATGTTGGTTAAAGTATCCAAATCAGGTATGCATGAGATTTTTAAAAAGGCTTATAAAATAATTTTTTTTTGAAAAGACTAGACTTCCCTAGATCCAGCACCTCATCCTCATAGGTCGGATTATCTGGACTCTACCCGCAGGCGGGGAAGTGTCTTATAGCAAGGAAGGAGAGAGATACATTAATATGCATGCGACCCCAGACGATTCCGGCTATTCCCTAGGTCGTTAAGTTTTTATGTCATTTAAATCTTAAAATTTTAAATATTAGTTATGAGTAAAAAATATTTTTAGTCCTTAGAGAACCTAGAGAATTCCAGGCTAAAATAAAAATGACATGTGAGCGCCAAAGAACTAAGAAAAGTAGGCAGCCCTATACGCAATCAAATCAAATTAAAACACATTAAATAATCAAACTAATTAAATAAATGTCCATAGGCAAATTTCCTTGCTTATTACAACCCATATTTACATAAATTAAAAGTGGTCGGGCACCACTAACAACAACCCGGATTCTAATCCTAATATAGACGCAAGTGACCTTGAGTGGGATACTCTCTATCTTCAGCTCCTCGGTCTTCTCCTCCTCGAGCTCCTTGGATTCTTCATGGTTGTATACCCAAATGGAATAGAGAACTCTTCCCTCGAGGGGAATGTTACTCTTTCCACTTTGGGTAGAAAAGTAATCCAAATTTGGAGTTCAAAATGGATAAGGACTTTCCCCCAAAGGGGTATCCTTTCCTCTTTGGAATCCAAACTTTGGATCTATGTATCCCAAACTCAAAGTGCCACTTTCACAACTCGATACTCAAACAAATTACATGAATATGAAAATGAAAATTCTAGACTCTCTTGCAGGGTTATCCTAAGCTTTTAAATATTAAATCACATCCCAAGTAGTTGTATATATATATGCAAAAAACAAAATAAATACACTTGGTCACGCTCTTTTTTTTATTTGGGCGATAAATAGCTGAAGCACCTGTAGCATTTATATTTATGATTTATTTAGCCCCCTTTATTGCCCTGCACGAGCGTGGCCACCTGCAAAAAATTTAGTGAGCATCCAGATCGTTCCTAACCTAAGGGTAATCTAATTGCTCATCACATCAATCCACAGAGTGCAGTAAAAGTAAACAAACACATCAATCAATTTAAATCACAATATGCAATGTAAACTCGAGAAACCCGGTACACAGTAAAAAAGTAAACACCGGCCTAGCCTAGATCTAGAGTTGGTTGTCCTAGCAAACCATCTAAAGTGTGTGTAGAAGGTCGTGTGGCTGGGGTAGATCCTAGGATGGGTAATTTGCTCAAATTATTTAATATTTGAGTTTGTAGAAGGCTCAAAGAGAGGTTTAGTTAAAATTCAAATATTAGTATATTAATGTTTAAATTAAACCCATTTTAATAGGTAAATGATTGCTACCTTTGTTGCTCATCGAGGCCATGAAGTTTATTTCACCTTCCTTGGGGCTAAGTTAATAGCCTCGTAGGCCTGGGTTACCAAGTAGGAATCGGGGTTGATTAAGTTGATTTAGTTTGTTAAAAATTAAGGATCAATTAATATTAATTAATTTAATTAATTACTAATTTTAAAAGTTAAATTATTTTATATTTCCCATCAACAGATTTGTGGCGTTGTGCCACTAGGCTCGAGGAACCAGGCCTCCTTAGGACACTTAGCCCCGCAGCTCGGAGTAGTCCATCCTAAAACCTTGCTGATGTAGTTGAATTAAGGGTTTTAACTTGGTTAACTAATTAAAAGTAACTTAATTTTGATGTTTAACACCCTATTGAATCCATTCATGACGTTGTGCCACCAGGCTCGAGGAACCAGGCCTCCTTAGACACTTAGCCCCGCAGCCCGGAGTAGTCCATCCAATAAACTTCATCTTTGGGGTGGTTGTTATGCATTTGAGTGTTGGTTGAATATTTTATTAATCAAGTTAAAGTTTTTTGAAATTTTAATGAATTATTAGATATTTAGAAATTATTGGAATTATTTAATTATGTTAATTAAGGAGTCCAAAAGTTGACTTTTCAATTTAAAGCTCATTTTATAAGTTTCAGACTTTTAATAAATATTAGACCTTATGATGAGTTATTAGAGTATTATCACACTCAATTTGAAGTTTTCTATGAAAAGTTATAATTTTTTGAAGTTCGGGCCAAGATTTGAACTATAATTGACCAAAAAGTTGACTTTTTGACTTTGACCATATTTTGGAGGTTTGACATTTTTATAAAATACTAGACCTTAATTGGAGTTGATAGATACTAAGTTTTCTTAATTTGGATTTTATTTAAATTAGTTATGAATTTTTAAAGTTTCACTAATTACTCCCAAAGGTCAAGGATGACCCATGGGAGCATTTCCAAGTGTTTGGGAATTATTTGGGATTTTTAATAATTTTTAACTAATTAATATAATTAATTATTGATTTTTATTAAAATTCAAATTAAAGTTGAATTAGGAGTCCAATCAAAGGGCTTTTTTTTCCTAGGTAGAGGGCTAAGTTCTGGTCAATTTGAGATATTATTTGTAATTTTTGGACTTAAAATGGATTTATTGCATTTTTTGTGAATTTTTTGGGTCCTAAAAAGGGCTGAAATTTTGGATAATTATTTTCTAACCTAATGATCTCCAAATTCAAAGAAATTTGAACCTAAGGTTTAGGATGTCACTAAGTTTACTGTGTTCAAATTTCACCCCTATTGGGTGTGTGCATAATTCTTTAGGAATTTCTAAAGTTTTCTAGACTTTTTCTTAAATATTTTCCCTAGGTGTTTCTGTTGTTCAAATAGGCATTCAAATTGGTGTGACTAACCCTGACCCAAACGCAGACACACATCACAAAACATGCAACCTAATTCCACATAGAAAAAGAGTTATGAATTTTCAAAGTTTTGGGTCCAAAATGGACCCAACACCTTAAAAATTCACATCACAAAAAAATATTAAGCATCTGACCCAAGAAAAATTATGGAACATGCCTAAGATGCTCAAAAACATTCCACCAAAATTTGGAAACCATTTGACCCCTGGATTGCATGAAAATTGAGAAAAACTAAAATCAAACAACTACAGTTTTCTCTCAATCCAGAGATCAAAACAAACCAAATTTAAATTTAATAAATTATACACTCAATTACCTTTCCAAAGATACCAAAAATATCAAATTTGGTGGAAAAATTAATTTTCTGTGAATTTTGGAAAGTTCTTGGGCATTTATCAAAATTTTTAAGACCATTAATGGTCAAATCAGCCGCCGGCAACAATCATTGCCAATGATTGGCGCCAAAACGGTAGCGATGTGTCAGGATTCGACAAGTGGCAGGCGGGGACCCGCCACTTAAACACGTCAGCGGCCCATCATGGCTGTTGATTGAACCGCGGGACGACGGGCGGCCGAGATGGCGTCACGTATGCGCCCGCGGTCTGAACTGGCGCGGGTTCGAACACCGCGGTAGACGGCGCCTTACAGCTCGGCGACGTGGCCGATTCAGGGGGATTGCCTTGAGCCAAGAGGGGGGGGGGGGGGGGGATTGCCTTGAACCAAAGTAAAAAATTTTCAAACGCCCATAACTTCCAAAATACTCAATGAAATTCAATGAAATTTGAACTGTAGCTAGAGGGCAACGTGATCTTGCAATGCCTGGAGTTTGGAGGCTCCATGTATTACAAAATTCTTACAATTTTAAATTGAAGTTTAACTAAAAGTGGAGATATCTTACAATCTACCCGGTTGATATTCGTGTTCTTGGGCTCTCTGAACTTGTAGTTTGTCCACGCTTAAGTTTGCAGAAGACCCTAGAAAATTTTGAGGGCTGGATCTTGACATATCGAAGAGAGAAGGTATTTCTCTCTTTTTCCTCCCCTTTTCCACTAAAATGGTGATTTTAGTGGTGGAAAGGGTGGGGGAAGTATTGGAATGGCCCTGGGAGGTGCTGGAGGGTTTGGGAAGCTGCTGGAGAGCCTTGGGGATGCTGGAGTTTGGGACTTAGGCCAAGAATTGAGCAATATGAGGGTTAGAGCAAGTTTTGCCCACTTAACTCTCATGATTTGAAATGGATGGTTTGGATCTCATCATGGGTGTCTTGGATGCTTGCCAAGTGTCCCATGAGCAGCTCAAAACTAGGGAAAGGCTGGTGGATTGAGGGGGATTGCCTTGAGCCAAGAGGGGGGGGGGGGGGGACCACACCCCTTTTCCCTCATTTGGTTAAACCAAGCCTAAGAAAGGTTTAGGGAGCTAGTTTGTGGCCTCTTAGGAAGGGAAGTTAATCCCTTTTGAGCAGGTTGGAGCAGGTTTTGGGAGAGGGAAAGGGTTTGTCCATGTGGCATGATGAGGTGGCATGATTTGGTCTCATTTCAAGGGTTTGACCCATTGACTTGTTGACTATTCAATGGTGACTAGGATATGTATGGGAGGAGTCAAATGTGCTGTAAGAGTAAATATCAAGGGACATGGGGCCATGGTGTTGAAGCTTTGAGTGAATACATGAAGTTGGAGAGGGTTTTGACCCCTCCAAAGGGGTTGACCAAGTCAAACCTAGGGAGGATTGACTTGGAAGACATTGGACATGTCATGAGTGTCCAAACAAATGATTTTGAAGCATTAGATTGGTTTGAGATGGATTCAAATGTTGAAAATAACAAAGGTTGGGTTAAAGGTGGATTTGGTCAACCATAGTTGACATGGTCAATCAAGTCAAACCAAGGAGTGGATTTGATTTCATTGGGTCTCAAATATCATAGGAAATTTATTGAGAGGGGTTTCAAAAGTTAAAAATGTTAAACCATGTTGAATTTTGGTCAAAAGTCCAAAAACCCCCTTAAAGGGCATTTTGGTCATTTTGACCTCTAGTCAACCCTGGGTCGAGGCGGGTCCAGAAAGATATAGATTAATGTTGAATACATTAATATCAAAGGTCTAGATGCGATTAGAGGGTTTGGAGAAGACTCTAGGGTCAAATTCCACTAGGTAACGGGTCCAGTGGCACAGGCCGTAAATATTTGAAGGTTTTGCAGCCTTCAAGTTCAACTTAAGTTCTGGGGGTAGAAGTAACAGATTGAGCTCAAATTTGGAGGGTTGACCTTAGAGACATTCCTAGTCAATATGTAACTGACAGATCATGAATCGGAGGTCATTTGACTGGGGTTTAAAATGTCTGAAAATTCCCTGAAAAAGGCTTTTAGGACTCAGGTCTTTGGCCTTGAATTTTTGATTTGGAAATCTGGATTTGATATAGATTATAGGTTTAAATATCTGGATTTGAATCATCTTAATCATTTATGATCATTTGGGTAGTCATAAGATGATTGGATAGAGCTCGAGTTAAATTAGAGGCAAGATCAAGGTTGAAACTATAATTGGAATAAGGAAAAGCTTGAGGTTTGAATAGAGTTGAAAATTGGATTTGATTGAAGTTTGAATTGAGCTAAATCTGAATTGATCCTAGATCTAGATTGATTTAAGATTTAGGTTGATCCTAGAGTCTGAGTAGATCTAAGAGCCTGGAGTCTGAGAGAATCCTTGGGCTTGAATAGATTCTAAAGTATGGAGTCTAGGAACACCCTGAGATCTAAGAAAATCCTAAGATCTAGAGTCTAGGGGATCTTAGGGTGTAGGATCTAGAAGAATCCTAGTATCTAGAGTAGGTCCTAAGATCTAGTGTCTGGAAAAATTCTAAGATCTGGAGTAGATCTTAGGGCCTGGATTAATCTGAGATATGGGTTGGATCCTAATGGCCTCATACTAAAATGAGGTCAACACCTCGCTAATTATCCTACTTAATGCCATCTTGGAAAAATAAAATAATGCTAATATTCTGCTACTTAAATCATAGTATAGGTAGATAAATTTATTAATATATCCTCATTTTATTTCCACTGGGCATTAGAATTTGGAAAAGTCAAGAAGCTAAAAATTTTATTATAATCTATGGGGTCTTAATAGAAATTCAAATAATTATTAAATTTCATACTTAAGGTTCCATAGACTTTGTTAATGCTATCACTACAAAAAAGAACCCATTGCACCAAACATAAGTTTGTTGTCTCAATGCTCCTTCACATTACCAAATAATTCCCAGAAAATAAAGAATGGAGTCAATATCAAAATTTCATCATAATCTATGGCGTTATTATAAAAATTAAAATAATTATAAAATTCCATACCTAGGTTGCCATAGACTCAATTAATGGCATCACTTTCAAAAAGAACCCATTTTACCCCAAACATAAGCTTTGTTATCTTGATCTTCCATCACGTTAGCAAAGAATTCCCAAACAAAATGGATAATTACAACTATATTCTCCTTAATGAATATGTCCCACTCCATTAGTACTACAATTAATTATAATCACCCCCTATGACTTCTAAATCTCCTCTCAGGGAATGGATCTTTATGCACAATGGATAGGTTCTACCTTTGTTTTACTTTTGCACTTATGAACTTCTACGCATCATTTAAGGAAGTTGTCTTCTTTTTCCTTATGAGGTTGATCTTCAGTGCTATTTGTTTGAAAAATTGAGTATAAGGATGCTAAGAACTTATGAAGTTTCAAAGTGTAATAAAACTCTAAATCCCTCAATATTATATATATACTAAGTTACAGCACTGCAACAGTACACAAGGCAGTGCTATGGCGCAATCCCAGTCAAATCACCCCCTAAAATTAAAAATTCTCTTTTTATGCTTTATCAAAATCCTATAAAATGTCATTATAATGTTGAGGTGTTAGGTCAAACAGTGCAGTGGTGTTGCACGTTTTCTTTTTGATTAGTCAGCATCATAATGTTTAAAGTGAGTAATAGCACTATTGTGTTGAAAAATGCGGTGCCACAGAACTTCGCCGTATTAAATAAATATAAAAAGACTACCACTATGGTACTCTAATGTATGGTGCTATAGTGCTGCAGGAAAATTTAATATAGAATGGTATTGTTGCAATGCTGAGGTAATGAGCACTACATCATTGCAGGCAAGTTCTCTTGCAATAAGGTTTTCTAAGGAACTCTTCACAAATACATCACACCACAACATTCATACACATCACATAAATATAAACTTATAGAAATTAGAAGCATATAATAAAATTTTTGGGTTGCCTCGCAATTAGCACTTGGTTTATAATTTTTAACCTAATTATGCCAAATTTTACTTTTACGTTGAGCCAGCTTTAGGGTCATGATATGGTGGTACATTTGTCTTCTTAGATAAGGCTTAAGTATTTGATCATTGACTTTAAATATTTGGGGTATTTCCTATCGTCAATCTCAACTGCATCATAAGGATACACTTTAACTATAGTAAATTGTTCTGATCCCCTCGACTTCAATTTCTTGAAAATACTTTCAATATTGAATTAAATAAAAGAACTTCCTATCCAGGGGAAAATTCCTTCTTATTTAGCTTACAATCATGCCATCTCTAAATTTATTCCTTATAAATTTACGATTCTCATAAACTTTTGATCTAAACTTGTCCAATACATATAGCTATAGTAGTCTCTTTTTTTTCTCTTGCATCCTACAAATTATAACTCAACTCATTGACTACCAAATTACCCTTATATTCTAACTTAAGGGGTAATTTATTAGATTTTCCATAGAAATTCCTATGAGTGTCTTAAAAGTGGTCTTATAAGCCCATAGAGCTCCATCTAAGCTACGGGCCTAATCTTTCCTATTTAGATTGAATATTTTCTCCCAAATCATTTGGATATCCTTATTAGAAATCTCATCATGCCCACTAGTTTGGGGATGATAAGCATTAGAGATTCTATATTAAATCCCAAATTTAGATACCAAAGCCTCAAATATTTTGTCCTAGAAGTGGTTCCATCACTGATAACAACAGTAGGTGTACAAAATATAGAAAGTTATTTTTCTTCAAAAAAATTAATAACCACTAGAGTATCAACCCCATAGAAAGCCACTCTCTTTGCCCACTTAGAGATAGTCTATTGTAATCATATGATTATTTTTTTGTGGTAATGAAGGAACAAATAGACCCTTAAAATCTATTCCCTAAACATCAATGATTTCATCCCCTAGATATAATTCAAGGGGATTTCATCTTTCCAAGTTAAATTTTCTACATTTTGTGAATGTTCGATAGGGATGTTAAGCCCTGATGAACTAGTCCCGAGGCTAACCAAGAGGGGGGTGGGTAAATTGGTTATTTAAAGATTCTTGAGAAATAGGAAAAATCTTTTTGATAATTTGTAGTAGAAATAAGTGAACACAGAAACGAAAAGATCAACCACAGATTTCACCCAAGCAAATAATAACATAAAACTAAAGTGCAAAAAATAATCAGAAAGAGCACACCAGATTTTATAGTGGTTCGGTCAACTTGACCTACGTCCACTCCCTGGAGCGTCCCCTCCGGGTATTGCACTAACGCGAAAGTGACTCTTCTTCTGCTCCCACAGTAAGGCGGAGAAGCCTGTACAAAACTTCTTTCCACCAACCTAATGAGGCAAAGAACCTGAACTCCTTTCACTTCCTCCTGAAGTGGCAGAGAATCCGGACTCCTTTCGCTTCCTCCTCACTACAGGAAAAATAGCTATTACCGGCGGACAGAATCCACCGGTAAAGTAAAAAATGCGACAAAAATTATAGGTTTCCGGCGGATTACCGGTGAAAATTGATCCGATGGTAAAACGCGCGTCGGAAAAAAACTTCCGTCGTATTTATTCCGCCGGAAATATTTCCGGCGGCCTTTCCGGCAGATAACCGGCGGATATATTTGACAAACCGACGCCTTTTCTGTGCCAGTGTTCCGGCATAATAACCGCTGGAAATACCGGCGGATAATTGCCGCCGGCGATTCCGGCGGATATTCCGTCGCAATAAAAAGCGATGCCTAGTATTACCGTCAGATATTACCGTCGAAATATCCGCCGGCTTTTCCGTCGCATAAGCCGCCAGAAATTTCATCATATCGAATTTCCATCAAGATTACCGGCGGATAATCCGCCGGAAACCTGTAGCAGAAAAAAAAACCTTCCTCACTTTAAAAAGTGATTTCCACATTTAAACCTGCATACAAAAAATTGCAACATATATATTCCACAAAATCAACAATTACACAAACCAAAAGAGCATCAACGAGATAAGGAAAACTTAAACATGTATAAATAAACATATATAAGGAAAGTGTCATAAACAAATAACTAAACATGTTTAAACAGCAAATAGATCAATTTGTCCAAAAAACACACAAGAACATATGTCTACATCAGTTAATAATGTCTACTCTGATTCAGTTTCATCCTCAGCTGTACTTCTACCACTACTCATCTACTCCATCATCTTTCTCATTTCTTCTAACATTTGAGCTTGCTGCTGTTGCATCTGCATCTGCTGCTGCTGCATTTCCATCTGCCAATCAGCTTGGGCTTTCCATACCTGTTCTAGCTCAGCCGTGAGGGCAGCTATCTGTTGGGTATATAACGATTCCTGGGTACTCGATGAAAAACTACCCCCACTAGACGACTACCCTTCATATGCATAGGCCTGCGAGCCTAACCCATATACTCTGCCATGCTGCATTCCTCGTACCGCTTACGACCAAGTACGGTAGTCAGAATAGTCTATTGATCCAGCAGAAGAACCTTCACCTGCTGCAGCCTGACTCTCTCGAAGCCGTGTATAGTCCTCCTATGAAAGTTAATAAAAAGTTATGCTATTTACACATAATATCACCAAAATTAACATATACTTACATAGGCTCTCCTAGCACGCTCGTCAATCCATTGCTGGTCCTCCTGCCGCTTGTGGGTATGACTATGCAATTCAACAGGAGTCAGTTCTCTACCCAGCACTTGTTTCTGTAATAGACATATATTAGTATTCTAATTAAAGTAAATTATTAAAAGATTTTAAAATTACTTACCAAACGTCTTCTGTGCTCAGTATGAGGAACAAAACCACCTGTATGAAGGGAACTACCCAAGCCCCCAACATCAGAAGCTCTGTTCTGTCTATTTTGATCACTTCTTCTGGTATAATCTGGGCTACCCCAAGCACTGCTCAACTCTGCCCATACACCCTCACCAATCTAGAGAGGTCGCTGGCCTGACTTTCTAATATCAGTAAACATGTCTCGCATACGAGTCGAGCCACGCTTCTCAAAGTTCTTTCTGATTTTATCATTATGTTGGGGAAGCCAACAAAAATCTTTCTACAATTAAACACATACAAGAATGAATAATTATTTGTTTTTGGTTTATATATATTAGATATAAAAAAAAATTTATATAATAACATACCTTAAACTCTCTAAACCACATGTTCCGAACTTCTTTTGGGACTTTCTTCTAAGAAATATAGGGAGCATCGTATCTGCTCCGTATTATGTCCCGGATTTTATGCGTAGGATCTTTTGACGGATGAAACCTGAAAGCAATATGTCAGTAAAAAAAAAATAATTCAATTCTATTAACATGACTAAAATAAAATTAGTACTTATGTGTCACCGTTAGGTTCAATCAACATGCGACCATCTGTCGCCTCCACTGCTGCAGCTAGGCAGGAAGGTTCGGCTGTAGCGGGCTGAGGTGGTGCTGTAGCGGCCTGAGGTGGTGGAGGGACATATGACGGATATGGAGGATGTGCACCATGATAAGGTGGGGGTGGGTAATAGGGGTAGAAAGGAGTGGTCTGTGTAAGTTCTGGTGAAGGTAAGTGTGGGTCTGGTGAGTAGAACTGTGGGCTACTGGCTGCAGGAGTAGGTATAGGTGGGCTAGGCTAACTCTCAGTAGCAGGCTGAGATGAAGAGGTGCCCTCAGTACGTGCAGGCCTGCTAACAACAGCCTTCTTGCTGCGCCTACCAAATATATTCTTTATCAGTCCTCTCTGACGGTCATCACCTGAAGCCATCTGCACAAATATTGAAAAATATTAATAACAGATATTATGCCAAAAAATGTATAAAATATCACAGGAATTAAATAAATGCAAGTACAAAAACTTTTAAATATAAAATAACACAATAAATAAGTAAATAGAAATACAAAAATTTTATACTTAGACCAAATTCATTTACCTTATGTTGATTCACTTTCATATGATGAAACTTCTGTACCACTGTCAGACTCGTCATGAATGTCATCTATATTTAAATCCACTTCCTCTAACTGCAACTCACTCTCAGTAGTTATAATTTGATCGTCCACATCGTTAGAAACATCTTGTATGTTTGACATAAACTCTTCTTGATGTGCTGGTGGTATTGTAGTAGTCTTTTCAATAACTCCCCTGGGTTTGGTTTTCATAACTACGAGCCAATCTTGTTTACCTCGTACTCTACTCGGGTAGTTAGCAAAATAGACTTGGTGCGCCTGACTAGCAATGATGAATGGGTCATACTTTGAATATTTTCTATCCCGTTTGACTTCTGTTATACCATACAAAGGATGTATTCTTGTACCTTTATTCTTTACTGGATCAAACCACTCACAACTGAATAGATACACATTATTCCCAACACCAGGATATTCCAACTGTAATATTTCTTTTAATACCCCATAATACTCAAACTCATCACATGTATGGGTATTCCCTCTAACACATACACCAGAATTATCTGTTTTTCTATCTTCACACCAATATTTTGTTTAGAATTTATAACCATTAACTAAGAAATTTTGATAACACTTTACCGCTCTATTGGGTCCCCAAGCTAGATCAAGTAGTCCATGATATTGCAAATTACTACCTTCAGCGTGGACCTAGTTATTAGATAAAGTATGTCATTAGTATGCTTAATAATTAAACAAAGATATATTAATTGAAATGAATTGTCGAAATATGTACCACATTTTTAAACCAAATAGGAAAATGTGTTTCCACTATCTTCTGGACTTCTACTTGTTCTGTTGTATTCAATCCATCAATGAAACTCCTATAAACATTAAGGTTTAGATTTAATGAAAGTGTGAATAATAAATTTATGAGCATGCTTATTCAAACTTACTCGAGATATGGCTCAACTTCATCACAGTTAAGCAAGACATATAAAGTGGTAACTCACATCTCTTTATCAGTCAAATAGCGCATGGTACTAGCGCCTACGGGTTCACCACTGCCGTTGAAAACAAATAAATTTGATGATTGACCCACTTTTTCAGGTGCAGTGCTCTGACTTGATTGTGACCTTGTTTCAAAGTAATATGAGCAGAACTGAGTTGTCTCGTACATTAAATATGCTTCGCATATTGAGCCTTCAGGATGTGCTTTGTTCTTAGCAGTCTTCTTAAGTTTATTTAAGTATCTCTCAAAAGGATACATCCACCGATACTGAACTGGTCCACCGACTCTAGCTTCATATGGTAAATGTAACGGCAGATGCTCCATAGAGTCAAAGAAAGCTGGAGGAAATATCTTCTCAAGTTTACACAGAATAAACGGGATATGCTGCTCCATAAGAATAAGTTGCTCTATATTTAATTTTGAAGAGCATAAATTTTTGAAGAAGATACTCAGCTCGATCAAGGGCTTCAAAATTTAATCCGGCAGATAACTAAAGGCATTTGGCAACAGACATTGCATGAAGATATGACAGTCATGACTCTTCATACCAAATAATCTCCCTTTTCTAATGTCAACACATCTTCTTAGATTTGAAGAATATCCATCAGGTACACGTAAACTCTTCACCCATTCACAAACAGCACGCCTATGTTCTAAAGTAAAAATGAATGGAGCTTTTGGTTTGAAATATTTTCCACTTCCACCATCCCTCAATTCTAATGCTTTTCTCCTACAAATCTCCTTTAAGTCCATCCTTGCTTTTATGCTGTCTTTGGATTTATCTTTGATATCCATAACTGTATTGAATATATTATCAAAGACATTGTTCTCTATATGCATCACATCTAACTTATGTCTGATCAAGTTTGTCCTCTAATATGGTAATGTCCAAAAAATACTTTTCTTAATCCAATTATGGTTGACACCATATCCTGGCAATTTGTAATCAGCTAATGATGGAGATTCCACTATTGTGGGGCTGGAGCTGACTCTTTCAAATATTTCTTCACTAGTTAATCTAGGAGGAGGCAGCGACATTACCATTTTATTCTTGACAAAACTATCCTTATTTCGCCTAAAAGGATGATCAGTAGGTAAGAACATGCGATGACAGTCAAACCAGGTGTTCTTTCCTCTGTGCTTTAAAGTGAATGACTTTGTATTTTCCATGCAAAGTGGACAAGCTAATTTTCCAGAAGTGTTCCAACCTGAGAGCATACCGTATGCGGGAAAATCACCAATTGTCCAAAGTAATGCTGCCCTCATAATGAAGTTCTGTTTGGTGGAGATGTCATATGTACTTATTCCCTCTTCCCATAATAGATTTAAATCATCAATTAACGGTTGCAAGAAAACATCGATCTTTACTTTTGGATTATGTGGCCCTGGAATGATAAGCGTCAGAAACATATAAGGAGTAGTCATACACATCTCTGGTGGAAGATTATATGGTGTGAGTATGACGGGCCAACATGAGTAAGGTGAAGCAGACTGGCTAAATGGAGTGAAACCGTCTACGCATAAACCTAATCTTATATTTCTTGATTCTGAGGCGAATGTAGGATATGCACGATCAAAATGTTTCCAGGCATCTGCTTCTGATGGATGTGTAATAAACCCTTCCTGTGAGATATGTTCTTTATGCCATCTCATATGTTCAGCAGATCTCATTGATGCATATAATCATTGCAATCTAGGAATAATGGGTAAGTAAAATAACCTGCTAGTTGCTACATCCTTCAGCTTTCCTTTCGTGATAGATTTTTGTTTAAATCTCGGTGCGTTGCAATGATGGCACGCAATCTCTGATTGGAAATCTTTGTAGAATAACATGCAACCGTTTACACCACAATCTATCTTTTTGTATGTCAAACCAAGCTTCGAAACCAACTTCTTAGTCCGATATAAATCTTTGGGAATTATGTTATCTGCTAGATTGGTTTCTTTAAGCAGGTCAATAAATTGATTAAAGCAATCACGGGGGACATTATATTCTGCCTTGATACTTAACATCTTAAGAGCAACGGATAACTCTGAGTGAGTGGTGCAACCTGACCATATTGGTTGTTGGGAAGCATGCAATAAATCATAAAAATGTTGTGCTTCTTTATTCGGTGACTCTTCTGTATATTGCTCAAATTGTGCTCAACTTACATCATGAATTAAGTCCTCAAGATTAGGTATGATATGCTCTTCATTATCTCTAGTAGCACTTATCGATGGGCAGCATCGAGAATCCAAATGTGGTTCGTACTCACCATAAGAAGTCCAATACCAGTAATCTGGCATGAAACCTCGACGATATAGATCAACAGTTACGTCATCTGGGCTAAGGTGCACCTGATTTTTATGTTTAAAACATGGGCAACGAAACTTCCCATCTGAGATGAAGTTGGGTAGTTGAGAAGCTGTCTGAATAAAAAAATGCACCCCTCTAATGAACTCATCAGTTAATGTCTTCCATCCTTGCGCCAATCGATTATACATCCAACTTCTTTGAGTTCTGATATCCATAATATATAGCCTACATATAATATTGACAATAAGGATATAAGTTACGATTACTTGCCAAAATTTGGCACCAAACCATTTGTAAAAAGATAGCAAGGTAGTCCTATCTAGGTTTGATGGAGAAATATAAAGAGAATAAATATGATCTACATTTGATACTAAGGGTAGAACCACTCATCCACCTGAGCATCCTCATTTCTGCAACGCTTAACTTAGAATTATGCTAATCTTTTATTGGCCAACATTCGGCACCATAAAGCATTACAGGTCCTTTTCACATCATTAAGCGCGCGGTACCGAGCTTGGTACCGAGGGCGGTACCACTCGGTACCGACAGTAGTACCGGTACTGCTCGGTACCGATCAGTACCGAACAATAGAATTTTCTCTTAAGTTTGAGGGGTACTTTTCTATCACATAATAAACCCGATGCATTCCTCCACTTCAACCATCCAACATAAATTCTGCTGATAATATCCCCATCTATTTCACCATCACTCTAAATAATAAATCCAAGATATCTAAAATGTGTATTCTTATTAATGACTTGATCATCCAATGTGACAATCCACTCACTAGCTCTATTACGACTAAAATTGCACTCCATATATTCTATTTTAGATCTACTCATGCGAAAACCTTTAGACTCTAAGGTAGACCTATCTGGCATGAATCCAAATTAATTTTGAGAAACATTAGCATCACACCACAACCTAAAAGCATACATAAACAAAAAAATACATAAATCAAGTTTACCTTCAACTCCCTCTCTAGTGATCTTATCAATAAGAAGAATATCATCAACAAAAAGCATACATAAATAAAAAATTACATAAATCAAGTTTACCTTCAACTCCCTCTCTAGTGATCTTATCAACAAGAAGAATATCATCAACAAAAAGCATACACCAATTTACATTCTCTTGCAAATGTCTAGTGAGAACATCCATGACTAAACCTAGCAAACACTTTGTAGAAATGCGAAAAGGAGAAGTCAGTTACCTACAAATCACGCCGTTCGTCGTCGACGGACGATCTCGCACGAGCGACCGAGCGAGGAAACTAGCGAGCGAGGGAGGGAGGTTGGCGACGGAGATCAAGGGCAAGGTCATCGACGAGCTTGATCGAGAGAGGTAGGGAGGTCGTCGATGGAGATCGCGGCTGGCGCGCGTGTCGTCAGGAAGCGGAGCTAAACAGCGGAGCCCTAAACAGAATGAGCCGAAGTCGAGGGCTCGGGCTCGATATATTCAGATTACCGGTGGATTTTAGCCGCCGGACGTATTACCGGCGGATAATCCACCGGTAATACGTCGTCGTGTTTTAATTAACCGGCGGTAAATCCGCCAGAATAGCCGCCGAATATTACCGGTGGAATATGCGTTGGTATATTGAAAAAACCGTCGAACCTCTGGCAGTTTAGCCTCTGGAAATATACCGACGGTATTTTTGCCGGAAAATACGACGTAAAATTACCGGCGGACCAATCCGCCGGAAACGCCGTCGCTGGTTCCGGCGACAATATTTCCGCCAGAAATTCCGCCGGTATTTCATTGTTTTCCTATAGTGCCTGAAGCAGGCAGAGAACCTGAACTCCTTTTGCTTCCTCCTAAAGCGGGCAGAGAACCCGGATCTTCTTGCAAACGATCCTCCCACAGAAAACACCAATAAGATGAGAGACGATGAACGGAGAAAATGACTCTGATCCTTACTTGGAGCAACCTTTTGTGAATCCCTTACAAACTCCCCCTCATAAAATCCTCTCTCTCTCTCTCTCCCAAGCTCTCTCTCTCTCAAGGTTTCTCTAGAAAGAAAAGTGGCAAAAGATTTTTCTTGATTAAAGAAAAAGATCTTTTAAAGGAGGGCTCAAAAATTACCCTAAATCTCAACTGGTCAGCTAATATCGTCTAAGATGATCTCTAGATTATCCTGTACGATCAGTTTAAAATCACCTGTTTCAGCCTGGATGATTTGATTCTTCTGGACGATTAGTAGAAAAAAGTTGTTCAGATCATCCCGTACGAATATGCGATCGTCCGGGATGATTAGTGTAAATCAGGAATTTCTTCTAGAAGACCGCTCTGGTCATCCAGAGGAACTTGTACTGGATGACCTCAAAATTACTTGATCGTCCTGGATGATATTTCTATCATCCTGTACGATTAGTTCAAAAAGTGCCAAAATTGCCCTGATCACCGCTCTGGACGTACAGGTGAAACATGCTGGACGGTCAGGATTTTTGACACATCGTCCTGTACAATCCTACGATCGTCCAGGATGTTATGATCGAATCAATCAGACCTTAATTACTTTCCTTAATCACCAAACTAATTTAGGCATGATTATAATAGATCATCCAGGATGATACACGTATCGTCCGGGACTATCAAATCAAATCTCTAAAAATAAAACTTGCCTAACTTGATTTGGCGACTGAGAATTTTTTATTTGAGCCTATCATCCCATACGATCGATGGATCGTCCAGGACGATCGGCTTAATCAGATAGACTTAACTTGGTCGCCCTAATTAGGATTTCTATTTTCACTAGATCATCCAGGATGATGTGGATATCATCTGGGATGATCAGAACAAAAATTAAACACAAACTCTAATTCACTAAAACTCTCCCCCTGAGTGTATGTCTGTAAGGTTACTTAGCTAGGGAATCAATTACATTATATTGAACTCATCAAAGGGAAAAAATTAGATTTAGATACACTTGGACCCGATCTTGAGTTGGCTTGAATTGCATTTGATCTTTTGTACCTGAAATGATTAGCCAAATAAAATAGAACACAAACATGTTTGTCATCATTAAAACTATAATTCTTGAATCCAGATTTGCAACAATCTCCCCCTTTTTGATGATGGAAAATTTTGATGCAGTAGTTTCAAATAAAACAAACATGAGTAACCAATGTACGTACGAGAGAAAATATTTCATTCCAAAGTTTACTAAACACAAAATAGAATAAGGAAAATAACTACAAAATAAGAGCAATACAAGAAACAACTAGAACAGTACAAGACATGAAAAGTATAAGAAACTACTAGTCACTCAAAATACTAACTCCCCCTTTTGACATCACAAAAAGGAGGAGGAATAGACACAACACTACAAGAAGAAAACAACACAAAATACAAAGCTAAAACAAAGGCGGATCCTGGTCAGAAGGAGGAGGTGGTGGCTAAAGTAACTGTGAATGGAGGTGAAATGTGCTCCAAACCAGGCAATATCCTGGTGGTGCTGTTGTTGCTGCTGAGCAGCGTAGTCATTGAAGCGCTGTAGATCCTTAGTGTGCTGTTGCTCCTGGGCAACCATATAAGACTCTAACCGGGCCTCCCATTGGTCGAACTGCTGCACCAGATGATCAAAAGGGGATGCAATACGAAGGGGAGCAGGTTCATCAGGTGCAGTAGTAACAGGAACAGCTTCTTCCGCTTCCTCCTCAACATCCGGGGTGGGCTCCGGATTAAGTCGGGTACTATGGAGTACATGGAAGAAATTATTTATGAAGTAGGAAGGAGAGACATTGGCAGGGACTGGATATTGCAGATCGTATTTGGTCTCCAGATCATATGCAATGATGTGTCCTAGAGCTAGATTTGGGCGTCGTCTATATCCTAGATCCCTAATGGTAGTGAGATGCTCGATATAGCGGAAAAGAAGATCAGTAGTATTGAAGTTCAGGTGGGCCATGATGTAGTTAATGGTCAGGGAAAGTAAAGGTGTGATGTGAATGCGGTCCCCAGCCTTTGGGATGATGGAGGAACGAAGGACATGTTGAATGGTACAGGCATCCTTAAGTAGGGAAGAGAAAGCGTTGTCATGGTAGGGGCGTTAGTATTTTTAAGGAAGTGATTGGTGACATTCCAATCATAATAAGGATTAAAAACTAGGGTATGGAGTTTATCACCAATGACAGAGAGTTGAAGGATATGGTGAAAATCTTAGGCGGTGAGTTCTACAGGTCGCTGATTAACAAAGGAGTGAAGTGTAGAGTAGTCAGCGGCGATGCGAAGATTTACGAAAAAGACCCTGAGAAGTTCAGTGCTAAAGGGAAAGGCCAGGGTGAGGATGAAGGTGAGATAGGTATGCGCAAACAGATCCAGGACAAGATAGGTAAGGGTGCGGGGGTTGACGATCTTGGATTGTGTGATTCCAACTTCAAGATATAGTTGGAAGGCAGCCTGATCAGCTGCATTTGGAAAGTGGGGATCGACATTTCCCCGGGAGGAGCTTGCACCTTGATGCCTAGATCTCTTTCCACCAGCCATTAGAATCACAAGAGAGGAGGTATGGAAGGAAGAGGGGTGAAGAAAATGGAAGAAAAATGGTTATTTAAGTTGAAGTCGGCCAGATCATCCTATTCGATCATAGGATTGTCCAGGATGATATGAGTAATTATGACGGCCGGGATGATTAGTCAAAACGGTGGTCAGATTGTCCAGGACGATTAGAGATAGGTGATCATCCCGAGAAGTCCAGCCGGACGATCGTTGATGAAAAGTATCATCTAGGACGATAAGGTGGATAGTCCGGGACTATATGCAATAAATGTATAGGACGGGCCAAATTTGAATCGTCCAACTGCTGACACGTGGATCATCCAGGATGATGAGGTGGATCGTTCCAGACGATGAACAATAATTGGTGCATTCTCAACCATTTGATCAGGATCAGGAAATATGGATCATATCGTCCAGGACGATGTAAGGATCGTCCAGGATGATCACTAATAATTTGTGCATCTCAGCCGTTTAATCAGAGTGGGGATGATTTGAATGGATCGTCCAAGATGATGGATGGATCATCCAGGACGAAGAAGATCATCCAGGATGATGTGGGGATCGTCCAGAATGATGTGAAGAAAAAGTGAAAAAGATGAAGGATGGAGAGGAAAGATCAGGGATCCCACAAACATGTACAACAAAACAAAAATAAAAATAGAGTAAATAAAACTAGAAACGAGAAACACAATAACACAAAATAACAAGGTTTTTTTTAATCGATCAGCTCCAATAATTCAGAATTTTCTCACGATTTTGAATCCAAAAACCAATAAGAAGATGATCGACAGCGCTGAAATCAAGAAAGTTGGAAAATCGACTTTCGTAACTCCCACCTCGGACACTTTATAGATGTAAATTTCTTTCAAAATAAAAATCCAATTCAGAAGAAAGAAATTAGATTCGAAAAGAGATCCTTTCAAGCCTCGTTCCAGGAAAATATCTGATATAATAGTATTACAAAGTAAGAAATCAGAAATTATAATTTTTCATCTCAAGCTTTTGAAAATATTAACGGTGCATGGATTTTTCTAAGACATTTAAAGATCTAAAAGGGAAGAAAGCCTATTTCTTTGTGGGCTCATTTTGTGCCCCTTTTTTTTTCAATTTATTTGGCGCTTTGCGCATCTTTTGATTTTTGAAACACTTTGTGTATTCTTTCAATTTTTGGCGACATTGCACATCTTTTCAGTTTGGGATAATTTTGTGCCTCTTTTTATTTTGGCGCTCTTTACGCGTCTTTTGTAAGCTTTCTCCCTCTCAAAATCGTTAAAGAATCTCTTCTACAAAATTACCTTCCAGACATAAGAGATGACAAGGCTCACTCTCTACAATAAGGAAGAGTAATTCACAAAATAAAAACCATACATCATATGATAAGTGCAATCACTTGGTTCAAAAAATCATAACAATGACTCAAAACTTTGAAAACACTATTCATATAAGGTAGATTACTATAGAAAGATAAAATAATCTCTATTTCAAAAACTAACTTTTTAATTTTAAAAAAGATTTTTATCCAAAAGAAATAATACACCATTAAAGGAGTTAGTGGAAGAGAAACAATCATCAGTATTTCTTCCCTTTAACAGATCCAGTGGAATCAATCACTACTTACAAGCTTTCAAACCAAAAAAATAAGGCAAAATTTTCAGTCAGAAATCTAGTTTATTAGCAGTAGTGAGCAGTGATCGAATTTTGAAAGGAATAAAATAGTAAGTAAAAAAAAGGAAATCTCATCGAAATAAATAGTTGAATCAAAACTAATAATAAGATTAAAATAAAAATTAGCAGGAAAATAAAAAACCAATAAGAAATAGATAATCAAATCAAACAACTAACTAACAGAAACAGATTAAAAAATAGACAAATCAGAAATTAGTAGTCATCAGAATCATGCATTTATGTCAATCACACCCAATCTGGTCCTCAAAATGCTAAATGAGTCAAAGGCTAGTGGTTTAGTAAATATGTTAGCCAGCTGATTTTCAGTTGCTTCATGATGCAACTCAATATCCCCTTTTGTAATGTGGTCCCTAATGAAGTGATGCCTTATATCAATGTATTTGGTTCTAGAATACTGGATTAGATTCTTAGAAATGTAGATGGCATTGGTATTATCACACAAAATAGAAATTGTGCCAACAGGTAATCCTAAATCTAATACTTATTGCTTCAACCAAAGAACTTGGACCACACAACTTCCTAAGGTAATGTACTCAGCTTTAGCAGTGGAAAGTGCAACTGAGTTCTATTTTCTACTAGACCAGAAGACTAAAGACTGTCCTAAGAATTGATAAGTTCCAGCAGTGCTTTTTCTATCCACCCTACTCCCTGCAAAGTCAGAATCATAATATCCAATAATCTCAAAAGAGGTGATGTGCCTAGGGTACCAGATTCCTAGGTTTGGGGTCCCTAAAAGATATCTAAGAATTCTCTTAACAGCAGTCAGGTGGGACTCTTTAGGATCAGCTTGAAATCTAGCACAAAGATAAACACTAAACATAATATCAGGTCGGCTAGCAGTCAGGTAAAGCAGTGATCCAATTATTCCTCTATACTTCTTCTGATCAACAGATTTTCTACTTGAATCCTTATCTAATTGAAAAGAGGAGCTCATGAGAGTGTTGATTGGCTTGGCTTTGACTATTTCATATTTCTTCAAAATATCTTTAGTGTATTTAGATTTATTGATAAAGGTTCCATCATCCATTTGCCTTATGATAAACCTTAAAAAGTAGGACAATTCTCCCATCATACTCATCTCAAACTCCTTACTCATTGTTTTAGAAAAGTCATCACATAGATGTTTATCAAAAGATCTAAAAATTATATCATCAACATAGATCTAGACAATGAGTAAATCATCACCTACTCTCCTCAGAAAAAGGATGGTGTCTACGCTCCCCTTAACAAACTCTCTTTCTAACAGTATTAAGCCTCTCATACCAAGCTCTGGGTGCCTGTTTTAATCCATATAAGGCCTTTTTTAATTTATAAATATTATTTGGATATTGGGAACTCTCAAAACCTGAGGGTTGTTATACAAAAATATCCTCTTTTATTACCCCATTTAAAAAGGCACTCTTGACATCCATTTGAAATAGCTTAAATCCTTTATAACAAGCAAAGGCTAATAGCACCCTAATGGCTTCCAATCTTGCTACAAGGGTAAAGGTCTCCTAAAAATTAATCCCTACAATCTGATTATACCCCTTAGCCACTAATCTTGCCTTATTCCTAACCACCACACCAGAATCATTCATCTTATTCTTAAAGACCCACTTGGTTCCCACTATACTTTGATTCCTAGGTCTTTCTACTAACTACCAAACATCGTTCCTTACAAATTGATTCAGTTCCTCTTGCATAGCTAAGATCCAAAATTCATCAGAAAGGGCTTGATTGATGTTGGTGGGTTCAGTCATTGAGATAAAGGCAGAGTGGTTTACTTCCTTCCTAAGTCCATGCCTAGTCCTAAGACCTTCATAAGGGTCTCCTAAGATCAGTTCTTTAGGATGACTCGAAGAATATCTCCAATCTCTAGGCAACGTGTTTTGAGGTTCTACCCTTTCCTCTAGATTTGTATTTTCAACCCCTAGGGTAATCTCTTCTACCTCTTCTTCTTCCTCAACTCTAGTCTCCTTAGGATCAGATTTATCAAACACCACATGAGTTGTCTCTTCCACCACCAAAGTCCTCTTATTAAACACCCTAAAGGATTTTCCCACACTAGAATAACCTAAGAACACTCCTTCATCAGATTTGGGGTCAAACTTTCCTAAGTATGATTTCCCGTTGTTCAGAATGAAAACCTTACAGCCAAAGACATGGAGGTGGGATAGGTTTGGAGTTCTACCCTTAATGATCTCATAAGGTGTCTTATTTAGATTGGATCTAACATTCACCCTATTCAACACATAACAGGCAGTGTTCACCACTTCAGCCCAAAAGTATTTTTGAAGTGAATACTCAGTAGGCATAGCTCTAGCAGCTTCCATAGAGGTCATATTCTTCCTTTCTGCTACCCCGTTCTGCTGAGGGGTCTTAGAAGCTGAAAAATTATGACTAATCCCTTGCTCCTCATAGAAAGTTCCAAACTTCATATTTTTAAACTCTCCACCATGATCACTATGAATAGTCAAGATCTCACAACCTAACTTCCTCTGAATCCAAGTGGAGAAAGACTTAAATTCATCAAATGACTCAGATTTATGTGACAGAAATTTAATCCAAGTGAACCTCGAGTAATCATCAACAATCACAAAACTATAGACTTTCCCCCATAAGCTGGCAGTGCTAATGGGTCCAAAGAGATCCATGTGAAGGACTTCTAAAGGTCTAGAGGTGCTAATGTCCTTAATTGAGTGAAAGGAGGATTGAACTTTCTTCCCTTATTTACAAGTATCACATAGGTGGTCCTTAGTGAACTTAAGCTTGGAGAGTCCTCTAACTAGTCCTTTTGGGTGACTCTTCTAAGGGTTTTTATACTAGCATGACATAATCTCCTGTGCTACAATCAAGACTCATCAGCAGCAATTTTTAAGCAAATTGAAATATCAGCTTTAAAACAACTTACATCCAGCATGTAGACATTGTTGATCCTCTATCCCTACAAAATAATTTTATCATTTAAGCTTAAAATATAGCAAGTGGACATGAATTTGATGTTGTATCCATTGTTACAGAGTTGACTGATGCTCAGCAGGTTGTGTTTCAATCCATCTACAAGCAACATATTATCAATCATGAAATTCTTTGAATCACTAATTATACCTGATCCTACCACCCTCCTGGTGGTGTTGTCTCCAAGTGTAACCTTGCCTCCAGCCCTGATCTCCAATGAAATGAACTGATTTGCATCTCCCATTATGTGTCTTGAACATCCGTTGTCTAGGTACCACATGCTCTCACGAGGTCTTGTGTGAGAGCACACCTATAAAAACATCAAATGTCAGATTTAGGAACCTAAATAGGTTTGGATTCCTTCTTATGAAAAGAAGAATGCAATGCATGTGTGCTGTGCTGTGAAATAGGCAATTTGGGCCTCCACACCAAATGTGTACTACGATGAACAGTGCAGGTATGGGAGATGTGTCCTAACATGCTACAAGAAAAACATCTAACACCAGGAAAAGGGTTAACTAATCTACGTGGGTGATAGTGCCTCTTCCTAGGTTTGTATGAAACATGCTTTGATGATTTTGAAATAGATTCTTCAAAAGGTGGAGGTGCATAAAATTGTGCAAAAGTAGAAGGTGTTTTATTTTTCTCAAAAGTAGTAATTTTTTCTCTTAAGAATTCATTCTCCTTGTTAAGACTTGCAATTTCAAATTTTAATACTCCATTACTACTCTCCACTTCACATGTCATGTTGTCTATTTCCTTAAAAGCTCCTTCTAAATCAACATGCGAGATTCTCAATGAATCATGCTCAGTAATCAGATCAGAATACTTATTGTTCAGTTCATCAAATTCAATAAGTAAAGACATGTGATTGCTGTCAAGTGTGGAATGATCTTTAACTATAAAATCATGCTCTTTTTTGCAAGGTTAAAAAATCTAATTTCAGACTAATATATAATTTCTTAAGTTTTCTATAAGATGCGTGAATTCTTCAGATACTTCAAATAATTAATCGTAAGTAAGCTCACGTACCTCTTGTTGGTCAGACTGACCAGGATGATCATCAGCTATCAGACATAAGTTGGTTTCCCCCTCTTCAGCTTCAGTCTCAGAGGAGTCGGATGTAGAATCTGCCCAGAACACCTTTTGAATCCGCTTCTTGTCCTTCCTGAACTTGGGTTTCTCCTCACCTTTCTCTTTACATGGGTGAGCTTTAAGTGTAGGACAATCAGCTTTAATGTATCCAGGCTTCCTGCATTCAAAATAAATAGTATCAGAGATGAACCTTTAAAATTTTTACTAGACATACCCTTGTTCCACTTCTGAAAGTTCTTATGTTTCTTCCTTAGAAAGCTTTTGAATTGCCTAGTGATTAAGGCAACATCATTACTATCAGACCGGGAAGAATCAGTGTCTGTATCATTGGCCTTCAGCGCCACAGTTTTCTCCTTCTTCTTCTCACCTGCATCAAGCTGTCTTTGGTTCACCCCTTGCTCATAAGCAATGAGTGACCTAAGTAAGTTTTCAATAGAATAATTGTTTAAATCTTTCGATTCAGTAATTATAGTTATCTTAGCATCAAATGAAGAAGGCAAACATATCAAAATCTTTTTCACTTTTTTATAGTTTGTAAGTTCTCTTCCTAAAGCATACAAAGAAGAGACAATTTGAGTGAACCTCGTATACATTTCGGAAATAGACTCAGTAGGTTTCATGCAAAAAAGTTCGTAGTCATGCAGTAATATGTTTAACCTAGACTGTTTGACTTCAGTTGACCTTCATAAGTAATGCACAATCTATCCCAAATTTCTTTACCAGTTGTACAAGTAGAAACTCGCATGTAATCCTCAGATTTTAAAGCACAGAAAAAATAGTTCAAATATTTGGCATTCAGTTAGGCTAAGTCACGATCATCAAAAGTCCAATCAGTGAAAGGCAGTTCAGTTTTAACATTGTTAACCATTCTAAAAAGTGGTTCATAGTTGTCTTTAATAAGCATCCACATGCGATAATCAATTGATTGTAAAAAGGTGGACATGCGAGTTTTCTAAAAATCAAAAGGTATGTTATCAAACAATAGTGGTCGTGTAATTGAATAACCTTCAGCAGTATTACGATTACCAAAGTTAGCCATGGATCAAATTCAAAAGTTTTTAAACTTAATTTTTGAATCCCACTCTGATACCAGTTGAAAGTTCGATAGGGATGTTAAGCCCTGATGAATTAGTCTTGAGGTTAACCAAGATGGAGGGGGGGTGAATTGGTTATTTTAAAATTCGTGAGCAACAGGAAAAATCTTTTCGATAATTTGTAGAAGAAATAAGTAAACACAGAAATGAAAAGATCAACAACAGATTTCACCCAAGCAGATAATAATAGAAAAATAAAGTGCAGAAAATAATCAGAAAGAGCACACTAGATTTTATAGTGGTTCGGTCAACTTGACCTACGTCCACTCCCCGGAGCCTCCCCTCCAGGTATTGCACTAACACGAAACTGACTGTCCTTCTGCTCCCACAGCAAGGCGGAGAAGCCTGTACAAAACTCCTTTCCACCAACCCGGTGAGGCAGAGAACCTGAACTCCATTCACTTCCTTCTGAAGCGGGCAGAGAACCCAGATTCCTTTCGCTTCCTCCTAAAGCAGGCAGAGAACCTGAAATCCTTTCGCTTCCTGTTGAAGCGAGCAGAGAATTCAGGTCTTCTTGCGAACGATCCTCCCATAGAAAACACCGACAAGATAAGAGACGACGAATGGAGAAGATGACTCTGATCCTTACTTGGAGCAACCTTTCTGAATCCCTCACAAACTCCTCCTCATAAGATCCTCTCTCTCTCTCCTAGGCTCTCTCTCTCAAGGTTTCTCTGGAAAGGAAAATGGCAAAAGATTTTTCTTGATTGAAGAAAAAGATCTTTTAAAGGAGGGCTCAAAAATTGCCTTAAATCTCAACTGGTCGGCCAATATCATCCAGGACGATCTTTAGATCATCCTATACGATCAGTTCAAAATCACCTGTATCAGCCTGGATGATCTGGTTCTTCTGGACGATTAGTAGAAAAAAGTTTTTCAGATCGTCCCATACGATTCTGAGATCGTCCGGGATGATTAGTGTAAATCAAGAATTTCATCCAGAAGACCGCTTTGGTCGTCCAGGGGAACTTGTGCTGGATGATCTCAAAATAACTTGATCGTCCAGGATGATATGTCTATCGTCTTGTACGATTAGTTCAAAAAGTGCCAAAATCATCCTGATTACTGCTCTGGACGTACAAGTGAAACATGCTGGACGGTCAGGATTTTTAACACATCGTCCCGTATGATCCTGCGATCATCTAGGACGATGTGATCAAATCAATCAGACCTTAATTACTTTCCTTAATCACTAGACTAATTTATGCATGATTGTAATGAATCATCCAGGATGATACACGTATCATCCGGGACGATCAGATCAAATCTCTAAAAATAAAACTTGCCTAACTTGATCTGGCAGCTGAGAATTTCTGATTTGAGCCTATCGTCTCGAACGATCAATGGTTCATCGAGGATGATCGCCTTAATCAGATAGACTTAACTTGGTCGCCCTAATTAGGGTTTTTATTTTCACTGGATCGTCCAATATAATGTGGATATCGTCCGGGACGATCAGAACAAAAATTAAACAGAAACTCTAATTCACTAAAACTCTCCCCCTGAGTGTGTGTGTGCAAGGTTACTTAGCTAGGGGATTAATTACATTACATTTGACTCAAGAAAGGGAAAAAATTACATTTAGACACACTTGGACCCGATCTTGAGTTGGCTTGAATTGCATTTGATCTTTTGTACCTGAAATGATTAGCCAAATCAAATAGAACAAAAACATGTTTGTCATCATCAAAACTATACTTCTTGAATCCAGATTTGCAGCACTTTGACACCTATCATATTTCCTCACATAATCATTTATATCTCTAAATAATGTAGGACAATAAATTCCTGATTACAATATTTTAGAAGTTGGTCCATAACCTCCAAAATGACTCTATATTTTTAATTATGGCAATGACTAATAACGCTCTCAATCTCTTCTAATGGGACACCACTCCTAATTATTTTATCTTCACACTTCTTAAGAAGATAAAGTTCATCCAAAAAATAAAATTTGGCATCATGCACAAAATTGTTTTCTTGGTTAGTTGGCATATCATGCCAAAATACCACCCACAATAAAATTAACAATGTCAGCATACCAAGGTAACAACATGCTCACTCGATGAAAATAGATATTCATCAGGAAAAAACACAATTACTTTATTTTCATTATGTAATGATTTTCCATTTTAAGTTCAAATAATTGATCATCGGCTTTGTTTTCCATTCCCTTCCAATCAAGTATTCCAATATCAAACTCTTATTGATGTAAAATATATCAAATTAATCTAGGTTTTGCATCCTATTTAGTAATAAGATACTTGATAGAAGAATTGTTAGTATAAATATTAGTATTATTACATATTAAGTAGGATAAAAATTTGTCAAAGTTAAATACAATAGGTTGCAATTCGTTTTCAATAGTAGTATAGTTAATTTGTGTTTCATTTAAAGTCTTGCTATCATATTAAATAATATGAAATTTCCTTTTTATTATTTTCCCTAGTACAACTCCAATAGCATAATCACTAGTATTACACATGCAATCAAAATAATATTCCCAATTGGTGCAATAATACCAGGTATAATGATTAACTTTTATTTCAATAACTCAAAGTCTTCTTGACATTCGTCATTAAATTCAAAAGAGATCTTCTTCTTTAGTAAATGACATAATGGCTTAGGGATCTTAGAGAATTCCTTAAGGAATCTTTTACAAAAGCTTGTCTATCCTAAGAAGCTCCAAATACCTATCATAAAAATTTATGGTGGTGAGTTTTCTATAGTCTAAAATTTTGCTCTATTCACTTACATTCCTCACTCTAATATCTTGTGCCCTAAAATAATACCTTTAGTCATCATAAATTAGTACTTTACCAAATTTGGTACTAATTTTTTTTCTTATATTTATAAAACTAAAGTTAAAAGCTCATGTAAATGATCAAAGTAACACCAAAAATAGAGAAATCATCCATGAATATTTTAATCCCCTGCTCAATCAAATTAGAAAACCTAACTATTATGCATCTTTGAATAGTAGCAGGAGCTTAACATAGAACAAAAGGCATTTTTCTGAAGTTAAAAGTACCATACGGACTTGTAAAAATTATTTTATCATGATCCATTAGTACTATAATAATTTGATTAAATCTAGCATACCCATCTAGCAAGTAAAATGGTTGCCTGGTCAACCTATCTAGCATTTGATCAATAAAAGGTAACATAAAATGGTACTTCTTAATTTCTTTGTTCAGTTTTCTATAATATATAGAAATTCTCCATCTAGTAATATTTATTTTTGGAATTAGCTCATTCTTCTCATTTGAAATAACAATCAACCCTCCTTTCTTAGGAACACACAATAACATTCAAATTGTGTAGGGTTAACAAGATTAGGCTATTGTATGTTCTAGTTATTTTTCTCTACATGTTGATTATTATTCCATTTAAAATTGACAATTTTTCAAACCAAGATTGTTAGTACTAGAATATTATCATTTACCATATTTAAGGATTCTACACTAAAAGAACAAAGCTCACCTATGTGTCATTCTCATATACACTTATAGGTGTTCCTTGACTAGAATTAATACCTAGTTTATCAAATTTTCTTGAAATTACTACTACCTATGAAGTAAAGAGTGGTAAGACATCAAACTTATACACACTAGCTACCTTCTTAAGATGGATACTATCTAAAAGTCATTGAAATCATTTGTAGCCATTTCTTTAATTGGTGTGTATGCCTCGTCAAAAGGTTTAGATATTAATGATGCTCTCTTGTTGCATCTATGATAGACCTTAATGAACCTAAATCCAAATCACGAAAGGCATGATGGGGATATTTCATAAATAACTCCTTAAATCTCTCCCAGGGTTCATAAGTTGACTCATAATCTAATTGGGTAAATGATGTGAGGTCATTCCTAAGTTTCATAGTTGAAAGGAGGAAAATATTTAGCTAAAAGGTTTTGGACTAGTTCATTCCAAGTAGAAATTGAGCCAAGTAATGAGTTTAACTTTAACTTAGCTTTGTGTTTACGAGAAAATGTGAAAAACATAAGTCTAATAGCATCATCATATACTTTATTATACTTAAAAATGGCACGTAAGTCCATAAAATAGGCTATATATAAGTTAGGGTCCTCTACAAAGGATGCACCAAACTAAGAGTTTTGTACCATTTAAATGATAACAAGTTTATGCTCAAAATAATTGGCTTGAATGGTCACTCTACTAATGGATTATAATAATCTATAAGTGGTATGGGATGATCTTATTTGTTGAGTTGATTTGCCTTTATTTTAAAATATTTTTCAACTTTTCTTGATTTTTTAATTTTCTTAAAGTCTTTTTAATTTTTGGGCTAAACAATGCTATAGATTAATGGCCTCTATGACGTATACAATAGTTAACACAAATGAAAAGAAACACTCTTCAAAACAAATCAAATAAAAATAAGTAGGAAATAATTTTAACAATAAAAGTTTATGAGCATGCACAAAAAACTAAATGGAAACACAATAAAAACACATGTAAGATTAAATTAATAATCTTAAATTTAATAATAACTTATTAAAGATAAGGCATCGAATCCCTATCAACTACACCAAAAATATGATTGATTGATATGCTGTTATACAAGTGCACATGGTGTTTTGAATAATAAAATATTGAGAAAGTACTGTGGACATAAGGAATTAGTTGATATCCTTATAAGTTAAGTACTAATTTTTAAAAATCTCTTAGTTCATCTTACTAGGTGAATTTTTTTATATTATGAAGCAAGAAAAAAATAAAATTGCACTGCTTTTTAAAGATTTTCTAATTTTATAATGAATCATAATTTATGATCGATGTGGTAATTACGTGTATACAGATTTGGTCTACTATATGTTAATTGCGAATTAGAACATAAAGAATTTCTCATCTCTATCAAGCTCATTAACATCCTTGTAAGGTTAAGACTAACATACTCTATGCTAATCACTCACTTCACTACATACACCACATCTCCTTAATGATCTCAAAACCCTAAAAATTCATATGCCTATATTTTTAGGATTATGTTCACACTTCCCTAATAATTCTACCACGCCTCCATAGATCACACTCAGTTTTAAGTTTATGCATCACCAAAAATTTCCTAAATGAGGATAGTAAAAACATGAAATATTTAAATACATTAAAGAGTGTATACATAATCTTCATTACTCCCAACATCAACATCACATCATAAATTAAGAAAATGAAACTAGCCAATACGGTGCATATTTAACAAAATAAATGTTACCACTATCATGGCATTTTAGAATTAAAAAACATAAAATTGAATGATCACACCAAGATAATCTCGAAAACTCAATACTTTTTTCCTCTAATTGTTTGCTCCAATTATGTCTTCCAATCCACTATGCAATTAAAAAAAAACTCACACACTAAAATAAACTTGTAGATAAGCTAAGGAAGAAACCCTCCCAAATTCACTCCAACAGTATCCCTAGAAATTTCCCCCCTCACTCCCCAAAAGCCCCTTCACTATTAAACAAAATGGCTTATTCATACTTGTTACAAATAATTGAAATTGTGATCAATCGAGCCCACAATGCTATGAGGATGCTTTGGTAGAAATATGACGCTCTCAATGAATCATCGCCACTCCTCAAAAAAGAACTATTAACTCCCACACTACTGTGGTGTCGAGCTACATGGTGCTACAACAATGTAATGAATTTTCTTTTACTTTGCCTCCTCATTTGGAAATTCCTTCACAAAAATAATGACTTAAGTACATTTCATACAAAAATAAAAAATTAAACACTACTTTTTCTAACTCAATAGCATTCTTATTTTTTTTTTCAAGTAATATTGGATAGTTTTGCACTAACATAGTTATTATCTTATTAACAAAAAAAAGAAAATTGGAATTCAATTTTTAAATTTATCTTTATAAATATTTTTAGCTTGCTATTAATAAGGATATAAATTGTGAGGGAGTCTATATTTAAAAATAATAAAATATATTCAAATTTTTTTGGATATAAAAATAAAACCAAAAATATTTTTTATCATCAAAGAAGAGATTGTTAACTTATATGAGATTTTGATGATCATAAATATTTTTAGTTGTGTTAATTTTTGGCCAATGACTTTGTGTGAGCATGCTTTTTGGTCGCACTAATAATTTTAGGTACATATTTGAAGAAGGCCAACTAAAGACTAGACATACAAATATAATGACAATAATATATTTAACAAGGTTTGTTCAACCTAAGCTAAAGTGCAAAACACATATGCAAAATCTATAGCCATTATGACAAAGAAAGACTATCACAGAATCAATCACTTGTAATCTATTTTTTTTTTTTTAGTTTTGTCTGATTGTGTTTGCAAGGTTAAAATTTTATGAAAATCTACCACGGACCCACATACAATAGTAAAATTGGGATAAAAATATTTTAAAATAATCAACCAATATAGTTTAATCATAGGCAAATAGTGCAGTATGTTGAAGTATCATACTATATGATATGCATAATATTTTTGAAATTTTTAAAAGATCTAGCACTCTTGATTATGAAGAAATTTAAAATTGAAAATTCTAGACTTATCGCACTGTACAATCCTAATCAATTTTTATGACTAGTCATAATAAACCTAGAAAATTTCCATGCGGTCTTTTCTTAATTAGGTGAATTCAAAAATTGGAAATCATATTATACAATAGATATTATACTATATGATTGTCTAAACATATTAACTAATTAAGCGCTATATATTTAGGAGCAAATTAAAATCAAATCTTGGTAAATAAAACATATTGTATGTTTGAATTTGACAATCCAATCCAATCAAAAAGAGATGATCTTACCCAAAAATAGCCAAATATACTTATCATATTGTGTGATCATGGGTTTAGGCTGTATGATTTGATCAAAGTTTTTTAATAAATAGTTGTTTAGGACTTATAATCAGGCAACTTAATATATAAACTTTTCTAATAACCCTAAAATAACATAGAGGTTTCTATAATCTAAGAGCATCAGGGAGAAAGAGTTCTATTTGTTGCTACTTTTCTTACATTAATAATTCAACCATTGAAAGAGAGAGTTCTTGTGAGTTTTTTTTATCTTCAGTTATTTTTCTCAAATCATATCCTGGATCCTATGAGTATAGTGTCTAACTTTTGATCCAAGGGCTTGTTATACATTGATTGCAAGTGATCTATTGAGCTTGTGGAGATTTTTTGTGTACTCAGGAATCTAGTAAGCGGGCTAGGGTAGCTATATTTTTCATGGAGGAAAGCAGGTGTAAGGGTTTCTACAATACCTTATAAAAGAGTTAGTATTCTTCTCCTTGCCTGGAGCAAAAGGACAAAGTTAGTAAACTTTTAAAGGACTTAGGGAGTGGATTTAGGCCAGTAGACTCAATCACTATAAATCTGATCTTTATTTTTATCTTTTTTACATTTTATTTTCTTGTGCAACCTACTACATCTATGTTACTATTGTTTATTTATGCTCTCATAATATATTATATTATGATAAATATGAAAAATAAATTTTGGTATTGATAAGTCATAATCTCTTCTTAAGTGAAACTAGGGTTTCAACAAAAATTATTTAATTTTACTTTAAATAATTATGTTTACATTTAGTATTATATTGCATTTGAGTTTTTAAATTAAAAAAGAGTTTTATTAAATTATTGGTTACCACATCTCATATTTATTATTTCATTTTTATAGAATACAAATTTAAACATTTTAAAGACATCAATTCATCCACCTCGGGTATGCTGCACACTTCAAACCTTAGTCCTCAAACTCCATCTATCATTGGAAAAATAACATCAAATTGCATTCCTTAACCTCTATTGCCTAACCACTACTATAACTATACCCATTATTACATTACCACTACCTCATCACCATTGTTAAGCCACCGCCACTCGACTAATATTGTTAGAATGTTGTCACTTGGGCACAACCAACCAAAAAATTTTTAACCTATATTGACTCCACAATATTTGCTACCAGCTCCCTATATTGTTGTAATGTTATTACCTCTAAACTAAGGGACAAAAAAATCCTTTATAATCAATGCTCATATTACAAAACTATTTTAGTTTGGTAGGCCCAATAGTTTCCCTTTTATGAGTTTTCCAAGTAATAGTTTTGATGTTACATATGATCATTTCATTTATCTATTTATGTGATGAATCCTAGCATAAAAATAGGATGTAAAACTCTCACTCTTTTGACAATTAAAATTTTTTTAGCTTGTAATAGTTTTCCATTGATTGTGGGAAGTAGTCCCACTGTTATAAGCACTAAGGACGCACATTCAATGGCTAATAAGCATAACAACCACAATAGTGGAGCCGCCCTATCCAACACTCATTGTTTGGAGAACTAATCTTTGAACCAAGGATGTCAGACCTCTACCACCTATTAGCACAAGGGGTGTAACCTTGTAGGTGAAGGTACATCAAGTCCATCCTTAGAATATCACATTCATAAGATGGAGAAATTTTAAAATGAAAACCTTCAACTTATATAAGGAACTTGCCATTGAGTGTTGAGAGAGTACGAACAGACTATCCTCCCTCAAGATCAACTACCAACTACAGTTATTCAGCTTTTGGGAACTCATAAAGAATCCCCTTACCATTTAATTTGGGTTCCTTGTTTACCGCAATAGCTAATCTCATCAAAATAACTAGCTTTACCCATCCAATTAATGTGCTCATATAAACTTTCAATCTTCTAGCAATCATCGAAAACATGGTATAACCTCACCTTATTCTCACCCTCATAATATCCTATGTAATAAAATATGATGCTTTGTCCAATAAATTTTTTTTCCTTAAGGGGTAGGAATTAGCTACCTTCTTGCTATAGTTTTTAGGAGTCATTGCCTCTAACTAAAGTCAACTTTTAACACCCCTTTTAATGGTGAACATAAACTCTTATGATGAGGTTTTTAAACCTTACAAAGATACTAATCACTATAGAACCGTCATACACATTCAATGAATCTTAAATTTGCTCCTCTATGATGTCTTCCCTAATTCCCTCAAAGGACAAGTATGTAAAGGTTCTACTCACTTTTAGGTTGGACCATTCTCACCTTTACTGAGCTTCCTAGACTCTTTTTTTAAACAAATCATTATTAATCAAAGTATTGTGAAAGACTCATTTGAAATCATAGGAACTCATTAAAAAGGGGGATATTCACTCAAGGAGTGTTTTTAGAGGTTTTCTATTGAAGCTTACCCAATCTCAACCACTAATCTTAAGCTGTTAGGAGGGATCTTCATACAAGAGCTTAATTTGAGGCTCTTTACTCGTTATTGACACCAGATATGGTTGAATCTTATGTTGACTTGATCCATTATGTGGATGCATAACTCTTATCCATAGAGGTCATTAACACTCATCATAAGCAAATTGATAAGCCTACAGATAAGCACAAGAATGCACTAAAAAGTTCTAATTTATTATTTCAATAAAAAAAGTAGGAACAATAATAGAACTTGTTGAAACTTAGATATCTAGATTGAGTTTTATGTTGTGTGATTTTTTGATGATAACAAAATATTATTATTCTGATATTATTATTTATCCTAACATACATTAGATATATTTAAATTTATTTTAACATGTACTAACATTTCAGAGAAATCATACTCCAGACAGCTAAAGACTTTAAGATAGAGTAGAATAGGATTTTATGTAATAAAGTTGATAAAATTTCATTTTCTTGAGTCTGAGAAAGTGTGATTGTAATTGGGTAACTGTGCACACACACAGGGGGAGAGAGATAAAAAATTAAAATTGAATTTTTTACCCTGTTCATATTGTACGATGTTAGTTCGTACAGATGACTGATAATATATGAAATCTAGTTCGTACTAGATCATCCAGACGAAATTAAACTATTCATCCAGAAAAACTAAAATCGTACAGACGAGTGACCGTGTATAAAATTCAGTTCATACCAAATCATCCAGATGAACTTGTATTTTTCATCCAAACAAACTAAAATCATACAGATGAGTGATAGTGTATGAAATACGTATCGTACCAGATTGTCCAGATGAACTAAAATCGTTCATATGACTTATATTGTATGAAATACATATCGTACCAGATCATTTAGACTAACTTGAACTATTCATATAGATAATCTAAAATAGTATTGACGATTGATAGTGTACAAAATGAAGTTTGTACCAGTTTATCCCAAGATTTTTGAACTTTTCGTACAGACAATCCATTATCGTACTAAACGATCTGACTTCATTTGACTTTGAAATTTTAGTTTTTGGACCATTTTTTTAAGAAGTTCCTTTATAATGAGTCTTTGAAGCTGTCTACCAATCTTTTTGCTGTGTATTTCTCTTTAGAGTGAAAAAGGAGAGTGTGTTTGGGAGAGTGTTTAGGAGTGGAGTGAGAGATCTTGGAAGAGGAAATTGTGAGGGATTCATAAGGTTACCCAAAGGTGAGGATCTCTTATTTGTCTTCTTCAAACTTCTGCCCTGCTTCTTTGAAGACTCTTGAGAGAAGATCTATAAAGGAGATCGGGTTCTCTGCCTTCATTAGGAGGGTGAAAAAGAACGAGGGTTCTCTTCCTTTACTAGGAGGATGAAAAAGGATGATAGTTCTCGACCTTCACTAGGAAGCTAAAAAAGATGACGATACTCTGCCTTCACTAGGAGGGTGAAAAAGGATAGGGGTTCTCTTCCTTCACCAGGAGGGTGAAAAAGAATGTGACGGTATGCTGCAATCACTTGGAGAGTGTAAAAGGCGTTGATTCTCTATCGCACCAGATTGGTGGAAGAGAGTTTATAAGGTCTTCTCTGCCTTGCTGTGGGGGTAAAAGGAGAGTCACTATTGTTTAGTGCAATACCTTAAGAAGGAGTCTTCAGAGAGTGCACATAGGTCTAGTTGGACCGAACCACTATAAAATTTGATATTCTTCTGTTCCTTTAATTTTTTTGAATTTTATTTTTCTACACTTTAAATTACTGTGGTGGAATTTCTTTTATGATAATTATATTCAAACAACTGCAAATTTTAGGATCATCGATCAAATTTTCTAGAAACAATTTTTAAAAATTCCAAGAAATTTTTAATTAACCAATTCACCCCCCCTCTTGGTTAGCTATAGGATAGTTCTATTAGGTTTAACCTACACAAAATTTTAAGTGGTATCAGAGCCAATTTCAAAAATTAAAGTTTAGACTACTTTTGAAAATCGTTCATGGCTAATTTTGGAAACCAAAATACTGTTGAAGGATATTCGATAACTAGACCACCTTTATTCCATATCTTTCCATTTGATTTTTGGAAAACTCGCATGTCTACTTTTCTACAATCACTTGACTATCGCATGTGGATGTTAGTACATGAAGGCTATACTGCTCCTAGAATTATTGATGACATTAGGGTTGAAATACCATTTACTAATTGGACTTTAGAGGAAAGAGACTTAGCACAGTTAAATGTTAAATATTTAAATAGTTTTTTTTATGCCTTGAAATATGAGAATTACATGCGTGTTTCAACTTATAAAATTGGAAAGGAAATCTGGGACAAACTTTGCATAACTTATAAAGGGATAAATGAGGAGAAAGAATCTAGGTTAAATATTTTATTCCACGACTATGAACTATTTTGCATGAAATCGAATGAGTCTATTTCTAATATGTATACACATTTTACTTAGATTGTTACCTCGTTACATGGTTTAGGTAGAGAACTAACTAATTCTTAAAAAGTTAATAAAATTCTACATTATTTACCTACTGCTTATGATGAAAAGATAACTATCATAACTGAATCAAAAGACTTGAATGTATATTTTATTAACAATCTGCTTGGATCACTAATTTCTTACGAGCAAGAAGAGAATCAAAGACAAATTGATGCAGGTGATAAGCGAAAAGAGAAAAATAAAGCTTTGAAGGTGGATGATTTAGAAAGTGATAAATCAATGCCTGAGGATGAAGAAGATATTGCACTCATGACTAAGCAATTTAAAAGTTTCCTTAGAAGAAAGCAATGAAGATGTCAGCATTGGAACAAAGATAAGTTTATTAGAAATCCAAAAGTTTCCAATGAAGTCATTTGCTATGAATGTAAAAAACCAGGACATATAAAGACTGATTGCTTGAATCTCGAAGCTAATCCTAGCAAGGAGAAAGTTGAGGAGAAAATTAACATTAGGAAGGGCAAGAAAAGAATGCAATAAGCTTTCTGGGCTGACTCAGCTTCAGACTCTTCAAAAATAGAAGCAAAAGAGAAGGTTATAAATTTGTGCTTAATGGCAGACAATCTTGATCATTCAGATCAAGATGAGGTATGCGACCTATCCTATGATGAACTATTTGAAGTTTCTAAGAAAATCCATAATGCATATAGAAAACTTAAAAAATTATAAGCTATTCTTAACCTTGAGCATTTGAATTTATAAAAAGAATATGAAAATCTTAGGAAAGACCATGCAGATATAGATAGCAACCACATGACTTTATTGGATGAATTCAATGATTTGAATAAGAAGCATAAACTTTTGAAAACCTCTTATAGTGAGCTTGAAAATGATTTTAAAAATTTTATGGGTAAAGCTGAACACAGGGAATAGGATTTGAAGATTAAAAATTTAATTTTAGATAATTTAAGTTCATATCTTCAAATAAAATTGGTAGCTTTTAAGGAAAATAAGTCACCACCCACACTTGAATAATTTTACAAGTCTAAATAAAAGCATATAAGTTCAAAACCTAGGAAAATATATTGTAACTCATATAGATTAGTAAACCCTTTTTTTGGTGTTAGATATTTTTCATGTGGCATGTTATGGCATATTTCCCACACTTGCACTATTCAGAGTAAAACACATTTAGAGTGGAGACCTAAGGTACATAAATCACATCATATCAAACATGCATCTGGATTATCATTGCTAAAAGGTGAACCAAAATTTATTTGGGTTTCTAATTCTAACATTTGATATTTTTATAGAAATGCTCTCATATAAGCCCTCGTAAGAGCATTTGGTACCTGGATAGTGGATGTTCAAAACATATGACTAGAGATACAACTCAATTCATATCGCTTGAAGCTAGGAATGGAGGTATGGTAACACTATGAGAGTGGTAGGTACAGGTATGATTGGCAACAAGAATAATTTCTTTATTAAAAATATTTTATTAGTTGAAGGCTTAAGACACAACTTGCTAAGTATTAGTCAGCTTTATGCTAGGGATTTTAACATTAAATTTTTACCTACAAGCTGCATTATAAGCCAAAATAAAGTTGATGTGTTGCATGGAAATAGGGTAAATAATGTTTATATGCTTGATTTAAATTATGTTAAATCTTCTAATGCTTTTTGTCTCAAAATAATCTTTGATGAATCTTGGTTATGGCATAGAAGACTTTATCATGCAAGTATATAAAATCTTAGAAAGATTACCTAGAAAGAATTGGTTAGAGGCATACCCAAATTAGACTTCACTAAGGATCACATGTGTGATGCATGCCAATTAGGAAAATAAGTCAAATCCTCCTTTCATTCAATTAAGGATCTTAGAACTAGAAAACCATTAGAAGTCTTTCATATGGATCTTTTTGGACCGGTTAGCTCTATAAGTCTAGGAGGAAAAGTTTATGGGTATATAATTTTTGATGATTATTTATGATTTACTTGGATTAGATTCTTATCACATAAGAGTGAACTGTTTGATGAGTTTATAAATTTTTCTACTTGGATTCAGAGGAAGCTAGGTTGTGAAATTCTTATAATTTAAAGTGATCATGGAGAAGAATTTGAAAATGAAAATTTTAAAGTTTTTTATAAAGAGTAAGGAATAGATCACTACTTTTTAGCTCCTAGGTCCCCTCAAGAAAATAGGGTTGTTGAAAGAAAGAACAAAATATTGATAGAAGCCGCTAGAGCCATGTTGGTTGAATATTCTCTTTCTAAATATTTCTGGGCTGAAGCGGTTAGTATAACTTATTATGTTTTGGATAGGGTGAACATTAGATCTAAGTTAAATAAGACACCCTATGGGCTTCTTAAAGAAAGAACACCTAACCTCTCACATCTATATGTCTTTGGATATAAGATGTTTATTCATAATAATGGTAAAATTCCTTTAGAAAAATTTGATCCTAAATCTAATGAAGGAATTTTTCTAGGATATTCTAGTATTGGCAAAACCTATAGAGTTTTTAACATAAGGAATGGTAGTTAAGGAGACCACTCATGAAGTTTTTGATGAATCTGATATTTTGGGAGGGTCTAAGTTGGAAGAAGAAGATGTTGAACAAATAACCCAAGAAATTAAAAATACAAATCTTGAAGAAAGTGTTGAAATAGAAAATGTATTGCCTAGAGAATGAAAATATTCTAAAAGTCATCTTAAAGAACTGATTTTAGGAGAAGCAAGCGAATGTGTTAGAACTAGGCATGGCCTTAGCACAGAAGTGAACCACAAAACTTTTATTTTAATGTTTGAACCGACTAATATAAGTCAAGCACGTTCTGATGAATTTTAGATTTTTTCTATGCAGGAAGAGTTGAATCAATTTGTTAGAAATGATATTTGGGAATGTGTAAAGAGACTTGAAGATCAAAGTGTTATTGAAACTAAGTGGGTTTTCAAAAGTAAGATAAATGATTCTGGTGTAATGGTTAGAAATAAGGCAAGATTGGTGGCCAAGGGGTACAATCAAATAGAAGGAATTAATTTTGATAAAACTTTTGCCCCTGTAGCTAGACTTGAAGCGATAAGGGTGCTACTAGCCTTTGCCTATTTTAGAGGTTTTAAATTATTTCAAATGGATGTTAAGAGTGCATTTCTTAATGGGGTGATACAAAATGATATTTATGTTGAGCAATCTCTAGGTTTTGAAAATTCATATTTCCCTAAATATATGTTTAAATTGATAAAGGCATTGTTTGGATTAAAATAGGCACCTAGGGTATGCTATGAAAGACTAAGCACATTCCTACTAGAAAGATCATTTGTTAAAGGAAGTGTGGACACCACCCTTTTCTTAAAAGGAGTAGGAGATGATATACTCATTATTCAAATATGTGTTAATGATATCCTGTTTGGTTCTACTAATAAATATCTTTATGATGATTTTTTAAAAATAATGAGTAGTGAATTTGAAATGAGCTTGATGGGAGACTTGAGTTACTTTCTTAGTTTTAGCATAAAGCAGAAAGAAGATGGCACATTTTTGAGTTAGTAAAAATATATTAAGAACATCCTTAAATAATATGAATTGGATAAAGCTAAACCAATAAGTACACCGATGAGTTCCTTAGTGGAGTTAGATAAGGACTCTAAAGGCAAATCTGTTGATCAAAAGAAATTTAGAGGGATGATTAGATCATTACCTTATTTGATTACGAGAAGATCTGATATCATGTTTAGTGTTTATTTGTGTGCTAGATTTCAAGCTGATCCAAAATAATCTCACCTGACTGTTGTTAAAAGAATTATGAGATATCTTTTAGGAACTCAAATTTTAGAAATTTGGTATCCTCGGCATAGCTCCTCTTTTGAAATCATTGGTTATTCTGATTCATATTTTGCAGAGTGTAGGGTTGATAGAAAGAGTACTTCTGGGACTTGTCAATTCATAGGGAACTCCTTAGTCTCTTGCTCTAATAGAAAGCAAAATTCAGTAGCTCTTTCTACTGCCGAAGTAGAATACATAGCCTTAGGGAGTTATGTGGCACAAGTTCTATGGTTTAAATAATAACTAGTGGACTTAGGTTTTTTAATTGACACTATTCTAATTTTCTGTGATAATACAAGTGCCATTTGCATTTCAAAGAATCTTATCCAACACTCCCTGACTAAGCATATAGATATTAGACATCACTTCATTAGAGATCATGTCACCAAAGGAGAAATTGACATTTTCACAAAACCACTAACTTTTGAAACTTTCAGCACCTTAAGAACCAGATTGAGTGTTATTAATATTCATGCTTAAACAATTAAAATTCTACAAATTGCATGTGTAATATTTTTCGTGTATGTTGGTGTTTATGGTTTGTTCTTTTTTTGTATTTCATAAATGTTGGTTATTTTCTCCATTTTGGTTTTGTTTTCTCATTAGTATTATCTTCTATTTTTATTTTTGTGTCTCGCGGATCTTGGTTGATTTGTTTTTGGAAAGGTGTTTTGTTTATCATATCTAAAGTGCCTTTTCCATTCGTATTGTACGAACCACTTTCGTACTGTATGAATTCAATAGAGTTTACATGGTATTTTTTTCTGAGTGGGTGAGATGAAAAATGTAATTTTTTGAACATATCGTATTGTACGATGACATCATCATCTGTATGATATATGTATTTTTTATCTATATGAAAATGATGAAGATGGTTATTTTAAGTGATCATTTGTATGAACTTCAGTTTGTCTATACGATCGAGTTATCAGTTTGCATGTGGATGATCTCAACCGTTAGGTATGAACATTATTGCTTATTCATCCAGGACAAATAAGTGTTCATTTGTACGATCAATTTGGTCAAAAAGTCATATAATATGACTCGTAAATTGTGTTTATAAAAAGACATTTCATCAACATAACTACTTTTGATCGTTTCCTTTGGTCTGTAAAATTTTTTTTTTATATTTTATGATGTAGACATTCTTTGAATATGTCACCATCCCTTTTGCTTTCAAACCTTCTTATTTTCAAATCCATTAAATGGCAAGCACTAGTGCCAAATGGGCTTAACACTCAAGAGGCTCTTCTTCTCGTTTAAGTCAAGTAGACAAAAATTTTCTTTCAAAAGAGAATGAAGATGCCTATGACCGCTTCATCGAGGCACAGATCACACCTTCTCTTCTTTTAATTCAAGAAGACATCCATTTCTCAGTAATGCCTCTATTCGATTCCACTCAGTTTTCCTCATTCTCACCCTAATACATGCCTTTCACTCCGATATCTTTTACCTTTTCCTAGCAAATATGAGGGTAAAAGATAACCATACCAAAATGTCTTCTTTTGTACTTAAACAAAGGGTGGAAATAACTAAGGAGGATTTAGGCACATACCAACACCTTAGAACTGAAGGTGTAAGGGCACACACTTTGACATCAAGAGAGGAGTTTGACCGGTCCATTATAAATTAAACCCTTAGAGGTACACCTTCAGCCTATCATCAACCTCATGTGCACACCTTAAATCAGAATGCCAGGATCATCCAGCATGTATTGAGAATATCGATTATTCCTAAAGCTGGTGATCGTATCAACCTTACTCCTTTGCTTTCTATTATCACATATCTCATAATATCAAACACTCCAATTGATGAAGCCCAATTGATTCTGGACTACATCAATAATCTTGCAGACATTAGGCTTCCTACCACTAAGAGGAAGAAAATATTACTTTAGGACACCTAGTTTCCTACATCCTAGAAAAGAAGTACAATTTGGTTCATCCTGAAACCCCAAACAATTTGCCAATCTACTTTTTTGATGCCTCATTTCGTTCACTTTTTCATTGGGATCAAGGGGAACAGGGAGATGACATTGGAGAAGAAGAAGCACCTACACCTGCTCCTACACCTACGCCTGCCCCTGAACCTGAGTAGGATTTCTATCAAGAAATTGTCCAGCAATTTAAAAGTCTTGAGTCTTACTTTGATCACCGATTTGATCATATTGAGACTCGCTTAGACCAGCAAGATGCCAGATATAATAAAGATATGGGCTGGGTCTGAGGACAGTTCGACTCGATCAACACTCAAGAAGCTTCAATCAATAGCTACTTTACCTTGTTTACTCCTCCTCTGCCACCTCCAAATTAGGATCCTCTAGATTTTTAGTTTTAATTTTTTATTGTAATCGATGAATATTTTGCTTTTCTAGTTTTCATGTAATGAGATTATGGATGTTTGTGATATTATGTTAGTTTGTGTCTTGAGTTTGTTTTTTTTTTAAATGATGAATGAAATGATATTTGTCCTGGTGTTAATTGTCTTGTATTGTCTTTAAGTTTCTTTTGTTCAAATTAGTAATATTGATCTAAGAGATAGTTTAAAATACTTTGCACTTCAACTTAATTTCTTAGGAAAATTTTTATTCTCAAACTTTAAATCAAATTGTGATTAGACATAGATAAGAAGATCATCTTCATGTTCTTATTGATACTTATGTTTTAGTAAAAATTGTTACAAAAGAGATGACTTATTTTTAAATTTTGTGTTCAATCTGTTGATTTTCTTGTTAATTATTTGATTTTGTTTAATAATTATTGATATCGAAAAGAACAAAAATGAAAAGAGGCACAAAATTAGCCCAAAATTGAAAAGATGCATAAAATGTGCCAAAAATAATAAAAAAAGAAGCACAATGTTTGCCAAAAATGAAAACAGGCACAAAATTAGCCCAAACTGAAATGATGCATAAAGCGTGCCAAAATTAGAAGTGATGCACAATGGTCGCCATTCGAAAGATTAAGTATCATTCAGTTGTTTCCTCTATCTCTCTAATTCTTACAAAAATCCATACATTTGACAATAATCTCCACTATTGAGTTTGAAACTAATTGATCTTTATTTAATCATTTTTGCAATGATTACTTTATTTGATATATCTAGAACGGATATTAAATCTGGTTGACTTTTCTTATCTTAATTGTTCTTTTATTGAAAATATAAGCCTTTCTTTTTCACATCAGGATTTTAAGGTTATTTTTGCCAAGTATTTTAAATTTTCTTTTTCATCTGTTATTCAATTTGTCCACAGAAACTTATTTTCTTTTGGGATTTCTCTCTTTTTGCTGTGTCAAAATGGGGAGTCATCGTTTGATTGTTTGTTTGTTTAGGGGAGTCATCGTGTGGTTATTTGTTCTTTTGTTATCATGTGTGTTTCTTCTTGTTGGTCTTTGCCCTTGTGATATTCTTTGGTCTTGTATTTATGATAGTCTTGTGTTTTCATCTTGTGTTTTCTTTTGAACTTGTGTTTTTCAGATGAATTTTATTCCCTTCCCTTGATTTTAATTGAGCATTCATTGAGGGGGAGCTAAGGAGAAAATGTTCTTTTAATTTTAATTCAAACAATAATAATTTTGCCATCATCAAAAAGGGGAGATTGTTGAAACTTAAAAATCAAGATTGAGTTTTATGTTATGTAATTTTTTGATGATAACAAAATATTATTATTTCTCTTAACATTCATTACATATATTTTTATTTGTTTTAGTGAGTACTAATATTTCAGGAAAATCATACTCTAGACTATTGTAGACATTAAGATAGAGTAGAATAGGATTTCATGTAATAAGGTTTGTATATTTCTATTTTCTTGAGTCTGAGAAAGCATGATTATAATTAGGTAACTGTGCACACATACAGGGGGATAGAGTTAAAAAAATTAAAATTGATTTTTTTACCCTATTCATACTGTACGATGTCAAATAGTACAGGCGACTGACAGTGTATGAAATTTGGTTTGTACCAGATCGTCCAGACGAAATTAAACTATTCATCCAAATGAACTAAAATTATATAGACGACTGACAGTGTACAAAAATTAGTTCATATCAGATCATCCAGATGAACATGTATTGTTCATCCAGATAAACTAAAATTGTATAGACGACTAACAGTGTATGAAATATGTATCATACCAGATCATCCAGAAAAACTAAAATCATACAGATAACTGATAGTGTATGAAATATGTATCGTACTAGATCATCTAGATGAACTTAAACTATTCGTATAGATGACCTAAAATCATACAGACGACTGATAGTGTACAAAATGAAGTTTGTACCACTTCATCCTCGGAATTTTGAACTGTTCGTAGAGACGATTCACAATCGTACTGTACGATTTGACTTTGTTTGACTTTGAAATTTTAATTTTTGGATGATTTTTTTATGAAGTTTCTGTATAATGAGTCCTAGAAATTATCTACCAATCATTTTGCTGTGTATTTCTTTTTTGATTGAAAAAGGAGAGTGTGTTTTGGGAGAGTGTTTGGGAGTGGAGAGTGAGAGATATTGTAGGAGGAAATTATGAGGGATTCACAAGGTTTCCCAAAGGTGAGGATCTCTTATTTATCTTCTTTAGACTTCTGCCCTTCTTCTTTGAAGACTCTTGAGAGAAGATTTGCAAAGGAGATCAGGTTCTCTACCTTCACTAGGAGGGTGAAAAAGGATGATGGTACTCTGTCTTCACCAAGAGGGTGAAAAAGGATGAGGGTTCTCTACCTTCACCAAAAGGGTGAAAAAGGACGTGATGGTATGCTGCCATCACTTGGAGAGTGTAAAAGACGTCGGTCCTCTGCTGCACTGGATTGGTAGAAGAGAGTTTAAAAGGGTTTCTCTGCCTTACTGTGGGGCAAAAGGAGAGTCCCTATTGTTTAGTGTAATACCTGAAGAAGGAGTCTTCAGGGAGTGGATGTTGGTCTCGTTGGACCGAACCACTATAAAATTTGGTATTCTTCTATTCCTTTACTTTTTCCTATATTATATTTTTTCGTACTTTAAATTACTGTGGTTGGAATTTCTTTTGTGATAATTATATTAGGACAACTGCAAATTTTAGGATCATTGATTAAATTTTCTATAAATGATTTTGAAAATTTCAAGAAATTTTTAATTAACCAATTCACCCCCCTCTTGGTTAGCCTTAGGACAGTTCTATTAGGTTTAACAACCTATACAAACTTTCAGAACTATGACTTCCCCCTTAACCACCGTAATAGTCGTGTGATCCCTAACTAGGTAAGGGTACACAACATTCAACACATCTTACAATAATATCCAAATGGCCATCCAATATGAAGAAACCATTAAATAACTCAATTCATTAAGAACAAATTAAGGAATCAAGAGTTATACTTTCACTTTCATCACATCCATGAACACTCTACTGAATCATGCAGGTAGCTCAAAGAAGAAACTAAGAGGCTAAAGTAATTAAGCTATGTTGGATAATTAAATTTAAACCAATTAATCAATAAGCATACTAGTTCAATTAGGGGGTAGCCAGCACAAATATAACAATAAGGCAATCAGTAAAGGGTTAGTGAAATTAAGACTGTCTCTAAAGGCTCGTTACTATCTAGCCAAATCTTTATGGCTATAGTTAAGGATCTATTACAAAAGGTCTCATATCAATCACTTTATTACTTTTAATAACTTTTGCTTAGAAGAGATCAAATCTACAAATCAAGACCCACTTTTTCATAACGAATGGATTGGAAATGCATGTTACATTGTTAAAAGAATTCTGATTAATAATAGGAGCACCATCAATTTCCTATTTGACAACACCTTTCTTATCATAGGCCAAGTTAGGTAGAGTTTGGTAGAAGTTTTAGCTAGCAACTAAGCCATATGGGTTTGATAATTGAGTTGTATGAGTGAAAGAGTTAGTCACTCTCCATGTCATAGCATCTGACTTCCCCAAAGAAGTGACTCACTTAATCAAATTTATAAAAGTCAAGTTAAGGTTGGTATATAATTCCATCTTTAGTAGCCCTCCTCTAATCAATCATATTGTACACCTTAAGTCAAAAATTTTCAAACTAGTTCAAATTGATGCAGTGCATGAAAATTTGTAGGTAGCACAATCATGTTACCATAAGTAAGCTCAACCACTCCCCTTCATGATCCTTCATATTGAGAATTTTGAGCTCCAAGATGAAGTCAACCCTTTGATAGCTTACTCTATAAAAAGGCTTAACTTGTATCCATATATTAGATGAGCATTTTTATAGATAATGCAAGGCATTTATCTACTGTACAACAAGCATAAGTTGGAATATGCAAATTTTCTATGCAAGAAAAAAGGCCTATTTACCTAAAGCTTAATAAATATTCTTGGAGTTGAGCCCAAAATAATTGTTCATTCCTTAAAGATTGATATAACATGTAAATGGGTCATCTAAAAGAAGTAAAACATCATGCAAATCAATAATAAGCAATTAGATAAGAAGTCAATATTATTAGAGGCTGGATTAATATGAGAGGTACACTCTCTAGTTTGGTTGCCACATGTTATCATGATTAAAAATGGTGGTGGGGCCTATAAATTTTTTGTTGATTATACTAACCTAAACAAATGTTCCCCAAAAGTTAATTTTCTATATCCTAATATAGATCAAATTATTGATGCCGTATTTGGAAAACAAATACTGAGCTTTATTACTACTAAATCTAATTATATTTAAATATGGTTATATTTGTTAGGACCTAGTCCAACATCGCTCATAGGCAGAAAAGGTCATATCATGTTGGATGGTGACAGGTGAAATACCAAGATCAAACTTGGAGAATTTTTTTTTCCTTTTTTGTTTTAGAAATTCTTCTCTTTATAAAATGCACAGACCACAAAGCCACTAAACTTCAATTAAAACAATTAAGTACTCAACATTGAAAGCTCTTTCATTCATATTAAAAACATTTATAATCAAAATAATTATATACAAATAGAACATGGCTTAAACTACACAAAATAGAACAGAAAAGACATGATTGTCAAAATCATCCAACATACCTATACATACACAAATCATAGAACCTACAACCCTTATTTTCTCGGCCTACCCCTTCCCTTTGCCCTGACCTAAAACAAATATAAAAATAAGTATGAGCAATCAAAACTCAGTAGATCACATTGTTCATTCCATCTGAATTCTTAAAAATAAATGCCACTAATAATAAATTCAAATAATCACGATAGCATACATTCTTCTTGTATTGAGATTCAACCAAATCATTTAAATAAATAATTTTCATAGAGCAATAAGTAGTATTTTAATGTATCAATCAAATAACTATACAATATAGAAGCAGAACATTAAGCACTTTATATTCACCTATCAAAAAAGACATAATTTCCCTCAAGCCCTTACACCTCCATTAGATATCAGAGTTCATGCCATTATGGCATTCAAGGATGTCATATCAGATAACAAGCCCTTATTAACCCCAGATGCATAGCACCATAAATATTAAGGAATTTCATGCCTTTTTGATTCCTGGCACAAAATATTTTAGAATTTTCTCTAGGCATCAAAATTCCTTCAAATTCACTCATTTCAAGAACATATAACATAAAAATAAATACTTATTTCTTATTTCACTATGCAATGTCATATACATCATAGGATTTCATAAAGTATCCTACTTACAATCAAATATTAGAAATTCGGTGAAAAGCCCTGCATAAAATTTATCATTTTTCAAAAATTCACCAAATTAGTATATTTTGCTAATTACCAAAATTTGAGGCTTTTATTTCTCTATTACAAAATCTAGGGGTGTCCAAATAATTTTTTAGATCTTTAAAATAGTGTACTTTTGAACTACTTAGTGAAAATTTGCAAATAAACTATCAAAATGTGTAAAATATTGCCAACTAAGATATACCAAAAGTTGCGCAGTGAAGTGTTACCCAATGAGTATATATCCAAATTTGCCTTAAAATTTTAATTGAATTGCTGGGTAAATCCACAAAACATTGAATTATTAAAAACTTAGAAAGGTTAAAGGTAACCTAACCTCAAAATAGATAATTTTACAAACTGGACTGATGGACAAAATTGGCGCAAAATACCCTGAAAAAATTCTCTCTTTCTCTCTCTCTCTCTCTCTTGAATTGCTTGGTTGGGTGGGGCCTCACAGTGATGGTAACGTTTGAGTTTTCCTGTTTCACACACTTCTTTGACTAAATTGCATTAAAATAAAATGGAAAGGAATGGGATTTAACTTTTTTAAAGATTTAAAGGTGTCAGTTTTGCTATTTGACATTATTTTTGCTAAATTATCCTTAAAGCCTACTAAAATTTATTGATGTAAGTTTTTGTAGGATTTATATTTGTCGCTGTTGTTATTTGGTAGGATATATATGCTTAAATCTCTCTCTCTCTCTCTGTCTCTCTCTCTCTTTCTCTCTTTCTCTCTCACACACACACTAAATGGTTACCTAAGGGTGAGAACTTTTTTCCTTTTTAATAAAATGAGTGGATTTTTATATTTATTAAATTTTTTCTTCAAGTACCGCAGTGCTCTTAACAGATAGAATGGCACCCGAGCACCTAGAACCAGTACTTAAGTGCTCCCACAAAGTCCTAAAAATATAAAGTGCTTAATGCCACCAACCCTAGCACCACGATGCTCCGAAAGGAAAATTTCAAAAACATATTTCAACATAGACCCTTGGGACAGACTTTAAATAACATTCATGCATTCACACACATACAAACTATTCTCAAACATGTGCAATATGAAAATGTAGAAAGTTCTAACACACAGAACTTACTAGATTAGGTTAGAACAAGTTTTAACACTATTGTAGTAGTATTATAAGCCTCCCTCCTCAGAAAACTATCAGCCTCAATATTTCAAAATACATCCTAATTAGAATAATCAGCCTCAGACTTTTCTCTCAAGTAGCTTCTCTATCAGGCATGTGCTTCCTTTTCACCTTAACCATAGAGATTTGTTTACTTCTTAGTTTCTTGATGTCATATGCCCAAATTCTTTTAGTATCCTTGTAACTCAAATTAGTCCATACCTCTATATCATCTACAAATATTCTGCTTCTAGAATTAGATACTCATTTTCTCAATAAAGAAATATGAAACACAATGTCAATCTCAGACATATATTCAAGTAATACTTTCCAATTCATTCAACAACTTCAAAAGGTCCAATGTACCTTGGACTCAACTTTCCTTCTTTTCTCAATCTAGTTGTACCTTCCATTAAACTGATCTTCACATATACAAAATCTCCAATCTAATATTTTATAGATTGATATTTTGCATCAAAGTACTATCTCTCTATGTCTTGTATAGTTTTGAATGTATATATTTTTAGAAATCTTTTTAGTAGCATCATCTATCAAAGCTAGCACAACTAGACTTCTTTATCCCACCACTATCCAAGATAAAGGTGTCCTACCTTTTGTGATACAAAGCTTCGGAAGGAGTAATATCAACATTGTATTGAAAAATATTGTTGTATATAAATTCAATACGATGGATATAATCCTCCCAACTTCCAAGAAAATTTAGAATACGCAATCTCAAAAGATCTTCTAATATTTGAATAGTTATTTCAGACTGCCCATTAGTCTAGGAATGCAAAGCAGTGCTTAAATGCAATTTTATTCCCAAAATTTTTTTAATACCTTACCACAACTTATAGGTAAGCCTACCATTACTATCAGAAATAATGATCCTTGGTATCCCTGTTATGATTTGGGTACTTTGTCGTTCAAGTAAATTCTAATCCAAGTTATGTTTTTGATGATTACAAAAGCTTATTGTTTGTTTTATTCTTCTCCTAATAATTATTTGAGGTTTGTTGTGTGTACTAAAGTATTTTTCAAGAAATTTACACTTCAGATTACTGAAGACTTCAAGTTCACTTGTTCACTGTAAATGAAGTCTGTAAATTTTTTTTTCTTGAGTCTGAGAGAGTGTGATTGTAAGTTGGATAACTATGTACATACACACATAATGGGGGAGTAAAAACTTAAATTTTTAAATTCATCGTACAGTATGATTTGATATCGTACGGGACGATCTGTAGTATATGTCCTCCATATCGTACAGTACAAAATACCTTTCGTACATGATTTTTTTCTATACGAACCACTCGGACTTGTTCATCCAAGGGTTCATACGGGGCAAATTAATCGTATGAAGCACTCTAACTTGATCGTCCAAGGGTTCGTCTGGGATGATATATTCGTACGAAGCGCTCTGACTTGATCGTCCAAGGGTTCGTCTGGGATGAAATGGTTGTACGAAGCACTCTGATTTGATCATCCAAGAGTTCGTGGAAATGTTCGTATGAACGGCTCTGACTTGTTCGCCTCATGAGTCATACGGGATGAATCGTTTAATGTGTTGAACTATTCGTACAGTAAGATCATCGATCGTACGGGACGATCGGCACGGGTTAAACTTAAAATTTTTAGTTTTTGGATGGTTTTTCTGGTCCAAAGTATATATTTGACTGAAAACTGACAGAAGGAAAGATCCTTCTACGAAAATATTTTTGAAGAGTCAAAGGGAGAGTGTCAGGGAGAGTGTTTAGGAGTGAGTGTTGAGAGATCTATCAATAGAGAATAGTGAGGGGATTCATAAGGTTATTCAATTGTGAGGATTTCTTTTACTTGTTCTTCAAGCATCTTCTAAGTTCCCTTGGAGACTTTTGCAAGTATTGTTCGAGAGAATTTTGGTTCTCTGCCGTCACTTGGAGAGTGAAAAAGGACGATGGTTCTCTGCCACACTTGGAGAGTGAAAAAGGACGACAGTTCTCTACCGCACTTGGAGGGTGAAAAAGGACGACGGTTCTTTATCGCACTTGGAGGGTGAAAAGGATGACGGTTCTCTGCCGCACTTGGAGGGTGAAAAGGATGACGGTTCTCTGCCACACCGGGTTGGTGGAAGAGATTTTATAAAGGCTTCTCCACCTTGCTGTGGGGGCAAAAGGAGAGTCACTTGAGTTTAGTGCAATACTTAAAGAAGGAGTCTCTAGGGAGTGGTTGTAGGTCGTGTTTGACCGAACCACTATAAATTCTGGTATTCTTTATTCACTGTTATACTTTTCAGCATTTTATTTTTTTTCGCAGTTTATTTTCTTTGTGGTTGAATTTATGTGTTTTGAAAAGAGCATAAAAATTACTCTGTTCGTACTGTACGAAGGTGTACCGTACTGTACGATTAGCTTTGAAATTTTCCAAAATTCCAAGAGCAAATTAAAAAAAAAAAACCAATTCACCCCCCTCTTGGTTAGCCTAGGGATGTGAGCAATAGGTCTAACAACCTATTCACACTTTCAAGTGGTATCAGAGCCAATTTCAAAAATAACTGTTTTAAATACTTTTTGAAATTTTGATCATGGCTAATTTTGGAAATAGAAATATTATGTAAGGATACTCGATAACTAGACCACCGTTGTTTGATAATATCTCTTTTGATTTTTAGAAAACTCGCATGTCTACTTTTCTACAATCACTTGACTATCGCATGTGGATGTTAGTTCAGGATGGTTATAGTGAACCTACTAGGATTGTAGAAGGAATAAGAGTTCAAACACCTTTTGCAAACTGGACTGTAGAAGAACGTGAATTAGCTCAAGTGAATGCTAAGTGTTTGAATAGTTTCTTTTGTGCTTTAAAGTCAGAAGATTACATGCGTGTGTCTACCTATAAATCAGGAAAGGAAATTTGGGATAGGCTTTGCATCACATATGAAGGTACAAATGAAGTGAAACAAACTAGATTGAACATTCTCTTGCACGACTATGAACTTTTTCGCATGAAACAGAATGAATCAATCTCTGACATGTACACTCATTTTACACACATAGCCACTTCATTGCATGCTTTAGGTAGAAAGTTGACAAATACAGAGAAAGTTAACAGGATATTACGTTGTTTACCTACTGCATATGATGTAAAGATAACTGTAATAACAGAATCTAAAGATTTGAATGTTTATTCTGTTGATAATATTCTTAGATCACTAATTACTTACGAGCAATCGGTGACTCAAAGGCAGATTGATACAGGTGAGAAGAGAAAGGAGAAGAACATCGCTTTAAAGGTGGATGACTCTAAAAGTGATCAATCACTACCTGAGGATGAAGAGGATATTTCCCTGATGACGAGGCAATTTAGAAGTTTCCTAAAAAGGAAGCAGAGAAGACGCCGGCATTGGAACAAAGGTAAGTTCCAGAAGAATGTTAAGGCTTCTAATGAAGTCATTTGCTATGAGTGTAGGAAGCCAGGATACATCAAGATAGACTGCCCCAATCTCAAAGGAAATCCTAGCAAGGATAAGGCCAAGGAGAAACTGAAGGACAAAAGGGGTAAGAAGAGAATACAAGGAGCTTTCTGGGCGGACTCAGCTTCAGATTCATCAGAAACAGCACCTGAAGAGGAAGTTATCAATTTGTACTTAATGGCTGACAATCTCGACCATTCGGATGAGGATGAGATATGTGATTTAAGCTATGAAGAATTATTCAGAGTTTCTGAATGCATACACTCTGCATATAGGAAACTTAAGAAACTGCACGCTAAGTTGAATTTGGAATTTTTAGAGCTGCAGAAAGAAAATAAGATCCTTAGGAAAGACCATGCATTGATTGACAGCAACCACATGACCTTGTTGGATGAGTATGATGATTTAAACAAACAGCATAATCTTTTGAAATCATCAAATATTAAACTTGAAAAAGATTTCAAAAATTATATAGATGAATCATATACTAGAGAGCACAATTTGAAGATAGATAATTCGATTCTAGAAAGTGCCAATGCTTATCTTGAAGTTCAGATAAAAGCACTTAAAAAAAATAAGAAGCCACCAAGATTGGAAGATTTTCATAAGGTTTACCACAAGACCAATGATCCAAAGTCTAAGAATAAAATTTTCAGGACAAGTAGATTGGTGAATCCTTTTCCTGGAGTAAAGTGTTTTTCTTGTGATAGGTTAGGTCACAATTCCCACACTTGTACTATTGAACATATGACATATTTAGTGTGGAGACCAAAGATGCATATAACACAGCATATCAAACATGCATCTGGTTGAAAATTATCTAGAGGAGAACCCAAACTTGTTTGGGTTCCCAAGTCTAACCTTTGATAATTTTGCAGGGACACTCTCGCACAAGACCTCATGAGAGTATTTGGTACCTGGATAGCGGCTGCTCAAAGCATATAATTGGAGATACGAATCAATTTATATCATTAGAAGTTAGGAATGGAGGCAAGGTGACACTTGGAGATAATACCACCAAGAGAGTGGTAGGTACAGATATAATTAGAAATTCAAAAAACTTTGTGATTGAGAATGTACTGTTGGTTGAAAGTTTGAAACACAATCTGTTGAGTATTAGTCAATTGTGTAACAAGGGCTATCATATAAAGTTTTTACCTACAAGTTGTGTTATTAGTTTAAATGGAACTGTTGTTTTGAATGGTGATAGAGTTAACAATGTTTATATACTAGATTTTAATTCTGTTAAACCTTCTACTGCCTTGTGTTTGAAAATTGTATCTAATGAATCATGGTTGTGGCATAGAATGCTTTGTCATGCTAGCATGAGAAATCTTAAGAAAATCACTCAAAAGTAACTAGTTAGAGGAGTACATAAGTTAGACTTCACTAAAGATCACTTGTGTGATGCATATCAACTAGGAAAATAAGTGAGATCCTCTTTCAATTCGATCAAGGATATTAGAATTAGTAAGCCCTTAGAAATTCTTCACATGGATTTGTTTGGACCTGTTAGTACTTTAAGTTTAGGAGGAAAAAGATTTGGGTATGTTATTATGGATGACTATACTAAATTCACCTGGATTAGATTTTTGAATCATAAGAGTGAATCATTTAAAGAGTTTAGAGATTTTTCCACTTGGATTCAGAGGAAACTTGGTTTTGAAATAGTTAGTATCCAAAGAAATCATGGGGGAGAATTTAAAAATGAAATGTTTAATAATTTTTGCAAATCTCTTAGAATTGAACACAACTTCTCAGCTCCTAGAACACCTCAACATAATGGAGTTATAGAAAGAAAGAACAGGGCATTAGTTGAAACTGCTAGGGCCATGTTGGCAGAATATTCACTTCCTAAATATTTTTGGGCTCGAAGCAGTTAGCACAGCGTGCTATGTGTTGAATAGGATGTATATAAGGCCAAAATTAAATAAGACACCCTATGAACTTCTTAAAGGTAGGAGTCCCAACCTCTCGCATCTACATATTTTTGGATGTAAAGTGTTCATTCATGATAATGATAAAATTCTTCTAGGAAAATTTGATCCGAAATCAGATGAAGGAATCTTTCTAGGATATTCAAGTGTTGGAAAATCCTATAGATTTTTTAATAAGAAAATATTGGTAGTTGAAGAGACCACACATGCTGTTTTTAATTAATCTTATGATAATAAAGGGTCTAAGTTGGATGAAGATGAGGTTGAAGTTGTAACCCAAAAACTTGAAGATCAAAAAGTTAAAGAAAGGGTTGAAAAAGAAGAGGAAAACAAATTGCCTAGAGAATGGAAATTTGTAAGGAGTCATCCTAAAGAGTTGATTTTAGGAGAACCAAGTGAAGGAGTAAGGACTAGGCATGGTTTGAGGAAAGAAGTAAATTATTCAGCGTTAATTTCAATGATTGAACCCACTAATATAGAACAAGCACTTTGGATGAATTTTAGATTTTTGCTATCAAAGAGGAGTTGAATCAATTCAAGAGAAATCATGTTTGGGAGTTAATTGAAAGGCCAAAAGATCAAAGTGTTGTTGGGCCTAAGTGGGTGTTCAAAAACAAAATGAATGATTCAGGAGTAGTTGTGAGAAATAAGGCTAGATTAGTAGCTAAGGGGTATAATCAAATTGAAGAAATTGATTTTGAGGAGACATTTGCCCCTGTAGCAAGACTTGAAGTAATAAGAGTTTTGTTAGCCTTTGCCTGTTTTAAAGATTTTAAATTGTATCAGATGGATGTCAAAAGTGCCTTCTTAAATGGGGTGATAGAAGAGGACGTTTATGTTGAGCAACCTCCAGGCTTTGAAAATTCTAAATTCCCTAATCATGTTTTTAAATTGAAAAAGGCATTATATGGACTAAAATAGGCACCTAGAGCATGGTATGAGAGGTTAGGCACTTTCTTATTAAAAGGATCATTTATTAAAGGAAGTGTGGACACCACTCTATTTTTGAAAAGAATTGAAAAAGAAATACTCATTATTTAAATATATGTGGATGATATCATTTTTGGATCAATTGATAAAACTTTATGTGATAAATTTTCAAAGATAATGAGTAGTGAATTTGAAATGAGTTTAATGGGTGATCTGAGTTATTTTCTTAGTTTTAGCATAAAGCAAAATGAGGAAGGTACTTTTCTTTGTCAATCTAAGTATGTTAAGGATATCCTCTAAAAGTATGAAATGGATAATGCTAAACCAGTAAATACACCCATGAGTTACTCAGTATTATTAGATAAAGATCCTAAGGGAAAATCTGTTGATCAAAAGAAGTTTAGAGGTATAATTGGATCTTTGCTTTATTTGACTGCTAGCAAACCTGACATCATGTTTAGTGTTTGCTTATGTGCTAGATTTCAAGCTGATCCAAAAGAATCACATTTGACAGCAGTAAAAAGGACCTTAAAATATCTTTTGGGAACTCAAAATTTCAGAATTTGGTATCCTAAGAACAGTTCTTCTTTTGAAATTATTGAAAAGATTCTGATTTTACAGGTTGTAGGGTGAATAAGAAAAGTACTTCTGGGACTTGTCAATTCATTAGAAATTCATTAGTATCTTGGTCTAGTAGAAAATAAAATTCAGTAGCACTTTCTACAGCTGAAGCAGAATACATTACCTTAGGGAGTTGCGTTGTACATGTGCTTTGGTTAAAATAACAAATGGATGATTTGGGTTTTTCAATTGGCACCATTCCAATCTTTTGTGATAACACTAATGCCATTTGTATTTTAAAGAATTCGATACAACATTCTAGAACCAAGCATATTTACATAAAGCATCATTTAATAAGAGATCATGTAGCGAAAGGGGAAATTGAACTACATCATGTTGCTACTAAAGATCAGCTTGTAGATATTTTCACAAAACCCTTAGCCTTTGACACATTTAGCATGTTAAGGACAAGGCTAGGTGTGATTGATCTTAATGCTTGATTGAAAATTCTGCAAATATAGTTTTATATGTATTTATTGGTTTGTTCATTGGATGTGTTTTATTTTCTAGTGTTTTATATATTTATTAGTTTATTGTGTGTTGTCTTTTAAAAGAAAAATCAAAAATTTTTGTTGTGTTTTGTTCCTTGACTGAATGTTGAAAGCATGTAAGATTGGAGAGATGAGAGTTTATTTTGTGTCTATTCGTACTATACAATGACCTCATCATACTATACGATTACATCATCATACATGAACTTCGTCTGTATGAAAAGGGGAGGAATCCAGTTAGTGTCAGTTATTATCGATGATTATACGTATGAATACATCATTTGTCTGTACGAGCCACATGTCGTTTCGCGTGAGGGACGAACCTAACCGTCGCCTGAACGATCTTAAATTTTCTGATCGTCCCGGATGAACACGTCATCGTCTGTACGATAAGGAAATCAAAAAGCCTCTACGAAAGGACACCTCGAGACGAGCAATTTATGAAAAATCATTTCATTTTGACTGCTTTCGGTCATCCCGAATGAAATTTGATTCATCCCGGACAAAGTCAGGTTCGTCTTGTACGAACTAGATTCGTACAGTACGATCACAGGCATTTTCTATAAAAAGGAGGGTCATTTTCATTCATTTCGCTTTCAATCTAAAACCCATTAGAGATTAGAATTCAAGATGTTAGGCAGTGGCAAAAGAGCACATGTTGCTAGGGGTCCTACTGCTAGGAGGAACTGGGACGAGAACTTTCTAAGTGAGGAAAATGAGGCAGCATACCTTAGGTATGCTGCGTCTAAGGTCACCCCTTCCCGCATACTGTTGCAGGAAAATATTCACTTTGCTGTAATGCCTCTTTTTGACTCCACCCAATTAGCTTTTCTATTGACTTTAATCTATGCTTTTAACAAGGACCTTTTTCATATGTTCCTCGCCAACATGACTTTCAATGAGGATCACTCTATCATTTCCTCATATGTCTTAAAGCAGAGAGTAGTGATAACCAAGGAGGATCTAGAGGAATATATTCATCTGAGAACCTATGGGACTAGGGCTCACACCTTCTCCACTAGACCAGAAAATGGTTGGTCGGAAGTAAACTAAGTTCTTAGAGGTGTAAGCACACCCACACATGTTTCCCGGGTAGATTCCTTGAACCAAAATGCACGAATAATTCAGCATGTGCTTAGGACATCTATCATTCCTAAAGCAGGAGATCAGATAAATATGACCCCACTTCTTTCTTCAACAACTTTTCTTATTATGACTGGCCAACCTATAGATGAAGCCCAATTAATCTTAGACTACATCTACTATCTTTCTGATATTGGTTTGGCTAGTGTGAAAAGGAAGAAAAATATTGCTTTAGGACATGTTGTGTGCTATATCCTTGAGAAGAAATACAACCTAATCTGTCCTTCTAGTCCTATAGATGAAGCCCAATGAAACATTACTTCACTGACGCTTCCTTTCGAGCGTTATTTGGGAAAGAAGGTACTGCTGACAGCTCAGATGATGAGCCTCATTCTGCTTCTGCTCCTTCAACTGCACCTTCAAATGCATCTGGACCATCTCAAGATTTCTATCAAAATATGGTCCAATATTTTAAGAGAATGGATCAAAGATTTGATCACATGGAGGCACATTTGAAGAAACAAGATGATCAGTACAAGGAGGATAGAGTCTGGATTAGGGATCAGTTTGACTCTGTGAATACTAACATTGCAACTCTAAATAGCTATTTTGCGCTGTTTGGCAATCAGCCACCTCCTCCAGATCAGGGTCCCTCTGATTATTATTATTTCTTCTGTTTGGCTTGGTTGGATTAGATTGTAGTTTATCTTTGTTGTTCTTTGTTGTGTGTTTGTTGTTGGTGAGTTGTATGAGAGGTTAGCAAGTTTATCTTTTTCTATGTGCTGCACCAAAAAAACTTGCTATTGTGTTTATTTTATCAGTAGTTGTATGATGTATTTTGAATTAATTTGAAATGAGCAATATTGTAGTGCTTTTGTGCATATCTTTTGTGTATTTTAACTAGAAATTTTTCTTACACTAACACACTTGACCGTAGTTGATCAGATTTCTAAAATGTGAATTAAGAATTTATTACAATAAAAACTCTGTGCATAAAATTAAATTCTCAAAATATTTAGATTTCATTATGATTTGGTATAGATTAGAAGATCTTAATTTATCTTAATTTCGACTTACATTACTTAGCCTAAATCATTGTTTATTTGATGTCTTAATATTACTTATAATTCTTATATCAAAGTGTTCATTATTGTAAAAGTGATCAAGAGATATTATTGTTGGAAAGAAGCTTATTAAATGAAGATAAAAAGAGCAAAGCTTAAAAAGATGCACGAAGTGTGCCATAAAATAAAAGATGCGCAATATCGCCAAATTTGAAAAGAGGCACAAAATTAGCCCAAATTATGAAAAAGATGCGTAATGTCGCCAATTGTCCTTTCCTTTAACATTTTCTCCAAATTAACTAATCAATGATTGTCACTTTTGATTTAGAATTTTTGGTAATCTTATTTCATCTTCTGTGTAATTATTGTGGTTACTTAATCTGTCTAATACATTAATATCATAGATCAACTTTTCTTCTCCTCATTATTGTATGCAATCTAGATCTTTTTGAGTCTTTACTTGCTGCATGTAATTTTTAAATTGTAGTCAATCTTTCTTTAATATTTTTCAAATCCATAACTCTTTTGAGTGTCTTCCCTTTTTATTGTTGTCAAAATGGGGAGTGTTGTATTATTTATTTGTCTTTGTTTGTTTGTTTGTTTGTTTGTATTTTTTTGTGTTGATTGCATTCTCATGTATTTATATTTTTTGTGTTGATTGTAATCTCATGTATGTGTGCTTGTATATTTGCTTGTGTGTGTATTTATTTTTATCTTTTCTACTCTTCCCTTGTGTATTTCGTGTTAGATCCTCTAACCTCTTATTCCCTTGTGTCATTTAGGGTTTAGGGGGAGCTTAGGAGATCATTTATTTAGGGGGAGTGTACATTTATGGAACAAAGTGAGAGCTTAGGAGTCATTTTTTTAACCAAATAATAATTATTTTGCCATCATCAAAAAGGGGGAGATTGTTATGATTTGGGTACATTTATTTGTTCAAGTAAATTCTAATCCAAGTTATATTTTTGATGATTACAAAAGCTTGTTTGTTTTTTTCTTCTCCTAACAATTATTTGAGGTTTGTTGTGTGTACTAAAGTATTTTTCAGGAAATTCACACTCCAGATTGCTGAAGACTACAAGTTCACTTGTTCACTGTAAATGAAGTCTGTAAATTTTCTTTTTCTTGAGTCTGAGAGAGTGTGATTGTAAGTTGGATAACTGTGCACACACACACACAATGGGGGAGTAAAAACTTAAATTTTTAAACTGATCGTACAGTACGATTTAATATCGTATGGGATGATCTGTAGTATATGTCCTCCATATCGAACCTATATGGCTAGAAAATTTTTCTAAGGCATGTTCATACAGTATGAAATACCTTTCGTACATGATTTTTTACTGTATGAACCGCTCTGACTTGTTCGTCCAAGGGTTCGTACGGGACGAACTAATCGTACTAAGCGCTCTGACTTGATCGTCCAAGGGTTCATCCGGGATGAAATGGTCGTATGAAGCGCTCTGACTTGATCATCCAAGAGTTCGTATGGGATGAAATGTTTGTACGAACGGCTCTGACTTGTTCGTCTCAAGAGTCATACGGGATGAATCGTTCAATGTTTTAAACTATTCGTATAGTACGATCGTCGATCGTACGGGACGATCAGCACGGGTTAAACTTGAAATTTTCAGTTTTTGGACAATTTTTCTTGTCCAAAGTATATATTTGACTAAAAACTGACAGAAGGAAAGATCCTTCTGCGAAAATATTTTTGAAGAGTCAAAGGGAGAGTGTGAGGGAGAGTGTTTGGGAGTGAGTGTTGAGAGATCTATCAATAGAGAATAGTGAGGGTATTCACAAGGTTATCCAATTATGAGGATTTCTTTTACTTGTTCTTCAAGCATCTTCTAAGTTCCCTTGGAGACTTTTGCAAGTATTGTTCGAGAGGATTCTAGTTCTCTGCCATCACTTGGAGAGTGAAAAAGGACGATGATTCTCTGTCACACTTGGAGAGTAAAAAAGGACGACAGTTCTCTGCCGCACTTGGAGGGTGAAAAGGGATGACGGTTATCTGCCGCACTTGGCGGGTGAAAAGGATGACAGTTCGCTGCCGCACTTGGAGGGTGAAAAGGATGACGGTTCTCTGCCACACCGGGTTGGTGGAAGAGATTTTGTAAAGGCTTCTCCGCCTTGCTGTAGGGGCAAAAGGAGAGTCACTTGAGTTTAGTGCAATACCTAGAGAAGGAGTCTCTAGGGAGTGGATGTAGGTCGTGTTTAACCGAACCACTATAAATTCTGGTGTTCTTTATTCACTGTTTTACTTTTCCGCATTTTATTTTTTTCCGTAGTTTATTTTCTTTGTGGTTGAATTTCTGTGTTTTGAAAGAGCATAAAAATTACTATGTTCTACTGTATGAAGGTGTATCGTACTATACGATTAGCTTTGAAATTTTTCAAAATTCCAAGAGCAAATTTAAAAAGAAAAAAAAACCAATTCACCCCCCCTCTTGATTAGCCTAGGGATGTGAGCAATAGGTCTAACAACCTATTCACACTTTCAATCCCATGCAATCTAATAATTTCTTATACATTCAACTGCACCAACCTATTTATGGAATCATTCTACCATATCATAAGGAAATGGGCAGACTTTATTGGAAGATCCATAATAATCCAGATGGCATCATGTCCTTACCTTAATATAGGAAGAACCATAACAAAGTCCATAATAAATTTTGCTACTTCCCACTTCCACTCAGGATAGGATATAGTTGCAAAATGCCATCCGATCATTAATGTTTGAATTGATCAATTAGCAAGCTTCCCATGTAGTCATGAACTTTGCCACTTCTCTTTCCAATCATGGCACCATATCATTTATTTTAGATCATTTTATATTTTGCTACTTCCTCGATGAATAGTATAACCAGAATAATGGACCTCATGAATTTCTACTATTGGGGACCCATAATATATTCTTCTTGAAGATAATGTCAGATCAGATAATAGAAAGTTCATATTTCCTATCAGATTTAATTTGATCAACCAATCTTAGATGTTTATTATCAAAATTTTGAACTTCTTGGATCCTTTCCAACAGAGGAGTTGCATAATCATTTGAGCTAGTATGCCAAAATCCATATTTACAAATTCAAGAACTTCAAGTTATAACTTCTTCATATAATGAATTTGTTGATTATTAGAAGTAAGAATATGTCTTATAACACCCAAAAACTTCCTACTTAGAGCAACTACTACCACATTCACCTTACTAGGATGATATTGAATAGTTACATCATAGTCTTTTGTCAATTAAAGCTATCTTCTCTGCCTCAAATTCAATTCATTATGAACAAAAATATACTTGAAGCTCCAATATTCAGTGAAAATATTATATTTAACTCTATATAAATGCTCTCTGTAGATCTTCAGAGCAAATATACCAACAGCTAATTCTAGATTATGCATCATAAAGTTTTTCCCGTACGATTTTAATTATTTAGAGTCCTAAGCCATAACCTTTCTATCTTACATCAAAACATATCTCAAACCTTTTAGTAAAGTATCATTGAACACCTAAAATCCATCTGTATCAAATGTAATGCTCAAAATTGAAGTTGAGGTCAAATAATCTTTTAATTTCTGAAAAATCATTCTCATAATCTACTATCTAATTAAAAGGAACCACCTTTTGTGTTAATCTAATCAGGGGAACAATAATTTGAGAAAACCCTTTCACTAATTTTCTATAAAACCCAACCATTCCTAAAATGCTATGTACCTCAGATATGGTAGTAGGCATCATCCAACTAGTAATTGCTTGCACTTTCTATGGATCTATGGAAATTTCATCACTATTTACCACATGTCTCAGGAAAGAAATGCTCTTTAGTCAGAGTTCACACTTAGAGAATTTGGCATATAGCCTAAACTTTCTAAGAGTCTCTAGAACAATCCTTGAAGGAGTAGCATTTCTTCCCCAGACTTAGAATAAATCAAGATATCATCTAAAAATAGTTTAACAAAATGATCAAGATAATTCTTGAAGATTTGGATCAGTAAATCCATAAAGATTGCAGGTGCATTAGTCACCCCAAAAGGCATGACAAAAAACCTATAATGACCATATCACATATTGAATATAATTTCACTACCTTTCTTCCTTCATTTTTACTTTTAAATATCCAAATCTCAGGAAAATCTTGGAAATATAAAAGCACCAACTATTGATCAAACAGATTTAAATCCTAAGCATAGGATATTTGTTCTTAATTTTTACTTTTTTCAATTCTTTATAATCAACACACTTTCACATAGATCCATCTTTCTTCTTCATACACAGAATAGGGGCACCCCATAAAGACATACTTGGTCTCACAAATCCTCTTTCCACTAGCTCTTGCAACTACACTTTTAATTCTCACATGTTCCTTAGGAGCCATCTTTTATGAAGCCTTAGCTATTAGAGAAGTTCCTAGTAAAATTTTGATATAAAACTCCACCTCTTTGTATAGTTTTAAACTCACTAACTCCTAAGGAAAAAACATCAAAAAATTCTTTCACCATAGGGACATTTTAAATACATCCAAAAACATTTTTCTTATCCTTTACAAATGCCAGAAATACCAAATAATCTTTATTCCACAGCTTTTCTACTTGGAATGTAGATATCATACAAGATAGGACTACACTAGTTCCTTAAAAAAAACACTTCTTACTACCCAAAACCAAAGTCACCCACTTCTTCACACATTCAATATGATCCCCATACCTACTCATCCAATCCATACCCATAATAACATTAAACTCAAATATGAGTAATATTATTAGTCCAGATCTCCACTTTCTATCAAAAATCTTTAAGTCACAGAAACAAACCATACTAGCCATGTGTAATAATAGATAAAGTAGAATGCAATAACATATAAGGTAAGCATAATAGAGCAAAATTCTTCTCAAAAATAAAAAAAAATGACTTGCTTAAGAATCAAATAGAATGCGACAAGGAATAGCATATATATATAGGTAGTATATATAACTACATAGGTTGAATCCACAGCTTTATATTGAGATACTATATACACATGCTTGTACCAAAGTGGGAGCAATAAACCACAAGGCTCTCGCTAACCTCCAAAAATCTACGTCCCTAGATATGAGCCGCCAACTCTGCTAGAATAACACTTAGAAAACACATGGGATGGGCCTGCTCTCAGTCTACCTACTTATGTTGACCTCTTAGCCCTTGCTTTAGTATGCATATTAGATCTAGCCTGTGGATAGTCAGTAACTTTATGCCCAATATGGCCACATCAAAAACACTACCCAATCATCTTATAATATTAACCTAGATGTCTCTTTTCATAGCACTAACAAATATGTACTCCACTAATAGAACTCATAGGGCCTACAGCACTACCACCCACAGATACAGATAAACCTCTTCTAGAATTTATAGGTCCAAATCTACTTATGTTTCCTCTATACCCACCACAAGCAGTCTCTCATGCAAGCCTCTTTCAATTAGCAAACCACCACTACTGAGTAGCCATCTGATCATTCTCTATGAATCAAGCTCACTAGACTAACTCAAAGAAATCAATAATATGGAATGGTACCAAAGGCTACCTCAAACTATCTTGAAGTCCTCTTAATATTTTCCTCAATTCTTCTATGATAGATTATAGAGTTCTTAAAGCATTTTATAGTTTTTTAAGGATACGGCCTCTCTTTTTTTGCTTTAGCTTTAATATAACAACAACCCTTTCTAAAAGGCAATCTTATATCTTTCTCTTCTCCACATCAAGTGCATCTTTTCTACATGAAGAACATTTATCTCCATTATAGGAGTTTTAAAAGCATTTTTCTTTATTGAAGATATACCCATGCCTCAATCAATTCATTACAATAATGGTCAGTTTCCTGACATTGTAAGGAAAGGGAAGTTGGCATAATTACTAGATTAGCTTGATGCCCTGCCTACTAGATCTCCAACAGGTTGATGACTCTTTAATCTAAACTAATTAATATGCACAAGCTCCTTTTTCTAGTTTTCTAGTGACATTTCAAACCAAGATTCAAAATCAATCTTTTAAATAATCAACAATAAGCATACATTTTTGTTAAACATAAAAAATATAAATTAAAATGATGAAGATGAACATGATATCTTATCATCTCATTTGTATTTAGAGCCTAGTATATATATCCTTTAGCACATCTTCTAGGATATAAAACTTTAAAGGATAAATCTCATCATCAAAATTAAGGGTAATAATATCAGTTATCAAGAGATAGGCACCCGGACAACAACCCACATCATTGCTTGGCATAATCACTCCACTACTCACTTTTATTTGCTTTAAGGAACATAATGTCATCCTTGTGACCTTCTAAAAGGTTCTTAAATGAAGTTGTGAGTACACTAGAACTAGCTTCATGAATTTTTAGTTGTCTTTAATTGAATTTCATAAAACATCGCCACCTAAATATAAATGATAGCCTTATTGGTTGATATAAGATAGCTTTTGTTGAGAGCTCTCGATATTAAAGATATCAAGGATTTTTAGTTTTTCTCGCTCCCCAATATTGAGTAGATTATGTAGCTCCTTCAGTCTCTCCCATCTTCTGATGAAAATCCAATCATTCTTCTTGAAAAAGAATTCACTGGACCAATTCTTAGAAGGGCCCCGTGTTGAAAAGTCCCACCACTTCTTATTATATTGACACAAAACATGCCAGTGAGAATCACTTCTGAATTTACAAATTAAAAAAAAACACTCAATATTCAGTGTTGTCCATTCCTTGAAGAAAATAATCAAGCCTACAATAATCATTATAACTCTGCATAAAAATTGGGCAATGTGACCCCATAGACCATTAAGATCGCAAGCAATTTAGGAGCGAAAACAAAAAAACAAAAAACTTGAACCCTGAATACCATGTCATCCCATTTATAATGATGTAGCCACATTGAGGTGGACGTCCACGATAAAACTTTCTAGAAGCAAGAGCCACTAAATTATTTAGTAAATATAACTTCAAACAAATGATGTTAAGGATATTAGTATTAATAATGGATGCAATATCATTAGTTGCTACTGGTCCACTTGACATTCTCTTATTTTCATCCTGTAAGAATATATTATGATTATTTTTATTCAAACAAAAGAGAAAAAAATTGTAAGGAAAAAATCCTGCAACCTTAATATTAAGTAGAACTCTCTCTCTCTCTCTCTCTCTCTCTCTCTCTCTCTCTCTCTCTCTCTCTCATATTTCAAGAATTATTTAGGCAACCTTTGATGTAGTCATTTTCCCACCACCTAAAAAAATAACTGAAAAATCATATGAAAGGGAAGGTCAAAGAGTTTATTTCCCATAAATTCTAGGACATCGAAAAATTCATTCATTTTGCATTCAATAATTTTTTTTACATTAGCAATTTCTTATAAAAATCAAAGTAAAAAGAAACAATTTTGACAAATATTTTAAACTTTTTTTTTCTTAAGTAACCACAAATCAAAAGGAACATCTGTGAAAAATTGCAAAATTTTTCTACCAAATTATGAATTACAAGAAAATCTCAAATTCTGTAATAAGCAACTTTGAAAATTTTGCAGACACCCTATCTTTGAATTTTTCATCTAATCAAGCAATAATATTTTTATGTTAAAAAAGGATTCATGAAGGAATGATCAAATGTCTTTTACATCGATAATTTCATAATTCTCTTACAAAAATATGAAACATGGGATATTTCAAAGTGTATAAACTGAGGGTGTCAAAAAAGGTTCTTGGGCCGGGTTCGGGTCAAATTTAAAATTAATCCTCTCTAAACACGTCTGACTCGAAACCCAATCCATTTGCTCAAATGGTTTAAAAATATAGACATGAATATGACCTGATATTTACCCAACTGACACAGCATGACCCGCTAACCTGTGAGTAGGAGCAAGTAAGCGAGAGTGAGGGGCGAGGGCAAGGGAAACTAGGGTAGTAAGTGAGTGAGTGAGCGGGTGAGGCCATGAGGGTGAGGGCGAGGGAGAGCTGGTTAGGCTACGAGGCAAGCATGTGAGATTGCGAGGCATGCAAGCAAGGCCACAAGTCAAGCAAGTGAGGCCGCAAGACCGCAAGGCCATAAGGCCACAAGGGAGAATGGGCAATACTAAGCAACGAGAGTGAGTGCGATGGGCCAGGCAAGACCAATTGAGTGAGGGCGGGTAAAACGAGTTATTTTTGGGTTCATAGGTTAATCCGAACCATATCCAATATATCAATCAAATAAAAAAAAAACCAAACTCGAACCCGACCCATTTGTTAAATAGGTAGATCAAAATTTAAAATTTATGGGATGGGTCTAAGTCGAATTTTTGAGTCATGTCATATATCAACACCCCTAATTACTACTAAGTTGGTAGATCTTGAAAAGGCTTTGTTTATGAATATTTTATCCCATCAAGGAACGATGTTTTGAAATGATGAAAATCGTGAGGAATCTCCATATGGCACCTACCTATACAAAAAAACATTTTAGTGAACGAATAAATCATGAAAAGTATTGTAGTATGCTACTAGCAAAATGACAAATTCTACAGTAGCTTCATAAATCTTATACCCCATCAAAAGGCAATATTTTGGCAGATAAAGGTTGAGAAAGTTGTGCCAGATGTTATCTAAATTCACAAAAAATTTTAAGATTTTTTGACAAAATACATGTTCATAGGAATTCATCAAAAGCTGAAATATCATTATTTGACTATCAAACAATAGAAAAGCAAAATTTCCACTAAAAAAATAATGAAATCTAGCCTTGCAAAAACTTTGGGGATGTGCATGAATATATGTATGGTCATTCTTTAAAAATGCCAAAAATCAATATGGAACAAATAAAAAAAAAAGCAAAATTTGTGAAAATTCAAAGAAATATCTTGTGGATTTTATGAACTCTTGGAGAACATCTTTTCACCAAGAACTTTTTACCACTTTGTGAATGATTAGCTACGATACCTTCCTCCATATATTTACTTCTTATCAAATTTTAAGGCTGATCTTATTCCATCAACAGGAAGAAAATCAAGAGCCTCAAAATAAGATGAAGAATTTCACCTCCAACTTTGGACCATCTGAACAGGGGAAATCAACACATTTTTCAAAATTGGAGTCTAGCTTTGGGAGCAAGGAACGTTAATCACCTTCCATAATTTTTAAACTCTTGTCGGGTAAGTTTTCTGACTTTCAAGGGAGATAATTGGAGCCTATAAAAGAGAACTGAGCATTGATCATCTCAAAAAATTTTTAAACTCAAGTCTGATAATTTTCCTCACCGTTCATGGGAAAGAACTAAAGCATTCTATGAGAACTGAGCCTTGATCAAATTCAATAATTTTTAAACTTTAGTCAGATAGTTTTTCACTCCTTTTATGGGAGAATATTGGAACCTACGTAAGAAGATCTTGCCTCTCCCCTAGCCCCAAAAGCGATATTTATCAATCTTGGATGGAAAAAAATTTAAATTTTCTTTTCAAATGTTTTAAAATTCTTTTCATAATTTTTTAAAACTTCTAATGCAAAATTGGATTTTTATTTATTTATGAGAAATTTAAAAAAAAATTAATGCTCAAAAATTAATTGGATATTTTTCCTTAAGGGGGCTTACCACCCATCATTAGTTGAATGGGAAGCACCCCCAACCCCCCACCCATCCCCCACCCCCGAGCTAAAATAGGTGTAATGGAGGCATTACATGCATCCAATCCACGAAAGCTACTTATTGGTGACTAGCTTGATCTCCAAATTGCTCTCAAGCATATTTAAGGACATGGCCAATCTATTTCTGATATATTTGGGCCTCTATTTTGTTTTAGTTTAGTCTTAATTTTGACACATTAAGAGCCCCATGAAGACTTTACAATCATTTAAAACAAGTTAAAGAAATTTGAAAAAATATTATTTGACAATTTTTGCTCTAAACGATGTGCTACCTTCAAGAATAGGTGAAATTATAGTTTAAAAGAATTTACTTGGTTCATGACCCCAAGGGGAGGTCCATGTCAATATCCAGGGGGTGGTCCGGCCTTATAAATTGTTTGGGATCATAATCTTGCACAATACAATTTTTAAAAATCAAGCACAAATGCAATTATGTCTATTAGATTCCTTTCTCCTAACTCTACATCGTGGGTATTTATTTATGAGGCAAAAATTATTATTTGAATTCAATATATTTTTAGTGATTCAAACTCTGAAGTCTTAAAATAAGAGGCAATTAATACACCATAAAAAACTAACTTACTCAGGAATGAATCTTAATGTAAATTTGAATTAAAAACTTATAGAATTAAATTTAAGATAATATAAACTCTGATGTCAATAAATTTCTAGTTAAAACAATCATCATGATAAGGCAAACATAATGATGCCATAAACAATACGATCACAGTCCAAATAAGCATACTTGGAAACTTTATAATATTAATTGGAGAACCAAATATCTTCAAATTTGACATTCTTATGCTTAAATTAAGTTTCATGATGAAAGAAATCTAGCGAGGCCAAGATTTTTTAATTTTGATAACATTAAGCACTTAAATGCTAAACAAAGGCATAAGATCAAGGGAATTAATACAAGCCATCCAATGGGGTGTTTTTTTTTTTTTTTTTCATATTTATGAGACATTTCACTCTAAAAAGTTTACAAATGAGCCTCCCACTCTCTACATGATGAGGACCATTGGCTTGAGATTGAAGAAAGCCTAAAATCTTGAAGAATCCAAGGGCTCCAACCATGCACCACACCATCGGACATTGCATAACTGCCACAATTGAACACCTGTCCAACCAACTCTGTCATACCACCTCTAACTAAGCACTATCATCATATTGCCATAGCCTATCCATGATCATAAACCATTGCGATCATAGGGACACTATCGTCAGACTACTACTACATAACCATGATCACAAACCATTGCCATCATCGAGCCACCAACATCAGACCACAATCACTCAACCACCATTATCAAATTATGGTAGCTCGTCCATTATAATTGGACTGTCGTCGATTACAACCATAGCTAGAACACCAACGTCAATGCCATAGCCATACTACCATTTGTGGCCACCCAACCACTATCGTCAAACTGCTGCTTCATATTTAGCACTATCGAACCATTGTCGCTCGGCCACAACCATATGAATGTCTTTCATCCCATAGCAGCTTTGCGATATTTTCTACCTCCTACTCATACTCTTGTAATCTTATTATCTCCAAATTAGGTATAGGAAAATTTTTGTGATCAATGCTCATAAATTAGAATCATTTTAGGTTGGCAAGATCATGTGATTTCTCTCCATTTTCAAGTTTTTCACTTTAAAACTTAAAAGCTATGATGTTATTTGTACTCTTTCTATTTACTTATTTGTGTTTTGGAGCCTTATGCAAAACTAAGACACAACACTATCTCACTCCACTGCCATGAATTTTATTGTTTGTAATAAATTTATATGTATTTTATTGGGATTTTTATTTATATTTATCATTCTAAAAATCTCCAAATCCTTTTTCTAATCCTACTCTAAATTATGGCTGGTGAACATCTTCAAGTCAATTATTAAATCTTGATTTCCTCTTAAATTATAATACTATTCTCAAAAAATAATAACAAAGTAGATTATATATATACATATATAACATTTGAAGCAAAAATATATTTTTTCTATACCATGAAAATTCTATAGTGCTTGAGGGGATCAAGATTATTAATGTGGAACTATCATCCATGAACAATTAGGTGATCTAATTTGATAAATTTTCTCGTATAAATTTGATCTTTGGTTAAACCTGAGGAAAAAAGGTCTTGTAATACTATACTAAAAGTACAGCTTTGATGCTTTTTTTAATCAAATTTGTTAAAATTATTCTGTTTCATTTTATATATGCTCATAAATGTTTATTTAATTTGAGTATTTCTAAGGAATGAGAAAAAATTGCCTTTTAATACTCTGCACCTGAATTACAACTTTAATGCTTTTATTTCTCTGAAATAAAATTAAGCAGAGGCTTCATTTGGGATAACTTTCTTAATGCCTTTTCTAAAGCAGTTTTTAGTATAATAATTTCTTGAACTTAAAATTTTTGTACTAGAAAACTACTTTAAAAAGCACTAAAAAAGTTATCCCAAATGAATCCTTATTATAAGTCCTAAGATAATAACAGGAAGATGAAAATCAAATGATGATGGCAGCAAATGCTGAGAGTGGTTGACAGTGGTAATCACCGTAAATTGTTATATAGTCATTTATCTCCCCCTGGCTCTTGAACCTCTATTTCATGTAAAGAATGAAGCCACATTTATAGCATTTGTTTAGAAGGATATTTTGGTAAATTTTATTAGAATCCAAAATACTTCATCATATGATCCATATAGATCCCTTTGATCATAAATCATTAATCAAATTTTTAATGCCTTAATGATGTCAAAATTAAATAATCTTAGAATTGTTAGATTTGTCTCTTCGAGACAATCTATTTGTTTATGAGCACACCAAAATTGAAGACCATGTGATCCTTTAATTAATGTTAAAAAGTTTTCAAATGTATTTCATGAGCTTTATTTAAGCTCTTTTGGAGTAAGATTGGATCACTTGAAGTGTCAATTTGTTCTTCTCATTGGCACCTTTAGTTCGATTATAAATTTGTTGAAATCAAAGTTTAAATGAACCTCAATTTAATTCAAAATGTTTTCAATTCAAATATTTGTCGAGATTCATGTCTATCGAGCAAATTTATTGAAGACGTATCAAGTTTCAAACAAATGATTTCCATTATCCAATTAGATATTATATGAATAAATATTAATTAAATTAAAATTTAATTTATGATATACCCTTAGAAAATTCACTTTGATATGCACAAATCATGATGCAAAATTTAAAAACTTCAAAAAATAAATTCATAATTATTTGAGAATTAATTTCAACAAAAACTTATAGTCACCTTGAGTGTCTTGATAAACCAAGTCCAACAAAATCAAAGGTGATCTAATCTGAGTCCAAATTAGCCCAAATCAAGCAATTGAAAGCTTGTTATAATCTTTGGAGCATAAATCTAAGGATCAAATGGTTCCGATTATTGAATGTTTGTAGTCAAAATGAGCAGCTTGATGAGATAAATTGAACAATCCCAATATCACTTTATTCTGAGATTTTTAAATTATTTAAATGTTGAAGAAAAAATGTATGATCAAAGGGTTTTATATGAGCCATCTGATGGAGTGCTATGAAGTTTTAGCTAAGTTTAGTATGACCAATCTAAAAGTATTATAAATTGACCTTCATTCTTCACATGAAGGTGACCAAGATTGGAAGAGGGAGAGCATTTAGATATCTAAAGAACTTTAGAGTTCTACTTGAATTTCAATGCCGATGATTGAGGTCAACCACCACGATCCCTTAATTACCATCATCTGACAATTATCAAATGATTTTCATTATTTATTTGTCATCACCTAATTTTCATTGTCTGTCCATCAATGCTTGAGTGCATTGTCCAACCTTTATTGCTTGACTACCATTATCTAACTATCATCACTTAACTGTCATCATACCTAGGTGGGTCATAATGAAGGAACTTGCACCCAGTGATCCCCATAAATGAGCTCATTCAGAGATCATTAGGCCCTACTCTGCCGAGCCTACAAAAGGAGATTGTTACACAATGGGGAAATGGAGGGTCATCATGGATAAAGTAACTCATCACTCACCATGTATAGAGGAGGTTTAACATCAAAGCCAATTTTCTCTCATCCAACTAGGTGCGCTTGTTCATGTTTGCCAACCTCAAATATAGGGAAGCGCTTACCCATGAATCTCTCAGCTCGCCCAGTCGTGACCTTCCCATCATATGCATTATTCTTCGTGCAATAACAACTAACTCACCTTCCTCTCCTATGGCAATCCAAGGATTTGGCATAGTAAGTTGGTGACCCCAATACACCTACTAATTACAAAACCCCTCAACTCGATACTCACTTATGGACTCGTTGATTCACACTCGCCTGAACCTACTTGGTACTATTGAATTCGTCCGGAGACAAATCATCTAGGTTATACTATGTCATTCTCCTCTCAGCTTGCTAGGAGGTGACATGTGTCTAGGGTAGTTAATATTGAGTGATTTAATAAATAGAGTTTTTATTTTATGAATATGTAACATTTCATATAGCCCTATGATCCTTATAAATAAAGGTTGAAAATGAGCATTTTGGATTTTTGACTTATTGAGATTCTAAGCATCCCGAGCACTTATACTATAAATTTCATCTAATGAATTGTTCTCTACATTCTCACATGGGTTTCCAAGTCACCCCTCTCAGAGTTTGTTTGATACTAAGGTCGGGTGTCATTCACAAACAATTTTGGATCCAACAAGACCTACATCTCCCATCTACCATTGTCTAACTATCAATTTTGTCTGACCAACATCACCTAACAAACATCATCCAACTGCTGCATCTTCAACATTCTCCCACATTTACATAATTGCAAACTTGCTTTACATACTATGTAATCATAACCTCTCCAACTAAGGGAAGAACATACTCTTATACCCTTTCGATATAGTAGATCATTTCATTTGTATTACGCCTCATAGTTTGTTCTCTTTTTGGGCTCTCTCGTAAAAATTTTGGTGGTTACTACATTCTTTTATATTTCTGTGTGTGAATCTTTGTGAAAGCTAAGATACTAAAATTCACTCTCTGTAAGTTTTCTACTATGCAACAATATATATTTACATACTTTCTTTTCTTCTAAATGCCTGCATGCCTTCAGGCACATATATATCATGCAAGCATATCCCTCTCAAGTCGAGACGACAAATAAGACCTAAGGTTAGGTTCAACATCATAATATTCTTGATATATTATAAATAGTATTTTTTTTTTTTTGGAATGGGGGTATCTATCCGCTGCCACTCCAAAGGGAGCGTTTGGCTGCGTAACTAATTCCTCGGCGGAACCTGGGCCCACACTTAATTTGTCTCACTGAAGAGGTGCAATTTCAAAGGAAATCAATCATTGTGAAATGCTTCTCCTGAAAATTTTCTAATATTTTTCTAAGAGATACCTTTCCAAATGACTAATCATAAGGCAAAAATGCATAATATATACAGTAGGAAGTGAGTACGAAAGAAGGCACTTCATATTCTTATTCAAATGTCTCTTCCCTTCCTTCTATGTCAAGTTAATTAAGACCGAAGAGGCCCAAATAATTCATTTTATGCTACTGTGATACCATCTTTGTTTAATTAAATATTATGTGTTGCTTACGCATCATTTACTTGACGGTACCGAGTCTGCGGAACTTAAACAGCTCAGTCTCACCATTACTCTTTTAAATAACCAACGGAACGAATCCTAACTCTCCACGCCTAAAATTTAATATATGTACTTCAAAGCATCAGCCACCTTAAACCAATCATTAAATTAACGTAAGCTCAGTGGTGCCAATTTTTCAATGATTGCTTGACTTGCATTTTCTTTGTGTAATATACATATTTATATCACCAAGTACAACAATCAACGTAATATTTAAATTAAAATTTATAATAATTAAATTCATGATCTATTTTAGTATGCTTTTTGTCTAATCAAGCATATCGATAAGGGGAGTCTAGTGAGCCTGAAATTACTCAACGCTGATGCCATTGAGGTACTTAAATGTCTAAGGAATGATCTATGATTGAAAAAACATATACAAACCATTCGATGGAGTATTTAAGATATTTAACTAAAAGTACTGAAAAGTTACTCCAAAAATTTTTATGACGCTACCATTATTCATATGAAATACACTTGAGTTATAGAGAGTTTAGCAAGTAAAGAATTATATAGTTCTACACAACAATTGACTCTGGTGATCATTGCCAACAATCTTTATCGCTTATTAATTATCATCACTTGACTATATCACATGCCCGTGATCCCATAATCATTGTCAACCAACTAATGTCACTTAACTCTATCACTTAATTGTCATTACTCAAATGCAAAGCCAACCTACTATCATTTGACAATCTTCTTCTAATTGCTACTATCCACCAACAATGAAGACATCAACCAACTAATAACTCTTATTTGGCCATTGCCATAATCATTCATTACTTCTCTAGTACTTTTCACTACATTCATAAGATACAAAAATAACCATCCCTATGTTATAATCTAATCTTCTTCAATTTGGGAGTAGATAGAATCTCTAGAATCATTTTTTATATGATGGATTATTTCAATTAGACTTATGCTCCACAATAAGTTTCTTTCTTAAAATTTTCACATAGAAATTCTAGTGTTTCTTGTAAACTTTATCTATGTATGTGAATCTTTGTGTAAAGCTAAACCAAGAAATACTCACTTCATTGTCACAATTTTTTCAATACATAACAGTATAGTTCCATACATGAGAGCATTCCTAGCATTTTATAAATGCTTCTGTAATTTGACAAGTGTAACACCCGCCATAATGGGATTTCCAACTCCAACACGCATCAATCCAAGGACCACTCCCTCAATCCAAGAAATCAAAATCTATTTGGTGAAGGACCCACAAATTTCTCCTTGGAGGATCATATTAGCAAGGTGGAGGAGCATCAAGCTCAAATTATTCATCTCATACAAGAAACTAGCTAAGAAATGATACCATCACTCATAATGGAGTTCTCTTTCCATGAAAATGATGTAAGTTAGAGGTGGTTAATTTAATGGAACTCATATAGGACCCCATCACCATCATGTTAAAGTTTCTCCTCCATTATAATCTAAATAAAATCTCCATGACACTTCCACTTTAATCCATCATTCTCATGGTGCTCGACCAACCAATAATCCCTTAGCATTTGGTGGACTTGAACTAAACTCTCCTTATTGGTACCCTTATGATGTAAAAAGAGGTGAACTTTGATGCCTTAAGCAAGAAAAAATTTCTCTTAGGGTTAAAAATAAACATACTACCCATAATAACTTTTTGGAGTCATCACTTATAACTAGTGTAATTCTCTTGCAACATATTTTAGCAGGTTCAATTTATATAATGAGTTTTTTTATCCTTATGAGCATATCAATCACTTTAGGGCCATCATGTATATTAAACAAATCTCTAATGAGTTCTCTGCCAAGTTTTTCTCACCCTCTCAGCACTACAAGAAAATCACAAGATACCGATGGAATTTTTGGCGGTCCAAAAACAGCAGAAAATTTAGGCGGTATTATCAGCGAATTAATCGCCAAAATTTTCGGCCATTTTGGACCGCCAGAAATGCCGCCAGTGTCCGCTGGACCCGTCGTAATTTTCGTCTGATTCATCATCGATTTTAATTGAAATTTTTTGGCAAAAATTTTCACTGGAAAATCTACCAGAAAAGGCCCTATTTCACCCCAACTCGTCCCTTTTCCTCATTTTCAAGCATTTCTGGCCAGAGTCAAAGTCGATGGCTTCTTTGCCCCTAATTGTCGATCAAGGTCATTTTTGGCTCATTTCTCTCCATTTCTGCAAGATTTTTGTGGCAAAACTCGTCCTCTTCGCTCCTTTTTTTTCTGTGCATTTTGAATTATTAGAAAATTTTTTATATAGATTTTAAAGAGTTTTTTCACTCAATGTCGTATAACCTCATAGATTTAGTTTTAGGGTTTAGAGGTTCATCTATAAAGAGATTTATGTTCATTTATTTTGATACACCATCACCAAAATTTTCTAGGGTTATGTTTAGGGTTTGTTTAAGAAAATTTTGAATAAACATTAAAGGATTGATTTCAATGTTCATGAGTTTGTGCCTTTAAGGCTTTTATTTCGGCCGTAAATTTGTTGAAATCATTATTCAAATAGAGATAGAAAGTAAGAGAGTGAGCATTCAAGAGAGAGAGATAGTTAGAGAGTGCCTGAGCATGTGAAATTGAGATAAAGGAAGATAGAGAAAGAGAGACACAAGGAAAGAGGAGAGGAGAGAGTTCAAGAGAGAGTAAGAGAGAGAGAGAGAGCGAGGTAGCAAAACAAAGTTTGAGAGAAAGAGAGAGAGAGGGAGATGGATGGAAGGAGAGATAAGATGGAGAGAAAAGGAAAGTGATAAGGAAGGAGAGATATTGGATGTGTGAGAGAGCAAAATAGATAGAGAGAGATATATAATGAGAGATGTAGTTTTATTATGGATTTTTTATAGTGTATATATTTGAAGTTGCATAACAAAGCTCATTAACTTTTACACATTTACTTTATTTTAGGATTATTTATTCAACATTCGTATGACTATCCAAGAGTAGAGATATTGGATGTATAATAGATTGTTACCATGACAAAAATCATTGATAGATAAATTTATTGAGGGAGTTAATAATTTTATTCACATCACATGTCAACTACCTTCATTTAAGATGGACTGAATGTTTAGATGTCCATGTTCATAGCACAAAAGAAAGCTTTTCTTAAGCTCGAGGATGTTAAGGTTGATTTAGATTATAGGGGGTTTGTTCCAGAATACTAGTTTTGTACCTCACATGGCAAGTACGAGCCACACAGAGATACTCATATCGATTCATCCACAACTTCTAGAATAATGTACAAAGATCAAACTAACATACCATATGAAGAACTTATTTTTGATTCAGTAGGTTTGAATTTAGGAGCATATATTGAAGAGCCACTAAACCCAGAAACAATTTTTTTTTTTGAATTACGATATGCTACTCAAAAATCAATTTGGTATGTGTTGACCTCATTTTTGTATGAGGTCATAAGTGCCTTTCTAAACCTCCACTTGTTGATCTGATGGTTGATATTCATCCAAGTGTCAATACTCTTGAGCCTTAGTTCAATCAAAATCCAAACTTTAATCCAGTTCAAAATCCAAACTCTAGTTCAAATCTAAATCGAGCCTTCAAACCAATTTCCAATCTAGTTTCAATCCTATCTAGTCATCCACAATCATCCAAATGATTGTGAATGATTTTGATAATTCAAATTCAATCATTCAAATCCAAAATCCAAATCAAACCCAGAAATCCAAGGATAGAAGGCATGCCATGAAAGCCTTTTTTAGTAATTTTTCAAACATTTTAAACCCCAATCAAATGACATCCAAATCATGATCTATTAATTACATATTTCTTAGGTGTGTCCCTAGGATATACCCTCAAAATTTGAGCTCCTTCTAAGACCTCTAGCCCCAAAATTGAATCTTTTTCCAAAGGCTATAAAACCTTTAAAAATTTATGGCCTATGCCACTAGACCCTCTACTCTATGTAATTTGACTTTAGAGCCTCCTCCAAAGCCTTTGATCAGGTCCAAACCCTTAATTATGATATTTTAAACATTAATCTACATTTTGGTGGACCTACTTTGACCCCCAGTTGACTAAAGGTCATTTCCTTTAGGACAAAATTGAAGTTTCCTTTAAACTTCAACATAGCCTATACAAATCAAATCATGAAACCTCTTCCAATACATCCAAAATATCATTAGGAGTGCATAGGACTCAAACCCAGACCCTAGTTAAGTCCGGTTGACCAAGTCAACCTAGTTTAACCAAAATGCCCCTTAGGGGTTTAAACACTCATTTCAATCCAAATGGCCTCCTCTTTACATGAGACCACCTCACCCATACTTCAAATATTAAACTAAACCTAATGAATCCAAATCCAGGCCCTAAGTCAACCTGGTTGACTAAGTCAACTTGGTTGACTAAGTCAACCTAGGTTGACCAAATAACCCCTTAAGGGTTCCAACAGTCAATTTAATTTAAATGACCATTCTAACTCTTGGAACCACCTCTACCAGACTCCAAATATTATTTCAAACCTATTGAGCCCATACCTAGACCCTAGGTTAATCTAGTTGACCAAGTCAACCTAGGTTGACCCAATAATCCTTTAAGGTTTAAAATGGTTTAATCCAACCCATTAAACCAAATCAATCCCTCTAAGCTCTAAAGTTCACTTTATTGATTGATTTAAATATGTCCAAATCATTTGGAGTTAAACCACACCTGCTTTGACTTAGTTAGCCCTATATCCATGGTCAAAATTCTCTACCTTTGATCAAATCAACATCTTTAACCAACCAAACTCCCCTCAAGCTTTAAATCTATTTCATTCCATATCTTAAATACTTTCCAAACATAGATGAATCCATGCCTAGTGGACTTGACCAAGTCAAATCACTATAGACTTTGATTTGATCAAACTCATAAGCTATGGTCAATCATAATCAACTCAAGCTGTCCAATCCATATCAAACTTTTAATTAACCATAATTCATAGCCTTAACATACCCCAGGCATTGACCAATCAAATCCAAGTTAGGTTGACTAAGTCAATCCAACAATACTTATTCAAACCACCTTAAACTCTCACCTATTTCTTAAATCCCAACCCCATGGCTTGGTATTTGTTCTAAACCACTCCAAACAGCTGGCTTTGGCACTTGGCTGCCACCTCAGTAGTCTACATGGTCAGTTGACTAGTCAACATAGGTTAATAAATCTTTAAATGGCCAAATCTCCTAGGTTAAGCTAACCATTCTATTCCTAATCATTCCAACAATCCTAAGCAGTCTTTGGAAAATTCTCAAGATGTTTCATAACCTTTGATTTAAGATCAAATGGCTTAAATCACTCCCATGTGCTCATAAGGTGACAAAATGGCATTTACATGTCACTAGTCCATGTGTCCTTTGATTCCTCTACCCTTAAGAACTTCCAAACCACTTCACAACATCATAACTACCCTCCAAAACTATCAGAACTGCCCATTCTATCTGGGTCATTTTGAATAGGGCAAAACTCTAAAAATGAGCTCATTGATCACTTGGCTTTTTCTCACCCTTCAAGCTCTATCAAACCCTAAGCTATTTTTGTTACTTTCCATAGTCTCCCACATATATCCCAAGTCCCATCCAGCCATTCAAACCCACTGATGATGAGCTTCAGACTACCATCATCTCATACTCCGTTCAAGGGTTCAAACCTTCGATCCAATCGTCTTCAGCACTTAAAGCCTTCTAGAGGATTATACATAGACAAACAATAAGCTCAACCATCCCTTAAGCGGTTCAATCTGTCCTTAAACCAAGGTGAAAAACTAAACCCTAGTCTAGGACACATAGGTTAAAATAGCTTTTGAAAAAGTCAATATGTTACTTTATCTATCTGATCTTTAAATTAATAAATTATTATATTCAAGAAAAGATTATCAACATGAAAGATGAAAAAGAAGTTTTTAAAAAAGTACTTTTCATGCTGTGATTTTATACTCCCATCAATGCTCTTCAATCCTACATTCTCTATTTAAAATTTATTGGGATTTAACCGAGCCAATTTTGAGAACAAGTCATTTTTTGAGTTATGGCTTCAGTTTTATGTTAAGCTCAAATGTAAAAGATCTGACCGTTGATCTCACAATCAATGATCGAGATCTCATCTTTTCGCACTCTCATTCGACCTCAGTTCACCCCTGTTGCATCGAATCATCATCTAACATGATTCTAACCATTGATTTTAGAACCGTGTGTGAATCAACAATTCAGATCGATGGCTTATGTCGATAAGTGGCCATGGGTTTCAAATCCGCACCACCATGCAATCATTGGGCAAGATTACACCGCTGCACAATCATGCCAATGATTGTCACCATCACCACATGTTGCTCCATCCAACCAGAGCATGCCTCGTAGCCCTCCCGCTGCCTGATTAAGGATTAATTGATTTTAATTAATTTTAATCATTTTAAAATCAGAAAAACTTCAAAAATTCATTAAAAATAAAGTATTAATCCAAAAATTAATTTAAGATATCAAAATTTTTAGAATTCAAAGCTCTTTAATTTAAAATATTATATATATTTTAAATTATTTTAAATATTAAATATTTAATAATTTTAATTAATATTTACTTAAAAATAATGCAATAATTTTCAAAATTTCTCAAAATTTATTTTAATATTATCCTAATTTTCAGATGATATTTTGAGTTTATTTTAATATTATTTAAAAATATTTTAAATATTAATTAATTTTAATTATTTTAAATGTATTTAATTATTAGAATATTCAAAACATCATTAAAAATTCAATATTAATAAAATAAATTTCATATCTTATATCCAATTATTCAAAACTTAAAACACTTTATCTTAACATTAAAATTAATTTAATCATTAATACATTTTAAATAATTATTAAATATTAAGTATTTGTAAATTTAGCTAATATTTAATTAAATATAAAAATCAAATATTTTCATATTTTTATAAAATAAATTTTAAATCATTTTAAATTTTTAGAAAATATTTTTATATTATATTAATATTATTTTGAATTTATTTTGAATTTTAATTATTTTTGAATTTTTTAAATATGTTAATTATAATAAACCTCAAATACTTTAAATAAAATTCAAGTTAAATAAAAAAAAACTTAACTGATATTCTATATGAAATTGATTAAAATTTATAATATTTTATTTCAAAATTAAAATAAATTTAAAATATTTAATATTATTTGAATAAATTTTAAACATTTAAACATTTAATATTTAATTAATATTTCATTGAAATTAAATCAAAATAATTTTAAAATTTTAATTTAATTATTTTAAGTAATTTTAAAATTTTTAGAAAGCATTTAGAATTTAAATTTATTTTATTTTAAAATTATTTTGAATATTAACTATTTTTAATTACTTAAAAAGTATTTAATTACTAAAACTTTTAAAAATTCAAGGAAAATTCAAATTTAATTAGAAATATTTATATAGTATATCAAAATTTTGATAATTTCAAATATTTTAATTTAAATATAATTTCAAAATTAAATACTTAATATATAATTTTAAATAATTTTAATTTTAAGTATTTGATGTTAAATTATTATTTATTCAAATATTAATTCAAATAGTTTTAAAATTTGAGAAAATTTATTTTAAGTTATCTTTGATCTTTCATAACTTTTATAAAATTATTTTAAAATTATATTTTAATATTAATTTAAATTTGTAAGATTTAAAGCTTATATTATTTATATATTTTGAAAATTATTTTTATTTAAAATTACATATATTAAATCCTTCAGTGCTTTGAGTGAGGGATTAAAGTTTTAAACATAGCTTGAGTTTGATTGGATAGATTTGATGGGGAGTGATGATTAATCAATGAGAAATTATTTTTCTAATTGCTCATTGATTTGTCTTATAATTAATTGAGTTATATCTTGATTTGCATGTGTAGGATGTACACACTCACCTAGTTTTAAAACTCTCTTAGATCTTGGACTTGATTGTGATTATGTGTGCATCTATATGTGTGTCAAGGGTTAGTGACATTGATTTAAGTCCATTCAATTTAGTGATATCTTAAGAACAAAAAAATAAGGTCTTGCTTAGAGAACTTAGTAAAATATTAGAAATTAAAATATATGTCTTTTAGAAATGATACTTTGAACATTCAAACTTAGTAACATCTCCAGCCTTAAAAAAATTTCCCACTGGTTTTAAAAATCATTAAGCCAATTATTTAATTAATTTAAATTTAAACCCTTAATTAATCATTAAAACTTCTAAAAATTATAATAAATTAAATTTAAATCTAAAAATTATAAATATTACCTCAAACTAACAAAAATCCACCCATTAATCAGAGAAAATTAAAAGCCCCTTAATTGGACATCAATTTGAAGATTAATTTAATTTTAAGTAAAAATTAATATTTAATTAATTTAATTAATTAAAAATAATTAAAAATTCTAAAAAAAATTCTCAAATACTTGAGAACACCTTGTTAGATCATTTCTAACATTTGGAGGTGATTTCAAGAAGTTTGGAGTTCATTTGGATTTAAATCATTAAAACCCTCCTAATTAAATAAATTAAATAATTCAAATAAATGCCCAAACTTTGAAAAATTATAACTAATTCCAAAAAATTCTAAATAATGCAAACTCAAAGATATTGGACTCCATTTGGGGTCAAATGTCAAAACACCAGAGATAAGTCAAAGTCAAAAAGTCAATAATTCAGTTAATTGTAATTCAAAAATAGGTCAAAAATTTTAAAAATTTATAACTAAATAAAGAAAATTTTAAATTTCAGCAAACTTAGTGTCTAATTACTCATCTTAAGGTCTAATATTTAGAAAAAATATTAAAACTCCAGAAATCAATCTTAATCAAAAGTCAAATTTTGACCCTTTAATTAATGAATTAATGAATTTAAATAATTCAAAAAAATTAATATTTAATTTAAAATTCTAGAAAACATTAATCCAACATTAAAACTAACAAGCAATTAGCTTTCATTAAAATTTATCTACCTTTAAGCTTCAACCAATTAAATTCACTTAATTATATTGATTACCACTGGGTAACCCGGGCCTACGAGGCTATTAGCTTAGCCCCAAAAAAGGTGAAATAAACTTCACGGCCCAAGTGAGCAACAAGGGTGGTAGCTATATAACATTTAAAATACATCTTAAAATTAATTTTTAATCATTAATATTTAAACTCTAACTAACATTTCTCTTAAGTCTTTCAATCAACCAGAACATAAAACAACTTTAGCTAACCATCCTATATAGGACAAATCCAAACCACACCACCCTACCTCACACACTTTAGATGATTTACTAGGTCAACCAACTCTAGTCTTAGATTAAGTCGGTGTTTTACTTTTTTACTATTGTACGCTGGGTTTTTGAATTTTTATAGCATGGTGGTTGATATAAGTATTTGATGTTTTTATTATATAATTTTATACAATATGTGAATTAATTTAATGGGTATTAGATTACCCTTAGGTTAGGAATGATCTAGATTGCTCATATGATTTTCTGCAGGTGGTAATGCTCGTACGGGGCTATAAAATAAAAAGAGGGAAAATATTAAGCTTTTGATTAATAAATTTTCTACAGGTGCAAAATGTTAAATCTCCCTTTAAAGTAAAAGAGTATGTCTAAGCATGGCTGTGGTTAGGATTTGAGTAAATTTAATATATTTAATTGCTAGAGATTTGATGCTGATTTCAATATTAATTGCTCAGGATAACCATGTAGGTGTTCTATAGTTTTCTTTAATTTTGAGATTCAATGTATTTAATTAAAGTCAAGGGTCAAAAAAGTGTCTTGAGATGGGATGTTATTCATCTAATTTGGAATCCAAAGAGGAAGGAATATCCCTTAGGGGAGAGTTTATTTCCATTTGGAGATCCAAATTTGGATGATTTCAAGTGTCCAAGGAGAAAAGAAAACACCCATTCGGGGAGGAGTTTCTTTTCACTTAAAGTAAAGACCGAGAAGAATCCCATTCTCAAAGTCACTTGAGTCAATATAAGGAGTATAATCTAGGTTTTTGTCAGTGGTACCTGGCCACTTTACTTTTTTTGCAGACCCTGGGATGTACTATTAAGTGACACTTGCCACATGGACTTTTAATTTGAATATTAAATTTAATTGATTTATTTAATTAACTACATAGTAGAAATGATATACTTTTCTAGCTTTTTTTATTGCATGTCAATTTTATTTTAGCCTAGAACCTGATCAGATGCTTGTAAGGGAACATTAAAATGTTTTCTACTTTAATCAATTTAAAAAATTATCAGGCCAACATAGAAACTCTAATAATTTTAAGTAAACTCGGATTGCCGAGTATTCACATGCATCATATTATATTTTCTCTACCTTGTTATGCACCTCCCTACCTACGTGTTCTAGCAAACTACTTGATTTATTAGGGTGCAATTCTATCAAGGAGATTTTGTGCAGTCTTTATGGAAAACTTATTTTTAAACCTTTTTTTAAAACTATTTCATATTTGATTTAAACATTCATCGATTCAACTAGCATGCATTACATTAGATACAAATTTAAAAGTGTCTAAAAATTTTAAATACATTTTATTTCAAGCTTCATAATACTCTATATGTATCAAGGGGCTAGTTAGGACATTCTCTAGACGTCGGCCCCAACTCTTCAAACTTAATCAACAAGTTTTACCACTCTCTCATTAAATACCATATTCATGGATTTAAGAGACAACGTGGTTAGCTAACTCCCCAATCCATGCTGAGATAAGTCCAGATTTACACTACATTAACTAGGTTTGGGCCACTATCATTTAGAGCCCAAATAATACTTAGGATCCAGGGCAGACTCAAAGTTATAAGTCCCCACCTTCTGGGAATATAATCCCAATATTCTAATAAATTAATCAACTCAAATTAAAATCTTCTTCAATCCAAAACTTAAAGCCCAACACATGATAGGCCGGGGTGTTTCTGAAGTGTTTCAGAATCTCAAAATATCTCCTACCTTTCATCCTTTGATCTCCAAAATAAGTGTTCAAATTTGATCCAATCCCAGTTGAAATTCCTTCCTCACTTCCTTTGATATCACTTCCTCAAAGATCTCTTAAATGAAATTGCTATATTATTTTATTTGAGAGTATTCATAAGAAATTCAAGTTCTCTATGATGTAATTAACTACAATGGCTTACACTCATATGAAATTTAAAATCCAGATCAATTTTCAAAATCAATTTCAAAAACTCAATTAAATTTCTATAGGAAAATTAATATCCAAGTCAGTGATCATTATCATCATATTCAAATGATAGATAGTGAACAATATCTTCTTTCTTCGATGAGATTTATTATTCTATTATCATAACTTTGATTATGAAATTAATGATCTATTATTAAGATTATCAAAGTTAAATATCTGATTGAACAATCATTTTGACCCTCCGAGGTCATATGTAGTTCTTACTCAAATTTAACTATGATAATTAGGATAAATTTTCAATCCTGTAAATTGAACCCATTAGGAAACAATATTTTTGCCTCTTAGGGCAATATATTATTCATAATGATGTGTCAATCTCAAAAATTAAAATTCCAAAAATTAAATTCTCCCAAAGAAAATTAAGCTTTCAAAACTCAACTTTTTAACTCAAACAGTTTAGTTGCACAATTCATTCAAAATTATTTGTTGTCATTAGAGTGCTCAGTATCAAACTAAATATAACATCCCAAAGGAGTGCTTTAATGACTTTGTTTGTCTTCTCAAGAAAATAAATTCAGTGGATAACTTAATCCCCACAAATTTATATCAAACAAAGAAATTAGTATCAAAGTTGGGTCTAACCACTATAAAAATTGAGTATTGTATGAATGATTGTATGTTATATTATAAGTATGATGCGATAGAAGTTTACTATTGTACCTACAGTGCGCTGTGGTTCAAACCCAACTTGAGGAAATAACATCGTCAGAAGAAATATGTTCCATATTCTCAATTATTTTATTTATCAATTATTTTAAATCTTTTGTGCCTCTATACATCAATGAGTTCAGCAGGTCATATGAGATGACATAAGGAGGAATTAGCTCTGTGTTGTTCTTTCTCATCCATTAAATTTTAAAGCATATAAATACTTTGATTAGACACATGCTTTATTTGTTGCTGAGCAACATAATATATGATTGAGATTATGTGCTGATGGTTTCACTTTATATAGTCAGACAACTTCACCTTACTCTTATTGGCCAGTTATATTACGCCATATAATCTTCCACCATAGATGTTCATGACTATCCCGTATATAATCTTGACACTTATAATATCAAGACCACATAATCCAAAAATAAAAATTAATATTTTTTACAACCATTAATTGATGACCATAAGTTACTATTGGAAGAACATGTCCCCATATATGACATCTAAACCAAATAAAATTTTATCCTTAAAGCTACATTACTATAGATCATTGGTGATTTTCTATCTTACGGTATGTTATTAGGTTGGAGTATAGCAAAAAACTTAGCTTGTCCTTATCGTATGGAGAATACCAAAGCTTTCACACTAAAACATGGAGGAAAAAATGCTTGGTTTGACTCTCACCATATGTTCTTGCCTTTTGATCATCCATTTAGAAGAAACAATGATGTATTCCTCTGAAATAGGGTTGAGAGGTCACCTCCTCCACCTAGATTAGGTGGTTCTAACATACTATAAATACTTTCTAGCATTTCAATAATTATTGATTTCATAATATTATTAGAGTGTAAAGTTCCTGGATATGGCATTTAACATAATTAGATTAAAATGTATTTTTTAGACATTACCATATTGGAGAACAAATTTAATAAGGCATAATTTGGATGTTATGCATATGAGAAGAACATACTCGATAATATTTTTAATACGGTCATGGATGTTAAAGGAAAGACTAAGGATGATATAAAGGGTAGAATGAACATTATAGAGTACTGTAAGAGAAAAAATCTAGAGCTAGTAACAAATAATGATGGAAGAATATTTAAGCTTAAAGCACCATTCTTATTCATATTAGAATGAAGAAGAGCAATATGTCATTAGTTTCAAAGCTTAAAAATGTTTGATGGCTATGGATCAAACTTGAGACAATGTGTAGATCTTAGATCTGTGAGATTATTTGAACTAAAAATTCATGACTGTCACATTCTTATGGTGGTGCTCCCTCCAACTATACTGTGTTTGTTACCAAATTACATAGCAAATCCATTGACGAAGCTGTTGACCTCAATTTTGTATGAGGTCAGTAGGACCCATCCAGACCTCAGATCAATCCTGACCCTAGATCAATACAATTTAAGACAAATCTAGATTCTAGGATTCTCCTAAACTTCAGACCCTAGGATCTATTCTAGACCCTAGGATTCTACCTAACTCTAGATCATATGATCCTCTTAGACCCTAGGATTCTCCTAGATCTATCTAGAGCTTAGAATTCTTCTAGATCCTAAGACTATTCTAGATCCCAGGCCCTAAGACTTCCAAACCCTAAGATCTTCCTAGAAATCAAACTTTAGGATATACTCCAGATCCTAAGATCCTTCTAGATCTTGAATCTTAGGATTCCCAGATCTTAGGATTCTTCTAGATTATAGGATTCTTCCAGACCCCAGATCCTAGGATTTCCCTAGGACTTCTAGATTCTAGGATCTTCCCAGACTCCAGTCCCCAGGATCTATTCTAGACCCTAGGATTCCCTTAAGCTGATTTGGACCCTAGGACCTATTCTAAACCCTTGGATTCCTCTAGATCAATCCAAGCTTCAATTCAATCTAGACTTAATTCAAACCCTATCATTCAAACCTTGATCAAAATCCAATTCAAAAACCAGATTTCCAGATTCAAATCCAAGGCCAAAGGTCTAAGTCCTGAAAGCCTTTTCCAGCAAATCTTTAAACATTTAAAACCCTATCAAATCCTCTGATTCAAGATCTATCAGTTCTACACTGATGTGACATGTCTCTAAAGGCAACCCTCCAAATTTGAGCTCATTCTGAGGTCTCTAACCCCAGAAAATGAATTGAAATCCAAAGGCTGTAAAACCTTCAAATATTTACAGTCTATGCCACTGGACCTGCCACCCAGTGGATTTTGATCCTGGAGCTTTCTCCAAAGCCCCAAATCACTTCCAGACCCTTAATTATGACTCATTGAGCAATAAACTGCATTTTGTTGGACTCGATTTGACCCCCAGTTGATCAGGGGTCAAAATGACCAAAATACCCCTATGGGGTGTAGTCACTTGAACCAAATGAGCTCCAAATCAAATGCAGTCACTTCCAGCAAATTTCAAATTTCAAATCTAATCTATTGAACCTAGAACCAACCCCTGGGTCAACCTGGTTGACCAAGTCAACCTAGTTGACCTAGAAGGCCCATTAGGGCCAAAACAGGTCTTTTTGACCAAATGACCTCCTCAGACCTTGAGACCACCTCTATTGGTCTCCAAATAGCATTTCAAATCTGTTGAACCCATTTCCAGACCCTAGACCCACCTGATTGACCAAGTCAACTAGGGTTGACCTAAAAGACCCATTAAAGGCCCAAATAGGTCATTTTGACCAAATGATTTCCCCAGACTTTGAGACCACCACCAGTAGACTCAGAATGTTATTCTGAACTGGTTGGACCCAATCCCTGACCCTGGGTCAACCTGGTTGACCAAGTCAACCCAGTTGACCCATTAAACCCTTTAAGGGCCCAATAGGCCCATTTGACTCAAATGACCCATTTAAAACTCCAGAAACACATCTACTAGACTTCCAACATCAAATCAAATATATTAAACCCAAATTCAAGTCCTGGGTCAATCCAGCTGACCAAACCAACCTTAATTGACCCAAAACCCCTTTAAGGCCTTTAATGGATCACTTTGACCCATTTAACTTATCACAGCCATATCAAATCATTAAATGTTTTCTAGCCTATGATGTTAACATTTCTAAAGCCACCCTTATCCAAATTTTGGTTAAAGTTGACCAAGTCAACTAAAATTCAAAGCTTGGTCAAAATCAACCCATTTGAATCAAATCAAGGTGCATGATTCAACCAAATCCTTTGGAACCTCAAACCCATTCCATTGTATGTCTTGAATCATGTTAGACCCATCATAAGTCCAGCCACATCAAGTTTGACTTGGTCAAACTTCAATTCATGGTCAAAACCTACCCCTTATATGCTCCTACATTTTAAATCCCATCCTATTGTTTAGGACCCTTTAAAATCATTTCATTTAATGCCTTAAATATACCTTAGCTTATTTGGACTCAATCTATACTTAATTTGGTCAAGTCAATTCATTTTGACTTGGTCAAAATCATTCAAACCCTCATACATTAATTCAAACTTTGATTGTATGGCTTGACATTGGTTCTAAGTCATTTATATTAGCATTTAAAATTCTTCAACCTTCACCTCAAGAAGACTTGACCTGTTGACTGGTCAATCCAGTCAACAAACGGTCAAGGGATCATTAAATAGGTTAAATCCTTAATGATTTGGCATTTTATTTCAAATCTTTTCAATCCCAGCTATCTAATCAGCTTCTGGAATATTCCTAAAGCATATCCTAGCCTTTCATTTGAAATCAAACGGCCCTAAGCATTCCCACATGCTTGTATGAGGACAAGGACACCTTTCCACCTAGGATGTCCTTGTGTCCTTTGATGCTTCTGCTCCCACCTACCCCCTTGACACTTGGCAGTCATCTATGAGTCCACTAAAGTAATCCTAGCCGTCCCTTTGAATCCTAGGGTTTTGAATAGGGCACAACATTCTATTGAGCTGTCATTCGAATCCTTCTATTCTCTCTCTACACTCAAGCTCTCCAGGAAAATTTTCTTTTCATTTGAGCCCTCCAGGACTCTCTCAAGCTCTCCCGACCAAGATCCACTACTCAAACCTCGCCGGCGGCGAACTTCACGAAGAGCCAAGGCGTTTTCCGTTCAAAGGAGTATATGGATCGATCAAGAAGCTTTCAAGCCGAGGTGTCTTCAGAAAAATCATACGTGGACAGTCCACAAACTCAGAGAAACAAAAACCCTTCCAATCCAACGGTTAGATCTCTCTCAAACTCTAGCCCTAGGTCATAATAGATAGGTTAAATTAGCTTTTTCTAAAGCCCTTTTCAAGTAATAAAAACACGTCCACACGAAATCTGTTCATTGCCACAATCTATGTTTTAAATTTCAAGTCGTTTCATTCAGTGAGCTGAGAGAACGAGCTTAAAAACCTTTTCCTAGGGTTTTACGGTTCGTCCTATGCATTGAACAAATTTGGGCCTTTGATCTTTTGATCAACGGCCCAGATTACGCTTTCCCACGCGTTGATCTTCCGTGTGTAAACCTCCGCCGGATCGGATCACCGTCCAGCTAAATCTGGACCGTTGGTTCAGTTCACGGATGAACAAACGGCCCACGTCTCAAGCCGACGTGGTTAAGTGCGGCAACTGGGTTTTCCGCGCCGCGGCAATCATTGGTAATGATTGCACGGCGGCGCAATCATTACCAATGATTGCCCGCCGCCGCCGTATTTTGGATCGGCTGATCGCGTGCTAACACGTGTCATCCTTTTTTTCTTTTTTTATTAAGTTTAAAATTAGTTTCTTTAATTATTTTAAAAATCCAGAAAATTGTAAAAAAAATTATATTAAAATTTAACTTCAAATTATAAAATTACATATTATATATATATATATAATTTAATTTAAAATTAATATTGATTTAAAATATCAAATATATTTTATATTATTTTAAGTATTAAACTTTAACTATTTTAAATTATAATTTTAATTAAATAATAATTAAAATATTTAATAAAATTAAAATTTTTTTTTAGGAATTAACTTTCAATTTAAATTAATTTATGTGGTGTATTGTATATATATATATATATATATATATATATATATATATATATATATATATATATATATATATATATATAATAATCTTTAATTAACTAAATATTTAAACATACAATTAATATTTAGTTAAGGTTAACTTCAAATATATGTCAAATAACTTTAAGATTCCAGAAAATATTTTAGATTTAAATCAATTGGATTTAAAATTTTGTTTTGATTATTAATTAATTTAAATTAATTTAAGATTCATTTAAGCAATTCAAGCTTTAAAAATTCATAAGATATTCATTTTAAATCAGAAAAATTAAAATAATACCTTAAAATTTTCAGAATTTAAAAATTTTTTAATTTAAAACTATTTTCAAGATTAAAATCTTAATTAATTTTGACTAATTAAAGATATTTGAAAAAAAAAATATTTAATTAATATTTTAACATTATGTTAAATATTACATTAATTTTTTTTTAACCAACCTGAGGATCTCTCATTAATATGTTAAACCTATTTTAAAAATACTTTTAATTATTTTAATTTAAAATTTATATTTATGTATATCTTTATATATATCTATATATACATTTTAAAACTATTTTGAAATTATATATATTTAAATCTTTAAAGCTTTGAGAGATCCCTTGGGATTTTAAACATAGCTTGAGCATGTGAACATAATTTGTGGGGGATGATTAGTGGATGATTACATCTTAATCATTCACTAATCAAGTCATTAATTGTAGATAATTAAATTCATGCATGTTTAAGGACATACACACACCACTTTATCTTAGGGTTCTCTTAGACTTAGGATTGATTGTGTTTGTATGTGTGTATATCATGCATGTTATGTCAAGGGTTAGTTGGACATTGATTCAAACCTATTCAAACTTAGTGACATCATTAAGGATAATAATTAAGGACTTGATTTAGAGAACTTAGAATATTTCCCATAATTAGGATACACCTCATTTTGGCTTGAAACCTTGAAAAATTAAACTTAGTGACACTTTAAGCCCTAGGAAATTTCCTCACTGAATTTTGAAGTCATCAAGCCCCTTAATCAACCTAATCAAACTTAAACCTTAATTAAGCCATTTAACCTTCCAGAAATTGTAATAAATCAAATTTAAATCTACAAATTACATGTAACACCTTAAACAGACTAGAATTGAACTCTTAATCAATGAAAAATAAAAGCCCCTTGACTGGACTTCAAAATTAAGCTTAATTTCATTTTAATTGAAATTCAATATTTAATTAATTTAAGTAATTAAAAATAATTAAAAATTCCAGAAAATTTCCAAACACTTGGAAATCATTCCTTAGGTCATTCCTGACCTTTGGAGTTGATTTCAAGGAGTTTGGAGGTCATTTGGATTCAAATCATAAAAAGGGTCTCTAATTAAATAATTTAAATAATTCAATAAATACTCAAAACTTCAAAAATTCATAACTAATTCAAATGAACTCCAAATTGAGCAAACTCAAAGGCATACAACTCATCATAAGGTCTAATATTTATCAAAAATGTTAAGTTTCCAGAAATCAATCAATTCTGAAAAAGTCAACTTTTGGTCAAACCTAGTTCAAATTTAAGTTAAAACTTTAAACTCTCATAATAAAAACTAGAAAAATCTGATTTCAGTGTACTTACTGTCTAACTGATCGTATTAAGGTCTAGTATTTTAATAAAATATTAACTTTCTAGAAAATGTTTTAAATCAAAAAGTCAACTTTTGACCCTTGAATTAAATCATTAAAATAATCCAAAAATGCCAAAATTCAACATATCATTCAAAATTCTAGAAAACATTAATTTGAACTTAAAACCAGTAACCAACTAATTCTAATTAAAATTAATCAACCTTTAAACCTTAATCAAACTCAAATCACTTAATTATATCGGATACCACTAGGTAACCCAGGCCTACGAGGCTATTAAATTAGCCCCAAGGAATGTGAAATAAACTTCATGGCCTCGGTGTGCAACAAAGGTGGTATCCAATAAATAATCTAAATCAATTTAAAATCAACTTTAAATCATTAAGACTTAAACTTCAATTAAAATCTCCCTCAAGCCTTTCAACCAACTAGAACATCAAGCAATTTCAATCAAGTACCCTATCTAGGACATAGCAAAGCCACATGGCCTACCTCACACACTTTAGCTGGTTTGCTAGGACAACCAACTCTAGTCTTAGGCTAGGCCGATGTTTACTTTTCTGCTACTTGCGTGTGTCGGGTTTTCCGTGGTTTTCATTGCATGCTGGTTGCTAGATCTAAATAATTGATATTAATGTGATTGTTTATTTATTTACTGCACTCCGTGTTGATTTGATTGTACGTTAGACCTACCCTTAGGTTAGGAATGATTTATACTAATTCAATCTTATGGAGGTGGCCATGCTCATGCAGGGCATAAATTAAAGGGGGCAAAAAAATCATTAATATTAAAATTGCACAGGTGCTCCAGAAATTTGCTTAAGTCCCCCTTTAAAATTAAAAGAGCATGGCCAAGTGTGGCTGTGATTGAGTATTTTTAAATTTCAAATATATAACTGCTTGGGATGTCAAATACAAACTGTTGATTATTAGGATAACCCTGCAGGTTGTTGAGTCTAGATTTTTAATTTTAATTGATGTAATTTGATTTAAATTGAGTTGTAATATTTAAAGTGATTTGAGATTGAGATGCTTAAACATCCAATTTGGAATCCAAAGAGGAAGGAACATCCCTTAGGGGAGAGTTCCTATCCATTTGGAGATCCAAACTAGGATGAATTTCACATATCCAAGGAGAAAAGATAACACCCCTAATTAGGGGGAGTTTCTTTTCATTTTGATATCCAGACCCGACGATCCAAGGAGTTCCAAGAAGATGAAGAAGTGGAGAACGAGAAGAATCTCAAATCTCAAAGTCACTTGAGTCTTAGGAGTAGAATCTGGGTTGTAGTCAGTGGTACCCGGCCACTTTACTTTCCTGTAGACCCTAGGTTGTATAATTAAGTGGCACTTGCCACATGGACTTTTAGTTTGAGCATTTATTTAATTAATTTAATTATTTAATTGATTTAATTGATGTGTTGATTGCGATTAAGGATTCACATGCTTTTAGTAGTTTTTTGGCGCTTATTGCATGTCGTATTTAATTTAGCCTGGAATTCAATCGGAGGCTCGTGAGGGTACGGTCATAAACCTTTTCTATTTAAACAAAATTAAAAAATTTAAGCTCAGATAGAAACTCTAACACTCTTAAGAAGTAAGCCCGGACTCGCCGGGGGTTTTTCATGCATCATATTGAATCTTCTCTACCGTGTTAGGCACCTCCCCGCCTGCGGGTTCTGGCAGACCACCTGACCTATTAGGGTGTAGTTCTGTCCAAGGGGATGTTGTGCAATCTCTAGGATAAAATTTTTTTTAAGCCTGATTTTAAAATTGCTACATTTTGATTTAAGCATTTCATCGAGTCAACTAGCGTGCATTGCATTAGATACAAATTAAAAATTGAGTCTAAATCTTAATTGCATTTTTAGCTTAAGCATTTAACCCAACATATGTTAAGGGGTCAATTAGGATTTGCTCTAGATGTCGACCCCAATTCTTTAAACCAATCTTAATTAATGTTCCTACCACTCTTGCATAATTGACTTGACTCATGGTTTTTAAAGCGTTTAGGTGGTTTAGCTAGCTCCCCAATCCAGGCCGGGGTAAGTCCAGATTGCATTGCATTAGCTAGGATCCGGGTCACTGATTCTCAGTACCCAATTTTAGACTTAGGTTCTGAGGCATATGTTCAATCTTAAGACCTCAACTTCCGGGAATCTAATTCCCACCTAATAAAATTGACCACTTAAACATTAAAATATCTTTCAATCAAATTCAAGCCCAACACTTAGAATAGTTTGGGGTGTTTCTGAAGTAATTCAGAATCTCAAAACACCTCCTACTCTTCTTCCTTTGACTCTAGAAATAAGTGTTCAACATTGAACCAATCCCACTTGAAAATTCCAACCCTTAACCTTCTTTGACATCAAGCTTTGAATTCTTTAATGAAATTCGTATTGCTATTTTAATCGAGAGTATTCGTAGGAAATTTTCTGGTTTCCTACGATGTAATTAACTACGAGGGCTTACGCTCGTAGGAGATTTAGAAACCCAGACCAGATTTTCAAAATTAAATTTTCAAAACCTTCAATTTATTATCTTTGGGAAATCAAAACAAAAAAATGGCGATCATTATTTTCATATTCAAATTATTGATAATGATTGATATCTTCTTTCTTCGGATAGATATGTCAATTATAATCATAGTTTTGATTATGAAATTAATGATCCTATTCAGATTAATATAATTAAACAATTGATTAAACATCATTTTGATCTTTCGAGATCGTATGTTATTTCTCCTTGAGTTTGACTATGATAATCAGATAAATTCAAAGATTTGTAATCTGAACCTATTAGGGAACGATATGTTCACCTTTCGAGATGATATATTATTCATAATAAGTGTTCAGTTATAAAATCAAAATTCCAGAAATTTAACTTTCCTAAAGAAAATTAAACATTTTCAAAACTATATTTTTCAATCACACAGAAGCTTATCCTTTTCTTCAAAGAATTATGTTCATCTAAACTAAGCAAAGATGTTATACAGAGGAGTGAGAAAAACATACCAATAATCCTATGTCAGCTAGAAAATATTTTCATTCCAAATTCTTTGATTCTATGAAACATCTTCCAATCCTTCTACCTTTTGAGGCTAAAGTTGGAGGACCAATGCAAAATTATTAGTTGTATCTCCTTGAGAGGTAAGACATATGTTTAATACACTGTGCCTTTAATATTTCTAATCCTGTCACATTATTCTCATATTTAAATAGATATTTGAATAAGTTAAAAAAAATATGAGAAGAATAAAGCACGTCTAGAAGGATCTATATGTGAAGCATATTTGGCTTAAGAAATCACCCACTTCTGCTCTTAATACTTCAAGGCCCATGTTAGAAGTACAAGAAGAAAAATTTGTCTTAACATGAACTTTGATATCAACAAACAATCACAATCTTTACTGTCAGTCTTTAGAAGTCATGGAAAGGCTAGTGAAAAATATGTTACAGGATTCCTCAGTGATTTGGAAATGAAAATAGCAACTTTATATATGTTACTAAATTGCTAGGAAGTCCAACCTATCTTATATTACATTCTTCCATAAAGTTGATAAGAAATAATATTTATTTTTAATTCTTATGTGTAAGTTGGATGATATATTATCAGGTTTTTCATAAGCAGTTAACCTCCAATAAATACAGTAGTTATTGAGAAAGTTGTAACAAGTGAATTTTGAGCATGGTTTAGATCATATGTGAGTAAAACATATATTATTTCATTAATTTTCATCTTATTAAATACTAAAAGCCATAAATTTTTTAATTTTTCTTAAGTTCATGACCCCCATAATAAGGTCTTCAATAAAGGGCTGCAAGCACTAGCATTGGGACCAATGAGAAAGTAAACACATATCCAATTTATATAGTTAATGGATTTATATTTCATTCAAAGTTATGGAGCAAGGGAAGAAAGACTGAAAATTATGGAGTTTGCATTAGAGAGAACACTCATGAAGAAGATGAATATGATTATTATGGTATTCTAGATGAGGTTTTTGAGTTATAGTACCCAAGAGAAGATAAGAATCTTGGATGTTTAATCAACTGTCAATGGTACGATCCTTTCCTAAATAGAGGCACAAGGGTTCTTCCTACATATGGTTAGTAGAGGTTAAACATATCAAACGATATAGGAAGTTTGATCCATTTATTCTAACAAGTCAAGTTGTGCAAGTTTATTTCAGTAAATATTATAGTGGTCGTAGAGATAAGCAAGATTGGGTTGCTATCATAAAAACCAAACTGTAGGGAATTATTGACCAATTATAAATTATAGCTACTGCATATCAAGAGGATGAGATGTCGGATTAGTGGGCTATTGAAAGTGATATTCTTGATGCTGCATTTCCTAATACTAAAATACAGCTAAAGGAAGTGGAATGTTCAACGAGCTCTTCTAATGAGTCTGAGAAAGAAAGTGAAGATAACTTCAGAACACAGAAAGTATTTCTGATTCAGAATATTTCTTATAGCTTACAACAACAACACAACAACAACATCAAGCATTTATCCCACAATGTGAGTTCGGCAACATGAATCCTATTTCTCCATTATGTCCTGTTAAATGTCAAATTCTCATTTAAATCTAATAAAGAAAGATCATTTCTAATATTTTCTAACCAAGTCTTTTTAGGTCTACCTCTACCTTTCTTAACATAAGTCAAATCTAATACCTCTACTTTCCTAATTGGGTCATCGCGAGGATACCATTTTATGTGACCAAACCATCTAAGGCGACTCTCTCTAATCTTATCTTCCACTAGAGCTACTCCAACCTTTTCACGTATATGCTCATTTCGTATCCTAGCTCTAAGGGTAAAGCCACTCATCCACCTGAGCATGCTCATCTCTGCAACACTTAACTTAGTATTATACTTCTCTTTTAATGGCCAACATTCGGCACCATAAAGCATTGCAGGTCTCACCACCATCTTATAGAATTTTCCCTTAAGTTTGCAAGGTACTTTTCGATCACACAACAAGCCCGATGTATTCCTCCACTTCAACCATCCAACTTAAATTATGCTGATAATACCCCCATCTATTTCACCATCACTCTGAACAATAGATCCAAGATATCTAAAACATGTACTCTTATTAATGACTTGATCGCCCAAAGTCACAAGCTCCTCACTAGGTCTATTATTACTAAAATTACACTCCATATCTTCCATTTTAGATCTACTTAAGCAAAAACCTTTAGACTCTAATGTTGACCTCCATAATTCAAGTTTACCTTCAACTCCCTCTCTAGTCTTATCAACAAGAAGAATATCATCAGCAAAAAGCATACACCAAGGTACATCCTCTTGTATATGTCTAGTGAGAACAACCATGACTAAAGAAAAAAGATATGAGCTTACGGCTGATCCTTGATGTAATCCAACTAAAATAGGGAAGTACTTGGTCAAACCACCTTGTGTTTGAACACAAGTAATAGCTCCAGTATACATATCTTTAATGATTGGAATATAAGCATTATTAACTTCTTTCTTTTCAAAAACTCTCCATAACACTTCTCTTGGAACTTTATCATATGCTTTTTCTAAATCAATAAATATCATATGTAAATCCTCCTTATTCTCTCTATATTTCTCAATCAAACCTCCTAACAAATGTATGGCTTCCATAGTAGACCTACTCGGTATGAATCCAAATTGATTTTGAGAAACATTAGTATCACACCGCATCCTACGCTCCATAACTCGCTCCCATAGTTTTAAGGTATGACACATTAACTTAATTCCTCTATAATTTGCACAATCTTGTGCATCACCTTTATTCTTTAAAATAGGGATTAACACACTCATTCTCCACTCACCTGGCATTTTTGTATTCTTCAAAAAAATATTAAAAAGTTTAGTAAGCTAAGAAATTCCTTCATCTCCTAAGAATTTCCACACCTCTATTGGAATATCATCAGGTCCAACAGCTTTTCCACCCTTCATTTTCTTTAAAACCTCTCTAACTTTGGATTTACTAAATACGGTGATGAAAATAGAAATCTTTATTCTCATTAAGGGTGCTAAGGTCACTATAGTCAATTGTATTTTCACATTCTTCATTAAAAAGTTTAGCAAAATATCTCATCCACCTTTGTTGAATATCATCTTCTAAGAAAAGTACTTTTTGATCTTCATGCTTAATACACTTCACTTGAACTAAATCCTTACTACTTGAATCTCTTTGTTTGGCTAATTTATACATATATTTTTCTCCCTCCTTAGTATATAATATATTATATAAATCACTAAAAGCTAAGCTCTTTGCTTCACATATTGCTTTCTTAGATTCCTTACGTGTCTCTTTATATATTTCCCAATTATCAGAATTTTTATAATTAAACTAATTTTTATAACAAATCTTCTTATTTTTAATCTTTTCTTGCACATTTGGATTCCAGCACCAACTATTTTTACTATTAGGAGCTTTTCCCTTTGAAACTCCAAGCACATCTTTTGCAATATTCTTAATATCACTAGCTCCTTTTTTCTACATAATATTAACATCCTCATGCATAGACAAAATCTTAAGATCAAAAATCTTTCTCTGAAAAATATTTTTATTAATATTCTTTAAATGCCCTCATCTAATCCTAGAATATCATTTTACTTTTTTTTTGCCCCTTTATCGTAAAGTCCAAAACTAATAAACGATGTTGGGTACATAAATTTTCACTTGGAATAACTTTACAATCTTTGCAATCTAAATAATCTAATTTTCTTATAAAAAAATAATCTATCTGAGTTATACTATATCCATTTTTATAAGTAATGAGATGCTCATTCCTTTTCTTAAATAAGATATTAGTAATTTAAAAAATTTTAAAGCTAAACAAAAATCAAATATGAACTTACCACCTTTATTTGTCGTTCCAAACCCATGGCCACCATGAATGCTTTTAAAATCGTCTACCTCTCTACCAACATGTCCATTTAAATCTCCTCCAATAAAAACCCTTTCTTCAAGAGGTATCTTTTGCACTAATTCTTCTAAGTCATTCCAAAATCTTAATTTTGAACTCATATCCAAACCCACTTGAGGAGCATAAGCACTTATAATATTAACAATCTTAGCATCAATAATAATCTTTAAAGCTATAATTTTATCTCTAATTCTATTAATTTTTATACCATTATCCTTCAAACTCTTATCTAAAATCAAACCTACACCATTTCTAGTACGACTCGTACCAGAATACCAAAGTTTAAATCCTAAACTATCAATCTCCTTAGCCTTTTCTCCAACCCATTTAGTTTCCTGAATGCATAGAATATTTATCTTCCTATGAATCATAATATTTATTAATTCTGTTAATTTTCCTATAAGGAAACCTATATTCCAAGTTCCTATCCTAATTTTAGTTTCATGGACTAGCTTCTTTGCTCACATCTGTCCTTGATGTGGGAACCCTTGCCTATTTAACACTACACCTGGGCGTTGGTGCAGCAGCCCTTGCCCACTTGTCACTGCATTCAGGACATACAGCGCGTCACTTCCAAGGGTCGCCCTAGTATTAACACAATTTCGTAAAGGATTCATGTAATTATTATTCGACAAATTTTATGCTGGCTGTCGACTACCTAATGCAACCCTCCACTTTTCTCATCCAGGACTTGGGACCTGGCAATGGCAGTGTTATATTTCTTATAGCTTAAGTGCCAAAATTTATTTGTTTAGTATGTTATACCTACAAAATTTGTAATCAAAGGCATTTTTAATGAGAACAAGTTGGTCATATGAAAAATTTATTTCAATTTTAATTTTTGATATAACTGCAAAAAAAGTTTCTTTCTAATTATACAAATCTTCATATTTGTTACAACTTTATTTTTTTATGTCTATTTATGATAATTGTATACTTTAATTATTGTAATTTAATTATGCAAATTTTCATATTTTTTACTACTTCATAAAATGTGAACTAATTTCTTTTTCTATTATAAATGGCTTCAGGTGACGAGCCTCCTCGTAGATCTATTACATCGATGTATGGTCATAGGAAGAAGTTGACCACTAAACTAACTAGGTAAGGGGAAAATAGTTCCACTAGTGATAGGAGTGACACCACTAGGGAGTCACCATCATTCCCCCATTGAGCAGGGTCAGGGATAGACAATTCCATATGTGGTTGGAGTACCACCCCATGTTGGGTACTTTTTATCTCCTAGTTATACTATTCCTCAATTTCCATCTCCAGATCAAATAAAGTCAACTCCCTTCAATCCATATTACCTCCCACGACCTTCTCAATCTAGTTCATCAACCTACCCCTATCCTCCTTACCATCATTCATACTTTACCCACCTCCTGTCCAGCCACAATAAGGTGGACCATCGATAGAAGTAGAGGTTAGAGCTAAGGAGCCTGCATAAATAGAGGATAAGCATATCTATATAGAACCTGATAGTGATACATAATATGTTATATCATTTATAGTTTCTATAGGTTTAATCCTGCCAGGTCCTTAAGACATAATACAGAGAGCTGATATGATGGTCCTTTCTTATCTTGAAAGAATTTTAAAGGAAGTTAGGGATATGTGGTTTGAAAATTTTTAAGTTTATAATTTTGACATTACTTAACATTTGTGATTATTTTTACATTAATATTTTTTATCGTGCCAATGTTATACAGAAAGATTTTAGATGAATGCCTGAACATGATGTGAGAATCAGAACCAATTTTGAAAGAAGAGGCTCTACACATCTTAGGGATATGTTTACAAACATTAAAAAGTCTAGGGAGCATCCATTATGACTTGTAGAGAGCATGTGGGGTGATTTGATTAAAGCTTGCACCAACCGTGAGTTCACCAAGTTGAGAGAACATAACAAGAAGAATAAAGCATCTGACTGTGGAGGTTTAGGAAGCTCTCTTCACACGTATGGTTCAGTGCCACATACTGAGCATAGATGGCAACTAAGAAATAATTATTTTATTTTCACAAATATATATATTTATATATAATTTTAATAATGCTCTCTATTACAGAAAGTGTTTCTTGGTTGGGAACCAACACCATTAGAGCTGGATACACATGCTCACATACGTAAAGCTTATCATCATTGGATTGATGAAAAGAAAAAAAAAAGCTCATGCGAGTATCCCTTTTTTGAGTAGCCATCTTGCAAATAGGAATAGATTTTTATGGATATAGTTTCTCGTAAGATGATTTTGTATAACTTGGGGAGGATTAGATGTCTACTACTGAGGGATCATCTTTAAGATCAATGCAGTACTCTAAGTACCCCACGTGGTCAGAGACTATTAGAGTGAGACATTAGAGGAGGGTTTATGGATTCAGTTCACAGGCATATGCAAATGAGAGCAATACATCAACCTCCGCATCTTTTGGTAATAGTGGAGTTGATGATATAATCAATCAAAGGGTGGCTACTCTCACCAAATTGATAGAGGAGATGAAATAGATACATGCCAACATATCGACACAACAGACTGAGATGTAGGCGGAGTTGCAATCATAACTAAGCCAAAAAAAGAAAGAAAAAGGATCAGCATCCTGAGCATGAATCAAAGGGGGAAATGGAAGATGATTAGATAGTTTAATGTTTAAGTTATTATATTTGTTTAGTGGAGAACATAGTGTTGTGTTTTAGATACTTTATTGTTATTCTTGTTGTTTGGAATACTTATTTTAAAAATTTAAATGTTTTAAAGTTGTTTATGTTAAACAGTTGCATTTTGTGGTTTTTAAACATATATTTTGAACTATTTTCTTATGTTTTGAGCAAGAATATTGTATGAGGATGAATTTTGATGTGTATTCATTCATTAACTAATGTAGGTTTAGATTGTGGAATATGCTTGTGGACTAATAGGGGGTTTCAATTTTTTTTGCTCATTCTACAAGTTTTTAGGGACCTTCCGGTGACCAATGCCATTGAAAAACTTTGACACAATGTAATGATTCAAAAACTACCGATAAAAACTACCGAAAAAATTTTGGCAGTTACCGGCAGTTTGACAGATAAAAATTATCGGCGTGCTGGCAGCTGAAAATCTCGCTGCTAACCGCAAGAACATTTTGATAGCGATTCATCCTAGTTTGTCACTTCCCCACTGGTCATAGTACCTTGAGACAAATCTGCTGGAAAATATTTTCGACAGAAAAACTGCCATCAAATTCTATTTCCTACACTGTTATTATCGACGAAAAATATTTCTATCAGAAATCTTGGAATCCACTAGAAAGGGCCCAAATTCCATCGAAAATCTTTGCAAGTAATTGGCGATTTTCCTATAGTGCAAGATTTAGACTCATATTTGGTTCTATTCTCTCATTCATAGAACTATTCAAAATTTTTCCAACCTCAATTTGCTTTTTATCAAGCAATTTATTACAAATTGAAGGATTATAAAGGACTTCTCCAATCATGTCAATTTTGCTAAAATGTGGGAGAGAGCTTTTAGGAATTTTTTAAATATTTTTTTGGGTGGTTCATCGAATTTCAGGAGCGCATGTTAGGCTACTATAAGGAATTTTTCTTGTAGGTATTTTACTTGACCTTTCATCTTCTTATTAATATGAGAGAAAATTCACTCTTATGCTAGTCTAACTCATCCAGTGGAGGCTAAATATCTATTAATGAGGAAATCAATGCCCTTTAATTAAAAAAATGAATAAGCATTAGATAAATATAAAATTCATATTAAGAAATTGATCAACCACTATAATAAGAAAAGCACTAGCTATTAAGGTAATAGAGATGCCCTTCCCACCAAATTTAATAGTGTCAACAATAGCAAAATCACCTTTTCACATCCCATTAAATGCATCCAGGGTTAACATTATAACAGAGATCTAGAATACTAATCACCTGATATGGTCAAAGCCTCTAAAAACCTAAATGATTAAAACTAGTTCCAATGTTATCATTTACATCATTCAAAAGGACATTCGATAGAAAAATATCTCATTTGAATGAAGAGATTAGACATTTTATTCACCAAGGACACCTAGATGTTATTTATAAGGATAGTTCGTTGGTCATCAACCTCATCACAAATGAGATCACAAAATCCTTGGCAAGAAAATCATCAAGACCATTCATACCATTATAGGTATGCCACCATAACATATTTATTCTTATGCATATAAAGGTGCACCCATGCATAGCATAATTATAGTTTAATAACCCTAATTTTAAAGAAATATAACACCCACATTAAGATTCTGTCATCACCTTTGCAAGAATTAGGGCATTTACCATTAATATTATAAATTTTTTTATTAATACAAGTAGTTCAGTAGCTATCATATATCTTTATATATTCTTAAATCTTAATTTTATTTACACTAAGTTTCAAAATTATTCTTATGATGTTCATAGCTTTGGAGGACATAGTAAGATAAAAATTAATTATTAGTTTCCTTATTACATCCAATAAATTCCATAGGAAAATAATCACTAAACCCACCCAAGTAGCTCTTCTTCATATTGGAACTTTCATAGAAGTTATGTCCATTCCACAAAACAATTTATATATTCAAAAGAATAGATTGAACTCCTCATCTCATTAAAATCTATAAAAGAGTCTATATCTCACCAATATATAGTATATGCTTTCTAGATAATACTAGAGATCTATCTTTTATATGTTTTATATATTAAAATTTCTACTTAAATTATCATGTATCATATATCAAATATTAATAAAGTATTCTGATTAAAAATAATATTGTATCTTAACTTTTTATCTAAGAAATATAAAAAATATGAGCCTTAGAAGATGCAATATTTTCACGCATTTAAAAAATTTATAAGGCATAATTCTCATATGATATAGGATTTTCATAATATAAAAATATCATAAGGCATAAATCTCAAAAAAAGTATTAATATTTGTTCAATCATCTAAGTCTTAAAATTATAGGTCTCATAAGATATAAGATTTTGGCTAAAAAAAAAAAAGGCTTAAATGACGTAATCCTTAGAAGCTATAAGTTATTTTTATTTATCTAAAAATCTTAAAAATTATAAGCCTTAAAAGGTATATGAACTAATTTAACTAAAATTTTTTTAGGATATCCAAAATTAGAAGCCCTAAAAAGCACATAATTTTGGACAAAGCTTATAAATTTAGAGACTAAGGCTACAATATTCCAATCAAGGGCAGTACCTTTTTCTTTTAACGGACACAATTCAATCATGATAGCTTGTCTTTTTAGCAAGATCTAAATATTTAAAAATTCTGTGAAAGAAATATAGAGGGCATAAGCTTCGGTTGGGGAGAAATTAATTGGTGCGGAGACCGAACGTAGCGCTACGTCAAGAATCCAATTAAAACTAGACTCGTGGATTAGTCATGTGGATTTTTTTTTGTATATTACTTTTTATTTATGCCTTATTAGCCTGATTAACCCGATCAAACCTAAAAAGTTACCTTTTAAAAGCTAGGGTTTAGGGTTGGCACTTCAAAAAACCTATGAGAGCTCCAAAAAGAAAATATTTAGGACTTCTGATAGCTACTTAGATAGAAAAAGTAGTAGAACTTTGCAGTATTTCACTGAGATGGAATGCACACGGGACATGAAGGTTAAGGATAGGTATGGAAACTTTTAGCAATTGAAAGTTAATTTGGCTAGAACTGCTACAAGTTTCAATTTATCGGTAAATTCTACCTCATCTGAAGTTGTTCTAAGGGTTTCAAAAGATGTGTAGAAATAACAACTTAGATTTTGAGTGTTAATGATCTTTGCAATATTCTACTGTGCTTTTCTATGAATTTGTTTATGCGCTTATTTTCCACTTTGCAATATTCTACTATGCTATTAATGCACTTACGCGTTCGAGGAGAGATTATTCTCAAGAAACTTTCAAAATACTTTCATTTTGCTTTTAATGCACTTTAATTACACTTTATTGTGCTACTACTACCTTTTACTATTCTTTAACTGGGATTTAACTGAGCTTTTATTGCTCTTTAACTGCTCTTTAACTACACTTTAACTATGCTTTTGCTGCACTTTTATTGTGCCTTTACTGTGTTATTCCTGCGCTTTTATTGAGCTATTACTACGCTTTTAATGCTCTTTTAATGATCTTTTTCTTCCTTCAGATTATGTATAATGATGGAAAAGAGGCATATGATGCTTATTGTAATTATGCCTAGAAAAGTGGATTTAGTGTGCGCAAGGATCATCATAGTTACTAGTCAAATTCCATAAAGATAAAAACTAAGGACTTTGTCTATTCAAAAGCTAGTTTCAAGAAGAGATTTGATTAGAATTCCTAAAAGAAATATAGAAAATCTGATACTAGAATGGGTTGTCTATCTTTAATCAGGTTTGCAATTGATGAATCTGGAAATTGGATTGTGAAAAATTTATTGAATCCCACAATCATGAATTAGCTAGGCCAGAAGATCAGAAATTCCTGAGATCATGTAGGAATATCGATGATGAGAAAGGTTCAGTTCTGAAGTCAATGACAAAAGCCAGGATTAGAACCATTGATGCATTCTCCTACCTAACAGAGGAAGTTGGAGGTATCAAGAATGTTGGATTCTTTAAAAGGGATGCATACAACTTTATTCAGATGGTGAAAAGAGCAAAGTTTGAATTTGGAGACACTAATTATTTGATTAAATTATCTAAAGATCGATAAGTTGATGACAACATGTTCACATGGGACATCCAAATTGATGAGTTTGATATCTGATTAAATTTTTTTTGGGTTAATAGGATGTGTAGGATAGAAAATGACTATTTTAGAGATGTGGTGGTTTTTGATACAAGGTATAGGCTAAATAAATATAATTTAGTTTGTGCCAATTTGTTGGTTTGAATAATCATTGGAAAAATATTTTACTAAGAGTGGCCTTTTTGTCAAAGGAAATGATTGAATCATTTACATGATTATTTAGAATATTTGTACAAATAATATGTGATAAATATCTTATAACAATATTTATTGATCAGTATCAGGCAATGACTAGGGCCATAGAAGTTGAATTATCCCACACTCGTCATAGACTTTGCTAATGACACGTCTCTAAAAAGGTTCCATCAAAAGTTGGGTGCTTCAATAGCAACAACAAAGCCAGAGGTCTTTTATATAAGTGTTTGGGCAAGGTGACTCTGAGGAGGAGTTTGAAAAAATATGGGCTGAAATGATCATAGAAGGAAACCTCTAAAATCATGATTGGTTGGAGGATCTTTATAAGATAAGGAATAAATGGTCAACAACATTCAATAAAGACCATTTTAGCATGGGAATTCTATCAACGCAGTGTAGTGAGTCTACTAATAATGTGTGTCATGACATTTCTAAGCCAACAATTTCTACAACTGATTATTTTCTTGGATTAAAGAAGGTGATGATGACTTGGCGCCAGAATGAATAGGAAGAAGACTACAAATGCATCCGGTCTGAAATAGTACCTATAATAAAAAGCATCTCAATATTAAAGCAAGCTGCTCAATTTTTCTCAAGAAAATCATATTCATTTTTTGAGAAAGAATTTTTATAGGATGTGGGTGGAATGAGTATAGACTTTGCCTCAAGTGATTCTTCGAAGTTTTCAGTTAACTACACAGAGAAAAAAGACTAATCTACACCTTGGATTATTCATTTTGATGCAATAGAATGTAGCATTTAATGCATGTGTAAGAAGTTTAAAATAATGGGTTTGCTGTGTTCTCACTATATGAGGGTTTTGAGGTAGCTTGATATTGTGAAAATTCTTGAAAATTACCTAATGCTGCGATGGTCAGTAAGAGCTCGAAAATATATATATATTAAGTTCACTTGGGCATAGGTAGAGGAAAGATTATCTTTGAATCTAATAGTGGATTCATATTTAATAATCATATCAGTAGATTTATATCTCAAACAAACACATAATCTCAAGAGAATGATGAAGCTGAGTAGTACATATTGGCTGCAATGAAAGACATGGCTAAACATATTGACTTCATTATTGACGGCAAGATAAAAAATTATAAGTTTGTTATAAATACTGAGTGCTTTTTATGTTGGCACCACTTTACTTGCACTATCATGAGTTTATTTTGTATGCCAAGATGGTATTAAGCACTCTCTCCATGCTGTAACCTTCACAATCATGTAGAGAGTGCTTGATACTATTTTGGCATACAATGAAGTGTCGGCCATGCAAAAGGCACTCAATATTTGTTTTAATTGCACTTTAACAGCGCTTTAATTGTGCTTTCATTGGGCTTTCAATTTTTTTACTTCTCTAATATCTTTGTTTTAAACCAAGTTTAAAAAGAAGATAGTGCAGCAAGAGTGCAATAAAATCAGAGTTAAAGCACTTTCATTGTGCCTTCACTATGCTTTTACTGCGCTTGGGCTGCGTTATTACTATGCATTATCTATGCAACTACATATAATAAAAAATTATTGCAAATAAAAAAATGAATGAATTACACATTATAAATAAATACAAAATGTTTAAAAGAAGTATAATTAGATACAAAAAATAATATTTCCTTTTTGAAAGGAATAGAGCGTAAGCGAATTCAGCCCTAAACTTTTGCATTTCTTGTTGCCAATTTTTATATTTTGTTCAATCTACTTTACTTCTAAGAATTACTTTTTCCAAATATTTACAGACGAACATTCCGCAGTCAATGTTGCTCTTCTGGGTTGGAAGTCCACAGACACCTTATAAATTCCATGTTGTTATGTTGCTTTCAATGTATTCCTTCATGTCATCATATATTTCATTTAAATTATTAAAACCAATAGCAATAAATATTACATAATTGGCCATACCGAGAGAAGAATTACCATATTATTATGCTCTAACTTACAAATTTTTGACAAATTTGCTTGTGTTATGGATTGGGAAAGGAATCATAAAATTTCCAAATTTTCTCCTTCAGCCTGCCTACAAGAAGGGTCCAATGCTAATGGTAGATGATGGGTAAAATTAGAAGATTGCTTTCCTTCATTGAATTTTCATTGATATGTTGGACGAATAAATTTTTAGGCTGTTTGTAATCCTTGTATCGCTACAAGAAGTAAACAAGGATAATTCTAAAAGATGAGAAAATAATATGATGAAGATATTAAATGCTACACTAATACTAACCCTATACGTTAGAGAGATGTATAAGTAGGGTTGAAACTTGTTAGTATAAACTTAGTTTTTTATGATAACAACAAAGCAAACGCATCTACATGTTTGTTATCCAAGTAATCATCAGTAACCAACTGACTAATATCAGCTCTTGCTATCACAATGTTACCAGAGTAAATATAGGATTATCCCTACAACAAAAAAAAATAGTCAATATCAAAGAAATGAATGTAAAGAACTGTAAAGCGCAGATAAAGTGCATTAAAAGCACATTAAAATGCAATAAAATTGTAGCAAAAGTGCAGTGAAAGTGCATCAATGGTGCATCCAAAGAGAAACTAAAGCACAGTAAAAGCACATCAAAGGCGCAAAAAATTGAAGCAAAAGTGCATCCATCCGAAAACTTTACTCAAGTAATTTATTTAAATCAACTCAAACATACTTGTAACAGTACTATTTGAAGCATTCATTCATAAATATTTATTGTTTTGTACTAAGGAATGTCTTGCCTTTAAATTCCATTATGGTGGGGACAGGATGAGGTGTGGCTTTAACTGATTCAATGCAAATTATTTGACCAGTAGGAGGGGCTTATTGTGATATTTGGGTGGAAGATTTATTAACATAATTTTTCTTATCATCTTTTTTTTTATTTTACCTAAGTGGGGGCCTTCCTCTGATGTTAGTTGGGCTGTACTGGGGGGTTTATTTTTAAATTGGGGGAATTGAGTGGCAGGTAGGTGTACTGGATGTGTAGTTGTAGTGGGGGCTATTTTTTCAGATTGGGGGACTTGGGTGGCAGCTGGGAGTGCTGGATGTACAGTTGTGGTGGCAGATATAACTTTAGATGGGGGACTTGGGTGGCAGCTGAGAGTGCTGGATGTACAACTATAGTGGGGGCTTTTTTTCAAATGGGGGGACTTGGGTGGCAGCTAGGTTGGTAGGGGGTTTGGGGAGTTTATGTATAATTTTGTAGGTTTTGGGAATAGCTTTGGTGTGGGGTTTCTGTACAGATGGAATATATGAGGATGAAGAAGATGGAGGAGTTTTTTCAGGATCTAATTTACATTGGGCATTATAGTGGATGATCTTGTGTTAAAGAGAATCGACCTTTGCTTCAAGTCGATCAAAATTTTCTTCAAGTTAATCAAGCATGGTGCCCAAATTTTCTTGAATTCTATTACAAACGTTTTTGATAGCACCAAGCAATTTCTTTTCAATACTAGCCCAAATCTCAACTTGAGCTACTTGGGGGTCTTGATGGGTAGAATGTGGTGGGCTTGAGGGGTAGGAGTGGAAAATTTCTTCAGTGTTGGTGAGTGGATTTGGTGAGGAGATTGATGAAGAGATTGAATATGGAAGTTATCAATAACAGTTAAGTCGGCATTTATATTTCCTGCTTCCTCTTGAGTAACATCCTGTAGGACATGAAAAATCTGCACAGATTTTACATTAATATTATTAGATTAGAAGATAGGAAGCACTTTATTCATAATAAAAGCATAGTGAAAGCACAAAAAAAGCATAGCAGGGGCGTAGTGAAAGCATAGCAAAGGCGCAGAATTCATGGATAAAAAATTCTTGAATACTCCGCCCCAATTAATAGATGAGAATTCATCTATATTACTAGCTACAGAAATGAGCCTTCTTAGGGTTTTATGGTTGTTGAGGGGAAAAATAAATTAAAGATAAAAACATTTTAAAAGTTTTTAACATAGCTGCTTGATTAGTTGATCTGTTTAGTTCTATCATCTCAGTTTTAATTTCAGTTGATAAAATTCCAGTAAGTGGCTCATTCTGTCATATGATCTCAACACCTCTATTTAGCAAATCTGTGAGCAGTATTTGATTAAATTGATTGAAGAAACTATAAGGAGACATTGAAGAAATTTTATTTTTAAATTTAAACCTGTCAGTAGAGTCACCTCATCAGCAGTGAATTTAAGCAAATGATCTTAAATGATGAAGCCTTATTTAGAGCTATCCCAGCATTTCAGTAGCTCATATAACAGAGGTATATTTTACTAGAATGGTGGGAACATCAAGAATTGATGGATGTTAAGATTCCTTAAAGTGTCCTCAATATTTTTCTGAATTATTTCATGAAATGTGTTACAAATATTTATAAATGTTAAAATGTAGCAATGAGGAGTAACTGGATGCAAATAAGGAGCCTTCTACCAAAAAATAAAAATGAATCAGAGAATATGAAGTCAAATAAAAGAAAAGGATGAGCGATAGAAGCATAGTGAAAGCGCAATAAAAGCGCCCTAAAAGTGTAATAAAAGTGTAATGAAAGTGCAATAAAAGCACAATGAAAGTGCAATAAAAGCACAGTTCTTTGCTTTAACTCCGTAGTAAGAGCATAGTAAAAGCACTATTAAAGCATAGTTAAAGTGAAGCTCTTTGCTGAACTTTAACTACACAGTTGAAGTGAAAAGATCGATTTACACCATCGATAAAGAAAAAAATACCATTAAACCTTAAACACAGTGAAATTGCACATAAAATGTTAAAAAATAATGAAATAAAATAATAAAAATGTAGTAATATACAATAAAAGCATAATAAAGGAACAACATTTTGTACTTATTTTTTAGAAGCAAAGTAAACAAACTTCTGCTACCCCTGATTGGGATTGGAGAATGAAAATGTCAAAGATTTGGAGAAACAGCTTCTGGAGAATCAAACGAGAGGAGAGAGAGTGAAAAGTGTAAATATGCAGGGTGGAAAAGTAAAAAGCCCCATTTCACATCTTTTGAACCTCATGCATTCAAATTTTTAGGGTCGGTCAGGGTCATCAGGCTGACAAGACATAAAGAAAAAGTAATATACAAAAAAATCCATGTGGCTGATCCACGTGTCCAGTTTTAATTGGAGACCAGACATAGCACTACGTCCGGTCTCTGTACCAAAAAATTTCTCTTGTATGGGATAGCTTTCTTACTATTTTCTAAAGTAGCTTTTCAGTGCAAAAAAAAATTTAAATAAATACTTTTTGTACTAAAAAGCTACTTTAGAAAGAAAGAAGAAAGCTATCCCAACAAAACCTTTTAAAAGCTCATTCTTTAAATCATGGCTATTGTTACGTATGGATTGAAGGTTTATCAATTTCACCTTTAATAATTCAAGTATAAACACCAAAACATAATGTGCATTAATATGTGAAAAATAAAATGCATTCAAGGGCTAAAAATACATTATGTCCTATTTTAAAATCAAATACAAAGCAACTCTACCTTCATGATACCAGCATACTCTTCACTAGTGAGCTCATTGATAAATTCACCTTTTGCAACATCTATAGAAGAGTTCTTAGATGCTTGATTGGGAGAGAATCCTTTCAAAACTAACTCCAATATAATGATACATATAGGAAACCTTATTTATGAGGCAATATATAACAATGTTATTGAAGATATTTATAGTTACGCAACCTACCTTGGTCTGTTGGTTAGAGGCTTTGGCTATTAACCAAAAGGTGCATCAAATTTGCCTAAAGGGGAACCCCTAGTAGTCAAATTGAATGAGATCAATCAAAAGGGATGACTAACACCAAAAATTGAAGCACAATGTTGCTCAAATGATATCTGATTGCAAAATAAACTTCCTCATTGCATTAAGAGCTCTATCAATACCTAAAATGACTATAAATTTGTTCAACTGAGGTCACACAATGAGATCAACATGGGTCCCGAGGCAACAATGCTTGAATAAAAAAAAATTAATGCGCGACATTGCCAAAATAACATCCGATCATAAAATAGACTATGTCTTCGTGCTCAGAATGTCGACAATGCCCAAAATTGATTATAATTTCACCCAATGAAAACCACACGTGCAAATTGACTTTAATTTTGAGGAGATTGGGCACAAATTGAGGAAATATGCGTGAATTGAGGCAATTTGGGAAAATTGACCCACTCTGCTATGCTAAAATTAAATAATAACAACAGTGATGTGATTTATTAATATTATTTTTATTATTAATTTATGAAATTATAATAAAATTAAATCAAATTATTATTAATTAAATGCTTACCTAGGATGCGTCAAAATCCCTAGCAAAATCCTGTAAATCTGACTGCTTCGCATCTTCACCCATGAATTCCACTATTTACCTCTGTTGAATTCATCGACTCCTCATTAAAATGAGGCTAAGTGCAACATTACTTTCCTTCTAATCCTTCACACACAGTTGTTGAATCTCACTACTTCCGACCCAGCCCAGCCTGTTCCATTTCTACAGCCAAACCACCAAGGCCCAATCTCCCTTGCTTCCACCACCCAGCCACTCCGACCTCAATCCACCGATTTCACACAGCCAACGCCACCTATAACTTGAAATAATTCCTTAGCCCAACATTCCTCCTCCCTCACGCCGATCTCAATAGTTGCAGCTCCTCCCACCATATCGACCTTCCCTACATGTAAATTAATCCTGTCGAACAAGCTTTCAAATCCCGATCCCACTCACTCACAACTTGCTACCCAAATTTTACTGATCCACGGCTGAGCCCTCTGCGCTATTCTGATCTTCACGGTCCAACATCTCTGACCATAACCAAATCTCATCAATCAAGCCTTGCTCACAAACCTCCCTACCTACTTTGCATCTGGCCATTTCTACCTCCACTTTAAGTAATTGTTCTCTACCACAAATTAGCCCACAGTAGCTCACCTTCCTCCTACTCTTCCACCCAACTAACTTCTACCTCAGCACAATAACCTTCAAGCTATAACCCACTCTCAGCCACTCAACTAACTCTGCAGTAGCACTCAAGCCAAATAATAGCCGCATGGGCCCCGATGAGTGCATTGTGTATGCATACATGACATCTGAGGATGCTTTGTGGGTCATGAAATGAACCCAATTTTAAGCCTAATCCTTTAATACGGATAGATAGGAGTCGACAAGTCTCAAATTATAGCACAAATATATGATTGTAGCATCGGTGTGGATATTTATTTTATATATTCATTTTAGGCCTTCAAGGTCTACAACAAAGAAAATTTACCAATAAAGGTATAAAGCCTATGAAGAACATGATCCTCTATTGGTAAATAGACAGAGTCGACAAGGTTCAATCAAAAAGTGAAATCACTCATAAATACCTCGATGATGGCTGTGTTGACAGAAAATCTCAATAGGAGGAGCCCTTAAATACTTGAAAATGTCACCCAAATGCCCATAAAATACATAAACAATAGTAGGAGAATCATTAGTGCACAATAATCTCCCTGCATAAAGCAATAAATGACTTATAGTGCAACATCATGCCGCCAAATTTGAAACATCTATGCAGTGTTGGATATTTACATAATTAATAATTACAAAAATGCTCTACATACTGAAATGCATAATCATGAATTCATAGTATGCATATACATGTTGTAATTCATAAAGTGTATTATGTAAAATGCATACAAATGCATATACCCACATGGGCCCAGACGAGCATGTTATATGTGCACTTGTGACATCTGAGGAAGCTACACTGTCAAGAAATGAACCCAAGTTTAAGCTCGATCCTTCTATTAGGATAGACAGGAGTCGACACAGCTAGAACTATAAAATAAATATATGGTTGCGACATTGACCAGGATATTTATTTTTTACATTCATATTAAGACTTCAAAGTTTACAACAAGAAAATTCACTAATAAAGATATAAAGCATACGAAGAACCTGATCATGTGTCGGTAAATATGCAAAGATTATAAGGTTTAGTTAATAAATGAAATCAGTCATAAATATCCCGATGATGGTCGTGTGGACAAAAAATCTCAACTAGAGGAGCACTAAAAAATCTTGAAAATGCCACCCAAATACCCATGAAAATGAAAAATACTTGAAAATATCAAGCTTAAAACATTTAAAATTGAAATAAAACATCTAAACACTTAAGGAAAAATCCGTCCAACAATTATTGCCAAGGTGGACAAATTTAAAAATTACTTTAGCTCATAAAGAGCCAATATCCGGTCGAGATTATTACTAAGATTCATTTTTAAACAGTTTCCTGCCAGTAAGGGTATGGCATATGTCCTCTAACTGGTGGTTTTTTCACCAAATGGCACCATACTATGGGTTTCACCACTAAATGAAACTACAGGTAAATGGCTATGGCAGGGATCCTCTAAACTGGGTGATTTTGCTGCCAAATGGCACCACTAAATTATGATCATGATTAGAGCCCGCATGTTCTCCAATGGCTTCAGATCATTGAGATATGAATCAATGGGATATAATTGATAGGGTACAAAGCTCTCTGTAAGCTATGGTGGATTCAGATTAGTCCCCTTAGACAAATATTCACCCCTGGTCTATGAGGTATCTTTGGACAAAGAAACTCATGGATGTCGACAAGGATCCTTCAATCAGGTTGGGTCAACTACCTCCTCTGACTACGTTGACTAGGGATCACGATGAGCCAGGATGACAGAACCATGGGATCTTTATTGGGTCCACCATCACTTCCTTCACCATCCACTTTAAGTGTAAGATAATGAAATTTCTATTTTTGAAAATTAAAATTTTAAATACCAAATCATGTTACTACTATACACTAGATACCATGTATCTCTATGTATTTCTTTGACGACTAGCCTTAATCGAAAGTTCTTTTTTATTATTAGGAGGGGTAATTAACTATAGGGGCTTGCACCTATAGGAAACTTGAACTTGTTGCAACTTAGTTTTCATAACTATATTTTTATATCATGTGTATTTTTGATGATTCCAAAATCTTATTGTGCTGATTATTATTTCTCCTAACGTATATTGAAAATATTATTTGTATTGCTTGTGTGTACTAACATTTCAAAAATATTATACTCCAAACTATTGAAGACTTCAAGACAGATTATATTAGGCTTCTTATAATTGAAGTTTGTAATTTATTTATTTCTTTTCTTCTTAAGTCTGAGAGAGTGTGATTATAATTCGATAAACATGAACACACACACATTGGGGGGAGTGATTTAAAAAAAACTTAAATTTTAAAACTAATCGTACTATATAATTTGAAAATCATACTGGACAATTTGTCTTGGTAGTTCCTCCCAAAATGAAGTTAATCAAATCATGCCAGGAAAAATGTTAAGTACTATTCATACTGTATGAATTCTAGTTTATCCTGTACGATCTATTTTCGTACAAACGATTGATAGAGTAAGAAATGGTGTTGTCCACTTTCATACTAAGAAAAAATATGATTTGATTGAACTATTCATACTGTATGAAGTTAGTTCATCCTAGACGCCGGTCAGAGTACAAAATAAGGTTCATACCATTTCGTCCCGTACAAACTAAAAAGTTTTTGAACTGATCGTATAGTATTATGCTAGTTCATACAGACGATTGATAGAGTATGAAAATAGGTTCATACAGGATCGTATAGGGATTTTTAAACTTTTAGTATGTATGAAGTATGATCGTACTGTACGATCCAAGTCCGTCAAACTTGAAATTTTTAGTTTTTAGGATGATTTTTTCTAGTTTTTTATATATAAGGGTCCTAAAACTGACTATCTTCAATCCTTCTATGAATTTCTTCTTGAGAGTGATAGAGAGTGTGTTTTGGGAGAGTGTTTGGGAGTGAGAATTATGAGATCTTGCAAGCAGAAATTGTGAAGGGTTCACAAGGTTGCCTAATGGTAAGGATCTCTTTATATGTACTTTAAATCTCTGCCTTACCTCTTTGAAGACTCTTAAGAGAAAATCTTTGGAAGAGTTTCAGTACTCTGCCGACACCGTGAGAGTGTGAAAGGATGCTAGTTCTCTATGGTCACCTGGAGGGTAAGAAAGGATGACAGTACTCTACCGACACCGTGAGAGTGTGAAAGGATGCTGGTTCTCTGTCATCACCAGGAGGGTGAGAAAGGATGATGGTACTTTGTCGACACCATGAGAGTGTGAATGGATGCTAGTTCTCTATCATCACTAGGAAGGTGAGAAAGGATGACGATACTCTACCATACCGGGTTTGGTGGAAGAGAGGCTATTATAAGGGCTTCTCCGCCTTATTGTCGGAGCAAAAGGAGAGTCACTTTGCTATAGTGCAATACCTGAAGAGGGAGTCTTCAGAGAGTGGATATAGGTCTAGTTGGACTGAACCACTATAAAATTATGTGTTCTTCTATCTTTATTTTTACTAAATTTTTATTTTTCTGCAATTTTACTATTTGTGGTTGAAAATTTTATTTTGAGAAAATTAATCATTATAAGTAAAATTTTAAATTGATTTTCTAAATTACTAAGAATTTTTAAATTACCAATCACCCCCCCTCTTGGTTAGCCTTGGGACATATCTACTAGGTTTAACAACCTATTTAAACTTTCAAGTGGTATCAGAACATATTTCAAAAAATTAGGTTTAGAGAACTTTTTGAAACGATCATGGCTACTTTTGGAAACCGTAACACACATGAAGGATATTCGATCACTAGACCACCGTTGTTTGATAACATTCCTTTTGACTTTTGGGAAACATGTATGTCTACTTTTATTCAATCGCTTGACTATCGGCTTGACTATCGCATGTGGATTTTAGTACAGGAAGGTTACACTAGTCCCACTAGACTTATTGATGGCATAAGACTTAAATCACCCTTTAATAATTGGATAGTAGAAGAAAAAGAACTAGCTTAGTTAAATGCTAAATGCTTAAATAATTTTTTCTGTGCACTAAACTCTGAGGACTATATACGTGTTTCAATCTATAAATCTGAAAAAAGAAATATGGGATAGACTTTGTATTACATATGAAGAAACAAATAAGGTGAAATAATCTAGATTGAATATTTTATTACATGATTACAAACTTTTTTACATAAAATCAAATGAGTCAATCAGTGATATATACACTCGCTTTACATAGATAGTCACTTCATTGCATACTTTAGGAAGGAAACTAATGAATGCTAAAAAACTAAATAAAATTTTTCATTATTTGCCTACTACTTATGATGCAAAGATAACTGCTATAACAGAATCAAAAGACTTAAATATTTATTCTATTGATAATCTTCTTCGATCACTAATTACTTAAAAGCAAGGAGGGACTCAAAGACAGATTGATACAGGTGACAAACAGAAGGAGAAGAATATTGCATTAAAAGTGGATGACTCGAATAGTGATAAGGCAATTCAGAAGTTTTCTTAAGAGGAAGTAAAGGAGATGTCAACAGGGAATAAGGGTAAGTTCCACAAAAAAACTATAACTTCTAATAATGTAATTTGCTATGAATGTAGGAAGTTTGGTCACATCAAATTTGATTGCCTAAATCTTAAAGCTAATCCTAGCAAGGAGAAGGTTGAGGAAAAGATCAATGTTAGGAAGGGTAAGAAGAAATTGCAGAAAGCATTCTGGGCACTCAGCTTCATAGGAGGAAGTTACTAATTTATGTTTAATGGCCGACAAGCTTGATTAGTCAGATCAAAAAGAGATATGTGACTTAACATATGAAGAGTTATTTGATGTTTTTGAGAAAGTTCATACTGCTTATAGGAAACTCAAAAAGTTACATGCTAGGCAGAACATAGAATTTTTAGAATTACAAAAAGAACATGAAATCCTTAGGAATGATCACACATTAATTAATAGCAACCAAATGACTTTATTGGATGAATTTAATGATTTGAACAAATAGTATAAACTATTAAAATCATTACAAACAGATCTTGAAAATGATTTTAAAAATTTTATGGAGGAATCTGAACATAGGGAAATTGACATGAAATTTGAAAATTTAATCCTGAAAAATAAAAACTCTTATCTAGAATTAAATATGAAAGCTATCATAGATAATAGACATACTCCCACACTTGAATAATTTTATTAGTCTAAACAAAAGCAGATAAGAGAAAAACCTAGGAAAAGATCTAATAATACACATAGATTGGTAAACCATTTTCCTGGAGTGAAATATTTTTCATGTGGAATGATTGGGTATATTTCCCATACTTGTGTTATTCATAGTAGAACAAATCTAGTGCAGAGACCTAAGAGACATAAATTATAGCATATCACAGATTCATCAAGATTATCATTGCCAAGAGGAGAACCCAAACTTGTTTGAGTTCCCAAGTCTAACGTTTGATCATTTTGTAGAAACGCTCTCATACAAGACCTCATGAGAGTATTTGGTACCTGGACAGTGGATATTCAAAGCATATGACTGGAGATACAACTCAATTCATATCGCTGGAATTAAGGAATGGAGGCAAGGTTACACTAGGAGATAATACCACTAAGAGAGTGGTAGGCACAAGTATGATTAGAAATTTGAATACTTTTTTCATTGAAAATGTCTTATTGGTAGAAGGCTCAAAGCATAACTTATTGAGTATTAGTCAGCTATGTGATAAAGGTTGTAGTGTTAAAGTTTTGTCCACTAGCTGCATAATAAGCTAAAATGGAGTTGATGTATTACATGGAATCAAGGAAAATAATATGTACATGCTTGATTTAAATTTTTTTAAATATTCTAATACTTTTTATCTCAAAACAATTACTAATGAATCATGGTTATGGCATAGGAGACATTATCACAAAAGCATGAAAAATTTAAGGAAAATTATCCAAAAAGAATTGGTTAGAGGAAAACATAAACTAGACTTTACTAAGGATCACTTGTGTAATGCATGTCAATTAGGAAAATAGGTGAAGTCTTCCTTTCATTCTATTAAGGATCTTAGAACTAGCAAACCATTAGATTTCATTCATATGGATTATTTTGGACCGATTAGCACTGTAAGTCAAGGAGGTAAAGTGTTTGGATTTATGATAGTTGATGATTTTTCAAGATTCACTTGGGTTAAATTTTTATTTTATAAGAGTGAATCTTTTGATGAATTTTGAAGTTTTTCTACTTGGATTCAAAGAAAATTAGGGTGTAAAATTTTATCAATTCAAAGTGATCATGTAGGAGAGTTTAAAAATAAAAAATTTGAAGATGTTTATAAAGAACAAAGAATTTATTACAATTTTTTAGCACCAAGAACCCCTCAGTAGAATGAGGTTATTGAAAGAAAGAATAGAATATTAATAGAAGCCGTTATAGCCATGTTGGGAGAAAACTCACTTTCAAAATATTTTTGGGCTAAAGCAGTTAGTACGGCTTGTTATGTTCTGAATAAGGTGAATATTAGATCCAAGTTGAATGAAACACCCTTTGAACTTCTTAAGGATAGAACACCAAATCTTTCACATTTTCATGTTTTTGGATGTAAGGTGTTCATTCATAATAATAATAAAACTCCATTAGAAAAATTTGATCCAAAATCTGATGAAGAAATTTTTTTTTGATATTTTAGTGTTAGAAAATCTTTTAGAGTTTTTAACAAGAGAACTTTTATAGTTGATGAGACCACACATATTATTTTTGAGGAATCTGGCATATCAAAAGAGCCAAGGATGGAAGAAGATCATATTGAAAATATCTTTTGTTAAATTGAAAAGATAAATTTGGAAGAGAATGAAGGAAACGAAAACCCTTTGCCTAGAGAATAGAGATTTTTTAAGAATCATCCTAAGGAATTGATTTTAGGTGAACCTAGTGAGGGTTTTAGGATTAGGTATGGACTTAGCAAATAGGTGAATCATTCTGCCTTTATATCAATAATTGAATCCACTAATATAAATTAAGCACTTTCGAATGAATTTTTAATTTTGTTTATGCAAGAAGAATTGAATCAATTTGTAAGAAACGATGTTTGAGAATTGATTGAAAGGCCTAAGGATCAAAGTGTTGTTGGAACTAAGTAGGTGTTCAAAAATAAAATGAAAGATTCAGGAGTTGTGATTAGAAATAAGGCTAGATTGGTGGCCAAGGGGTATAATCAAATAGAAGGGATTAAATTTGAAGAAAGTTTTGCCCTTGTAGTTAGACTTGAAGCAATTTGGATTTTACTAGCCTTTGCCTATTTTAAAGGTTTTAAATTGTATCAAATAGATGTTAAGAGTGCCTTTCTAAATTGGGTAATACAAGAGGATATGTATGTTGAGAAACCTCCAGGTTTGAAAATTCTAAATTTCCTAATCATATTTATAAATTAAAAAAGGCATTGTATGGACTGAAATAGGCACCTAGGGCTTAGTATGAGAGATTAAGCACTTTCTTATTAGAGAGATCATTTGTTAAAGGAAGTGTGGACACCACTCTCTTTTTGAAAAGGATAGGAGAAGATATAGTCATTATTCAAATATATGTTGATGACATTTTGTTTGGATCTACCAATAAAAATCTTTGTGATGACTTTTCAAAAATAATGAATAGTAAATTCGAAATAAGTTTGATGGGAGATTTAAGTTATTTTCTTAGTTTCTATATAAAGCAAAATAAGGAAGGAACATTTCTTAATCAATCAAAGTATGTTAAAAACATCATCAAGAAATATGAAATGAATAATGCTAAACCAGTAACTACCAAGGTTGTAAAAATTGGACCGGATAATGAACCGAAAAAAGGAGAGGTTCATGTTTCGATCGGTTCAACCGGTCAAATTAGGGTCGAACCGAATGATGTAATAAATAATAATATTATAAAAAAGTGATAAAATTAACATAATAATTACGACAGTTCAACATTAAACCTCATAATTCTAAGAATTTAAACACCATAATTTTAGTAGATTATTTCTCAATATAATTAAATTATTGAATAATTAAATTAAATTAAAATGATGAATATAACTATATACTATAATAAAATTATAGGACATATAGTTTAATTATATTATATTTATAAATATTTAATTAATAATTTAATTATAATTATCTTTTATATTTAATTATAGTGATAATAAATGATATTCTTATAATATACAATATAACAAATTAAAATTTTAATATAATATATAAATTTATAATATTAAATTTATAAATATGTAATAAAAATAATATTTAATATAATATATAAATTTATAATATTAAAAATTATATTATTAATTTTTATAATATACATTATAACAAGTTTATGATATATAAATTTTGAATACATATTAAAAACTTTTGCACCCAAATAACCCAAATTTGTGGCCCAATTAGCCCAAATTTATGGCCCAACCAACCCTGGCCCAATAAAGCCCAAAATCACATTCAAGCTCATATAGCATTCATGCAAATTTTTTAGTCCCACATCATGGGGGAGTTTGAGATGGTTGCCTTTTAACTATTTATATAGTGTAAAATTTACACTTTTTGAACAAAGCATATTTTATGAGATGCCATCCATATACTATGGTGTAATCTTATATTTAATAAAAAAAATTAATTTTAAAAATATAATTAAGTAAAATATTTTTTATGCTTTATATATAATTAAAAAACATTTTACTGAACCGGTCGGTTCTTTTGAACCTAGATTGGTTCACCGGTTGAACCGCCAGTACAGTCTGATTCAGGCCTGTTTGCTGCGGAGCCAATTTTTAAACTAGACCAGATCAGACAATTGACCGATTGATAATTGAACTGATCGAACCTGCCAGTTTGGTCCAATTTTTAAACCATTGGTAACTACACCAATGAGTTCCTCAGTGTAGTTAGATAATGACTCTAAAGGAAAATCTATTGATCAATAGAAATTTAAAGGAATAATTTGATCATTACTTTACTTGACTACTAGTAGATCAAATATCATGTTTAGTGTTTGTTTGTGTACAAGATTTCAAGCTGATCTAAAGGAATCACATCTGACTGTTGTTAAGAGAATTTTAAGAACTCATTTGAGAACTTAAAATTTAGGGATTTGGTATCCAAGGCATAGTTCTTCTTTTGAGATCATTAGATATTCTGATTTAGATTTTGCAGGATATAGGGTTGATAAAAAAAGAACTTCTAGAACTTATCAATTCATAGGAAACTCTTTAGTTTCTTGGTCTAGCAGAAAATAGAATTCAGTAGCCCTTTCTATTGCTGAAGCAAAGTACATCGCCTTAGGTAGTTGTATGGTACAGGTTCTTTGGTTAAAATAATAATTGATTGACTTATGATTTTCTATTGGCACAATTCTAATTTTCTATGATAATACTAAATCCATATGTATTTTAAAGTCCTATTCAATATTCTAGAACCAAGCATATAGACATAAGGCATCATTTCATTAGAGATCATGTAGCTAAGGGAGAGATTGATTTGCATCACGTTGCTACGAAAAATCAACTTGCAGACATTTTCATTAAACCACTGGCTTTTGACACATTTAGCACTTTAAATACCAGATTAGGTGTGATTGATTTTAATGCTTAAATTGAAATTCTGCAAACTTGATTTGTCATGTAATTGTATGTTTGTTTATTTTCTTAGGTTGAATGTAAGGTTTTGTTGCTTGTATTTTATTTTATTTTATTTTTTTGATTGGTTGTTTTGTGATTATTTTCTCTTTTGTTATTTTTGTGCTTTCTTTGTTTTTGATTTTATTGGAAACATGTCAAATTGTTAGATGAGATTTTTGATTTATCATGTCTTATTTTCTAAGTGTTCTTTTCGTACTATACGAAATTTTTTTTCATACCGTATGAATTTTGTAGCATGTGCATGATAGGTTTCTGAGTTGAGAACATGAAACTTAATTTTTTTATAGGATTTCATACTATACAATGACATTATCATATTGTATGATATATATTGTTTCATCTATACGATTAGGGGTGATATTTTAGAAAATGTCAGTTATTGATTATAGATCATATGTATGAAAATCATTTCGTCTGTACAATCCTATTATCTATTCTTTATGGGGTACGAACCTAACCACCATAAAAATGATCTTTAATTTGTTTATCATCCTGGATGAAAACATCTTTGTCTGTATGATCGTTTGGTTAAAAAGTCTATACAAAAGGATTCCTAGGAAATGGCATATACAAAAATCCGTTTCATTTTTGGCCTTATCCGTTCATACGTATGAAAGTATTTTTGTCCAGTACAATTTTATAATCATACGTACAATCTAATTTTTGTACGAAATGATAGGTCATTTTTCTTTAAATATAAGGGTCTTTGGATAATATTTTCATCTCTTTCTCATTCGTTCAAAACCTTCTAGAGCCCATATCTTAGGAATGGCAAGCAACAACAAACGACCTCGCACCTCGAAGGGATATTCTTTTAGATCTGATAGGGATGATAATTTTCTATCCAAAGAAAATTAGGAAGCATTTTTTAGGTATGTTAGATCCAAGATTACCCCTTCTAGACTCCTAATCCAAAGTGTCATTCACTTTTCTGTCATGCCCCTATTTGCTTCAACCTAACTTTCATTATCTTGACACTCATTTATGTCTTTCATAAAGAAACCTTCCAAATTTTCCTGGCTAATATAAAGGTAAACTAAGACCACACCAGGATTAACTCTTATGTCTTTAAGAAACGTGTAGAAATAACTAAGGATCTAGGCAACTTCCTTCACTTGAGAACCCAAGGGTTAGAGTACACACGTTAACCTCTAGAGTAGATTATGACTTGTCAGAAGTAAATCAGATTCTTATCCATCCTGATCCTCCCACTGAACTTCATATTTACTTTACTGATGCTTCTTTTTGGGCACTCTTTGGGCGAGATCAAAGCTCTGAGGGAGATGATTCTGAGGAAGAAGGAAGAGCTCCTGCACCTGCACCTAGACCTGATCAGAATCTCTACCAATAAATGATCCAGCGCTTTGACAGAATGGAAACTCATTTTGATCAACGCTTTGATCAAGTTATGAATCACCTGAATCAGCAGGATGCTAAATATAATGAAGATATGGGTTGGATTAGAAGGCAATTTGACTCGGTTAACACAATTGTAGCTATGATGAATAGTTACTTTTCTGTGTTCAACCAACCACCTCCTCCAGATCAAGGCCCCTCTGACTACTAGATGTACTTCTGTGGTGTTGTTGTTTCTTATGAGTATTTGTGTTTGTTCTTGAAATATATTCTTGTGATTTTAGTGATCTTGTGTGTTAGTAATTTCAGGTGTGTTATTTCTGGGATTATATTATGTATGATTATGATGAAAGGAAAAATATGTGTATGTACTTTTGAATGCTAAATGAAATGATGAAATATTTTGTTGATATCCATTGAAATGTCATATTTTGAAATGATTATTTTTCTTTAGACAAATTATTTGTAGTTGATCTCTTGAATAAAATTTTGAATTATTTTGTGCTACAAATTAATCTCCTTACAAAATTTAAATCTTTCAAAATTAAATTAAAGTATAACTTGATGTAGATTAGGAGATCAATTTCGTGATTTGTATAGACATGTATTATTTTGAGATAATTGTTACAAAATATGTCTTATTTTTATTATTATTTTCTTTTTCAATGTGAATATTTTTGTTATTAGTGGAATTTGAATTAATATTATTGATATTGAAAAGTCCAAAAAAGTAAAAAAAAAAAGAGATGCACAAAGCGTACAAAAATAGAAAAGATGCACAATGGTTCGCAATGTGAAAAGAGGCACAAAATTAGCGCAAATAAAAAAGATACAAAAAGTATGCCACTAATATTTGAAAAGATGCGCAATGTCGCCAATTAAAAAATTAGTATTATTCTTTCCGCTATCATTATATCTTTAATCCAAATCCATTTAATCGACAATCATTCTCACTATTGAATTAGAAAATACTTAATCTTTAGTTCATCCTTTTTGTAAAAATAATTTTTATATATATTTTGTCTAACATGAATAGTGAACCTGGTTGACTATTCTTATCTTAGTTGTCCTTTAATTTAAAATTTGAATTTATCTTATTTTTAGCATTTGGAGGTTAACTTTGTATTTGCAATTAGTTTAAATTTTTTTTCTTCTCCAACTACTCTGATTTTTCCTTAGAAACTTTTCATTTCAAGGTATACTTCCCTTTTTATTGTTGTCACAAGGGCGAGTCATAATATTATTTGATGATTGATGTTTTTGATTGATTGATGTTTTTGATTGTTTGTTAGATGTTTGTGTGTAGTGTGTATGTTGTGTTGTAGTACGTAGGTTTTAACTTGGTCATTCATTTAGGGGGAGCTAAGCAAAAAATTTGCCCTAATTGTTAACTCAAACAATAATTATTTTGCCATCATAAAAAAGGGGGAGATTGTTGCAACTTAGTTTTCATAATTATGCTTTTATACCATGTGTATTTTTTATGATTCCAACATCTTATTATGTTGATTATTACTTTTCCTATTATATATTGGAAATATTATTTGTACTTGTGTGTACTAATGTTTCATGGAAATCAAACTCCAGACTACTGAAGACTTCAAGACAGATTAGATTAGGGTTCATGTAATTGAAGTCTATAATTTTTTTATTTTTTTAAGTCTGAGTGTGATTGTAATTGGGTAAACATGCACACACACACACACACACACACACACACACACACTAGGGGAGTGATTTAAAAAAAACTTAAATTTTAAAACTAATCGTATTGTACGACTTAAAACTCGTACTGGATAATTTATCTTGGTAGTTCCTCCCAAAATGAAGATAATCAAATATTGCTAGGAAAAATGTTAAGTATTATTCGTACTGTATGAATTTTAGTTCGTCTTGTATGATCTATTTTCGTACAGACGATTGACAGAGTACGAAATAGTGTTGTCCACTTTCATACCAAAAAAAACATGATTTGATTGAACTGTTCGTACTGTACGAAGTTGGTTCATCCTAGACGTCGGTCAGAGTACAAAATAAGGTTTGTACCAATTTGTCCCGTACGAGCTCAAAAATTTTTGAACTGATCATAAAGTATGATGTAGTTTGTATATATGACTAATAGAGTATGAAAACATGTTCATATATGATTGTATAGGGATTTTTAAAGTATTTGTATGTATGAAGTATGATCGTACTGTACGATCCAAGTCTGGCAAACTTGAATTTTTTAATTTTCAAGATGATTTTTTCTTGTTCTTTGTATATAAGGGTCCTAAAACTGACTATCTTCAATCCTTTCTATGAATTTCTTCTTGAGAGTGTTAGAGAGTGTGTTTTGGGAAAGTGTTTGGGAGTGAGAATTGTGAGATCTTGCAAGTGGAAATTTTGAAGGGTTCACAAGGTTGCCCAAAGGTAAGGATCTCTTTGTATATACTTCAAATCTCTGCCCTACCTCTTTGAAGACACTTGAGAGAAGATCTTTGGAAGAGTTCTGGTACTCTCCGACACCGTGAGAGTGTGAAAGGATGCTAGTTCTCTGTCATCACCAGGAGGGTGAGAAAGGACGGTGGTACTCTGCCGACACCGGGAGAGTGTGAAAGGATGCTGATTCTCTACCGTCACTAGGAGGGTGAGAAAGGATGATGGTACTCTGCCGACATCGTAAGAGTGCGAAAGGATGCTGGTTCTCTGCCATCACCAGAAGGGTAAGAAAGGATGATAGTACTCTGCCGCACCGGGTTTGGTGGAAGAGAGGTTATTATATGGGCTTCTCCGCCTTGCTGTGGGAGCAAAAGGAGAGACCCTTTGGTATAGTGCAATACCTGAAGAGGGAGTCTTCAGGGAGTGGACGTAAGTCTAGTTGGACCGAACCACTATAAAATTATGTGTTCTTCTGTCTTTATTTTTATTGCATTTTTATTTTTCTGTACTTTTACTATTTGTGGTTGAAAATTTTGTTTTAAGAAATTAATTATTATAAGTAAAATCTTAAAATCAGTTATCTAAATTACTAAAATTTTTTAAATTACCAATTCACCGCCTCTCTTGGTTAGCCTTGGGACTTATCTACTAGGTTTAACAACCTATTTAAACTTTCAGAACTCAGGTTATAAAGTTCTCGCAAAATGAGAGAAAAATCTATGGGTGGTGACTTATCTACAAACTCAATCTGCCTTCTGAAAATTTTCCTCAAAACTTAAATATTAAAACTGTACTTGATGACCTAAAGAAAGAAAGAGGGTCTGCGGAGAGGACGGGTCGCGAATTTTTAGAGCTGAGAGTATAATAGCAACTCATTATGAGAGTATTAATTTTTTGGTGCCAACATTCAATTATTAAATAAAGAATGCTAGAAAATTTATAGTGCAGGAATTACTAATCAAAATCCTTTGAAGATTTTTTCTAAAATTACTATTATTAAACAATTATAAATTTTGCAATAAATTTAAAGAAGGGTAGCATCTGCAAAACATTCAATCAGTTTTGAGTTGTGAATAAGTGATAGAAAAAATTTTTTAAGTCTGTAATACAAGTAACAAAATAATAGATTTAATAAAATTATTGTTCATGAATTTTTTATATACAAAACAATAAGTACTTTTACATGCAAAAGTTTATAATTGGCAAACATATTATTTCCTTTGGATGGCCTACGTTTCTTAGTTCTAGCACTACAGCTTGCTTGATGTGCTTTGGTTTGGTTTGCTATCCGATCTATTTGGTAACCATGGAAGGGTGGCTTCTTTGTTTCAGCTGATCTCCATGATGGCTGACAAGCTCTTTTGCTTATTTTGTTATTTCCTGTTCTCCTGAGTCCGGATTTCTTTTGCCCCCTATTTTTTGGGTTTTTGTATCTCTTGTAATTTCCTTTGCTCTTACGTGGTTTTTTTAGGGGTATAGTTCTTTTTGTAACAGTTCCCTTTTAATATATGGGCTTTGCCCCAAAATTCCACAAAAAAATATCTATAAAAAATATTTTGATGTTTTTGATAACTAATTTGAGCATAGACTTCGACTAAAATCAAAAGCATTATAACTTATCATCAAATCATTCTAAAATACAAATCCTCCTAAAAATCAAAATCGTAGAAATACATGAAAAAAAAAAGATAAATTTGCTTATATGTGATCATTAAACAAAGAAAATAACAAAAAAAACATGAAAAATACCAAAAAAAATCATGAAATTGCTAAAATAGATATATTACTGTATTGAATAAGTTTTTGATATTTTTAGGGGACTCTTCATTGGAAGAATTACAAAAACTTCTTAAGAAATTTCAAAATTTTTGGCAAGACTAATGGTATTTTTTAGAATTTTATAAATAGCATCCATTCTTCACGGCAATGAGACTTAAAAAAGGAAAGAACTTAAATATCAAAAAAATTTCAAAAGTTCTACATCATGTTAATGTCAATTATCACCACTCATAATCCCTAAACCCTAAACTTAATATATCCGATTGTAGTCACCCAACAGCTACCCCCAGATTGTTATTGCCCAATTAACATTACTTGACTAAAGTTTTAAAATAGTTTTTTGATACAAAAAAAAATTTTGAACTAAAAATTTTTGTACTAAAAAATTATTTTAGAAAACAGAAAGAAAACTGTCCCAAATGAAACCATCAATTATTTGAAGAAAACTATTAGTCTTTACTTTCTATTATATGTCATCAATCACAATGTTTTCAATGTGCAACAATATACATACGAAAAACTGTCCAAATAATGGTTTGTGATCAAAGAGAACTCTACCGACAATATTTTAATAAGGGGAAGTAAAATTAAATATTCAAATAAGTCAACAAGTTAATGAAACTATTAGGAATGTCAAAAGAAAAAAAAAAGATATAGCAAGCTATCCAAACAAGGATAGATTTCTTTTTATTGAAGCCAAGCGAGAAATTTCTATGAGAAAATTGAAATAATGTAAAGAAGTGGACCATAATAATATTAGTAATCCTTATCTTTTTATTTCTTAAGTTATTTTTATAAATTAGTATAGTTGTTTTGCTCTTATTATCTTATATTTAAGCAAATAGATTTTCTACCTCTATCACATTTAGGCAAATTAAAACAAACTCCCACTGTCACGACCTGACCCGGGAGCTCGAATAAATGACGCGGGAACGGAAGTCGGACGGTAGACAAAAATATCCAATATCTAAATCTATCACCATAACATTTGAAAGAGCCACTAAAGCATCAAATTTGAAAGCACATAAACATAAAATCATTAAGACTCATTTAATTACCTTCCTTCTGTCACGCCTCTCCTACGGTACACATTTCCATTTCTTCTACTCATTAGCTTATCTTAAACTTACCTGAAAAAAAAAGTTAGAGCAACAACAATAAGCCAAAGCTCAGTGAGTAACACATGCCTCTAAACTACAGTAATTCAAGGCATGAGAAGTAATATGCTAGATGTCACTTTCATTTTAACGTATCATAAGCTTTATTTCCTATAAACATATCATTTAAACATGTACATAAATCATAATTTCATAACATTTCATATTCAGTTTACATTCATCATATCAGTATTCATAACTTTCTCATTTCATATATAGTACAATCGTCATAAGAGCCACCGTCTAATTTGCTACCAATGAAGGTACCCCTTTACCATTTCCATTTCCATTTCCTTTACCATTTCTTTTTCCTTTAACGTGCACGAGTACGGCGTCCCCAGCTAGTACTATATGGGGGTGAGCTCCATCTTTCAACATGCACATGCAAGCATACTATATCATATCATCTCATTTTTATAACATATAAACTTTATATGATAATGCCATGGAATGTAACATATAACTTTTTCGCATGATCAATCATTGGACAAGAGTAAGGATAAGAGTAACATAATCATGATTTAGATTAACCATAAAGATTTCATAAGCATGATTGAACTTTCAAAACATATAACTGAAGATAAACAAAATTATCACTGTAATAAAGAACCATGAGTACTCACCTTGAAGTTAAAAGTATGAAATTTGCCGCTTCTCCCTCTTCAATGCATTTCCTCTCACTTCAAAATCCTAAGAAAAATAATGTAACTATAATTGTCAAATATTTACTCTAAGTCTTGCTCCAATCCTCACTAATCTAATCTTCATTGCCTTCATCCTCCATAACATTAGACATTAAACCTCCTTAATATTAGGATTCTTTTCATTAATTATCATGCATATTACCTTATCTTAAATCCTTACTTTTCTATTTTAATACTATATTTCTTCCTATAAAATTTAAATTCTTTTTCTTTTCTTTTATTTTTGGATTTTAGTATATTTTAATTTATAAAAATCCTAATTTTATGAAAATCACATTTTTAGCCCTCCTTAACCTCATTAAAAGTTTAATAATCATAAAATACTTTTTATTTTCGGATTTACCTAAATGCCCTAATTTTTGGAAACCAAATCTTCATTAATTTCTTTATTTTAACATGCCAAATCTTCCCTATCATTTAAATAAATAATTAGGACTTTCTAATTTTCAGATTTAATTTAATTAGAAATTAGGAAAAATAATATTTTGAAAAAAATCCCAAAATTTCACCATTAGGATATTTCTAAGACCCTTAGGGATAAACCTTGTTAAGAGATTTCATAAAAAATTTAACATTTGGAAAACCCTAATTTTAGAGACCATAAAACTTTTTGGGGAAAATTTCATTTTTAGGTTTAAAAATCATCCTTCAATCTTCCCTAACATTCTCTCCAAAAGATCTTAAATTTTCATCAAACCCTAATTTCTAACTTAAAATTTTTCCCATGAAATTTTGATTTTAATTCATAAAAACGTTCCTAATAGCAAGAGTAATCATTCTTGTAAAGAAATTTTGGAGGAAAAGAATTTTGGGAGAAACCCTAGAAATCTCCTTTAAAGAAAATTACATGAAAAACTTAGAATTCTTTCAAGAACTCATACCTTAGACTTTCCCAGGCCTTCCTCTTGATTTTTCCCAAAGAAATCATCGGAAACCACCGCCGGCCGCCGAATTTCCCTATGCTTCTGCCATCCCCTCCTTCCGTCCGCGTGTTCGGTCTCAAGAAATGAAGAGGGACCGAAGGCATTTGATCCCTTTATCTCCTTTGGGTGGTTAATAGCAAAAGGTCTAATATGCCCTTGCATGCATTAATGCTCTTAAGACTCATGAGGGGTAGTTTGGGAAAAAGGTTAAAAGTTTACCTAAATGAACTTCGACGATTTTTAGTTTTAAAATCGTGCGAAATTAGGTATATGTTCTTTATACTGTTTCGATACCGTTTCGATCGAAATTTCACGTAGAATTTAATAAAATTTATTCCGTCGAAATTCGTTAACTTTGAGAGTTCACTTAAATCTCATCACAGCGCATTGAAATATGTGTGACACCTACGATTATCGATTTCAGGTATTACAATTCTCCCCTCATAAAAATTTCGTCCTCAAAATTTACATATTACTTCTAAGTTAAGAAAACATCTTCATCTAGTAACATTAGCAAATAACATCCTTGACATCCTCAAATATTGTTCACATAAATTTCAACCATGCATACATAATCGAATAAAATTAAACACTTGAGATAACATAATAAGGACTACTCATTCATCTCTATTAACATTTGCAGACTCATGGCTCTTATTGAGTTAAAGTATAAACTCACAGTCGAACATTCTGCCTGGATTTTTTTTTTTTGTACGGAAGCTGCAACTAATGGTTCTATTATCTTTTGGTTTGCCAAAATTTCTCTATGAATGTGCTTCACTAGATTTCATTTCTCCTGAAGTCTTCTGAACCAATACAGGACAATATTTTACTGCGTGTCCAGGCTGACGATACCAATAGCAAGTGTTGGAACCAACCATACATTCATCCTTATGAAATCTCACACTTAGCATAAATTTCAATAACTTTACTAATAATTGCACCACTAACTCCACTAAAACTAAACTTAGGTTTCTTCTCATTTGACCCTTCAATCAGATTGCTTTGTCTTTCTTCTTCAACACTCTTCCTTTTATGTTGATCCCTTCTCTTTTGTGATTAGAAATCAATTTCCTCCCTTCTATCCCTTCTATCTCTTTCCACCAATACTAATAAATAGTCTTCAATTTCGAAAGGTATTAAAGGTTGTCTAATATCATCTTTTAAACCAAATAGAAATCTATAACACTTCTCCTCTACTGTTTCAAATCAACTAATATAGTAATAAAGTTGTAAATTTCACTTCATATTGCATTACTGATTTACCTCCTTGAATCAATCTTATCAATTTGTCTTGCATCTCTCTCTGCTGACATAGGTACAAACTATTCTCTGAACAGTTCTACAAGTCTTCTATATTTGGAATATCTCCTAACTTATCTTCATGTTGCCCTCTTTACTACCTTTCTGCTTCTCCATCCAAGAGAATTATAGCAAGTGACACTTTCCTTTCATCAGGATATGACATGCTATCCAATATCTTCTCTATATGAAGCAACCCATTTTTTAGTCTCAATTGGTCATTCATTACCCCTGAATAATGGTGGTCGTATATCCTGAAACAACTTCAGATATTTATCCATTCCAATTACAGGTTGTGATCTTGATTCATGAAGCATTTAGGTCCTAGTCGCCATCATTTGAGTTAAAATAGTTATTGGTGTTCACAGTCACTTCAGGGTTAATCCTCCACCTTCCATTTATCGGTTACATTCTCTTGATCATCAACATACCTGATATATTTAGACAAACTCAACAACAACAACAACAACAACAAGCCTTTGTCCCACTACGTGAGGTCGGCTACCTAAATCCTTTGTCTCTATTGTGGCCTGTTAAAAGTCAAACTCTCGAGTAAGTCTAATAAAGAAAGATCATTTCTAATATTTTCTAACCAAGTCTTTTTAGGTTTACCTTTGCCTTTCTTAACATAAGTCAAATCTCATACATCTACTCTCCTAACAAAGTCATCGAAAAGCTGCTTTTTTTTATGTGACTAAACCATCTAAGGTGACTCTCTTTAATCTTGTCTTCCAATGGAGCTACTCCAACCTTTTCACGTATATGCTCATTTTGTATCCTGTCTCTAAGGGTAAATCCGCTCATTCACCTGAGCATCCTCATCTCTACAACATTTTTCTTTTAATGGCAAACATTTTGTACTATAAAGCATTGCAGGTCTCACCACCATCTTATAAAATTTTCCCTTAAGTTGAGGGGGACCTTTCTATCACCCAATAAGCCCGATGCATTATTCCACTTCAACTATCCAATGTGAATTCTACTAATATTATCCTTATCTATTTCACCATCATTTCGAACAATAGATCCAAGATATCTAAAACATGTACTCTTATAAATGACTTGATCGCCCAAAGTCACAATCCCCTCACTAGATCTATTACTATGAAAATTCCACTCCATATATTTAGTTTTAGATCTACTCAAGCGAAAACTTTTAGACTCTAAGGTTAACCTCCATAATTCAAGTTTTCCTTCCACTCCCTCTCTAGTCTTATCAACAAGAAGAATATCATCAACAAAAAGCATACACCAAGTACATCCTCTTGCAAATGTCTAGTGAGAACATCCAAGACTAAAGCAAAAAAGATATGGGCTTAAGGCTAATCTTGATGTAATCCAATCAAAATGGGAAAATACTTGGTCAAACCATCTTATGTTGGAACACAAGTAATAGCTCCTGCATACAAAGCTTTATTAATTTGAATATAAGCATTCAGAACTCCTTTCTTTTCAAGCACTCTCCATAGCACTTCTCTTAGCACTTTATCATATGCTTTTTCTAAATCAATAAGAAACATAAGTAGATCCTCCTAATTCTCTCTATATTTCTCCATCAAACCTATAAATAAATGTATGGCTTCCATAGTAGACCTACTCGGCATGAATCCAAATTTTTTTTCCCAACAACTTAAGTTTTCCCTTTCTTGGGATGTCTTCATTTCGATCCAACCTCTTGAGCTCCTTACTCAGCCTTGCATAAGGTACCACTGATTTTTTTGCATCTAATAAACACCCTTCAAGCTTATCAACCTTAAAGAAGCCATTAGATCTTTGGTAGTACCCAAAGCTTTTCCTGAAGGAAACCCTCCCAAACTTATCCTAGATATCTTATCTAATTCGATCAATCCTTCCACCAAAATTCTTGATTCCTTGTCATAAACATCTCTTTCCTTTAACTTAGCTTCCACTTGATGATCAACAACTAATACCTTCTTCACTTGATTATCACCTTACGTCCTAAAAGTGGCACATACCCAACTGGTATCTTTCCTACAACTGTTGACCCCACTCCTTTCCCCAAAGGCTTAGAATGAGAAACACTAATAATACATTCCACCCTATGGCCAACAGTTCCCATTCATTCAGCTTTTGTTTGGTGAACACTTGAATTAACAACAGCTGTTTCTAAATCATTACTTAATTCAATGCTAAAAATCACCAAAGAATCTTCATATTTTGTTTCAACATGAACCTCAGCATCATCTAAAGACAACACTTCAATTTTTTTTTAACACCATCAATACATGAAAATTCAATACAACAGCTACATATACTGGAGAATTCATATTTCCTCTAAAAACTATTGCAGTTGACACCATGCCAGCTACTAGCTCCCTTGCCTTTCAATAGTGTCCACACTTCATTTTCTTTTAAGCCTTTCAAACTTAAGTTTTACTAATACGCCGATAAAAATAGAAATCTTTATTTCCATTTAGGGTACTAAGGTCACTAAAGTAATCATATTCCACAATCTTCATTAAAAAGTTTAGTAAAATATCTCATCGACCTTTGTTGAATATCATCTTCTACAAAAAGCACTTTTTGATCTTCATCCTTCATACACTTCACTTGAACTAAATCCTTACTACTATCTCTTTGCTTAGCTAACTGATATATTTATACATCAATTTAAATCATTCCTATGGCTCTTGCATACAATTCATATTCCTAAGAATTCCTTGGCTCTAATACCACTCTTGTCACGACCCGGCCCAGGGGCACGAATAAACGAGGTGGGAACGGAAGTCAGAAGGTAGAAAAAAATATCCAATATCTAAATCTATCACCATAACATTTGAAAGAGCCACTAAAGCATCAAATTTGAAAGCACATAAACATAAAATCATTAAGACTCATTTAATTACCTTCCTTCTGGCACGCCTCTCCTACAGTACACGTTTTCGTTTCTTCTACTCATTATTAGCTTATCTTAAACTTACCTGAAATAAAAGTTAGAGCAACAATAATAAGCCAAAGCTCATCGAGTAACACATGCATCTAAACTATAGCAATTCAAGGCACGAGAAGTAATATGCTAGATGTCACTTTCATTTTAACGTATCATAAACTTTATTTCCTATAAACATATCATTTAAACATGTACATAAATCATAAATTCATAACATTTCATATTCAGTTTACATTCATCATATCAGTATTCGTAACTTTCTCATTTCATAGATAGTACAACCGTCACAAGAGCCACCGTCTAATTTGGTACCAATGAAGGTACCCCTTTACCATTCCCATTTCCATTTCCTTTACCATTTCTTTTTCCTTTAACGTGCACGAGTACGGCGTCCCCAGGCAGTACTATATGGAAGTGAGCTCCATCTTTTAACATGCACATGCAAGCATACTATATCATATCATCTCATTCTTATAACATATAAACTTTATATGATAATGTCATAGAATGTAACATATAACTTTATCGCATGATCAATCATTGGACAAGGGTATGGATAAGAGTAAGATAATCATGATTTAGATTAACCATAAAGATTTCATAAGCATGATTGAACTTTCAAAACATATAACTGAAGATAAACAAAATTATCACTGTAATAAAGAACCATGAGTACTCACCTTGAAGTTAAAAGTATGAAATTTGCCGCTTCTCCCTCTTCAATGCATTTCCTCTCACTTCAAAATCCTAAGAAAAATAATGTAACTATAATTGTCAAATATTTACTCTAAGTCTTGCTCCAATCCTCACTAATCTAATCTTCATTGCCTTCATCCTCCATAACATTAAACATTAAACCTCCTTAATATTAGGATTCTTTTCATTAATTATCATGCATATTACCTTGTCTTAAATCCTTACTTTTCTATTTTAATACTATATTTCTTCCTATAAAATTTAAATTCTTTTTCTTTTCTTTTATTTTTGGATTTTAGTATATTTTAATTTATAAAAATCTTAATTTTATGAAAATCACATTTTTTAGCCCTCCTTAATCTCATTAAAAGTTTAATAATCATAAAATAATTTTTATTTTCGGATTTACCTAAAAGCCCTAATTTTTGGAAATAAAATCTTCATTAATCTCTTTATTTTAACGTGCCAAATCTTCCCTATCATTTAAATAAATAATTAAGACTTTCTAATTTTCGGATTTAATTTAATTAGAAATTAGGAAAAATAATATTTTGAGAAAAATCTCAAAATTTCACCATTAGGATATTCCTAAGACCCTCAGGGATAAACCTTGTTAAGAGATTTCATAAAAAATTTAACATTTGGAAAACCCTAATTTTAGAGACCCGAAAATTTTCCCGAAAAATTTTTGGGGAAAATTTCATTTTTAGGTTTAAAAATCATCCCTCAATCTTCCCTAACATTCTCTCCAAAAGATCTTAAATTTTCATCAAACCCTAATTTCTAAACTTAAAATTTTTCCCATGAAATTTTGATTTTAATTCATAAAAATGTTCCTACTAGCAAGAGTAATCATTCTTGTAAAGAAATTTTGGAGGAAAAGAATTTTAGGAGAAACCCTAGAAATTTTCTTCAAAGAAAATTACATGAAAAACTTAGAATTCTTTTAATAACTCATACCTTAGACTTTCCCAAGCCTTCCTCTTGATTTTTCCCAAAGAAATCGTCGGAAAGCACTGCCGGCCGTCGGATTTCCCCTTGCTTCCGCCATCCCCTCCTTTCGTCTGCGTGTTCGGTCGTAAGAAATGAAGAGGGACCGAAGGCATTCGGTCCTTTTATCTCCTTTGGGTGGTTATGAGAAGAAAAAGGTCTAATATGCCCTTGCATGCATTAATGCAAGACTCATGAGGGGTAGTTTGGGAAAAAGACTAAAAGTTTACTTAAATGAACTTCGACGATTTTTAGTTTTAAAATCGTGCGAAATTAGGTATATATTTTTTATACCGTCGAAATTTCGCGTAGAATTTAATAAAATTTATTCCGTCGAAATCCATTAACTTTAAAATTTTACTTAAATCTCCTCACAATGTATCGAAATGCGTGTGACGCCTACGATCGTCAATTTCGAGTATTACACCCACACACATCAGAATCGCAGGTTTCGAACTCAAGACCTCTTAGTTGATAGTTAAAACTCTCAACCAACAGATCAAGATGAGCTATGTCTCATTTACTTGAACTAGTGAAGGCATTCAAAATTTTTTTAGTGGTAATTGCACTCCAAACTTCAAATTTTCACAAATCTTAAGAAATAAAAAGAAAAAAAAAAGGCTCAGGGTTAGGGATCTACATCACATTTACCTCACGTGCGTGAAGAATATGAATACAATTGATAATGATTAAAAATAAAAATAATAGTTCAACAACAACAACAACAACATCAAGCCTTTGTCCCACTACGTGAGGTCAAGGGTGGCTGCCGCAAAACAGTAATGTGGAAGTAATTGGTATCGACCCGACACATGTCGCTAATGATACTCCTAGTTTTCGATTCTTATTATGTGATTTCAAGAACGGCATTCAATATCCTTGTCAAAAGGCCAGCCAAATTCTTCTAGGAGAGCCAGCAGCACACCATTAGACCAACCAAAGCCAGTCTGCGGCATGAAAAGCAAACAAGTTGGTCAACAACAGATGAATATAATTATAACAATGCAAGTATAGGCAGAATTCTGCTTAATGCAAATAGAGCAAAAAAGAGGTTCAGTGTGACTTCTATTTGAAACTAAAGTGGTGAATATTCACCTGAGGTTTATATTCACCGCCACCGCCAACCTTTCCACAACCTTCAACATCATATTTCTCATGCATTGCACCAGTGGTGTTGTACGCAGCATAATTTGTTCTAATCCATCTTACAGCAATATCCTGAGCCAATTCCCAAGCAGCTTTTGAACCAGAATTAGATAACCCTTCGATGATGATATGTTGCAAAGGAGACCAACCATTGGGGAAATCCCTGCTCAACAACACGTCAATGGTTTTAAGTTCAATAAGATTGCTTTACATCCAGCTGGTCCAAGATAACTTACCACTGTTGCCCATTGTTTGATAATGATGTAACAATTCCAGCACCTCGAAGCAAACCTGATTTCTGGAAGCTTTCAAGAATTCTTTCCACCATAATGCTATTTTCACCTAAACCTGAGAAAATTCTTTCATGCATCAAGGACAAGTATTTATACATGAAAAATTTGTAGATCAAGCCAATTTTATTAACGCACCATCACAATAGTATTTCAAAAGATGAAAACATTTTTTGTTTAAAGTAATCAAGGAGTAAGGGACTCGTAATTTTAGCTTCCCTGCATGTACAATATGTAATAGTCAAAGGGTTAACTTTATAAGGGGTTCAAATTTTTGGCACCCGTCATGTACCAATATGTAAAAAGGTTATTCATAAAACTCTATCAAATGGAATGAAAAGATGGTCTTAAAAACTTAACCGTGCTACGTTTTTACAAAAGATCTATCAGAATATGGGAAAAAAAGCCATAAGCATCCACATAAATTAAGAAAAAAATCTGAATTAGCTTAAAATGTTCACACTTTGTGGTGCTTTCACCACCTAGAAAAAGTAAATTCTGTTGTATAAGAGGACGACTAGGAAGCTCTAGAGAATGGTTCTATTAAGAGATTATTTGGTTGTCTGAAAAAGGAATACAGAGTAAAAGGATTGCAGTTGATTTAAAATACTTTAGAGTTGTTTGGTTGAGTGTAAAGTAAATACAGATTTTTACTTTTTTTTTTATTTGCAGCGGTGGCCAATGACGCGGAGGTGGCTGGCGGCGGCCGGCGGTGGTCGGGTGGCTCCTAAGTCTACTCAACCCAATTCATTTTTGAGTTGATGTTGAGCTAAAATGAGGATTCAAAATTAATTTTGAATTTGTTTGAACTCGTTCGAATATAAAGGTTTGAATACAGGTCCAGTTGATTGGAAATATGACTAAAATCATATATAATACTGTATGATCAGAAAAAAAACTAGTTTCAAGTTCACTTAGCAATATTTTACAGTTGATTTGAAATCTAACAATTTTGGGTCAAGTTGGAACAACCCAGATTTTCAGATTTCGAATGGAGTTGAGTATGCTCAAAATTTACTCAAGATCATCTTATGCATGTATCTCAGAACATTATCTAGGACAATGCATCCGCCAAAGGACTACACAAAGAAAGCAACTAATCGTTGGAACCCCACCAAATCACATATGCTACTGTGCTGAAAATTACAATGTAAAATTCCAAAAACCTTTACCATTTAACCTTGCAGAATGTACTAATGCAAGATCAATTCAATGCAGCAAAATATTATAGAAAACTGCATTGATACAATCTCAATGAACTCCAAGATTGAAAGCATGAAAGAAAAATATTTATGTTTTTTTTGTTATTCATCAAATGATTTCAGACCCATGGAGAGCATAGGGAATGTCAAACCTGAGGAATGCTTCCAATTCCACATGGGTATGAAGTTTGATGCAAATATCCTATCATTTTGATTCCTAGCTTCAAATTGATGAACATCCTGAATATTAGAAACATAACAATTACTATCAGTTCTTAATCAAAACATAATGCTCAAATCTGAAATACTTGGTTTAATAAAGCACCTCACAATCATTGGATCTAATCCAGTAGTCAAGCCACTGGTTCATCTCTGCATTCCAAAAGATTGATCTAATTGCAAATTGCCGTGCTTTTGAAGCCTTGAAGAACTTTTCATAGGTTTTGATATCACCAAGTTGTTGTGCAAAGAATGCTATGTCAACCTCCACCTGTTGAAGAAAGTTGCAGTACATAATCAAATACATCGATCTGAGGTTGTGCACAATAATTATGTATACATTTTTTATTTTCCCAAGAATATTAGCATGGTCTCCTTAGCGAATAGTGTGATATACTAGTGTACCCATTTTTTGAGGAACTTCATTCATTCATTTAAATTTCTGAAAGCAGATTATTTCCTTTCCAGACTGTTTTGCAATCATAAACATGAAAAATACCGAAGGTGTATATAGAAAAATTCTTTGGCCTAAAGGTGGGCTTTGGGCAATGGTTAAGCGGCCTCAATTAACTATAAGTAAAATGTGGGACATTTTGCATTGCCATTTACATAAACAAGCAAGAAATGTAATTAATGCTTATTCTTAGAAAACATATCCTAAAGATTTTGGCTGCTAAACAATAAAACAAAATTTAACTATGCCAACAATATTAATTTCAGAAATAAATAGAATAATCAGATATCTGACAGTTTTTTAGACAATACCTTATATAAATAAGTGTTCAAGTCAACTGGGACAATCGATGTTGTTGACAATGTGGAAAGGTCAAATGAGTTGCTGCAACAAAAGTATTTCAGGGTTACAAAAGAAAATATGTACCAAGTCATCAATAATATTTAGTATATACCAATTTGTGCACATGGCAATACGTAGATACATTTTATGCACATTTTTTGAAAGTGAAATGACACATATTCTTGCTGCCACAATGACTCCTTCAACAGTTTTCCGAGTTAAGAGGAAACGATGAACTAAAAGATTTTTATTGTGAAAATGATGCAAAGAAAAGTGTTGATGCATGATTAAAATCAATGTTATATAAAATTCTTTAGGTGAAAATCAGACACCGGAAATATTATATAACCATGATACCTGGGAATTGTTACAAGGACCAACGATGATTGGATGAGATAATTTTTACAACATTAAGGCTGTAAGGGATATAATAAATTGGTTTTTGTATGCAGCTTCATCCAGTTTTGCAGAACAGAATTAATATGTAAAAGTTAGACTTAGGAAAGCTTATTGTTCTCTAGGTTGTTAGTTTCAATATTACAGATGGTTAAGGCTGTTAATATTGTCAAATCCGTCAAACTGAAAACTCATCAGCAACTCATCCTCCTGATAGCATAGGACAAGAAAAGATAATTTGGGTAAGAAGACCTTGATTCTAATGGGGACAATTTGAATGAAAAGGATGACTTACTTCTTCTTACTAGCATATGGTAAAATGGATGTCAGATTTAGCTTCAAATGTCTCGTTAATATTTGTGATGTAATGAATGCAAGTCAGCTTCAGCAAGTAGAAACTTCTATAAGTTAAGCTCCTACTTATGCAAATAGGAGTTTGGAAGTATTTATGCAAAAGTATTTGTTGATGCATGCAATATAAGATATGTAATCATTCCAAGTAGATAACACATAAGCCAATGATGCATTCCTTCTAGAGTAACATCAAGATGAGAATTTTTAAGAAAAGAAAATTATAAGTGAAACCTCATCCATCGAGAGCTAAAGTCCCAACCAGTCTCTGCAGTTGAAGCAACTTCTCGATAGAAAGCCTCCTTATCAGAGTCATTTAGAAACTTAGAAGCTGACTCCTCATCCTACATATAAGAATATCAATTTCATAATCATTTTGGAAAATGTATAGAGCCTGTTTTAGGCTTATTTTGATTAGTAAAATAGAGAGCATAGCATACAATTGTTGCGCTTTCTGGTCTGGGTTTATTCCACCTTGCATAATAGCGGCTCAAAGAATGTTTATGCCCATGAAGATCTCGAATCATTACTTTATGGATTCCTAAAATATCATATTTTACGAATAATAAGATTTAGAGTGGTAAGGATATCTTTGGATATTAGAAAATACAAAAAAAAAGAAATACTCTGGCATAATATAAAGATAGATAATGATTCAAATATCTTAAGCTTATTTACAACTTTATTGTTTCACTTAGTACGGAACCAAATTTTATGAGAATGGGTTTAGTGGCATCAAAGCATTGTTCATAAAATTAATGACAATCCATCATGTGAAGAATATTCTGGGAGGAACTATAGTAAAGAAAATTCAAAGCGGTACCTGAAATCCAAAAGGTATACTCTTTCATTAATGAAGGAAGGGACTTCCTGACAAATTCCAAATCACCAGTCCTAGTGTATATCTCCATTACCATTGAACTCAATAGTGGAGGTTGGCTGTAAGAGATCATGGTACATAAACATCAATTATTTTTACTATAATATCATTATTACAATTACTTTTAAATTTGAATTCAGATTAAAAAAACTACAACTGTTTTACTTAACACTCAACTATTAAATCCTGTATATTAACTATTTTATTTAATGGCTCGTCATTTGATAAATTAATAATATGATATTAGCTTTATATTTAATTTAAAATTTAATTGCTCAATCTGCAATCACTTCATAGAACAAATAATAATTTTACTTCTATTATATTTGTCACCCTTTGCAATCAATATAAAAGTATTGACTACAATATAACTAATGTACATGGTCTGTAAAAATAACAAATGTCATAATATACCTTGCCATGCATCAATGTGAATTAAATGATATAATTTGAACTAACAGTTTCATTAACAATACCTGAAATAAATTTATCAATATTATTCAAAGAATGATATGAATTTGAATTTGAAATTTTACTATGATATGCCTTGTATGAACAACATTTTTTAAATGAAAATTTTTTAATTTACATTTTTATCCATTGTTGCTTAAGTAAATATAAATAATAGCCAAAATCAATAAATATTAATAATGCCAAATATAATTGCACTACTCATAACTAACAAAACATTCATTAAACCACCAATTATCAACTAAACATATAACCCCCATTGCAAGACAAGGGCCAAAGAGCTATCATAACAAACGCAAATCAACATAGGTTAAGACATTTAAAATTCAGACATGGATATCTAAGTGTTGATTTTTCTGAAAAAAATTATCCAAACAAACAGAAAAAAAAAAAATAAAGATAAGCTGGAATCCATTCTTAGTACTTCACCTGCGATTAGCATAGTATACCCTTGCACCATTTAGCACATGTCCATAAGCATCAACTAGCCATACAAGGTTGTTCACAATTGCTTTTGCTGTGTCATACATTTTGCTTACCAGCAATCCCCTGTTTTGCATCAAAAGAACCATTAGAAATTCTTTAAGTGCCAAAGGCATGGTTAGATTTAGTTCCAAACATTTCGTGATTTGAAACTAATCTTAACATAGGGGGAAAAAAAAAATGAAACCAAAACTGAACTGACTAAAGATGAAATTAAAATCAGTTTAGCATAGGAAACTATATATACTATTTGGATTGATTCAACTCAGTTTAAATCTGCTCATTGTTTTAGTTCAGAGCAATTTTGTTTGATTATACATGCATTATTACAATAAAAAATGGTTTATAAGCTGTAAAACTTGGATCAACAGTTCATGTTCAATCACATAGCTCAATATACACCATATATTAGCATGATTCGGTTCTATTTTGTCCTTTTCATTTCATCAAAACCTCAAATATAAACCAAATAGAGATCAATCTGGTCACCATTTTTCAATTTGAATCAGTTTTTCAGTTGAAGCAATTTATTTAGCCAACCTTATTCGAGATTAATTTCAATGGAGCAAAAACGATATGAAGAAGAAACACACCTGATAATCCAATAAGAATCCCAATAATACACCTCCCTGAACCTCGACCCAGGAATGATTACAGGCTCCGGCAAGGGAAGCAGCGTGTGCCTCTCCGGATATTTCTTCACATTATCGGAAACCCTCCTACTCAAATTCTTCCATAATGAATGCACTTCCAGAGCCCAAACCCTAACTTTAGGGTTAAACACCTTGGGCAAAAACTCCACCGGCTCCGGCACAAAGTCCTCGGGTTCCGTGTACACCATATCGTCGCCAGCATCGTCGAAATAGGCTTCCAAGAACCTATGCAGGTGGTTTTCCGGGATGATTCCCTTAACCCTAGGGAGTTTCCAGAAGGCAGCTTCCGTTAAGCTGAGGTCTTTCTTGAGAGGGAGGTCAACGTAGAACTTGGGGTCGAAGGAACTGGGGCCTAGAGTTTTGAGAGCTTCGGATTGGAGCCGTTGGAGGAAGGAGACTAGAGGGGTTGTAGAATACGTTCGATCATCGACGATGCAGCTGGAGGAGGCGGCTGCACGGGGAGGAATGACTGACATGACGAGAAGCGTGGAGAAGAGGAAGAAGGAGAAATGGAAGGAGAGGTAGGGCATTTTCGGAAGAAGATGTTTTATAACGGCCATTGGCTTACCGGACTTGAGTATACAATAAAACATTCGCTTTATTCGTGTAGCATATATATTAGTGCTACGGTGATGGCGGGAAATGCTTGACAACTATTGGCTTGGCTGGCCGAGCGCGGGTCCGTGGTGGGTGATTATTTTTGTCGGATCTTTATCGATCCGCGGGGCGCAATGGGTTAACTCATTTAAAAAATGGAGCAATTTCTTTTTAGAAGAAGAGTAAGACAAATTGAGTTGCAAGACATGATTTTGGGAGTTTTAAGGGAGAAAAATTTAAAAGAGCTAGGTTAATAAAAAAAAAAGTTAAATAATTATTAAAAAATTAATTATAGTCCTAATTTCTCGGCTATCGAGCTATTAGCTGTTGATTTGACTTGGTCGACTGGTTGTCCAGTTAGCAACAATCACCTAGCTAACGGGTAAGTGCTTGCTTCGGCTTTTTTTTTTTTAGAATTTTTTTAAAAATAACCTAATGTATTATTATGTTTTAATTTATGATAATTATATTTGTATGATATAATTTGATCATTAAAAATTATTTAATATGATATATTTAATTTAAGTTATTATAGTAATTTATGAGTAGTTATAATTAGTATATGTATCATATGTTCTATATGATATATTATAACATTTTCATATGTATTTTAAAACATAGTATGATTTTGTGATGTATGATTTATATTAATATACATATTGATACTATATTTTTAAAATAATTTATTATAAACAATATAATTTAATATACATGAAATGTTTTATGAAGAAATACGAATTCAAGTAGAAGTTTTTTGCATTTATCAAATTAACTTTATTATTTTAATAATTCTAAAAAATTTTATATTATAATAGACGATCTGATGTTTGCACACAGTGCTATGCAAGTGCATGTATCATTCAAGTAATATAGTGAATGCTGGTCCATCAAGTGATCCATCCTATGAAACAATACCTACTCCATTCCCTCTATTCTCTAATGCATCCCCTACACTTGATCCTAGAGTTCAACTACTTGATCTCCTAATGTATAGGGGGTTTAGATAATCTTTATAAATAATTGAACTGATCGTACATGGCAATGTTGAGCATACTGGCTAAAAGGGATATTATATACTAACCGTATAGGATGATCAGAAGCGTGAACATTTTAATGAGTTAGGAGATCAAGTATAACATTTTAATTGCACACAGTGCTCGAGGGATGTGCGGGATGATATTCAAATTGTCGGTCATCATCCCATATTGTACTGGATGATCGATACAATATCTTGAATTAACCATCTCGAATGAGTTTCAGTCAGCCTAAACTCTATGAAAATACTAATAAGATTGATACTAAGACATATGTTACATATGATATACATGATAGATTATACCTAATATAGAATATGATATACATGCATTGATACTACATGACATGCATAAAATATCTATAGAGCACTTGCTTGATATGATAGATATACTGATATACATGAGATGATATATATATATATATATATATATATATATATATATATATATATATATAGAGAAATAAATAATAAATTATAAACATGCATAGATTCATAATAAACACATATGTTATATTTGACATGGGTATAGGAATGGTAAAAAAATACCTATCTTTTATATGGTTACTAATAACTGATTCTAACTTACATTGCTTATATTAGTTTCCATTGCTCATACTAAATAACACTTCTCGTATTGATAGTAGCTTGTTCTTACTCTTACATGTTTATACTAATATAGATTGAATGATTACATCCATGTTATTTATATTTCCTCGTATTAATAACACTAATATGTTTTGGTAACCTACTAAACTACTAGCCCACTTTATGATTTTTACATATTTTTTTAGGAAGGGGTCGTGACTCAATGGAGTGAGATTGATCAAGATTTTTAGGTTTAATTTTATTATTTTTGTATTTTGGTTTTATTCTTTTATAATTGGGAATGCTTATTGGTAGATTAATATTGTAGATTAAACTTCTGATTATTTTGTATGAATTTTGAGAAATAAATATAGAATTGAAAATTGATGTATATGACTAGATGCATATGCTTCATAGTTAAAGCAGCGTTCACTGGATTTAATTATACTAGTGAATTATTAGAGGCTTTGGTAGATTAAATGGAAGATAGAAATATGTAGTTCTTCAAAATTAGATTTTGTGGCATTATAGCTGAGCCCCTCCTCTTCTTTGATGTGATCTTTAGTGTCATCTTCTCACTAGACAAAGAAAATTGAAAGATTAAAACTTGGGAAGAAATAGGAATGTAATGAAATCATAGAACTCAACCCCCTATTTATACTATATACTAGCTCTACAGTGCTGGGTGCACAGGTAGTATGTCACAGAACAAATAATCCGATGATTAAATTGGCCATTCATTACTGGTCAAAAAGCCTTTAGAGAACTGCAACACTTGACACAGACAGCACTGTGGCACTCTACCTTAGAAATAAAAATCATAGGCTTTTTGATTAGTCAATGTTAAAGTGTTTAACATGTGTTAGTGTTGTGGTGCTCAAGGAGACACTACTGCAGTGTTTACCAAATCACTATAATGAACTTTAACTTAGCACTGTATTATTCAGAAGTAGCATTATGTGCTCACCAAATGTAACACTTATTATATCTATGCATAGTTGCACCCATTCTAACTCGATCTAGTAAAGATAACCTATTGGATTTCTATGTTTAACATATATTATATGTGTATGTGAGTATTATGTATGCATGTGAATATCCAAAATTATTTTGAGGCAAGTATTGAGAATTTGTGGGCATGATTGAAAAAATATAGCAATTTTCCTTCGAGCTCTGAGACATTGGGATAGGCGGTGCTATGGCATAGAGTTCCCTATCATTTTTCAAAAATAATTCAGGTCTATCGTGCTGGGGCAACATTCTGCTCACTAGGTAAAATGGGGTTGGGTGCCGCAGAACTAGATCAGAATTTTATAAAAAATTAAATTTTTACTCATCTTATTTCTTATCATAGCCATTCTTTTTCCCTATGGTAGCAAGATAGAGAGAGAGAATGAAGGATTTCTAGAGAGAGAAAGCTAAGTTTTGGCATCTACAGTTCATTTTCTACTATTAATCCAGTTTAGGAAGTTGTTCGGATTTTGGCTGGTTACATTTTTTATTATCACAATTTTAAAAAACTATTAAAATTTTAGGATTTTTTGTTTAAAATTTTAATTTTATCATTTAAAAATAAGGACTTAACTTTCACTTTTTAACTTTATGTATGTTGTAGTTATGACTATTTTGGATATTTAAATATTTTTTTAAAAGTTTTTCTCTAGGTAATTTTAAAAGTGAGCCTTTTTTAGTGAATTAGAAAATAATTTTGATTTTAGAAAATAATGTTATGGTATATTTAGAGCTTCAAAATATTATTTTGAACAATCCATAATAATTTGTTGAATTATTTCTCAAAAGTTGAATTTGTTGTCTATCAATAAAGCCCCATATGCATTCTTGAAAATGATTTATTTTCATTTCCTTTATTATAATGCAATTATGCATATATATGCTTATCCGCTTGAAATATGTCATTTTAAAGAGATTTGATGTGTGGTGAAAGTTCTAGTGCTTAATGTACAAGGAGTCGTAAGGACCTAAATTTTTGAATATATTATATATGCTAACATTGGGAGTCATAAGGGCCTATTTTCGAATATGTAACTATAAAGAAGTATAAGGGCCTGAATTATGATATCTATTTTTTATGGGAGGTATTCAGGCCTAAGAGAATTCTATTATTTTTTGCTATGATATATGATGTACTTATTTATTTACTTTTAGTATAAAGTCTATTTAAATACTATTAATTGCTAGCACTATTTTATTAAGTATAATATCCTTTTGTTGAGTACTTTTATTTTAATAAATACATAATGAGTTAATTATTGGGAAATAGGGATGGTAGGTGTAACCTGTTGAGATGTGTTGGCTCACACCAACTCCGCATTTTATTTCAAATTAGGGGAAAAAGGAGCAAGTTGAGTAGCTAAGGTTGCAAGTTCTTATTTATTGAGTATATATAAATATTTTCTAATTTTTTTTGTATAGTTATGATTATTTATTTATTTGCTATATTCTATGAAAGTTCGTGAGGGTTGTTAAACCCTAAAGAACTAGTCCCGAGGCTATCCAAGAGGGGGGGGGGGATGAATTGGTTCTTTTAAAAATTTCTTTAACAAAATGAGAAATTAAAATCTTTTTGAAATCCTAGAGTAGGCAAAGAACTTTATATTTGATGCGAAAGATCATCCCCACATAGCCACCAAGGAATCAAGGATGAAGCTTGAAGAAGACAATCAAATCCTTGCTAGGAGCAACCTTTATGACTCCCTCATAAACTTCCCCTCATAAGATTCCCTCTCTCTCCCAAACTCTCCTTCTCCTTCTCTAAGCTCTCTAAGGTTAGAACAACAGCAAAAGAATTTCTAAAAAGCAAATAAGAGAGCTTAAATAGGAGACCTCCCAAAAATCCTTGATTTTTAATTTTGCATCAAAGATCATCCAGGCAATCCTCCTATCTTTAGTTATAATTAGTAAAAAATAGCCCTTTCAGCCAGGATGATCACCTTTGCTCTGTACGATCAGTAGAAACATTTTATACAGATCATCCTGTACGATTATTTAATCGTTCAGGATGATTAGTTCAATATGGTTAGCAATCGACAACTCATCTCGCAAACCTCTCGAGACGTCCAGGATGATCCCCTAGACGATCAGAAGAAAATTATGATTTTTGTCTTAGATGATAGGAGATCGTCCAACGAAATAAAAAGGATCATCCAGGATCATCCAAGTAGATCGTCCTATATGATATGATTGATCAATATAACCATAATTAGTCTCATAATCAATGGATTATTTTAGGCATGATTTTCATGTATCGTCCAGGATGATATAAATCATCCGTACGATTAGAATAAAATTTGAAAAATAAAATATTACCTAAAATGTGATTGGCGGCTATTTTTCTCAATATGTACTGATCGTCCTGTATGATATAAATCATTTAGGATGATTAGTTAAGCAAACTTAATTATGAGGGATGCCTTAATCAGAGTTTTTATTTTTAACTGATCGTCAATGAGATTTACAATCATCCTGTATGATATGGTCAAAAAAACAAAAAAAATTTAACTCACCAAATTAAAATCTTTTTGAATATTTTAAAACCAAATAATTTATGCAGAAGCAGATAACAAAAAATCACAATTTTTAATCACAGATCAGATCATTGAAAAATGTGAAAATAAATGCAGAAAGTTAAGTAGAAAGAACACAGTAAATTTATAATGGTTCGGTCAACTTGACCTACGTCCACTCCCTGGAAACCTCCCTTCTAGGTATTGCAATAAAAGTAGTGACTCTCCTTCTGCCCCCATGACAAGGCGGAGAAGCCCTTATAAAATCTTTCTACCAACCCGGTGAGGCAGAGAACCTTGAATCCTTTTACTCCCTCCTGGAGTAGGCAGAGTACTTGAAAAATCTTTTTTCACCCTTCTAGTGAAGGCAGAGATCCCAGGAATCCTTTTACTCCCTCTTGGACTAGGCAGAGAACCTTAGATCTGATGCTGAAGATCGTCCCCACAGAGGCACCAGGAACTAAGGACGAAGCTTGAAGAAGACGATCAAATCCTTGGAGCAACCTTTGTGAACTCCCTCATAAACTCTCCCTCATAAGATTCTCTCTCTCCCCCCAAACTCTCCTTCTCCTTCTCCAAGCTCTCTTAAGTTAGAACAATAACAAAAAGAATTTCTAAAAAGCAAATAAGAGAACTTAAATAGGAGACCTCCAAAAAGGCCCTGATTTTTAATTTTGCATAAAGATTGTCAAGGATGATCCTACTATCGTCTTGTATGATTAGTACAAAATAACACTTTCAGCCAGGATGATCACATTTGCTCTATACAATCAGTAGAAATATTTTGTACAGATCATTCCATATGATTATTCGATCATTTGGGATAATTAGTTCAATATGGTTGGCAATTGAAAAATTATCTGCAAACCTCTCGGGATGTCCAGTACGATCCCTTGGACGATTAGAAGAAAATTATAATTTTTATCTTAGATAATAGGAGTTCGTCCAATGAAATAAAAAGGATCATCCGAGATGATCCAAGTAGATCATCCCGTATAATATGATTGATCAATCTAACCATAATTAGTCTCCTAATTAAGGAATTATTTTAGGCATGATTGACATGAATCATCCAGAATGATATGGATTATCTAGTATGATTTGAACAAAATTTGAAAAATAAAATATTGCCTAAATTATGATTGGTGGCTATTTTTATCAATATATATTGATCATCCTGTATGATATGAATTGCCCAGGATGATTAGTTAAGCAAACTTAATTATCAGGGATGCCCTAACCAGGGTTTCTATTTTTAACTGGTCATCTAGGAAGATTTATAATCTTTATGTATGATATGATAAAAAATAGAAAAAAAACTCTAACTCACTAAATTTCTCCCCCTGAGTGTGTGTGTGTAAGGTTACTTAGCTTCAGGATCCATCATAGTACCTTCAGGATCCATCACAGTACATTTAACTCAAGAAAAGATAAAAGATGTATTGGAATAGAAATTACAGACTAACTAAATCTTAGTCTATATAATCTTAAGCTGATTGAAGTTTCATGTGAACTTGTGGACCTGAATAGTTAGTGAGCAGGGAAAACAAAAAATATATGTAAGAATAGTAGTAGTAAAGAAACAATAATATTTGTTATCATCAAAATTAATGTACTTGGGCCCAGATTTGAAACATTCTAATCTATAGGCATGTACTATTATGTGTAGGTTTTGTAGTAAATAAGATTTTAAAAGACGAATGAAAGGAAAGAAATTAAGAATGAATTTATTTTTTTACTTATTGTAAGTTAATTAAAAGCTTTATTATCTATTTTAGTTTAAATAATATCTAAAAAGACCCATAACTTAGATCTTGTGATTGATCTATTACCATTCAACATGATATGACATGCCTATTTATTGGCCACATTGGGTTGGGTTATATGATTTTAGGGTACATATTATAAAATAGAGTTATAGGAATCGATTTGTAGCTGAGTGAGATAGATCTGGTAGTTTTGGGCATTCATTTCTAGCTATTTTAATGTGCATGTTTGTTAAGTTATGTGTTTTGAGTGATTATTAGATAGATCTACAATACATATATATGATATATGGGTAGAGTACTAGTCATGTAACATTAATATATAGTACTACTTCTACAGTTAGTTCTAATTCCATTCCTCAATTTGCTTGTTTAATAGTCTAGTTTATGGGCGAGGTTAAGAGTATGATCTCTTTTATCAGATTTGATGATATAGTCAAGCATTTATAGATGTTCTTGAGATTGAATCCCCTAAGGTTTGACGATGCAATTGAGCCCAGAGTAGTAGAGGATTAGTTGATGAGGCTAGAGGACTTTGATGGGATGCAATGTCTTTCTGAGAAAATAAAGTGCCTATGATTTATTTCTATTACATGGTGAGGCTCAGTGCTAGTGGTTAGGCTAATAAAGATAGAAGTTTTAGCTAATGCTTAACTCACTTATTAGTTGGGAGGAGTTTGTAGATGTTTTTTTATCATGGTTTTTACCATAATCTATGTGGCAGTAGATATAGGAGAAATTTCATAGGTTGGTTCAAGGGAGTAAGATAGTTATGTAGTATGGGGTGAAGTTCAATATCTTTGCCAAGTATTCTCTATAGTTGGTCAAGACTTTTGAGGAGAAGTGCTATAAGTTTTTGAGAGGGCTTTGCGATAGTCTAAGGTAGTTGTGTAGTCCCATTTTGCATTATTGATCTCTCTAAGTTAGTGGAGAGAGCTTGAATGATTGAGAATAACTTATCAACTACTCAGTGATGGTGGGATTCTAGTAGGAAGAGTTTTGGTAGTGAGGCTTCTAATAGTGGTTTTTTTTGGGAAGAAGATTAGGTTCGAGGTTGGAGATTTAAGCAGTAGTTGATTGTACATGTCAGCTCCTGGTGATAGTGTTAGCAACACTTGAAGTTTTGTTAGTGAGGCATTTGTGTGCCAGAGTTATGGTAGGAGGCACTTCGGTCAGTATTATAAGATGATAGAATAGTATTTTTAGAGTTGTCAGATCAAACATAGGGTAGCTGAGCGCCTACAAGCAAGACTTGACAAATATTTTGATCCTATGTTTGAGAGCTAAGTTAGACTGGTAGGGAGATCTAAGATAGTTCCACCTTTTGTGTTTACCTAAGGATTATCTACCAGAGTTAGTGGTTCTAGTTCTATAATAGAGAGATACTCAAGGAGTGGATAGAGGGAGCCTGGTAGTTCTGTTGCTTTAGTTTCAATTTAGGCCTGTGTATACAGTCTGACTCAATATGATGCCAGAGATACTCTCGATGTTATTACAGTTATGGATTATATTTTTGATATTTCTTATCATATTTTATTTTATTATGGATATAGTTATTTATTTTCAAGAGATATTTTGATATTTACTGTACTACCTTCTATTATATTACCTTTTTTTTTTTTTTATTATACTACCGAATAGGGATGGTATGTAGCTAGTAGGGTATGTTTCTGTGACATATAGATATCTAGTAGGAAATGGAGATCTAGTTTGATATTATTACATATTTCTAAGTTTTATATTATTATAGGTATGGATTTGTTGAGTTATTATAGGTTCCAAATTAATTGTTTGAATAAAAGAGTTACATTATTTTTGGGTAGTAAGAGCTACTTATTTCATGGTGTTAAAAGAGTTTTGTCATGTTTGATATTTTTTTATCCAGTGGATAATTTATCAGGAAAAGGGGGTGTGGTATTTTTGGCATCTGTTCAGGATAGGAGTGTGGAATCATGATCTCTATCTGATGTCCCGACAATGCTATAATTTCCTGATGTCTTTTTCAAGTAGTTGATGACTTTGCCACCTAATAGAGATATTGAGTTATGTATTGATGTATTTCTTGGCACTTCTTTGATATCTGAGGCTACGTATAGGATAACACCTAAAAAACTTTAGAAGTCAAAGGTGCAGTTTCAAGAGTTGGTCTATCAAAGTTTTTCTTCATCTTAGTGTATCTTCGTGGGCAACACCTATTCTATTTGTGAAGAAGAAGGATAATATTATGCATATGAGCATCAATTATAAGGAATTGAATTTGATAACAATCAAGAGAAAGTATTATCTACGAATGATTAATAATATATTTGATCAGCTTGTGGGAGCTTCTATATTTTTCAAGATTAATTTGAGAATTTGATATTATCAAATAAATGTGAGAGAGAAAGATGTAGTGAAGATTTCCTTCTATAGATGATACACACATTACGAGTTCTAAGCCATGCCTTTTAGGGGACTAATGCTCTTAAAGTTTTTGTGGATCCAATGAACATGATATTCAGGGAATATCTAGATCAGTTTATGATTGTGTTCATAGATGATATAGGTTAATTAACATTAACCTTGATCCACAAATGAAACTAATCCCTAATACATACTTTTAAAATAATTATAACTCATTTAATAAAATAAACTTTTATTCATAAGTCTCATCCTTATAGGAGCCTAGGATATGGTTATCCATGGGTTCATAACACTTTAAATTTATGGGCTAACATATTCTTGATAACCTAACTCTTATCAACATTAATAAAAAAACATCATGATAAAAGATCTCATACATTTAGTTTAAAAATTAACTAAAATTCCCTTTAAACCTGTAACCAACAATTCACAATTAGAAAATGAAACCTCAAAACCTAATAGGCTCCAAAACCACACTGACCTAGCACACATTATAGATGGATTGGATTGTTAGGTAAAATGATTCTAGCTATAGGTTAAGTTGGTGTTATCTTATGTATTGTTTATTTTTTGTACCTCTATGTATTAAGAAATTTATTTCTATCATGGTAGATATATGTTGTTGATTATTGTTGCTGGATATTTTATATTCTTGCGATGCTATTTTGTGTTCAGTGATGGGAGTATTAGATTGCCCTGAGGTTTGGAAAAAAATTGGAGGTTCATTTTGTTAACCCAATCTTATATAGGTGACCATGATTATGCTTGGCCATAAATTGGGCTAAAAATATTAAATTTTAAAACTAATTATATTTTCTATATGTGCTTATAATTCTCTATCCCCATAATTATTAAAAGCATAGCCTATATATAGGATTGCTTATATGAGCAAATGTATCATATGATAAGTGATAACTATGTTTATGTTGCTTTTTCATACTAACCATGTAGGAAGTTTAGAGTCTTTTTATTTTAAAATTTAATTCAAATAAGAGATGTGAAAGTCTTTATAGAAGTGGTTTGTTTATCCAAGGATAAAGGAACCAAAAGTAAAGAAATATCTTCTCCACTTAGGAGATTTCTTTCTTTTGGAAGCCTTTTTTTATGGATGATCATTGATAAGAGACTTGAAGACCGATAAACAAACATTTCACTTTGTAAAAAGACTTGCGTCATTCATAGGTATAAAAATCTAGGTTATTATTGGTGGAGGTGGGCCACCATTACATTTTACATTCCATTGCTTATATTAAGTGGCGCTTGTATTAAGTGGCACTTGCCATTTCTAACATTATATTTTAATCATTTAATCATTTCTTTGGTATGTTAACCTTTTTTTTGCACTAGAACTCGTGTCTTTTCTAGGTTAGTTTTTGCATGTGATTTTTGCGTGGATTTCTCTTATGGTCTTAGGAAATAATTTTTTTCTTCTAATAATTAAATATTAAAATTTTGGCTTAATAATTTAGCAAGATAATTAGTCTAAAAAGTAAGATGAGAATCTCGTGTGGTCTTATAAAAACATGTCTTTGCTTCTTTCCTTCTTAGGCATCTCCCCACCTATGAGTAGAAGTAGATCACCCGATCTATTAGGGTGCAGTTCTAACATATGAAGTTCTGCTCTTTTAGAATAAAACTTATTTTAAAGCTTTTTTAAAATTTCACATCCAGCTTTATTTTATAGAGTCAATTAGCATGCATTACCTTGTAAACTAATTAAAATAAATAAAATTATGTGCATTTAGATTTAGAACCATAATCTGCCACTTAGGATCTCTTAGATATCAACCCTCTTTTTAAGAAAAACTTAAATAATAATAATAACTCACCCATCTTGCATTTTAATAGATTGGGGTTATGATTTTAAAGCAATTAGGAGGAGTTGTAGCTGGCATTCCTATTCCAAGTAGGAATATAAGTCTAGACGTGTTGGGTATACCTAAAACTCTTTCTAAGAGTAAAAATAGAAGGTCCATTTCTTTATTCTGCATATTATTAAACTAGGTTTTACAAGAACTTTTTTACATTTTTAATTTTAAAATGCATCGATTCCCACATAATTTGCTTTATTTTAATATTTCCTTTCGATTAAATCTGCATAGTTAGACATTATACCACCCCTTAAGGGGCAGACTAATATTCTTCTATCGATTTGAAAGAAAGAAAACTATAATTTATTTTTCTAATCAGATGTGGCATAGGGAATATACAGATCATCCTGGGGAATGAAAAACATATTATCATATCGTTCCAATTAGAAAAATAAATTATAAATTTATTTTCATGATCAAATATAAAGGATATTCGATTTGCTATAGAAGCAAATCAAGTATCCACTTATCTTTGATTATGGAATTAAATTTAAAATATAGATAAGGCAAATTCTGCATTCACAAATTTCTTCCCTACCTTAGAAAGGATACTAGGGTTGGGTTTATTTTATTCTCGGATCTAGACTCCCTATAGGGGCATGCCCCTATAGTTAATTACATCTCCTAAGAGAATACGCTCAATTTAAATGAAGACTAAATAATTTTAAATTCATATAAGTTTAAAGAAATATTTGGGCTGATTAAATTTCTATGCTCAGGCTTTAGATTATAAACTTTTAACATTATAATTGATTTGGAGATTTTGGTTTAAATCGAATAAAGAGTGTGTAGAGAAGAGTGTATACAATCTAGACTTACCACTTGCTTAAAGTCAGCTGCGAGCTATTAATCTGAATCACAATAATTGCCGATGAAAGCAAGATTTTATATAGCTTTATTCTATGAATCAAGGAATGGTTAACAAATTAATCAAATGCAATATAATATACTTACAAAAAATAAAAATCTACACTTATGTTTATGATGTATGAACAACAAAGCATATAAAAGAGCTATTTTTTTTAATATAAATATACAGAGTACAACCCAGGGTCTATAGAAAAGCAATGGTGGCCAGGCCCCACCAACAATAATTTTGGATTCAAATCATATAAGAAACATATAGAATCAAATATAACTTCTTAATTATTTTCAGGCTCCAAGTCTTCTGTGGAATTCCAAAAAAGGAACATCCTCTTAAAAGAGGACATTACTTTTTGGAGCCCCACCCGTACATATATGTGCCGCTATTTTTAACTCTTTTATAACTCAAGACAAAGTACAACTTGATCTATATACAAGATTATATGAAATTGAAATTTACAAATCTTCTTTACATATACATCATCACCTAATAACATTCTACTTTACAAAAAATTTAAAAGCTAGAAATAAAATGTATATATGAAAGTGCATTGTTAGCAGTTATAAGTACATAAAAGTAAAGAAAGTAAAGTACATGGCCCTCAACCCATTCACTCCACTCTTTGGTGCAATGACAGAAAGTAAATATGGCGTGCTATATTTTGCAGAAGTAAGCAAACACACATAGGTGCTCACTAGGCAAGACACCCATAATCAAACCACAACAATCCACCATCTTAGCCTAGGCTAAAGTTGGTTGTCCTAGCCAACCATCTTAGTGTGTGAAAGAGGTAGTGTGGCTTGGATAGGTCCTATAGGAGTTTATTATTTGAATTGCATGTATTTTTAAGGTTTATCCATTAAAGGTTGAAATGTATTTTAATTAAAGTTTATATGATGTGTATTTGACTTTTAAATTATTCCAATTTTGAAGGTTAGAGTTATCGATTTAGTTTTAAGGAACTTATAGATTGATAACTCTCAAAGTGTAAGGAGTTATCAATTTATAAGTCCTAAGGCTTTCAAAATGAACACCCATCCTCTATACAGGACATGTGAACATATGAGAGCCTCCAAAGTTTATTAGGGAAAGAGAAAGGTACCTTACTATCCAATACAACGTACCCTCCAGGTGGAATATAGTACGTCGTATAAGGTTGATGTGTTATTAATTGTTTGAAGATCTTCAAATCTAATGCATTAGTGCACACTTGAAAGGATTGTGCATAACACATAGGAGATCTTTTTGTTGTTTAAGTGTGTTAAAGGTCTTGAAATATAATGCTAAAAGGCCCTCCGAAAGAAATCAAGCCTTAAGCATAAAGACCTTAAATCATTTAACTTAAATTAATTATCAAATTTAATTGATCAAAATAGATGTCAATCAATAAAATTATGAAATTAATTTAGTTTAAATGAATTAGAATTTAGTTTAAAGTTTTCTAAATTTATTTTAATATTTGAAATTTTTAATTAATTATTAAATTTTTAAATAATTTTAATTAATTATTGATGAATTATTAATGGAAATTATTTAAAATTATTCAAAAGTTTTGTTTAAAATTAGATTATAAATCTCAAAATTTTATTTAATTTTATTTGAATTTCTTAGAATTTTTGAATTTTATTCATTAAATTTAATTAATTATTATTGAAATTATTTAATTAAAAAATTAAAAATTTATTTTTAATTGAAAATTTATATAAAATGAATTTATAAATTTCTTTATTTTATTTTATTTTATTTTAAATTTATTTTACATTTTGAATTATATTTGACTTATATTTAAAATTTAATGAATTTATATAATTAATAGTTAATTAAGGGTATTTTAATTATTAATTATATTTAAATGGGATTTAATTTTAGATTTTGAAGTTTTTAATGAATTTAAGACTATTTTAAATTTAACTGAAGTTGATTTTAAAACTTTAAGGATTTTTATTTGATTTATTGGATTTATTGAAATTAGAACCCTTAATGAAGAGTTAAGTTTATTAATCATTGTTTGAAGGTTGATTAATGTCAAATCAAAATATATTTGATCAAAGGGGTATGTGCCACTAGTTTTATATGTTTGAGTTTCATCCCAAAAAGGATGTGTATAGTGAGTCCTAAATTTGACTAAATTTACTAAGACACAAGCTTAATTTTTGTTCCTAAGTGTCACTAGATTGCATAAGATTGAAAATCATAATTACTAACCCTTTGAACACTAATTACAATCATATCAAACAATCATGAACATGGTGTATTAAATCTATAAGGAAGATGTATTGATGAATTCCCAAACATTAGGGTTAAAGAATAACCCCACTATTTGAAAATTCAATCAATGGATAATCATGATGCAATTGCTCTCTAAACACTTAGCATTACCCATTAAATTTATTTAATGATGATTAAGCTCTATTTAATGACTCCAATGAATACCTATGTGCATGTAATCAAATTAAAATTTATTTATAATATAATTTTAAAGTATATGAAAAATATAAGCACCTTAAACTTGGAAATTTAATAACTACCAAAATATAGCTCAAATAAATATAAGAAAATTACTATAGGTTAGAAATATACTTAAAAATATTTATGCCAAATTTCAGATTTTTTTTATTTTTGTTTAATAATAAATTAATTAAAAATAAATAATAGAATAGTTAACATTATTCAAAATTCATATAATATTTTTACTTAAAATTAATTTGAAATGAAAGAGGATAAAAAATTGAACAAATTGATATATTATATGCATTTTTTGGCTTAATATTTAATTTTATATAAATTTTTGAAGTTTTTTGAATTAAAATGCATTTAAATTAATTACTATTAATTAAAAAAGAAATGGGGAGCTGGTGAGCTATGTGTCGCACTGTGATTGGTGGATCCAGAACTATAGGGCAACGCTCAATCATTAGTAATGATTACGCCACCGCACAATCATTGCCAATGATTAGCAGCATTATGAAAGTGATTACTGTGATACTTAACCACATCAGCGAAGCACGGTAACCATCGAATCGCCCACAGTTTGGAATTAGCCACTAGGATTGTGCCAGACGAGGATCTATATGGAGAAGCGAACTGTTCGATTAGATTAGACTGTAGAATGGCATGATCTAGATCATTGATCATGAGATCAACGGTCCAAAACTCGTACAATTCAAGCATACCAATACTTAAACCCTAGATTATGAAGAATGCTTTGTTCTTCCGGAATATCAATCCAAATGAGTTAAAATTTTAAACAGAGCTTTAGTATAATCAGATGAACAATGGGGATTTATTTTTGTGGTTTTAAAACACTTTACAGAAAGTTATTTAAACCTAAATGTTTTAACATAGGATTTGATATATACCTCAATACGATGGATTGGGTTGCATGCTTGAAAACTTGTTGAGCTTTTTGATTGTCTTAGAATAATTCCCTAGAAGATGTTAAGGACTGAGAAGGTCTGGATCCCGACCTATAGGCTTGGGACGGTCTTCAAGCAATGGTGGTCGGAATCCGATTGTCGGCAACCTTCAACCGCTGGATTTAGACATGCGAAATGGAGAGGAGGTCTGTGAGAGCCAAACCAAAATTAGGACTGGCTTGGTTCAGGTTATTGAGAGAGTGAGTAATGCTTGAATGAGAGTATCTTGGGCCACTTGGCTAAATTCAGACCCTAGGAGTAACTTGGAGGGTTGGGATCTATTTGGTAGCATTCAAGGATGTGTGACACTTGTCCCTAGGCCGTTAGGAGGCAATGAATAGCAAAGGATAAAAGGACCATGAGTTATAAAGGTTATTTTGGCTTCACATGGGTTGTTGGGACCATGTGCTTATCTTAGGCTTAATCCTTAGTTTAATTCGGATTAGCGGATTCTTAGAAATGTTCTAGAATCAATTTAAGCTATTACAGTTGATTGGATAAGAATGAAATGGGTTGCATTAGCTAAGTTGACCATTTAAGAGTGTTTTGAACCGTTGTTGAATGGTTTGACCCGTCGGCAAGTCAAGAGTTGTCTAGGTGGCATTTGATGAGTGGTTAAATGCTGGTTTGAAAGGTTTGGAAAAATGTCTTGATGGCTAGGTCTATTGCATGAGTGAATGAATATATGTTTAAGGGAGTTTGACCATTCCATATGAGTTGACCATGTCAAATAGACTATGGTTTAGCTCAAGGAAACATTAGGAATGTCTAAAACATGCCACAAAATAGTATAGGATGATTGGATATTTTGAATTTAAATGGATGAAATGAATAGACTCAATCTAACTACTTCCAACAGGTTGACCCAGTTAAATCAACAATGATTTGACTCATGATGATTTTAGTTAATGTTTGAAGTATATATTAGATAGTTGTGAGATTTTAGAAATTTTGAATGGATGTATTTGATTGTGGTATAAGGAGAGATTTTCACGGAGCTTAAGAGAGCAATCTCCATGTATAAACAAGTGGATCCTAATACAATAAAGTAAGCTTGAGTGTTTGAGAGATTTGATTTGGGTGAAGGTTAAGAGCTGAAGGTGATTGAATATATGCAGGTTGATTAGTCTATTTGCAGGCTAGAATTTGAGAATTTAAAGTTGGAAACTTGATTGAAGGATAGATTTTCATCATGTAGATGTCGGATCTAATAGAGAGATCAATTCTTAGAGAGGGAAGTTTAAACCTTAAGTGGGACATCAATTCTCAAATAAAGGTGGGTTATTATACAAGAGATCGATTCCTAAAAGAATGGATTTAGAACCTAACCTATAGATTAATTATCAAAAAGGTGAAATTTAAATTTTGACTGGAAGATACATTTCCAGACAAAATTGAATACTAAGATAGAAGATTGATTCCAAAATGAGTGAATTTAGAACCTGACCGATAGATCAATTATTGAAAAGGTGAAATTTAAATTTTGACTGGAAGATCGATTTTCGGACAAAATTGAATACTTAGATGGGAGATCGATTACCGAATGAGTGGATTTAGAACTTGAAAAATAGATTGATTATCAAAAAGGTGAAATTTAAACTTTGACTGGAAGATCAATTTCCAGACAAAGCGGATACTCAAATTGGAGATCGATTCCCAAATGAGTGGATTTAGAACCTGACCGATAGATCGATTATCAAGAAGGTGAAATTTAAATTTTGACTGGAAGATTGATTTCCAGACAAAATTGAACACTCAAATGGGAGATCGATTCCTGAAAGAGTGGATTTAGAACCTGACCAATAGATCGATTATTGAAAAGGTGAATTTAAAATATCGACTAGAAGCTTGATTTCTAGACAAAGCTAAATACTCAAATAGGAGATCAATTCCTAAATGAGTGGATTTAGAACCTAACTGATAGATCGATTATCAAAAAGGTGAAATTTAAACTTTGACTGGAAGATTAATTTTCAGATAAAGTGGATACTCAAATGAGATATTGATTCCTGAATGAGTGGATTTAGAACCTGATCGATAGATCAATTATCAAAAAGGTGAAATTTAAACTTTGACTAGAAAATAGATTTCCAACCAAAGTGGATACTCAAATGGGAGATCGATTCCTGAATGAGCGAATTTAAAACTTAACCAATGGATCGATTATTAGAAAGGTGAAATTTAAACTTTGACTAGAAGATTGATTTCCAGACAAAGTGGATACTCAAACGGAAGATCGATTTCTGAATGAGTGGATTCAGAACAAGACATATGAACTCCACTGAGGATAAGTTTCCTGATTCTATTATTTGTCGTGAACCTGGATCTTTTTTATCTTTATATAACTCGAGGTTCGATTGAGCCTGCTGATGCTTCTCTACCAAACCTTTGAGCCCTTCTAAATGGAGTTTAACATTCTATTATGAAGTAATATTGTAGTTTACTTTGACTTTGAGTGAAAGTAGCTGTATTTCATTAAGGATAATAGCCTCTGCACCAAAGACTAAAAGAAATGGCATAAATTATGTTAGAGTTCTTATACGTGGTTCGGTAAGCCCATAAAGCTTCAACCAACCTCTTATGTCATTGACACTTGTTATCGTCTAAGGTCTTCTTTAAGATCTGAGCCAAGGTTTATTGAAGGCCTCTACCAATCCATTTGCCTAAGGGTAGTAGATGGTAGAGTATCTCCGATTGATGTTGTGACATCTTGCAAAAATATTTATTGTAGAACTTTTGAATGAAGGACCATTATCCGAAATAATCTGGTGAGGAACACCGAACCAGTACACAACATTCTTTTTGAGAAAATTTAGAACATGAAGAGCTTCAACTTTTCTCAAAGGAAGCATTGATCTTTGACCCGGATTGGTGTGCAACACATAATCCATCCTATACTTCTTCTACAATCGTCCATACTTCTGATTTATTCAGACACTGCAACCACTTCTGATCAAAAGATCTTCTATATGGAGTGTCGTTAATTAGAGCATATGAAAATAATCATCTCTTGATCTAATCTGGATTTGATTTCTCCTGAGGGAGCATATTTTCTTGAAAGTATTTGATGGGCAGTTTTCTCCAATCCACTGCCTCATCGTCTACTGCTAAAACAATTTTTACCTTAATTGGGATTTTCTATTTACATATCCAAAATTTATGGGAGATAGAACTTACCATCCTTGTAAAAGTTCATGAGAGTTGTTAAACCTTAAAGAACTAGTCCCGAGGCTAACCAAGAGGGAGGGGGGTGAATTGTTTATTTTAAAATTTTTTTAATAAAATGAGAAATTAAAAACCCCTTGATGTGGAAGTAGATTAGTTTCATAATAAAAAAAATTTCAAAGATTTCAAACATAGAATAATTCACAGAAAAAAATAAAAATTAAATGCAAAAAGTAAATAGAATGAACACACTAGATTTATAGTGGTTTGGTCAACTTGACCTACATCCACTCCCCGAAAACCTCTTTTCCAGGTATTGCACTAAAAGTAGTGTCTCTCCTTTTGCCCCCACAGCAAGGCGGAGAAGCCCTTATAAAATCTTTCCATTGTCCACGTGAGGCATAGTACCTTGAATCCTTTTACTCTCTCCTGGAGTAGGCAGAGAACCTAAAATTTTTTTTACTCCCTTCACAAGTAGGCAGAGAACCTTGGAATCCTTTTACTCCCACCTGGAGTAGGTAGAGAACCTAGATATGATGCTGATAAAAATCTTCCCAAGAGCCACTAAGGAACCAGACAAGTAACTTGACGAAGATGGTGGAAACCTTGCTTGGAGCAACCTTTGTGAATCCCTCACAACTCCCCCTCACAATGATTTCTCTCTCTCATAAGCTCTCTCTCTCTCCCTTCTCTAGCTTTCTCTCAAGAAGAATAAATAGCAAAAGATTTGCCCAAAGACAAATATGAGAGCTTAAATAGAGAGCCTTGAAAGAAGCCCTAATTTTTAATATGGCGCTTCTGATCGTCCAGTAAGATCCTGAGATCATCCTATACAATTAGTATAAAATAGCCCTTTCAGCTAGTACAATCAGCATTGCCTTGTACGATCAGTTCAAGTATTTATACAGATCATCAAGTACGGTTCTACGATCATCCCAGATGATTAGTTCAAGATACAATATTGATTATCCAGTACGATATGGGATGATGACCAATGATTAAAATATCATCCTGTAAATCATTCGGGATGTCTAGTACAATCTCTTGTATGATAAAAAAAATTACAATTTTCATCTTGGATGATGGGGGATCATCCCATGAAATATCAAAGATTGTCCAGGATGATCTTTGTATATCATCATATACGATCTGATAGATCAATCTAACCATAATTAGTCTCCTAATTATAGGTTCAATTTAGGCATGATTCTTATAAATTATTCAGGATGATGTATATCATCCTGTATGATTAGAACAAAAATTAAAGATTAAAATATTACCTAAATTATGATTGGCGGCTATTTTTTATATTTATAACTGATCATCCTGGATGATCTGAATCATCTAGTATGATTAGTTAATTAATCTCATTTAATAATGGGTGCCATAATTAGGATTTTTTGCATAACTAATCATCCAGTATGATTTGAATCGTACTGTATAATTAGTTCAAAAATAGAAAATTTTTTCTAACTCACTAACTCACCCCCTTGAGTGTGTGTTTGCAAGATTACCTTGCTTGGGGTATACCATATATATGGCTTGACTTAAGAAAGGTAAAAAGAACATTGAAATTAAAATTATAGACAGCCTCTACCCTAGTCTACCTGATCCTAAGCTGATTGGCATTGCAAGTGAATTTGTGGACCTGAAAGGTTAGTAAGCAAGACAAATAAAATAGATATGTAATAATAGCAGTAGTAAAGAACCAATAATATTTGTTATGATTAAAATCAAAGTACTTGGGCTCAGATTTATAATAATCTTTCCCTTTTAATGATGACAAATATTATTATTAAAAATTTTTAAAGCCCTTTGACATTCTCTGAAACTCCCCCTTAGAAGATGAAATTCTGAAAGTAAGGGGAGTTAAACAAAATATTTTTATATTTTTATTATTTATTTATTTATTTATTTATTTTATTTAAGGAAAATGCTAGACATAAAAAAAAATAGAAAACAAGTAAGCAGAAAATAAACTCATTTTAATAAACCATAGGAAGCAACAAACACACTACTTCCCCTTTTAATATCACAAAAAGGAAGAAAAAGAAAAAAACATGAAATAGAATAAAGTAAGTACATCATAAAGTATAGATGAAAAGACTGGTATAACTATAGAAAAAAAGCACTGAGTAGACTAGAAAAAAGAAGGATCCTGATTAGGTGGAGGTGGTGGTGGTGGTGACTGGAAGTAACGGTTAATGGAAGCAAACTTCTCCCCAAACCAGGCCATATCCTGGTCATGCTGTTGCTGCTGCTGGGCTACGTAAGCATCAAAGCGGGCTAAATCTTATTCATACTACTGCTACTGCTCAACTACGTAAGAGTCAAATGTAATCTCCCACTTATCAAACCTCTAAACCAGCTAATCAATCTGAGGCTTCTGGCAGATAGGGACAGGTGTAAGAATAGGTCCTTCCTTTTCAGCCACAGGCTATTCATGCAGTAGTTGACGATGAGTATTGTGAAGGGTGTGGAAGGAGCTATTGGAATAGAATACAAAGAGGTGATCAGTTGGAGCAGGGAATTGAAGATTGTATTTTGTCTCAAGGACAGGCAATGAGATGTCCTAAAGCTAGATTGGGCTTTCATTTATGGCTTGGATCTCTAATGCAGGTTAAATGTTCAATGTAGTGAATGAGAAGATCAGCGACATTAAAATTACTGTTAGTCATGGTGTAGTAAGTGGTGAGTGAAAGAATAGGAGTAATGTGAATCCAATCCCTAGCTTTAGGAATAATTATGTTTCGAAGAATGTGTTGGATGGCTCGGGCATCTTTAACTAAGGTATTGACTATTGAATCATGGTAGTGAACATTAGTTTAGTTAAGAATATTGTTCACAGGGGTCCAATAAAATTAGGATCATAAGCTTAGATATGGATTTTGTCTCCAATGGTGGACAAGTAAAGAAATTCATAAAAATCCTGATAGGTGATCTTTACAGACCTTCAATTCACATATGATTGTTGAATAGTAAAATCAGCATTAAGGCGAAGGCTAGCAAAAAAATTGAATAGTAGTTCAGAGTTGAAAGGAAATGAGAGGGTAAGAATAAATCCAAAAGTGGCACGAGCAAATAGGTCTAGTACTAGAAAGTTCAGAGCAATTTGATTAATAATCTTGGAAGGGTTTATACCAATAGATATAGTGTTTATAGGCTATTGCATCAGATTCCTCAGTAAATTGAGGATCAATAGAATGCCTAGAGGAGCTTCCTACAAGTGCTTTGGATATTTTCCCACCAGCCATTGTAGGAGTATGAAATTAATAGGGAAGAGGAAGGATTGGAAGGGTGTAAAGAATCTGAAGAAAATCAACTGTTTACAAAGAAATCAGCATATCATATAGGTTGATCATGAGATCATCCTGGATGATTAGGTGCAATCAATTCATCCAGATGATTGGTCAAAAAGGCCAGTCATATAATACAGGATGATTAGACATAGAGTGATCACCCCGAGGAGTCAGCTTAAATGATCATTGATTAACTAGATCGTACCAGATGAATATGTTGATTACCCTAGATGATCCATCATAATGGATCGGTCCGACTTCATTCAAATCATCCAATGAATTATGCCACGTAGATCGTCCAGTATGATATATGAATCATACGGGATGATCACCAATAATTGATTTATATTAGCTATTAGATATGGTGTGATCAGAGAGGTGTATTTTTGTTCAGATTGTATAGGACAATGTAGATTATCCTAGATGATGTGAGCAAAACTAGAAAAAATTTAGGAGATGGAATCTGATGATCAGGAGGATTTCAAAACAAAAATAAAAATACGAAAAGCATAAAATAACACAAAAACAAAACCAAAAACTAATCATAAATTAAAATCAAAGAATATATTTTTTTTAAATCGATCAACTCCATTAAATGATAAATTTACCCTTTTTTTAGATTTAAAAACCCATAAAAAATGAATTGACAATGCTGAAATCCAAAAAGGGTAGAAAACTGATCTTGTTAACCTTAGCTCGGTCTCCTTAAATGTCAAAATTCTTTTAAGGAAAAATCTAAATCAGAAGAGAAATTAGATAGAAAAGTTATTTTTCCAAACTTAATTTTAGAAAAACTATCTGATAGAAATAATATTGCAATGCAATGAATAAAAGATCATGATTTTCAAATTTAAGTGATTGAAAATACTAAGTGGCACCTGGATTCTTCTATGATTTAAAGATTTGAAAGATAAGGAAGCCTATTTCTTTATGGGCTCATATTTTTCCTCTTTTTCAGTTATTTTATGCACTTTGCACATCTTTTAATTTTTGATAATCAATTATTTGGTGGTCATTATGCATCATTTTAGTTTTGGGCTCATTTTGTGCCTCTTGTCAATTTTGCAAGCTTGCTTCTTTTCAAAATCTTTAAATACTCTCAGTTGTGAGATTATCTTCCAGATATAAAAGAAGAAAAACTCACTCTCTACTATAAGAAAGAGTAAACCATAAAATAGAATCATATCCATACGATAAATCCAACAATTTAATTAAGAAAACTTTAAAGTGATTCATTGACTTTGAACATTATTCATATGAGATAAATTACTGTAGAAAGATAAAATAGATCGGCCAATTTTTAATTTGAAATAGATTTTTGTTTCAAAAAGAAAATATACCACTAAAGGAGTTAGAGGAAGAGTGCAAATCATCAAATTTTCTTCCTTTAACTATTTCTAAAGGAGTCAAACACTGCTTACTAATTTCTAAAACTAAATCCAAGGCAAAAATGTCATTTGAGAATTCAATATCAGAAGTGAGCATTGATCATACTCCTTTAAAAATACTGAAGGAAAAATAACAAAAAATTATGAACACAATACAAAAACACCTGCAAAGAAACATACATATAAATAAAATAAAACAAAAAAAATGAACAGAAATAGAAAAAGTCAATTTCAAGCATGAATATTTATTACATTTAATATGGTTCTTAAGATGCTGAAAGTTTCAAAGGCTAGTGTTTTTATAAAAATATCAGCAAGTTAGTTTTCAGTGGCTATATGGTGTAGCTCTATGTCTCCTTTGGTAACATGATCCTTAATAAAGTGGTGCATTATGTCAATGTGTTTGGTCTTGAGTGGATTAGATTCTTTAAAATATAGATGGCATTAATATTATCACATAGGATTAAAATTATGCCTACAGGTAATCTTAAATCCAGAATTTGTTATTTCTACCAAAGGACTTGGGCCACATAACTTCCTAAGGCTATGTATCCAGCTTCAATAGTGGACAACACAACTGTGTTTTATTTACTACTGGAACAGGAGACTAAAGGCTGTCCTATTAATTGACATATTCCAGACGTGCTTTTTCTATTAACTCGACATTCTACAAAGTCTGAATTAGAATATCCTATGATTTCAAAGGAGGTGCTATGCCTAGGATACCAGATTCCTAAGTCTTGGGTTCTTAAGAGATATCTAAGAATTCTCTTAAAAGTAGTCAAGTGGGAATCTTTTGGATCAGCTTGAAATCTAGTATAGAGACAAACACTAAATATAATATCAGGTCTGCTAGAAGTCCAGTAGAGAAGTGATCCAATTATTCCTCTATATTTATTTTGATCAATAGATTTTTCATTTGAATCCTTATCTAACTAAATAGTGGAACTCATGGGAGTGTTTATTGGCCTTAGCTTTATCCATTTCATATTTTTTAAGGATGTCCTTAATGTATTTTGACTAACTAAGGAAAGTTCCATCATCCTTCTACCATATACTAAATCCAAAAAAGTAGATCAGTTCTTCCATCATACTCATTTCAAACTCATTACTAATCATTTTTGAAAAATTATCACACAATTTTTTGTCAAAATATCCAAATAGAATATCTTCAATAAAAATTTGAATAATTAGTAGTTTATCTCCTACCTTTTTCAAAAATAGGGTGGTGTTTACGCTCCCCTTAACAAAGGTTCTTTCTAGTAGGAATGTGCTTGTCCTTTCATACTATGCCCTAGGTGCTTGTTTTAATCCATATAATGCCTTTTTTTAATTTGAACACGTGATTAGAAAATTGTGAGCTTTTAAAGCCTAGGAGTTGTTCAACATATATATCTTCTTTTATTACCCTATTTAGAAAGGCACTTTTGATATCCATTTAGTACTGTTTGAATCCCCAAAAGTAGACAATGGCTAGTAACACCCTAATAGCTTCTAATCTAGCTATATGGGCAACAATCTCTTCAAAGTCAATTCATTCTATTTGGTTGTACCCCTTAGCCACTAATCTTGCTTTATTTCTCACCACTACTCCATAATCATTTTTTTTATTTTTGAAAACCCATTTAGTTCTAATTACACTCTAGTCTTTAGTTCTTTTAACTAGCTCCCAAACATCATTCCTTATAAATTGATTTAACTCTTCTTGCATGGCTAGGATTCAGAATTCATTAGATAGGGCTTGATTTATATTAGTGGGTTCAATCATTGAGATGAATGCAAAGTGGTTTACTTCTTTTCTAAGTCCTTGCTTAGTTCTAACACCTTCAAACGGGGTCTCCTACAATTAGTTTTTTAGGATGACTCAAAGAATATCTCCATTCTCTAGGTAGTGTATTTTCAGGTTCTACCTTTCCTCTAGATTTATAGATTTTATTCCTTGGGTAACTTCTACTACTTCTTCTTCTTCTACCCTCTAAAATTATTAGATTCATCAAAAATAACATGAGTTGTCTCCTCTACTACCAGTGTCCTTTTATTAAAGACTCTATAGGATTTTCTAACATTTGAGTAACCTAGGAACACTCTTCATAAAATTTTGGGTCAAACTTTCTTAGTTGAGACTTTCCATTATTCAGAATGAACACTTTATATCTAAAGACATGAAGGTGAGACAGGTTGGGTGTCCTACCCTTAAGGATTTCATAGGGTGTCTTGTTCAACTTGGATCTAACATTAACCCTATTTAGAACATAATAGACTGTATTCACCGCTTCTGCCCAGAAGTATTTAGGAAGTGAGTATTCAGCTAACATGGCTCTAGCAGCTTCTACCAGGGTACTATTCTTTCTTTCAGCTACCCATTTTGCTGAGAGGTCCTAGGAGCTAAAAAATTATGATTTATCCCTTGCTCCTTATAGTAAGATTCAAATTTTCATTCTCAAATTCTCCACCGTAGTCACTATAAATGGTTAAGATTTCATAACCTAGTTTCCTCTGAATCAAAGTGAAAAAAGATCTAAACTCAAATGATTCACTTTTTTGATATAGGAATCTAACCTAAGTAAATCTTGAATAATCATTAATAATTATATACCCAAAGACTTTGATAGGTCCAGAGAGATCCATGTGAAGGACTTCTAAGGGTTTGTTAGTATAATATCTTTAATTTAGTGGAAGGAGGATTTGACTTATTTCCCTAACTAACAGGCATCACACATGTGGTCCTTAGTGAACTCTAGTTTAGGAATACCTCTCATTAAGTCTTTTTGGGTGATTTTTCTAAGGCTTTTAATGCTTGCATGACACAATCTTCTATGCCATAACCAGGATTCATCAGTAATTATTTTTAAGCAAAGAGAAGTATCAAATTTAATGAAATTAAGATCAAGTATGTAGATATTATTGATTGTCGTTCCCTGCAAAATAGTTTTATTATTTAAGCTTATTATGTAGCTGATTAATAGAAATTTTATGTTGAAGCCTTTATCATAGAGCTGATTGATGCTGAGCAGATTGTGTTTCTTGCTATCTACAAGTAAAATTTTTTCAATGATGAAATTTTTTGAATTGCCAATTATACCTGAGCCCCCCACTCTCCTGGTGGTGTTATCTCTAAGTGTCACCTTGCCTCCTGCCCTGGCCTCCAGTGAAATGAATTGATTTGCATCTCTAGTCATATGCCTTGAACATCCGTTGTCCAGGTATCACATGGTCTCATGAGGCCTTTTATGAGAGTACTCCTATAAAATCATCAGATGTCAGATTTGAGAACCCAAAGAAGTTTAGGTTCCACCTTATTGAAGGTGGGATTAAATGCTTGCATGCTATGCTTTGAATTATATAATTTTCTTCTCCACACTAAATGTGTTCTATGGTGAATAGTGCAAGTGTAGGAGATGATTCCAAGCATGCCATAAGAAAAATATTTAACATCAGGAAAAGGGTTAACTAATCTATGTGGGTGATGGTGCCTCTTCTAGGTTTGAATGATGCATGCTGTGGTAATATATTATGTAACTGTGCAAGTGTAGGTGATATTTTATTTTCTTTGAAAGCATTTAACTTGGTTTGTAAAAATTAGTTTGCACTTTCAAGAATTGAAATTTTAATTTTCAATGCATGCTCCCTATCATCAGCTTCATCTAAACATGACTTTATTTTATTAAATAAATTTTCTAAATCATTATGGGATGCTTTTAAGGAATCATGCTCATCAATTAATTCAGAATGCTTCTTGTTTACGATATCAAATTCATCTAACAAAGCCATGTGATTGCTATTCAGAGTGGAGTGATCTTTCCTTAAGCATTCATGCTCTTTCAACAGAATTAAAAAATCATATTTGAGGCTTGCATGTAACTTTTTAAGCTTCTTATATGAAGAATGATTTTTTTCCAAAAACATTAAATAGTTAATCATAGGTAAGGTCCCATACCTCCTCTTGGTAAGAATGATCAAGATGGTCATTTGTCATTAAGCACAGGTTGGTTACCTCCACTTCTGCTTCCACTTTAGAAGAGTCTGATCTAAAGTCTGCCCAGAAAGCCTTCTGAATCCTTTGTTTTCCCTTCTTGAATTTTGGTTTTTCTTCACCCTTCTCCTTGCTTGGGTGAGCTTTAAGAGTTAGGCAATCAGACTTCAGGTGCCCTGGTTTCCTGCTTTCAAAACATATAATGTTAGAAGAAACTTTAAAATTCTTACCAGTCTTACCTTTGTTTCATTTTTTATGATGCTTTTGCTTTCACTTTAGAAAGCTTTTAAATTGCATAGTCATCAAAGGAGTGTCATCATCATCTTGTCCAGAAGAGTCACTATAATAATCACTAGCCATTAAGGCTACAATTTTCTCTTTCTTCTTTTCACTTGCATCAAGCTGCCTTTGACTCACTCCTTGCTCATAAGAAATCAGTAACCCAAGTAAGTTATCAATGGAATAAACATACAGGTCTTTAGATTCAGTAATGGCAGTGATTTTTGTATCATAGGAAGAAGGTAAACATTATAAAATCTTGTAAACTTTTTCATAGTTTGTAAGCTCTCTTCCTAAGGTATGTAGGGAAGTAACAATCTGAGTAAACCTAGTATATATTACATAAATAGATTCACTAGGTTTCATGTGACAAAGTTCATAATCGTGAAGCAGATTGTTCAGCCTAGATTATTTTATTTCTTTAGTTCCCTCATATGTTATGCAGAGTTTGTCGCAAATTACTTTTCCAGTTGAACAAGTAGAAACATGCATATAAGATTCAGATTTTAAGGCACAGAAAAAATACTTCAAATATTTGGCATTCAATTGGGCTAAATCTCTATCATTTGTAGTCCATTTAGCAAAAGGTATTTTAGTTTTAATGTCATTTACTAATCTAAAGGGTGCAGAATATCCTTTTTGGACTAACATCCACATGCGATAATACATTAATTGTAAAAAGGTGGACATGTGAATTTCCCAAAAATCAAATAGAATATTATCATATAATGGTGGTCGTGTAATTAAATATCCTTCGGTAGTATTTTGATTACCAAAATTAGCCATGGATATTTTCTCAAAAGTTTTCTAAAACTTAATTTATGAATCCCGCTCTGATACCACTTAACAGTTCCTGAGGGTTGTTAAACCCTAAAGAACTAGTCCCGAGGTTGACCAAGAGGGGGGCTAAATTGGTTATTTTAAAAGTTCTTTAACAAAATGAGAAATTAAAAACCCTTTGATGTTGAAGCAAATTAGTTTAATAATAACAAAAATTTTAGATAATTCAAACACAAAATAATTCACAGAAAAATACAAAAATTAAAAATAAAAAGTAACTAGAAAGAACACACCAGATTTATTATGGTTTAGTCAACTTGACCTATGTCCACTCCCCGAAAAACTCATTTCCAGGTATTGCACTAAAAGTATCATCTCTCCTTTTTCCCCCATAGCAAGGCGGAGAAGCTCATACAAAATCTTTTCACGAATCCTATGTGGCAGAGTACCTTGAATCCCTTTACTCACTCGTCGAGTTGGTAGAGAACTTGGAAATCCTTTTACTCCCTCCTGGAGTAGGCAGAGAACCTTGCAATCTTTTACTCCCGCTTGGAGTAGGCAGAGAACCTAGATCTGATGCTCATAAAAATCTCCCCTAGAGCCACCAAGGAACCAATCATATAGCTTAATGAAGATGGTGGAAACCTTGCTTGGAGCAGCCTTTATGAATCCCTCATAACTCCCCCTCACAAGAATTTCTCTCTCTCCCAAGCTCTCTCTCTTTCTTCTCTAGCTCTCTCTCAAGAAGACTAAACAACAAAAGATTTGCCTAAAGATAAATATGAGAGCTTAAATAGAGAGCCTTCAAAGAAGCCCTAATTTTTAATATGGTGCTTCTGATCATCCAGTACGATCCTCAGATCATCCTGTATGATTAGTACAAAATAGCCCTTTCAACTAGTATGATCAGTATTGCCCTGTACAATCAGTTCAAGTATTTGTACAGATCATCCAATACGATTTTACGATCATCCCTGTACGATCATTTCAGGTATTTTCATTGATCGTCCAGTACGATATGGGATGATAACCGATGATTAAAATATCATCTCACAAATCATTCAGGATGTCTCGTACGATCGCTTGTATGATTAGAAGAAATTTTTTTTAACTCACTAGGGATTTCTGCATAACTGATCATCTAGTATGATTTGAATTGTACTGTACGATTAGTTTAAAAATTAGAAATTTTTTTCTAACTCACTAACTCACCCCCTTGAGTGTGTGTGTGCATGGTTACCTAGCTTGGGGTCCACCAGATACATGACTTGACTCAAGGAAGGTAAAAAGTACATTACAATTAAAATTACAGACAGACTCAACCCTAGTCTACCCGATCTTGAGCTGATTAGCATTGCAAGGTAATTTGTGGACCTAAAAAGTTAGTAAGCAGGGCAAACAAAATAGATATGTACTAATAGCAGTAGTAAAAAACCATTAAAGTTTGTTATCATCAATATCAAAGTACTTGGGCCCAGATTTGGAACACCTTGCACTTCTATCAGAATTAAGTCTTCTTTAGAATGTGCTAGAGCTTTATTTTACTTAGCAAGAGCATCTATTATAGATATCTTTTCTTGGGGAATTCTATATAAAATCACATTTGGAACCTGTTCTGACAAAGGCATGGTATACTATTGATAGGGAATCGAAATATCTTTTAATACTTTGTAAATTCTAGCTACTTGATTAATCAGAAGCTACGAATCTCCAAAGATTATGATCTCTTTGATCTCCTTTAGAATTATCAATTCTAAGCCTGTTATCAGCACCTCATACTTAGCTTCATTGTTAGTACATAGCTCTGACATATGGTAAGAGTAATACATTACACCTTTATCAAGTGTGATAAATACTATACCAATCCCAGCATGTCATGGGAAAATATCATCTAATTTTCCTTATTGACTGGAAGTAGTACCAAAAAAATAGAATTTCCAATTGCACTTCTCATTTGACTTGAGTTTCATGATTTATTCAACCGGTAGTTCGTCATTTATCAGGAAATCATCTTGCATTGGAAAATATCATCTGATGTTAGTAGTGCAGTCAAAATAAAATTCCCAGATGGACTTCTGATTTGACTTGAGTTTCATGATTTATTCATCTGATAGTTCATCATTTATCGAGCGATTATCTTGCACTACAAAATATCATCTGATATTCCTTACTGACTGGAAGTAATGCTGTCAAAATAAAATTCCCAGATGAACTTCTCATTTAACTCGAGTTTTATGAATTGATCGTCTGGTAGTTCATCGTTTATTAGGCTATCATATTGCACTTAGTGAATTGCTAGGAAGTCTACTGTGATGTATCGTCCCACCACTCATGGAAGAATGAATGTAATATCAAACTATAATGGACTCATTGATCAGCGTTTATAAGACTATCATATTATGCATATTATATATATATATTTATATTTGTAAAGGGACTTCATTTTAAAACCCTAAAATAATCCTCAGTTGTAGGATCATCTTCCAAACATGAGAGAAGAACACTCACTCTCTTATATAAGGAAGAATGATCTACAAAACAAACCCAAATTTTCTAATAGAAATGACAACTTGATTTAGGAGAATCATCGAACAAATTTATGTTCATGCTAATGATACCTATAAGATATAAAATTGTAGGAAATTTGATAAGATTTTTATTTCTAAGCCAATTTTACTTTTTGATGTAGATTTAAATTTAAAATAGTATACCGACACATAAGAGGTGGGCGGGAGCAAATATATTTTTCTTTATAGCTTTGATTATTTATAAGCTCATCTTCCTCTGAATATTTGATGTAGTCAACCACAACTTCCTTCTTTTAAAATTTAAGATAGAGGATACATTCTAGTTGAGAAAGATAAATCATACCCTTTCTAACAAAAGGCTAAACCCAAGTTTTCTCTCTTTTATAGAGGTGAATGAGTGTCGACCATGTTAACACTATAAGACATCTCCTCATTCATTTCTTCATCTTCTGCAGCTTCTTGCTCATTGATCTGGCTGATGCTTTCTTTCATATGATCCACCATCTCTTCTACTAACTTGCCCTCCACATGGTGTGGACCCATTGGAGTATATTCTCTAGAAGGAGATATTTCTATTATGGACTTCATCTTCCTTGTTCATTCGTCCGATGCGTTATTCCTCTATTTCATTGATGTAGTTGGAATGGGAACCATCTTAGGCTCCCAAATCCTCTCCCTATTAGATAATGAATTTGACTGATTTGTGAATTTCAGTTTCCTCTTATTAAAACCAGAGGATGATTCACTACCTCATGAATGGTGCCGATCAATCCTTAAATTATTTTGTTTTGTAGGATGATCATAAAATCTTAAGGGATGATTTCTTGAATGATGCAAAGATGGAGGAGATATGGGATTATACCCTCGATGGGCTAATGCTCCATACCCTAAAGATTTGATAGGAGTTTATTGACTATACTGTTGATGATCTACTACTTCATCATGCTTCTTTGGCTCCTTATGATGATCTGTAGCGATAGTTGGTCGACTTGGTCCCAGTTCTTGAAATTGAATTCTTCTCTTCATAAGAGGAGATTCTCCTCGCCTTGCATTTGAGTGTGGGTGCATTTTAGTGGAGATCACATCCTTAACACTTCAGAGAAATTCTGCCTTTGACTGCCCATAATCAATGGTGCAGTCCTAGATTAAACGATTCAGTAGAGATTTAAACTTTCTCGTCCTTTTAGATAAGGAAGGAAGGATAGGATCTTCATGAAATAGAGAAGGAGGAGAATTCACTACACACAATACGTTCTCCTCCCCACCAGCAGTAGATAGTGGGTGAAATCTACTGCCAACCAATTGAGGAGAATTAATGTATGCCTCAGGAGTTTCAGGGTTCATCTTCTTAGCTGCTTCAGTTGTAGCAACAATTGGAGTGTCTTCCTTTGATGCTTCATCTCTTTCAACTCTTCATCTCATGCAGCAAATCATGTTGCGACATTGAGATTTAGTCATCTCCTGGATTCCAGAAGATGACCCAATCTCAAAGTTCCCAAAGATCGAAGTTTCAGCAACAACCTGGGACTTTCCTTTAGCTATAACAGCTGATTGGGGATAAGTCAGGCATGAAAATATAGAGGGTTTAGTAGCTGCAGGGGCAGCTACAGACCCACCCTTAATGTTTACTTATAGGGGAGTTAATATAATGGATTCAATAACTGGTGCAACCACATCAGCTTGTGGTACACCAAAAGTAACTTGAAGGTTCTCAAAACCTGACCCGAACCTGATCTGATTGCCCTTAGCAGATTGGACAACGGTGACATTAATTTTGAAAATCAATTTTCCAGATATTTTCTATGATTTAATAGAATTCCAAATCAATAATTGAACTTCTTGAATTTGTATAATAAATTTGAATCAGAATATCTCGCTGATCTAGATCTATTTGTAATCTAGGATAAATCTTAGATTGATTGAAGATTTGGAAAGATGAAGGAACTTAACTATGGGATCAAACCAAAGATAGTACAATCATCATGGAGATTTTGGGTGAACGATTAAATATAGATCAAGGATAAATTTGAAAGATGAGAATGAAAAGTCCTTAAACAAGGACCCTATCCAAAAGAATTTTTTAGTATATATGAAATAAGTATAGACATGAATTAGAATGAATTTGAGAGGGGGGGGGGGGCGAATTAGAAATTTATAATCGAAAGCCTAATTTTAATGCACACACTCGAAACCGAGTACGAATGAAAATAAAAGACTCCAAAACATGCAAATGTTAGACGAAAAATGGGCAACATTTCTACTGGATCTTGGACCTAAGCCGGTGCCGACAGATGGCCCATCTGCTTGGCTTTGAAGGAAAATCCAAGGAAACCATGACTAGCACTGATCAAGCAAACCGTGAACTTAAATAAACATGAAAATGTCATACAAATGACATACTAGGCTGGGTTAATTCGATTTAAGAGAATTTATAACTACACAAATTTAAATACAAGACAATCAAATTAATCAAATTACAAGATATATAAGACACTCAAAATTTACAACAAAAATCCAAGAGAAATACATCAAAAATAGAAGATTCATAATCTCAAGAAAAATTTAATAAATTTGAAATGAATTTAAGTGACAAATCACACAAATGACATGCAAATGTTAGATGAAAAAAGGCAGCATTTGTACATGATCTAGGACCTAAGTCGGTGCTAATAGTTGGCCCATCTGCTTGGCTTTTTAGGAAAAGCCAAGAAAAACATGACAAGCGCTGATCATGCAAACAATGAAATTAAATAAATATGCAAATGTCATATAAATGACATACCAGGTTGGGTTTACTCGATTTAAGAGAATTTATAACTATATAAATTTAAATACAAGAAAACCAAATAAATCAAATTACAAGACAGATAAGACACTCAAAATTTACAACAAAAATCAGAGAAAAATACATCAGAAATAGAAGATTCATAATCTCAAGAAAATTTTGAATAAATTTAAAATGAATCTATATGAATATTCCCACAAATGACATGCAAATGTTAGATGAAAAATAGGCAGCATTTCTACTGGATCTAGGACCAAATCCGATGCTGACGGTTGGCCCATCTGCCAGGCTTTTCAGGAAAATCCAAAAAAACCATGACTAGTGCTGATCATGCAAATTATGAACTTAAATAAACATGCAAATGTCATACAAACGACATACCATGCTGGGATGACTCGATTTATGTAATTTATAATTTTACAAATTTAAATACAAGACAATCAAATCAATCAAATCATAAAACATATAAGACACTCAAAATTTATAACAAAAATTTGTGGAAAATACATCAAAAATAAAAGATTGAAAACTTCATGAAAATTTTGAACAAATTTGAAATGAATCTAAGTGACTAATCACACAAATGACATGTAAATGTTAGATAAAAAATGGGCAGCCTTTCTACTGGATCTAGGACCTAAGCTGGTGCTAACAGTTGGCCCATCTGATTGGCTTTTTAGGAAAAGCCAAGAAAACCATGACTAGCATTGATCATGCAAACTGTGAACTTAAATAAACATGCAAATGTCATACAAATGACATACCATGCTGGGATGATTCAATTTAAGAAATTTACAATTTTACAATTTAAATACAAGATAATCAATTCAATCAAATCACAAAACATATACGACACTCAAAAATTATAACAAAAATATGAGGAAAATATATCAAAAAAAAAAGATTGAAAACATCAAGAAAATTTTGAATAAATTCGAAATGAATCTAAGTGAATAATCACACAATTTACAAGCATATGTTAGACAAAAAATGGGCAGCATTTCTATTGGATCTAGGACGTAAGCTGGTGTTGACAGTTTGCCCATCTACTTGGCTTTTTAGGAAAAGCCAAGAAAATCATGACTAGCGCTGATCATGCAAACTGTGAACTTAAATAAATATACAAATGTCATACAAATGACATACCAAGCTAGGTTGACTCGATTTAAGAGAATTTATAACTATATAAATTTAAATACAAGAAAACCAAATTAATCAAATTACAAGACATATAAGACACTCAAAATTTACAACAAAAATTAGAGAAAAATACATCAAAAATAGAAGATTCATAATCTCAAGAAATATGAATAATTCCACAAATGACATGCAAATGTTAGATGAAAAATAGGCAGCATTTCAATTGGATCTAGGACCAAAGCCGATGCTGACGGTTGGCCCATCTGCTTGGCATTTTAGGAAAAGCCAAGAAAACCATGACTAGCGCTGATCATGCAAATTGTGAAATTAAATAAACATGCAAATGTCATACAAAAGACATACCATGCTGGGGATGACTCGATTTATGGAATTTATAATTTTACAAATTTAAATAAAAGACAGTCAAATCATAAAACATATAAGACACTCAAAATTTATAACAAAAATTTGAGGAAAATACATAAAAAATAAAAAATTGAAAAATTCAAGAAAATTTTGAATAAATTCAAAATGAATGTAAGTGACTAATCACACAAATGACATGTAAATGTTAGACAAAAAATGGGTAGCCTTTCTAGTGGATCTAGGACCTAAGCTGGTGCTGACAGTTGGCCCATTTGATTGGCTTTTTAGGAAAAGCCAAGAAAACCATGACTAGCGTTGATCCTACAAACTGTGAACTTAAATAAACATGTAAATGTCATACAAATGACATACCAGGCTGGGTTGACTCGATTTAAAGAATTTACAATTTTATAAATTTAAATACATGACAATCAAATCAATCAAATCATAAAACATATAAGACATTCAAAGTTTATAATAGAAATATGAGGAAAATACATCCAAAATGAAAGATTGAAAATCTCAAGAAAATTTTGAATAAATTCGAAATGAATCTAAGTGAGTAATCATACAAATGACATGCATATGTTAGACAAAAAATGGGCAGCATTTCTACTGGATCTAGGACGTATAAGCTGGTGTTGACAGTTTGCCCATCTACTTGGCTTTTTAGGAAAAGCCAAGAAAATCATGACTAGCGCTGATCATGCAAACTGTGAACTTAAATAAATATACAAATGTTATACAAATGACATACCAGGCTTGGTTGACTCGATTTAAGAGAATTTATAACTATATAAATTTAAATACAAGAAAACCAAATTAATCAAATTATAAGACATATAAGATACTCAAAATTTACAACAAAAATTAGAGAAAAATACATCAAAAATAGAAGATTCTTAATCTCAAGAAAAGTTTGAATAAATTTAAAATGAATCTACATGAATAATCCCATAAATTACATGCAAATGTTAGATGAAAAATAGGCAGCATTTCTACTGGATCTGGAACTAAAGCCGATGCTGACGGTTGGCCCATCTGCTTGGCTTTTTAGGAAAAGCCAAGAAAACCATGACTAGTGTTGATTATGCAAATTGTGAACTAAAATAAACATGCAAATGTCATACAAAAGACATACCATGCTGGGATGATTCAATTTAAGAAATTTACAATTTTACAATTTAAATACAAGATAATCAAATCAATCAAATCACAAAACATATACGACACTCAAAAATTATAACAAAAATATGAGGAAAATATATCAAAAAAAAGATTCAAAACTTCAAGAAAATTTTGAATAAATTCAAAATGAATCTAAGTGACTAATCACACAAATGACATACAAATATTAGATGAAAAATGGGTAGCATTTCTACTAGATCTAAGACCTAAGACGGTGCTAACAATTGGCCCATCTGATTGGCTTTTAGGAAAAGCCAAGAAAATCATGACTAGCGCTGATCATGCAAACTGTCAACTTAAATGAACATGCAAATATCATACAAATGATATACTAGGCTAGGTTGACTCGATTTAAAGAATTTACAATTTTATAAATTTAAATACATGACAATCAAATCAATCAAATCACAAAACATATAAGACACTCAAAATTTATAATAGAAATCTAAGGAAAATACATCCAAAATGAAAAGATTGAAAATCTCAAGAAAATTTTGAATAAATTTGAAATGAATCTAAGTGAATAATCACACAAATGACATGCAAATATTTGACAAAAAATGGGTAGCATTTCTACTAGATCTAGGACCTAAGCTGGTGCTGATAGTTGGCCCATCTGCTCGGCGTTTTAGGAAAAGCCAAGAAAATCATGACTAGCACTGATCGCGCAAACTTTGAACTTAAATAAATATGCAAATGTCATACAAATGAGTTACAAGGCTGGGTTGACTCGATTTAAGGAATTTGCGACTACACAGATTAAATCATATCAGCAAAATAGACACACATCACCAGACTGTACAAAACATCAAAACAGGAATTTAAATAAACATGAAATTTAATTGCCTAAATATTTGATTAAACACATATATAATTTTAAAAGAATTTAGTCTTCATTTAAGATGGAGAGAGAAGTCTATCCCAACAAAGTCGCCGGAGAAATATGTGAGAAATGTTTTTATATTTTAAATTTTAAATGTTTCGATTCCCACATGATTTGCTTTATTTTTATTTTGATATTTTCTTTTGATTAAGTCTACATAGTTAGACATTATATCGCGCCAAGGGGTAGACTAATGTTCTTCTATCTATTTGAAAAAAAAAACTATAATTTATTTTTCTAATTAGATGCGACATTGGGATTATACAGATCATCCTAAGCGATGAAAAGCATATTATCCTATTGTTCCAATTAGAAAAATAATTTATAAATTTATTTCCATAATCTAATATAAAGGATATTCGATCTACTATATAAGAAAATCAAGTATCCACCTATCTTTGAATATGGAATTGAATTTAAAATATAGATAAGGCAAAGTCTGCATTCACATATTTTTTCCTTTCCTTAGAAAGGGAACTAGGGTTGGGTTTGTTTTGTTCTCAGATCTAGACTCCCTATAAGGGCAAGCCACTATAGTTAATTACATCTCCTAAGAGAATACTCTTGATTTAAAGGAAGACTAAATAATTTTAAATTAATATAATTTTAAAGAAATATTTGGGCTAATTAATTTTTTATCCTTAGGCTTTAGATTATAAACTGTTAACATTGGAATTGATTTGGAGTATTTGGTTTAAATTGAATAAAGAGTGTGCAGAGAAGAGTGTATACAATATGGACTTACCACTTGCCTAGAGTGTGCTGCCAGCTAACAATCCTAATCACAATAATTGCTAATGAATGCAATATTTTAGATAGCTCTATCTTATGAATCAAGGAATGGTTAACAAAATTAAATAAAATGCAATATAATATGCTTACAAAAAAATAAAAATCTATACGTATGCTTATGATGCATGAACAATAATATATATAAAAGAGTTAATTTTATTAATATAAAATTATAGAGTACAACCCAGGGTCTGAGTAAAGTAATGGTGGCCAGGCCCTACTAACAACAATCCTAAATTCTAATCCTATTAGAAACATATAGAATCAAATATAACTACTTAATGGTCTTCAGGCTCCATGTCTTCTATGGAATTCCAAAAAGGAACTTCATCTTGAAAGAGGACATTACTTTTTTGAGCCCCACCCGTATATGTATAAGCAGCTATTTTTGACTCTTTTACAACTCAAGACATAGTACAACTTGATCTATATACAAGTTTCTATAAAATTGAAAAATCTTCTTTACATATACATCACCACCTATTAACATTCTACTTTATAGAAATTTAAAAGTAGGAAATAAAATGTATATATAAAAGTGTATTGTGAGTAGTTATATGTACAGGAAAGTAAAGAAAGTAAAGTTTACGACCCTTACCCATTCACTCCGCTCTCTAGTGCACTAATAGAAAGTAAATATGGCATTCTATATTTTGGAGAAAGTAAGAAAACACACATAGGTGCCTTCTAGGCAAGACACCCACAATTAAACCACAATAATCCACTGGCCTAGCCCAGGCTAAAAAGTTGGTTGTCCTAGCAAACCATCTAAGTGTGTGAAGGAGGTAGTGTGACTTGGATAGGTCTTATATGAGTTTATTATTTGAATTGCATGCATTTTTAAGGTTTATCCTTTAAAGGTTGAAAGGGATTTTAATTAAAGTTTTAATGATGTGTATTTGACTTCTAAATTACTCCAATTTTAGAGGTTAGAGTTATCGATTTAATTTTAAAGAACTTATAGATTGATAACTCCCAAAGTGTAAGGAGTTATCCATTTATAAGTTCTAAGACTTTCAAAATGAACACCAATCCTCTATGCAGGACAAGTGAACATATGAGAGCCTCCAAATTTTATTAGAGAAAGAGAAAGGGACCTTACAATCCAATACAACGTACCCTCTAGGTGGAATCTAGTACGTCATATAAGGTTAGTGTGTTATTAATTGTTGAAAGATCTCGAAATCCAATACATTAGTGCTCTCATGAAAGAAATTGTGCACAGCACATAGAAGATCTCTTTGTTGTTTAAATGTGTAAAAGGTCTTGAAATATAATGCAAAAAGGCCCTCCAAAAGGAATCAAGCCTTAAATATAAAGACCTTAATTTGTTTAACTTAAATTAATTATTAAATTTAATTGAGAAAAATAGATTTTAATCAATCAAATTATCAAATTAATTTAGTTTAAATGAATTAGAATTTAATTTAACTTTTTTTAATTTTATTGTAATATTTGGAATTTTTAATTGATTTTAATTAATTATTAATGAATAATTAATTAAATACTATTAAAAATTATTTAAAAAATTAGTTTAAAATTAGATTATAAATATTTGAATTTTATTTAAATTTTTAAGTTTTTTTGAATTTTATTCATTATATTTAATTAATTATTAATGAAATTATTTAATTAATGAATTAAAAATTAATTTTTAATTGAAAATTTACTTGGAATGAATTTATAAATTTCTGAATTTTATTTTGTTTTATTTTGAATTTATTTTACATTTTTTAGTTCTATTTGAATTTTATTTAAATTTAAATGAATTTATTTAATTAATAGTTAATTGTGGGTATTTTAATTATTAATTGTATTGAAATGGGATTTAATTTTTTATTTTGAATTTTTTTATGTTTTTAAGATTGATTTAAATTTAATTGAAGTTGATTTTAAAACTTTAACGATTTTTATTTGATTTATTGGATTCATTGAAAGTAGAACCCTTAATGAAGAGTAAAGTTAATTAATCGTTATTTGAAGGTCGATTAATATCAAATCAAAGTATATTTGATCAAAGGGATATATGCCACAAGTTTTCTATGTCTGAGTTTCATCCCAAAAGGGATGTGTATAGTGAGTCCTAACTTTGACTAAATTTGCTAAGACACAACCTTAATTTTTGTTCCTAAGTGTCACTAGATTGCATAGGATTGAAAATCATATTTACTAACCATTTGAACACTAATTACAATCATATCAAACAATCATGAACATGATGTACTAAATTTATAAGGAAGATGAATTGATGAATTTCCAAACGTTAGGGTTATGGAATAACCCCACTATTTGAAAATTCAGTCATAGGATAATCATGTTGCAATTGCTCTTTAAACACTTAACATTCCCCATTAAATGCATTTAATGATGATAAAGCTTTTTTTAATGACTCCAGTGAATACCTATGTGCATGCAATCAAATTAAAATTTATCTATAATATAATTTTAAAGTATATGAAATATATATGCACCCTTAAACTTGGAAATTTAAAAACTACCAAAATATAGCTCAAATAAATATTAGAAAATTACTAGAGGTCAAAAATAGGCTTAAAAATATTTATGCCAAATTTTAGATTATTTGGATTTTTGTTTAATAAATATTAATTAAAAATAGAAAATAGAATGTTAAAATTATTCAAAATTTATATAATAATTTTAGTTAAAATTAATTTTAAATGAAATAGGATTAAAAAATGGAACAAATTGATATATTATATGCCTTTTTTGCTTAATATTTAATTTTATATAAATTTTTAAAGTTTTCTGAATTAAAAAGCATTTAAATTAATTAAAATTAATTAAAAAAGAAATGGTGGCATCGGTGGCCACATGTTGCACTGCGATTGGTTGATCTAGAATTACGGGCCAGCGCTCAATTATTAATAATGATTGTGCTATCACACAATCATTAGTAATAATTGTGTCGCCACGCAATCATTGCCAATGATTGGCAGTGGCGCGAAAATAATTTCTGTGATACTTAACCATGTCAACAAAGTGCGGTGACCATTGGATCGCCCGTGATTTGGAATGAGCGGCCAAGATCATGCCATATGGGGATCTATATGGCAAAAAGAACCGTACGGTTAGATCAGACCACAGAATGATGTTATCTAGATCGTTGATCTCGAGATCAATCGTCTAAAACACGTACAGTTCAATCATACCAATTCTTGAATCCTAGATGATGAAGAATGCTTTGTTCTTCATGAATATCAAACCAAATGAGTTGAAATTTTAAACAGAGATTTAGTATAATTAGATGAATAATGGGGATTTATTTTTATGGTTTGAAAAGCACTTTACAGAAAGTTATTTTAACCTAAACATTTTAACCTAGGGTTTAAGATATACCTCAATAGGATGGATGGATTTGGATGCTTGAAGGCTTGTTGAGCTTGTTGATTGTCCAAAAATAATCCCCTAGAAGACGTCGAGGACTAAGAAGGTCTGAATCCTGAGCTATAGGCTTGGGATAGTCTTCAAGCAAGGTTGACATGAATTCAATCACCGGTGGCCTTCAATAGTCAGATTTAGAATTGGGGATGGAGAGGAGGTTTGTGAGAGCAAAAACGAAATTAGGTCTAGCTTGGAGATGGTCAGGGTAGTGAGAGTGTGAGTGATGCTTGAATGAGAGTATCTTGGGTCACTTGGCCAAATTCAAACTCTAGGAGTAACTTGGAGGGTTGGGATCTATTTGGCAGCATTCAAGGATGTATGACACTTATCCCTAGGCAGTTAGGAGGCAGGGAATCATAAAGAACAAAAGGACTATGAGTTATAAAGGTTATTTTGGCTTCACATAGGTTATTGGGACCATGTGCCTAGCTTAGGCTTAATCCTTGGTTTAATTCAGATTAAGGGATTCTTCAAAATGTTCTACAATCGATTTAAGCTATTAGAGTTGATTAGATAAGATTGAAATGGGTTGAATTAGCTAAGTTGACCATTTAAGAGTTTTTTGAACCTTTGTTGAATGGTTTGACTAGTCAACAAGTCAAGAGTTGTTTAGGTGGCCTTTGACGAGTGGTTAAATGTTGGCTTGAATGGTTTGGAAAAAGTCTTGATGGCTAGGTCTATTGCATGAGTGAAGGAATATATGTTTAAGTGCATTTGACAATTCCATATGAGTTGACCAAGTCAAATAGACTATGGTTTAGCTTAAGGGATCATTGGGAATGTCCAGAACATGCTACAGAATTGTATAGGATGATTGGAGAGTTTGAATTTAAATGGATGAAATGAATAGACTCAATATAACTACTTGCAACTAGTTGACCGAGTCAAATCAGCAATGATTTTACTCATGATGATTTTAGTTAATGTTTAAAGTATATATTTGAATAGTTGTAAGATTTTAAGAATTTTGAATGGATGTATTTGATTGTAGTATGAGGAGTGATTTTCAAGGAGCTTAAGACAGCAAGCTCCATGTATAAACAAGTGGATCGCTATGCAATAGAGTAAGTTTGAGTGTGTGAGAGATTTGATTTGGGTGAAGGTTAAGAATTGATGCTGATTAAATATATGCAGGTTGATTGATCTAATTGAAAGCTAGAATTTGAGAATGAATTAAATGTGTTTGATTGAATGTGATAGATTGATGTTTGAATGATTATTGACTGAAGATTGATAAGACTAGGCAGGATACATGATAGATTTAGTTAAATGATTATATAGAATGTAGGGTGATTGAAGTTTGACTGGAAGCTAGATAATTGAGGTATTGATTGGAATTTTTTTTAATAATTGAATGATTTGCTAGATGATTGACAACTGGGTGGATATCAATCCCTAGAGGATTTTAATTAGGAGTGAAAGGTCTTGATGACCTCATATAAAAATAATGAGGTTAGCAGGTTTGTGTTGGTATTTTATACCGATTCACTCTACTTCTAGGTTCTGAGGTAGACCAAAAATCACAAGTCCTCACCCTCCGAGAATATAATCCTACATTTCTAATAAAGTTTCAACTTTATTAATAATATCCATATTAAACTGTAAAACCTAACATAGCATAGATTGAGGTTACCTTTGAGTTTCTCAAAATCTAGTGCCCCCTATTTTTCTCCTTTTACTCTCTAAGAACTGTTCAATATTGAATTTTCTCCTTTAAAAAATACCTATTTCTATTCTTATCTCAAACTTTGTAATCAAAGAACATAAATCACCACTTTAATGAAGAGTTTCTTAAGATTACCCCTCTTAAGATGTAATAACCATATGGGCTTGCCCATTATGGGGGATTGAGAACACTAGATCAAAAATAAACCCTAATTTATTCTTATGAAATAAGTAAAAAATCTCAAAAAATGTAGGTCTTTTCCAAGTCATTTCTACTTCTAAATGTTATTATAGAATAACGTTATTATTTTTTTAAGATAATGTGATTTTCCCTTTGTTTTATTTGATAGTAGAAATGCAAAATTTTTCAAAAATTCATCCTAGTTCTTAATCCCTTCATAAAATATTATATTAATCTTTTTAGATGATTTAGTATTCTCTTGGATGAGTTTGATTACAAGGATGACAAATTAAAAAAATTCCATTTCTCTTTTCAAACACTTTCTATAAACTTTCCCCAAATTTATTCTTATGAAATAAGAAAAAAATCTCAAAAAATGTAGGTCTTTTCCAAGTCATTTCTACTTCTGAATGTTATTATAGAATAACATTATTATTTTTTTAAGATAATGTGATTTTTTTCTTTATTATATTTGATAGTAGAAATGCAAAATTTTTCAAAAATTCATCCTAGTTCTTAGTCCCTTCATAGAATATTATATTCATCTTTCTAGATGATTTAGTATTCTCTTGGATTAGTTTGATTACAAGGATGACAAATTAAAAAAAATTCCATTTCTCTTTTCAAATACTTTCTATAGAATTTCATATTCAACTCTCGATATAACCTATTAATCTTTGAGCTATGTTTGATCATAAAAATGATATTTTCTAAAACCCTATTTTTGTCTTAGAATCCATTGTAGAATATTGTGTTTGTCTTTTGAGATGGTTTATTCACAGTGCAGTATTTGATCATAAGGATAGATGTTCCTAAACCAAATTCTTGTGACTCTATTTTTCCATAGTGATTTTTATGGCATCTCCGCTGAGGATCAATTCCTCTCTGCATCTTTAGCAGTAATTCATACCCTTACATCAGCAGTATACTTGTGGTTGTGATAGGTTGTAACTACCTTTCTTCTATTGGTTACTTTGTCCATTTCATCCTTGTATAATTTGGCCGACATTTAATCAAGCCTCATGGTAAAAATGAGGTTGTCCAAAATCTCGTGTCAGGAATTTATAGGGAAACTTTTGCAACATATTCAAATTAGAAAGGATCTCGTTTAATTCTAAAAGGCTCTTTAAATAAATCTTTTCACTGGTCTTAAATTACATGTCAATTTGCTAACATAATTTTAATTCCATGCTATTTTGTTAAGATGGAGCTGTGTAATTTAAAAATCTTTTTTAACTATCCTTTGATATAAATATAATGTTTATACCTTATTATAACCTAATATTTTGTCATATTATGGTTTGGAAACATCAAAATATAATTCACATCAATTAATAAAATCATCATATTTTCAATCGACACAAGACAATTATACATTTGACGTAAGGTGTCCATTGGAAAAATATCCTTGCCTTGCATTGATTTGAATATTGTAGTTACGTTCTTGTAGCTTGATGCCCATATTGACACAAAGCTCAGTTCAAAATCATAATCTAAGAAATTCCCATTCACTGATCATCCTCGTAGGGCATGTTATTTTATTTATTGATTTGATATGAACAAGCTAGTATATCATCACATAACTTTTATAAAATTTTCTCCTGAACTTCTTCAACCATTAATTCCAAATTTGTTCTCTTTCTTTTGGAAAAAAATGTTTAGAAAGTTGATCTTCTCCCTATTTGGAAACCTTAACCTGGCCTTCAGCAAGTCCCCCTTTGTGATGATAATATCATCAAATTTTGGATGGGATTCAAAAAGTTTGCAAATGATATTATGGTCCTCAATTCACTATTGTTCAATCTATTAAAGTTACCGATAAGAAACCCTCCATTAAGTTTACTATTGGATGTAAGTCTCATGCTACCCTTGTAGTATACTGGCCTCTTAGTATTCACCAGAGTAGGGCTACCCAAAACTACTAATTCTAACAAGAAACTCAAGTATGCGATTGTAGCTGATAGACCTGCTATATGGTGTTCTTAGCCAATTTGAGATTGGCTTTTCTTTCAGTACCCTATCCTTTATCATGACTAAAACAAAAAGAAGGAATAAGAACAATCATATTAGGATAAGCATGGAGAAATTAAGAAACATTTCTGATGATTCAGTGATGCATACCTCACATGAGGTAGGTGAATCTGATATCCCCCTTACTTCTCCACACCTTAGTGGAAGAAAGTTTCATCTTCTCTCATCTATTGATGGAGACAAAGATGTGTGATTTCTTATTCACATCCTCTAGCTTATGATCATTCCAGGACTAAGTCTATTCAAGAAAAGAAAAGGAAATTTGCTAGTATGTTGAGGGGTGTAGTCTAGAAATGTGAACATAGCCAATGATAAACTAAATCTAAAATTTTTATGAATATGAAAGGCATGATTAGCAATATTAAAAAACTAAAAGAAAGTGATGATGGAACATTTATGGTAGATCAGTTAGAGACTAGAGATGGTGAGAAACTTGTTGGGTATATTGTCATCTCTATCCTCAATGATGGATATCATAGGGAGCCAAGAAACTCTCATAGAAAATCTAAAAGCATTGAGTTGACTGGTGAATAGCACTAGGGAGCCTCCAATAAGGTCCAAGACTTGAAACTCTCTTGTACTCAAAATCACAATCATTCACTATTTCTCCTTCGCCATCGTCTGATGAACATAGAAAGTTTCTCCATTATTGCTATGCTTATTTGTCACTACGGGTGATAGACACTATCTTCGTGGTTACTCTTCATCTTCTCACCCCAATGTTAATGGGTTGGGTTCAACATCTCAACCTTCCTTCACATCTAATGGGAAGATAACCTTGCAACCTAAGGTAGAAGCCACTCTTGGTATAGTAGCATCACCTCAGATAACTATAGAGGAGGAACTCAAAGAAAGTAAACAATCAGAACTCAAGTCTCTAGTTTTAGTAATTTATGAAGATACACCCTTATTGATCTATGCTATGTTTAGGGAAATCTATAGAGGTGATGTTGACTGAATTAAAGACAACATAAAAAACATTAAGGAAGATGAGGATATGAATTTTTATCAAGAACAAGATGAGTTCCTAGAGGATATGATAGCAGATGTATTGATGATGGATACTAGGAAGTCATCCCATGAGACCTTCTCCCCTATACAAAAATTCATGATGTACTAGTTGAAGAGGCTGATTCCCCGGATGACACTCAACATATCTTAGAGTAGATATGTTAAAGAGATTATTAAATCTCAAAAATGGAAAAGGGAATAAAAGAAATGATGATCTCCATAGCAAGTTTATTATCTCAGGGACATGCACTACCGTGAGCACAGGTTAATTCCCAGTAACCCAAGTCTATTGAGGTAATTATTAGTAAGGAAGAAGTGTTATTTAGAGAAGAGTAAAGATAAGAACTAGAAGCCAATTTTACAAGATAGAGAACATCAAGCAACTAATAGAACAATAGGTTTAAGAAGACTTGACCCAATCCCATTCTTCTTCATATATTTTGATGGGTAGACCATATCTAGAGGAATATGATATAGTTGGATGCCTTAGGGGATTTGTGCTGCCTTTTCTTAAGATATGCAAAGGTACTAGGAACCCGAAGCTGCATATAACACACTCTAGGCTAATTGTTGTAATACAAGAGGCAGTGATGCTCTATTGTTCAAATTATTTATTAGCAGTTATCAGTAGTAGTATTTGACCAGTATGTAGATTTACTAAATGAAATTTTACATACATTTACTGAGTTAGAGAGCTTTTTTATTAAAAGATATATGGGGGCACATCATCACAATACTGTTGGTGATTTAGTAATGGAGAAGAAAGAACCTTGAGAGAAGCTAGTAGACTACATACTCAAGTGGAGAAAATTAAGCTTAAAATATGAAACCCAGTTACAAGAGCAACATGTAATTGAGATTCTTCTTAAGAATATCCATGGTATGGTAGCTCTCCTCCTCAATGGTTTTACCATTAAGGTCTTTGAAAGTTACTTAATAAGGTCACTAGTTTCCAGGAAGAAGCTTCACAGTTAACATTCTTTACTAAGAAATCTTTAAATTTCAAGAATCCAAAACTTAGTAGGCCTTAGAGAAGAAATATGGGTCAATTTTGGGTTTTAACAAAGCTAACCAATCCATGAAAGTCCAAGTTGCCAATCCTACACATCAGTCATCTATTCAATAATCTCAGAGATTTCAGTCTATCTAGTTAGCACCATAATATTGACAAAGACCATATCTTACTTTAGAAGAAAGGAGAGAGCATAGAGAAAGATTTATCTTCATGATAGAAAAAAATGTATCCTTTCAAAAGAGAGGAAATGAAAAAAATCTTCAAGAACCTCCTTAATAAGCTAGTCTTCAAGCACATTAAATCAAAAATGGCCAGAAGAAGTAGGGAAGTTGGGGTAACTCAATTATTTCCAATACCACCATATTATACGTCATGAGTTAGAATATTGCCTAAAATTTAAGGAGTGGCTTGATAAAATATAAGATCAGGAGTAGTGGTGATCCCCAAGGAATATCTTGTGATCCATGCAAGGGATCTTCTAAGTGTGTATCTTGTGATCCTGTATTCTCATGTCATTTACTGATTTCAGTGATGCATGGGATATTGCCTTATCCCATTTATCAAAGAAATATCTAAACAAACTTTATCATTCTTCTCTTAAGAAATTTCCAGAAGCTCAAAAGCCTTCCCAAGTTAATGCAATAGATTTTGAGGATGACTTGAAGATGACTCCAATTTTAGAGCTTAAGGAGGCCCAAGAAAGTTAGGTCCCTATAGTGTAAGAGAGGGATTAAATTATAAATCAACATGTATTAAGCATAATTGTAATATCTATGAAGGGGGAAGTTAAAACTCTTATGCCAATAACTTTTTATGAATTTTATTTTGTTCCACCTAAAACTAGTCAATCAATGAGGAAGATTCTATGTATGTATTATCTACTTGTGATGAGAATGTTACATACTAAATACCCCTAATGATGAATTTAAAAATAATAATCTTATCCTTAACGAACTTAAAGAATCTCATTGGATACTTTTTTTATATTGATTCATTTATTCTTAATCCAGAGGGTATGCTTATCTGTATTTATATAGAGATGTCAAATTCTAAAAGTTTCATAGGATAAAATCTCAAATTAATTTAAGTTTGGGTAGATTGCTCGACTATCCCTTCTCTCGAAGAGGTAGTTTAGGTCAATCTCCATAGTAGAAAAATTATACCATCATGTGTTACTCCCTGGGATAAAAAAAAACAAATAATCAATAATCCAAAGTCTTCACTCCCACCTCAACCGATACCTACTCAAGGTCTTGCTGATGGTGAAAATCTTAAGGTTGATTATAATTTATTGGCTTACCTCAGGAAATGGCCTACCATGTTAAGTATATATGATATTATAGTCCTTTCCAAAGAAATGAGGGAAGCTTTAATCAAAGCAATTCTCAGTCTAGACATTTCCATGGCTCAGCTAGTAGTAGTACAGCTTGAGGAAGCCTTTTGCTTTAAAATGATCTTTGAAATTATTATTTTTTATGAAGATTTGCTCTCAAGGACAACTGATCATAATCATTTACTTTATGTTGCAACTTAGGCTCCCAATTTTATGTTTTTGATTATAAATAAAATTATTGATTACCTATTTATTTCTCCTAGTATTGGTAGTATATATTTATTTTTGTGTGTACTAACATTTAAGGTACATTATGCACCATTCAATGAAGATTCAAGGCTCAAGATTGGGCAGAATTGGGTGTGTTAAAAGAGTCTGTAATATTCTTTTATTTATTTTTGATTTCTTGAGTCAAGTCCTGTATGGAGTGGTGACAGTGCACACACACACATACACAAAAGGAGTGGGATAGTGAGAAAATTTGAATTGTAAATTTTTTCTGAACTAATTATACTGTATGATCCATATCTTACTGCAGGATCAACTATTCAAATAATCATTAAAATAACTAATTATATAATTAAAGCTATTTGAACTAATCATACTGGATGATCTAGATCATACATGACGATTGTTGAAATTAAGATCTCAGCCATTAATCATAATTTAGGTAATATTTTAAAATTCAAATTTTGTACTAACCATATCATACGATAGGTATCATACTGTACGATATAATCAAATCTTGTCTAAATTAATCCTATAATTAAGGAATAATTTTGGGTTAATTTATCAAGTCAGATCATATAGGATGATTGGGACCAATTATACTGTATGATCCAATCTTTGCATTGGATATTCGTTCGTTATAAATCATACAGGATGATAATCCAAGTTGTTTGAACTAATCGTACTAGATGATGCTCAAATCATACTGGACGATCGGCCCAATTTCTTGAACTGATCATACAACACCTTATTCTTCGTGAAGTGCTACTAGGCTTCTTTGAATTGATCGTACTATATGATATAGTATCATACTATACGATCAGTGTCGGTAGAATTGAAGTTTAGGGATTTTAATGAAGCCTTGTATTTAAGCTCTTTCATTAGACTTATTTCAAGTCTTTTGCTGTTTGTGTTTTCTAGAGAGAGAGAGAGCTTAGAGAAGAGATCTTGGAGAGCTTTGGGAAGGAGAAAGGGGAAGTTGTATGTGAGGGAGAAGGAGTGCGAGGGGTTTCACATGATTGCTCCAAGCAAGCTTCAGCCTATTTTCTCCAAGTGTCTTGTTGGGTTTCTTGGGTGGCTCTTGGAAGAAGATCATCAGTCTGAAGACCGTTGAGGTTCTCTGCCTTTATTTGGAAAAAGGAGTCAAGGTTCTCTGCATTCATCAGGAGGGTGAAAAGTGGTTGAGGTTCTATGCCTTCACCAGGATGGTGAAAAAGAGGTCAAGGTTCTCTATTACATCGGGTTGATGAAAAGATTGTAAGGGCTTCTCCGCCTAGCTGTGGGGGCTAAAGGAGAGATACTAAAAGTTTAGTGCAATACTCAGAGAGGAAGACTCCAGGGAGTGGATGCAAGTCATTATTTGACTGAATCACTATAAAATTATGGTGTGCTAATTCAGATTTTCTTTTTTCTGCATTTTATTTTTGTGATAATTATTTGTTAAAAATTTATGATTGATATTTTATTGTGTTTATTAGAATATCATCACCATTATTGTAACCTTTGATTAGTTTCTTAGCTCCCACATTAGGTGAAAGTATTGCTTGCTTTTTAATCACTAAAAAATCAAAAAAATATATGTTTTGTATTTTAAAGTTAGGAGTTTGTTTTTAAAACTACCAATTCACCCCCCCCCCCCCCCCCCCCTTTCTTGGTGTGCTTAGGAACAGTTCACTTAGGCTTAACATCATACATCAAACTTTTACTTTATATCTCTATGAATTTGGGCAACTTCATATTGTCTCATTTTTATTAACTTAGGTTCATTGGTAAACATCAAGCCTCTTAGAACTCTCACTTACTTAAGGATTGATGCTCGTAAGATCAATTCATATAAGATGACATTATAGGGATTTAATGAGGAAGGTGAGAGGGCTTTCGGTCGAGTCATTTTATCTCTAGAAATAAGGAATCTAAAAATTGAGGCAATCATGGATTCAAAATTATCTTTCAATGCTTTATTGGGTGGACCTTGGCTTCATAAATATAGGATGGTTATATCTACCCTTCATCAATACATTAAATATTATTATAATGGCATCAAGCATTGTATTATGGGAGATTTGCAATCATTCTTAGTCTATGAAGTAAGAATCTATGGCGATGTTAATCTTTTCCAAGGATTTTAAATTAGCCAATGGAAAATGAAGTGAGATAATGAATGTGGGGAAAAATCTAGAAAAATAAGAAAGAAAAGATAAAGAAAAAGAAGAAGAAAAATAAGATAAAAATTACACTTCCCATGAGAAAAATATTCACTAGCATACTACTCCTCCTGCACATCAAGGTGGTAGAATGGTTCAATAGGCTAGACGTAGAGGAAGGGAAAGATAAAGTAAAAGAGGAACATATTATAAATAATAATACATGTCAAAACCAATACCTACAATGCACGTTGATTTAGAATCTAGTTTAGAGGATAAATCATGTGTATTTGAGAAAAGAAAGTAGGTAATTGCAAATATAAATAAATGGCCAATGTTTGAAATTTCTCTTGAAGCAGATAATGTTGAAGATCAAATGCAGAAATATATTATGGATGACTCAGATAAATTTCCTTATCATAAGCTTAAGAAGTATGTGAAAAACATAGCTCTAAACCCGCTATCTCAGGATAATATTGGCAGGTTGGCAGTTAAGGTATCACCTATTTTAAGCAGTGATTGTATTACTATGTTTATACCTTCCACTAATAAGAATCCTAAAAAAGATGTAAAATTTCAAGTTCATTTAATAGATGAAATAGTGGAACTACCTTTTAATTGGTATTCCCTTGGTGTTAAAAATATGTTTGAACGGGGTCTAAATCCATCCAGTTGGATCAGAGGTAATGCTCAATTCCTTCAAACTTATGGAATACAAAATGCAACAAGCTGAAATAACATAGTTGGTCTAATGAATGATAAAGAATATAATGCTATTATCACTTATGATATGGAGTCTGATGCTCTCTTAGCAAAAGACAAAAAAACACTTAGCAAACTTTGTTTAAAAACATCAGGTGACTCGTATGACCTTCAAGTTAGGGATGTACCCCCCAAACTTAAAAAAGAAATTTGGTAAACTATAGATGACTAAACGAAATCAACCTTGGTAGTGAAGAAAATCTTCATCATATTTTCATAAGTTATTTATTGAATGAAGATGAGTTAAATGACATAATTAGATTACTTTTAGAGTTTAAAGATTGCTTTACATGGAGCTACAAAAAGGGGCTTGTTCTATCTTCAAAAGTGGCAGTCCATAAACTTAAAATCTGACCTAGTGTAACTCTCGTAAAAGCATATCCTTCCATTTTTCCTTTGTATGCTCCTCCCCAAGAAGCATACCACCCAATGTGTGAGGGTAAAATTCTGACTTATTTGAGTTTTGTTTTTTAGGATAAAATCTATTTTCTAACCCTTTTTAAATTTCTCATTCTATTTTATTGCATAGTATCAATTATTAAGTTTATATTTAATTCCCTACATAGTTCTCCCCCTAAAAATGTGCCTTTTTTAATTTTTATGGGAAAATATTTTAAATTTCTAATTAATTTTTTATTGATGTTTAATTTTTAAAAAACATATAAAAAAAGAAACAAACACACATAAGAATAAACCAAGAACACTAACTTTGAATTAAAAGCTTCAAAATAAGTACAACGCTACACCTACTACATAAACCAATGCCTAATACTACCCCCCCCCCCTCCCTCTTTTATATCACAAAAAGGGATGAACAAACAAAACAAAATTACAACATAAAAATAAAAAGAACTATAAAATAACATTAAACATATCAGGGTCCCTAATAAGGGTTGAGGGAGGGGGGGGGGGATTGCTATAAGTAATTATGAAGGGGAAAAGATTTTATTTTGAAACTATGCTCAATCCTCCTTGTGCTAGTGCTTCATCTCCTTTTGAATGTGCTGCAGTTCCTCCCATCATTTGGTTGTCTCCAAAATATGTATATCTAACTTGAGCTCAAGCCTAACAAATTGCTCAGTCCATGTAACCTAAGGAATTAGCTAGACTTGAGGGGCTTTTCTCCTTTTTCTTCCTCTAAATCATGCTCTCCTTCATCCACTAGTCCTTTATTGCCACTCACAGTAGAGAATATGGAATTAACTATTAGAGAAGTAGGAAAGTGATTGGCTGGTGTAGTGTAACTGAGATTTTACTTGGAATGTAGTAGAATTTGATGATGTTTCATAAGGACGGGTTCTACTTTCGGCGGGCTTTAGGACTTCTAATATAGGTAAATGTTTCTATGTACCATATTAATATATCAAGTACATTAAATTTAGTGTTATATAGACAAAAATAAGTTACTATTGAGAGAATTGGGGTAATATTAAATATGTCTCCTACTTTGGAGATAATTGAATGTTAAAGGATGTATTTGATAACACATGCATTCAAAACCAATGTGCTAACAAGTGGCTGGTGATGGTTCATAGGGCAATTCCTAATGATGAGATTCACTTATGTCCAATTATAGTTGATTGTATTTTAAATGACATGTGGTTTAGTGCAAATTCAAGAAATATGGAGATGTTCATGAAGGCTTAATCAATAATTTCTATGGGTTGTCTACATACAAAGGATTGGACCAATGTGTGTTAAGTATTAATCCTAACATTCACAAAAAAAATTTAGTAGAAGTTTTTTTGTTGTAGGGAAAGGCTAAGGTAAGATGTAATTGAAGTGTGGTCCTTATTAATAGATTTAATACCTGGTAAGACAAATATTCTTATTCGACTATTTTGGACTCCATAACAATTGTTACTCGATGCTTTTGGTAAGCGGCGGCATCTTCTTCATATCAAAATCTATCACCTAGGTGGGGCATAAATGGGCCTCCAAGAAGATGTCAGCTTCGCTTGCTTGCCATTAGAAAGTTTAGGGACTCAAGTAGAAAAAAAGAGAGGAGATACTATTGTTTAAAATGAACATATGCCTTCCTTCTATAATCTCTGCTAGATCATACAGAATGATTGGTAATGTACTATCCAATCAATAGAATCTAAATCATCCCATCTGGAGTCATATCAAGAAAACAAAATCATCCAGTTTGATCAAGGATTGTACAATACAATATTCAATATTTCATTATCCTAAGGAGTCATTTGAATGACTGTTTGATCAAATGAGTCATATAGTACAATGAGTAATTCATATAGTATAATTAATATTAATGATCATACCAAATAGTTAAAATAAAAATTATTGGTCTCTAATTGTCTTATTCTACATTTATTTATAGTACAAAGTGAAGATTTTTAAAGTTTGTGATATGATCAAGAACACCTCCACAAAGGCAAGCACGCAACATATAACACAAATTTTAGAGATAAAAACATGACAAAAATAGAAAAAAACATAAATAAATAAATTAGAAATAAATAAAACAAAAAGGAAACAACCATAAAATACATAATTTGGAAATAAATACAAAACAAAGATAAACATAAACATAAAAACACACAAACTAAAGAAATCACAACAAAAACACTTGCCTACCTTAATTAACTATACACTTATATAAAAAATCCTCATTCTAGTCCTGTGCACTTAGCCTTTCATAACTTAGTAGTTTGTGAAAATATAAACTAATTAGTTCTCTCTGTTTACAAACTGTATGCTCACATCTCCCTTTGGTATGTGGTCTCTCTAATCAAATTGTGGCCCATGTTAATATTTTTAGTGCAAGAAAGTTGAGTTGGATTCTTAGTTACATAGATTGCACTCATTTTCTCACACAGAATGGGGATGGTGCCCACTAGCAATTCAAAATCAAGAAGTTATTGCTTCAACTAAAGGACTTTTTTTTTTAAACTCCCTATAGCTATATACTCAGCTTCTATAGTGGATAGGGTTACTGAATTTTGCTTTTTACTAGACCAGGAAACTATGGATTATCCTATTAATTGGCAAGTTTTTGAAGTACTCTTTTTATCCACTTTACATCCTACAAAATTTGAATATGAGTGTCCAACTAATTCAAATTCCAAGATATTCCTAGGATAGAATATACCTAAGTTTTGAGTACCTATAAGATATTTTATGATTCTTTTGATTGAGTCACATGGGATTTGTTAGGGTCATCCTAAAACTTAGCACATAGGCACAAGCTAAAAATGACATGCCTACTAATAGTCAAGTATAGTAAGGAATTTATTATCCTTCTATACTTCTTTTGATAAATTGATTTTACATCCTAATCTTTATTTAATTGGGTGGTCAGGCTCATGGGTGTGTTCATGCTCTTATAACCTTCCTTGTTGAATTTCTTTAAGATTTTATTCATGTATTTTATTTGACTTAGAAAGATTCCATCTACTCTTTTCTTAACATTAAATCAAAGATAACAAGTTAACTCACTTATTATACTCATTTCAAATTCATAACATAGATTGGAAGAAAATTCTTTGCATAAATTATCATTGGTGGATCTAGAAAGAATGTCATTCACATATATCTACACAATGGGTATATCCTCTCATCTCATATTATTTTAATAAATTTTGCGGTATCTACCATGCCCTTAATAAGGGATTTCTCTAAGTTAAGTGTTAAGACTATCATACCATGCTTTATGTGCCTACTCTAATCCATATAATTCTTTTTTAATTTGTATGCATGATTAAGGAATGTCAAACTCTCAAATACTAGGAGCTATTCTACATAAATATCTTCTTTAATTACTCCATTCAGAAATGAACTCTTCACATCCATCTGGACTAATTTAAATCCCTTAAAACAAGCCAATTCTAATAATACCCTGATGGCCTCTAACCTAGCTATTGGGTTAAAGGTTTCCTCAAAATTTATTCTTTCAATTTTATTAAAAACCTTTGAAACCAACCTAGCCTTCTTCTTTATAACTGATCCAAAGTCATCTAGTTTATTCTTAAATAACAACTTTGGTCCAATAATACTCTGATTAGTAGGTATAGCTACTAACTCCAAAGCATCATTCCTTATAAATTGATTTAACTCTTATTACATTGCTACAATCTAGATATCATCTTCCAATGCTTATTCTACACTACTGGGTTCTACCATAGAAATGAAGGCTATATAGCTAACTTCTTTCCTATGTCCTTGTATGGTCCTAAATCTCATGGATTGGTCTCCTATGATAAGCTCCCTAGGATGACTAGATGCATATCTCCACTCTTTAGGTAAGGGATCTTGAGTTTCTTCTCCATCTTCTAAGCTTATATTTTAAATTTTAATGGTGATGTCACCCTCCTCTTTTTCTCTAGGCGGAGTATCCCTATAGGTATTATCAAATACTACATAGCTTGGCTCTTCTACTTCTAGTGTTCTCTTATTGAAGACTCTATAGGCTTTCCCTATTACTAAATATCCTAATAACATACTTCATCAGACTTGACATCAAACTTTCCCAAATTAGATTTTCCATTATTTAAGACAAAATATTTACATCCATAGACATGTAGGTGGGAAAGGTACTGAGTTCTACCCATCAAAGCTCATAGGGGGTTTTATTCAATTCAGATTTGATATTCAACCTATTTAGAATATAACATGTTGCATTTATTGCCTCAACCTAAAACTATTTAGGTAGCCTATATTTATTTAACATGAGTCTAATAGCTTCTACCATGTCCTATTCTTTCTCTTTACTATGCCATTTTGCTGGGGCATCCTAGGTTCAGAAAAGTTGTGCACTAGTCCAACCTTTAGATAAAAAGATTCAAATCTTTCATTTTTAATCTCTCCTCCATGGGCACTATGGATGGTGGAAATAGTGCATCCTAACTTCCTTTGAATCTAATTGAAGAAAATATTAAACTCCTTAAATGAGTCACTTTTATTAGCTAAGAACTTGAGCCATGAGAATCTATTATAGTTAATCTACAATGACAACCCCATATGCTTTTCCTTCTAAACATATGGTGTTGATGGATCCAAATAGGTCCATATGTAAAATCTTAAGTGGTCTATTAGTTTTTATCTCCTTAAGTAAGTGAAAGAGGATTTAACATGTTTACCTAACTGACCATCAAAGAGATGCTCCTTAGTGAACTCTAGCTTGGTACTCCTCTAACTGAGTCTTAGTGTGTGATTATTTTCATTGTCCTCTTGCATGCATGACCCGATCTCCTATGACACAACCATGCCTCATCTATAACGGTTTTCAAATTGTGCACCTTGTTAGACTTGAAAGTTCGATAGGGATGTTAAGCCCTAGTGAACTAGTCCCGAGGCTAACCAAGAGGGGGGGTGAATTGGTTATTTAAAAATTTCACAACAACAATGAAAAATCTTTTCGATACTTTAGCAGCGGAAATAATTAAACAAGAACGAAAAGATCAATCTCAGATATTCACCCACGCAGTTAATACCAAAAAGTAAAATGCAGAACTGAATCAGAAAAGCAAACCAAATTTTATAGTGGTTCGGTCAACTTGACCTACGTCCCCTCCCCAGAGCCTCCCCTCCGGGTATTGCACTAAACAAAAGTGTCTCTCCTTTTGCTCCCACAACAAGGTGGAGAAGCCTGTATAAAACCTCCTTTTCACCACACGGTGAGGCAGAGAACCCGACCTCCTTTTGCTTCCACCTGAAGCGGGCAGAGAACCCTGGACTCCTTTTGCTTCCTCCTGAAGCGGGCAGAGAACCCAGATCTTCTTGCGAACGATCCTCCCACGACGAACACCAACTAGACGGAAGACGACGAGCGGAGAAGACGACTCTGATCCTTGCTTGGAGGAACCTTAGTGAATCCCTCACTAACTCCCCCTCACAAGATCCTCTCTCTCTCTCCCAACTCTCTCTCTCTCTCTAGGGTTTCACTAGGAAGGAAAGTGGAAAAAGATATTTTCTAATCAAAGAAAAATATCTTTTATATGAGGGCTCAAAACCAGCCCTAATTCTCAACTTGTCGGCCTAGATCGTCCAGGATGATCTATATATAGTCCTATACGATCAGTTCAAAATCAGCTGATTCAATCTGGATGATTTGGCTCTTCTGGACGATTAATTCAAAAAGTTATTCATATCGACCTGTACGATCCTGCGATCGTCCGGGACGATTAGTGTAAATCGAGGAATATCGTCTAGGAGACAGTTCGGGTCGTCCAGAGAAACTTGTGCTGGACGACTCAAAAATGACTTGATCGTCCAGGATGATATGAACATAGTCCTGTACGATTAGTTCAAAAAGCCCCCAAATCGTCCTGAACACAGTTCGGGTCGTACAGCTGAAATGCACTAGACGATCATGATAGTCCGGGATGATCCTGAGATCGTCCAGGACGATATGATCGTATCAATCAAGTATTAATTGCTTTCCTTAATTACCAGACTAATTTAGGCATGATTGTACTGGATCGTCCAGGATGATACACATATCGTCCGGGACGATCAGACTAAGTATCTAAAAATAAGAACTTGCCTAACTTGATCTGGCGGCTGAGAATTTCTGATTTGAGCATATCGTCCCGTACGATCCAAAGCTCATCCAGGACGATCTGTTTAATCAGACCCTCTTAACTTGGTCGCCCTAATTAGGGTTTCTATTTTTACCTGATCGTCCAAGACGATGTGACTATCATCTAGGACAATTTGAATAAAAACTTGAACAGAAACTCTAATTCACTTAAGCTCTTTCCCTAAATATGTGTGTGCAAGGTTACTTAGCTAGGGGATCAGTTACATTACAATTGACTCAATAAAAAGAAAAATGATACATTGGACACACTTGGAACCGATCTTGAGTTGGCTTGATTTGCTCGTGATCTTTTATGCCTGAAATGGGTTAGCCAAGAAAAACATAATAGACATATGTTTGTCATTATCAAAATCAGATTTGCAACAATCTCCCCCTTTTTGATGATGGCAAACATTTATACAGTAATTTAAAAATAAAAATGACTAGGAAATCGAAAAATAAATATTTTTTCTAAATTTTCATTTAACAATCAAACTAATACAGGAAACATAACACACAACAAACACAGAAATGACTACAACTGACTCCCCCTTTTGACATCACAAAATGGAGGAGGATAAAACAGAACACGGAAATCTAAGTACAGAACATAAAAGAAAAATAACTGCAAAATAAAAAACTAGAACATAGGCGGATCCTGATCGGAAGGAGGAGGGGGCGGTGGTGGGTTGAAGTAAGTGTGAATGGCCTGAAAGTGGGCTCCAATCTAGGCGATGTCCTGGTCATGCTGCTGTTGCTGCTGGGCAGCATAGTCAGTGAAGCGCTGGATGTCCTCGACGTGCCGCTGCTCCTGGGTAGCCACATAGGAGTCAAATCTGGCCTCCCACTGATCGAAGCGCTACACCAGGTGGTCAAAGGGAGAGGTAATGCGAAGGGGAGCAGGTGCATCTGGTGCAGCAGGAACTGGATCGGCCTCTTCCTCCTCTTCCTCAACATCCGGGGCGGGCTCCGGATGTAGTCGGGTGTTGTGTAGGACATGGAAGGCATTGTTGGTGAGAAAGGAAGGAGGAACATCTGGAGCTACGGGATATTGCATGTTATATTTGGTTTGAGGGCATAGGCAATGATATGTCCTAAGGCTAGATTTGGATGATGGCGATGACCTGGATCCCGAATAGTGGTGAGGTGCTCGAGGTACCGAATAATAAGGTCGGTGGCATTAAATTCCCTATGGGCCAGGATGTAGTAGGTGGTCAAGGACAGGAGTGGGGTGATGTGAATTCGATCCCCCGCCTTTGGAATGACGGAGGAACGAAGAACATGCTGAATAGTCTAGGCGTCCTTAAGAAGTGTGGAGTAGGCATTGTCATGATAAGGGGCATTTATATTATGAAGGAAATGATTGGCGACACTCCAATCATAGTCTGGGTCGGTGATAAGGGTGTGGAGTTTGTCGCCAGTAACGGAGAGTTGGAGAATGTTATGAAAGTCCTGGTAAGTGAGTTCGACGGGTCGCTGATTTACATAAGATCGGAGGGTGGAATAATCAGCCGAAATTTGTAAGTTGGCAAAGAAAATGCGAAGAAGTTTCGAACTAAATGGAAAGGCGAGAGTCATGATAAAGGTGAGGGAGGTGTGTGCGAAGAGGTCAAGGACAGGATAAGTGAGAGTGCGGGGATTTATGATTTTCGACGGTGTGATCCCCACTTCATAATATCGCTCGTAGGCAGCCTGATCGGCTGCATTTGGGAAGCGAGGATCGACATGTCCCCAGAAGGAACTGGCACCCTTTTGACGGGAACGTTTGCCACTAGCCATTAGGAATCACAGGTGTAAGGAAGTAGAAGGAGAGTGGAAGAGAAAGGTGTGGAAAATCCTTAAGGAAAACTGCTGTTTATATAGAAAATGGCATGATCGTACCGTACGATCGCGACATCGTCCGGGACGATATGGGCATTTTTGACGTCCTGGACGATTGGTCAAAAAGGTGGTCCAATCATCCAGGACGATCAGAGATCGTCCGGGATGATTAGACACAGGCGATCGTCCTGAGGAGTCAGGCTGGACGACCGTTGACGAAAAGTATCATCCCGGACGATTAGGTGGATCGTCCGGGACGATATGCAATAAATATGTCAGATGGGCTGAATTCGAATCATCTAGCGGCTTGACATGTGGATCGTCCAGGACGATAAGGTGGATCGTCCAGGATGATGGCCAATAATTGGTGCAATATCAACCGTTTGATCAGATCAGGAAGATATGGATCATATCGTCCAGGACGATGAAAGGATCGTCCAGGATGATCACTAATAATTTGAGTTTTTCAGCAGCAGGAGCAGTGTGGGGACGATTTTGAATGAATCGTCCCGGACGATTTTTGGTTCGTCCAGGATGAAGAGGATCATCCAGGACGATATGGGTATGGTCTAGGACGATGTGAAGAAAAATAAAAAAAGATGGATGATGAAGATGAGCGATCAGGATCCCACAAACACAACCATGAAATCAAAAAAAAAAAACTCAAAAACAAATAAAAACTCACAGAAAAAACACACAAAAGAAAAGGTTTTTTTTTTTATCAAGCTGCTCGAGTAAATCAGAATTTTTCCTTGATTTTAGATTCAAAAACCAATAAGAAGACGATTGACAGCGCTGAAATCCAGAAAAGGTTGGAAAAATTAACTTTCATAACTCCGACCCCGGGCACCTTATCGATGAAAACCTCTTTCAAAATAAAAATCCGATTCAGAAGAAAAGACATTAGATTTGAAAAGAGATCCTTTCAAGCCTCGTTCCAGAAAAATATCTGATAGAATAGTGTTACAAAGTAAAAAATCAGAAATCAGGATTTTCAAACACAAGCTTTTGAAAATATTAAGTGGCGCATGGATTTTTCTAAGACATTTAACGATCGGAAAGGAAAGAAAGCTTGGTTGGGCTCATTTTGTGCCTCTTTTTCCATTTATTTGGCGCACTACGCATCTTTTGATTTTTGATAAACTTTGTGTATTTGGCATTTTTGCATCTTTTCAGTTTTGGGCTCATTTTATGCCTCTTTTTTAATTTGGTTGGCGCACTGCGCATCTTTTGTAAGCTTTCTTCTATTCATAATCGTTAAAGAGTCCTAACTGTGAAATGATCTTCCAGATATAGGAAACGCTCTCCACAATAAGGAAGAATAATTCACAAAACAAAAGCCATATGTCGTATGATAAGTGCAATCACTTGGTTTAGAAAATCATAACAATGAGTCAAGACTTTGAAAATACTATTCATATGAGGTAGATTACTGTAGGAAGATAAAATAAATCTCTACTTCAAAAACTAATATTTTAATTTTGAAAAAAAATTTTATCCAAAAGAAATAATACACCAGTAAAGGAGTTAGATGAAGAGAAATAATCATCAATGTTTCTTCCCTTTAATAGATTCAGTGGAATCAATCATTGCTTACCAGCTTCCAAATCAAAATAAGGTATAAACTCCTAGTCAGAAATTTAGATTATCAGAAGTAGTGAGCGGTGATCAGATTTTGAAAAGCATAAAACAGTAAGTGCAAGATATGAACTAGTGAATAAAAACAGGTAGAAAATCACATCAAGGTAAATACTCAAATCAAACTAACAGTAAGGCTAAAACAAAAATCAGCAGAAGAAATAAAATCAACTGAAAGAAAATAATCAAACCAAAAACTAACTAACAGAAAATAGAATACCAATCAAAACACTCAGAAATTAGCAGTCATCAGAATCAAGCATTTATATCAATCACTCCTAATCTGGTTCTCAAAATACTGAATGAGTCAAAGGCTTGTGGCTTAGTGAATATGTCTGCCAGCTGATTTTCAGTTGCTACATGATGTAGCTCAATGTCCCCTTTTGTAATATGGTCCCTAATGAAGTGATGCCTTATATCAATGTGTTTGGTCCTAGAATGTTGGATTGAATTCTTAGAGATGCAGATGGCACTAGTATTATCACACAGAATAGAAATTGTGCCAACAGGTAAACCTAAATCCAAAACTTGTTGTTTTAACCAAAGAACTTGGGCCACACAACTCCCTAAGGCAATGTACTCAGCTTCAGCAGTGGAAAGTGCAACTGAGTTCTATTTTCTACTGGATCAGGAGACTAACGACTATCCTATAAACTGACAAATCCCAGAAGTGCACTTTCTATCCACCCTACACCCCGCAAAGTTAGAATCAGAATATCCAATGATCTCAAAAGAGGTGCTGTGCCTAGGGTACCAGATTCCTAGGTTTGGGGTCCCTAAAAGATATCTAAGAATTCTCTTAACAACAGTCAGGTGGGACTCTTTAGGATCAGCCTGAAACCTAGCACAAAGACAGACACTAAACATGATATCAGGTCAGTTAGCAGACAGGTAAAGCCGTGATCCTATTATTCCTCTATACTTCTTCTGATCAACAGATTTTCCACTTGAATCCTTATCTAACTGAACTGAGGAGGTCATGGGAGTATTGATTGGCTTGGCTTTGTCCATTTCATACTTCTTCAAAATGTCCTTAGTATATTTAGATTGATTGAGAAAGGTTCCATCATCCGTTTACCTTGTGCTAACCCCAAAAAGTAGGACAATTCTCCCATCATACTCATCTCAAGCTCTTTACTCATTATTTTAGAAAACTCATCACATAAATATTTATCAGAAGATCTAAAAATTATATCATCAACATAAATCTGGACAATGAGTAAGTCATCTCCTAATCTCCTCAGAAAAAGGGTGGTGTCTACGCTCCCCTTAACAAACTCTCTTTCTAACAGGAATATGCTAAGCCTCTCATACCAAGCTCTAGGTGCCTGTTTCAATCCATATAAAGCCTTTTTTAATTTACAAACATGATTTGGATATTTGGAACTCTCAAAACCTAGGGGTTATTCTACAAAAATATTCTCTTTTATTACCCCATTCAAAAAGGCACACTTGACATCCATTTGAAACAGCTTAAATCATTTATAACAGGCAAAGGCTAGTAGCACTCTAATGGCTTCCAATCTAGCTACAGGGGCAAAGGTCTCCTCAAAATCAATCCCTTCTATCTAATTATATCCCTTAGCCACCAATCTTGCCTTATTTCTCACCACCACACCATAATCATTCATCTTATTCTTAAAGACCTACTTGGTTCCCACAATACTTTGATTTCTAGGTCTTTCTACTAACTCCCAAACATTATTCCTTAGAAACTGATTTAATTCTTCTTGCATAGCTAAAATTCAAAACTCATCCGACAAGGCTTGATTGATTTTGGTGGGTTCAGTCATTGAGATAAAGGCAGAATGGTTTACTTCCTTCCTAAGTCCATGCCTAGTCCTAACACCTTCAGATGGGTCTCCTAAGATCAGTTCTTTAGGATGACTTGAAGAATATCTCCAATCTCTAGGCAATGTTGTTTGAGGTTCTACCTTTTCCTCCAGATTTGTACTTCCAACCCTTTGGGTAACCTCAACAATCTCTTCATCTTCTACTTCAGATCTAGACTCCTTAGGATCAGATTCATCAAACACTACATGGGTTGTTTCTTCCACCACCAAAGTCCTCTTATTGAACACCCTAAAGGATTTCCCCACACTTAAAAATCCTAAGAACACTCCTTCATCAGATTTGGGGTCAAATTTTCCTAAGGGTGACTTCCCATTGTTCAGAATAAAAACCTTACAGCCAAAGACATGGAGGTGGGACAGGTTTGGAGTTCTACCCTTAATGATCTCATAAGGTGTCTTGTTCAGTTTGACTCTCAAATTCACCCTATTCAGTACATAACAGGCAGTGTTCACCGCTTCAGCCCAAAAGTATTGAGGAAGTGAATACTCGGCAAGCATGGCTCTAGCGGCTTCCACTAAGGTCCTGTTCTTCCTTTTAGCTACCCCGTTCTGCTGAGGGGTCCTAGGAGCTGTAAAATTGTGACTAATCCCTTGATCCTCACAAAAACTTCCAAATCTTTCATTTTTAAACTCCCCTCCGTGATCACTATGGATGGTAATAATCTCACATCCTAACTTCTTCTGAATCCAAGTAGAGAAAGATCTAAACTCATCAAACGACTCAGATTTATGTGACAAAAATTTAACCCAAGTGAACCTCGAATAATCATCTATAATCACAAACCCATAGACTCTCCCCCCTAAGCTGGCAGTGCTAATGGGTCCAAAGAGGTCCATGTGAAGAACTTCTAAAGGTCTAGAGGTGCTAATGTCCTTAACAGAGTGAAAGGAGGACTGGACTTGCTTCCCTAACTGACAGGCATCACACAGGTGATCCTTAGTGAACTTAAGCTTGGGCACACCTCTAACTAAGTCCTTTTGGGTAACTCTCCTAAGGATTTTCATACTGGCATGACACAATCTCCTATGCCACAACCAAGACTCATCAGCAGTAGTTTTTAAGCAAATTGAATTCTCAGATTTAAAGCTACGTACATCCAGCTTGTAGACGTTGTTGATCCTTTGCCCTTGCAAAACAACTTTATCATTTAAGCTTAAAATGCAGCCAGTGGGTAGGAATTTGATGCTGTATCCTTTGTCACGAAGTTGACTGATGCTCAGCAAGTTGTGTTTCAGTCCATCTACAAGCAAAATATTATCAATCATAAAATTCTTTGAATCACCAATTATACCTGAGCCTACCACCTTCCTGGTGGTGTTATCTCCAAGTGTAACCTTGCCTCCAGCTCTGGCCTCCAGCGAAATGAACTGATTTGCATCTCCAGTCATATGTCTAAAACATCCACTGTCCAGGTACCACATGCTCTCACGAGGTCTTGTGTGAGAGCACACCTATAAAATCATCAAACGTCAGTTTTAGGAACCCAAACAGGTTTGGGTTCCTTCTTATGAAAAGAAGAATGCAATACAGGCATGCTGTACTGTGAAACAAGCAGTTTGGGTCTCCACACCCAATATGTACTACGGTGAACAGTGCAAGTGTGTGAAATATATCCTAACATGCCACATGAAAAACATCTAACACCAGGAAAAGGATTAACTAAACGTCGTGAGTGATAGTGCCTCTTCCTAGAAGTGTATGAAACATGCTTTGATGAACTTGCAACAGATTTTTCAAAAGGTGGCGGTGCATAAAACTGTTCAAAAGTAGGCGGTGTTTTGTTCCTTTCAAAAGTAGTGATTTTCACTTTCAAAAACTCAATATGTTTATTTAAACTTGCAATTTCAAACGTTCTTGCACTATCATTACTTTCTAAATCACATGCCATGTCATTCACTTTCTTGAAAGCAAGTTCTAATTCAACATGCGATGTTTTTAACAAATCATGATCAACAATTAAATCGGAATGCTTTCTATTTAGTTTATCAAACTCATCTAGTAAAGACATGTGATTGCTATCAATAGTGGAATGATCCTTAATCAACACATCATGCTCCTTTTGTAAAGTCAAATAATCCAGTTTCAAACTAGCATGGGTTTTCTTAAGCTTCCTATACGATGTATGAATTTTTTCAGAAACTTCAAATAACTGATCGTAAGTAAGCTCACATACCTTTTCCTGGTCAGACTGACCAAGGTGATCATCAGCCATCAAACACAAGTTTATTTCCTCCTCTTCAGCTTCAGTCTCAGAAGAGTCGGATGTAGAGTCTGCCCAGAATGCCTTCTGAATTCACTTCTTATCCTTTATGAACTTTGGTTTCTCCTCACCCTTCTCCTTGCTTGGATGAGCTTTAAGTGTAGGACAATCAGCCTTAATGTGTCCAGGCTTCCTGCATTCAAAACAAACAGATTCAGATGAACCTTTAAAATTTTTACTGGTCTTACCTTTGTTCCACTTGTGAAAATTATTATTCTTTTTCCTTAGAAAGCTCTTGAACTGCCTTATGATCAAGGCAACATCATCGCTATCAGACCCGGAAGTGCTATCATCTGAATCTTTGGCCTTTAGTGCCACTGTCTTCTCCTTCTTTCGTTCACCTGCATCAAGTTGCCTTTGGTTCACCCCTTGCTCGTAAGCAATGAGTGATCCAAGTAAGCTGTCAATAGAGTAAGTATTTAAATCTTTAGATTAAGTGATAGCAGTAATGTTAGCATTGTATGAAGAAGGAAAACATCTAAAAATCTTGTTCACTCTTTCGTAGTTAGTAAGTTCTCTACCTAAATCATGCAAAGAGGTAACAATCTGAGTGAACCTTGTGTACATTTCTGAAATAGTCTCACTAGGTTTCATACAAAAAAGTTCATAATCATGTAACAAGATATTTAACCTAGACTGTTTGACTTCAGTTGTACCTTCGTATGTTATACATAATCTATCCCAGATTTCTTTTCTCGTTGTACAAGTTGAAACACGTATATAGTCTTAATATTTTAAAGCACAAAAAAAATAGTTCAAATATTTTGCATTTAACTGTGCTAAATCACGATCATCAAAAGTCCAATCTGTAAAGGGCAATTCAGTTTTAATACCATTAACAATTCTATGTGGTGCTTAATAGCCATCCTTAACTAACACCCACATACGATAATCAATAGATTGCAGAAAAGTAGACATGCATGTTTTCCAAAAATCAAAAGGAATCTTATCAAACAACGGTGATTTAGTAATAGAATAACCTTCAGCAGTATTATAATTATTACAGTTAGCTATGGATCAAATTCAAAAGTTTTTAAACAGAAATTTTGAATACCGCTCTGATACCACTTGAAAGTTCGATAGGGATGTTAAGCCCTAGTGAACTAGTCCCGAGGCTAACCAAGACGGGGGGGGTGAATTGGTTATTTAAAATTTTATAACAACAATGAAAAATCTTTTCGATACTTTAGCAGCGGAAATAATTAAACCAGAACGAAAAGATCAATCTCAGATATTCACCCACGTAGTTAATACCAAAAAAGTAAAATGCAGAACTGAATCAGAAAAGCAAACCAGATTTTATAGTGGTTCGGTCAACTTGACCTACGTTCACTCCCCGGAGCCTCCCCTCCGGGTATTGTACTAAACAAAAGTGTCTCTCCTTTTGCTCCCACAGTAAGGCGGAGAAGCTTGTACAAAACCTCCTTTTCACCACACGGTGAGCCAGAGAACCGGACCTCCTTTTGCTTCCACCTGAAGTGGGCAGAGAACCCTGGACTCCTTTTGCTTCCTCCTGAAGCAGGCAGAGAACCCAGATCTTCTTGCGAATGATCCTTCCACGACGAACACCAACTAGACGGAAGACGACGAGCGGAGAAGACGACTCTGATCCTTGCTTGGAGCAACCTTAGTGAATCCCTCACTAACTCCCCCTCACAAGATCCTCTCTCTCTCTCCCAACTCTCTCTCTCTCTAGGGTTTCTCTAGGAAGGAAAGTGGCAAAAGATATTTTCTAATCAAAGAAAAAGATCTTTTATATGAGGGCTCAAAGCCAGCTCTAATTCTCAACTTATCGGCCTAGATCGTCCATGATGATCTATATATCGTCCTGTACGATCAGTTTAAAATTAGCTGATTCAGTCTGGACGATTTGGCTCTTCTGGACGATTAGTTCAAAAAATTATTCATATCATCCCGTACGATCCTGCGATCATCCGGGATGATTAGTGTAAATCGAGGAATATCGTCTAGGAGACAGTTCGGGTCATCCAGAGAAACTTGTGCTGGACGACTCAAAAATGACTTGATCGTCCAGGACGATATGAATATCGTCCTGTACGATTAGTTCAAAAAGCCCCCAAATCATCCTGAACACAGTTCGGGTCGTACAGCTGAAATGCACTAGACGATCATGATCGTCCGGGATGATCCTGAGATCGTCCAGGACGATATGATCCTATCAATCAAGTATTAATTGCTTTCCTTAATTACCAGACTAATTTAGGCATGATTTTACTGGATCGTCCAGGACGATACACATATCGTCCGGGACGATCAGACCAAGTATCTAAAAATAAGAACTTTCCTAACTTGATCTAGTGGCTGAGAATTTCTGATTTGAGCATATCATCCCGTACGATCCAAAGATCATCCACGACGATCTGCTTAATCAGACCCTCTTAACTTGGTCGCCCTAATTAGGGTTTCTATTTTTACCTGATCGTCCAGGACGATGTGACTATCGTCCAAGACGATCTGAACAAAAACTTGAACAGAAACTCTAATTCACTCAAGCTCTCCCCCTGAATGTGTATGTGCAAGGTTACTTAGCTAGGGGATAAGTTACATTACAATTGACTCAATAAAAAGAAAAATTATATATTAGACACACTTGGACCCGATCTTGAGTTGGCTTGATTTGCTCGTGATCTTTTGTGCCTGAAACGGGTTAGCCAAGCAAAACACAATAGACACATGTTTGTCATCATCAAAATCAGATTTGCAACAAGACTCATTTAAACTTTCTAAATTAATCATGTGGACATTATTGACTAAAAAACCATGCAAAATAGGCTTATTATCAAGCATGATCAGACAATGTCCAAAAAAATGTTTTACTTTAAATCTATTATCACAAAGTTGACTAATACTCAATAAGTTATGTTTTAACCATTCTGCTAATAATATATTTTCCATAGTGAAGCCATTGAGTTTACCTAAGTTGCCCGTTTCAATTACCTTCCTTATAGCATTGTCTCCCAACAATACTTTTCCTCCACTCTTGGACTTTAGCATGATAATTTTTTTATCTCCTATCATATGTCATTAGCATCTACTATCTAAGTACCATATGCCTTCACCAGATCTCTTATGATGTCAACAAATCAAGGTGGGCATTTTGGAACCCATAATAGCTTGGGTCCTAAAGTGTGAGAATATGTAGTCATGCCATGTTGTACTAATGGAGCCTTAGGCCTCCAAACATATCATGTGCTATGGTGGACTCGAAGTGTACAAACACGTGCAATGCTTTCTACCATGTTATAAGAAAAGCACCTAGCACAAAGGATGAATGAGTAAACTTATGCAATAATGGTTTTTCTTTATATGATGAGTATATATGAGGTGCTCTCCTAGGTGATGTGTGTTCAAATCTTGATGCATTAGATTTTAATCTTTTGATTTTATTTTGTAATACTTCATTTAAACTTTCATATAATCCCAATTTTATATATGTATCATGCCACTTCTATCCAAGGGTTACCTTACAAAAATTACCTAGCATTCATAGCTATGTCAATATTCAATTTTTTATTTTCTTGAAGCATAAAAAATTTAACCACAAAACACAATGGACTCACCCATCAATAAATAAAATATTAAAAAATTGAACCACCCATCAATAAAAAAACTCCCTCACTAAACAAACTTTATATTACAAATAAATTTCTCTTCAGAGGCAATTTTCAACATGAAAAATATTACTCAAAAATTATATTTATAAACAAAAAAATTGCCTCACTATCACACACAAAGACTAGGTAGCAATAGGCAAATTGGCCTCACAAAAGGTGTTACCGCTGACTAGGTGAAGAGGAGACAAGCGATGAAGAAGATCCCTCAGAAATGGGGCCGACTGGCGGTGCGACAATGAGATCCAGTGAATGGGAAGGTCTTGCGAGCAGATGAGGAAAAGGAAAGAGTAGAAAGACGGTTTTGAGGTGAAAAGATTGGACCACCATTTTGATTAGTGATTGGAAGAGATTGAAGATGGCTTTAGGCTTAGACTCAGTCGCTCGCTCAATCTTACGCTCCATTCTGGCAACATAAATAAGAAGGACTCAGAATGAGTCATCCTTAAAATGAGTGACTTATTCATCGACTGATTACCTAGCTACGAGGCATGTCATCTCCTCGGCATCCATCCACATGGAGGCCTTGTCAGCAGCTCCAATCGTCTAAGACTGTGGCAAGATCTAAATTTTTTTGTAATGACTTTTTAATAAAAAATGTAATTGTTTTAAAGAATTTTCCTATTGTAAGGGGAATTCTTAAATAAATTCTCTATGTGACTCTTTGATGTGATTTAGTTTTACTCAAATGCTCCATATGCTACATGCCCCCAATTTCTTTTAGAAGTTTAATTGACTTTTTTTTTTTCAGAATCATTTGAGAAGAAGATTAATTGACTATAAAGTTTGATTGGATATAAATATAGGGATTGAATTCAGTATAGCTAACTATGTAGTGGTGAGTTATGTTTATACTTGATTGATAGCCTCAAACTTCGGGTGAGTTTTTAATTCAGAGCCAGAGCCCTTGGTGTTTTTTTTTTTTTTTTTCTACAAGAAGAAATAGACAACCTCCGAATACTATTGTCAAGTTGTCTAATTCTTTGGGCAAATAGCCTTACCAAATGGGCGACTTAGAGTTTTCTATTTGTCAACTTAGTGAGATTCAATCTTGACCGACTCAAGGCTTTAGATATAAAAATAATTAAAATGAGATGTCAAAATGAATAAAAGTAAAAGGTTAGGGGTCTGATATTTTTTTTTTCACATTTATAATAAATGATTCAATTTGAATGAGCTTGGTTCTTATTAGATTAAAAAGAAAATAAAATTTTCATTTATATTTTATTTAAATATTGAAAATATTTTTATATCAAATTAAAATTTAGAAATTTTAATGATTTAATTCAGTTGAAGTTATATCATTAGGATGTAACTTAGGCTTTGTTTGGGACAGCTTCTTTATTGATTTCGAAAATGACTTTTTAGTACAAAATTTTCTAATTCAAGAAATTTTTATATTAAAATGTTGTTGTAGAAAGCAGCAAGAAAGCTATCCCAAATGAAGTCTTAGGCTTTATTTGGGACAGCTTTATTATTGCTTTCTAAAGTAATTTTTTAATGCAATACTAAGAAAGTCATTCCAACGAAGGCTTTATTTGGGACGGATTTTTTAATGATTCTTAAAGCAGCTTTTAGTATAAAAATTAAAATTTTGTAATAAAAAGCAGCTTTAAGAAGAAATAAAAAAGTCATCCCAAACGAAGTCGAAGCCTTAAGTTGCCATTTAAAACATTGTTAAATATATGTAAAGGACATTAAACTATTGATTAAAATATTTTTTTATTTTTCTATAATACATAAAATATGTCAAAATGTTCCCAATATAATGAAAACTTCAACCAAAGCTTAGCTTTTAGACCAATAAAGTTATTTGGTCTTTGTAAATATTGAATAAGATATTTTAACCTTATATTCAAAACGCAAATTTTTTAGAGATAGAAACGTGCAAGGCATTAAAAATGTCTCTTCATACCAAATTGTGATGCACATGCCTTCAACGCTTAAAATAAAATAGAAAATGACAAAAGGACCCTTATGTATTATGAGAGTGTAGGACTCTAATTAAATTGTTAGGTAATAATGTATCTATTGAGAAACTTATTAGAAAAGAAAATTAGGAAACGCCAAATATTGTGAAGGTTATTGTAATTATCTTCATATTGTCAGGATGATAGTAATTTAATAATTAGGAAGCCAATTAAACATTATTGTATTGAGAGAGAATTAGAAAGCGCAATTAGAAAATTGTCGAGGGTTAAGATGAGATGCAAAATATTTTATATGAGTTGCTATTGAGTCATAACTTCAATCCACAGATAAAATGATCTAGTCGACATGATTGTATTTTTGTGTTGATTTGAACAAAAAAATGACTATTTGATCTTATCGAAATAAGAGAGAGAGAGAGAGAGAGAGAGATAGAGAGAGAGAGAGAGATGTATTTGTCAAATTGATCAAATTTACAAATTCATTTTCTTCTTCGTTCATTAAGTTGTTGTGAGAGCTCAAACGATATTCGACAACTCTTTGATTGTGAATTGGCTTGAACTGCATACAATTTGGAGCAGAAACCCAAGAAATATAGTCACTAAAACCTTATTTTGCCTTGAATCTTGTCAAGCCCCACAAGAATTAGCCTTTAATTTGTCATAAATATTGAGTTTGTTGAATCTAATGTTATTGATGGAAGATGTCAAGATCAAGTCAAAAGTGCAAAGAGAGAGATTCTAAGAAGAATCTAGGAGAGAAAATGTACACTACTAAAAAGATGGTTTTTTTGCAGCAGATATTTGAGGCGATTTTATAACCGCTGCCAAATCCACCCTTTTGCAGCAGTTTAAACCACTACTAGTTGTTGCGGTTTTAACTGGTGCAAGTAGCACCGATTTTGACCGCTGCCAAAATAGTCCATTGTCTTATACACCACCTGACATTTCGTCTTGCTCTAATTTTTGTTTCGTGTGCTCGCTGCCTGCTGGATTGGAGAGCTTCGCATGCTGCTTGCCCTAATTTCTTCCACTTCTTCGTTTCATTAGAGTTTCTCCTTCGATTAGAGGTGCAAAAAGTTCTGTCGAAGCTCGTCTGCTCGCTCATCCGGCCGGTCGATCGCGAGCTACTTCTTCCTCTCCTTCGCCGGTTTGTGTTTCATCCCTTTATTATATAATAAGGGATCTTAAAGAGATTTTGGTTTGAAAGTGTTTTAAATAAAAGTATAACAGGATCAATGTCGATGCTATAATATGTGCTAGATAATGATTTACAAAATTGAGTATAACTGGAAACCATCTATTACACTGGAACTTAAGGCGAGTTTCTAATTTGCTGCCAATACCCTTGATGAATTCTCCTAATTAGAACACCTAGTTAACTAGAGTATAATTTGGACAAGCATCCTAGTTCTTCGATAAGGTTGTCAATGTTGAGGACTGGATAAGGGATGTCTTCTTAGTGATTTGATGAGATACAACTCAATGTGACTAGAGGCATTCATCAACTTTTGTCAATTTTTATATAAATATTTCAAACCATTAGACAAAATCATTTTGTTTTTTGCTAAGTTAAGAGAGTTGCCAGAGAAGAGAGAAGAGAGAAGAGAAGAGGAAGAGGAAAAGCTTGGGTTTGGGGGCTGTGGAGTCAGATTCGTCTATAGTAAAAATATAAATTTTCACTTGGTTGTTTGGTTTATACACTTTTTTAGGCAAATTTATAAGTATGTTATCATCTCTGGTGTTTGCAACAATTCAATATATGCTTCAAAATTATGTCAGGAATATTCCGCTTGAATGTTTTTTTATTCATCACCAGCACTACGCATACAAATTTTACCTCATGTGTATTACTGAAAATAGTCGTGTAAGTGTTAACCTATTGTATTCATGTATTTATTTAAATGTGGCTTATACATGTTGACAATGTTAATATTCCCAAGTTAATGCAATTGATTCCACATGTTCATGTATCTTGTGAAATATGATTCATACAAGTTCCTATATTTAAGTATCATGCTAAATGTGATTTATACATGTGGAAAAGGTGAATGTTGTCATGATCATGTGATGTAATTTAATTACATGTCATGTTCATATGCTGGCGAATATATGGGTAGGAAATAAATTATTATAAGTGATGCGTATGTTATGTTATGTGCAAGCCTATACACCCCTGCATATATATATATATATATATATATATATATATATATATATATATATATATATATATATATATATATATATATATATATATATATATATATATATATATATATATATATATATATTTCACCATGTGTTTGGTATAGTTGCCAGATAATCAAGTAGAGGTATAAGTGAAAGTGGAGTTATAAGGGGAATTAGGTGACATGTTATTCCTCCATCTGCCACAAGATGATCAAGTGGAGCTATAAGTGGAAGTGGAGATATAAGAAGGCTTTGGGAGATGTGTATGTACCTTACATTATATATATATATATATTACCATGTGTTTGGTATAGTTGCCAGATAATCAAGTAGAGGTATAAGTGAAAGTGGAGTTATAAGGGGAATTAGGCGACATGTTATTCCTCCATCTGCCACGAGATGATCAAGTGGAGGTTTAAGTGGAAGTGGAGATATAAGAAGGCTTCGGGAGATGTGTATGTGTGTGTGTGTGTGTGTGTGTGTGTGTGTGTGTGTGTGTGTGTGTGTGTGTGTGTGTGTGTATATATATATATATATATATATATATATATATATATATATATATATATATAAATATATATATATATATAGTTGTTCATTCTAATATTATGCTAAAGTTTAAATGAAGTTCATGTAAATATTGTACATATATTTATGTTACTATTTGACATGTATGTAATATTAACTTTGTTCATTCTACTTCTTCTACCTGAACTATAGATATCATGTTAAGAATTGAATCTTATATCACCACTACATTTCTTTTTACTGAAAATATATGAAATCCTTGCCTAGACAATAATTAACTTCTAAATAATTATTTTTAGATACTAAATATTAAATTCTCTAGTAGGTCCCATTAACTGCTGAGCAATATGTTGCTTATGTTTTTAGTAAAAAAAAATCCCCAACTAAGTAAATAGAAGATGTTGATGGAAGAGAAGCTAAAAATTTTGGTATGTTTATGTTATGAATTTATTATTTTGGAAATCCCGTTATTGATCTTAGTGGATATTGGAAGAAAAAAAACTATTATGGATTGTTGCATATGGACATTTGGATGTGAAGTTTTGATGATGCATTTTACATTTATCATGGTTAGAAGTTTTAGTTGGCCAGGAAATAAGATTTTTTATGGATTTAGTTAAATTAACCATAGTTCATCTAATTAGATCTTAGGGCATAACATATAATAAAAATGCAAAAGATAAATAACATACGAACATACAAAATTTTTGGCATGGTTTTGTTGTAATCTGTGTCCACACCATGTTGTCATTCACAACAAAGATTTCCTACACAAACACTACTAAACAAAATCTTTACTTCTTTGATATGTCGGGTATCATTTACACCAATTTTTTCTTTAAAACAATTTCTTCTTTCACTTGACAACCATCCACAAAAATTCTCCACCAGACTACTCCAAAGCAACTCAAGAAAAATCAAATAGAAACCAACCATTGTAAGAGAGAAGCATCTTCTTACCTGCTGATTTCTAAAATTATGAAGAAGTCAAGACCATCAAACCTCATAGCTTAAAGATGAACATATAGACAAGTGAGATTACTATCTCTCTCAAATAGACTTAAAGGAAAAATACTGAAATAGGGATTTGTGGTAGGATTTCTCAAAGGTGGTTGTGGTTTTAATAAAAAAAAAATAATCTCTGAACATAAGGTTTAATTTTCTATCCACATTTAACACCTTTATGTTCTAGGGATTGAGAAGATTAATTAAAATAAATAAATCCATGTGTTCATTAGTTGCTTACTTTCAAAAATAGAATGAAATTTTAAATTAATTAGTTTCCAAATGGTTACAAAATGTCATTAAACCCTTCTAGAATTTAACGTCTATGGAGAATCATAGAACTTTGTGAATACCCACAAAGTAGTTTACGAAGGCCTATAAACCATTGCAAAGACATGTAATGATTAAGTTTTTAGGAACCCATAGCTCTATTTCTATGTACATATCTATGAACTATGCAGATACCCATAAACTCTTTTTGGCAACTTGTCAGCTTTTGCGGATGTCCATTAAGTCAATATTATGTATTATTTCCTAATTAATATTTTTAAAAGTTTCATGTTTTTTTTATCAAAATATCTATTTAGTTTATAGTAGATAGGGTCTTAAATAATATTGTAAAAAGTAATTTAGTAGTGAAGAGAACTCTTTAAGGTTGACAATAAATAATAACATGATTTAGTTATAGGGACTGCTTTAATTTCTTTTAGCTTTCTTACCTTGTATGTCATCAATATTGTCATTATAATTTAATTACACATAAATGAAACAAGTTATTTTTTTCATCTATTTGAGCTTGTCTTCCTATGCTTAAAATATTCTAATAATGTACCTATTTCCTACATACACTATATTAAAACCATTAATTTTATTTTTTATTATTATTTGTGGTCATCAACCAATAATTATATGCTTAGGGCTCATGGGGTCAATAATCTCCCTCATTTTAATGATGAAAAATCTAAATTAGTTAGGGTGGATCACAAACCTAGCGCTCTATGTCAATTAAGGGTGCTAATTGAAAATTATGCAAGTGCACACGTTGTCACAAGTAATGTAAATGTGAGTGAGTATTATTCCCAGAAGGATAAGAATAATCTCAATATCACTCTAATACTACTATGATGAATTGCTAAATTTATCTTATTACCAAATTCAAGAGATGGTAAGAATGCAAGTGAGAAGCTAAGATTAACTAAAGAAATTTCTACATTTAGAGTTCTTGAACTTATGATAGTTAAGATTTCATGCTTACATTGATTGATCTCTTTTTTTTTGTTGTGGATCAGATCATATGTAACTCCTTATCTTTGATGAGCTCATTGGACTTTCTGGCAAAGATCCACTTCACTAACATTTGTATCTCCTTAATAACCCCATATGGCGAGGTGGAACCAACCTTAATTCTTAGGAGGGGGGACTTATATATATATATATATATATATATAACAAAATTCAAACAAGTTATTATATTGCAATGAAAATTACAGGCTTTGCATTGTATTTTGCATTTTCTGATAATGTTTCATTACAACTTCATTTGGAACCAAATCAAATACTTCTTTCTCAATATATGGCACTAGGGAGACATTGAAGAATTTATTATTCAGCTCTTGAAGTTGCATATCAATAATAGTGTAAAAGAATTTCACACAATAAAGATGTAAATTTGTTACGTCATTATTTCTCGGTGTTGATCGTTGGTGAGATTTGAATGTAGAACTCATAACAGGAATAAAAACTTCAAAAATATAAAGATACTTCTTCCAATAAGGAATCCCGTCCATTATCCCTCATCATCTATAATTGTTGTTGAGAGATTTGCACTAACTTTATTGCATTCACTATATCCTGATATTTTCTCAGCAAGGCTTGTGATAATTTATTTTTGACACATAAAATATCAATCATTAAGTGCATAGTAAGGATAAAATCTAAAGATCCCATAAGATATATGAGAACACCATCTTTAATAGCTTGTTGATCATGTACCCCATCTTCTTTGATAATCTCTAGAACTTCAGTTACTAAAGCATACATTTTCTTCAAGTTAATTAAGTTATGAAAACACAAACCCCAACGGGTGTAACCAGCTCATTGCAAGCTTGTCTCTTGGTTCAAAACTCATCCACTACTTAACTCCCCTTTAGATAAATAAAAAAATTATTTTATCATATTGAATGGCTCTAAAAGCATCACTCTTTTTACAGGAAGCTCCAACAGTATTAACAATTCTTGAAGTGATCTCAAAAAGATGCTTCGTATGCCAATGATTTTTAGCCACAGCCACTAAGCACAGTTGAAGCTGATGAGCAAAGCAATGAATATAGAATGCATGAGGGGTTATCATTAAGTACTAAGGCCTTCAAACCATAAAACTCCCAATGCATATTAGATGATCTATCATATCCTTGACCTCGGATCCTATATATGCTTAATGAGTGTTTTATAAGTATATCTTTAATGAGTGCTTTTAAGGCAACTACATTAGCCAATGCGACATGTTTAATGCCTATAAACCTTTCAATAACTTGCCTTAAATTATCTACATATCTCACTGCAACAGCTAGTTGTTCCTTTATAGAAACATCATGAGATTCATTAACTATAACGACATAGTAGGAGTCACCAATATCTTTCATGATTTATATTAACAGATAAGCTCTCTGAATTTTATCTTTTATTTAAATCGTAACACCAAATTGAAGGTCAAATTGTAGGATCAGCTGGGAGATTGTTAATATCAGTCTTCAAACATTCTTTCCTCTTTAAATAACATTCCATTTGATATATCCTATGAAAAACTGGTGTTCTCATATTAATAGTTAGTTATATACATCAAAGAGAGTTAGTTTTTTAGAATGGTCAAAGAAATCTTTACATAATTTAGAAATCCTTATATAATTTAGAGCACAATCTTGCAAACTCTACATCACAGCAGTTGTTTAACTGAATCTAAACTCAATGTATTGAATTGGAATTCAATTGGTTTAGTTAAAACCTTATAGTAATGAACTAATCCTTAAAAAAGTACTCAAAATACTAGAGATCACATCCCATTCATATAGGAACCATCATCATAAACATGTTTTACACTTGGAATAAATTAGAAAAAAAAAACTATGCCCTAAAATAAAATGAATACATATGATTTGCATTTAAAATCAATACAAGTGTTCATATTTATTTCACCTAAAAAATTCATTAGATACCTTATTAGTTATATTTGCATCTTCATGCATGTAATTCTTTCTAGTTATTCCACATGATTCATTAATCACTTGCACAAATTACTTATTAATATAATAAAGAAGCAATTTGCCATGTAAGATGGCATTTATAAATCTACTATTAACATTTCATTAGCAAATAGCAATATAAGAAATTTAATTAAGTTGATTTGAGTTTGTAATCATCATAAACGGCGTACACATAAAACATTATATTTTGAATTTTTGAACCATAAGTAATTCCTAGAGAACTTGGTCAACAACATATTGTATTGAATTTCTTTCTAATATTATTATAGCAAAAAAATTCAAGATAATTAGATAACCAGAGGCATTCTCAAAAGGAGACTAAAACTTGTACAGCCACCTACCATTCTAAAAAGAATCAAGTACTTACTAATGGAAAATAGGGAATAATAATTCCTCCAACTTAAACACAGCAAAAAAAAGGCATTCCCAAAAGGAGGCAAAAAATGAGCATGAAAAAGACTAGAACAATAAAATAATAAGAGATCAGATGGCAATGGAATCCAAGAAATCAGATGGCAGTGGAATACCTGGCTGTGCGAGTCCTGACTCCTGTGGGATAATCTGTTGTAGAAGAGTTGATGAAGGTGGAAGGCCAAGCTATCGACAGTAGTCTCTCACTTGCTAGAGAAGAGAAACGGGTGCGACTGTGCGGGATAATTTGCGATAGAGTGAGAGCGAGTGGGTCGGCTAGGGTAAAATAATTATTTTAGGTGGGGGGGGGGGGGGGGGGGGGGGGGGGCGGGGGGGGATTTACAAAACAACCTCACTCTATGTATTTTTTTAGGCCCCCTCCCCTTCACGTGAAAAGGGTTCCACCCCTGACCCCATAGTCCTATCCACCATATGTCTATACATGGTAGGAACTAGTTTTAATTCCCCTAATTGATTCCACTATGCCTCCATTAAGGATGTAAATCACACTAGGTTTTAAAGTTGTGCAAGGCCTATGCACAATCTAAATGAAACATAAAGGAATTAAAGAAAAAAACATTGCATAATTAATAGGTTTAGATATGATCTCTGCAAATATGAATCTCAACTATTCATAAGTCCAGAGAATAATTCTAGCCAGGCATTCAAATGAAAATAAATAAAGTAAACTTCATTTCAAATTGAAAAAACAAGTAAAAAAAAACATGGAAAGTCAGAACTAGTATGTGCTTGCAAACATAGTTACAGACTTTCCTTGCCAGTAGTTGAATTTCGCTTAGCTTACACACTTTCTCCCCTCAGCCAAGAATTTTCCTAGTGTTAAATAAAAAAGTAAAATATGCCAAACCCCTACAAAAATTTTCCATTCTATTTATATCTAAGCCTTATAATTAACACCAGCATCGTAGTGATATTAGTGGTAGTGCTATGACATTACTAGTGGTAGCACTGGGTGCCAACTTTTTGAACTAAAGCTATGGCATTGAAGGCGATCTTGTGTGGTGGTGCCTAGAGAGTGTTAGGGTGTTAGTAAATCACACATTGCTGCACCTTTCTGATTTTCTTGAGCTGGAATTTGGGTTTGAAAGATGCAGAGCTCCAGAGCTTGGAGCTATATGCTCTCCTCATGTAATTTTTTCTACAAAAATCATCAAGTGAGATAAATTTGAAACATAGGAGGATATTATAAAAAATAACAACATTTTAACTAATAAAATCACTCAAACTTAAACTATTAGTTATCCACAAGTGATTCACATGAGCTTTATAAAGTGATTATATTATTTTGCTAAAATGTAACATATGAAAATTCAAAAATTAAAACTATTCACTTAATGATGTTATTTGTATATTTTGATGATAAAAAACTTAATTAATATAACCTATCACAGATAGTCAAACAATTCATCTCAATTAATATTCCTTGTAAGTCTAACTCCTAAATGTTTAAGTGAAAATTTTGGCTTACTTACCTAGGTTTAATGATATTGAGTTCAAAAAAAAAAAAGTTCATGTTTATTTAATCTTCCCGAATAATTATAAACTTCCTTATGTACCATATGTCCTACAATTCTACTTAGATTAATTCTCTATTTGATCCATCACGTGTAGCTTAATTTTCATTTAATAATTTCTTATGTTTTAGTACATAGTTTTTTCCTTTTTCTTTCTTTTTTTATATTTTTTACTTCGTTTTTTATCTTTTTCCTTCCTTTTCGTTTTATACTTTTCTTATGTACCTCTTAATAATGTTGAATACTTGATCATGTTTCCTCCTTGTATAACATAAGTTTTTATTATCCAAGGTTTATTGTAAGATTTATAGGTCCATAAGTACTTGTTTATAATAGGTCATCTAATTAATCTAAATACTAAATTTTCACTAAAACTTTAATCTATTAATCCTATTGTAATTAATCAAGTTCTTAAGTGCGGTTTAGGAGTTTTCGTTATTAGAAAATATTAATTTTAATGAATTTTATTAGTTGCTCTTTAGGCTATTTAATTTTTATTATTTTTCATCTTAAACACTATTAATCACCCTAAGTTTTTATTTTTCCTATTTTTAGATAATTCAAAATTTACAATTATAGTAAGTATAAGATATAATAATGAATATACTAAAGTGAAGTAGGAATAATAAAAGAAATTAATAAACTTTAAGCTTACGATGGATAAAAATACCTATTTTTTTTTTCATATTTTTAATCTTAAAATAATTAGCTAAAGATATATAAAAATAGAAAAATAAAATAAAAAAATAAAAAGCTACAAAAAAATATAAAAATAAAATAAAACTAAAAATTATCCTCTCTCACTCCTCCTCATCTTCTCCTTCATTTGTTGTTGTTGTTGTTAGTTTTAGCTCTAGCCACTTGTAAGGCTTGGAGGCTAGAGTTACAGGGAAAACCATCTGATCTAACCTTGAAATAGTTGGCAATTTCTAAGCTTACCAACTGGTTCTAAATTAAGTTCTATAACATATTGGTATTGTATTTATCGTATATCCATCTTATGATCCATTTGATGGCTTAATCCCCACTTCCACTATCTAATCTCATCCACATAGCTTTCGATGCTTGGAACTTGGTCACTAAGATCATACACCTAATCTCTTAATGTCATAGGAGCTTTAGGCTCTGACTAGCTAGGCCGGCAGAGCTCAATGCTTCCTTCCCCAGGTTCCATAGTAGAGTCTTAAATGATACAATTTTATTCTTAGTAAGTGCAAAGATGGGGAAGGGCTGCTCCTCCCTAGGCTCTCCTAAGGCCTCTACTTGTTATATAATTAACTTGAACAGTATTCAATATTCTAGTAGCATAGCATATGAGATAAAACTTTTTATTATTCTTTGCCCTAAGACTACTCCAACAACAAAATCACTAGCATCATACATGATTTCAAAATGAAGTGTCTAATCAAGTGCAATAATAATAAGTCTAGTGATCAAATGCTATTTCAAAAAATTAAAAGCTTTAAGACATTCATCATTGAAATGAAAAGGGATATCCTTTTCAAGAAAATTACAAAATTGGTTAGCAACTTTTGAAAAATCCCTACTTAATCTTCTATAAAAACCAATATATCCTAAGAAGCTTCTAACTTCCTTAGTAGAAATGGGTGTTGGTGGATTTTGAATAACCTAAACTTTAGCCCTATCCACCTATAAGCCTCTTTCAAAAATATTGTGACCTAAAACAATGCCTTTTGTAACCATAAAGTGACATATTTTGAATTTAGTACTAAATTTGCCTCTTCACATCTTTTAAAATAATAGATAAATGCTTGAATAAGAATCAAATGAATACCAATTAAAGAAAAGTCATCCCTAAAAATCTCAAAACCCTGCTCAATAAAGTATGAAAAAATAGATATCATACGCCTCTAAAAAGTAGTAGGAGCATTACAAAGTCTAAAAGGCATCCTCCTAAAGGTAAAGGTGCCATATGCTAGTGATGGTGGCTTTGTCTTGATCCTCTGGTACTATAAGAATTTGATGATGACCTAAGTAGTCATCTAAGAAGTAATAGAATGGGTGTCCTACTAATCTATTGAGCATATGATCAATGAATGGCTAAGAAAAATGATCCTTCCTAGTAAATTTATTTAGCTTCTTATAGTATCTATTAAGTATAATATTAAGCTAAGTATTGTAGAGATGAGGATGCTCGGGTTGATGAGTGCCTTCACTCTTAGATACAGAATACGAAATGAGCATATACATGAAAAGGTTGGAGTAGATCCGGTGGTATATAAGATTAGAGAGAGTGACCTTAGATGATTTGGTCACATAAAATGGCAGCCTTCGGATGACCCGGTTAGGAGAGTAGATGTGTAAGATTTAACCTATGTTAAGAAAGGAAGAGGCAGAACTAACAAAGAATTGGTTAGAAAATATTAGAAATTACCTTTCTTTATTAAATCTAAATGAGAATTTAACTCCTAATCGGACACAATGGAGAAAAAGGATTCATATAGCCGACCTCACGTAGTGGGATAAAGGCTTGATGTTGTTGTTGTTGTTTTATAGCATATACATAACATCCATCCTTTGTCTATTCTAGTGGGAATTAATTCATTTTTGGCATTGATCACTAGTATTAAACCCCCCTTCTTAAGCACATAATGAATGGGGTTGAAATAAGCACTATAAAAAATTGGATAAATAATAGTTGCATTAAGGCATTTGAGTATTTATTTCTTTACAAACTTCTTCATGGTAAGGTTAAATTTTCTTTGTGGGTCAACCTTTAGTTGGGAGTCCTCTTGCATCAATATATTATGCATGCACACCAATTATCTAATCCCCTTAATATTTGTTGTTATTCAATTAAATGCTTTCTTATAAGTTTTTAGAACCCTAATCAACTTACCTTCTTGGTCTATTTATAACTCAACAGAAATAATAAATTGTAAGTTTGATCCATCTCCTAAAAATACATACTTCAAATGGGTTGGCAAGGCATTCACTCAAGAACTAGTGCTTTTAAGATAGTTAGTTTCAATAACTTCCTTAGATAGATGTATATTGTTTCAACTCAGGAATCAAGATTGAAATTGTGATTTTTTTGTGATAGCAAAGTATTATTATTCAAATAATCTTATTGTTTCTCCTAGCATATATTAGATATTTCTGTTTGTTTTTGTGTGTATTAACATTTTATGGAAATCATATACTACTCAAGTTTACTGAAGACTTCAAGATAGGATAGAATAGGATTTCATATAATAGAGTTTGTATATCTTTATTTTTATTTCTTGAGTCTAAGAAAGTGTGATTGTAATTGGGTAATTGTGCACACACATATAGGAGAGAGTGATAAATTTTGTTAAGACTGACCGTACTGTACGATATCTAATCATACTATATGATTTGACATAGTTCCCTCCAAAATGCAGTAAATCAAATCATGGCTTAAATTTTTAAACTATTCATATTATACGATGTCATGCCGTATAGATGACTAATAGAGTACGAAATTTATTTTATACCAAATCATACCAAATGAACTCATTCATTTTTGAACTGTTTGTACAGTACGATGTCAGGTCATACAGATAACTAATAGAGTATGAAATTCATTTCATACCAGATCGTACCAAACAAACTCATTTATTTTTGAATTGTTTATATAGAATGATCTTAATTCATACAGATGACTAACAGTGTACAAAACTAAGTTCATTCCAGTTAGTACAAAATAAAGCCCTGATTTTTTGAACTATTTATACCGTATGATCTATTATCGTACAGTATGAATGTATGTCGGTTCACATGAAAATTTTAGTTTTAGACTATTTTTCTTTTATTTTCTATATAAAGAGTCTTAAAAATTGTCATAATTTTTTGGCTATGAGTTTCTCTTGAGAGGGACCATAGAGAGAGTGTTTGGGAGAAATTTTGAGAGTGAAGAGTGAGAGATCTAGTGAAATGGATTTGTGAGGGATTCACAAGGTTGCCCAAAGTGAGGATCTCTTTGTCTTCTCCTAGGTTCTGCCCATTTTCTTTGGAGGCTCTGGGGAGAAAATTTTCAACATTGGATCATGGTACTCTGCCTTTACCAAGATGGTAAAAAAGGACATGACGGTACTCTGCCTTCACCGGGAGGGTAAAAAATGACGTGATGGTATGCTACCACCACTTGGAGAGTGTAAAAAGCGATGACACTCAACCGCACCAGGTTGGTGGAAGAGAGTTTGTAAGGGCTTCTCCGCCTTACTGTGGGGGCAAAAATAGAGTCACTATTGTTTAGTGTAATACCTAGAGAAGGAGTCTCCAGGGAGTGGATGTAGGTCAAGTTTGACCGAACCACTATAAAATTTGATGTTCTTCTTTTATTATTTATTTTTCCTATATTTTTATTTTCTGCATTTAAAATTTTGTTACTGAAAATCCTATAATAATCATTTCTTAAACAACTACATATTTTAGGATCATTAATTTAATTTTCTAAAAAAGGTTTTCAAAAAACAAAGATAATTTTTTAAATAACCAATTCACCCCCCTCTTGGTTAGCCTTGGGATAGTTCTAAAAGGTTTAATGCCCAACACAAACTTTTAAGTGGTATCAGAGACAATTTTAAAAATTAAGGTTTAGACTACTTTTTAAAAAATGATCATGGCTAATCTTGGAAATCGGAATACTATTGAAGGATATTTGATCATTAGACTACCTTTATTTGATAATATTCTTTTTTATTTTGAAAAACTCGCATGTCTACTTTTCTACAATCACTTGACTATCGCATGTGGATGTTAGTACATGAAGGTTATATTAGACCTACTAGAATTGTTGATGGCATTAGAGTTCAAACACCAGTTACTGAATGGACTTTAGATGAAAGAGAATTAGCATAGTTAAATGCAAAATGTTTAAATAGTTTTTTCTGTGCTTTAAAATCTGAGAATTATATGCTTATTTCTACTTGCAAAATTGGAAAAGAAATCTAGGATAGACTTTGCATAACTTATGAAGGAATAAATGAGATAAAGTAATCTTGGTTGAACATTTTACTACATGATTATGAACTTTTTTGCATGAAATAAAATGACTCAATTTCTGATATGTATACAAGGTTTACTCAGATTGCTACCTCATTGCATGCTTTAGGTAGAGAACTTATAAATACAGAAAAAGTTAATAAAATTTTATGTTGTTTACCTACTTCTTATGATGCAAAGATAACTGTCATAACTTAATCTAAAGATCTGAATGCATATTTTATTGACAATCTGCTTGGATCACTTATTGCTTACCAGTAAGGAGTGAATCAAAAATAGATTAATGTAGGTGACAAAAGAAAAGAGAGAAATATAGCTTTAAAAGTTGCTGATTCAAAGAGTGATCAATCAATGCCAGAGGAAGAAGAAGATATTGCACTTATGACTAGGTAATTCAAAAGTTTTCTTAAGAGAAAGCAATGACGACGTCAGCATTGGAATAAAGGTAAGTTCATTTATTATGAATAAGTTATTTGTTATGAATGCAGAAAGCCTGGACATATAAAGATTGATTGCCTAAATCTTAAAGCTAATCCTAACAAGGAGAAAGTTGAGGAGAAAACTAATGTTAGGAAGGGCAAGAAAAGAATATAAAGACCTTTCTAGGTTGACTTAGCTTTAGACTATTCATAAATAGAAGTAGAAGAGGAGGTCACAAATTTGTGCTTAATGGTAGATAAACTTGATCATTCAGATCAAGAGGAGGTATGTGACCTATCCTACGATGAATTATTTGATGTTTCTAAGAAAATCAATAATGCATATATGAAACTCAAAAAATTGTATGCTAATCTATGTATCGAGTATTTTAATCTATAAAAAGAGCATGAAAATCTAAGGAATGATCATGCAGACATAGATAACAATCACATGGCTCTACCTAGATGAATTATATGATTTGAATAAGAAGCATGAACTATTGAAAACATCTTATGGTGAGCTTGAAAATGATTTAAAATTTTTTTGGGTGAATCTGGTCAAAGGGAACATGATTTAAAGATTGAAATTTTGATTTTGGAAAATACAAATTTATATCTTCAAATAAAATTGAAAACTTTTAAGGAAGATAAGTTAGCTCCCACACTTGAACAATTTTATAATCCTAACCAAAAGCATACAAATTCAAAACTTAAGAAAAAATATTATAACTCATATAGATTAGTAAACCCTTTTTCTGGTGTTAAATATTTTTCATGTGGAATATTGGGGCATATTTCCCATAATTACACTATTTATAGTAGAACACATTTAGTGTACAGACCTAAGATACATCAATCATAGTTATCAAACATACATCAGGATTATCATTGTCAAGAGGTGAACCCAAATTTATTTGAGTTCCCAAGACTAATGTTTGATATTTTTATAGAAATGCTCTCATACAAGACCTCATGAGAGCATTTGGTACCTAGACAGTGGATGTTCAAAACATATGACTTAAGATGCAAATCATTACTAGAGGCCAGGACTGGAGGCAAAGTGACACTTAGAGATAACACCACTATGAGAGTGGTAGGATCAAGTATGATTGGTAACACAAACAATTTTTTGATTGAAAATGTTTTATTGATTGAAGGCATAAAACATAACTTGCTAAGTATTAGTCAGCTTTGTGATAAGGGTTTTAACATAAAATTTTTACTTACATGCTGCATTATAAGCCAAAATGGAGGAGATGTGTTGCATGGAGATAGGGTAAATAATATTTACATGCTTGATTTAAATTGTGTTAAATCTTCTAATACTTTTTGCCTAAAAACTATTATTGATGAATCTTGGTTATGGCATAGAAGACTTTACCATGCAAGCATAAAAAATCTTAGGAAGATTATCCAAAAGGAATTTGTTAGAGGAATACCCAAATTAGTCTTCACTAAGGATCACCTATGTGATGCCTGTCAATTAGCAAAATAAGTCAAGTCCTCCTTTCATTCAATTAAAGATCTTAGAACTAGCAAACCCTTAGAAGTCCTGCATATGAATCGTTTTTGATCTATTAGCACTATAAGTCTAGGAGAGAAAGTTTTTGGGTATGTAACTATTGATGATTATTTTATATTCACTTGGATTAGATTCTTATTACATAAGAGTGTGATATTTAATGATTTTAGAAAATTTTCTACTTGGATTCAGAGGAAGCTAGGTTGTGAAATTCTTGTAATTCATAGTGATCATAATAAAGAATTTGAAAATAAAAAAAATTAAAGTTTTATGTAAAGAGCAACTTTTTAGCTCCTAGGACCCCTCAACAGAATAGGGTTGCTGAAAGAAGGAACAAAACTTTGGTAGAAGCCGCTAAAGCCATGTTGGCTTAATATTCACTTCCTAAATATTTTTGGACTGAAGCGATTAATACATCTTGTTATGTTCTGAATAGGGTAAATATTATATCTAAGTTGAATAAGATACCTTACGAACTTCTTAAGGGAAGGACACCCAACCTCTCACATCTATATGTCTTGGGATGTAAAGTGTTCATTGATAATAATGGTAAAACACTTTTAGAAAAATTTGATCCTAAATTTGATGAGGGAATTTTTTTAGGATATTCAAGGTTGGCAAATCTTATAGAGTTTTTAAAAGGACATTGGTAGTATAGGAGAACACTTATATAGTTTTTGATGAATATGATATTTTTAGAGGGTCTAGGGTGGAAGAAGAAGATGTTGAAAAATTACCCAATGAATTGAAAATGCAAAGAAGTGAACCACTCAGTATTTATTTCAATGATTGAACCCACTAATATAAATTAAGTACTTTTTGATAAATTCTAGATTCTAGCTATGCAAGAAGAGTTGAATCAATTTATTAGAAATGATGTTTGGGAGTTGGTAGAAAGACTTGAGAGTTAGAATGTTATTAGAACTAAGTGGGTTTTCAAAAATAAAATAAATGATTCAGGTGTAGTGGTTAGAAATAAGATAAGATTGGTGGCAAAGGGGTACAATCAAATAGAAAGAATTAATTTTGAGGAGACTGCTCCTTTAGCTAGACTTGAAGCAATCGGGGTGCTTCTATCCTTAGCCTGTTTTAAAGGATTTAAATTATTTCAAATGGATGTTAAAAGTGCCTTTCTTAATGGGATGATTAAAGAGGATGTTTATGTTGAGTAACCTCTAGGTTTTGAAAATTTACAATTTCCTAATCATATGTTTAAATTGAAGGAGGCATTATATGGACTAAAACAGATACCTAGGGCATGGTATGAAAGGCTAAGCACATTCCTACTAGAAAGATCTTTTATTAAAAGGAGTGTGGACACCACTCTCTTCATAAAATAGTAGGAGATAACATTCTTATTGTTTAAATTTATGTCAATGATATATTGTTTGGATCCTCTGATAAAAATCTTTGTGATGACTTTTCAACAATAATGAGTAAAGAATTTGAAATGAGTTTGATGGGAGACTTGAGTAACTTTCTTTATTTTAGAATAAAGCAGAAAGAGGATGGCACCTTTCTTAGTCAGTTAGTCAGTAAAAATATATTAAGGACATCCTTAAGAAGTATGAATTGGATAAAGTTAAACCAATAAGTACTCCTATGATAAGGACTCTAAAGGCAAATTTGTTGATCAAAAGAAATTTAGAAGGATAATTAGATCATTACTTTATTTAACTACTAGCAGACCTGATATCATATTTAGTGTTTATCTTTGTGCTAGATTTTAGGCTGATCTAAAAGAATCCCATTTGACTGCTATTAAAAGAATTCTAAGATATCTTTTAGAAACTCAAACCTTAGGGATTTGGTATCCTAGGAACAACACTTCTTTTGAAATCATTAAATATTCTGATTCAGATTTTATAGCATGTAGGGTTGATCAAAAAAATACTCATAGAACTTATCAATTTATTAGAAACTCTTTAGTTTCCTGGTCTAGCATAAAACAGCATTCAGTAGCCCTTTCGACTATAAAGCATAATATATAGCCTTAGAAAGTTGTGTGGCACATATTCTTTAATTAAAATAATAATTTATGGGCTTAAATTTTTTAATTGGTACTATTCTAATTTTCTATGATAATACAGGTGCCATTTACATTTCAAAGAATCCAATACAACACTCCAGGACTAAGCATATAGACATAAAACATCACTTCATTAGGGATCATGTCACTAATGGAAAAATTGAGCTACATCATGTAGCTACTAAAAATTAACTTATAGATATTTTCATAAAATCACTAGTTTTTAAACTTTTAGCACCTTAAGAACCAGATTGGGTGTCATTGATATTCATGCTTTAAATTATGGTGTATTTATTTTGTGTTTATGATTATGTTTTGTTCTCTATTTTTGGTTTATTCTATTTGTACTTCTCTATTTTTATCTTCCATTTTTCCCTTTTATTATTTTTGTTTTTTTGTTTCAAGGATCTTGTTTAATTTGTGTTAGAAAAGTATCTTGTTCATCATGTGCAAATCTAAAATTTCATCTCCATTCGTACTGTACGAATCACTTTCGTACTGTATGAATTCTCCAAATTTTACATGATTCATTTTCTGATTTGGACAGACAAAAATTTGATATTTTTTTATGGTAATCATACAGTATGAACACCTCATCATCTGTACGAATCATCAATTATTCGACTGTGCGAATATGGCAGGAATTCTAAAAAATGAATTTGGATAAGAATGGTTTTTGTTCAAACATCATCCAAGATGAACTTTTCGTCTATACGATCCTGTTGTCAGTTTGTATGTGGAAGAATTCAAAATGGTTTGTACAATCATTATTCCTAAATCATCCTAGATAAACACTTATTCATCTATACGCTTAGTTTGGTCAAGGGTAGTATGAAATAACGCATCGGGAATGCAAGTTTATGAAAAGTCATTTCGTTGTAATAACTATTACTGACAGTTTTTGTTCGCAAGTACTAACCCAAGCTTGTACTGTATGAAGTTAAAGATCATACATATGAACTCAATTTCATACTGTACGAAATTGTTCGATTTCTATAAATTAGAAGCCATTCTTTGAATTTCTTCGCAATCTATTATGTATTCTATCCTTTTCAATCATTTTCAAAAGGCAAGCGAAAGCAAACGAGTATGTCAGACCAAAGGGAGTTCATCTCTTACTGAACAAGATGATATATTTCTTTCAATAGAAAATGAATAAGCCTATGATCCATTTGTTCAAGAAAAGATTACTCCTTCTTGTCTTTTTATTCATGAAGACATAAATTTTCCAATTATACACCTATTTGACTCTACTCAATTTTCCTTCTTTCTCACTTTGATTTATGCATTTCACTTTGACACTTTTTTTACTATTTTCTTACAAATATGAGAATGAGAGAGAATCACACTATAATGTCCTCTTATGTCTTCCACCAAAGGGTAGAAATCACTAAGGAGGATTTGGGCACTTTTCTACATCTTAAAACTCAAGGAGTAAGGGCACATTCGATGATTTTGAGAAGTGATTTTGATTGGTCTAAAGTAAATCAAACTCTTAGGGGTATACCTTTAATCCAACACTTGCCCCTTGTTTATACTTTGAATCAAAATGCCAGAATCATTCAGCATATCTTAAGAACCTTCATTATTCCTAAAGCTGGTGATCAAATCAATATCACTCCTTTGCTTTCTATCGTTATATACTTTATAATGTCAAACACTATGATTAATGAAGCCTAATTAATTCTAGACTACATCAATAATCTGACTGACATTAGACTCCCTACCATCAAAAGGAAGATCAATGTGGCTTTAAGATACTTGATTGCATACATTCTCAAGAAGAAATACAATCTTATTCATCCCAATCCCCCAAATAATCTGCCTATCTATTTTACTAATGCTTCATTTTGCATTATTTTATACTGGGATCAAGGGGATGAGGGAGATGATGTTGGTGGAGAAGAGGCACCTACTCTAGCCCCTACACCTGCTCCAGGACCTGATCACCAATTCTATCAAGAAATGATCCATAGATTTGATTATCTTGAGTCTCATTTTGATCAACGATTTGATCATATTGAGACTCTCTTGGACCAGCAGTACTTTTGATATAATGAAGATATGGGTTGGGTTAAAGGATAGTTTAATTCTCTCAATACTCAAGTAGCTACCATCAACAACAACTTTACTAAATTCAATCCTCCATAGTCTCCTCCAGATCAAGATCCCCCGGGCTATTAGTTTGATTGTTGTATTTACTTTCAGATGTTTTTAGTTTGGTTGAAGTCTTTATGATGTTGAAGTTAGATGCTTGTGACTTTGATTAGTTGTATTTTCTTTATGTTTGTGTTTGTGTTATTAATTTATGTTATGGTTGTTATTGATTTTCATTCTCAATTGACTAATCTTAAATGTTGATTTAAAGGATAGAAATTTTAAATTATCTGCATTATAACAATATTTCCTTTGGAATTTTTTTTCCTCAAATCTTAAATCAAATTCTAATTAGATTTAGATAATGAGATCATCTTCATGTTTTTAAAGATATTTATTTTATAGTTAAAATTATTGCAAAAAATATGAATTATTTTTCTTTTATTTTCTTATTCAATGTGTTGATTTTATTGTTATCTATTGGATTTTATTTTATGGTTTAATCGTCCTTATACGAGAAAGCTTTTTCTTTTAATTGGAATATAATCACACAAGCTAAGACTTGCTGATTTAGGTTATGGAAAGAACAAAATATCAAAAGATGCACAAAGTGTGCCAAACATGAAAAGAGGCACAAAATGAGCCCAATCAAAAAAATGTGCAATGTTCGCACTTCTAGTTGCTAAAGAGGCATAAAATGAGCCCACACTACATTTAGTTCTTTCCTCTATATCTATAATTCTTAGAAAAATCCATGCATTATCTAATAATTCAACTATTGAATTTGAAATTATTTGATTTATATAATTATTTTTGTGATAATTATTCTATTTGATACTTCTGCTTTCTAGAATGAACATTGAATCTTGTTAACTATTATTTTCATAATTATTCCTTGATTTAAAATATGAGTTTTAAAATTTTTGCATAAGGAATTTAATGTTGAGCTTGCAAATTTTAAATTTTCTTTTCCTTATCGATTTTTAGATTTGTCCATAACATCTTACATATTCAGGGGATTTTTGTTTTATTTCCTCCTTTTGCTGATGTTAACAGGGGGAGGTAGTATGTGTTTATTTGAAGTCTTCTGGTCCTGTGTTTGTGTTTTGATGTTTAGGTGTTTTTATGCTTTTAGTAGTGTGATTTTATGTTTATCTTGTGTTTTATTTGAGGTTTGTTTAGTAGTTTTTATTTTATGTTTGTATGCTTGTCTTTTGTATTTCTTTCGAGTTTTGTGTTGTTAAGTTTTATAAAATTCAAATTAAAAAAAAAAGAGGATGAATTTTTTTTCTCCTCCATGATTTTTAATTTTCATTCATTGAGGGGGACCTTAGTAGAAAAGAATTTTAAGTTTTATTTTAAATAATATTTATTTTTTTATTATAAAAAAGGGGGAGAATATTACAATTCAGGAATCAAGATTGAGACTGTGATTTTTTTATGATAGCAAAGTATTATTGTTCTAATAATCTTATTATTTATCCTATCATATATTTTATATTTCTATTTATTTTTGTGTGTACTAACATTTCAGAGAAATCATATACTACTCTAGTTTGCTAAAGACTTTAAGACAAGGTAGAATAGGTTTTCATGTAATAGAATATGTATATCTTTATTTTTATTTCTTAAGTTTGAACAAGTGTGATTATAATTGGGTAATTATGCACACAGACACAGGGGGAGAGTGATAAAATTTTTTAAGACTAATCATACTGTACGATATCTAATCTTATTATACGATTTGACATAGTTCCCTCTAAAATGCAATTAATCAAATCATGGCTTAAATTTTTAAATTGTTCGTACTTTACGATGTCATGTCATATAGATGATTGACAGAGTATGAAATTTTTTTCATACCAGATCATACCAAATGAACTCATTCATTTTTGAATTATTCATACAGTATGATGTCAGGTCATACAGATGACTGACAAAGTACAAAATTTTTTTTGTACCAAATCATACCAAACAAACTCATTCATTTTTGAACTGTTCATATAAAATGATCTTAATTCGTACAGACAACTGATAGTGTTAAAAACTAAGTTCATTCATGTTTGTACCAAATGAAGCCCTAATTTTTTGAATTATTCGTACCATATGATCTATGATCATACAGTATGAATGTAAGTCGATTCACTTGAAAATTTTAGTTTTTGGATAGTTTTTCTTGTGTTCTCTATATAAAGAGTCCCAAAATCTATCTCATAATCTTTTGGCTACTAATTTCACTTGAGGGGGACCAAAGAGAGAGTGTTTGGGAGAAATTTTGAGAGTGAAGAGTAAGAGATCTAGTGAAAGGGAGTTGTGAGGGATTCACAAGGTAGCCCAAAGTGAGGATCTCTTTATCTTCTTCTATGTTATACCCATTTTCTTTGGAGGCTCTCGGGAGAATATTTTCAACTTTGTATCAAGGTACTCTGCCTTTACCAGGAGGGTGAAAAAGGAAGTGACAATACTCTGCCTTCACCCAGAGGGTGAAAAATGGCATGATAGTATGCTCCCATCACTTGGAGAGTGTAAAAAGCGACAGTACTCTACCGCACTGGGATATCAACTATCACACGAATAGTATCTTCATCATTCTCTTTGATGTTATCCTCAGGAAATGAATACTCCAATGAATAATCAATGAACATCATATCCATAAAATCCTCCACATCATTATCCACCAAATCCACTCTATAACATTGATTCTCACCATAATCTTTTGGGAATTACATAAACTTTAAAAAATTAAATGCCTCCTCTTGATCCTGCACTCTCATAGTTAATTCCCTCGTTTGCATATATATCATGACTCTTCTACTGGTTATAAGAGGTCTACCAAAGATAATTTATATCTTCCTAGATTTTTGGTGTATAAGATAATAAACTTATCAACTTTCACTAAAACTTTCACTATCACCCCCTAGGATATGTAATGAATGATATGCTAATTGAAGGGTCATAGTGGTTCATTGAACCTCTCTTAAGTCATGTCTCTTGAATATTAAAAGGGGCATAAGATTAATGCTCGCTCCTAAGTCACGTAATACTCCCCCAGAAAATATATCCCCTATAACACTAGGAATAGTAAAACTACCAAAGTCTTTAAGCTTTTATGGGAGTTTCTTTTATAGGATTACATAATACTCTTTAATTAGAGAAATATTTTCAAAGTCTACTAACTTCCTCTTCTTGCTAACGATATTCTTTATAAATTTAACATAGCTAGGAATTTTCTCTAAGGCTTCTATAAATGGAATATTGATGGTTATTTTCTTAAACACTTCAAGAATATAGGGAATTACCTATCTTGGTTTTATATAAAATGTTTTTTGCTAAAATGGTGGTGGTGGTCTCTCTATAACCTTCCTCATGGGCTTCTCTTCTTTCTCCTCTATCTTAGGTTGTTCAATAGGTTGGGTGGATTCTATAGATGCTTTCTCAGGATTCTCCTCCTCAAACTTGTCCTTCTCCCTAACCACCTCCTCTAACTCCTTTCCACTCCACAACTTAATTTCCTTACACTACTCCTTACCCTTATCCTTTGGTTTAACCTTAGTATTAATAAAAAGGGTTTTTGGAGTCTATTGTTTAGGGAATTAGCCAATTTCTCTTATTAATTATTAATATTTCTAATGGCAGTAGCTTAGCTCTGAAGTTGGGTCCCCATTTACAACATTAAGTATTCTATGGAAGGCTTCCTGTCCTTATAATGGTTTTTAGCATTAATCTCGGAGGATAATTAGGCCTAGGGTTTCTTAAATTTTGTTGAGGTTGATTCTACTTCCCCATATTGTTAGATTGGCTATTATTCTAATTATACTCCCATTTTGATTATTATTCTATTAAAAAGTAGGGTGATTCCTCTAACTAGGATTGTATGTGTTAGAGTAAGGGTTATTCTATCAATTTCTAATGGTATTTAAAGATTCTATTGCAAAGAAAGTAGGGTCATTGGGTGATCTAAAAAGTCTCTCAAGAACTAGCATTGGTACTCCCTGAGTAGTACTAACTATAAGGGTTATTCTATCAATGATAGACCTGAGAGATCCTAATAACCAAAATTTAAAAAGTCTAGATCTTCAACTAATCTAGCAATCTGTGATGTGGGCACTTTCTAAGAAACTCCTTAAACCTTTCCCATGCTTTATAGATAGATTCCCTATCTAAATGAGTGAAAGATGTGATATCATTCCTAAGCTTGGCTATTTAGATGGAGGGAAACATTTTGATAGAAACGTATGGGCCAAATCATTCTAGGTAATAATGGAGCTTGAGGGTAAGAAATTCAACCACATCTTTGCTTTGTCTCTTATGAAAAATGGGATTAATTAAAGTCTAAAATCATCAGAGACTCTATTATACTTAAATATTGTACAAATTTTTAAGGAAAAAGTAATATATAAGTTTAGATCTTTAATAGGAGTTCTCCCATACTGTGAGTTTTATACCATCTAAATAATAACAGATTTATTATCAAAATTATTAGCTTGATTGCTAGGTCTACTAATGATCTAAAGAATACCATCTACTAATGGGCTTGCATAATCTCTTAAAGGTCTAGGCTAGTCATTTTCAAGATTTGTGTCAATTATTTCTAAGTCTACCAAACCATTTCAATTGATTCAAGCATTTTAAAATAAAAATTCTTTCCTCAATCTTTCATAAATCAATCCTAAATTTAGCCTTAAATGAAATGCCAATTTGAAAATCCAATGTCCAAATCCAAACCACCCTAAAGATAATCCAATCCAAACCCTAAAGCGTTTGGATTATCCCCTTTTTAGGGGAATTTTTAACTGATCCAAAACCTTGATTGAAGGCTCTGGAATGGTGTTTGATCATTTCATATTTTAATTAGAAATTTCCCTATAGCCTACTTAACCATTTTGGAGGCCTCTATGTCTTTCTAAACCCTAAAACACAAAGCATTGCCCAAGATTATAAAACCTTCAAATATTTATGACCATAACACAGGACATGGCATATTATTACAAACTATCTTTCGAAGCTTTGGAAAGCCATCAAACATGTTCATAATCATTTTCATATTGATTTAAACTCTCTTAAACCCTTGGTGGACCATGGTTGACCAAGAAACCCTAAATCATAAAAAACCAAAAATGGAACCATTGAATAAACCTTTCTTGGCTTAGCCATGCCATGACCCAAGACCTCTTGTAATAAACTCTAATCACATTTGGAGTGGATTGGACTTAAACCCAAAGCCTAGTTAAGCCAAGATGACCAAATAAACCTAGGTTGATTAAAGGGCCCTTTTATCCTTAAAATTGCATTTTAATGATCTTGACCTACCAATGGCCTAAAACTTCCTCCAATAAGTTAAGTTTCATTTGGAATGAGTTGGGCCCATACCCAACCTCTAGTCAAACCTAGTTGACCAAGTAAATCATGGTTGATGAAACTAGCCATAAAACCTCTAAAATTAAAGTTTATGCATATTGACAAAACCAAGATGCCCAGACCCCTAGGGACTGACCATTGGGTCCTTAAAGGTCATCAAAAAAAAATTAAGCCCTTGGGGTCATTTGTGCTGGTACATGACTTGACCAAATGAACCCAAAAGGGTTTTCATGAGCCAAATCCCAAATCTTATACAATTAAATTGCATTAACACTTACATTAGGTGTCTTTAAACCCTATGCACAAAACACAATCAGCCCAGCCCATGGGTTGACATGGGTCAACTAATTGGGTTAACCCAGTGCATTAAAAACTAAACTTCTTTGGCCTATTTAGTGCTCGGCCAAAATTAAACCCAAAAATTTGTTGAATTGCATTCTAAAATGTTCCTTACTACTATCCTGGTTAGCTCCATCCATGTGGAGTGCCGATGTGGAGGAATTCATAAAAATAAACCATTTGCAAGTATGGGTTCTAGCTTAACTCCATGAAAGACAAATTACATTGGCACTAACTTCTTGAATGAACTGCCTAGCTCTTATTAGAAATTCCCTAATTGAATTGGTGTATGGGAAGGGCTGAGGTGGTAGGGAATTTGAATTATCATGTTATTTTCTCTCACCTATAAATAACCCCTTATTTTGTGAAGTAAGCATTAGATTTTTTAATTGTATTTCCTCCCTAGAGCTCCCCACAGTCTCCCTAAGCCTTTCCAAGCTCTAGAGTCCATTGGGTGTTGAGTTCCAAAGGTGGACAAGAGTTACAAAAAATTAAAAAGCTAAAGAAATTTTCATACAAAGCTTCTTCAGTGGTGAGGTCTTCAAGGATAATCAAGATGAGCTTCTAAGGAGTCCAACAATAATTAAATAAAACAAATTCTTCAACTATTTAGAGGTAAATACCAAACCCTAATCCTAGATCTAGGATTTAAATAGCTTTAATACATTACATTGTGGAGCCTCCAAACTTCATGGATAGGGTATTAAATAACCTAAATCCCTACCTAAAGTTTCATTAAATTTAGTCTAGTAAATAAAAAGTTTAAAGCCATCTTTCATTCAGTTCAAAATTAATTCTAAATGATTAGGAAGAATCCTGAGCCATCTAATAATACGTGTATCCGATTAGACGGCCCAAACAGATCTAGTCAGATGGCATAATCCATTAGACTGAATCAAATGGATGGATGGACGAGCATTCATCCGGTATGATCTCATACATTCATTTGAACCATGGGATTTAATTGCATATGACCCATATTGGCGTGGTTAAGTGGCCCCAAGGCTACCATTCAGTGTGTTCCAATCGTACGGTGATGCATGACTTGTCTGAGGATAACGTGGTGGCAGGGGCGCAGTGGTGGCATCCAAAAAATAGGCTTAAAACATTTATTATATGTATAAATTAGCTAAAACTTCATAAAGTTACCCTAAATTACTCACTTAGCCAAACATTGCTTGTAATGGCTCTATGGAACCAACATGAGCATGGCATCAATCTAACAATAAAATCAAGTCAATTTTATGTGAATAAATCTAGTAATTTGTAATTGAATGTACATTAATTTTTGATAAATACTCAATGTATAATTATCTAGTTGATCTCAAACTTAACAAATTTAAATTAGGGCACGTCATTGACTACCCTAATTTTCATAGGTTTCTTTTATGTATAAATTTGCATGGGTCTAATTTATAAGGATATAGGTCATTTCATGACCAATACATTTATAAATGCTAAACCCTAATCCTAGATCTAGGATTTGAATAGCTTTAATATGTTACATTGTGGAGCCTCCAAACTTAATGGAATAGCGTATTAAATAACCTAGAATCCCTACCTAAAGTTTCATTAAATTTGGTCTAGTAAATAAAAAATTTAAAGCCATCTTTTATTCAGTTCAAAATTTATTTTAAATGAATAGGAAGAATCCTGGTCCATCTGATAATGCGTGTATCTGATCAGACGGTCCAGATCTAGTTGGATGGCATAATCCATTAGACTGAATCAAATGGAGGGATGGATGAGCATGCATCTAGTATGATCTTAGCCATCAATTTGAACCATGCGAGATTGAATTGCATGTGAGCCATACTGACGTGGTTAAGTGGCCCCAAGGCTGTCATTTAGTGGGTTCCAATCGCACGATGATGCATGACATGTGTGAGGTTGATGTGGTGGCAGGGGCTCAGTGGTGGAGGCCAATGATTAGGCTAAAAAAATTTATTTAATGTATAAATTAGCTGAACTTTAGAAAGTCACCATAAATTACTCACTTAGCCAAACATTGCATGTAATGGCTCTATGGAACCAACGTGAGCATGGCTTCAATCTAAAAATAAAATCAAGTCAATTTTATGTGTATATAGTCAGTAATTTGCAATTGAATGTAAATTAATTTTTGATAAATACTTAATGTATAATTATCTAATTGATCTTAAAACTTAGCAAAGTAATATTAGTGCATATCATTGACCAACCCTAATTTTCATATGTTTTTTATGTATAAATTAGCATGGGTCTAATTTATAAAGATATAGGTCATTTCATGACCAAGATATTTATAAATGTTTAAATAACACTCCATAAATCACTAGTTCACGGTTGTTTTTGGTGTGCTAGCTTAGTGCCAAACCTAATTAATTAAGAAAACTAAATAATAGACAAAACTTAATTAAATCCTAAAAAGTCGAAAATAAATCATAAATTTTTAGAAATAAATAAACTAAATTAGTGAAAATTAGAGAATAATTAGTACAAATTAAAATTGATTTAAAAATTCATAAACCTAAAATATAACTTAAATTAAATAAATAAGAAAAATATATTAACCTAGATAAATAAGATAAATAAAATAAATGACTCTATGCATTTAATTTGATCCCTTAGGGAGAATCACATGCTTTATAATTATAAGACTAGGATCTTTCAATTAAGAACTTCAAGTTCTTGAAGTGATCAATTGACAAGATTCTTTAAAACCTAAATTGTTTAAACACCTAAATAAAATTAAGGACACTATGCATTAGATTTGATCACCCAAATGGAGATCATATGCATTACAAATATGATCCTCTAGGACTTACTGAATAATTACTCCTAATCTTAAAGATTTTTAGTGCTATGTTCTTAAAACCTAAAATAAATAATTCTAACATTTAAAATATATTTTTATAATAAATCATAAATTATAATGCAATAAAATTTAATTTGAAATAATATCCCATTTGATATGAAATAAATTAAAAATAAAATAGTAGTCAATATTAAATAATAATAAACTTAGAACCTATCTAAACAATACTGCTTATTACACACACATTAGATGGTTTGATTATGCTACTAACTCTAACCTAGGCTAGGATGGTGGTGTTGTTTAGTTTGTTTAGAGTACCTTACCTAGAGGGTATTCATTCTTTGTGTGTTTACTTTCTACACTCTTATTTCATGTTTATATTCCTATTAGTGCACCTTAGGCTCTTTACCCGCATTAGGCTCTGAAGCCGTGTTATATTTTATACACATACACCTACATTACATTATATTTCTATATTTTTATACATTATTCATTTATATTACTACAGACAGTAGAAAATATCTAGGCGATGTAAATATAAATGTGTAAATGTAAAAGTTCTAGATTATTGTATACATAGATTGGATTTTATAGTGTTAGGAGTTATAAAAAGATTTAAGTTAATTACTTATAAATATAGAAGTTCCAAAAGGAAATTATTCTTCTTCTTTTGAAGATCATTATCTTTTTTAATCTTAAAGAAGATCCTGTAGTCTGAGGATAAAGACTGAAGTAAGTATATATATTTAAATCTATGTTTTATAGGGATAGAAATTCAGGCTTATTATGGTGGATCCTGTCTACCTTTACTTTATAATAGACCATGGGTTATACTTTGCTTACATTATAAATGAATACAGAGTTATTTATGCATTACTTTCATACATCATTATGTTGTGCTACTAAGATGTATTTACACATTAAAGAGTCCTGATTAAAGTTTCAAAACTAAATCTCTTTGATTCCTAAGGTATATAGCTATCTTATCTTAAATACTTGAGGCATTAGTTGGAGCTTAGGATGTTAACTAGCAGTTCAATCTAGTCAGACATAAGTCCAGATTGAATACACTCTTAAATTTTTCCTATCCCTAGGAGGGTTATCCAGTCATCTAAAATTTAAAGTTTAAAATCTATAAATCTAAAGTTTAAATCTTTCTTTAGTTCTTTTAAACTTTTAAATCTTTATAAAATTTAAAAAAGAATAAATATCATTTTAATCAGGAGTTTTCTCTTTTGAGATGTAATTAAATATATGGGCTTATCTTTATAGGGAGTCTAGAAACTACTAAAAAAATAAACCCTATCTTAGTCTTCTAAGATAGGGGAAGAATCTTGTGGACATAAAACATAATTTTAGACATTTGTTTAGTTTCATAATCAAAATGATATGTGATGTGATGCGCATGTTACTTCCCTGGCAAGAACACCATAAACTTGATGTGTGGTTTGCATGGATTGTGTTCAATGTGTGAACTAAGTTTATCCTCAAGGCTAAAATATGCTTAGGTTTTCTTTGATATACAATACCCACTAAATATGCAAGTGCACATATCAATCAAGTAATAAAGTGATTGAGAGAGTGTCGAACCCATGCGGAAGTGTTCTACTAACATGCAACTAAACTAATACTACCTACTATAAGTGTAATGTTTATCCTATTGAATGAAAATAAGGGTTGAGATTATGCCACTATAGAGGATTACAAAAAAAAAAGATAAGAAACCAAATTATAAATTATTTTGGACTAATGAATGAAAATTGCCAAAGTTTTCCTAATTAGTCTTTTATTGGTATGGATTAGAGCATATGCATTCGTAGATCTCAGCCAAGCTTTTAGGAATGTAAAGAGAGGTTTATGGCCTTCCTATAGTGATTATATCTCTACAGAACCTATAAGGTTAAACATCCTATGTCTAGGCATGCAAACATTTCATTCTAATACTTCTATTTATTCCAATATTCTTACATTGAGGCAATATCTCGCTTTAGTTTTTAGCTACACACATTGTTAGTATATGCATTAAATTAAGTTTGAGAGATATTAAAAACATCCATTCATTCAAAGCACAAGAGTCTATATTTATACTAATAATAGATTAACATTATTAGTCCAAAACTATGGAATAGCCAAGCATAAAATGCCAAAAAAGTAAATCAAATTTCACTACTTGCATAAAAGCAAAAATATAGGAGTAAAAGTTCTTTCAGATATCACTCAAATAGTACAAATGTACTCTCCACATGATTTTCTACTCCAAATATATGATTACTTACAAAAAGACAGGATAAGAATTCCCAAATGTAGTATCCTTCTCTTTCCTAGCCTCCGTTAGACTTTACTCTAAGGGGGCACTACAATCTAGACTGAACTAGATAAAACTAATGACATAATTCCAAATTAAAATGAATGAAAAAATTATTTATACTTGCACAAAAATAGACTCAGCCATTGTGACACTTATCATAGTGGCATCATGGCATTATAGAAAGGGCTAGCACCTTAATGTTGTTGGTCTTGCTATGTTGCAATGTTGTACTCATTTGTTGCATCTAATAAATGAATTAGTGCATTTCTGGGCTAAGTAGGAGTGACTCCATCTTTTTTCAACAACTCCACCATGGTGCTCCAGAAGTTGAGCACTGTGGCACTTAAATGTGTAATCCAACACTATGGCATTGTAAAGCTTGGTGCTCTGGTGCTCAAATTATTTAGATTTAGGTGTTGTGGTGCTAATTTTTAGTTTTCTAGAATTATGAAGCACTACAGTGCTAACCTTGGCTCTACTAGGGCACTGATTTAATTTTCATTTATCTAAGGCTCCAGCGCTGTGATTTCCTAATTTGGTGCTGGGGCATTGTGGATGTTGGGTACTGATGGTTGGAGATCTACGATGCTAGTTCAACAGTTAAAAAATTTTCTCCTTTTTACTGAGACATTCTTGCACTACAACAACTAAAAATAATATTGTTAGTGATATTTAAGATAGAAAAATACTATAAATTTACACTTAATAACAAGCAAATATTTCTTTTATCTTTTTGGACAAATTTAACATTCCTTATGCTCTATTTGATTATGAAATTAAATTTTGTTTCTCTTTTCAAATTGATAGCAAAACATTAGTCTATTTTTTTGAGATGGTATAATATTTGGCTATGCAGATTTGACTAAAGAGATATTAAAGCAAATCATGCGGCACATTTTATTTATCCACAGGAACCTTTTCTACCCTAATTGATTCTGATAGGGCTTTGTATTTTCTAGCGACTTGGTCTGCAAAATAAAGTTTACTTTGCTAAAGTGAAAGTCCTATTCTATACAAGTGCACATGTCATGTTAAGTAATACAGTGATGAGAAAAGTATCGTTTCCATGGGGAGCTTTGAAATTTCCTAAATTTGCTTTAATATTGCCTAATAAACTACTTTATTTATCTGGCAATGTGATTCAAAGTAGGTTATTAAAATTATAATAAAAGCTACAATTGTAAAAGGTAAATCTAATTTTTTTATTTCTATGAACTTATAATATTTAAAAATATATGAATATATAAGAATGGTTTTCTACCAATTATGGACATGAATTAGAGAAAAAATACTCCTCATCTTTATTAAGCTCATTAGAGTGTTAAATAGGATTCCTCCTAACAACAATGGAAATCTTCTTATGTTCTCATAACTTTAACCACCATATGTATTGTTATGGAAAGATTATGTTTTAAAACCTATAATTATTCCTCTAATCCTCCGTCGAGGCTCAAGATCACACCAGGTTCTATGTTTTTGCATGGAAATACATAAACTACATGAAACATGAGGAATTAAAAATAGCTTAAGTAATTTCTATAGATCTAACCTACTATATATATTTGAAGGCTTTTAAATAATCATAAATTCAAAATTTATTTATTAGTTACACATGAAGACAAAATTACATAGCAAAAACATTTTCATTTTACTAACAAACACAATACAAACTACAAAGTAAACTACTAATGATAGAAGAAAGGTTAGAAGCCACTTGGATCAAAAGTACAGGGTTATTTGCACTTGTCCACTTTGATCTACATTAATACAAGATATAAAATAAGTACAAAAGAGCTGATTCCTCTCCAGAATAGTCTCTCACACTAACTCACACACACACACACACACACACACACACACGACTCCCTAAGGTGCTAATCTCTTAACATGAATACTAAGATTACTATTTATGATTTTACAAAATAACTGAACTAGAAGTATGGGGCTATCTTTGTAGTGCTCTGGTGCTATTGGACTAGTGCGTCAATTTACCATTCATTTCATCAGTTCACCAGCCTTATTTTCTCCCACCATAGTGTTAGGTGATTTGGCACTATGGCACTTCCTGGACAATGCCTTGGTGGAAATCTCTCTATCAAAATGTTTTAGACCTTCCGTTGTGGTGCTGATGTGGTGGCACTACGGCGCTATGGAATGATATGGCACTATGATGCTGCTTTTCTGGCTCTGGTATAATTTTTATGATTTTTAGCATATTTCCTAAACAAAATATAAACATTAAAAGCATAAGTATCATAAAATATATAATTTAGATTTAGCATTTTTTCTCTTATCAAATTCCCTCAAATTTAAGATATTACTTATCCTCAAGTAATTTTTACTTTATTGAGATAAAAATAACTATTGCATTGAATATAATTTTTGGAAAGAAATAAAATTAATAATATAAGTATTTATAATGTACATGAGTTGAAATCTTTTTAATAAAATAGTTTAAAACATCCTATTCTCTCATTCTTTTAAATTAATACTCCTTATATGTTAAACTCCCAAAGGTGTTGGTGAAGAATTTTTTACGAGCTTACATAGGTTTATTTAATTTTTGGAATTAATGAAATTACCAATTTAGTTAATCCTTAGATTTACCTATAAGCTTTCATTTATTATTATGACTCCAAGAATTCATTTAGATGTATAAAGTAGGGCTAGACATTGTAGGTAGCAATTTTTTGATAATCTGGTATTTAGTATTTTTACTTTTTTCTTTTATTTGACTAAATACCTTATAATGACTTTGAATACTTGTCTATTGCCTCCAGTTAATATTTCTAAGTTGGTCTAGACATTGTAGGTATAAATTTTAATATTCTAGTACTTAGCCTACTTCAAACTTTTCCACTTTTAACTTTTTTTTATTTATTTGCTAAAATACCTTATTTTTATGTTGAATAGATGTATATTGCTTCAACTCCTTATAATAATCTAAAGTTTTTTAAAAGTTTCATAATTCCCTAATTACTTACTTTTTAGGTGATTTAGGATTAATATAATGATTTAATTTACATTAATCCTAAAACTGAATATTTTCCTTTATAAGTTATCAAATGCTTTAGTGATTTTTAAGTATTTAACTTATTTGAAATTACTAATTTTAAATATTAAGATTAGTTATTACTCGTAACTATTTTATTAGAAATTTTTTTCAAGTTGTGTACTATTAAATACTTAAGTATCTTAATTTTAAATTTCTAAATTTTATAACTCAAGCAAAATGTGCAAATAGTAAGGCAAATAATTTTCATAAAATTGGAAAAATTAATTTCATTCATTTTTAATTATATTTTTCAAAAAATAAAAAAATGCAGGAAAATAACATAACAAAATAAAAATTAAAAAAACTATAGAAAACTTAAATAAAATAAAAATATAGTAAAAAGTAAAAATAAAATTAGAACAGCCACATTAATAATAATAGGCTCTTCTGACTCATCCTTCTCATATTATTCTTCTGCGGTTGCCTGTATTATCTGTGATGATTATGCTAATGAAGGTCCTACTCTTTGATACATATATTTTAAAGGAAAGTGGGCCTAGAAACATGTTCTGCTGACCATGGGAGCCTATCTCCCAATTCTTGAACATGCCAACCATAGTTATGTTGTAATCAACTGGGTATTGATACTACCTTTGGTGCTGAAGCATCATATGATCATAGCTAGTGTACATCCCTTATTTTAGCCGCTATCATTTGCTACCCGAAGAGATCAACAAAAATATTTATTCAATCAACTCTATCATGGAGGTCTGCTACTTAATCTTCTAGTGTCCTAAGATCTCAACCTTATTGTTGGCTTGGTTAGTTCGGTTGGCCAGATCCATCTGCTCACTCTGATAAGGAGATTTTGAAAGACATGATCTTAGACCTAGTTAAGGTAAAAGAAGGCATAATCAGCTTCTCGCCTAGGTTTTCTACTACTCCAACTGACTCAAAACCTCAAAGTTAAGACTAGGATATCCTAAACCTATAGAAGTTGACCACTTATGCATATACTAGATAGACTGGAAGACAATCCTCCCAAAATAAATAGTAATTTTATTTCTTAATACAAAAATTTTAAAGCTGTCCTATCCTTCATCACCTGACTTATATTTTTACTAGGTATAAGCTTTATAGAAATGAAATAGTGCAAAGCTTTAAACTCTTTGGTAAGGTTGAAGCAAAAAAATTAATAAATTTATCATCTTGTCTCTTACATTAAGCATTTAAATCTCTCGAGGTCATAAACCTAAATATTTTGTCATAATCTTAACAGTCATATAGAAATTTAAGTATTCATCACCACTAAATTGAAATTTAGGAGTTGGAAAACTTGGTTTATAAAAATATGAGTAAAGGGGACCCACTTACCATGAAAGTAAACACACTTATTTTGGGGCTCCTTCACATTAGTGAAGAATTCCTAGACTATACAGGCATTTTTAGGACGATTCTGGATAACAAAGAATTACTAGTTGTTCTTTATAATAAATCCCTAAACAACCCCCATAGGCTTATCATACCCTAGAAGCAATTATAGACTTACCCACTATTATTATGCTACTCCTCAACAACAACATCAACGAATCTATGGGCATTGTACGAAGTTGATCTAGAAAATGAACCAGGGATACAAAAATATGAATGCAAGGAATATCTATGAATACAAGAGTGCATATGGAAATGAAATGGTAGCCAAAATCCTATATATAAATTAACAAGCATTGTGATGCTGGCCTATGTACCACTACGGTGCTGGCTTTTGTAGCACTGTGACATTAAGCCAATCTTGCTCAACTAAGGTACTAGCATTATGGCACTAGAGATAGGTAGCATTTGATAATCACCAAGGAAATTAGAATCACAAGCTTTTTCATAATGAGATCACTATGATGCATGATACATGGAAGTGCTGTGGAGAACAAAGCAATCACCATCATTGTGCTTCATATAATGTTTTGACCAAGTACTGCGGTACTGCAAGGCAGTGTTGTGGTTCTCAATTATATAAAATTACAAGATAGCTTAATGCAACGGTGTTGCTTGTATAGCATTTTAGCACTCTAAAAGGCAATTTTGCATTGCGGCACTGGACTCCTCCGGTGTTGTGGCGTGATCGCATTAATTATTTTTTTATAATTGACATGGAACTATAACACTTGAAGGAATAATTCTATAACACTAGGTTAAATTTTCTAATTCAAAGCTAATGCACCCAACATGATCCAATTATTGTCATATCTAACCAAAGGATTTTCTAACTACAAAACAAATAGCTCCATAAGGGTACACCTTTATAACAAGAATGGGTTTGACCACATGGACTTATGCTCCCAAAAAATATATTTAATCTTGAGTTATATAATAGGACTTCCTATCTAGGATCAATTTTTCTCTTAATGATCTTATGATTATTCCACTTTTCAATTTACTCTCTATGAAACTTGTCATTTTCATAGGCATCTTTTCTAAATTCATCAAATTTAGTCAATTATATTAGCATTTTTTTCTTCAACATTTTGAAGTTTATAATCTAATTCTTTTACTTCTTAGAGAGATTTGTGTTCTAACTCTAGAAAACATGGCATGCTTTTCTAAAAATTAACTTAGATAGAGATGTTCCAATTTGAGTCTTACAAGTAGTCATGTATGTCCATATTACATCATCCAGCCTCAATAATCAATCTTTCCTATTTAGACTTACAATTTTCTCTAAAATTCTCTTAATTCCACTTGACCACTTGTTTGGTGATGATGAGAAGTTGTTATCCTATACTTAATTCCATATTAAAAAAATTTTCTTTTTCAACTCTCTTATTAGAAAAATGGCTACGTCAGTCACTGATGATGACTCTAGGCACTCCAAATCTAGAAAATATATTTTTCTTTAGAAAGTTAATTACTATATGAGCACAAGTTTTATGAGTTGTTATTCCTTCTATCCATTTAGTGGCATGATAGCTATCAAAATGTATTGACATCTAAAGTGTTGAACAAAATGACTAATACAGTGTAAACCTCAAACATAAAAAAAAAAAAAAAAAACTTTGAGCATATAATTTAATGGCATTTCATTTCTTTTTAAAATATTTCCTACCTTCTGGCATCTATCACATCATTTAACATAATCATTTACATCCTTAAACATGGTAGGCCAATAAATTTAGATTGAATAATTTTAGAAGCAGTTCTAAATCCATTAAAATTCCCTCCAAACTTAGAATCATAACATTCACTAATGATGGGTTAAATCTCATTTTTAGGGACACATCACTTAATAATTTGGTCCTCACACTTCCTAAACAAATAAGGCTCATCCCAAAATAGATTTTGGCATCATGCAAAAATTTATGCCTTGGATAAAAGACATGTCAGTGTAGATAACAATACTAACAATGTAATTCATAGTGTCAGCATACCAAGGAATAATCTAAGAATTAAATTAAAATAGCTTTTCATCAGAGAAAATATTTTTAATTTCCTTATCATTACCATTAGAATCCCCTTTCTATAATCTAAAGGAATGATCAGCCACCTAATTTTTAGAACATTTTCTTTCCAAATATTTATATTAAATTCATGTACCAAAAAAATCTACCTGATTAAGTGAGGCTTAACATCTTTCTTGGTTAAAAAATATTTGATAATAGAAGAATTAATGAAAAATAATTACTTTGGGTCCAATTAAATAAGAACTAAACTTATCAAAGGCAAAAATTATAGCTAGAAACTCTTTTTGGTTGTTGTATAATTAATCTGAGTATCATTAAGAGTTCCACTAGCATAGTAAATGGCATGAAATTTCTTATCAAGCCTTTACCTTAAAACCACTCCTATGGTTTATTCACTAGCATTACACATCAATTTAAAGTTAAGAGACCATTGAGGTGAAATGATTATGTGTGTAATAACTAAGCACTTTTAAGCTTTCCAAATGCAACAAAGTAATCAAAATCAAAATGTATGCCTTTTTCAAGCAAATGGCAAAGCATTTGGTAATTTTTGAACAATCTTTTATGAAATGCCTTTGGAATTTGACTTTACCTAAGAAGCTCCAAACTCCCTTAATAGAAGTAGGAGGTGGAGAATTCTTAATCACCTTGATATTTGCCTTGTCAACCTTCATACCCCTCTTAGAGATTTTGTGTTTGAGGACAATGCCTTCCCTTACAACGAACTAACATTTCTCCCAATTAAGCATAAGGTTAGTTTCCTCACATCTTTTCAAAACTAACTTTAACTGATCTAAGCAAATATCGAACATCATTCCAAAAATTAAAAAAAAAATCATCCATAAAGATCTCATTGCCCTGCTCTATTAAATTAGAGAATATCGACATCATACATCTTCGAAATGTAGTAGGGGCATTGCACAAGCCAAAAGGAATATGCTTGAACACAATGATTCTATAAGGAGTAGTGAAAGTTATCTTATCTTGATCTTGTAGGGTAATCAAAATCTAATGGTAATTAGAGTACACATCTATGAAATAGTAAAAGGATGCCAAGCTAATCTATTTGACATTGGCTCACTAAAGGAAAATGGGAAACAATCCTTCCTAGGGGCTTTGTTAAGATTTTGATAATCAATATAGATCCTCCACCTAGTCATAGTCTTAGTAGGAAAAAGTTCAGTCCTCTCATTTACAACAACTGTTAATCCTCCTTTCTTAGGGATATAGTGATTAAGACTAACTCAATGACTATAAAAAATAAGATAAATGATACCCGAATCCAACCACTTCAAAATTTCTTTTTTTACCACTTCATTCATGGTCAGTTTCAACCTCCTCTATGGGTCAGCTTTAGGTTGTCAAGCTTGCTCCCATAAAATCTTATGCATACAAGTGAAAGGACTAATGGCCTAAATGTCAATAATAGACCTGCTAAATGCTCTATTATATGCTAAGGACTTTAATCAACATACCTTCCTGATTAATTTCAGGCTCAACAGAGCTAATGATGAGAAAAGTTGAGTCCTCTCCTAAGAAAATAAAATTTAAATGGGTAGTAAGTTCTATCAGTTCTAGCGTTGGTGTCTTAATTATAGATGGGTTCAAAGGTTTTCCTAGGAATAATGTGTCTAAGACCTCAAATCTTTCTCTATTCATCTAATGGCTTTCCCTAATAAGATGAATAACATCTCCCTCCATCTCAGACAAATTAGACTCACACAAAACCAAATCTACCTGACTACCTCCCAGTAATTCCTTCATAACTTCGTCTATACAAGAGTCTATAGAATCCACTCTATAACAATCCTCATCCTTATTATTATAAAATTTCATTGATTTCAAGATATTCAAGGTGTTTTTTGATCTTGAACTCTCATGGTTAGCTCTTCTTTTTAAACATCATTCATAGCCCTACTATAGCTAAAAAGGGTATGCCTAGGATAATAGGTATTTCCCTATCTTCCTCCATATGCAACAATAACAAGAACAACAATAGGCCTTTATCCCACTATGTGGGGTTAGCTACATGAATCCTTTTTCTCCTTTGTGTCATATTTAAAGTCGAATTCTTAATTAACTCTAATAAAAAAAGGTCACTCATAATATTTGTAACTAAACCTTTTCAATTCTACCTCAACCTCTCCTAAAATAAGCCAAATCTAATACATCTACTCTCCTAACGGAGTCATCAGAAAGCTAACATTTTATATGACCAAACCATTAAAGGTGACTCTCCCTAATCTTATCTACCACTGGAGCTACTCCAACAATTTCACATATATGCTCGTTTCTCATTCTATCCAATTTTGATGTCCTCCTTGCCTAAACTAATAAAATTTATTTGAACTTATTCACCTTCACTAAAGCATTCTCTATTACCCCTTAGAATATGTAAATGCACGATCAACTAATTGAAGAGTTACAGTGGTAGGTTATACTTCTTCTAATTTTTGTCTTTTAAAAATAGAGAAGGGCATAAGATTGATACTAATACCTAAATCACAAAGCACTCTCCGACAAAAAATTATCTTTTATAGCCATCAAAAAAGTGAAACTACCAAGTTCCTTAAGCTTTTATAGGATTTTGTTTTATATAATATAACTACATTCTTCAGAAAGAGCTATAGTTCCAAAATCTCCTAATTTCTCTTTTTGCTTAAAATAACTTTCATAAATTTTACATAAGTAGGCATTTTTCTACAGCTTCAGCAAAAGGTGTATTAATGTTTAACCTTCTAAAGATCTAGAAAACTCTAGAAAACTAGCTATCAAAGTTTTATTTTATTCAACTCTGAGGAAAAGGTGGTAGTGGTCTCTCACCTACCTTCTTAATTAGTTTTTCTATCTCCTTATAGGTTGTGATGACTCTTCAGCACTGACAAGGTCAAATGGGGTTTCCTCAATAATATAATCTATTATTTTCTCTTCCTTACTAGCCACTTTATCCAATTCTTTTCCACTCCTTAGATAAATATTTTTGCATTGTTCCATGCCCTTTTCTTTTGGATTTACTTCTATGTTACTAGGTAAGGTTCTTTGGGTTCTATTAGTTAAAGATTTAACTAAGTATCTTAATTAGTTTTCAATATTTCTAATGGCAGCAACCTGACTTTATAATTATGTATCCATTTGTAAAACTCAGTCCTCCAATGGAGGCTTCTTATCCTTAAGTTGATTGTTTGTGTTAGTTAGAGTTCTTATTAATATTGCCATTTTGATTATTACTCCAGCTGAAATTGGGATGTTTTATCCAACCATGATTATAAGTGTTTGAATTGGTTCTATTATTAAGGGCATTAAGGGATTCTACTCTAGATACATTTGGGTCACTAGAGTCTATAAACATACTCTTTTACAATCACAGGTGAATTCTTAGGTGAACTAATCCTATGATTATTTAATTTTCTAGATATTATAGCTACTTGTGTAGTTAAAATTAATAGATCATCTGAATCATAAACACTAGCTACCTTCATATGATTAATTCTTTTATATGGCCATTGAAAATTATTGGAAGATATCTCCTTGGTCAAAGAATGTGCCTCATCAAAGGGCTTTGACATTAGAAAACCACCAACACCAGCATCAATGATTGATTTAAAAGAATCATTAACAAATCAGAGAGGGCATGGAGAAGATATTTCCTAAAGAGTTCTTAAAATCACTCCCATAATTCTCAGTCTATTTATACTTTGATGAATACCCTTAACCATAGAGTTAGTGTATTCCCTATGTGGTCTAGGTTGAAAATTTTTTGGAAGTTTTTAACCATTTTTTTTAACTTTTTAGCTTTTCTAATTTTTCTAAGGGTGAATGATCATTTTACTCAAGTTTGCATCAAGTCTATTGCTTATCTATTCAAGTTTGAGTTTTAGTTCATTTGATGTTCAAATCAATGTCCAAATAAAGTCCCCTATTTATCTAAAAGTTTGCAAGTTTGGTCGCCTGTTGTCAAGTTGCAAGCTCTTTTGCTTGTATTCAAATTGTTCGAGTCATGGTTCACTTGAGTCATTTTGTTCAATCAAGTTCAAGTCCAACATCATTTGATCAAGTTTGATTTAAATTTGATATTCAAGTCATGTTTAAATCAGGTTCAAATTTTAGTCCAAATCCCTTCTTTTTTATCCAAGTCCTCAGCCTTTTCAGATGAAATTTTTGCAGCATCTCGGTGTCTCCCCCTGTTTAGGGGACACTATAGGAGTCTGGGCCTTCCCACCACATGAATAAAAGCGTGTAAGGTAGATGTCTGTAGATACCACGGCCGTATTCTTCATTCCTACCAAGTAAATAAAGGTGTGTATGGGGTCTTCAAAAATACATGTTTTACAAGACAATTGGCTTTTCCCTACTCAACGGTACTTATAAGTAACCATGCCTCACCATAGGTGTCGTATCGGGTTCCCATCCCACCACACTAATAAAATCATGTCTAGGCAGTTTTCTGGAACACCGCGAATGTTGAAATGGGGCTTCAGGTGATTACCCGCCTCGTTATAGGTGCCGCACTGGGGTCCCATCCCACCACGCTAGTAAAAGGGAATATGGGGGTCTTTCAATGCTCCACAAATGACGAAAGTGGGCTCTCATAGTTTTCGGTTTAGAGGGTTTATACTTTTGATACGGTAGTGGCGACGGTGAGGGAAAAATTTGCAAAATGCACAAATCATTTCACTCATATTTATCATTTTTTTCCATATATTTTTTTATAATCTCCTTTCCTCACTCTTTTTTTTTTCTTTTTTTTATTAGTCCATCTTTTTTTGTACTTTCAAACCTCTTCTAATTTTTTCTTCTCCCCTCTTTTTTTTTTTTAACTCCTCCACTCTCTCTTTTTTTTTAATCTTCTTTTTCTTATTCCTCTCCACTTTTATTTTAATGTATTCAACATACACATGCATATATATTTAAAACCAACAACCATAACACTAATGCAAGTAATTAACAATGCTAACTAAAATCAATAATACCAACTGAACTAATTAACAGTAATAATCTATGCTAAACAATAATGACAGATTTACTTTCTCCCCTTTTTTGTTGTCATCCACTTCCCCTTTCTTTTTTTTTTTTTTTTTTTTGAAACCCCATTCCTCTTCTTTCATTCATTGTTTGAAAAATATATGTATAAGAAAACAAATATATATATATATATGCTAACTATTAATGACATAATTAATGAAAGCATTAAAAAAACTAGTTACTCTAATTAAGGCAAACAACATGCATCATGACAGAAGCTTACTATACAAAACAAAATGTTTGAAAGTAATGGGCCTTAAAGTGAATTTGCTATTGTGTGAGGGAGTGGAGATGGTTGGGTTTGTTTAATGGGCCAAGTGATTAGAGAAGGAATTGGGTAGTGAGCTTTTTTATGTGAGTTGGCCTGCTGAATGGAGAAGGCAGGGATGGCTTTTCCTTTTTTTTTTGGTTACTGCTTGCTATAGGTGCATGGAATTATAATGAAATATGAGGAGGAAAGGTTAAATAGGAGAAATCAGCTCAAATTGCCTTAATCGGGTACGGGCAAATACCAAGTGCAATGACTGTCACTATAGTAGGAACTAAAGAGGTTTAAACTTACCACCTCAAATATTCTTTTCACTAACAAACAAATAGAAGAGGACAGGCTGTATGAATAGGTAAGATCTCATAGAATATTATATATGATTGCATGCATGAAAAGATGATTTCATCATCTGCTTTAAATCTCAAAATTACAGATTATGTTGGCTGGAGAGGTCACTTGCAATACAAATAAGAGAAGAGGCAGTTTTAAACATAAGGTTGGAGATGAGCCAGCCTTCATGTGGGCAGGCTATAGGAAAGAACCAAATGGTGCATAGAGTGAAATCGGCTAAAGCAACACTACAAATAGTGTGAAGGAAGGCTGATTGAGAGTTGTTGTAGTCACTGGGTCCTGACGTGCAAATGTTTGGGACGTGTGTGATCGGTCGGAGGTATAACAGTGGAGCTTGGCCGTGAGAGGTTGGAGAGGAAGTTGGCTAACTGTAAGGGGGAAGGAAAGTTGCTGTAGTTTTTGCAAATTATCGTAGACTTCAAAATCTTTTGTGGATCTCCTTGTGAAACAAGAGCAAGACTATTTGCTATTCAGCGATTGGAGAAGGTCTTGGTGGCTGCTAGATGTAAATGACAAGATTTAGATATTTAGAGGGGAAATAGGCTTGAGGTTTAGATAGCATATGGACAGGAGTTTTTCTGAGGTGAAATAGGAAGGTTGCAGGCTTAAGTGTTATAAGGTAGTCCGACCCAATAGTAGGTTGGAGAGGCGTGAAAGCAGTGACGGAAGTAGGGGTTGAGGCCCGATCGGCTTACAGCTGTTGGGTCGGATTGGAAGTGCAAGGAGCTGGAAGTCGGAAGTGGGGAGGGAAATTGGATGCTTGTGTGCGTCAAGCTAAGAGAGCAAAATATCCAATGAAGCTTCATTTTATTCTTTTTTTTTTACGATAAGAGCCAGCAAGGATCAAAAGACGGAGGGATTTCAACCAAATGAGGTAATGCTTTAATGAGCATTTAATGTCCCTATTTGGCAATCCAATTTTGTTAAGAGTTTATTAAATCAAAGGCTATATTGGTGATATATCACTAATGCTTAATTCAAATATGACAGAACTTAATCAGTCAAGTCAAAATCATCTTGATTTATGTGTTTCCTCAATTTACATGCATTTTGCCTCATTTTACGTGTCAATTTTGCCGCATAATTTCTTGAGGCAAATTGATAGTGCATTTTGGGTATTGTAAATGTTCTGGTCACAAGGCAAAGTCCATTCATCAATCGGGCATCATTTGGATACCGTCGAGTGTCATTTTACTAAAAATTTATGCTTCACCTCGGGATACAAGTTAACCTCCTCGCACATCTTTAATTTAACTAGATTGACTATCACCCTTAAGTATTGAGGACGTTCTGAACATAATGGCAAAGTCCGCATGTCGACCTCCTCGCACATCTTTAATTTGATCATATTGATCATCATCCTTAGGTATTTAGGATGTTTTGAATGCAATAGTGATGTCTATTTCATGATTGGACTTCGTTTGGTCAAAGTTGAGGCCTTGTATCCATCAATATATGTATTCTCTCCTTGGGATGCATGCCACCACCTCGGTCGATCACAATTAAATGTAAAAAACATAGTTCTTAAGTATGTGCAATATCCTGAACACAACGATGAAGTCCTTTCATCAATCAGATGTTGTTTGGACAACGTCAATATCTCTTTTCCCTTGATATGTGTGTCATCACTTTGGGATTTGGGCCACCATTTCGGATGATCCCAGTTGAACGTAGAAAATATAATTCTTAAGTGTTGACAATGTTACGGATGCAACGATGCAATATATTCTATGACCGGATGTCATTTCGGCAATATTGCATGCTAATTTTGGGTGTCAGTCGCTCCTTCACACTGATCTTATCTGATTTTACTGTGAGGGACCTCGACCTAGAAGAACTTGATGTCCTGATTGCAACAATGTGAGCCGTTCAACAATTAGAGGTCATTTGACCCTTTAAGTGATGAGTTCCGTCAAGGCGTATGTCGCCAAATTTGCCAATTTCACTCCTTTTGTGGGTGGTTCAATATGTTGGGGTTAACAAATGCCCCCAACAAATATAGTACATGTCTAGATCGTATCACATTTGTTGTAACATGATTGATGAATTTTTGGAGCCTTCTTTTCACGCATTTGTCATTATTATAATAGTTTTTGACACATTTTCCTTTTTTTTTCTCATGTGCATGAAATGTTCTATTGGAAGAGACCCGACGACCTACCTAAAGGTGAGCCTAGCAAGGCCTCCATTTAGAAGGCTATTGACAAGCATGACCCTTAGGATAGTGTTGATGTCTGAGATAAACTAGAGCTTCATCAGGATATGTTGCGATGATGTGACATTTTCTAAGACTTCTTTTCTCGCTTCCCCATACTCATAGAGCATTCTGGGATTCAATTATTTTTTAGGACCCAAAAAAGTGGGTCACCAGTCTCAGACTGTAATGCGGGGAGTACCACTCACTTGAGAGTTCTATTGCGTAACTTAGTTAGGTACCTATGACATTTTGGAGCCTATTACAGACACACTCGAGTCAGTTGGGAAGTTAAGGCTTCTCAATCACAGATAGTTATAGTCGACTTCTCTAGAGTGGCCGAGAGACTCTACAGTCGAAAAGATTCAGAGCCCGATCAAAGACTATGTTTAATGGGCCCGCTAAGTACTTTAGGTACACCGGGAAACTCTTCCGATGGCAAGGACCTATGAGGTAGTGTACGCCTCACTGTTTGACTACAAACGCCTTCCCACTTCTTGGGTCCATTATTTGGTTGAGTTCTGAGATGCTGGTAGTAGAAACTTTTGGGTTGGACTAGATGAGCTCATGGTCACCCTTTCAAACTTATAGATAATGTCCGGGTTGCTGGTCTTTGGACACCATTTTGAGGAATGTGTACCTCCAGATGAACCGTTATTTTGTCGGGTTCTTTCAGCAGAAGGTGATAGGAGAGGCGGATTGGCACTACTAGCAATTTACCCCATGCTTCTCCAGCATTACATGTAGACGTACAGAGATTCGGATTTGTCGAGGCATGCTTGAGCTGTCATGCCTGTCGACCTTTAGATCCATAATTTTCTTTTAGGAGGCGTAATTGTCTTCAGCCACATCATCAATACATGACCCATTCGACTTTGGTTTACAGTGTGGCATTTCACTGGTAGAGGAGACTACCAAGCCTTTTTCCTCCACTAGTCGTACCTCTCTAGCTTTACCAGGTGTTGATGAGGACCTACAGCTAGCGACATTTTTGGCACTCTAGCTCAGCACTTTCATACTTCTGCTCAGGATAGGATCTTTGAGATACAGTATTCTCCTAGAAACTAGTCAGTTGTCAGAGGGATATAGGCTTTCTCTAGCTCCTACCACCCTAGCCAGAGTGTACAGGGTTTTACAGACCATTTTTTAGGCCAGCTCTTTAGAGACACAGGATTCAATTTTTCTATGGCAGTACTTGTATGCTTAGGTTCACTTACACATCCAAGGAGCCTTCTCTTGTTTAGAGACTCTGACTTACTTTCTATATATAGGATTCTCCATAGTTCTACAACTATCTCAGCCATCTTCTACTTTAGAGTCGGAGAGGATCTGACTATTTTTCTTTGCCCCATAGTTGTTCACAGACATATTTGCTTTAGTCCACTAACCAGATAGCTTACCACCCCACCAGAGGGGTATAATTATAGTTTATAGGGTTAACTGCAGAGGTAGACGCACGCTACTGCTCCATAGACAGATTTTAGCAGTTGCTGAGTACTTCATCAGTATATGCCTAGGATGGTTGCATCACCGTTAGGGTGGTTTTGTGACATTGGAGAGCAACCATCCCAACTAGGTGGCCAAATAATTTGAGTTCTCACAGGCCACAGCCTACGACAGATGGATACTCATTTCAGGGGTTACAGATGTATGACGCACTGGGGTTGTGCTACAAGAGACTCATTTTTACATTGTCGCACTGGTGTTGCTACATTTACTAAGACTCGATATAGGCTCCAATTTTTTTTTGGCCCCACCATCTAGTTGCACCTGTATTTATTACACTCAATTATTTTGGGTGTAGTTGTCTTTTAGTCTTCTTCTGGAGCATGGTGCTAGGAGATACGAGCACAAAGTCCAGGAGCTCAGGTTGCCAAGAGGACGGAGGCCTCATCGGGTCTTTTTAGATGTTATTACCGAAAAAGTTACTTTTTTGCCCCATTCTCGCTGTAAGTAATTAATTCAATTGGATGTCAGTTACTTAATTCATTTCTTATTCAATCTGAATACAGGGACAGTCACTAAGGCTTATACTACTCTCAGGACTGTTGTTCCTTCTCCGACCAAAGCTTCAGATGTGGCACCTGAGCCATCTTGTACTACTACCAGGCCTTCTCGCAGACGTGTCGACTCCCAATACACTTCATCTTCTTGGATGTCTATGGATATTCGCTCTTTACTTGGAGACTCTGGTGAGAGTTCCCAAAGATTGAGGACGTCGAACTTTACTGGCTATAGCATGATGGACCCTCTTGATGAATTTTCTTTCCCGGCATACCCTGGTGAGTCTTTTTGGCTTGGGGAGTCTTTAGGGGCCAGTGTAGGCTCACTTGCTGAGTTTTTTAGGGGACGGTCAAACACATTGATGACCTTAGAATTAGTTCCTATGGGGTTTTCTTTCTTTCCTGAGGGCCACCCAACTAACTCTACAGGCCCTTCTTCCATTTCTGCCAGTCATCCGGCTGACTCTACTAGCCCTTCGATAGGTACATATTTATAATTTAATTTATTTCAAAATATTATAATATATGTTATTATGTTAATTACTTGTAATTCGTTGTGTAGTGCCTGAGGGTACTGATTACACATCAGAGATTCATTGTTACATTCCTTTACCTTCGAATTCTATGACTGCTGTAGATGTAGTCATTATACAGAGATTTTATGGGATTTGATCTCCAGTATTGATCCATGATGGACCCTCAGTCTACTTACCAATTTCAGGGTGGATCATACTGAGCTACTTTTCTAAGAGGCAATGTATCACAAGGCAGAGTCCTACGTCAGACGACTAAGGTTCCTCTCTGTTCTTTGGACAAGAGCTACAATTTTAGTGTTATAGGAGAGGTTGCTAGGCGACGGGAGAGGGTAGATAACGTTCATGACAGATTTAATAGCAGCACAGAGGCCCTGAGGAGACACCGTCAGAGCTCTTCCGGTATGTCCCAAGAGTTACACAGACTGACGACCCACATGCAAGATCTCTAGAGGGATGTCAGACAAGTGATGTCTCATAGGTTTTATTCACGGGAGGGCCGTGACTAGCGTGATCGTCTCACTATGAGAGAGGAGCCGCACCACAGCTCTTTGTAGTAGGAGATGATGGAGGCTAATACTGCACTGGCATAGGCTGTGGATGAGTTCCAAACTGCTCAGATAGAGTTCTAGGCCTTAGCCGAGGTTATCAGACAGATAGAGGACTTATAAGCTCGCCTCTTTTGACGTGTCACTATTTTTTTAGTCTGTACTCTGTTGTGTCTAGAGTCTCTAATTTACTTGTGCCTCATATTAATTATATATATAAATGGAGGATTTTTTTTATTATAGAGCTGTGTTAAACTTTGAGTTATGTTGAGCTGTATTGTACTCAGAGCTGTGTTGAGATGTATTTTACTTAGAGTTATGTTGAGCTGTAGTAGGCAATTTTAAATATTTATTTAGGGATCTCAGCATGCAGTGTGATATCGACCCAAATAAATATTCAAAATGCCCCATGTCTCTAAGGGTAGTTATGGGTGTTGTCACTATAGCCAATAGCTAGAGCGAGTGGTTGTAGCTTTAGCTCAAATTTTGAGGATTTTGGCTTTTTTTGATCCTGTGCTTTGTGCGACAGACTTATTGAAAAATGTGCAGGTTTTAGATTTGGCTGATAGTACCAAATACATAGTAGCATCCTAATCCTTAACTAGTTGAGGAGACTTCAATTTGAGTCACTTGAGTTTGTCAGATTGGGTGAGCTAGAATTTGATAGCTCTTCGTCCTCTGGTTGCTAAAATAGGAGTTCCTCTACTACGGCCTATCTTATGGCGTATTGAGTAGACGGAGCTACCAACGATTCATCCATATTTGGGCTTATGTGATCTGGCCTTTGACACCCATTGAGGCTTTAAACTTGAGCTATGGGAAATACTCTTCCCAATGGTAGATTTGAAGTCATCCTTTGTGGTTGCAGATTTGAAGTCTATAGATACATGGTAGTTGTTCGTGACTTATGCTTCCCACTAGAACTTTGATTCTCTGGTCAATTAGGAGAATCTTGTGGACTATGACTACTAGAACTCATCGAGTCAATTTAGCCTACGTTCTTCCTACAGTCCCTATTGATGGCTTGACAAATCGGGGTTTCCACTATTATGGCTTTTCTTTTAGCGTGCTGAATTGATGGAGCTGCCAGCGATCCGGCCATATCTAGGCTTATTGGATCTGGCCTCTCATACCCATCTGAACCTTAAGCTTCAGGTTGTTGGAAAACTTTAAGCATTTTGGCTCGATTTGTTGGAGTGTGTAGTCACAAAAGTCTATTTTCTGACAATTAAAATCTTGGAACACTGGAGGGAACAGTCTCCAGAACTTTAAAAAAAATCACCTACATATATGTTAACAATGGAATTCATCCTATCATTATTTGAAGGAATACAAGACTTAATGATTTTGAATATTTATTTTGGGCATTCCAGTGTGTAACATAATATCAACCTGAATAAACATTGAAGTACCTCCCATCTCGTAGGGAGATTTTGAAATGGGATAAATTTGGAGTTTTGAAATTTTAAATATTCATTTAGGGATCTCTACAAGTAGCATGATGTTAATCCAAATAAACATTTAAATATCCCTTGCCTCGTAAGGGGATTTTAAGATAGGAATGAACTTAGAGCTTCAAGGTTTAATTATTTATTCAAGGATTTTGGCATGCAATATAAGGTCGACCTGAATAAATATTTAAAATGCCCCCTACCTCACAAGGGAATTTTAAGGGGGGATAAATTTAGACTTTCTATATTTTAAATATTTATTTGGGAATTTTGGCATACAATGTGATGTCGACTCGAATGAATATTTAAAATACCCCCTATCTGGCAAGGGGATTTCGATACTGGGTAAACTTGGAATTTTGATAAATTTGAAATTTTGGAACTTTGAGCAAGAATTTCAAGATTTTAAATATTTATTCAAAGATCTCAGTATGTGACGCGATGCCGACTCAAATAAATATTTAAAATGCTCCTTTTTTTTAAATGCATTCTTATATTACAAGAAAATTTCAAAACATAAGTCATAGGCATGTCAGTGGATATATTTGAAGCATAGAATACTTTAAGTACATAATTATCCCTATACATGATATTTCTTTAGGTATAAGCCGTTGATCGGCAACATGGGCCTCTGACTGACCAGATCAATCAACTGAAAGGCTCCTCCTTGATACACTTTCCCGATAGCAAAAGGCCCTCCCAATTGGATATAAATTTACTACCAATTTTTCGGTGAGGGATGATTGGCCTTCTAAGCACTAGTACCAATTCCCCTTCTTGAGATACCCAATGATGCACCATCCAGTCAAATAATTTTGCCATTTTTTATGATAGATCTCTAAATTTTGTCGGGCTTGTAATCTGACTTCGTCGAGCATGTTGAGCTCTTCCATTCTCAATCGCGCATTTTATTCTTAGGTGAGATCATATTAAATTGCTACTCGAAGCAATGGTAACTCGATTTCTAGTAGTAGCATGGCTTTAACTCCGAACACTAGTACGTAGGGAGTGGCTTTGGTCGGCATCTTGTAATAGTACGGTACGCCTATAACACTTCTACCATCTTTTTATGCCGCTCTCTTTTAATCTTAGTGAGGATCTTCTTCAACAGTTTCACCAACATCTTATTGAAGGCCTCCGCTAAGATGTTAGCTCTTCGATTATATATTGATGAGTATCGTCAATTGATCTTGTGACACTCGATGAACTAATAGATTTTAGTGCTCTTAAATGTTCTGTTATTTTCTGAGATCACACGGTATAGCACACCGAATCTATAGATGACATTATAGGTGAAGAAGTTAATCATGTGCTCAGATTTGACTTCTTTGAATGGAGCCGCTTCTACCCACTTAGAGAAATAGTTTGTTGCCGCCAATATAAAGCGGTGTCCGAATGATGACAGCGGGTCTATCGGCCCGATTATATATATGCCCTAGTACTCAAATGATCAGGATGCTACTGTTGGGTGTAGTGGATTTGGTAGCTGATGTATAACATTACTGTGAATTTGACATTCATAGCACCTTTTTGCGTGGTCAATGCATTCTATCACCATTATTGGCCAATAGTAACACATCCTTTTCTATTTTAGCGGCCATTTTAGGACCTAACTAATGTGCACCAGAATATCCTTCATGGACTTCTATTACCACTCTATCAGCTTCATTGGTCCCTACGCATCTTAGCCACATTTGATCAAAAGCCCGTTGGTACAGTGTGTCATTGACAAACACGTATCGCAATGCCCTCTTCCAAATTTGTACGATAAGAGATTTATCCATCGGGAGTTTACTTTCTTTTAAGTAGTCAATGAATGTTGTCTCCAATCATCTCCTTCCTTAATATTTAAGCAATATAACCATGACTCTGAGCATCTACTAGTTTTACGTCACTTGACCTCATGGCGTTCTTCTGGCCAATCTTTAATAATGATCTATTGGAATGATTAAGGATCAAAAAAGGTTATATCCTATTGGCTTGAGTCTGGTTTTCCCTCTGCTAGTGGGAATTGCAAAATTGTCGGCTCTAAGACCCAACGATAGTAAACTCTAATTAGTATGGGTTCTTCATTGTGCATTTTTGACAAATCCTTGGCTAATTTGGCCAGAAAATCTTCTCTGTTATCCTGACCTTGAGGAACTTGAGCTAATTTAACAATCAACACTTTTTTAGAAGCTCGAGAGCTCACTGGTGGTAATATACCAACTCAAGTTTGTAAATCTTATAAATACCAAGGACTTGATTTATCACAAGCTGCGAATCATCAAAGATTTGGAGATTTGTGATTCTAACATTAATCACAATCTTCAATCCTGCTATTAGAGCTTCATACTCGACTTCATTATTGGTTTGAGGCTCATTTAAACTGAACAAAAACTTCATTATACCTCCCTCAGGCAATATGAAATGAGATCGATGCCATCTCAGGCTCTTGCAAGATTTGGAGGTTGGGCAGGTTTAATCAATGACGCCCCATCGAAGTACATCTTCCAAAATGGTAGTTTTTCATTACCCTCGACCTGTATGATTTTTTCATCGGCTAAGTCATGTTCAATGGTAAATCCGCAAAGATAGGATGTGCGGTGAGAAAATATGCCAAGGCTTGTCCCTTCATCACCTTTTATGGCATATATGTGATATCAAACTATAGCAGTATCACTATCCACCTGGCTAAATGACCTATCAATACTGATCTTGTCATCAAGAACTTTAGCGGATCAATCTTTGATATTAATATAATTTTATAAAAGAGCATGTAATTACGGAGTTTCTAAACCGCAAAGATCAACGCTAGACAATACTTTTTAATTGGGGAATAGTGGATTTCTGCTCTGATATAAATCTCCGACTGATGTAGGAGAGTGCATTTTTATTGCCCTCTTCATTGTGTCGGGCCAATAATACTCCAAGGGACTCTTCTAATGCTGTTGTTTACAGTATAAGAGGTTTCCCCAAAATTGGTGCTACGAGAATGTGCAGATTTAAATAGGTATCTTTTGATACTGTCGAATGCTTCCTAGCACTCTTTGTCCCACTTGAAGTGAGTATCCTTCTTCATCAATATAAAGAATGGCTGGCATTTACCCAACATATTCGATATGAATCACCGAATGAAGGCTAGTTATCCTTGCAACAAATGAAACTCTCAGAGATTTCTAGGAGACGGCATCTCCATGATCACCCTAATTTTATTGGGATCAATTTCAATACATCATTGTCGAACGACGTACCCCAGGAATTAGGCAGAAGAGACACCAAAGGCGCATTTGAGAGGGCTCATCTTCAGATCAAACTTTCTTATCCTCTCAAATACGATCCTTAGGTCATTTAAGTGATCCTTGCAGTTCATACTCTTAACGACCAGGTCGTCTATATAACACTCAACCTTCTAATGTATTAACTCATCAAAAATATGCATCATCACCCGTTGATATATGGCACCAGCATTCTTCAGGTCGAAGAACATGACCGTGTAGCAAAATATGCTGATGAGCGTTCTGACCATTTTGTGCTTCTCATCTTCAGGCACCCCATTTTGATTTAATTGTAGCTTGACGATTAATCCATAAAAGAGAACATATCATAATTGATTGTGCTATCAATTAGGAGTTCTGATATAGGGAGCAGAAAGTCATCTTTTAGATATGCTTTATTAAGGTCTCGAAAATTAATACAAACACGAATTTGATTGTTCTTCTTCTTTACAGGGACAATGTTGGTGATCCAATCAACATATTTTTCCTCTTAGATGAAGCCCTCTTCTATGAGCTTCTTGGTTTCGACAATCACCTGCTCTTAATCTCCAATCTCATTCTCCTCTGAGCATGTTTGATGGGTGTTACTACGACTTAATAGCCAATGTGTGAACTACTACATCATGGGATAAGTCAGGTATTTTAGCATATGTCCAGAAAAAATAATCCCTAAATTCATAGAGGGGTTCTTTTATTTCTTCCACTTGGTCTTCTTGTAGAAGGGAGCTAATGAAGGTTGGACGAGGGTCCTCCTCAGTCCCCAAGTTGACTTCTTTTAGCTCATCCATAGTGGTCGCCTGTCCACCATCTTTAAAATCTTCTGGTACATGCTTGGCTTCTATAAGTTGATCATCGTAATCGTCAGCTTCATAAATCTTTTCAACGCCACTGTCATTGGATTTAATTTCTACACATGTGATGGCTTGACACGTATTTTTTTTAGAATACTTTAACATGACTAATCTAATACCTCTCCTTACAAGAATATCCTTTCTTCATAATGTATGGGGATTTCTTTGATACCAAAGCTTTAAGCAGAGGCAAAGTTGTTATACAGGAGTGCAAATTCTCGCTCGTTTTCGCAACATCCTCTAGATATTTTTAGTGTTAAATTTGGTCATTCTTATAAGTATTAACTCCCTAGGCTCGATGGGCCTGTGGAGCCAGTCTCGATTCTCTTCTTGTTTACGTTCTCCATATTTATAAAATAGGGTCCCCGATCTATCCCTTTTTCTTAGAGGAGGCGCATAAAATGTTACGAGCTCCTCGATATTATGCATCTCTTGGAAAATAATTTCTTTGAAATATTGTAAGGAAATACGTATGATTAGATGTACACTATCTGAGGTTGACAGATTATCCACTCTTCTCGAGAATACATATTACACCACATTCATGCAGGTAGACTCATAGTCATAGTTATCATCTGAATATTTTGCCTTCTTTTTCCTTCTAACTATTGATTGGAATACTTCTTGAGATTTAGAAGGGATGAATCATCTTCATCCGTGTCACTCCCTAGGTCAGACACGTGTTTTCTTTCTTTAGGAGTGATCACTACTTTGGGAAGAGTCAGTGTTGCCTTCTTTCTCCCCGCTTGCTTCTCTCAGCTTCCTATTTGGGTCGCTTTGCAGCCTTTATGTTTGCTGCCTTAGTCTCGAGAGAACTCGATGCCTTTAGCTCTTTAGGGATAAAGTACTTTGCATCTTCATAAATTTTCACCTCGTGGACCGTAAAAGGTTGAATATCGCTAGAGATTATGAATTCCTCACCATCCCTAATATACTTCATACATTGACATAGTGTCGATGGGATAATATCGTAATCGTGTAACCATAGGCGACCCAGAAGAATCTTGAATGAGTTATCCACATTAATCACATGAAATTTTGCCTCTATGTAGAGTTCTCCAAATACTAAAGAGAGCATAAATGATCCTAGGATATTTTGCCCCTTCTCATTGAAGTCGTGCACCATTAACTTATCTTACCCGAGGTGCTGCACATCAAGACAAACTGATCTTAATGCTTTCAAGATTATAAGGTTGATAGAGGACCCAGGATCAATCAAAATTCGGCTGATCTCTTTGCAATAACATACAGATGGCAGTTATAATTTTTTATTCTGACCATCATGTCGTCCTCAGCAAAAGTAATGATTGACTCATTTCGAGCTTGCAAGATCTCTTTCATATTACATTCGAGAAAAAATACCCCGTATCTTTTGGGGTCCTTGAGAGCCTAAATCAAGATCTTCCGAAGGTTTTTAGACATCACCAGAGCATCGTATATGCTAAGCTATGCTAGAATTTTTCTCAAATGGGATAGGATATTATAATCTATCCCTTTGGTTAAGGTGTCTTTCTTTTTTAGGTCCTTGGGGATAATGTCTTCATTTACAACTATCTCCTTCTCTTTGTCTTTATAAGGGATCCCTTTCTTCAATAGAGACGATAGTGTCTTACCACTTCTTAAATGTACTTGAGTGATCACCTCTGGCTTAGACTCATTTGACAATGTATTTTTTTCAAAGTTGACCATCGTCGAATTTGGAGATTCATCCATTGATTCAGAGTTACTACCCAAGTTTACCTGCTCCATCTGCGAAGCAATATCGGGATCTGATTCATATTCTTCTGGAAAATACAGATCCTACTGCACATTGTAATCCATTAGCAATATCATCATACAAAATTCAGATGCAACTTCTTTTTTCTTTCTATTCGAATCCACTAGTGTTATCAAAATGACCCGATAATTTTCCACAGAGAGTGGGTCTTCATCCATCTTTTCTGCCACATCAATCTTAAGCTTCATCATAAAATCAATAAGCTTAATGGGGCACCTCACAGTCTAGTAGTACTCATCCAAATTATCGATAACCCTTTAGGTTACAATCTATTTCTCCTTAGGCTTCTTCAATTTGGCCTTCTTCTTAGAGGATTTCACCCTTCCAGACTTTGAAGGGCTAGCTTAGTTGGGAAATTATTTAGAAGTAGATGCTCATGCCATAGGCACTGCCTTCAAATCTATCACCAGCTCAATAGGAGAATTCCACTTCACAGTTGGGACTCATTCCAGTTGCTTCAACATCTTTAAAGTTTTCTTGGAGACTACAGTCTCCCATTATTCTTCTTTAAGCAATTTCTTTTTATTTCTTCTTTCTTCAACTAGGAGTACATAGGAAGTTGTAACTATCCGAGTTGATTCCTTTCTGGAGTGAGTCAACATATTGTCTGACAATGTGAGCTCTCCCCTCCAATACTTTCTTTTAAGCCAATCCTTAAAGATGTAGCAATCTTTAATAGGATGGACGAGCACTCAGTATATGGAAAAATTTGGGTCGCCAGTTTCTTTTGACTCCTCCGGCCTTTTGCACTCTGACAGTTCTAGACCTACTTTTAGTACTTGTCGAAATAACTTGGTGACACTCTCCCTTTTAAATGAATATTCCTTATTCATTTTATCTTTGAGGGAAGAGAACGTTCTATCAATAGTTCCCATTACTTGCCTTGGGCATTCCCCTCCACTTTGGAAAGTTCATGACCTATCATTTCCCTAGAGTATCAGCTTTGGCTGGGGATTAGGATTGTAGACTTATACTTGCTTCTCTTCGTATTGTATCGGCTACTTACCCTTATCTACATTATAAACCACATGCTTTCTCTTACTCGGCTTAAGAGATGATATGGAATGAGTTTCACCTTTCTTGGCGTCTAAGGCTTTAGCCTTCTTAAGCTTATCAGAGTAGCTTTCTGATCTAGATAGATTTAGCTCTTAGACTTCTCCACCCTATCCAATAAGTCCTGAAATGTGGTGATTGTAGCCATGCCCAGGAAGGGTTGCATCTTGTCATTGATGTTCCCCAATAACAATTATACGACATATTCTTCTTCTAACTAATGCTCACACTTTATGCTCAAGTTGTGCCAACGAGTTATATATTTTGATACCGACTCATCTCTCTTCCGCTTGTCTAAAGTGAGGTTAGCGATCATGATCTTTTCGGTCGCACTGGAAAATCTCTTCACAAAAATGACCTCTAATTCTGCAAAATTTTTTTACAGAGTCATTTGGCAACTCAGCATACCATTCGCAAGTAGCTGCTGTCAGGCTACTGACGAACTATCGGAAATCGTTCCCTCCAGTATTCCCATAAGTGGCCTTGAATTATGCCAAGTACTGTTGGGGTTTATTATTATTATTATAGGTGTTGAACTTTGGGACAGAGTACTCTTTTGGGTATGACATTTGAACATATTCTACAATATATGGATGACCTTTGCCCACCAGTTTCTCTGCTCGATCAACGGCTATGATAGCCTTAATCCTTTCTATGAGTATTCCTTCTAACTATGCAACCATCACAGGCTCAAAAGTACTTGCTATATTTTGCAGAGTGAGCTAGCGGATGTTGTTATGAACCTCGTGACCACCTTCAGGTGTGCCCCATATTCCTAAAACTTGGGGTATTTGGATATTTGGAGGATCAGTTGGAGGATTAGGCATGGGATCGATGGCAGCAGTTCTCTAAATCACTTGCATCAATGTCGCCATCTGTGGTCATCATTTTAGTCATATTCTCATTCAACTGAGAGATTTTCATGTCTTTAGCTCTCACTTGCCATCGCATATTGGTAAGCATGACATTTTTTTCATTGAAAGAATTCTCATATAATTCCTCCGCTTTATCTTCTCCTTGGGAGTGGTCACCTCTGCCAGCTGTGTACCCAGCTTCATCGTGATGGCGGTGTACTTATCTAGCTAGTGACCGCTGCCAGTTATCACCATCTCCACCATCATTGTAGTAGGCCTCCTCATTAGCATTGGTGCGCCTCACCATATAGAAGACTTTGAAGTTCATGGAATCATTTATTTCTTCCTCTACCTCTTCCATATCTCATTCCTCTTCCTCTTTTAGTACTCTGATCTCCGAGCGGCGGTGCCACTGGATCTCCGATTCTTAATTCAGCAAGGAGATTTCTTCAACCAGTGGGCTACAGTAGAAGTTAGTCGTCTCTTGAGCTGGGGTCTACGAATGACGGGATCCCCCGGGGGATTCTCCGGGGTGTCGACCGTCAGGATGGATGTCATCGTGGGCCTTCTTTTGGACCCATCTTTGATATTGTTTGTTGGCTGGGGTGGATCTCCGAGAAGTCGCACTAGATGTCACACCCAGATTTACTTCTCTTTCGCTTCTTTCTTCTTTATATCTCTGAGGCTTTGGCCTCCAAATCTACTTTCCCTTCCACCAGGACCTTTCGACGGTGGATCCCTGAACACGCGGTTCAGGTGTCACACCCCGATGCTCACTGGGTGGAACTTCTTGCTTTCTTTCTTTCTTTCCACTGTAATGGAAAGACACTCTCTTGGAGGGGTTCTCCTGGCCTCGATTATTAATGGTCATGTGTATCTCTTCTTCTTTAGTCCCTTCTCCTTGACGGTCTTCAAAACTCAAAATCTGTGGGCTCCAAAAATTTGACCTCAGCCTCCTCGTTGCTTTTGGGGGACTTTTAACATAATTAAGTTCTGAGGTAAATTTTGGGAAGGTAAATGGGTTTGTAGATAAGACACTATCCATAGATTTCACCATAATTAAGTGAGGACTTTAAATCTAAGTTCTGGTTTCCTATAGGCATAAGCCCTAATAGTTAATTACCCCTCCCAGTAATGAAAGAGAACTTTCGATTAAGGCTAGTCATCAATCAAATACGTAGAGAATATGTGGTATCTGGCATATAGTAGCAGCATGGGTTGGAATATTGGAAGTTTAAGGATTTGATATTTAAATTTTAAAAATTTCACAATCTTACACTTAAAGCATATTGTGGGGGAATGGATGATGAACCTGATCAAGATCCCATGGTTCCATCATCTTGGGCCATCGTGGTCCCTCGTCTACTTAATTAGAGGAGGTAGTCGATCCAACCTGACAGAAGGATCCTTGTCGACATCCATGGGTTACTTCATTCAAGGGTACCATATAGACCTGGGGTGGGTTACCTAAAGGGATAAATTTAAATCCACCTTAGCTAAAAGAGGGATTTATGCCCAATCGATTATATCATATTGATTCACATCTCAAGAATTTGATGCCATTGGGGAGCATACGAGCTCTGGCCATAACCGTAATGTAGTGGTGCCATTTGGCGGCAAACCACCTACTTCAGAGGGCCCTGGTCATAATCGTTTACCTGTGGTGCCATTTGGTGGTAAAATCACCGGTTAGAGGATATGTGCCACGTCCTTACTGACAAGAGACTGTTTGAGAATGAATCCTAATGATATTCTTGATCAGACATTAGCTCTTTGTGAGCTGAAGTAATTTTAAAATTTTTTCATCTCGATAAACTGTTATGGAGGATGGATGGATTTTACTTTAAGCATTTGGTAGGTTTAATTCAATTTTAAACAATTGAATTTTGATATCTTCTAAAATTTTGGGATTTTTAGACTTTGTGGGTGCTTGAGTAGCATTTGGATTATTTAAAATTATCCGCTCCGGTTGAGATTTACGTTCAACACGGCCATCATCGAGGTAATTAGGGTCATTTCCTTTTATGGGTTTAACGTTGTCGACTCTATTAACTTGTCGACAGAGAATCGGATTTATAGGCTTTATATTTATATTAGTGAATTTCTTTATTGAGGGCCTTATAAGCCTAATATGAATGTATAAAAAAAATATCATGGTCGACCTCACGACCGCATATTTATTTAATAGTTCAAGCCGTGTCGACTCCTATCTACCCGCATAGAAGGATCGGGCTTGAATCTGAGTTCATTTACTAACCCACGTAATATCCCTAGACATCACATATGTACCCATGACACGCTCGACGAGGCCCATATTAGTTTTGTGATTGCACTTGCTTCTTTTTTGTACATATGTGCTTACATATTATAGTATACGCGCAGGGGACATTTTTGGATATATGAAGGGTCTTCTACCGTGGCTCATAGAAGTTCATCTTTATCGTAGTCCTTTCAGCATTTGCTTATAGATGGTGTGTTGGATGCACAACCACTATTCATCAAGGAACTTACAAGCCTCAATAATCTTATCTGACTCAATGTTTAGGACATGGTTAAACTGAAATTCATTCACTCCATAATGATTTGATCTAGCTTTCTCTTCCTAGAACTCATTTAAAAATCAATAAGCGACTCCTAGATTATGCCATCCTCCTTATTTTTTGTTGTTGGCTTAAATAAAGAATCAATCATTTTAACCTTGGGTGATTATGTCTTTATTGATGTCCTGTATGTCGAAGTCAGAGACCACCACCTTGAGCTGACAACTGCAGCAATTAAAGGCACCTCGAGCCACCCAGTAGAATCATGCGAGATATCCATTCCTAAAATAATTGTTGCAGTCCTTGAAATGATTGGAACATGTGTATTTTTTATTTGAGATTGTGAGTTTAGGCCACCAAGTTTTGCATCAATCTTTAATAGTATATTTGTCAAATATTAATCATTAACTCTAGTGGGTGTAATGCAGTGTCTGTTGACATTCACTTTAACACATCTATATGTGTCACCTCATCATTTTCACTGCATATCAAATCCTTCTAGTTGCAACTAACATGTTGGATTTGGCATGGGTCTCCTACAGTGTCATCGAATCCTTTTGTTTGCAAGAAATTGGCATGTTTGATTAGTGGACGGTCATATTTACTTGTGTATCTTCCATCATTCGTTGATCTTAGGGAGATTTTTGGATTTGTAGCTTGTCCACCTTCGTTATTTATGAGAGAACAAGTATGCTTGTTTATTAGGTGATGACTGCCACTTATAGGTATATTATTCTTCATACAAAGGATCCTCCATTGTTGCTTGCAAATAAGGCTTCATAGGAGTATCCATCTGCAGTGGAGACTTATCATGTCTACAACATATCTCCTATTGCCACTTATATGCAATTCACTATGCTCATTTGTGATTTATCACTTGCTCATTGGTCGGGCTGCATTCACCCTCAATTTCATCATCGTAACTTATAGGTAGACCACCATGGGCATATGCAAAGTCTTTCGTTATTTCCATCATATATCCACATTCGTCATATGTCGATCGTCATCACTTGTAAAGGTATAATGCACTTTTTTGCAAGCTAAGATTGACCGTACGGAGGTTATTACATTTGTGGTATATTTTCCACCCATGTTCACAGGGAAGAAGGCATGATCGCATGTGATGAGTCTCCTATTTCTTCATTGATGCTTGCATTTGAACTTATATGATGACACCATTAACATTAGTTAAAAGTATTATGTTGTTGATCGCGAACATGTCATGTCCAAAGTTCTTGATTGTGTGTAGGCGATTGCATTTTCTTGCATGCTTGTTATTCTTCGTAAGTGACGAACATTTGAGATAACATGATGATTCTTCGATGTTGATTGAAATCTTGTGTTGTTGATTTCAAACATGCGATCATGCCTTCATCTGCTCTTTGCCTTCGAAAATGACTTGTAGTTCGCAATGAATTTGTTTATGGATGATAATTTCAACACACACTTTGTGTCAATTGCTTGACATTATCTTCAACACAAGTTTCCCATTCATATGAATGAATGACACCTCATAAATTCATTGATCAATAAGTCTTGCATATATTCATTTGCATCTCAATTGAAGTGATAATTTCCCCATATTCCATGTTCAAATAAAATTCCTTATTGATCATGTGTCATTTGATTGTGTTTTCATTTTAGATGAAGTTTAGTTCAATGTCATTCTCTTAGGTTCAAACTCATTTTATTTCAATGTCATCATTCAATCCTCATTTTACTCAAGTTTGCATCAAGTCTTTTGCTTATCTATTCAAGTTTGAGTTTTAGTTCATTTGATGTTCAAATCAATGTCTAAATAAAGTCCCCTGTTTGTCCAAAAGTTTGCAAGTTTGGTCCCCTATTGTCAAGTTGCAAGCTCTTTTGCTTGTGTTCAAATTATTCAAGTCATACTTCACTTGAGTCATTTTATTCAATCAAGTTCAAGTCCAACGTCATTTGATCAAGTTTGATTTAAATTTGATATTCAAATCATGTTTAAATCAAGTTCAAATTCTAGTCCAAATCCCTTCTTTTTTGGCCAAGTCCTCTGCATCTTCAAATAAAATTTAGGTAGCCTTCCGGCATCTCCCCCCCTTTTAGGGAAAACTACAAGAGTCTGGGCCTTCACACCACATTAATAAAAACGTGTATGGTAGATGTCTGTAGACACCGTGGTCGTAATCTTCATTCCCACCACGCTAATAAAGGTGTGTATGGGGTCTTCAAAAATATCTCTTTTACAAGACAGTTGGCTTTCCCCTACTCGAGGGTACTTACAAGTAAACTCGTCTAGCCGTAGGCGTCGTACCGGGTTCCCATCCCACCATACTAATAAAAGTGTGTATAGATAGTTTTCTGGTACACAGCGAACGCCAAAATAGGGCTTTAGGTGATTACCCGCCTCATCGTAGGCGCCGCACCGAGGTCCCATCCCACTACACTAATAAAAGCATGTATGGGTGGTCTTTCGGTGCGCCGTAAATGACGAAAGTGAGCTTTTGGAGTTTTGGGTTTAGATGGTTTGTACCTTCGATACGGCAGTGGCGACGGTGAGGGAAAAATTTGTAAAATGCACAAATCATTTCACTCATATTTATCATGTTTTCCTCATTTCTTTTATAATCTCCTTTTCTCACTCTTTTATTTTCTTTTTTTTATTATTCCTTCATCTTTTTTTTTGTACTTTCAAACCTCTTCTCATTTTCTCTTCTCCCCTCTTTTTTTTTAAACTCCTCCACTCTCTCTCTCTCTCTTTCAATCTTCTTTTTTTTATTCCTCTCCTCTTTTCTCTTAATGTATTCAACATACACATGCATATATAATTAAAACTAACAACCATAACACTAATGCGAGTAATTAACAATGCTAACTAAAATCAATAATACCAACCGTACTAATTAATAGTAATAATCTATGCTAGAAACAATAATGACATTTTTACTTTCTCCCTTCTTTGTTGTCATCCACTTCCTCTTTCTTTCCTTTTTTTTTTTTTGAAACCCCATTCCTCTTCTTTCATTCATTTTTTGAAAAATATATGTATAAGAAAGCATATATATATATATATATATTGACTGTTAATGACATAATCAATGAAAGCAATACTAGTCACTCTAATTAAGGCCAACAATATGCATCATGACAGAAGCTTACTATATAAAACAAAATGTTTGAAAGTAATGGGCCTTGAAGTGGATTTGTTGTTGTGTGAGGGAGTGGAGATGGTTGGGTTTGTTTAATGGGCCAAGTGATTAGAGAAGGAATTGGGTAGTGGGTTTTTTTTTCTGTGAGTTGGTTTGCTGGAATGGAGAAGACGGGGAGGGGCTTTTCCTTTTTTTTTGTTTTTTTGGTTACTGCTTGCTATAGGTGCATGGAATTTCCATTATAATGAAATATGAGGAGGAAAGGTTAAATAGGGGAAATTAGTTCAAATTGCCTTATCGGGTACGGGCAAATACCTAGTGCAATGACTATGTCACTATAGCAATAACTGAAGAGGTTTAAACTTACCACCTCAAATATTCTTTTCAACGCAGCTCATCTTGCTTAGGCTTCCAACTAAGAGGTCTTGGATTCGAATTTTTGTGTATGCATTGTGTGTGGGTGTTTGCCTTAATTGGCCTAAATGTCCCAAAAAAATTAAAAAAATATATTCTTTTCACTAACAGACGAATGGAAGAGGACGGGTTGTATGAACAGGTAAGATCTCATAGAATATTACATATGATTGCATGCATGAAAAGAGGATTTCATCAGCTTTAAATCTCAAAATTACAGATTATGTTGGCTGGAGAGGTCACTTGCAATACAAATAAGAGAATAGGCGGTTTCAAACGTGGGTTTCAAATGTAAGGTTGAAGACAAGCTGGCCTTCACGTGGACGGGCTGTAGGGAAGATCCAAATGGTGCATACAGTGAAATTGGCTAAAGCAGCTCTGCAAATAGCGTGAAGGATGGCTGATCGAGAGCTACTGTAGTCACTGGGTTCAGACATGCAAACGTCTGGGATGGGCGTGATCTGTCGGAGGTATTGCAGTGGAGCTCAGCCGTGAGAGGTTGGAGAGGAAGTTGGCTAAGTGTAAGGGTGAAGAAAAGTTGCTGTAGTTTTTGCAAACTGTTGTAGAACTCAAAATCTTCTGTGGATCTCCTCATGAAACAAGAGCAAGACTATTTGTTATTCAGCGATTGGAGAAGGTCTTGGTGGCTGCTAGGTGTAAACGGCAAGATTCAGATATTTGGAGGGGAAATAGGCTTGAGGTTTTGACAGCAAGTGGATGGGTGTTTGGCAGAGGTAAAATAGGAAGGCTACAAGCTTAATTGTTATAAGGTAGTCCGAACCAATAGCAGGTTGGAGAGGCGTGAATGCAGGGACGGAGGTAGGGGGTTGAGGCCCGATTAGCTTACAGCTATTGGGTCGGATCGGAAGTGCAAGGAGGTGGAAGTCGAAAATGGGGGGGGGGGGGAGGTGGGGGTTGGGTTTGGGATTGGATGCTCATCGTGTGTGTAAAGCTAAGAGAGTAAAAGTGCCAATGAAGCTTCGTTTTAATTCATTTTTTTTAACGACAAGAGCAAGCGAGGATCGAAAGACGGAGGAATTTCGACCAGACGAGGTAATGCTTTAATGAGCATTTAATGGATTTGATTTCATTTCCTTGTTTGGCAATCTAGTTTTGTTAAGATTTTATTAAATCAAAGACTATATTGGTGATATATCACCAATGCATTAATTCAAAAATGACAGAACTTAATCAGTCAAGTCAAAATCATCTCGGTTTGCATATTTTCTCGATTTACGTGCATTTTGCCTCATTTTACACATCGATTTTGCGGCATAATTTTCTTTGGGCAAATTGATAGTGCATTTTAGGAATTGTCGATGTTCCGATCGCAACGGCGAAGTTTGTTCATCAATCAGACGTCATTTGGGTACTATCGAGCATCATTTTCCTTGAAATTCATGCTTCACCTCAGAATGCATGTCGACCTCCGTGCACGTCTTTAATTTAACCAAATTGACTATCACCCTTGGGTATTAAGGATGTTCTGAACACAATGGTGAAGTTCGTTCGCCAATCAGATGTCGTTTGAGTAGCATCCCACGCTAGATTTCTCGATTTGCTTGAGTTGTCTCGAGATGCATGTCGACCACCTCGTACGTCTTTAATTTGATCAAATTGACCCTCATCGTTAGGTATTTAGAATGTTTTGAACGCAATGGTGAAGTCCATTTCACAATCGGATTTCATTTGGTCAACACTAAGGCCTCTTTTCCCTTGATATGTGTGTCGTCACTTTGGGATTCGGGCCACCGCTTCGGATGATCCCAATTGAACGTAGAAAATATAATTCTTAAGTGTTGACGATGTTCTAACTGCAACGGCGCAATCCGTTCTGTGACCGGACGTCGCACGCCAATTTTGGGTGTCGATCGCTCCTTCGCACTGATCTTGTCTGATTTGACTGCAAGGGGCTTCGACCTAGAAGAACTTGATGTCCTGATTGCAACGACGCGATCCGTTCAACAATTGAGGCCGCGTTGCCAAATTTGTCGATTTCACTCCTTTTGTACGTGATTCAGTATATAGGGGTCAACAATCTTGTAGTATGCACTGCGTGCATAAGTGCCAAAATTGGTGAGAAGATTGCAATCAAAAGTTTGTGATCAGAAGGAACTCCACCAACAATGACTTAATAAGGGGAAGTAAAATTAAATATACTAATACATCAACAAGTTAACGAAACCCTTGGGAATGTTCAGAAAAAAAAGGCTAATCGATACAACAACAACAACAACATCAAGCCTTTCTCTCACTACATGGGGTAGGCTACATAAATCCTTTTTCTCCATTGTGTCCGGTTAAAAGCCAAATTCTCATTTAGATCTAATAAAGAAAGGTCGTTTCTAATATTTTCTAACCAAGTCTTTTTAGGTCTACCTCTACCTTTAACATAGGTTAAATCTAATACATCTACTCTCCTAACCAGTACATCGGAAGGGCTAATCGATAACGATTAAAAAAATAATAGTTCAAGGAACAAAAATAATATGTCAAAGGGTTGCTGCCGCAAAATAGTTATTGTAGACTTTCTACAATATACCGCTCAGCAGATATTATTGAGCAGAAATGTAGAGGGAAAATAATTGGATCTGATCAAAAAACACACATTTGTTCAATCAAAATATGAATCATAAATTGGAAGAAGCACAAAGGGTATCTCTTCCCAAATACAAATTATAAATTTAAAAATGATAAACAAAAAAAAGGCAAACAAGCTCTAATGTTGATAATGTGGAAGTACTTGGAATCGACCCGACACAAGTAGCTAATGAAACTCCAGGTTTCCGATTCTTATTATGTGATTTCAAGAACTGCATTCAATATCCCTGTCAGAGGACCAGCCAAATTCTTCTAAGAGAGCCAGCAGCACACCATTAGACCAACCAAAGCCAGTCTGCAGCATGAAAAATAATTGCCAATTTGGATCAGAACAAATTGGTCAACAACAGATGAGTATGACTGTATCAATGCATAATGTAAAAAGAGCAAAGATGAAGTTCATAGTATCTTCTATTTGAAACTTAGTCCTGAAATTGTGGAAGATATTTTGGAGTTGTTAGTGCACTTGCTTTGTTTGATCATCACCATCCATTCAATAGATCAAGTTCAAAGAACATTCATGTAATACGAGATGGTAAAAAGAGTAGATTAAAATTTTACCCCTCTTTGTCATCATTAATCTTATCGTTAATTATTTGGAGTCTGCTTCATAAATCCTAATACTACATTGGTGCTTAATCATTGTTACATCAGATGTTAAAAATTATTTTGCAGAACATGTTTTGCACAACTTTCTTCATGTCATTTGATCTACCTTCTTACTTACTAATTATTCGATATTAACTTCATGTTTAGGGTGCTAAATATGTATTACTACAATATCACCTGAGGTTTATATTCACCGCCACCGCCAACCTTTCCACAACCTTCAACATCATATTTCTCATGCATTGCACCTGTGGTGTTGTACGCAGCATAATTTGTTCTAATCCATCTTACAGCAATATCCTGAGCCAATCCATATGAAGCTTTTGAACCAGCAGTAGACAACCCTTCGATGATGATATGTTGCAAAGGAGACCAACCATTGGGGAAATCCCTGCTCAACAAAACGTTAATGGTTTAAGGTTCAATAAGATTACTTCACATCCAGCTGGTCCAAGATAACTTACCACTGTTGCCCATTGTTTACTACTGAAGTAGCAATTCCAGCAGGTTGAAGCAGACCTGATTTTAGGAAGCTCTCATAAATTCTTTCCACAATAACGCTATGTTCACCTAAACCTGAATTAATTCTTTCATGCATCAATAGCAAGTATTTATGGATGAAAAATTCGTATTTAAACATATTCTCCATCAAATGAAAAGAAAGATGGTCGTAGATACTTAAATATGCTATGCTTACAAAATATCTATCAGTATATGGGAAAAAATGGAATAAGCATCCACATCGATTAAGAAAAAATTCTAAACAGCTTAAAATGCCCAAACTTTGTAGTGCTCTCATCACCTGAATAAAGTATGTTCCGTTGTATAAAGGATGTTTCCATTACATGAAATGTTGGTGAAGGTTATTTCAAACAGCTATGTACCAGTGAAGTGGTTTGTAAGTTCCATGTTCAGCTGGGAACATCTCATATAAATAAGTACTTCCTAGTTGTGCATTCAGAGGCTGTGAAAATTAATCTAAACTCAATATAAATTGAAATGCACTCAAAATTTGAATCCAAATGTAATTAAACCAATTCATTTTTGAGTTGATGTTGAGCTAAAACCAGGATCCAAATGTAATTAACCCAATTCATTCTGAGTTTGGTATCCAACAATTTTGAGTCAAGTTGGAACAACTCGATTATTTAGATATTGAATGGAGTCAAATGTGCTCAAATTCTACTCAAGATCATCTTATGCATGTATCTCAGAACATTGTCTGGGACAATGCACCTACCAAAGGAATACACAAGGAAAACAACTAATCGTTAGAAGTCCACCAAATCGCATATCCTAATATGCTTGAAATTATAATGTAAAATCCCCGATTCCTTCACCATTTAACCTTGCAACATTTAACCTTGCACAATGGACTAGTGCAAGATCATTTCAATGCAGCAAAATATTGTAGAAAATTACACTGAGACAATCTCAATAAACTCCAAAATTGAAAGCATCAAAGGAAAACGTTTATGATTATTATTATTATTATTATTTCATCAAATGATTTCACACCCACATAGAGCATATGGAATGTCAAACCTGAGGTAAGCCTCCAATTCCAAATAGGTATGAAGTTTGATGCAAATATCCGATCATTTTGATTCCTAACATCAAATTGATGAACATCCTGAATATTAGAAAAATAACAATTATTATCAGTTATTAATCTAAATGATAGTGCTTAGATCTGAAAAATTAGGATTGATAAAGCACCTCACAATCATCGGATCTAATCCAATAGTCAAGCCACTGGTTCATCTCAGCATTCCAGAAAATCGATCTCATTGCAAACTGCCGTGCATTTGAAGCCTCAATGAATTTTTCATAGGTTTCAATATCACCAAGTTTTTGCGCGAAGAATGCTATGTCAAGCTCCTCCTGTTGAAGAAAGATACAGTACATAATCAAATATATCGATCTGAGGTTTTGCATAATAGTTATGTGAACATTTTTACAAAAATATAAGCATGTTGCCTTTAGCAAATAATGTGATATATTAGTGTACCCATTTCTTTATTTGAGGATTATTCATTCATTCATTCAAAGTTCTAAAATCAGATTACTTCATTTCTAAAATGTTTTGCAATAAGAAATGCGATCAAGGCCGAAGGTGTATGCATCAAAATTTTATGGCCTCAAGGTGGGCATTGGGCAATGGTTAAGTGGCCTTAGTTGACTATCAGTAAAAAATGGGACACTTTGTATTGCCATTTATATAAAAAGGTATGAAAAGTAATTAATGCTTATTCCTAGAAAACATATCCTAAAGTTTTTTGGTTGCAAAACAATAAAACAACATTTGAACTACGCCAGCAATATTTTAGAAATAAATAGAATAATCAGATATCCGTTAAGTTTTTTGGACAATACCTTATATAAGTAAGTGTTCAAGTCAACTGGGATGATCGATGTTGTTGACAATGTGGACAGGTCATATGAGTTGCTGCAATGAAAAGTATATCGACGTTACAAAAGAAAATATTCACCAAGTCATCAATAAAATTTGATAGATATCAATTTGTGCACATAAGCATATGCCGTAGATACATTTATGCACATTTTTGAAAGTGAGACGGACAAATATTCTTGCCTGCACAATGATTTCTTCCACAGATTTTTGATTTGAGAGGAAATAATGAATTAAAAGATTTTTATTGTGAAGAATGATGCAATCAAAAGAGGAGGAGCATGATTAAAATAAATGCTATATATAATTCTTCAGGAGAAAATCAGATACCAGATATTTTATATCAGCATGATAGTGGAAATTGGTGCAAGGATCAATAACGATCAGATGAGACAACTTTTACAACAGTAGCGCTGTAAGGGGTATGATAAATTGATATTGCACATAGCTTCATCCAATTTTGTAGAACAGAAATAACAATAAAAGTCAGAATTAGGAAAGCATAGAGTCCATTGGGTTGTTAGTTTCAATATTACAGATGGTTAAGGCAGTAATCATGTCAGATTTCCCATATAGAAAACTTATCGGTTACCGTCGTCCTAATAACAGAGGACAAGAAAAGATAATTTGCGTAAGAAGACCTTGATTTTAAAGGTGACCAAACTGAATGAAAAGGCTGATTCTAATTTCATGAATACTACTTTCTAGCAGTATATGGCAATATGGATTTTAGTTTTAGCTTCAAATGCCCTGTTAATATCTGTGATGTAATGGCTGCAAGTCAGCTCCAACATGTAGAAACTTATAGATTTTAAGCAACTGTTTATGCAAATAGGAGTTTGGTAGTATTAATACAAAAATATTTTATTGACACATAAAATACAAGATATGTAATTATTCTAAGTAGATAACATATAAGACAATGATGCATTCTTTCTAAAGCAACATCTAATTGAGAAGTTTTGGGGAAAGGAAATTTTCAGTGAAACCTCATCCAACGAGAGCTGAAGTCCCAACCAGTCTCTGCAGTTGAAGCAACTTCTCGAAAGAAAGCTTCCCTATCAGAGTCATTTAGAAACTTGGAAGCTGACTCCTCATCCTACATATGAGAATATCAATTTCATAATCATTTTTGAAAATGCATAGAGCCTGTTTTAGGCTTATTGTGATTAGTAAAATAGAGAGCATAGCATACAATTGTTGCGCTTTCTGGTCTGGGTTTATTCCACCTGGCATAATAGCGGCTCAAAGAATGTTTATGTCCATGAAGATCTTGAATCGTTACTTTATGGATTCCTAAAATATCATATTTTATGAATAATAAGATTTAGAGTGGTAAGGATATCTTTGGATATTAGAAAATACAAAAATAAGAAATACTTTGGCATAATATAAAGATAGCACACATTTCAAACATCTTAGGCTTTACAACTAATCGCTTCACCAAGTATAGATATGAGAATGGGTTTATGAGCACCAAAGCATTGCTCATAAAATTAAAGGGAATCCGTTTATGTGAAGAATATTTGGGGAGGAACTATAGCGAAGAAGATCCAAAGTGGTACCTGAATTCCAGAAGGTATACTCTTTTATTAACGAAGGAAGGGACTTCCTGACAAATTCCAAATCACCAGTCCTAGTGTAGATCTCCATTACCATTGAACTCAATAGTGGAGGTTGGCTGGAAGACATCACAGTACATAATCTTTAGTTATGGTTTCTATAATACCATTATTGCCATCATTTTTAAATTTGAATTCAAATAAAAAAAACTACAGCTATTTTATTTAATAGTCAACTATTAAATCATGTATGCTAACTATTTTTATTTAAGGGCAAATCATATGATACATGAATAGTATGATATTAGCATTAGATTTAATTTTAAATTTATTTGCTAATTCTGCAATCACTTTAATTCAAGTTGGGGTATTTAGAGAACAAAAAATATTTTTACTTCTATTATTTTTGTACTACTACTAACTTACAAAGCATTCATTAAACCATCAATTATCAACTATACATATAACAATGGTATTAATCATCTTTGTGTACCCCCATTGCAGGACAAGGGCCAAAGAGCTATCATAACAAACGCTAAGCAACATAGGGTCAGAAATTCTAAATTTTAGACATGGAAATCTAAGAGTTGATTTTCTGAATAATGTAAAATATCATCGAAACTAACTTTAAAAAATTGAAACATAAGATGGAACCCATTCATAGTACTTCACCTGCGACTAGCATAGTATACTCTTGCACCATTTGGCACATGACCATAAGCATCTACTAGCCATACAAGGTTATTCACAATTGCTTTTGCTGTGTCATACATTTTGCTTACCAGCAATCCCCTGTTTTGCATCAAAAGAACCATTAGAAAATCTTCAATTGCCGAAGGCATGGTTAGATTTAGTTCCAAACATATCATGATTTGGAACGAAATGAACATACAAAAAAAAAAAAAAAGAAACCAAAAGTGAACTGGCTAAAAATGAAATTAAATTCAGTTTAGGATGGAATGCTGTATAAATCATTTGGATTGATTCAATTCAGTATAATTCTGTTCATTTTTATAGTTCAGGTCAATTTTGTTTGATTTTACATGCATTAGTACAAGGGAAAAATGATTTATATGCTATAAACCTTGGGTCAACCTTTCTCATGTTCAATCACATAGCTTAATATACATCACACGTTAGCTTGATTCGGTTCTGTTCTGTCCTTTTGATTTTACCAAAATATCAAATATAAACCAAATAGAGATCAATCTGAAATCCCATTTTTCAGGTTGAATCAGCTTTTCAGTTTAAGCAATTATCTAGCCAGATGAACAAGAAACAAACCTGATAATCCAGTAAGAATCCCAATAATACACCTCCCTGAACCTCGACCCAGGAATGATTAGAGGCTCCGGCAAGGGAAGCAGAGTGTGCCTCTCTGGGTGGCTCTTCACATTATCAGAAACCCTCCTACTGAGATTCTTCCATAATGAATGCACTTCAAGAGCCCAAGCCCTAACCTTAGGGTTAAACACTTTGGGCAAAAACCCCTCCGGCTCCGGCACGAAATCCTCGGGCTCCGTGTACACCAAATCTTCGCCGGCATCCCCGAAATAGGCTTCCAAGAACCTATGCAAGTAGTTTTCCGGGATGATTCCCTTAACCCTAGGGAGTTTCCAGAAAGCGGCTTCCGTTAAGCTGAGGTCTTTCTTGAGAGGGAGATCAACGTAGAGCTTGGGATCAAAGGAATTGGGGCCGAGAGTTTTGAGAGCTTCGGATTGGAGGCGTTGGAGGAAGGAGACCAGAGGGGTTGTAGAATACGTTCGATCATCGACGGCACAGCTGGAGGAGGCGGCGGCACGGGTGGTGGTGACCGAAATGACGAGGAGAACAGAGAAGAGAAATGAGAAGAAATTGAATGAGTGGGAGGGCATTTTGGGAAGATGTTTTGTAACGGCCATTAGCTTACTTACCGGGTTTGATATTCGCTTCATTCCTGTAGCATATATACATCTTAGTGCTACGGTGCTGGCGGGAAATGCTTGACAACTTCGGGGGCTGGCCTGGCCGGGCGCTGGTTCATTGTTCTGTGTAGAGGCGGAGCTTCGTGGGAGATCAATTAGAATGTGTCATATTATTTTTTTATTTGGTACTGTGGCTCAATATTATTGATGTGGCTACACCTGATTCGTTCAGGATAAAAAGTTGTGTCCGGCCTCCGAACAAAATAATTTCTCGCAGATGCGGTCCATATTGGATGATAATTTTGTTTTTCCCCCCAAAAAAAAAAAAACAAAAGATGATAACTTTGTCGGATCTTTTTCAATTGGCAGCGGCCATAAGAATTGATCTCGTCAATCATATTAATCTTTTATTGAATATGATTTTTTATTGTTAGTCATGTTTTTATGTAATATTAATGATTGGACTAAAGCCCAAACACAAAAGGATGAAAGAAAGTTACGTCTAAATTGGTTTCATGATCATAAAAGAAAGGGTCAAACTCTTCAAATTGTCATCTAAGGCTTCGTTTGAGACAACTTTTTTACTGCTTTCTAAAGCAACTTTTTAATTCAAAATTTTATTCAACTACAATTTTAGTACTAAAATTTTTTTTAAAAAAACAGAAAGAAAACCGTCCCAAACATAGTCTAAAACATTGCAAAAAATTATGCAATGTACATTAATTGCTAAACATTGCTAAAAACAATTTTTGATTAGGTAGGAATGTATAAAATATGTCCATAATGATTCAAATAGTTGATTACCTGTGAAATGAAAAACATCATTTGTCCTTTTACAAATTAAATATGAGTTTTAAGTTTCGTTTGGGACGACTTTTTTATTGCTTCTTAAAACGCAATTTTAGTACAAACTCTATTTTAAAAAGCAATAAAAAAATCGTCCCAACCGAAGCCTTAATCTAATATTCAACACCCATTTTTTAGAGAAAGAAACTTGTGGGCATTACAACTCTCTCTTCCTACTAATTTGTGTGCACCTGCCTTTATGTATTATATGATAGTAGGACTCTAAATTGTGAGGTGATAATGTATGGTGTTCTCATCTATTCAGAGACTTACTAGAAAGGTACAAAATGCCAAATATTATGAAGACTACTTTAATTATCATCTTATTATCTGGACAATTAGAAAGCACAATTGGAAAATTGCTGAGGAATAGGATGAATAGATGCCAAATATTTCATATGAGTCGCGATATATTTAAACTTATCCAAATTTAAAAAATGTGATGTGTTTGTCAAAATGATCAAATTTGTACATTCATATTCGTCTTGGTCGATCAGGTTATTGTGAGAGCTTGAACCATAGTCAAAAACTCTGTGATTATGAATAGGCTTGAATCACCTTCAATTGGGAAAAGAAACCCATCAAATCTAATGTCACTAAAGCCTCATATCACCTTGAATCTTGTCAAGCCTCATGAGAATCAGCCTTTAATTGGTCCTAAACATTGAGTTTGTTGAATCTAATTTTATTTGTGGATATTAGTGCAATACATATGATTTTTTTTTCTATTTTTTATATCTTGATGTAGATTTTATAGATTTATTATAATCAGTTTAGCATTCAAGGATTTCAAAAACTTGTCAATGTTTTATATAGAAACAAATGCACAGTGAGAACTTTTTTTTCTTTGGCTCCTATTTACTGTGAAATGCTCCACTCATCATGAAATGGTATCAGAGCCTTCACTATTATGGCTCTATCTTTTTGTTTCCATCATGATGAACCCCAACAATAGGCTACAGTCATTTTTTTTCCTTCATAATACTCATAATTCCGGCGTAACTCTCATTTCGCAAAACCTCATCGATGACAATTACAATAAGTGGAGTATGACCATGTTAGTTTGTTGGAAAACAAATAAGTTGAGGTTGGTCAACCATAAACTATTAGAAGGTACTAATACAAACCTTAATTCTGGGATAGGAATAATGATATGGTTATCTCCTAGATCTTGAATTCAATTTCAAGGAGATAGCTACAAGTATATTATAACTAGAAATAGCAAGTGAGATCTAGGTGGTTCATCAAGATCTTTAGTATTAGAAGGTACTAATACAGACATTCCACGTAAAAAATGGTAACCCAAATCCAGCAAGGCAATAAATTAGTAACAATAATCTATATTTTCATGCCTATGATTTCCTACAAAACATACACTAAACAAATCATTACTCTTTTGCTAGGTGGAGAAGCCTTTACACCAACTTTCCTACTAGGACAAGATCCCTTTTCCCCAAGGGAACCTTCAAGTATTCTTCACCATAGTACTCCAAAGAAATATAAGAACAATCAAATAGAAATTAACCAATGCAAGGGAAAAGCCTTTTTTTACATGAGAACTTTTTCAAAGCATGAAGAAGTCAAGCACATAAAAGTCAAATCTTAAAGATTAACATTTTGAAAAGTAAGCTTATAATCTCTCTAAAATGGATTTGGAAGAAAAGCACTCTTAGAAAATAATGTAATAGGGCTTGGTGGTTGAATTTCTCAAAGGTAATCAGGGTTTAAATGAAAAGTAACTCTTTCTAACCTAAGGCATCGTGATTTAATATATGTTTAACACTTAGGGCTTCTAAGGATTGAGAACTTTAATTATAATAAGTAAATCTATGTATCCACTTCCTCTCAAGATTAAAAATTAGAGTGGAGTTCAAAATGAATTATCTTCAAAATGACTAAAATATATCATTAAAGTCATCTAGAATTCAATACTTATAGAGTTCTATAGAACTTTGTATAGGCCCATAAAGTAGTTTATAGAGGCCTACAAACCATTGTGAAGACTCATAATATTTAATTTTCCAAGAACCCATAACTCTATATCGTTACAAAGATCTACAAACCATTATAAATGCTGGTAAAGACTTAATGGTGACTTGTTAATTTTTGTTTATGAGTGTTTCTCATAAAAATGCTACATGTCCCCCCCTGCCCCCACAAAAAAAAAAGCATTATCATGAGAGGTCTAGCCAAGCTATGAGAAGATAAAAAATATACTAAAATAACTAAATCACCAAATAGGTAAAACACAATTCAAAATTCTTTCAATTCATCATCATCATCTTCATCTTCTTCCTCTTATTGTTCTTCTTCCTTCTTTTATGGAACCCCTTTCACAAGTGACCTTTATTTAGTGGGCCATTACTTGATCATCCAATTATTATAGTGGTCGATGTGTTCCATTATCCTTGAAATACAAGCTAGCTAGCTATCCTCACATAGTAGAAGAAGAAGTGCAGTATATGCTAGAAGACTAATCTCTCTGTGATGAGAGAGATGTTTTAGTCATTAAAAAGGCTCAAGGATAATGATCTATGGCATACACACTCAAATTAAGATTCAAATACTTGTTTATAACAATGAACTAAATTATGTAGAAAAGACTCAAATTATGTGAACATTTATAGTTTAGATCTTAAAGGCACAGGATTTATAACTTGATGATAAGTATCATAGCATTGATATTTAAACTCATATTATATATAATATCATAAGTAACCAAAGTAAGGGTGATATTGAGCTTCCTAGGTCACCAATTATTTGGGGAATGAAATGACGTAGGATGTATTGAATGTAATAATCTTCAAGAGATAGGCATGAAGGCTCGTAATGTGTTCATAGGATGGGGTGTTCTGATGTCTAGAATTTATAATGGACCAATGAAAAGGCTACAAAATTTCTCAATCATCTTGATTTCCTCGCCCTCAGAATTGAAAATAAGGTGTGTTCTTTTTTAGTGATTTCTATCCCCAAACAATTACTATGGAATTTTCTTTAGTCGAGCTCAGGCATGGTCATGTTATTATATTTAGATAAGCTCAGATAAAAAAGGACAAGCACATTAAAGTAAAATATTAAGTTTTGATTATTGGAAAAAAGGAAAAATATGACAACCATGATCAATGGATTTGTCTATATAATGACTAATGTTATGGTAGCCCTTTTGATGTTGGGATTAGAAGCATATGGAATCCTATATGATGAAGATGATTCACCACAATTATAAGGTCATGTAAAATGGCTTTTTTTTTGGTGGTAGAATGTGAGAAAAGAATAAAATAAAAAGGTAGGAGGGAAAGATGGCCTCATAAAAATATGTTAGAGAAAATCAAATGAAAAGAGACTAAGTACAAACTACAATGCCTTGTATGACTTCTTGCAAATTGCTTACACCTTCTATCGTAGCCTTAGGTGATGAATATAGAAGAATTTTGATAGTTAAGAGAAAGGTAAGATATCTATTTATGGATGGTACATGAGTGGATTTTAAAAATTTCAAAATATCAAAAATAGGGTAGAGTTGGTAATTAGCAATAAATCGATAATAATTAGTTAAAATGGGCTTTGAATATCTTTAAATGTATAACATGGTGATAGAGAGGTCAAAGGCTGGATTCCTCCATTAATTGATTTTTAATGGGTCAAGTAGAGGTCTATCACTTACATTACCACATGGAAACATGTAAGACAACAAATTTATGTTGTTTCTGGAGTGTTAGCAAGAAAATTTTGATAAGTTTATGTTGTTACACCTAACTAGAATTTGATCTAATTTAAGTCCACAATCCTCAAGTAGCCTAATCAAAAGTATTTATATAACATAACTACCTATAGATATGATTCACTATCATATCATCTCTAAATATCTTGATAATCTGTGTGGTATCTATATTCCATTTGTTAAATCCTATACTAATTAAAAATAAGCTCCATTTCATATACTAAGTCCTAGAGGCTTATTTCAAATCATAAAGAGCTTTCTTTAATTTAAACACATAATCAGGATACAAGATATCAACAATGCTCGATAATTATTCTACATAAAAGTTATTTTTTATTATTACATTTAGTAAAGTGCTCTTAATATCTATCTAATATAGCCTAAAGATCTTCCAACATGTAAATGCTAATTATAGGCTAATGTCTTCTAATATGGCTACTTTGGCATATAACTTATAAAAATATAACTCTATGTGGGTTATAAATCTAGCCTTATCTCTAACTAGAATCCCTAAATCATCATATTTAATCTTACAAATTAATTTTTCTCTTATTGTGTGAGAATCATTAGGTCAAGATACTAAACCTAAAATGTCATTCCGTAAAAACTAGTTTAACTATTCTTACATAGCTACTAGCCAAAACATATTATCCAATGCACCATCAATATTCTTAGGTTTAATATGGAAAATCTAAATATGCTTCTATTCCTGCCTCCTTAAGATATGCTATAATAATTTTGTTCAGATGAGTACAAGTATATCTCCATTCCTTAAATAATTCAAGTATAGGAGGAACCTCACCAAAAGTTATAGGTGGATCCATGCTTAGATTCTCTATCCTATCATTCTTATCATCATCCATTTCCTTCATCCTGGTAATCCTTATTCTTTTCATTAAAACTCATGTGAATAAACTCATCAATTACTTGGTTTTTCTAATTGAACAACTTATAAGCCTTATTATGATTTGATATCCTAAAAACATTCTCTTATCTGATCTTATATCAAATTTTGTCAAACTCTTTTTTTTTATTTCTTATGATAAAATATTTATAACCAAATACATGAAAGTAAATTAAATAAGGCTTCTTTTCTTTCAATATCTCACTAGGCTCTTCATAATAATAAATGTGATATTTATGCTATTGATCACATACTTGCTGTAATTACTGCTTCTGCCAAGAAATATTTTGCTAAAATATACTTACTAAGCATGGTTTTAGTCATATCTAATAGAGATTGTAATTTTCTTTTCTCAACTAACCCATTTTATAGTCGTGTTCTAAGTGCAACAAAATATTTCTAATCTCAAATTAATCAAAAAAATCCTCAAATATTTCATTTTAAAATTTATCTCCTAATGGATATAATCAGCAACCATCATCCTCTCTAACTCCTTTTTCACAAATTTAATAAATTCCAAAATTTCATCACTTTTATGAACTAAATATACTACCGAAGTGAATCTTGAGTAATCATCCACAATAACATATCCATTACTTTTTCTCAAGCTATTGTTTGTGATTTGTACAAATAAACTAGCATGTAGCAACTCTAAGAGTTTAGAGGTGGTTGTTTTATTCTAATTTAAACATATATGGGTCCATTCCCTAGTTAACACTCAATGCATACCTAATCTTTAAAAAAATTAAGTGTAGGAAAACCTATAACCAATTCCTTCTTAGACAATTTAAATAAGGTATACATACTGGCATAACAAAAATATATATGTCACATCTTATAATCATTGGAAATATTATTCGAACATTTAACACTATTAGACATTAAACATCTTATTTCAAGTAGATAAATATTGTCATACCTATACCCATTAATAAACTTCATCCAACAACATAATTAATGATAAGATGAGAATTGTACTCCATACTCATTATTACATAAATGTCTAATGTTAATCAAATTATGTTTTAGTATATCAGACAATATTTTCATCTTGATGGCATATGATACATGGCCAATGGTGCCAATTCTAATTATCTACTTTTTTGTGTTATCACCTAAAGAAAAAAAAGTTTCCATCACTTAGTTTCACTAAAGTATAATAATTAGTCTCTCATTGTTTGTATTAAGCATCGGCACTCCATGTATCATCATCTTTATTGGTCCTAGAGTAGCGGCATACCTACATATAAATTATGTCCATGAACCTGAAATTCAAAATTGCTTTGGCTCCCTCAGTGTTATAAATAACATAATCAAAATCTGTAGAGGGGATCTACACATGTATGTGTGCCTATGAACTTGAACAAACTAAGGTACCATATGTGTCATTCTACCCTTACAGTTTCTAGATATGAGTCCTAATCCACCATAAGTAGCTTACTTAAAATTTGTGTGTACAAATGGTCAATAATGTACAATTTTTCTATATTTAGATGAATCATAAAAAGCATTTCTATTAGAGTTATACAAATAATCAATCTTTGCATTTAAAATGGAATTTTCTCTAAGTATGATAAGTGTTTTTGCAAACATTTCAAAAATTAATATAATGAAATTCTAAAGTTGCATGCTCCTTTTCAATGTATGATACTTTTTTTCTAAATTAACCAATATATTATTCATTGTAATTAGAGCATCATGTAACTCGACATATTATTTAACTCATTCATAGGATCATCAATAGACATTAAATAGATGCTTGTGACTTCCTGGTAGAATAGCTTTATTGATGTTTCCTCATTGTTCGAATCTTCATAAGTATCCTTCAAAACTTCCTACTAGTCCTAGATATAAACTAATCTTTCTCTCACTTTTGTTAAAAGAGCATTTAGTTTGTAAATGAGTGGGCTCATTGCATTCGAGGCATGTTGGACTCTCCTTCTTTCACCTATAAAGTTAGTCTTCATTTATTTGGAGTTTTATGATATGACTTGTTACCCTTACTTTTTTAGAATTTTCTATTAAGCATCTTTTTGAACTGTTGTATCTATAGAGGCATCTCATCATTATCATTTTTTTAGCGTGATGAGTCATTTTTTTTAGATCATGGCATTTGAGTGTTATGTTCTTCGATTTCCTTTTTAGGTTATCCACTCCATCATCACTTAAGCTAAATTTTTATTTGTGTACTTGTAGGGATCTGAACAAATGGTAAATATTATATTAACTTAAATCATGTGCCTTAAGTATGGTGGTTATATTAGGATCCCATCTCTTAAGAAAGAGCGTAGAGTATTGCTTACCTATTCTCAATCTTAAGGCCCCCTCATGATTATAAGGTAGTATTCAAGCATCTCTATAATCATATGCCTAGACTTTATCTTGAAAAGTTCATACTTTTGTTTAAAAATTTTAATTTGTGTCTCCCTTACTTCATCCATGCCTTCATATATGATGAACAATTTGTTCCATATTTATTTACCAATTCTCAATTCCAAACCTTTATATATTCATCATATTTTAAAGCACGATAAAGAACATCAACTCTCTTATAATTTAGTAATCATAATTCCAGTTCATCTAAGTTATTTATGGGTAAAGAAACCTCTAAAGTGGTTCCATTATTGGTTATGAAGCCAATAATCATATAACTGAGGCTCTAATATGAACCGTTAGTTTACACATACTTAAGAGGGGAAGGGGTAAATTGGGCTTAAAAACTTTTTTCTCAATTTTAATCTATTTTGTTCCATAAAAATATTATGATGCCCAAAGTAAAAAAGTAAATATCAACGCATGCAGTAAGTAATAAGTGCATAATGTAAAACCACATTCAAATGTATAATAACTTTTATGTAATTTGGTCACTACCAACATCTACACTAAGATTTCCTCTACACCTAGGATTTCCCACATAGCTTATAACCAAAAAAAAAAGGTCAACACTATGAGTTCGGTGTACATATTAGGATTTTGATGATCACAAATATTATTGATTTAATAATCTTGATTATATTTATGTGTGTAGGTCATTGCTTTTAAATTAATATTTTTGGTAAAATGAATGATTAAGGACAAAGTAATACTTGACACACAAAAGTTAAGAACTAGAAAGAGGTCTGCTTAAGCTCTATTTGAAGTTGTGGAGCCATCAAAGACAAGATGATCTCAAAATTCAAAATGTTGTGTAAATTTATAATTTTAATTTTCTTGGGTCATCTTATTTTCTTATAAATAACAAAGCACGCACACATGAGTGTAAACCAAATTAAAATAACAAATTTGAAAGTTAAATAAAATTATTGGTTTCTAACTAATCACATTGTACAATCTAGATCATATTATATGATAAGAGAAATTTTTTTTGTAAAATAAGATAATCAAGTGGTATTAATTAATAGAAAATTAACATCAAAGTATTCACATAACTAATCATACTATATGATGGATATCGTCTTGTACAATCAGCTATTTAAAATTCAAGCCCATATATTATCTTTTTTTTAATATATAAATTCCAAATTTAACTACATATATTGTATGGTTTTATTCATGTCATACGAAATGTTAAGATATTTACCTATTTTAGGATTATAAGTTTGAATTGGAACAAAAATTATACAATATGATTTATATCATATAGTTTGAATAAATAGAGTGGGTATATGTACGACCTTAGATCGGATGAGCTGAAATAATGTCATGAGTTGATATATTGAACAAATTATACTTTATAATCTGAATCATACAGTTATATAAAATAGAGGACAATTTTAGGGTTCTGGCTAATTGAGCTAATCATGATCTATGAAGCTTGTATTATACTGTGTGATTAGGCACGAAATTTCTTAAAATGCATGATTAGGGCTTTTTTTTATCTTGCTTTTAAATACTACTATTATATAAAACCCTAGTTTTTTTAAACAAGAAGAGATACAACTTTTGACAAAATAAGAAAAAAAAATTACAGAGGTTAGGAAGGGGATACTAGAGAGAACTTGAGAGAAATCTTTTAGAGAAGTGAAGAGATTTGTGTGTAAGGTTCACCACAATTATTCTAGCTAAATCTATAACTTTTTTCTTGGAGTTCTTTTCAAGTTCTTAGGAGAAGAACTTGTTGAAGATCCTGCTTGCAAGATCTCAAAGGTCTTGTGAGAGAGATGTTGGAAGAACTTCATGGATCCAATAGGAGGCTAAGGAGTAGTTGCTTTTCGAGGAGGAAAGTAGAGTAAGATTTCTCCATGACCCTGTGAAGTAGAAGCTTCTTTACCTTTTTAGGAGCAAAAGCAGTGAGTTAGAGGAATTCTTGAGGAGAGGACTCAGAGAGTGGATGTAGTTCTTTATTTACCAAACCACTATAAATAGTTTGTGCGCTCTTTTTACTTTTCAACGTTTACTTTATTATAACTTTTATTTTATGCTTATAGTTATACACACACACACACACACACAACTCTAACTAAATTTTACTAGTTTGTTATTTTAAGTTTTTTTTTTTTGTGTAAGTCATTAAAAAGGTGTTAATATATTTTGGTGTTGATAACTTCCACATATAATTATCCTTAATTTTTTAATGAGCCACACCAATTCACACAACCCCCCCTCCCCCCCCCCCCCCCACCTATAGGTTTGACAGAACTCCTCCAATTGGCATCAGAATGGGTTCTTCACAAAGAAGCCTTAAAACCTTAAGTAGATCCTAACATGGCACACTATGGAAATCAAAACACATCGGAAGGGTACTCGACTACTCAATTGCCACTTTTGGATAACAACCCATTTAATTTTTTGGAAAGTACACATGCTACTTTTACTTAATTCATAGACTACAAAATGTCGAAGTTTGCATAAGTAGGTTATTCACCTCCTCATAGGATATAGAATGACATAAAAATAGAACTTTTTATTGACTAAAGTTGTGAAGAAAAGGTTTATGCACAATTAAATGCTAAGTATTTAAATTGCTTTTTCTATGTTTTAAAACCAAAAGAATATATGCAAATATCAACCTATACAACAAGTAAGGAAATCTGGGGTATACATTTCAAAATCAAAGAAGGAACCAATGAAGTAAAATAACCTCACATGAACATCTTACTACATGAGTATGAATTATTTCACATACAATTAAATGAATCAATTTTTTGTATGTATACATGTTTTACTAAAATTGTTACTTCATTACATTCTTTAGGAAGAGAGTTTAGAAATGCAAGAAAAATAAATAAAATCTTAAAATGTTTTTAGAATCTTTGGATGCCATGGAGATGGAAATTTTTGAGTCAAAATATTTAATCGCATACTCTATTTTTCATTTACTTGGTTCTCTAATGGTTGATGAACAAAATATTAGCCAAAGATAGACTGATACAAGTGATGAAAAAAAAAAAAGAATAGTAATAAAGGAAGATGATTATGATTGTAATGATTTTGAAGGAGGTAGAGACGAGGGCATAACCCTTATGACTAAGAAGTTTAAATATTTCTAAAAAATAAGAAAAAAAAAGACACATTAATAATGAAAAGAAAAATTAAAAAGTTCATTAATTTTTTTTTACACCATCTACTTTGAATGTAAAAATTAGGTCATATAAAGTAGGATTGTCCAAACAAAAAAGTCAATCGCTGAAGGAGAAAGCTGGGGAGAAAATTATTTAGAAAAAGAATAAAAGAAAATCTCATAGATCTTTTAAGGGAATTTCATATTATGATTCCTCTATGATTAAAGAAAAAAAGGATATCACAAACTTGTGCTTGATGGAAAAGGACAACTTAGTGACCTATATAAAGATTATGTATATGAATACTTTGAGTTAAAATGAAAACTTTGAGTTATGACTAAGAATCAAGGATAGAGCATAATTTATCAACCCCTACAATACCTCTATAAAATGGCATATCATAAAAAAAATAGGATTTTGAATAAGTGTTCATTTGGGATGACTTTTTTATTATTTTCTAAACCAACATTTTAGTACAAAAGAATTTTAAACTAAAAAATTTTGTACTAAAAAGCTGCTTCAAAAAGTAATAAGAAAATCGTCCCAAAAAAGGCCTGAGGCTACTAAGGAAATGTTAAATGAATATAAGTTACACCAAGTATTTTTGGGCTAAAGTAATAAACATAGCCTACTATATGTAGAATAGGGTGAACATTAGATCAGAATTATATAAAATCCTATATGAACTCCTTAAGGGTAGAACATGAAACCTTTCCCATCTACATGTTTTTGAATGTAAATGCATTGTACTGAATAATGGAAAATAACATTTGGGGAAGTTTGATTCAAAAACTAATAAGGCTATGTTCATAAGATACTCTTTCATTGGTAAAGTTTATAAGGTATATCACAAATGGACATTTATAGTAAATAAGTTACCCATGTTATCTTTGATGAGACTAATGTGGTTGTCCTTCCAAAAGAGGAAGAAGGAGAGGAGAATATTATCACCAGAGTAAAATATAAGTTTAGATGATAGAGTTCAAAATCATGAGTTACACTTAAGGGATTAGAAATATGCTTCAAGCATCCTACAGAATCGATCATAAGAGATTCTTCTGTAAGAATTCAGACTAGACATAACATTAAACTGGAGATTTTTCATGCTACATTTATATTAATGATTGAGCTCACTAGCTTATGAAGCTTTAAAAGATGAATTTTGGGTTATGGTTATGTAAGATGAGTTAAACCAATTTTTTAGGAATGATGTATGCGAGCTAGTATATGGATCATCTGATAAGAGTGTCATTGGGATAAAATAAGAATTCAAAAAAAAAATTATATAGAATTAGTTGTTAGAAATTAAGCAAGATAGTAGCCAATGGTTATAACGACTAGATAGAAGAAATAAATTTTGAGGAATATTTGCACCTATTGTTAGACTAGAATCCATTAGAGTTTTATTAGCATTTGCATGTTTTAGAGACTTCAAGTTACATCAAATTGTTGTAAAGAGTGTGTTCTTAAATTTGGTTATAAAAGAAGATGTGTATGTTAAACAACCACTTAGTTTTGAGAGTGCATCATTCCCTTATCACGTTCATAAACTTAAAAAGGCACTTTATTATTTGAAACAAACACCTTGGGCATGGTATGCTTAGTACATTTCATTTTAACAAATCTTTTGTTATGAGGATCGTAGACACCACATTGTTCATCAAAATAATTAGGTTAGATATTTTTGTGGTTCAAATTTATAGATGACATTTTATTTGGATCCACAAATGATGCATTATGTGAAGAATGTAAATCCACTATAAAGAATAAATTTGAGATGAGCATGAAGGATGAAGTTACCTATTTCTTAAAGTTTAATGTAACATAAAGGAAAGATATCTTCCTTAGAAAGACTAATTATATTAAATAACTTATCAAAAGTTTGTTATAGAAGTTACAAAAGTATAAACACCACCATGACCCCTACAACACAATTAGATAAGGTTCAAAGTGGCAAACTTGAAGATTGGAAGAAGTATAGAGGGATGATAGGATCATTACTATATGTAGTTAGTACTAGTCCTAACATTATATTTAGTGTTTGTTTGTGTGCCAAATTGTAGGCTAAGCCCAAAGAGTCACACTTAATAGTAATAAAAAGAATCTTTTGGTATCTCATAAGGACACCTAGCTTAGGTATCTGGTAACCTAGGGGTAGCATGTCTTTTGAATTAGTTGGATACTTAGATTTAGACTTTGCAGGATGCAAGGTAGATATGAAGAGGACATTAAAAGCATGTCAATTGAAAAATTATTAAATTTTTGATTTAGTAAAAATCTAAATTATGTAGTCTTATCCGCTGCATAGGAAGATAGAGTAGATAGATGTAAGGAAATATATTTCTCAATTCTTATGGCTGAAGTAACAACTTTTTAAAGTTTGGTTTGTAGGAGGATAACATCCCAATTATGTGTGATAACACTGATGCCATATATATAACAAAGAATCCAAACCAAATTCATGCACTAAACCCATTCATATTAGATATAATTTTCTAAGAGGCCATATTTCAAAGGGTGATGTAGATATTCAATTTATTGATATACAAAATCAATTAGAAAATATATTTATAAAGACACTCAGTTATAAAATATTTAGCACACTAAGAACTAGATTATGAGTGATTGATTTAAATGCATAGATTGTTAGGTTAGGATAGTCATATGCATGTGCAGTTATTTATCAAGTTGGTTTGTGTTGAGTGTTTTTCTCATATTTGTATGCTAGTGCTTATGTGTTAATCTAGTTTATTGTGTGTTATTATTTTGGTTTTTGAGTCTGAAGATTCCTTATCATTATTTAATCAAAGTTTAAAATAAATTCACTTCATAATGTGTGAAACACATTCATATTATATGATACACATAAGATAATACAATACATTGTTCATTAATTCAAAATTAATGGCCAAGAACAAATTGCAAAACACCTCATACTGTATAATTTAACTTTATACTATACAAGTTGACCAAGTCAAAGATCATTCAAGATAGACATTAGGATGATAAAAAGAAAACATATCATATTGGATGATTTGACTTTGTCAAATTTCCCATTAGTGTGCGGGATGATATGGATAATTACTTATCATACTAGACAATCCAAATCATGTTATATGATTAGCCCAATAAGAAACTTTATAAATAGAATGGAATTCTTCATTTCTGTTCACACATTATTCACTCTCTCAAATCTTGTGTGTGAACTTTTAGGTAGGAAAACTCTCTTCTCAATTCAATGGCAAGTAAGAGGGCATGAGAGATAAGCAGATCCTCAAGGTAGTATAGAGCTAAATGTTTCAAGATGAAAGATGATACTGAGGCATATCTAAAATATAAAGAATCGTCAATCACATATTCTAAGGTTGTGATCCAAGATCAACTATCATACTAGGTACTTGATATTTTAATTAGCTCTACCCTCCAATTCTCATCTCTCTTATTTTCCCAGCAAACCAAACTCCTTGAATTCTTCTCCAGTTTTAGCATAAATGTTGATAAAACTACCATGCCATCCTTAGTATGTAGGTGCCAAGTTTCTATTACTAACCTTGTTCTCCATGAAGACCTACACATTTCCTACATTGAGGTTGCACCATATGATTTCACTAATGATTTGCACTATAACATGTCCAATGTAAACTTAACCCTTAAGATTTCACCTCTTTTCCATCACAAGCCAAAACTAAACACCATGGGTTAAACACTTATGTTTTTTAGTAAATGCTTCAACACAATGTCATTCTCAAATTCAATAATAAGATTTACATTATCCTGCTCCTATCCATAGTTACCTTTTACTATATGATGAGTATATAATTTAATGCTACCAATTTTTTAATCTAGCACATTGGAAATCTTACTATCACTAGAAGTTCTAAAACCCACCAAAAACAAAATCTTACACTTTGTCATCTCATTGCACTACCAGATCATATGTCTTCTTATTTCATAAATCTTCCCTTCCATATCATTTGTAGGGAGAGGTGTAGGCTAGCAAAAGATGGAGGAGATCATGAGGCTGAATAAGAAGTTGAACCTTTTCAACCTGTTCATCTAGCAGATTATCCACAGGATAAGTGAATCATGAATTTTTCTTACCTATGACATAAAGTAGATGAGCATATTTGGTTGGAGACATAAAAGTGGAAGTAGATGCAAAATAGCACGAGGAGGACCACACCGAGTTCCAAGAGTAATTTTCCATTGTACATGGACATTTTAACAAACTGTCACATCCACTTTATTAGGGACCATCTGATTTGTAAAACCGTTATGCTTGTTGTTGTTTTCTATTTTTTATTTGTTTATATTTTCCTTTCCTTTTTGAGATCTCTAAAGGGTGAGTAGTGTGTTTCGGTCAAAAAAAAAAATATTAAATGTGTTAGGCAGTGTTGTGTTTGATTTATTCTATCCATTTTATTTTAAGTGTTGCATTATAGTTACACTCTTGTAAATTTTCAATTTTTTAGTTAAAAATAAAAATTTAATTTAAATTTATTTTTCATTTCATTTTTTTCTCATATTATATTATTAGAGGCGTAAAGTGAGGGGAGAAAATGTATTTTAACAAATTATTTAATTTTCTACTTAAAATTGAGATAAAATTTCAACAAATTTTTTTTTTCTTATCAAAAAGGGGCAGATTTTTGGATCTCATAAGCCTGGTGTACTGACTAGGGTTTCGATGGTCATAAATATTATCAATTCTATTGATCTTGATTTTATACTTGTGTGTACAAGTCATCACATTTAAATTAACATTTTAGATAAAAAGGAAAAAAAATAAAAATTTCTAACATATAAGGGATAAGAATCAAAAGTGAATGATTAAGTTCAATTTGAAGATGTGAAGCTTTCAAAGATAAGAAGACCTTAAAATTCAAAGTGTGGTGTCAATTTATAATTTTTCATTTTATTGAGTCTTGTTATATTTGTATAGGTATATAGTGGGCTAAACAATCAAGATCACACATGAGTGTAAAACAAATTAAAATAAAAAATTTGAAAGTTAATTAAAATACTTGTTTTCTAACTAATCATATTGTACAATTTGGATCATACTATATAATAAAAGTGGCTATTTTTGCAAAATAGGAAAATTAGTAATTAATAGAGAATTAAAATCAAAATTATAATGTAACTAATAATATTATATGGTCTATTATTTTAAATTCAAGCTTGATTATTATCTACTTTTTTACCATGCATAAATAGGCAAATTCAAAACTGAACTACCATATTATATGATCCTATTTATATTATAAGAAACTTTAAGATATTTACCAATTTTATGATCACAAATTGAGGAGTCAAATCAAGATAAAATTTCGTACTATAAAATATAAAACATACACTCCGAACTAATAGAGAGGGTTTTTGTAAAAAATTGAACTAATTTCTAGAGTCAACAAATTTAACTAATTGTACTATACAATTTGTATCATAATGTGTGATCAAATAGAGGATGATTTTTAGGGTTTAAGCTAATTTAACTAATCATACTGCATGGTGCTTGTATCGTATTGTACAATATGGTTAATGAATTTTTTAAATATCTTGATTAGGGTTTCTTTTCAATCTTGCTTATAAATATTACTATTATATGAATCCCATTTCTTTTAAGATGAAGAGAACAAAGCTTTTTTAGGAGTTTTTTAAGAGATGTTGGAAAGGACAGATTGCAGAAAACTTGAGAGAAATATTTTGTAGAAGTTCAAGAGATCTCAAAAAACATTTGTGTGTGAGGTTCACCACAGTTATTATAACTTAATTTATATCTTTTTTCCTCTGAATGTTATTCAAGTTCTTAGGAGAAAAACTTATTGAAGATCTTACTTATAAGATCTCGAAGGCCTTGTGAGAGGTTATGATAACTTTTCAGACTTTATAGGAGGCTAGGGATTAGTTTCTTTTTAAGGAGGAAAGTAGTGTAGGGTTTCTCCATTACCCTATGAAGGAAATTGGCTTTTCTACCATGCTGGGAGCAAAAAGAGTGAGTTAGTGGAATTCTCAAGGGGAGGACTTAGAGAGTGGACTTATGTCTATTTGAATGAACCACTATAAATGATTTGTAAGCTTTTTTTTTTCACACTTACTATATAACAAATTTTATTTTTTGCTTGTGATTGTCTCATAATTTATGGGGAACTAGTTAAAATTGCATGTTCGAAGAATTGAGTGAGTGTAGCTTGGTTTATATAATTTAGGGTTTACCTATGGCTATTGATTTTGTGTTTAGGAGTCTTCTAGGGCCTTGGGACACCCAATATAGCCAAATTAGGTTTAGCATAACATAGGGACTCTAAAAATCCTATAGGATGATTACTAGGGTTTAGGTCTCCTAAAGTGGGTTTAGACTAGGCCAATGGGAAGTCAACCTATGAAATTCTTATAAAGGAAGGACTACTTAAGGAGGAAGTTAACCTTTCTAAAAAAATGTGGTCAACAAAGACCTTCTTATAAAATTTTTATCTCATCTATCAATAATTGTAGGTATACATCAATTTTTTTAATGGATTATGTGAATAAGTAATGATGAGTGCAAGAAATATATAAGGTGTTATCATGCACATATCATGAGGGAGATTGTAAGGAGTTATAATCCAACATCAATATGGTTATGCAAATTAACTAAGTGGCATGAAACCATTAGTACATAAGCCAAGTCTAATATTTCTTCATTTGACATCAAATTTTGGATATGTAAAATCAAAGTGCTTCCATGCTTTAACATCTGATAGATGACTCAATATGCATACTCTATCATGATGCCTTCTCATATGCCTGGCATAATTTATAGCTACAAATAATCTCTTTAAATAGGGAATAAAAGGTAAATAATGTAATCTATTATATGAGACTTCCTTCTTACACTATTTCATCGAATGTGTTTTGTATCGAGGTGTTGTACAATATCTATATTTAGTTTTATTTTTAGTGGCATCATCCTTATAATACAACATAAACAATTATTATAATAGTTTATTTTTTGTATCTAAGCCTCATTTGGATACATTTTTTTTGTATAAATCATAAAAGACTAAATTATTTGTTAGATCAGTCTCCCTTAGCAATTTGACAAATAGGTAGAAACATTGGCATTCTAAAATCTATTTTGATGCTAGGCATTCTTCCTACAACTGATGATTTATAATGGTTAGTATAGCTAAGCTATAATGGTAAAATAGAAATGTTAAGCCTCGCTACTCAAAGATTTTCCAATAGTTTCTTTGAGTTGAGGGCTTGTGGATCAAAATACCATTTTTCATATCGATCTATTTCTTCTTTATTTGGTGATGCATGACTAGTTAAAATAGCAGTATGGGTGTGGACATGGGGATTGAACTCCATGTGATGTCCAATACTAGCATTCAAGTTGAAATTTTCTTTGATATAAATCAACCCTTACCTCATCTAGTGTAAGATACATTTTGTTTTTGTGTTTAGAATATGGGCATCTAAATGTTCCTTATAAATAAAAAATAGTTTTTTAAGAAGTTACTGACAAGAATAATTTAACTCTATTAAGAGATTCACTCCATCATTTTGGTTCAGGAAATAGTATATTACAAATCAAAGATCATTCACTTCTAAGAACCTTTCATTATAACTATATATCAAATGCATTATATTTATATTTCATTGAAATAATTTTGATAGGTAAATAGATATATGCATACATATATTTATCCATACATCCATTCACTTGCACACACACACAAATATGCATATACAAAAGCATGTAAACTCACATGTATGCATACACAAATAAATATGCATTGACACACATATATGCACACATTCATACACATATAAATGAGAAAGACATTTGAATAAATTAACTAATTAATATTATTTAAGTGTATATTAAAAAAATTAGTTGATTTCTAATAATGTAAATTTTACCATTTTAAAAACTGGACCAGCCAGTTCAACTAGTTTGACAGTGAACCAGCCAAGTTATTGGTTAAGTCAAATTTAAAAATCATGTTTGCATCTAGCTAGCTTGAACTGGTTTCAATCGCTTGTTCGACCGAAAAATCATCAAACTAGTTCTAGTTTTGTAGAATCAGCCAATTTTATAAACTATTTAATTTTATTTTAATTAAATTTTAAATAATATGTTTTAATTTATTAAATCTTTTTAAAATTTTTAAAACCTTTTTATTAAATAGAGAGATGAATTCAATCATGATATATGCATGCCATCTCACATAATATACTTTGATATAAATTGTATGTGCTTTATATAAGACAACTACCTCAAACCCCTATGATGTGTGACTAAAAAACAAGCATAAATACTAGATGAGTTAGAATGTGAATTTGGACTAGTTAAGCTGTAAATTTTTTTAATGTGTATTATAAAAATTTAAAAATAATAATATAAATTTTTTATTTTTATAAATTTATATATTATATTAAATAAGATTCTTATTATAATTTATATTTATATTAATGCATTTATATTATATTTTTTATTTTGTGAATATATTTAATGCTCATATATTTATATTTATAATATACATATGCTTATACTCATATTAATGGTTAATCAAGCTTCTTGTCACACTTTATATTTCCTTAATCAAGCTTGTTCAAAGTCTTAATTATATATTTACTATCAAAAATTTTATTTATTATAGAATTTAAAATATAATTAAATAATTTTAATATTTATTATGTCTTCCAATTCAATCCTGATCAAAACATTGAACCTTGAGCTGTCCTTCTTCCAATTCTATATCCGGTCCAATTTTCATAACTTTGATAAATTTAACTATTAATATTCTAAATTATGTAAGAAAATATAGAAAATTTTAAAAATAACAAATCATTAAAATCTAATTCTAATATAAAAATTTTAAACTAATGCGTAGAACTAATTCTTAATTAAAAAAATGAAAAGTTTGGAAATATTTTTAAGTATTATATATAAATATATATATTTGTGTGTGTGTGTATGTGTATAACCTAAGAAAATAGAAATGAAACAAAGATATAAGATTTTAACAACAAAAAGAAAAATTTGTAATTTTTTTTTTCATAGATAAATAAAAAGTTTAACGGGCTAATTTACACTAAAAAGAATTTAGAAGGAAGATTAAAAATTATACCTTTAATACTATGAGAGAAATAAAGAAAATATACCAAAAATAGGCTCTAATAAGGTCAATGATGGAGGAGGCCAAAAGGGGTAAGTAGGGCTCAAAAAGAAGAAAGAATGAAATGAGAAAAAAATCCTAGGCTTAACTTAGATGATTCAAATTTTTGGTGTTCATGTTGCTAGAAAATTGGACCACTTAAAACAAAAAATTTTCTAATGCATTGTAGTGCAAAAGTTTGTTAGAAATTTTTTAGTGGGGAAACAATATATCCAATTTTATTTTGGTCAACATTATAGTTTGATGGAACTTTTAGTAGCCCAAATCCACCACTCGAATATGCCCAATTTATTGTATTTAAATTCAAAATAATTTATTCATTAATTCAAGAAAAAGAAAAAATGGTGTGACTCCTCCCTAATTTATACATTGATCCAAGAGATAGAAGAGTGGCTAAATTTGAACCTACTTTAATTTGAAAATTGACTTTGTTTTTCATTAAGGTATTATTTATATAACTCCTTAATTAAAGCCTTGCTTTAATTGAGATTATTATGGTCAATATTCCATATTAATGGAACTGTCTCATTTAGAATTTGAATTTGAAAAAAGTGTTAATATTTAAGGAGGAGAGAGAAAGAAAAAAATTCTCATAAGATTATTTTTTGAGAGGTCAACCAAATTAGTATCCATGTTCTATATCAAATTAACTCATACTTTTTCTTACCTATCTTAGGTTGAAGACAAGTGTATTACTTGATGACTTTAGCATGTGATGGTAGAGTTTTAATTGAGTGAACTTAGGATTGGTTGAAGGTGTGTAATAATCTAGTCTCATATCATAAAATAATGGTAATTTTTTATCCTTGGACTATTACTACTCCTTCAAAGTCATCACTATGATTGAACTCAAGAGTACCATTGTCTCATATCATAACAAAATTGACCAACTTCAACCTTGCTTGGGACTGTTTGATTGAAAATATGTGGTTTTAAAAAAGGTTTAATCTTCTTTAGGAAAGTTGAATTTCTAGAATTTTGATTTTGAAATTGAACTCTCATTATGAATAATATACCACCTCGAAAGGTGAACATATCATTCTCTAATAGGTTCAAATTTCAAAATTTTGAATTTATCCTGATTATCATAGTCGAATTTGAGAAAGAACTACATATGACCCCGAAGGGTCAAAATGAGAGTTTAATCAAGTATTTAACTACGATAATTTGGATAAGAGGATCACTGATTTCATAATCAAATTTACAATAGTAATTAATATATCTTTCCAGAGAAAGAAATTATCAATCACAATTTATCTTTTGAAAATGATGATAATGATCATCGAGTTTGATTTTCCCAAAGATAATTAATTGAGGGTTTTGAAAAGCTTGATTTTGAAAATTAGATCCAAGTTTCTAAATCTCCTATGAGTGCAAGCCCTTGTAGTTAATTATATCATAGAAAACTAGAAATTTTCTACGAATACTCTCGATTAAAATAGCGATACAAATTTTATTAAAAAATTTAAAGTTTGATATCAAAGGAGGTAAAGGTTGGAATTTCAATAGGGATTGGTTCAAGGTTGAACAATTTTTTTTGGAGGTCAAAGGAAGAGGGGTAGGAGGTGCTTAGGATTCGGAATCACTTTAGAAGCACCCCAGCCTATACTAAGTGTTGGGCTTGAATTTGATTGAAAGAGATATTTAGTTTGAATGATCAATTTTATTAGAAAGTTGGGGCTTATATTCCCAATCACCAAATTGGGAGAATGCCCAGGAGGTGAGGGTGGAGACTAACCTACCAAGTGGATATAACATCCCCGGTCAAGATCCCATGGTTTTCCATCGTCCCGGGTTCGTCAAGCCTACTTAGTCGAGTGCCAACTAGAGGATCCTTGTTAGCAACCATGGGTTACCTTATTCAAGGGGACCTCGTAGGCCAAGGGGCTGGGGACCTAATCATAGGCTGATAAATATGAAGTGCACAGGTCTATGGGTAGTAAACCTATTTCTATGTTATCTAACCTAGGATGCCACTCTCATTTCACGTGCATATCAATATATCTCAAAAATAGAAAGAAACATCGGCCTAACCTAAAGCTAAAGTTCGTGTCCTAACAAGTCAATCTAAGTGTGTGTAGCAGGCTGTGTGATTTAGATATGTCCTGTATCGGGTAATTAATTAAAGTAGTTTAATTTTCTAGTTGGTTGAAAGGCTTAAGGGAAGATTTTGGTTAAAGTTTAAGTCTTAATGATTTGAAATTAATTTTAAGATTGATTCTTAATTATTTGTTGGATACCACCTTTGTTGCTCACCGAGGTAGTGAAGTTTATTTCACCTTCCTTTGGGCTAATTTAATAGCCTTGTAGGCCTAAGTTACCTAGTGGTATCCAGTATGATTAAATGAATTAGATTTGATTTAAGATTTGAAATTAGATGAATCTTAATTAAGATTGATTGATTGCTTGTTTTAAAGTTAGATTGAAATTTTCTAGATTTTTAAATTGAATATTTATTTTTTTTGAAGTTATTTGAGTTATTTAACATATTTAATAAAAGGGATTAAAATTTGAATTTTAGATTAAGAATGATTTCTAGAAAATTAGTATTTTATTAAAATATTAGACCTTAAGATGATTAGTTAAACTGTAAGTATGTTGAATTTGGATTTTTTTGCATTTAGTTATGAATGTTTGTAGTTTTGACTTAATTTTGACTTACGTTTGACCAGATTATTGACTTTTTAACTTTAATTGACTTTTGAAGGTTTGATATTTTTGATAAATACTAGATTTTCATTTGAGTTGTATTCCTTTGAGTTTAATTGATTTAGAATTTTTATGAAAAGTTATGAATTTTTGAAGTTTGAGATTTATTTGGATTATTTAATTGTTTAATAAACAGTGTTTTAATGATTTGAGTCCAAATGAACTCCAAACTTCTTGAAATTACATCCAAAGATCAGGAATAATCTAAGGAGAGATTATTAAGTGTTTGAGAATTTTTTGGATTTTTTAATTATTTTTAATTAATTAAATTAATTAAATATTTAATTTCACTTAAAATTCAATTAAGCTTAAATTTAATGTCAAATCAAGGGGGTTTTAATTTTCATATATAAAGGGTTTAATTCTAATTAATTTGAGACATTATGTATATTTTTGTGATTTAAATTTGATTTATTAAATTTTCTAGAAGTTTTAAAGGCTTAATTAAGGCTTAATCTTAAGGGGTTTGAATTTTATCTGTTAATGAGTATGTGTATTGATTAAGGTTCATAAATGAAAGTTACATATTCTCATACATTTTATTAGAATCATTATTGGGTATAGGAGTTTCCAATTCTTTTAAGAGGGTTTAATGATTAATCGATTGATTTAAGTTTGATTGAGGTTAAGTTTGATAGTGTACACTGATCCTAAGGTAAGGTGTCAATAAATTTTGTATGTTTGATGTTTCATCCCTAAAGGATATATGTGTAGATCCTCGAGTTTGCCTAAGTTCTCTAAGACTCGTCCTTAATTATTATCCTTAAATGACACTAGTATTGTAATAGGATTGAAATCGATGTCTCTAATCGTTATACATCCACATGAATGTAAACAAGCTATGTCGATGGGTTTTGGATTTGTAAAAAAAAAGAAAACAACTATAAATTAAATGCAGGGGGTTACTACATGGACTTAAGGTTAGGGGAATATCACAACAAAGAGATCTCAGGGTCCTAAGGCCTTCTTATTTTTTTAAGAAAAACTTACCTCACTGGAGCTAATATCTGGTGGCTCCGATCGTAGCACCCCCATTTAGAAGAAATAGGGGCGACTGAAGCTCATTGGCTCTATCCCCTAATCAGCTCCATCAGTACCTCGCAAAAAGGCGAAGAGAGAAGGTGGTGTTAGAATATCATGTACGAGAATATAAAAGTTACTATGAACTGACATATAAGTGAATATGTAAAAATATAAATCAAATCAAATTATTAAAGCTATTTCAAAAGAAATATAACTTGGCAAGAAACTGTTTCAAAACGTATGCTTCTATGTAGCAAGTGATTCCAACATATATACTGTCTCACAAGAATGAGTCGACATGTATAATTATATGTAAGAAAGAACTTTAACTCATGTGTTTTCTCATAAAAAGGAATCAAACATGTAGAGAAATCACAACCACATATATTCAATGAAGATAGGAAAACTAAACCTTGTTAGCAATTTAGAATATATAATGAGAACAAGTCTTATTAAACTAAACAGTATCACACATTTATATAAAAAGTGCAAAGTAAATCATCACGGTTGTAGACTTATTAACTTTTTAATGAATATAGCAACACCTAATTCAAACCAGTGTAAACAATTAGAAACTTTGAAGAATGAACCCACTTGTAGTAACAAATAACACTTGAGGATAAACGTATGTAAACGAGCAAGTATGAATCAACAACAACAACAACAACATCAAGCCTTTATCCCACTACGTGGGGTCGGCTACATGAATCCTTTTTCTCCATTGTGTCCTGTTAAAAGTCAAATTCTCGTTTAAATCTAATAAAGAAAGATCATTTTTAATATTTTCTAACCAAGTCTTTTTAGGTCTACCTCTACCTTTCTTAACATAAGTCAAATCTAAGACCTATACTTTCCTAACCAGGTCATCGGGAGGCCGCCGTTTTACGTGACCAAACCATCTAAGGCGACTCTCTCTAATCTTATCTTCCACTGGAGCTACTCCAACCTTTTCACGAATATGCTCATTTCGTATCCTATCTCTAAGGGTAAAGCCACTCATCCACCTGAGCATCCTCATCTCTGCAACACTTAACTTAGAATTATGCTTCTCTTTTAATAGCCAACATTCGGCACCATAAAGCATTGCAGGTCTCACCACCATCTTATAGAATTTTCCCTTAAGTTTGAGAGGTACTTTTCTATCACACAATAAGCCTGATGCATTCCTCCACTTCAACCATCCAACTTGGATTCTGCTGATAATATCCCCATCTATATCACCATCACTCTGAACAATAGATCCAAGATATCTAAAACGTGTACTCTTATTAATGACTTGATCGGCCAAAGTCACAATGCCCTCACTAGGTCTATTATTACTAAAATTACACTCCATATATTCCGTTTTAGATCTACTCAAGCGAAAACCTTTAGACTCTAAAGTTGACCTCCACAATTCTAGTTTACCTTCAACTCCCTCTCTAGTCTTATCAATAAGAAGAATATCATCAGCAAAAAGCATACACCAAGGTACATCCTCTTGCAAATGTCTAGTGAGAACATCCATGACTAAAGCAAAAAGATATGGGCTTAAGGCTGATCCTTGATGTAATCCAACCGAAATAGGGAAATACTTGGTCAAACCACCTTGTGTTTGAACACAAGTAATAGCTCCTGCATACATATCTTTAATGATTTGAATATAAGCGTTATTAACTCTTTTCTTTTCAAGAACTCTCCATAGCACTTCTCTTGGAACTTTATCATATGCTTTTTCTAAATCAATAAATATCATATGTAAATCCTCCTTATTCTCTCTATATTTCTCCATCAAACCTCTTAATAAATGTATGGCTTCCATAGTAGACCTACCCGGCATGAATCCAAATTGATTTTGAGAAACATTAGTATCACGCCGCAACCTATGCCCCATAACTCGTTCCCATAGTTTTAAAGTATGACACATTAACTTAATTCCTCTATAATTCGCACAATCTTGTGCATCACCTTTATTCTTAAAAATAGGGATTAACACACTCATTCTCCACTCATCTGGCATCTTTTTAGTCTTCAAAACAGTATTAAAAAGTTTAGTAAGCCAAGAAATTCCTTCATCTCCTAAGCATTTCCATACCTCTATTGGAATATCATCAGGTCCAACAACTTTTCCACCCTTCATTTTCTTCAAAGCCTCTCTAACTTCGGTTTTACTAATACGCCGATAAAAACATAAATCTTTATTTTCATTTAGGGTGCTAAGATCACTACAGTCAATTTTATTTTCACATTCTTCATTAAAAAGTTTAGCAAAATATCTCATCCACCTTTGTTGAATATCATCTTCTAAAAAAAGTACTTTTTGATCTTCATCCTTAATACACTTCACTTGAACTAAATCCTTACTACTCCTATCTCTTTGTTTGGCTAGCTTATACATATATCTTTCTCCCTCCTTAGTATCTAATCTATTATATAAATCACTAAAAGCTAAACTCTTTGCATCGCATATTGCTTTCTTAGATTCCTTACGTGCCTCTTTATATATTTTCCAATTATCAGAATTTTTACAATTAAACCAATTTTTATAACAAATCTTCTTATTTTTAATCTTTTCTTGCACATTTGGATTCCACCACCAACTATTTTTACTATTAGGAGCTTTTCCCTTTGAAACTCCAAGCACATCTTTTGCAATATTCTTAATATAACTAGCCACTTTTTCCCACATAACATTAGCATCCTCATGCACAGACAAAATCTTAAGATCTAAAATCTTACTCTCAAAAATATTTTTGTTAATATTCTTTAAATGCCCCCATCTAATCCTAGGAAATCGTTTTACTTTATTTTTTATTTTCTTCCCCATTATCTTCAAGTCCAAAACTAATAAACGATGTTGGGTACATAAGTTTTCACTCGGAATAACTTTACAATCTTTGAAATCTAAACGATCTAATTTTCTTATAAGAAAATAATCAATCTGAGTTGTATTATATCCATTTTTATAAGTAATGATATGCTCATTCCTTTTCTTAAATAAGGTATTAGCAATTAAAAAATCATAAGCTAAACAAAAATCTAAAATAGACTTACCACCTTCATTTGTCGTTCCAAAACCATGGCCACCATGAATGCTTTTAAAATCATCTACCTCTCTACCAACATGTCCATTTAAATCTCCTCCAATAAAAACTCTTTCTTCAAGAGGTATCTTTTGTATTAATTCTTCTAAGTCATTCCAAAATTTTAATTTTGAATCCATATCCAAACCCACTTGAGGAGCATAAGCACTTATAATGTTAACAACCTTAGCATCAACAATAATCTTTAAAGCTATAATTCTATCTCCAATTCTATTAATATTTATAACATTATCCTTCAAACTCTTATCTAAAATCACGCCTACACCATTTCTAGTACGACTCCTACCCGAATACCAAAGTTTAAATCCTAAACTATCAATCTCCTTAGCCTTCTCTCCAACCCATTTAGTTTCTTGAATGCACAGAATATTTATCTTCCTATGAATCATAACGAGCAAGTATGAATATGCCAACAAAATCTACTAAGTGTGCCTTGTTTTACTATCTGATTTAAATGCTCAACACCATGGTTATAAGACAAAGGAAGGCAACAACTATGCTCGAACATCAATGATATCAAAATTTAGGCAAGAATAATGGTTTGTATATGTATTTCACACTCCATCTATTTTTCATCACTCGTATCATAATTAATAGAAGATTACCACAGCTTCTCGTTTGTTACCATACAAAGTGTATAGACTTAGAAAGTGAATTACATCATACATCAATTGAATCTCATAAGGCTTCTTACCAATTAAACGAATGGATCTACTAGCTAAAAAAAATATAAAATAATGAAAGAAGAAAGGCTACGTGTACATTTTAATAATATTATTATTATGTTAATATTTATATTATTATAATATTATATATTATTATTAATATTATTAAAATATAAATATTATTATTAATAATATTATTATTATTTTAATAATAATATTATTATGTTAATATTTATATTATTATAATATTATTTAATACTATTTTGATTATTATAATATTTATTTATTTATTATTATTATTATTATATTAATATTATTATTATTATTATTATTATTATTATTATTATTACTTTAATAATATTATTATTATGTTAATATTTATATTATTATAATAATATTTATTATTATTAATATTATTATAATATTAATATTATTATCAATAATATTATTATTACTTTAATAATATTATTATTATGTTAATATTATTATAATATTTATATTATTATTATTTTAATAATATTATTATTAAAATAATAATATTATTATTAATAATAATATTAATAATATAATAATATTAATTATAATAAATAATATTATAATAATATTAATATTAAAATAATAATATTATTATTATGTTAATATTTATATTATAATAATATTATTTATTATTTTAATATTAATATTATTATTAATAATAATATTATTATGTTAATATTAATATTATTATAATATTATTTATTATAATTAATATTATTATAATATTAATATTATTATTAATAATATCATTATTATTTTAATAATATTATTATTATGTGAATTTTTATATTATTATAATATTATTTATTATTATTATTTTATTATTATATTAATATTATTATTATTACTATAATAATATTATTATTATGTTAATATTGATATTATTATAATGTTATTTATTATAATTAATATTATTATAATATTAATATTATTTTTAATAATATTATTATTATTTTAATAATATTATTCTTATTTTAATATTTATATTATTATAATATTATTTTTTTATTAATATTATTATAATATTAATATTCTTATTAATAATATTATTATTATTTTAATAATATTATTATTATGTTAATATTTATATTATTATAATTTTATTTATTATTATTAATATTATTATTAATAATATTATTATTACTTTAATACAATTATTATTATGTTAATATTAATATTATTATAATATTATTTATTATAATTAATATTATTATAATATTAATATTATTAATAATAATATTATTATTATTATGTTAATATTTATATTATTATAATATTATTTATTATTATAAATATTATTATAATATTAATATTATTATTAATAATATTTTTATTACTTTAATAATATTATTATTATGTTAATATTTATATCATTATAATATTATTTATTATAATAATTATTATTATAATATTAATATTATTAGAAATAATAATAATATTATTATGTTAATATTTATATTATTATAATATTATTTATTATTATTAATATTAATATCATTATTAATAATATTATTATTACTTTGATAATAATATTATTGTGTTGATATTTATATTATTATAATATTAATTTATTATTATTAATATTATTATAATATTAATATTATTATTGATAATATTATTATTATTTTAATAATATTATTATTATGTTAATATTTATATTATTATAATATTAGTTTATTATTATTAAAATCATTATGATAATATTAATAATATTATTATTATTTTAATAATATTATTATTATGTTAATATTCATATTATTATAATATTGATATTTTTGTAATAACACTATTATATTTATGGTATTATTATTATTATTATTATTATTATTATTTTCATATTTATTATTATTATTATCTTTATTATTATTATTATATTATTTATTATTTATTCATTTTAAAAATCAGAAAACCCCTTATGGTTATTTTAGTTTAATTTAATAATTATTTTTAAATATTAATTACTTAAATTATTTTTAAATTACCTTTAAATGTATTTAACTTCTAAAATTCATAACTAATTCATTTTAAATCGGATTTTGATGCATAACACCTTGTATTTTTAACAAAAATGTTAACTTTAATTTAAAAATATTTTCTATAACTGATTCTATCTTTTCTAGAATATTTTTGTATTACTTATTTTCTTGATTATTTAATTATTATTTAATTATTTTAAAACTAAAATTATTTTGAAACCTCGCTGTGGGTGGTCATTGCATTTCTCATGCATACTCATTGAACTATTTTTCAAATTACTTTATCTTTAAGCTTATATTATTATGCATTTCAATATTTATGTATTTTAAAAATTTATTTTAAAATTACATATTATTTAAATCCTTTAATCTTGAGAAATCTACTATTTGTGAAATCTTAAGCCTAGGCTCCATATATAAATAGCATTCATGTGGGAGAAGGATTAGTGAATGATTGGGTCACAATCATTCACTGATCACTTCATTATGCTTACTTTACTTAGTGTTTCGTAGTCCTTGCATGTGTAGGATGCACAAGCACCTAGCCTAGGCTCTCCTAGATCTAAGGACATGTTTGGTGTGTTTATATTTGATGCATTTCCCTTATGTTATGCCCAGAGTTAGTTAAGACATTGATTTAAACCCATTTAACGTAGCGATACCTTAAGGACAACAATTAAGGACACGTCTAGCGAACTTAAAAAAATTTTAGGAGTTAGGATAGAACCCCAAATGGCTTGAAATTTGAAACACTTAAACTTAGTGACATCCTAAACCCCTCAAAATTTTCTAGGAATTTTTAGGACTCATTAAACCCCTTAATTGATCAACCCTAATTTACCCTTTAATTAAGACCCAATAAATTCAGAAAATTCTAATAAATCCAAATTAATTAGAAAAATACCCATAATATATTAAACTCTTCTTAATTCAGTCCCTAATCCATGAAAATTAAAATCCCCTTAATTTGACCTCAATATGAACTTTAATTTAATTTTGATTAAAAATCACCTTTTAATTAAATTAAATAATTAAAAATTATTAAAAATTCCAAAAAAATTTTAAACACTTGGGAACAATTCTTTGGATCATTCCTGACCTATGGGGGTGATTCCAAGCAGTTTGGAACTGATTTGGATCAAAATCCCTAAAACAGCCCTTTAATTAAATAATTTCGATAATTCACTAAATAATCCAAACTTTGAAAATTCATAACTAATTATAGAAAACTCAAAATTGGACAAACTCAAAGGCATTCAACTCACATTAAGGTCTAGTATTTATTAAAAATATTAGGATTCCAGAAATCAATTTAAATTAAAAAGTCAACAATCCGGTCAAATTTAGTTTAAAACAAGACCAAAACTTTGAAAATTAATAACTTTAGATAAAAGAACCTAAATTGGGCATGCTTATAGTCTAACTAATCGGGCTAAGGTCTATTATTTTATAAAAATATTAAATATTCATAAACTTCTTTTAATCAAAAGTCAATTTTAGACCCCTTTAACCTAGTGGATAGGGTGACCCCGGACCTCCTGAAAACCACTGGCTGAACTTAAATTTCAAAAAATATTCCCCTTAACCTAAAACTAGCATACTAATATAATAATAAATAAGTTAATATCCCCCTTTTTTCTTTTAATCTTCAACCAATTAAATCAACTTAATCAACCCATGGTTGCTACCAGGTAACCCAAGCCTACGAGGCTATCAACTTAGCCCCAAGGAAGGTGAAATAAACTTCACGGCCTCGGTGTGAAACAAAGGTAGTAATCATCTAACCACTAAAACATGTCTAATTCAACCTGCAACACACTAATATTTAAATTTAAATCTAAATCTTTTCTGGGGACCTTCAACAAACTTGGATAATAAACAACTTCAACTAATTACCCATTCACGATCTATCTCAGCTACATAGCCTTTTGCACACACTTAGATGATTTACTAGGGCACCACTTCTACACCTAGGCTAGGCCGGTGTTTACTTTTCTGTTGTGTGCCGAGTTTTTCAGGATTTCACTGCATGTTGTGATTGAGATGACGTTGGTGTGTTTGCTTACTTTTACTGCACTCTGGGAATTGATGTGATTGTATGATAGATTACCCATAGGTTAGGATCAATTTTGATACTAATGATGTTTTTTACAGGTGGCCATGCTCATGCAGCGCTAATAAAAGGGGGGCAATAATCATAGTTTAAATACTAACGATGTTTCATGCAGGTGCTTCAGAAATTGCTCAGCCCCCCTAAATAAACGAGGGCTAAAATAATAAATCATTATAAATTTCTACAGGTGCTCCAGAACTGCTTAGCCCTCAAAATAATTAAGAGCATGGCCAAGTGTGGCTGTGATGAGTATTTTATTTTCCTATAAATTGCTTGAGATAATATGAACTGCTTGGGATGACTTTTATTAGGATAACCATGCAGGAGAGTCTAGATTTTACTGCTTTCATTTAATATAAATCATTTATAATATTTGTCAAGAGTTGTGAAAGTTCATTTTGAGTGGTGATATAAGAATCCAAAGGTTGGATTTCAAAAAGGAAAGGACACCCAATATGAGGATAGTCCTTTTCTATTTAGAAATCCAAATTTGGATCATTCTACTATCCAAGGAGTCCAAGAAAGAGGAGATCCAAGGAGCCCAAGGAAGAGGAGATCCCGGAGTCCAAGGAAGAGGAGATCCAGGAGTCCAAGGAAGAGAAGATCAAGAAATTAAGGATAGAGTATCACACTCAAAATGACTTGCGTCTGTTTTAGGATTAGAAATCTGGGTTGTAGGTAGTGGTGCCCGGCCACTTTAATTTTCTGCAGACCCTGGGTTATAATTAAGGGAAGTTGGCTTATAGACATTTATTTGATTAGTTTGGTTATTTATTATTATTTGATTTGATGTTGATTATGTATAGGTTGTATGCTTTTCTTAGTTTCTTGGAGTCTTGCATGCCGTTTTTGTTTTAACCTGGATTTCATTAGGCTCTCTAAGGACTAAAATATTTTCTACTCATAACTAATATTTAAAATTTTAAGGTTTAAATAATTTAGCAACCTAACGATCTAGGGAACTGCCAGAAATATCTGAGGTCGCATGTATATTATTGCATTCTTCTATCTCCTTCTATAAGACACTTCCCAACCTGCGGGTAGAGTTCGGATAATCTGACCCATGAGGATGAGGTGCCAGACCTGGGTAAGCCCAGTCTACTTCTAAAAATTATTTTTGATAAGCCTTTTTATAAATTCTATGCATACCTGATTTGGATACTTCAATTAGCATGCATTGTATTAGAAATCAACTAAATCAAGATTTTAATTGCATTAGCTCTAGAAGCATTCACCTTACATAAGTCCAGGGCCAATTAAGAAACTCTCTAGATGTCAGCCCTACTTCCAAAAACCAAGCTACCTACCCATCTTTAATAAATGACTGGACAGCATGGATTTTATACGACTAGGTGGTTAGCTGGCTCCCCAATCCAGGCCAGGGTAAGTCCAGGTTTTGCATTGCATTAGCTAGGACACGGGTGTTGATGTTGTGTGTAGAATACTAAACCTATTAGATTTAGGATTCAATGCTACTATTATTTTATAGTATGTCTCATTAGTAGGTAAGTCATCTATCATCCAGAGACTATAAACCCTACCTATATGCGTCACACGGATGACTCCACCTCCATCTTTCTCTCCTGCATATTTTGAGTGCATGATTTTCTTTTCTCCAGTTTCTTCTCACTACTTTAATCCCTCCGGATCCTGATCTAAGCCGTGCATATTGACTAAGCCTAGTTGAACTTTTCCTCCTCTTCGAGTTGGATTTCCTAGTCTTCGCCTTATGTGTCGATCCCATTTGAGAGTATAATATAGAATCCTTAATCGAGAGTTTTCTCAGGCCCCGGCTTGAGATGTAATTAACCACGGGGGCTTGCGCCCGTGGGAAACCGAATCCCACTTTCAAATAAATCCCACTCTAGCTGATGTATCGGGTGGGGGAAACCCGTTGTGATGATAAGGTCACATATATTGTTACCCATCGGGGTGAGCTGGTGAGAGCCACTATCCTCAATGGTTAATCATATGTGTGATCGAATCTGCCCTCCCATTGGTAAATATTGTCTCCCCTCATGGGGTGGCGGTTTTGTGTCCTTTCGGAGGTCCACATACGATCCTTTGTTCGTACAGATGACTCATAGAGTATGAAATGGGTGCATACCAGATCATCCCAAATGAACTTGCAATTTTTTTGATCTATTCATACTGTATGATTTATGTTTGTACTGTATGATATATATTCGTACAGATAATTCATAGAGTATGAAATGGTGTTGTCCACTTTCATACCAAGAAAAATATGATTTGTTTTAACTATTCATACTATATGATGTCTGTTAATACAAATGATTGATAGAGTATGAAATGGGATTCATACACGATCATACCAGATGAATGAGTTTAGGTTTGAACTGTTCGTACAGTACTATGTGGGTTCATAAAGATGATCCACAAAGTATGAAATCAGGTTTATATACTATCGTACATCGATTTTTGAACTATTCATACATATAAAGTTTAATCATACTATACGATCCAAGTCCATTCAACTTGAAATTTTCAGTTTTCAGGATAGTTTTTCTTGTCCTTTATATATAAGGGTCCTAAAAACTGACACTCCTCTCACTGATCTGCGAATTTCTTTTGAGAGTGGACTTGGAGAGTGTTAGAGAGAGTGTTTTGGAATTAGAGAGTCGGAGATCTTGTGAGAGGGATTTGTGAGGGGATTCACAAGGTTGCCCAACAGTGAGGATCTCTTGATTGTTCTTCAAAGTTCTTCCCTATTTTCTTAAAGCTCTTCAAAGAAGATTTTCAAAGCAGATTACGGTACTCTGCCATCACCAGGAGGGTGAGAAAGGACAACGGTACTCTTCCATCACCAGGAGGATGAGAAAGGATATTGATACTCTGCCATCACTAGGAGGGTGAGAAAGGATGTCGGTACTCTACCACACCAGATTGGTGGAAGAGAGGTTTTGTAAGGGCTTCTCTGCCCTGCTGTGGGGGCAAAAGGAGAGTCACTAATGTTAAGTGTAATACCTGGAGAAGGAGTTTCCAGGGAGTGAACGTAGGTCTTGTTGGACCGAACCACTATAAAATTTGGTGTTCTTCTGTGCTTTTACTTTTACTGCATTTTTATTTTATGCACTTTAATTTATTATGGTTAAAAAATTATTTTGAGAAAATCTATCATTGTAATAAAAATTTTAAATCAATTTTCTAAAATCTAAGAGAATTTTTAAATTACCAATTCACCCCCCTCTTAGTTAGCCTTGAGATAATTGTATTAGGTTTAACAACCTACTCAAACTTTTAAGTGGTATCAGAGCTTATTTCAAAAATTAATATTTAGATTACTTTTTAAAAAATGATTATGGCTAATTATGAAAATTATAATACTTCTGAAGGATATTCGATCACTAGACCGCCTTTATTTGATAACATTTCATTTGACTTTTGGAAAACTCGCATGTCTACTTTTCTACAATCACTTGACTATCGCATGTTGATGTTAGTACAAGATATCTACACTACTCCTACTAGACTCATCGATGCCATTAGGATTGAAACACCATTTGCTGATTGGACATTATAGGAAAAAGACTTAGCTCATCTAAATGTAAAATGTTTAAATAGATTTTTTGTGCTCTTAAATATGAAGACTATATGTGTGTTTACCTGTAAAACTGGAAAAGAAATTTGGGATAAACTTTGCATAACATATGAAGGAACTAATGAGGTCATACAATCTAGATTGAATATTCAATTACATGACAATGAACTTTTTCGCATGAAATGAATGAATCAATCTCTGACATGTACACATATTTTACACAGATAGTTATCTCATTACATGCTTTAGGTAGGAAACTAACAAGTTCTAAAAAAGTTAATAAAATCCTATATTATTTACCTACTGCTTATGATGCAAAGATAACTATCATAATTGAGTCAAAGGACTTAAATATTTATTCTATAGACAATTATCTTGGATCATTGATTGCTTATGAGTAAGGAGTGACTCAAATACAGATTGATGCAGGTGACAAGCGGAAAGAGAAGAACACTGCTTTGGAAGCGGATGATTTTGAAAGTGATCAATTACAGCCTGAGGATGAAGAAGATATTGCCCTCATGAAAATGCAATTAAAAAATTTCCTTAGAAGAATTCAACAAAGACGTCAGCATTGAAATAAAGATAAATTCAATAGGAATGCAAAAGTTTCAAATGATATCATTTATTATAATTGCAGGAAGCCTGGACATATTAACACTGATTGCCCGAATCTCAAAGCTAATCCTAGCAAGGAGAAAGTTGAGGAGAAAACCAATATGAGGAAGGGCAAGAAAAGAATGCAGACAGCTTTCTAGGCTAACTCAGCTTCTAACACCTTAGAAATAGAAGAAGAAGAAGAAGTCACAAACTTATGCTTAATGGCGGATAATCTTGATCATTCAAATTAAGAAGAGGTATGTGACTTATCTTGTGATGAATTGTTTAAAGTTTTTGAGAAAATATATAACGCATATAGGAAACTCAAAAGGTTGCATGCTAAACTTAATATTGAATATTTGAATTTACAAAAAGAGCATGAAATCCTTAGGAATGATCATGCAAATATAGATAGCAACCACATGAGCTTATTGGATGAATTCGATGATTTGAAAAAAAAAAGAATGAATTATTGAAATCATTAAATACTGAACTTGAAAATAATTATAAAGTTTTTATGGAAGAAGCTGAACATAAGAAAATTGATTTGAGAATAGAAATTTCATTGTTGGAAAATAGAAACTCATATCTAGAAACAAAAATAAAGGGTATTATGGAAAATAGGCCTACACCCACACTTGAACATTTCTACGAGTCTAAACAAAAGCATACAAGTTTAAAACCTAGGAAGAGATATTATAACTTATATAGATTAAAAAATCCTTTTTCTGGTGTGAAATATTTTTCATGTGGAATGTTAGGACACATATCCCACACTTATATAATTCATAGTAAAATATATCTAGTGTGGAGACCTAAGATGCATAACTCACAGCATATCAAGCATGCATCTGGTTTATTATTGCCAAGAGGTGAACCCAAATTTATTTAGGTTCCTAAGTCTAAAATTTGATCATTTTATAGAAACGCTCTCATACAAGACCTCATAAGAGCATTTGATACCTCGATAGCGTATATTTAAAGCATATGACTAGAGATGTAAATCAATTTATAATATTGGAAGCTATGAATGGAGGCAAGGTAACACTTGGAGATAATACCACTAGGAGAGTGGTAGGTACAGGTATAATTAGCTACAAAAATATTTTTTTCATTAAGAATGTTTTATTAGTTGATGGCTTGAAACACAACTTGTTAAGTTTTAGTCAGCTGTGTGATAAGGGCTTTAATATTAAATTTTTACCTGCAAGCTACATTATAAGCCTAAATAGAATTAATGTCATATAGAAATAGGGTAAATAATGTGTACATGATTCATTTAAATTTTATTAAGTCTTCAAATGCTTTTATCTTAAAACTGTCAATGATGAATCTTAGTTATGGTATAGAAGACTTTATCATTCAAGCATAAAAAATCTTTAAAAAATTATCCAAAAAGAGGTTGTTAGAGGAATACCTAAACTAGACTTCCCTAAGGATCACCTGTGTGATGCATGTCAATTAGGAAAATAGGTGAAGTCTTTCTTTTATTTAATTAAAGATCTTAGAACTAGCAAACCACTAGAACTCATACACATGGATCTTTTTGGACCGGTTAGCACTATAAGTCTAGGAGGTAAAGCTTTCGGATTTGTAATTATTGATAATTTTTTAAGATTCACTTGGGTTAAATTCTTATCTCATAAAAGTGAATCATTTAATGAATTTAGAAATTTTTATACTTGGATCCAGAGAATACTAGGGTGTAAAATTTTATCAATTCAAAGTGATCATGGAGGAGAGTTTACAAATGAAAAATTTATAGATTTTTGTAATAAATAAGGAATTAATCATAACTTTTTTGCACCTAGGACCCCTTAGCAGAATGGGGTTGTTGAAAGAAAGAACAGAATATTAATAGAAGCCACTAGAGCCATGTTGGCTGAATATTCACTTCCAAAATATTTTTTGGTTGAAGCGGTTAGTATGGCTTGTTATGTTCTGAATAGGGTGAACATTAGATCTAAATTAAACAAAGCACCCTATAAGCTTCTTAAGGGAGGAACACCTAATCTTTCACATTTGTATGTTTTTAGATGTAAGGTGTTCATTCACAATAATAGAAAAACTCCTTTAGGAAAATTTGATCCTAAATCTGATGAAGGAATTTTTCTGGGATATTCTAATATTGGCAAATCATATAGGGTTTTTAACAAGAGAACCTTGATAGTTGAGGAGACCACACATTTAGTTTTGAACGAATTTGGCATTTTAGAAGAGCCAAGGTTGGAAGAAGATCATATTGAAGATATCTCCAAAGGAATTAAAAAGATAAATTTGGAAGAGAATATTAGAATAAAAAACCCTTTGCCTAGAGAATGGAAATTTTCTAAGAGTCACCCTAAAGAATTATTTTTAGGTGAACTAAGTGAGGGTGTTAGAACTAGGCGTGGACTTAGCAAAGAAGTGAATCATTCTACCATTATATCAATGATTGAACCCACTAATATAAATAAAGTACTTTCGGATGAATTTTTTATTTTGGCCATGCAAAAAGAATTGAATCAATTTTTTAGAAATGATGTTTATAATTGATTGAAAGGCCTGAGGATCAAAGTATTGTTGGAACTAAGTGGGTGTTCAAAAATAAAATGAATGATTCAGGTGTTGTGATTAGAAACAAGGCAAGATTGGTGGCCAAGGGGTATAATCAAATAAAAGGATTTGATTTTGAAGAAACTTTTGCCCTGTAGCCAGACTTGAAGCGATAAGGGTATTACTACCCTAAATATATATTGATGATATCTTGTTTGGATCCACCAATAAAAATCTTTGTGATGATTTTTTAAAGATAATGAGTAGTGAATTTAAAATGAGTTTAATGGGAGACTTGAGTTATTTTATTAGTTTTAGCATAAAGCAAAATGAGGAAGAAATATTTATTAGTCAATCGAAGTATATTAAGGATATCCTCAAGAAATATGAAATGGATAATACTAAACTAGTGAGTACACCAATGAGTTCCTCAGTGCAGTTAGATAAGGACCCTAAGGGAAAATCTATTGATCAAAAGAAATTTAGAGGAATAATTGGATCATTTTTTACTTGACTACTAACATACTAGATATCATATTTTGTGTTTGTTTATGCACTAGATTTTAAGATGATCCAAAGGAATCACATCTAACTGTTGTTAAGAAAATTCTAAAATATCTCTTGAGAACTTAAAACTTAGGAATTTTATATGCTAAGCACAGCTCTTCTTTTGAAATCATTAGATATTCTGATTCAGATTTAGCAGGATGTATGGTTGATCAAAAAAGTACTTCTAAAACTTATCAATTCATAGGAAACTCTTTAGTTTTTTGGTCTAGTAGAAAATAAAATTCAGTAGCCATTTCTACTGCTGAAGCAAAATACATTACCTTAGGTAGTTATGTAGCACAAGTTCTTTGGTTAAAATAATAACTGATTGACTTAGGATTTTTTATTGGCACTATTCCAATTTTTTGTGATAATACAAGTGCCATATGCATTTCAAAGAATCCTATTCAACATTCTAGAATCAAGCATATTGATATTAGACATCACTTCATTAGAGATCATGTGGCTAAAGGAGAAATTAAATTATATCATGTTACCACTGAGAATCAACTTGTAGACATTTTCATAAAACCATTAGCTTTTGACATGTTTAGCACCTTAAAAATCATATTAGGTGTGATTGATCTCAATGTTTAAAATTGAATATCTGCAAATTGAGTTTGTAATGTAATGATGTGTTTGTTTGTTTGTTACTATTTATTTGTTTATTAGTGTTTTGATGTTTCGTTAGTTTTTTTTTTAATCATTAGTAATGTATTTATAGTTTTATTTTTTCCTTGTTGCATCTCATCAGATCTTGAGTGATTGATTTTTAAAATTTTTTTTATTTATCATGTCTTGTTTTAATTGCTTCTTCATACTGTATGAAATTTTTTTCATATTGTACGAATCATGTAGCATGTACATGATATTTTTCTGAGTTGAGCACAAAAAATTGAGATTTTTTGAAGCATATCATTATCATACTGTATGATGTCGTCATCATCTATACGAAATGGATTTTCTTCTATATATGACTGGGGATGGTTATCCAGCTGTTCAGTTATTTATGTCAGATCGTACGTACGAAATTTAACTTTGTCTATACGATCCTGTTGTTAGTTTTTCATGTGGATAAACCTAACTGTCATAAAATGATCTTTAATATTCCGATCATCCTGGATGAACAGGTGTTTGTTTGTACGATTGTCTGGTCAAAAAGCCTATACGAAATGACTCCTCGGGAGTGGCAGTTTACGAAAAGTCATTTCTTTTTTTGCCATTTTCATTCGTATGTATGAAAATAATTTTGCATCGTACGATTTCAAAATCGTACATACGATTGATTTTTGTACTTTATGATTAGGTCATTTTCTTTAAATTGGAAGTCATTTGTTGAGTTTTTCTTCACCAATCTCTTTCAATCTTCATCTTTCTTGTGTCTAAAACTTTCCTAATGGCAAGCAGTAGCAAAAGGGCACATCTTTCCAAAGGATCTTCCTCTCGCACTAGAGAAGTAGATGACAGCTTTATTTCTAAGAAAAATGAGGAAGCTTTCTTTAGTTATGTTGGAGCCAAGATTACCCCCTCTTGACTCCTTATTCAAAGCAATATAAACTTCTCAGTTATGCCCCTTTTCTCCTCAACTCAGTTCTCTTTTATCCTAACCTTGATCTATGCATATAATCGAGAAACCTTTCAAAATTTTCTTGCAAACATGAAAATGAACCAAGACCAAACTAGGATAACCTCTTATGTATTTAAGCAATGAGTTGAAATAATAAAGGAAGATCTATGCAACTTTCTTCACCTTAGGACTTTAGGAGTTAGAGCACATACTATGACCTTTAGAGTGGATTATGATTGGTTGGATGTAAAACAAACTCTTAGAGGTATGTCATAAGCAAGCCATCTTCCTCATGTCTATTCCCTTAACCAGAATGCTAGGATCATCCAGCACGTTTTGAGAACCTCTATAATTCCAAAAACTAGTGATCGTATAAATATGACTCCTCTTTTGTCTATTGTCACATACTTGATCATGACTGAAACTCGTATTGATGAAGCCTAATTAATCATGGATTACATCTACAAACTTTTTGATATTATACTTCCTTATAGTACGAGGAAGAAAAATGTGGCATTAGGATACCTAGTTACCTACATCTTAGAGAAGAAATACAACCTAATCCATCATGAACCTCCAAATGAACTTCTCATTTACTTTACTAATGCCTCTTTTCATACACTTTTTGGTCGGGATCGGGATCAAAGTTCTGAGGGAGACGACTCAGAGGGAGAAGAAGGAGCACCTGCACCTAGACTTGATCAGAATTTCTTTCAAGAAATGGTCCAGCATTTCGATAGATTGGAAACTCATTTTGATCAATATTTTGATTAAATTGAGAATCACCTAAATCAACAAGATGCGAGGTACAACGAAGACATGGGGTCGATCCGAGGGTAATTAGACTCGGACAATACTAATGTAGCTACGATCAATAGTAACTTTACGACGTTCAACCCTTAGCCACCTCCAAACCAGGGTCCCTTCGATTTCTAGTTGTGATCTTTCTTTTGTACTAGTTGTGATGTTTCATTTAGATTTCATGTGATGGCTTTATTATGTAATATTGTTCTTTGTGTTTCCTTTCTGGTCTTTGTATTAGTTGGTTTTTTCATATGTGATTAATGGAATGGTATTTTGTCTTTTGGTGAAATTACACTTCTTGAAATTATTCTTCTTGGAATTAAATCATTTATAATTGATTTGTAGAATGAAATTTTAAATTACCTTGCTTTACAAATTAATTTCCTTCCAAAATTTAATCTCTCAAAATTTTAAATTATATTATGATTGGATGTAGATTAGAAGATCAATTTCATCTTCTTATGGACAAGTTTTACTTAACTAAAATTATTGTACTTAGCTAAAATTATTGCAAATTAGATGTCTTATTTTTATTTTATTTCTTTTTCAATGTGCTTATCTTTGTTAATTATTGAAATTTGTGTTAAAGATTTATTGATATTGAAAGATTAAAAATGTAAAAAGATGCACAAAGCATGCCAAACAAAAAGATGCACAATGTTCGCCAATATTAAAAGAGGCATAAAATTAGCCCAAGATGAAAAGATACACAAAGTGTGCCATAAAATATTAAAAAGATGCACAATGTTGCTAATTGAAAAATTCACACTTGTCTTTTCTTTGTCATTCTATCTATTATACAAATTCATATAATCAGCAATAATCTTCACTATTGAATTAGAATCTAATTAATCTTTATTTCATCATTTTTGTAATAATTATTTTTATTTGATTTATCTAGAACATATAGTGAACCTAATTGTCTTTTCTTATCTTAGTTGTTTTTTGATTTAAAATTTGAATTTTTCTTTTTAGCTGGATGTTAATATTGTATTTGTAACTAGTTTAAAATCTTCTTCTTCTTTGTCAACTATTTTAATTTATCCAACAAAACCTATCTTTTCAAGAGGTACTTCCCATTTTGTTGTTGTCAAAAGGGGGAGTCATTAGCTATTGTTTGATATGTTTTTGTTTTATGTATGTGTGTGATTAGGGGGGAGTCATTAGAATTAGAAGTTATTGGTTGATGTATGTGTGTATGATTATTTATTGTTTAAGTTTTTTATTTTGTTTGTTTAGTTTATTTTTATGGTTTTCATTTTCATTGGAATCCCTTATTTTAAAGTGATCACTCATTGAAGGGGAGGTTAGGAGAAAAATTGGCTTAAGTGTTAACTCAAACAATAATTGTTTTGCCATCATCAAAAAGGGAGATATTATTGCAACTTAGTTTTCCAAACTATGTTTTTATATCATATGAGTTTTCGATGATACCAAAATATTATTGTGTTTATTATTATTTCTCCTAACATATATTGGATATATTTTGTTTGTGTTATTTGTGTGTACTAATATTTCAGAAAAATCATACTCCAAACTGCCAAAGACTTCGAGATAGATTAGACTAGGAGTTCTTGTTATAAAGTCTGTACCTTTTCTATTTTTTTTAGTTTGAGAGAGTATGATTATAATTGGGTAACCATGCACACACACACTGAGGGAGTGATTAAAAAAATTAATTTTCAAAATTAATCATACTATTTAATTTTTAAATTGTATTGGATAGTTTGTCATGGTAGTTCCTCCCAAATCTAAGTTAATCAAATCATGGCAGAATTTTTTTTACTGTTCGTACTATACAATCCTTTGTTCATACAGATGACTTATAAAGTACGAAATGGGTGCATACTAGATCATCCCAAATAAACTTGTAATTCTTTTTATCTATTCATACTATATAATTTATGTTTGTACTGTATGATATATATTTGTATAGATGATTCATAGAGTATGAAATGGTGTTGTCCACTTTCATACCAAGAAAAATATGATTTGCTTTAACTATTCATACTATACAATGTCTATTCGTGCAGAAGATTGATAGAGTGCAAAATAGGGTTCATATACGATCATACTAGATGAATGAGTTTAGGTTTAAACTATTCGTATAGTATGATGTGGGTTTGTATAAATGATCTATAGAGTACGAAATCAGGTTTGTACAGCATCATACACCAAATTTTGAACTATTTATACATACGAAGTTTGATCGTACTGTACAATCCAAGTCTGTTCAACTTGAAATTTTTAGTTTTCAAGACAGTTTTTCTGGTCCTTTGTATATAAGGGTCCTAAAAACTGACACTCCTCTCACTGATCTGTGAATTTCTTTTGAGAGTGGACTTGGAGAGTGTTAAGGAGAGTGTTTTGGAATTGGAGAGTGAGAGATCTTGTAAGAGGGATTAGTGAGAGGATTCACAAGGTTGCCCAACGATGAGGATCTCTTGCTTATTCTTCAAAGTTCTTCCCTACTTTTATGAAGCCTCTTGAAAGAAGATTTTCAAAGGAGATCACGATACTTTGCCATCACCAGGAGGGTGAGAAAGGATGTGGTACTCTACCGTCCCCAGGAGGGTGAGAAAGGATGTTGGTACTCTGCCATCACCAGAAGGGTGAGAAAGGACGTCGGTACTCTACCGCATCACGTTGGTGGAAGAGAGGTTTTGTAAGGGCTTCTCCACCTTACTATGGGGGAAAAATGAGAGTCACTAGTGTTTAGTGCAATACCTGGAGAAGGAGTCTCCAAGGAGTGGACGTAGGTCTTGTTGGACTGAATCACTATAAAATTTGGTGTTCTTCTGTGCTTTTACTTTTACTGCATTTTTATATTCTGCACTTTAATTTATTATGGTTGAAAAAATATTTTGAGAAAATCTATCACTGTAATAAAAATCTTAAATTGATTTTCTAAAATCCAAGAGAATTTTTAAATAATCACTTCACCCCCCTCTTGGTTAGCCTGGGGACAATTGCATTAGGTTTAACAACCTACTCAAACTTTCACATTTCGCTTAACATGTTAAGAACTTAAATTGTTTAAGCTACTTAAAAAAGTAAATAAATTTGACCAACAAGTTAGGAGGCAATAAGAAGCATCATCTCTCCTCCAAGTCATTAACTACATGATGTTGAATCTCTTAAAAGGTTAATGAACCAAAATATGAGGGCCTTAGGTGTGGAATTTCTTAAATGGTTAACGAAACAAAAGGCACTAGGATATGTCATCTCCTTAGAGGATTGGTGACTCATAGGATAAGATTTAAGGATTTTCTTTTAGACTAATGACTTATGGGCCAATAGGTTGAGTGGAAGATTGTCACACTGCAAGATCTAATTGGAAAATTTATATTTCAACTTAACTAAATCCATTGATAAACCATATTCTAGAGCAAACTAAGGTTTCATTTGGGACAGCTTTTTTAATGCTTCTTAAAGCAATTTTTTAGTACAAAAATTTTAATTTGTGTTCAAGAAAACTGCTTTAAAAGGCAGTAAGAAAGCCATCCCAAATGAAACCTAAAACTTTCAGGCACCATAAATATAAATATGCACATCATAATTTCACATGCACATGTTCATATACAACAATCCATTATAATTTTTCAACCTCCACTAAAATCAATAACAAGATCACCAAAAAAACACACTCATAATGAAAACATTCCAAATTATTGAGCTTCTCTTCTATTAACATCTTCTATCTACTTAGTTGCGGCTTTTCCTTTTCTTAAAATCATATAAGAAACATAGAGAGAGAGCACATAATAGGCTACATGAAACTTACTAGAGAATTAAATATTCAGCATTTTAACATAATTACTAAAAAGTTAATTATTATATAATCAAGGATTTCATATAGTTTAATTAAAAAATAATGTAGTGGTGACATAAGATTCAATTCTTAACATGATATCTATCGTGCAACTAGAAATGATAGCATCAACAATGTTAATAGTATATATAATAAAATAGTAAGATAAATAAATGAACAACATTTTCATGAACTTCATTTAAACTTTAGCATAATATCAAAATGAACAACTCAACATATATACAATGCAAAATGTAATGCACATGCACATGTCCTGAAGCCTTATTATATCTCCACTTCTAATTATACCTCCAATTTATCATCTCACATATGCCAAAAATAGATGGAGGAATAACATGCTTGTGATTCCCCTTTTAACCCTACTTCCAATTAGACCTCCACTTGATCATCTCGCATCAGTATATATATATATATATATATATATATATATATATACACACACACACACACACACACACACACACACACACACACACACACACACACACACATGGTTGTGTAGGCATGCAAAGAGCATAACATAGGTGGTACTTGTTATTGCATCACATGAACATGACAACTTTCTCCTTTTCCACATGTATAAATCACATTTAGTATGATACTTGAATACATGAACTTGGTAACTTTAACATTTTCAATTTGTATAAATCACATTTTATGGGAGACATGAATATGTGGAATTCATCACACGAACCTAACTATGTTAATGTTATCAACATGTTTGAGTCACATTTAATTAAATACATGATTACATAAGGTTTGTAAATACACAACCATTTTCAATAGTTCATATGGGGTAAAACTTATACACATAGTGATAATGATGAATCAAAAAATCATTCATGAAGAACATTCACAACATCATTTTGAATCATATATTGAATTGTTGTAATTATGAAAAATGATAACATACTTATAGATTTACCTAAGAAAATGTACAAACTAATCCACCCAGCAAAAAATTTACATTTTTGCTATAAACAAGGCTCTATTATACAATATAACAAATTTTACATGGTGAAAACTTTTTATATCTTTATAAAACCCCATTTATACATACTCAAATCAAATATAATGCAAAAAAATATTTATAGAACTGATAAAATTGACAACCTTCCTTGAGATTAATAACTTTACTAGCTAGCCATATAGATGAATATAGCTCCATGGCCCCCAGACCCAAGTTTTTTCTAGTATACTCTCCCCTCTTCCCTTTTTGTTCTCTCTTCTCCAGCATCTCTTTTTACTTAGCAAAAATGAAATGGTTTTGTCTAATGGTCTTAGATATTTATATAAAAACTCTAAAATTGACCTAATGTTGTAGTGTTACCAATCATAGCACTATAGCACCCCCAACAAAAAAAATTGACTCTAGATATTTCTAATGCATAGAAGCCTTATTATTGCAGAATCACCCTATAATATAAAAATTCTACACTTTACAGAACAGCTGTACTCCTAAGGAATTTTGAATTAACTTTAGTAGATATAGAGCTCGGCATCTTTGTGCTTACATCTAAACATCGTAGCACTCCCCGGAAGGATTTTCTAACACTAAAGTGTAAGAGAGCTTAGCCCCGTAGCGCCACTATCGTTAGAGCTGTAGTGCTCTATAGCAAAATTTTTGGACTTACTTTTAAACTTTTAAATTCAATTTGTAATTTTCTATGATCAAGTTTTAACATTAAATAACATACAAAAATTCATAAAGATTTAACAAAGTTGTAATAGGCTCATAAACCATATTAAGTGTTATTCAATTCATTATAGATGAACTCATTACTATAACAAGGTGTAAGTATTCATGGCACAGAAGAGGTAGAGGGGTTAATTAGTTCTTCTGAAAATGATTAATAATATCAGCAAAAGACTTTGAAACTTTTAGAGCAGCGAACCCAAACTGATTCCCTTTGTTTTCAAATGTAATTGTATCACACATAGAGTAAAATACATATATATTTTTTCATAAAATAATAACTAATAAATATTTTTCAATATAGATATATATATATATATATATATATATACACCCTCACCAAAACTTTCTAAACCTCTTTATCTAATGAGCTCTCACATACAACTACCAGAGGAACAAGGATATAGATGCAGATTAACAACCACGTACATTTCCCTCTCATAAATATCTCTTGGATGCCCTTCCAAGAAATCCCTCATGTTTTCTCCAATCTCTCCCACCCTCTCCCTCAATTTATTGCATGAGGCTCTCAAGAACTTTCTCTAGAATCTTTGGTGAACTTAGGGCAAAATTCTTAGAAAATTTCTCTCTCTCTCTCTCTCTCTAAGTATTTATATTATAGATTTAAAACAAACCCTAAAATCTTGAATATGTAAATATGATAGGCAGATTGTATAGTATGATACAAATATCATTGAGTACAATTAGTTCAATTAGGATAAAATCTTATAAAATGCTCTCTATTTGATTGGCTTATACCATATAGATCATACAGTAGGATCAATTCAAGTTTCTGACTCAGAGGGCTAGATCGTTCTATCTAAACAAGGTTCATATGAATAAGCTCTTTATTTATTCGAACTATACGATTAAGATCATACAGTATAAAATCTTCTCTAATTTAACTCATTGATTTTAGGCTCCAAAATAGGTAAATATTAATATAGGAAATAAATTTTCATACTATATGATTAGTTCATCTAGTACGATTAATTAAAATTTAATTTACCTATTTTTGAAAAGATCAAAATTTAACAATTTTAATTTGAAATAACTGATTGTCTGGTATGATATGAATTATACCATACAATTAATTATGCAAATATTTAATTTTAAACTTCTATTAATTAATGCCACTTGATTATCATTAATTGCTAAAATATCATTCATATTATATAGTACGATTGGGATCATATAATATGATTGCAATCATATAGTATGATTAATTAGAGAATCGAGTTTTTAATTAACTTTTATGTTGTTTATTTTTACTTTCTCTTGGACATGTGTGAATGTTTATTCAACCCTCCATATACCTTAGGTACAAAAATACTCAAGAAATTAAAAAGTAAAAATACAAATTGCCAAACCTACTTAAACATTTCAAATGGCTAACTTTAAAAAATATAAAATCTTATATCTAGAATTTAATTACGTTGTGATTTGTATCATAATACTTCCTCTATCTATCCTAGCCTACTTTATTCTTTTCCTAATCAACCTGAGCTTCTCAGTGGAATCTTTCATTAGCTCAAGACATATCAACTTACTTTGGCATACTTTAATCAAGGATAGCAATGTTCAACATCTCTTGCCATATAAAGATTCATAAGGCACCATGCCAAAAATAGATTGAAAATCGTTATTGTAAGAAAACTCAATCAATGGGATATAGTTTTCCCAACTTTTTCCATGCATAATCTCAATAGATCCTTAAGTACTTGAATGATTCTTTCTTTCTACCCATCAATTTGTGGATGGAAAGCTATATTAAAATTTAACTTAGTTCTTAAACCTTGCTAAATGCCCTTCCACAATATTAAGGTAAATCTTCAATCTTGATAAGAAGTAATCACTTTGGGTATTCCATGCAACTTAAAAACCTCTCTCACATATAGTTGTGTTAACTTATCTTTGGATCTATCTATCTCATCAAAAGGAAATGATATGACTTCATTAATAAATCAACTATAACTCATACCACATTGTGACTTTGTCAAAACCTTGGGAATTCCATAGCAAAATCCATTGTATCCTCTTCCAATTACTACTCTAGAATAGACAAGGGCTACAATAAATCATTGGCTTTTGATATTATCCTTTTACCATTTGACAATTCTAACATTTAAAATTAACTTTAGTCACTGCATCCTTCAACCCAGGCCACCATAATAATGATTTCAAATCATGGACATATTACTGCTACCTAAGTGAATAATATATATAAAATAATGGGATTCATATAAAATATCTCTACTTAAATTACAACTAGTTGGGATCCACATTTGACCCTCATATGTCAACATGCATTGCTCATCTACATGGAATTAAGCTATCATTCCAACTTGAATATAATCCACTAAATTTGTATACTTATCATCAGACTTTTATTCATCCTTAATTCTTTCTTACAATGAAGAATGTACAATCATATGGGATAAAATTCCAACATTAGTTGAACATATAACTTCTAATTCTATTATTTCCATTTCCCAAATTAGTGCTTCTTTTGATGTGATCAAACAAGTTACTCTCCCAACAAATTTTCAACTTGCATCATCAACCACCATATTGGCCTTACTAAGCTGATAAATAATATCAAGGTCATAGCTTTGATAAGCTCCAACCTCCTTCTCTACCTTAGATTTAATTCCAAAGTAAAGATATACTTCAAATTCAAATGGTCTACATAAATCTCACACCTCACCCTGTACAGATAATGTCTCTAAATCCATTAGTAGATGATGAGCACAATAGGACACTTAGGGATTATGCAAATCCATTAGTAGATGGTGTCCACCAAAGTATTAGTAGACCTGCCATCCAAGAAATTAACTTCAAACTTAAGCTGTTGAAATCCAGGATCCCGAGCACTTGATTTTGATGGTGACAACTAATACTTACTGAATTTATATGGACTTCCTTTAAGATTATAAATGTTTATCTTTGTCTATGAGCACTAACATTTCAGGTCAGATAAACACCGCTCAACATGGCTGGAGGCTCAAACTGGGTAGAATAGGATATTTAAAAACTTGTAATTTTTATTTTCTTTATTTTTTATTTTCTTGAGTCTCCCACAAAAGCATGTATGTAAAAGGAGCAACCATGCACACACACAGAGGGAGATTTATTTTCATGTTAAAAAAAAATTTTACAAACTTATCGTACTGTATGATTTCCAATCGTACTGTACGATGGATCATTAATACTTAGGCTAACGGCTAATTCTAGACGATTAGTTCTGTAACCTAATCATATTGTACGATGGTAATCATATTATACGATGGTAATCATACTGTACGATGGTAATCGTACTGTACGATGTGGTTCAAATCAAAAACCCTAACAGCCAGAATAAGTTTGGTAAGTTTATAATTTTGATAATCTGAGCTATTCGTACTGTACGATCTAGATCGTACTATACGATCTAGATCGTGCTGTACTATTATTTGAATACTTACCAAAATTATCTCCCGTAATCAGGAAATAAAATTTTGGTTTCTTAATTGAATTAGATCGTACTGTACGATGTAATATCATATTGTATGATAGTCAGATATGATTTCATTCGTCCCTTTGATCGTACCAGATGAAACCAAAGTTTTTTGTTCTATTCATCCTAGATGATATTCATATCATACTGGACGATGTTCTGAAAATGAACTAATCGTACTGTATGAATAGTGAAGTGCTGGACGATAGTCAGAAATGAATTTGCTCATCCCAGAGATCGTCCCACAGATCGTCCTGTACGAACAGTTAAAAATAACATGATCGTCCTGTATGATATACTGATCGTACAGTATGATATTTGTAGAATTCGAGAACTGTTCATCTGTGCTTGTACTGGATGAAGCTATCTTTGAACTAATCATACTGTATGATGTTATATTGTACTGTACGAACAGAGATGAAAAAGTTGAAATTTTTAGAGTTTTCTGAAGCCTGATTTAAAAAGAACTTTAATTTTTTCAAGAGTGTGTTGTTGGTCTGTCTTGCTTCTTTAAGAGGAATTGAGAGAGGAAGGGACTCTTGAGAGAGAAGCTTTTATTGGAGAGATCCAGGGCTTGTGAGAGGAAGGTGAAGGTGAGCTTGAGCGTGAGGGAAAAGGAGTGTGAGGGGATCACACGGTGGCTCCAAGCTAGCTGCATGCTTTGCTCCTCTTATGGCTTTGGTGAGTCTTGGGAAGTTTCTCTAGGGAAGAGAGGCTTCAAGATCAACATCATCAAGGTACTCTGCCATCTCTAGGAGGGAGAAAAAGGAGAAGGTCCACTGCCGTCACCAGGAGGGTGACATAGCGCTTGGTACTCCGTCACACCAGGGAAGGTGAAAGTGAGTCTTGTAAAGGCTTCTCCGCCTTGCTGTGGGAGCAAAATGAGAGTCAACTTTTAGTAGTGCAAATCCCGGAGTGGAGGACTTCAGGGAGTGGACGTAGGTCAAGTGAACAAACCACTATAAAAATCTCTGATGTGCTTTTTTTATTTTTACTGCTCTTTACTTTTCACATATTTTATTTACAATTTTAATTGCTTGGTGAAAAATTCTGATCTTGATCTTGTATTGTGAAATTCACAAATTATGTCACCAATATTGTTGTTGTGAACGAACTACCAGCTTCCGCATTCAAATTGTTAAGTTGCTATTTTAAAAATATAAAATAATTAGAACTCCTGTTTAGGTTTAAATTTTTAAAATACCAATTCACCCCCCTCTTGGCACATCTCGTACTTTCAAGTGGTATCAGAGCGGGGTTTCAAAATAGTATTTTAGAAAACCTAGAAATATAAGATCCATGGCACATTTTGGTAACTGTAACACTGCAGAGGGTTATTCTATAACCCGTCCACCTTTATTTGATAATATACCATTTGATTTCTGGAAAATACGCATGTCTACATTTTTACAGTCTCTAAACTATCGCATTTGGATGTTGGTTCAAGAAGATTATTCTGCACCGTTTCATATGTTGAATGGAGTTAAAACTGAATTAGCTTTTAATGAATGGAACAATGAGGATAGAGAATTTACACAGTTAAATGCTAAATGCTTAAATTATTTCTTTTGCACATTAAAATTAGAAGATTATATGCAAGTGTCTACCTGTACTACTAGTAAGCAAATTTGGGACAAACTGTGTATCACATACGAAGGAACTAGTGAGGTCAAACAATCTAGGCTGAACATACTGCTACATGATTACGAACTATTATGTATAAAACCTAGTGAAACTATCTCTGAAATGTACACTAGATTCACCCAGATAGTGACATCTTTGCATGCTTTAGGGAGAGAGTTGTCTAACTTGGAGAAAGTGAACAAAATATTACAATGTTTGCCTAGTTCGTATTATGCAAAAATTACTGTAATAACTGAGTCGAAAGATCTAAATATTTATTCAATTGACAACTTGCTTGGGTCACTCATTGCCTACGAGCAAGGAGTGAGTCAACGACAAAGTGATGCAGGTGAAAAGAAGAAAGAGCAAACGGTGGCCTTAAAAGCAAACAATTCTGAAAGTGACAGCTCTACATCGGAGGAAGATGACAACATAGCCTTGATGACTCGTCAGTTCAAGAATTTTCTGAAACGAAAGCAACGCCGTCATCAAAGCAATTAGAAAAAAGGTAAAAGCTCAAAGAATACTAAAGTTGCATCTGACATAATTTGCTTTGAATGCAGAAAACCCAGTTATCTCCGAGCTGATTTCCCCAACGTTAAGACTCATCAAACCAAAGAAAAAGGCGAGGAAAGGTCAAAGTTCAGGAAGGGCAAGTCTAAGACACAAAAAGTATTTTGGGCCGACTCTGCATCAGAATCATCAGAAGAAGAAGCAGAGGAGGAGGTAACAAATTTATGTCATATGGCTATGTTGACCTCATTTTTGTATGAGGTCAGTAGGACCATTCCAATCCTTAGGATTTAATCTTGACCCTAGGATCAATCTGATCTTAGATCAATCCAAACTTTCAGTCAATTCAGATTTCAAATCCATCTTGATTTTAAATCCATTTAAACTTCAAATCAATCTCAACATTAAGACAATCTAGATCTATTCAATTTCTAGATCATCCTAGACCTTAGATCCTAGGATTTCTAAACTTCAAGATTCTCCTAGATTTCTAACCCTAGGATCTACCCAGACTCTAGATCAGTCTAGGTCTTAAAATTCTCCTAGACCTCAGATCTATCTAGACCCTAGGATCTTTCTAGAATCCAGACTTTAGGATCTATTCTAGATCCTAAGAATCTTCTAAATTCTAGACCTTAGGGTTTCCTAGACTCTAGGATCTTCCTAGACTTCAGTCCCTAGGATCTACTATGGACCCTAGGATTTCCCTAGATCAATTTAGGTCTTAGGATTCTCCTAGATCTTAGATCTATCCAAATCTAAAATTTATTCAAACTTCAGACCAACCCAGACTTTAAATCAATCTATTCAATACTCAAATCAATCCAGAGTTCAAGTCAATTCAAATCCCTGACCAATCCTGACCTTTAAACAACCCAGATTTAGCTGTCACAGCCTCTAACCTGACTTTAATCCTATCTAATCATCTACAATCACTTAAATGATTGTAAATGATTTAGATAGTTCAAACCCTTTCATTCAAAATCAATACCCAGCTCAAAACTAGAAATCCAGATCAAATTCCAAGGCCAAAGGTCTATATCCTGAAAGCCTTTTCCAGTGAATCTTTGAACATTTCAAAACCCTATCAAATGACCTCTGATTCAGGATCTGTCAGTTCCACACTAATTTGATCTATCTATAGAGGCAACCCTTCAAATTTGAGCTCATTCTGAGGTCTTTAACCCCAGAAATAGGATTGAAATCCAAAGGCTATAAAACCTTCAAATATTTACAGTCTATGCCACTGGACTGCCACCCAGCGGATCCTAACTTTGGAGGCTTCTCCAAACCCTCAAATCACTTCCAGACCCTTGATTATGATTTATTGAACATTAAACTGTATTTTATTGGACTCAATTTGACCCCCAGTTGACCAAGGGTCAAAATGACCAAAATACCCCTTAAGGGTTCAAATGCACTTTTCAAACCATATGACCTCCAAATTGTTTGGAACCACTTCCAACAATTTTCAAATATTAAACCAAACCCACTGAACCCAAAACCAGCCTCTGGGTCAATTTGGTTGACCAAGTCAACCAAGTTGATCAAACAGGCCCTTTAGGGTCAAAACCGATCATTTTGACCAAATGACCTCCTCAGACCTTGGGATCACTTCCATTCGTCTCCAAATGTCATTTCAAATCTATTGAGTCCATTTCCAGACCCTGGACCCACCTGGTTGACCAAGTCAACCAGGGTTGACCTAAAAGCCCATTAAGGGCCCAAATAGGTCATTTTGACCAAATGACCTCCCCAGACCTTGAGACCACCATCAATAGACTCAGAATGTCATTCTGAACTGGTTGGACCCAATCCCTGACCCTGGGTCAACCTGGTTGACCAAGTCAACCCAGTTGACCCATTAAGCCCTTTAAGGGCCCCATAGGCCCATTTGACCCAAATGACCTATTTGACCTCTCAAAACTATTCTACCAGACTCAAAATGTCATTTGGAGTTGCTTCAGCTCAAACCCTAGACCTGGGTCAGCCTGGTTGACCAAGTCAAACCAGGTTGACCAGTTCAAGCCCTTAAGCTTTTCCACTTTGAATCAAACATCAAATGCATTCAAATCTCATTTAAATTTCATTCAAATGTACCTTTGATGATTTGGGTTGAATTGAGCACCTTGACCCAATCACCACTTGACTTGGTCAACCATACACATGTATGGTCAAATCCAGTCAAAATTGATCCATTTAAATCAAATTAATGACTTTTAGTCAGTCAATTCAATCAAAACCCTTTAAATCTTTGATCCCACTATATTCTAGAGTGTGACCATATTCAAGTATAATACAAGTCCAGTCTTAGGATTTTGACCAAAGTCAACTTGTATATTTGGTCAAACATCTATTAGCTTGCACAAATACTCATTTAATCTATTCAAACTCCATCCAAACTAGCTCAACCAGCATTCAACATCCTCCCAAGTCCATATCAGCAGGTTTGACCAGGTTGACTGGTCAAACAGTCAACATAAACCTTTGAATGGGTTAAAAATGATCAAATACCTTCTCAAATCTATTTCAAACCAATCTAACCTCCTCCAACCCTTTCAAACAGTTCTCTAAGACCCTTCCATTGCTATTTTAGTAGCCCAAATGGTTTTGGACTGGTCAAACATTCAAACCAAGTGTTTAGGAGGGTCAAATTTGGTCAAAACCCTTTTTAAACCTAATTTAACCTATCTTAAACCCATCCAGCTGTTTCAATAGACTCTAGAAGCTTCCTAAAACCTATCCTAGTCCTGGGATCCAAATCGAATAGCCTACAGCATCCCCACATGCTTGTATGAGGATAAGGACACCTTTCCACATAGGATGTCCTTGTGTCCTTTGATGCTTCTGCTCCCACCTACTCCCTAGACACCTGGCAGCCATCATGAAGCTTGCTCAATCAATCCTAGCCCTTCACTCGATCTGGAATGGATTGAATAGGGCAAAAGGAAGAAAAAAACATTCATTCTAACCTAGAGCCTCTCTCTCTACACTTAAGCTCTCAAGACGAATACCTAGCTCGTTTTGAGATCTTAAGAACCTCCTCTACATTTCCCAACCCTAATCCGACCGGTCAAAGCCGCCACCGGCGAGTTTCCCGGCGAACCGAAGCCAAGATCCTTCAAGAGTGTGTATCTTTGAATCCAGACGTCACCAGCTCGAGGGGTCTTGTACACTTTTAAGCGTGGACAGTCAACAAGCTCAGAGATTCAAAAATTTTCCATATCCGTCGGTTAGATCTTCTTAAAACTCAAACCCTAGTTTGAACACCTTAGGCTAATTAGCTTTTGATTAAGTGCTTTTCAAGCTTTTAAAACAACCCCACATTAATTCTATTCATGAGTACAACTCATGTTTAAAATTTCATATGATTTGGCTAACCGGATTGAAAGAACAAATTAAAAAATGCCATCTATGGCATTTACGTGACCTAATCCAGGTTTACATTTTTCCGGACCGTTGATCGATCGATCAACGGTCCAGATCTTGCTGTTCTGCGGATCCTTCCAACCACGGATTTAATCCAGCGCTCTCTCTCTCTATCCGGCTAGATCATGGCCTTTGATTCAAATTGCGGAGGATCCGACGGCTATGATTCAATCCGACGTCATTTAAGTTACGACGGATTTGACCCGCCGCCTTTACAATCATTTAAAATGATTGCGCGGCGGTGCAATCATTACAAATGATTGCCCCGCCACCACCGCAGTTCTGTCCAGCGAATCAGATGGCGCCACGTGGCCAACCCGCCGCCATTTTTCTTTTAAAATGATTTTAAAATTATTTTTAAAATTATTTTTAATTCTAATTTCTTTAAATAAATATTAAATTAATATTAAAAAATAATATATATATATCATATATTAATATATTTCAAAAAATTAAATATTCTTAATTGAAAATTACTATTAATTTAATTCTATAATTATATTTTTAAAATATATTAATATTAAATATTAATTATTATAAACTAATAATTAACATTTAAATATTAAATATTTTATTTAAATATTAATCATTAAATAATAATTATCAAATATTAATTATTAAATATTAATTATTTTAAACAATTTACAACTTTAATTAATAATTAAACTATTTAATATTTTAATTAATATTAAATACTTCATAATATTATTTAATGATTACTGATTCTAAAATTTTAATTAATATTAAGTTATTTAATATTTTAATTAATATTAAATACTTTATAGTTTTAATTAATATTTAATGATTTTAAAACCTTAATTAACATATAATTTTTAATATTTTAATTAATATTAAACAATTTTTTTATTTTAATTAATATCAAATGGCTTAATATTTTGACCAATATTAATTTCAATTATAAAATTTTTAAATATTATTTAAAATATCTTAATTTTAAGAATTATTTTAAAATGTTTAAATATCATGTAATATTTTAATTAAATATTTAAAAAATTAATTAATTAATTTTAAATTTAATATTAATCATAAAAATACATAAAAATTCAAATAAAATCTAATAAATTAATTAATTTTCATTAATTTAATTAATTAATTTTCAATAATTAATTAATTATTTTAAAATGTTCTAATTTTGAAATTAAATTAATTTAAACTATATTTTATATTTTAATTAGTTAAATACTTAATTATTAATTGATATTTAATCACTAATTAATAACTTAAATACTTTTGAAAAATAAAGTTAATATATGTATACATTTCAATAATTTTAAAAATTCAGAAAACTCCAAAGATTTAAATTAACTAATTTTAAAATTATTTTTAATCATTAATTAATTTAAAATTAATTAAAAATTCCCCTTATTTGATTTTAACTTCAAAAATTCATAATAAATTCATTTTAAATAAGAAAAATTAGTATAATATATCAAATTTTTTAGAAAATTGAGCACTTCAATTTGAAATTAACTTCAGATATTAGAGTTTGATTAATTTTAAACTTTTTTTAATTACTTAATTATTTTTAGTATTTAATTAATATCTAATTAAATACTATATTAATTATTTTGAAAACTAAAAGCTTACTTTTAAATAACCTTTGAAAATCAGTAAGATCTCTCAAAGAAATATTTAACCTATTTTGAGGATATTTTAAATTTTAATACTTATATGTTCTATATAAATTAATATGTATATGCATATATATTTAAAATATATATATATATTTAAAATTATATATTTAAATTTTTGAACTTTGAGAGATCCTTGAAATTTTAAACATTGATTAAGTATACTTGAATAGCATTAATGTGGAGTGATGATTAATCAATAAATAATTATTTAGTTAATTATTCATTGATTAATCTTTCAAATAATCAAATTTTAATTTGCATTGCATGTTTAGGACATACACACACCACTTAGCTAAGGATCTCCTAGATTTAGGATTTGTTTGTGTTTGCATGTATGCTTATTATGTTATGTCAAGGGTTAGTGATTTTGATTTGAACCCAATTAACCTAATGACATCATTAAGGATAACAATTAAGGATATAAGTATAGAAAACTTAGAATATTTCCAATAATTAGGATTTACCTCCTATTGACTTGAAACTCAAACCATTCAAACTTAGTAACATATACAGCCTCAAGAAAATTACCCACTGAATTTTGAAATCATTAAACCCCTCAATCAACTTAATCAAAATTGACCCTTAATTAAGCCTTTAAAATTTCAAGAAAATATAATAAATCAAATTTAAATCCAAAAATTACAAATAATACCTCAAACTGACCAAAATTAAACCCTTAATCAATAAAAAATAAAAGCCCCTTGACTGGACTTCAAAATTAAATTTAATTTAAGTTTAATTGAAATTCAATATTAAATTAATTTAATCAATTAAAAATAATTAAAAATTCCAAAAAATTTCTAAACACTTGGAGATCATTCCTTAGGTCAAACCAGACCTTTGGAGTTGATTTCAAGAAGTTTGGAGGTCATTTGGATTCAAATCATAAAAAAGGCCTTAATTAAACTAATTTTGAAAATTCAATAAATACTCAAAACTTCAAAAATTCATAACTAATTCACATAAACTCCAAATAGAGCAAACTCAAAGGCATTCAACTCATAATAAGGTCTAATATTTATTAAAAATATTAAGTTTCCAGAAATCAGTCAAATTTGAAAAAGTCAACTTTTAGTCAAATCTAGTTCAAATTCAAGTCAAAACTTCAAACCTTCATAATAAAATGTAAAAAAATCCAATTTCAGCGTACTTACTATCTAACTGATCGTATTAAGGTCTAGTATTTTAATAAAATATTAGCTTTCTAAAAATATTTTAAATTAAAAAGTCAACTTTTGACCGCTTAATTAAATGAATAAAATAATCCAAAAAATTTCAAAATTCAACAAATCATGCAAAACTCCAAAAAACATCAATTCAACTTTAAAACTAGCAACCAATCAACTCTAATTAAGTCTTAATTAACTTTCAACCTTAATCAAACTCAAAACACTTAATTATACCGGGTACCACTAGGTAACCCAGGCCTACGAGCCTATTAAATTAGCCCCAAGGAAGGTGAAATAAACTTCACGGCTTCGGTGTGCAACAAAGGTGGTGCCCAATAAATAATTGAATTAAATTTAAAATCAAATTCAAATCATTAAGATTTAAATTTTAATTAAAATACCCTTAAGCTTTCAACCAACTAGAACATCAAGCAACTTCAATCAAATGCCTATCTAGGACATATCAAAACCACACAGCCTCCTACACACACTCTAGATGGTTTGCTAGGACAACCAACTCTAGTCTTAGGTTAGGCCAGTGTTTATTTTTTCTGTTGTGTGCCGAGTTTTTCGAGCTTTCAATGCATGCTGTATGCTAGTAGTAGAATTGCTGTAATTGTCTATTTATTTACGGCACTCTGTGACATGATTGATTGTACGTTAGATCAACCCCTAGGTTAGGAAAGATTTGTACTAATTCAATTTTATGCAGGTGGCCATGGTCATACAGGGCATAAATGAAAGGGAGCAAATAATTAAGCTTTAAAAATTGACATGTTTTGTACAGGTACTAAGCATGCTAAGACCCCCTTTAAAATTAAAAGAGCATGGCCAAGTGTGGCTGGTTTGAGCATTTTTAATTTTCAAATATGTTAACTGCTTGCGATGTTTACATAACTGCTCATTATTATGATAACCATGCAGGATCGAGTCTAGATTTTTTAACTTTAATTAATGTAATTTGAGATGATATTTGAGTTGTAAATGTTAAGTGCTTTGAGATTGAGATGTTAAGCATCCAATTTGGAAACCAAAGAGGAAGGAACATCCCTTAGGGGAGAGTTCCTCTCCATTTGAAGATCCAAATTAGGATGACTTTTAGAATATCCAAAGAGAAAAGATAACACCCCTATTCAGGGGGAGTTTCTTTTCATTTGGATACCTAGACCCGACGATCCAAGGAGTTCCAAGAAGACGAAGAAGTGAAGAACGAGAAGAATCTCAAATCTCAAAGTCACTTGAGTCTTAGGAGTAGAATCCGAGTTGTAGTCAGTGGTATCCGGCCACTTTACTTTTCCTGCAGACCCTCGGATGTATTATTAAAAGGCATTTGCCTATGGACTTTCAATTTGAGTTTTAATTTAATTGATTTAATTAGATGTTGATTGTTTGATGTTGATTGCGATTAAGGACCCACATGTTTTTAGTAGTTTATTTGGCGATCTTGCATGTCGTATTTGTTTTAGCCTGGAATCTGATCGGAGGCTCGTGAGGGTACAGTCATAAACTATTTCTACTTAAATAAAATTTAAAAAACTTTAGGCTCAAATAGTAACTCTAATATTTTTAAGAAGTAAGCCCGGACTCGCCGGGGGTTTTTCATGCATTCATATTGACTTTTCTCATCCTTGTCAGGCACCTCCCCGCCTGCGGGTTCTGGCAGACCACCTGACCTATTATGGTGTAGTTCTGACCAAGGGGATGTTGTGCAATCTCTAGGATAAAACCTATTTTTAAGCCTGATTTTAAAACTGCTACATGTTGATTTAAGCATTTCATCGAGTCAACTAGCATGCATTGCATAAGTACTGTACTATTATTTGACTACTTACCAAAATTATCTCCCGTAATCAGGAAATAAAATTTTGGTTTCTTAATTGAATTAGATCGTACTGTACGATGTAATATCATATTGTATGATAGTCAGATATGATTTCATTCGTCCCTTTGATCGTACCAGATGAAACCAAAGTTTTTTGTTCTATTCATCCTAGATGATATTCATATCATACTGGACGATGTTCTGAAAATGAACTAATCGTACTGTATGAATAGTGAAGTGCTGGACGATAGTCAGAAATGAATTTGCTCGTCCCAGAGATCGTCCCACAGATCATCCTGTACGAACAGTTAAAAATAACATGATCGTCCTGTATGATATACTGATCGTACAGTATGATATTTGTAGAATTCGAGAACTGTTCATCTGTGCTTGTACTGGATGAAGCTATCTTTGAACTAATCATACTGTATGATGTTATATCGTACTGTACGAACAGAGATGAAAAAGTTGAAATTTTTAGAGTTTTCTGAAGCCTGATTTAAAAAGAACTTTAATTTTTTCAAGAGTGTGTTGTTGGTCTGTCTTGCTTCTTTAAGAGGAATTGAGAGAGGAAGGGACTCTTGAGAGAGAAGCTTTTATTGGAGAGATCCAGGGCTTGTGAGAGGAAGGTGAAGGTGAGCTTGAGCGTGAGGGAAAAGGAGTGTGAGGGGATCACACGGTGGCTCCAAGCTAGCTGCATGCTTTGCTCCTCTTATGGCTTTGGTGAGTCTTGGGAAGTTTCTCTAGGGAAGAGAGGCTTCAAGATCAACATCATCAAGGTACTCTGCCATCTCTAGGAGGGAGAAAAAGGAGAAGGTCCACTGCCGTCACCAGGAGGGTGACATAGCGCTTGGTACTCCGTCACACCAGGGAAGGTGAAAGTGAGTCTTGTAAAGGCTTCTCCGCCTTGCTGTGGGAGCAAAATGAGAGTCAACTTTTAGTAGTGCAAATCCCGGAGTGGAGGACTTCAGGGAGTGGACGTAGGTCAAGTGAACAAACCACTATAAAAATCTCTGATGTGCTTTTTTTATTTTTACCGCTCTTTACTTTTCACATATTTTATTTACAATTTTAATTGCTTGGTGAAAAATTCTGATCTTGATCTTGTATTGTGAAATTCACAAATTATGTCACCAATATTGTTGTTGTGAACGAACTACCAGCTTCCGCATTCAAATTGTTAAGTTGCTATTTTAAAAATATAAAATAATTAGAACTCCTGTTTAGGTTTAAATTTTTAAAATACCAATTCACCCCCCTCTTGGCACATCTCGTACTTTCAAGTGGTATCAGAGCGGGGTTTCAAAATAGTATTTTAGAAAACCTAGAAATATAAGATCCATGGCACATTTTGGTAACTGTAACACTGCAGAGGGTTATTCTATAACCCGTCCACCTTTATTTGATAATATACCATTTGATTTCTGGAAAATACGCATGTCTACATTTTTACAGTCTCTAAACTATCGCATTTGGATGTTGGTTCAAGAAGATTATTCTGCACCGTTTCATATGTTGAATGGAGTTAAAACTGAATTAGCTTTTAATGAATGGAACAATGAGGATAGAGAATTTACACAGTTAAATGCTAAATGCTTAAATTATTTCTTTTGCACATTAAAATTAGAAGATTATATGCAAGTGTCTACCTGTACTACTAGTAAGCAAATTTGGGACAAACTGTGTATCACATACGAAGGAACTAGTGAGGTCAAACAATCTAGGCTGAACATACTGCTACATGATTACGAACTATTATGTATAAAACCTAGTGAAACTATCTCTGAAATGTACACTAGATTCACCCAGATAGTGACATCTTTGCATGCTTTAGGGAGAGAGTTGTCTAACTTGGAGAAAGTGAACAAAATATTACAATGTTTGCCTAGTTCGTATTATGCAAAAATTACTGTAATAACTGAGTCGAAAGATCTAAATATTTATTCAATTGACAACTTGCTTGGGTCACTCATTGCCTACGAGCAAGGAGTGAGTCAATGACAAAGTGATGCAGGTGAAAAGAAGAAAGAGCAAACGGTGGCCTTAAAAGCAAACAATTCTGAAAGTGACAGCTCTACATCGTTGGAAGATGACAACATAGCCTTGATGACTCGTCAGTTCAAGAATTTTCTGAAACGAAAGCAACGCCGTCATCAAAGCAATTAGAAAAAAGGTAAAAGCTCAAAGAATACTAAAGTTGCATCTGACATAATTTGCTTTGAATGCAGAAAACCCAGTTATCTCCGAGCTGATTTCCCCAACGTTAAGACTCATCAAACCAAAGAAAAAGGCGAGGAAAGGTCAAAGTTCAGGAAGGGCAAGTCTAAGACACAAAAAGTATTTTGGGCCGACTCTGCATCAGAATCATCAGAAGAAGAAGCAGAGGAGGAGGTAACAAATTTATGTCATATGGCTATGTTGACCTCATTTTTGTATGAGGTCAGTAGGACCATTCCAATCCTTAGGATTTAATCTTGACCCTAGGATCAATCTGATCTTAGATCAATCCAAACTTTCAGTCAATTCAGATTTCAAATCCATCTTGATTTTAAATCCATTTAAACTTCAAATCAATCTCAACATTAAGACAATCTAGATCTATTCAATTTCTAGATCATCCTAGACCTTAGATCCTAGGATTTCTAAACTTCAAGATTCTCCTAGATTTCTAACCCTAGGATCTACCCAGACTCTAGATCAGTCTAGGTCTTAAAATTCTCCTAGACCTCAGATCTATCTAGACCCTAGGATCTTTCTAGAATCCAGACTTTAGGATCTATTCTAGATCCTAAGAATCTTCTAAATTCTAGACCTTAGGGTTTCCTAGACTCTAGGATCTTCCTAGACTTCAGTCCCTAGGATCTACTATGGACCCTAGGATTTCCCTAGATCAATTTAGGTCTTAGGATTCTCCTAGATCTTAGATCTATCCAAATCTAAAATTTATTCAAACTTCAGACCAACCCAGACTTTAAATCAATCTATTCAATACTCAAATCAATCCAGAGTTCAAGTCAATTCAAATCCCTGACCAATCCTGACCTTTAAACAACCCAGATTTAGCTGTCACAGCCTCTAACCTGACTTTAATCCTATCTAATCATCTACAATCACTTAAATGATTGTAAATGATTTAGATAGTTCAAACCCTTTCATTCAAAATCAATACCCAGCTCAAAACTAGAAATCCAGATCAAATTCCAAGGCCAAAGGTCTATATCCTGAAAGCCTTTTCCAGTGAATCTTTGAACATTTCAAAACCCTATCAAATGACCTCTGATTCAGGATCTGTCAGTTCCACACTAATTTGATCTATCTATAGAGGCAACCCTTCAAATTTGAGCTCATTCTGAGGTCTTTAACCCCAGAAATAGGATTGAAATCCAAAGGCTATAAAACCTTCAAATATTTACAGTCTATGCCACTGGACTGCCACCCAGCGGATCCTAACTTTGGAGGCTTCTCCAAACCCTCAAATCACTTCCAGACCCTTGATTATGATTTATTGAACATTAAACTGTATTTTATTGGACTCAATTTGACCCCCAGTTGACCAAGGGTCAAAATGACCAAAATACCCCTTAAGGGTTCAAATGCACTTTTCAAACCATATGACCTCCAAATTGTTTGGAACCACTTCCAACAATTTTCAAATATTAAACCAAACCCACTGAACCCAAAACCAGCCTCTGGGTCAATTTGGTTGACCAAGTCAACCAAGTTGATCAAACAGGCCCTTTAGGGTCAAAACCGATCATTTTGACCAAATGACCTCCTCAGACCTTGGGATCACTTCCATTCGTCTCCAAATGTCATTTCAAATCTATTGAGTCCATTTCCAGACCCTGGACCCACCTGGTTGACCAAGTCAACCAGGGTTGACCTAAAAGCCCATTAAGGGCCCAAATAGGTCATTTTGACCAAATGACCTCCCCAGACCTTGAGACCACCATCAATAGACTCAGAATGTCATTCTGAACTGGTTGGACCCAATCCCTGACCCTGGGTCAACCTGGTTGACCAAGTCAACCCAGTTGACCCATTAAGCCCTTTAAGGGCCCCATAGGCCCATTTGACCCAAATGACCTATTTGACCTCTCAAAACTATTCTACCAGACTCAAAATGTCATTTGGAGTTGCTTCAGCTCAAACCCTAGACCTGGGTCAGCCTGGTTGACCAAGTCAAACCAGGTTGACCAGTTCAAGCCCTTAAGCTTTTCCACTTTGAATCAAACATCAAATGCATTCAAATCTCATTTAAATTTCATTCAAATGTACCTTTGATGATTTGGGTTGAATTGAGCACCTTGACCCAATCACCACTTGACTTGGTCAACCATACACATGTATGGTCAAATCCAGTCAAAATTGATCCATTTAAATCAAATTAATGACTTTTAGTCAGTCAATTCAATCAAAACCCTTTAAATCTTTGATCCCACTATATTCTAGAGTGTGACCATATTCAAGTATAATACAAGTCCAGTCTTAGGATTTTGACCAAAGTCAACTTGTATATTTGGTCAAACATCTATTAGCTTGCACAAATACTCATTTAATCTATTCAAACTCCATCCAAACTAGCTCAACCAGCATTCAACATCCTCCCAAGTCCATATCAGCAGGTTTGACCAGGTTGACTGGTCAAACAGTCAACATAAACCTTTGAATGGGTTAAAAATGATCAAATACCTTCTCAAATCTATTTCAAACCAATCTAACCTCCTCCAACCCTTTCAAACAGTTCTCTAAGACCCTTCCATTGCTATTTTAGTAGCCCAAATGGTTTTGGACTGGTCAAACATTCAAACCAAGTGTTTAGGAGGGTCAAATTTGGTCAAAACCCTTTTTAAACCTAATTTAACCTATCTTAAACCCATCCAGCTGTTTCAATAGACTCTAGAAGCTTCCTAAAACCTATCCTAGTCCTGGGATCCAAATCGAATAGCCTACAGCATCCCCACATGCTTGTATGAGGATAAGGACACCTTTCCACATAGGATGTCCTTGTGTCCTTTGATGCTTCTGCTCCCACCTACTCCCTAGACACCTGGCAGCCATCATGAAGCTTGCTCAATCAATCCTAGCCCTTCACTCGATCTGGAATGGATTGAATAGGGCAAAAGGAAGAAAAAAACATTCATTCTAACCTAGAGCCTCTCTCTCTACACTTAAGCTCTCAAGACGAATACCTAGCTCGTTTTGAGATCTTAAGAACCTCCTCTACATTTCCCAACCCTAATCCGACCGGTCAAAGCCGCCACCGGCGAGTTTCCCGGCGAACCGAAGCCAAGATCCTTCAAGAGTGTGTATCTTTGAATCCAGACGTCACCAGCTCGAGGGGTCTTGTACACTTTTAAGTGTGGACAGTCAACAAGCTCAGAGATTCAAAAATTTTCCATATCCGTCGGTTAGATCTTCTTAAAACTCAAACCCTAGTTTGAACACCTTAGGCTAATTAGCTTTTGATTAAGTGCTTTTCAAGCTTTTAAAACAACCCCACATTAATTCTATTCATGAGTACAACTCATGTTTAAAATTTCATATGATTTGGCTAACCGGATTGAAAGAACAAATTAAAAAATGCCATCTATGGCATTTACGTGACCTAATCCAGGTTTACATTTTTCCGGACCATTGATCGATCGATCAACGGTCCAGATCTTGCTGTTCTGCGGATCCTTCCAACCACGGATTTAATCCAGCGCTCTCTCTCTCTATCCGGCTAGATCATGGCCTTTGATTCAAATTGCGGAGGATCCGACGGCTATGATTCAATCCGACGTCATTTAAGTTACGACGGATTTGACCCGCCGCCTTTACAATCATTTAAAATGATTGCGCGGCGGTGCAATCATTACAAATGATTGCCCCGCCACCACCGCAGTTCTGTCCAGCGAATCAGATGGCGCCACGTGGCCAACCCGCCGCCATTTTTCTTTTAAAATGATTTTAAAATTATTTTTAAAAATTATTTTTAATTCTAATTTCTTTAAATAAATATTAAATTAATATTAAAAAATAATATATATATATATCATATATTAATATATTTCAAAAAATTAAATATTCTTAATTGAAAATTACTATTAATTTAATTCTATAATTATATTTTTAAAATATATTAATATTAAATATTAATTATTATAAACTAATAATTAACATTTAAATATTAAATATTTTATTTAAATATTAATCATTAAATAATAATTATCAAATATTAATTATTAAATATTAATTATTTTAAACAATTTACAACTTTAATTAATAATTAAACTATTTAATATTTTAATTAATACTAAATACTTCATAATATTATTTAATGATTACTGATTCTAAAATTTTAATTAATATTAAGTTATTTAATATTTTAATTAATATTAAATACTTTATAGTTTTAATTAATATTTAATGATTTTAAAACCTTAATTAACATATAATTTTTAATATTTTAATTAATATTAAACAATTTTTTTATTTTAATTAATATCAAATGGCTTAATATTTTGACCAATATTAATTTCAATTATAAAATTTTTAAATATTATTTAAAATATCTTAATTTTAAGAATTATTTTAAAATGTTTAAATATCATGTAATATTTTAATTAAATATTTAAAAAATTAATTAATTAATTTTAAATTTAATATTAATCATAAAAATACATAAAAATTCAAATAAAATCTAATAAATTAATTAATTTTCATTAATTTAATTAATTAATTTTCAATAATTAATTAATTGTTTTAAAATGTTCTAATTTTGAAATTAAATTAATTTAAACTATATTTTATATTTTAATTAGTTAAATACTTAATTATTAATTGATATTTAATCACTAATTAATAACTTAAATACTTTTGAAAAATAAAGTTAATATATGTATACATTTCAATAATTTTAAAAATTCAGAAAACTCCAAAGATTTAAATTAACTAATTTTAAAATTATTTTTAATCATTAATTAATTTAAAATTAATTAAAAATTCCCCTTATTTGATTTTAACTTCAAAAATTCATAATAAATTCATTTTAAATAAGAAAAATTAGTATAATATATCAAATTTTTTAGAAAATTGAGCACTTCAATTTGAAATTAACTTCAGATATTAGAGTTTGATTAATTTTAAACTTTTTTTAATTACTTAATTATTTTTAGTATTTAATTAATATCTAATTAAATACTATATTAATTATTTTGAAAACTAAAAGCTTACTTTTAAATAACCTTTGAAAATCAGTAAGATCTCTCAAAGAAATATTTAACCTATTTTGAGGATATTTTAAATTTTAATACTTATATGTTCTATATAAATTAATATGTATATGCATATATATTTAAAATATATATATATATTTAAAATTATATATTTAAATTTTTGAACTTTGAGAGATCCTTGAAATTTTAAACATTGATTAAGTATACTTGAATAGCATTAATGTGGAGTGATGATTAATCAATAAATAATTATTTAGTTAATTATTCATTGATTAATCTTTCAAATAATCAAATTTTAATTTGCATTGCATGTTTAGGACATACACACACCACTTAGCTAAGGATCTCCTAGATTTAGGATTTGTTTGTGTTTGCATGTATGCTTATTATGTTATGTCAAGGGTTAGTGATTTTGATTTGAACCCAATTAACCTAATGACATCATTAAGGATAACAATTAAGGATATAAGTATAGAAAACTTAGAATATTTCCAATAATTAGGATTTACCTCCTATTGACTTGAAACTCAAACCATTCAAACTTAGTAACATATACAGCCTCAAGAAAATTACCCACTGAATTTTGAAATCATTAAACCCCTCAATCAACTTAATCAAAATTGACCCTTAATTAAGCCTTTAAAATTTCAAGAAAATATAATAAATCAAATTTAAATCCAAAAATTACAAATAATACCTCAAACTGACCAAAATTAAACCCTTAATCAATAAAAAATAAAAGCCCCTTGACTGGACTTCAAAATTAAATTTAATTTAAGTTTAATTGAAATTCAATATTAAATTAATTTAATCAATTAAAAATAATTAAAAATTCCAAAAAATTTCCAAACACTTGGAGATCATTCCTTAGGTCAAACCAGACCTTTGGAGTTGATTTCAAGAAGTTTGGAGGTCATTTGGATTCAAATCATAAAAAAGGCCTTAATTAAACTAATTTTGAAAATTCAATAAATACTCAAAACTTCAAAAATTCATAACTAATTCACATAAACTCCAAATAGAGCAAACTCAAAGGCATTCAACTCATAATAAGGTCTAATATTTATTAAAAATATTAAGTTTCCAGAAATCAGTCAAATTTGAAAAAGTCAACTTTTAGTCAAATCTAGTTCAAATTCAAGTCAAAACTTCAAACCTTCATAATAAAATGTAAAAAAATCCAATTTCAGCGTACTTACTATCTAACTGATCGTATTAAGGTCTAGTATTTTAATAAAATATTAGCTTTCTAAAAATATTTTAAATTAAAAAGTCAACTTTTGACCGCTTAATTAAATGAATAAAATAATCCAAAAAATTTCAAAATTCAACAAATCATGCAAAACTCCAAAAAACATCAATTCAACTTTAAAACTAGCAACCAATCAACTCTAATTAAGTCTTAATTAACTTTCAACCTTAATCAAACTCAAAACACTTAATTATACCGGGTACCACTAGGTAACCCAGGCCTACGAGCCTATTAAATTAGCCCCAAGGAAGGTGAAATAAACTTCACGGCTTCGGTGTGCAACAAAGGTGGTGCCCAATAAATAATTGAATTAAATTTAAAATCAAATTCAAATCATTAAGATTTAAATTTTAATTAAAATACCCTTAAGCTTTCAACCAACTAGAACATCAAGCAACTTCAATCAAATGCCTATCTAGGACATATCAAAACCACACAGCCTCCTACACACACTCTAGATGGTTTGCTAGGACAACCAACTCTAGTCTTAGGTTAGGCCAGTGTTTATTTTTTCTGTTGTGTGCCGAGTTTTTCGAGCTTTCAATGCATGCTGTATGCTAGTAGTAGAATTGCTGTAATTGTCTATTTATTTACGGCACTCTGTGACATGATTGATTGTACGTTAGATCAACCCCTAGGTTAGGAAAGATTTGTACTAATTCAATTTTATGCAGGTGGCCATGGTCATACAGGGCATAAATGAAAGGGAGCAAATAATTAAGCTTTAAAAATTGACATGTTTTGTACAGGTACTAAGCATGCTAAGACCCCCTTTAAAATTAAAAGAGCATGGCCAAGTGTGGCTGGTTTGAGCATTTTTAATTTTCAAATATGTTAACTGCTTGCGATGTTTACATAACTGCTCATTATTATGATAACCATGCAGGATCGAGTCTAGATTTTTTAACTTTAATTAATGTAATTTGAGATGATATTTGAGTTGTAAATGTTAAGTGCTTTGAGATTGAGATGTTAAGCATCCAATTTGGAAACCAAAGAGGAAGGAACATCCCTTAGGGGAGAGTTCCTCTCCATTTGAAGATCCAAATTAGGATGACTTTTAGAATATCCAAAGAGAAAAGATAACACCCCTATTCAGGGGGAGTTTCTTTTCATTTGGATACCTAGACCCGACGATCCAAGGAGTTCCAAGAAGACGAAGAAGTGAAGAACGAGAAGAATCTCAAATCTCAAAGTCACTTGAGTCTTAGGAGTAGAATCCGAGTTGTAGTCAGTGGTATCCGGCCACTTTACTTTTCCTGCAGACCCTCGGATGTATTATTAAAAGGCATTTGCCTATGGACTTTCAATTTGAGTTTTAATTTAATTGATTTAATTAGATGTTGATTGTTTGATGTTGATTGCGATTAAGGACCCACATGTTTTTAGTAGTTTATTTGGCGATCTTGCATGTCGTATTTGTTTTAGCCTGGAATCTGATCGGAGGCTCGTGAGGGTACAGTCATAAACTATTTCTACTTAAATAAAATTTAAAAAACTTTAGGCTCAAATAGTAACTCTAATATTTTTAAGAAGTAAGCCCGGACTCGCCGGGGGTTTTTCATGCATTCATATTGACTTTTCTCATCCTTGTCAGGCACCTCCCCGCCTGCGGGTTCTGGCAGACCACCTGACCTATTATGGTGTAGTTCTGACCAAGGGGATGTTGTGCAATCTCTAGGATAAAACCTATTTTTAAGCCTGATTTTAAAACTGCTACATGTTGATTTAAGCATTTCATCGAGTCAACTAGCATGCATTGCATAAGTAACAAATTAAAAATCGAGTCTAATTTTTAATTGTATTTTTAGCTTAAGCATTTAACCCAATATGTGTTAAGGGGCTAACTAGGAATCTGCTCTAGATGTCAGCCCCGCTCTTCTCAAAACTCAATCTTAAATAACGTCCCTAATCACTCTTTTATAAAGACTTTGACTCATGGTTTTGAAGCATTTAGGTGGTTTAGCTGGCTCCCCAATCCAGGCCGGGGTAAGTCCAGGATTGCATTACATTAGCTAGGATTCGGGTCACTGATTCTCAGTACCCATTTTAGACTTAGGTTCTGAGGCAAGTCTTCAACCCTAAGACCTCAACTTCCGGGAATCTAATTCCCACCTTCTAATAAAATTGACCACTTAAACATTAAATATCTTTCAATCTAATTCAAGCCCAACACTTAGGATAGTTTGGGGTGTTTCTGAAGGAATTCAGAATCTCAAAATGCCTCCTACCCTTCCTCCTTTGACTCCAGAAATAACTTTTCCAATTTGATCCAGTCCTTGTTGAATTTCCAATCCTTAATCTCCTTCGACATCAATTTTGAAATCTAAATAAAATTCGTATCGCTATTTTAATCGAGAGTTTTCATAGGAAATTTTATGGTTTCCTATGATGTGATTAACTACGAGGGCTTGCGCTCGTAGGAGATTTAGAAACCTAGACCAGATTTTCAAAATCAAGTTTTTAAAATTTTAATTAATTATCTTTGGGAAATTTAAACTTTATGATCATTATCGTCATATTTAAACTATCGATAGTGATGGATATCTTTTTTCTCTGGATAGATATATCAATTACAATCATAACTTTAATTATGAAATTAATGATCTCTTATCTCAATTATTATAGTCGAACAATGGATTAAACATTATTTTGATCCTTCGGGATCATATATTATTTCTCCTTGAGTTTGATTATAATAATCAGGATAAATTTATAGATTTATAATATGAACCTATTAGGGAATGATATGTTCACCTTTCGAGGTGATATACCATTCATAATAAGCATTGGATTTCGAATATTAAAATTCCAGAAATCTAATATTTCCCAAAGAAAATTAAACTCTTTTTCAAAAAAATATTTTTTTAATCAAACAGGCTAATGATAATCTTGATCAATCAGATCAAGATGAGGTATGTCAACTTTCTTATGATGAGCTATTAATTATTTCTGAAAAAATTTATGACTCGTATAGAAATTTAAATAAAAAGCATGTTAGTCTTAACACTGAGTTTAGTACTTTACAAAAGGAGCATGTTAGTGTAATTAAAGATTTTTCTGACTTGGATAGAGATCACATTTCCCTTCTTGATGAATATGATGCATTAAATAAGAAGCATATTGAGTTAACTACTGCACACGATAACTTGAAATCATCACATATTGAACTAGAGAATGTATTTAAGGAACTACAAGAACTTGCAGATGAACTAGATAGAAGTGAGCATACATTGAGATTTGAAATTGCAAGTCTTAACCAAGAGAATAAATTTCTAAATGAAAAAGTTTTTGCATTTGAAAAAAATAAAACACCTCCCATGTTTGCTGAGTTTTATCAGCCTCCACCATGTGAACCATCTCATTCAAAACTAGCACAACATACATCATCCAAACCCAGAAATAGGCACTACCACCCCCGTAGATTAGTGAACCCATTTTACGGTTTTAGGTGTTATTCTTGTGGCATGCTAGGTCACATAGCCCATACGTACATAATTCACCATAGGACACATCTAGTGTGGAGACCTAAGCTGCATTCATCACAGTATATCATGTATACATTTCATCCATACAAGCATAAGGTGGAACCCAAACTCACTAGGGTTCCCAAAACTAACCTGTGATTGAAATTGTAGGAATGCTCTCACAAAAGACCTAGTGAGAGCATGTGGTACTTGGACAGTGGCTGCTCGAGACACATGACTGGAGACATGAAGCAGTTCGTGACACTGGAGGCCAGGTCAGGATGCAAGGTAACTTTGGGAGATAACACCACCAGAAAAGTGGTGGGCTCAGGTATCATTGGAAACTCTAAGAATTTGGTAATTAAAAATATACTTTTAGTTGATGGTTTAAAGCATAATCTTTTAAGTATTAGTCAATTATGCGACAAAGGCTTTGACATAAAGTTTCTTTCTAACAAATGCATAATTAACTTAAATGATACACTTGTGTTAGAAGAAAAATGCATAAATAATATTTATATGTTAGACTTAAACTGCATTGAAAACTCAAACCCTTTGTGTCTGAAAATAATAGCTGATGACTCTTGGCTATGGCATAGGAAACTATGCCATGCTAGCATGAAAACACTTAGGAACATCACTCAGAAAGACTTAATTAGAGGCATACCTAAGCTAGACTTCACTAAAGACCATCTATGCGATGCCTGCCAATTAGGAAAATAAGTGAAATCATCATTTCATTCAATTAAGGATATCAACACCGCTAGGCCACTAGAAATTCTACACATGGACCTATTTGGACCTGTTAGTACCGCTAACCTAGGAGGAAAATCTTATGGATTTGTAATAGTGGATGACTACTCTAGGTTTACTTGGGTAAAATTTTTAGCACATAAGAGTGAGTCATTTGAAGAGAAGAGTTTAGAACTTTCTCCACTTGGATTCAAAAAAAATTAGGATGTGAAATTAAGACAATTCATAGTGATCATGGTGGAGAATTTGAGAATGATAAGTTTGAATCATTTTATCAAGAGATTGGAATAGAACATAATTTCTCTGCCCCTAGGACTCCTCAGCAAAATGGAATAGTAGAAAGAAAGAATAGAACTTTAGTTGAAGCTGCTAGGGCAATGTTAGCTAAATACACACTTCCTAGATATTTTTGGGCAGAAGCAGTGAATACTGCTTGGTATGTTCTAAATTGGGTAAATATTAGATCCAAACTTAATAAGACATCCTATGAGTTACTTACGGGTAGGACACCCAATCTTTCCCACTTACATATTTTTGATTGCAAATATTTCATCTTAATCAATGGCAAGTCACCCTTGGGAAAGTTCGATCCTAAATCTGATGAAGGGGTTTTCTTAGGCTACTCATCTATAGGTAAAGCCTATAGAATCTTTAATAAGAGGATCCTTGTAGTAGAAGAGTCTACCCATGTGGTATTTGATGAATCCAATAATATCTCTGAATCTAATCATAAAGAAGAATAAGTTGAGATTATTCAGGGAGTAGAAACCATTGCCATAGAGACTAGAGCAGAACCTCAGGATCAATTACCTAAAGATTGGAAATATTTTTCTAGTCATCCTAAAGAACTGATCTTAGGAGACCCATCAGAAGGTGTAAAAACTAGGCATGGACTTAGGAAAGAGGTTAGTCATTCTACATTTATATCTATGATTGAACCCACAAATATAGATCAAGCCTTAGGAGATGAATTTTGGATCCTAGCAATGCAAGAAGAGTTAAACTAATTTGTTAAGAATGATGTATGGGAATTAGTCAAGAGAACTAAAGAACAAGGTGTGGTTGGAACTAAGTGGGTCTTTAAAAATAAGATGAATGACTCTGGCATAGTAGTGAGAAATAAGGCTAGATTAGTAGCAAAGGGTTACAACCAAATTGAGGGAATAGATTTTGAGGAAACCTTTGCACCTGTGGCTAGACTAGAAGCCATTAGAGTACTCTTAGCTTTTGCTTGCTTCAAGAGATTCAAATTATATCAAATGGATGTTAAGAGTGTTTTCCTAAATGGGGTAATCAAAGAGGATGTCTATGTTGAACAACCCCAAGGATTTGAAAACTCACAATTTCCAAATCATGTGTTTAAGTTAAAAAAGGCACTATATGGACTAAAGCAAGCACCAAGAGCCTAGTATGAAAGACTTAGTACATTCCTACTAGATAGAGGTTTTGTTAAGGGTAGTGTGGACACCACCTTATTCTTGAAAAGATAGGAGATGAGATACTCATTATTCAGATCTATGTAGATGACATCTTGTTCGAATCTTCAGAGAAAATCTTATGTGATGAATTTTCAAAAATAATGAGTGATGAGTTTGAAATGAGTATGATGGAAGAACTTAATTACTTCCTTGGGTTTAGTGTAAGATAGATGGAAGGTGGAACATTACTTAGCCAATCTAAGTACATTAAAGATATTCTTAAAAAAGTATGAAATGGAAAATACTAAGGCCATGAATACTCCCATGAGCTCTAACATTCAATTAGATAAAGATTCAAATGGAAAGTCAGTAGATCAGAAGAAGTATAGGAGAATAATTGGATCACTTCTCTACTTAACTACCAGTAGATCGGATATAATATTTAGTGTTTATCTCTGTGCTCGATTTCAAGAGGATCCAAAAGAATCTCACATGACTGCTGTCAAAAGAATTCTTAGATATACACTAGGTACTGTAAACTTAGAAATTTGGTATCCTAGACATTGCACTATGTTTGAAATCTTAGGGTACTCAGATTCAGATTTTGTAGGATGTAGGATAGATAGAAAAAGTACCTCTGGTACCTGTCAATTCATTAGACAATCATTAGTTTTATGGTCCAGTAGAAAATAGAATTCGGTAACCCTCTCAACAGCTGAAGCAGAATACATAGCGGTAGGAAGCTGTGTTGCACAAGTCCTTTGGTTAAAACAATAACTTTTAGATCTTGGACTACCTGTAGGAACCATCCCAATAATGTGTGACAACACTAGTGCAATTTGCATATCTAAAAATCCAATTCAGCACTCACGAACAAAGAATATAGACATTAGACATCACTTCATAAGAGACATGTAGCCAAAGGAGATATTGAACTGCACCATATTGCTACTGGAGATCAATTGGCTGATATTTTCACAAAACCATTAGCTTATGACAACTTTAGTACCTTGAGAACAAAATTAGGTGTCATAGACATTCAAGCTTAAAATAAGAAAATAAAATATATTAAAAAAATAAATAAATAATCATAAAAAAAGAAGAAAAAATGTGTTGGTGTGTTTAGTTTTTTTTAAATTTAAAAAAAAGGTACTTTCCTGATCCTCTCACATATCATACTGTACGAATAACCACTCGTACTATACGATACACATTATTGGTCATCATACTATTTGAACCACACATCGTACGGTACGATCCATGTGTAAATATGGATTGGGATGAATTTAAACTTGACCGGTACGAAAATAATTGCCCTTAGTACTATACGAACACATGTTCGTACTGTACGATCAATTTCGTCAAAAATCATTCAGACGACTTCTCGGGATGAACACCTCTCACTCACATTCGTCTAGTATGATTCTGATCGTACTATATGATTTGACTCTTTTTTCTAAAAAGTCATCCAGAAGAAATAACTGTACATATCGTACTGTACGATCCTTCATTGTACTGTACTATCCTTCATCGTACTGTACGATACTTCAAAAATTCTATAAATTAGAGGCATTCTCTGGTTAAGCTCACTCAATCCTCTAACAATTCCCTAATCTCTTCATCCACTTCCTCATCAATGTCTGGTGGAAGCAAGCGAGGCCGAATGATCATGGGGAGCTCTTCCTCCTCTTGGCGGTTCGACGACCGCTTTCTCTCCTCTGCTGACAAGAAAGCGTACAACAAATTAAAAGAAGCCAAAATCACCCCTTCTCGTATGTTAAATCAAGCGGCTCTGAACTTCAAGGTGATGAATCTTTTCACCTCTACCACTCTTTAATTTTTGTTGACTCTCGTGTTTCCCTTCCACTCCGAACTTCTCTTTGAATTTCTTGCAAATCTAAAAATCGACCTAGAATGTACCACCTTTACCTCCTATATCTACAAACAATATGTCGTTATCACTGTAAACGACATAGCTAAACACATTGTCCTATCCACTGAAGGCCCTCATCACCAATCTATGCTCACAAATGATTATGATTGGACCTCAGTTAACATGACACTTCGAAATATACCATCCAATCAACACCTGCCCCTTGTCCAAACCCTAAATCAAAATGCACATGTTATCTAGCATGTTCTTTGCACATCCATAATACCCAAAGCTGGAGACCGCAAGCATATTATTCCACTTCTGTCTATGGTCACTTACTTAATAATATCGGGCACCAAATTCAATGAAGCCCAAATGATCTTTGATTATATTCATACCTTGTCCGCTTTCTGATATCCTAGTGCCCGAAGAAAACTAAATCTTGCCTTAGGACATGTCGTAGGATACATCCTAGATGCAAAATATCAACTTCATTATCCTCCACCTCCAGATCATCTTCCTATCTTCTATTCAGATGCCTCCTTTCGTATCCTATTTCATCAGGGGGCTGCTCACGCTGATCCCGATTTTGATGAAGAAGAGGCTGCTGCTCCTGCCGACACACCTCCACCACCACCAATACACCCGCCTAGACCTGACTATCCTGCCTACCCTCACGATGATATTATTCAACGCCTTGATCGGTTGGAAACTAGGCTGGATTCCCACATTGCTCAATAACATCAACAACATGAAAGTGACATGAAATGGTTTGGGGAATGCTTCACCTCCATCGATCACCAGTTCGCGTCCCTCCATCAGTACTTTCAAGTGGTTCCACTACCTCCACCATCATTTTCGGATCAGGATCCCAAATTTTGAATATTTTAGTTTGCTTGTGTTGTACTTTCTTTTATTAGTTACTTATCTTTGTAATTGCTTGTTGATCTTGTTTGTACTTATTTGTTCTTCCCTTTTTGGTGCTGTCAAAAGGGGGAGACACGTTTCTATGTTGTTCTATTCTTAATATTAATATTTATCTATTATTTTTATTATTCTTGTTATATTCGTTCTTTTTTAACAAACAAAAATAAAAAAAAATCTCTTTTCTCCTATTTTATAATCGATTATCTTACTGAGGGGGAGCTAAGGAAGGCATAATAATTGTGGCCATCAGAAAATATTATTTGACACCATCAAAAAGGGGGAGATTGTTGAAATCCAAGATCCCGAGCACTTGATTTTGATGGTGACAACTAATACTTACTAAATTTATATGGACTTCCTTTAAGATTATAAATGTTTATCTTTGTTTGTGAGCACTAACATTTCAGGTCAGAAACACCCCGCTCGAGATGGCTGGAGACTCAAACTGGGTAGAATAGGATATTCAAAAATCTGTAATTTTTGTTTTCTTTATTTTTATTTTCTTGAGTCTGCCACAAAAGCATGTATGTAAAAGGAGCAACCATGTACACACACAAAGGAAGATTTGTTTTCATGTTAAAAAATTATTTTTACAAACTTATCATACTGTACGATGGATCATTAATACTCAGGCTTACGGCTAATTCCAGATGATTAGTTTTGTAACCTAATCGTACTGTATGATGGTAATCGTATTGTACGATGTGGTTCAAATCAAAAACTATAGCCACCAGAATAAGTTTTGTAAGTTTATAATTTTGATAATCTGAGCTATTCATACTATACGATCTAGATCATATTATATGATTATTTGAATACTTACCAAAATTATCTCCCGTAATCAGAAAATAAAATTTTAGTTTCTTAATTGAATTAGATCGTATTGTACAATGTAATATCGTACTGTACGATAGTCAGAGATGATTTCATTCGTCCCTTTGATCGTACCAGATAAAACCAAAATTTTTTATTCTATTTGTCCTGAACGATATTCATATCGTACTGGATGATATCCTGAAAATGAACTAATCGTACTGTATGAATAGTGCAGTGCTGGGCGATAGTCAGAGATGAATTTACTCATCCCATAGATCGTCCCACAGATCATCCTATACGAATAGTTGAAAATAACATGATCGTCCTGCACGATATACCGATCGTACAGTATAATATTTATAGAATTTGAGAACTGTTTGTCTGTGCTCGTACTGGACGAAGCTATCTTTGAACTGATCGTACTATACGATGTTATATTGTACTGTACGAACAGGAAAAGTTGAAATTTTTAGGATTTTCTGAAGCCTAATTTAAAATGAACTTTAATTTTTTCAAGAGTGTGTTGTTGGTCTGTCTTGTTGCTGTGAGAGGCATTGAGAGAGGAAGGGACTCTTGAGAGAGAAGCTTTCGTTGGAGAGATCCAGGGCTTATGAGAGGAAGGTGAATGTGAGCTTGAGCGTGAGGGAGAAGGAGTGTGAGGGGATCACATGGTGGCTCCAAGCTAACTGCAAGCTCTGCTCATCTTGTGGCTTTGGGGTGTCTTGGGAAGTTTCTCTAGGGAAGAAATGCTTCAAGATCAACATCATCAAGGTACTCTGCCGTCTCTAGGAGGGAGAAAAAGGAGAAGGTCCGCTGCCGTCACCAGGACGTTGACATAGCGCTTAGTACTCCGCCACACCGGGGAAGGTGAAAGTGAGTCTTGTAAAGGCTTCTCCGCCTTGCTATGGGAGCAAAAGGAGAGTCAACTTTTAGTAGTGCAAATCCCGAAGTGGAGGACTCCGGGGAGTGGACGTAGGTCAAGTGACCGAACCACTATAAAAATCTCTGGTGTGCTTTTTTCATTTTTACCGCTCTTTACTTTTCACGCATTTTATTTACAATTTTAATTGCTTGGTGAAAAATTTTGATCTTGATCTTGTATTGTGAAATTCGCAAATTATGTCACCAATATAGTTGTTGTGAACGAATTACTAGCTTCCGCATTCAAATGGCTAAGTTGCTATTTTAAAAATACAAAAAAATTAGAACTCCTACTTAGGTTTAAATTTTTAAAATATCAATTCACCCCCCCCCCCCCCTCTTGGCACATCTCGTACTTTCATAAGATTGCACTTATCTAGATGGTGCACAATTTATAACTTGGGTGGTCACATATTGAGGATCCAAATGTAAATATTGCTAGTTTTTAAGAAAATTATACAACATTTAAGTACAATGGGGTTTCTAATGGCACCATTAGGCTTAGATTGTTCCCTTTCTCTTGAAGAGATAAGAAAAAAATATGGTTGAATTCCTTACCCCCTAGTTGTATTACTACCTAGAATGAACTTGCACAAAAATTCCTTGCCAAAAATTCCCTCCATCCAAACTACCAAACTTAGAAATGACATCACCTCCTTCACCAAGATGGAGAATGAGTCCATTTATGAGTCATGGGATTGATTCAAGGAATTACATAGGAAGCATCCATATCATGCCTTTCCTAACTAGTTGATTATCCAAACTTTTTACCATGGGTTAGTAGGGTTGCTTAGAGAAATTATAGATGTAGCGAAAGTGGAATCGTTAATGTACCATTCAAAAAATCCTATGCACTGATATAAGAAATGACAATTGATAAATTCAAATGGCCATCTAATAGGATTCACCAGGTAGCTAGTGTACATGATTCAAATGTTTAGATAATTCTCACATACCAAGTAGTATCCATATCTCGGAAACTACATAATTTAAATATTAACTCAAATCAAGGAACACCTAGTCATGCTAAGGAATATGTGTATATACGATTGGTTAAAATTGGTTCATCGAGTATAAAATCCTTAAATTATGTTAGTAATAAACAAAATAATACCTATTTTAATACTTGTAACCTAGGCTAAAAGAATCACCCCAATTTTAATTGGAGTACTAATCAACCTATATAACACAATAATTAGCTTAGCAACCCCGTATACCAAGCAAGAAATTGGAATACCACCCCATCAATTTTTTCCAACCCAAAACCAAATTCTGCCTTGGATTGAATTATAATAATCAATATAAAATGAAGGTACCCTCTTTGGAAGAATTGGTGTTATAAATTAGGTCCAAATAATAAAGCCAAGCTATTTTCATTTGGAACATAGAGAATTAGTTAGGTCAGTTAGCTAATTCTTTAAATAACCAACCTTCATAAACATTTCTTTGTAATACAATGGTTTATCCTAGATATAAAGGAAAGGAACAATGCAAAGCCATAAAATTGTGAATTGGGAAGGAACATGAAGATAGGAGTAGGGAAAAGTACCAAGCAAAGGATTGTGATGAAGAAACCAAACCATTAATTGAACAATCTAGCCATGAAGTTAAGAATAAGAGACCCATTAGGAAGAGTATATAAAGACCATAACCACCTTTTCCCAAAAAATTGTAGAAATAGAGTTTGGATAAGCAATTTCTAAGATTTTTGGAAGTCTTTAAGAAACTTACTATAAATATTCCTTTTTCAAAAGATTTAGAGTAGATGCTAGCTTATGTAAAGTTCATGAAGGATATTTTTAAGTAAGGAAAAAAATTTGGGATTTTAAAACCATTGCACTAACTACGGAATATAGTGCTATTCTACAAAAGAAGCTTCTTCAAAAGTTGAAGGACCCTGGTAGCTTTGCCATTCCTTGTGCTATTGGGGAAAATGTTTTTGGAAAACCATTATATGACTTAAGAGATAGTATTAATCTAATTCATTTATCTATTTTTTAGAAAAATTGACCTAGGAGAAGTCCAACCTAACATTGTAACCTTGTAATTAGTTGACCAATCTTTGACTTACCCAATAGAGGTTATAGACGATGTTCTTATGGATGTTAATGAATATATCTTCCATATGGATTTCACTATTCTTGATATGGAGGAAGATAAAGAAATCCCTATTCCGTGGTAGACCTTTCTTAGCCACTTGATGAGCAATGATAGATGTTCATAAGGGTGAACTTACCATGTGGGTACATGATCAGGAAGTCACCTTTAATTTGTTCAAATCTATGCAGCTTCCCAATGATAATATTATGGATAAGTGATACAAGATAGATGAGGTTGGTAGTTGTGTGGAGGATATTTTAGTGTATTATTAGATATGCACTCATTAGAGAGAGCATTAGTTGAGGATGAGAAAGGAAACATTAGGAGTGATATTTCTCTTTGTTTAGAAGTTATTCTTATAGTGTGTAGGGATAGGTATGAGCCCTTAAAGATGTTATCTATTGAAAAACCATTGAAACCATCCATAGCTTAGGCACCCACTTTGGAATTGAAAGCCTTATCTACACATTTGAAAAATGCCTTTTTAGGAAGTGCATCAACTCTCACAATAATTATATCAACTGATTTAGAAGATGTTCAAGAAGAGAAATTTATGAGAGTGTTGCAAATGTATAGTACGTCCTTTGATTTGTATGCATAAGATCTTAATGGAGGATGATTACTAGCCAAAAGTTCATTCCCAGGGGAGACTTAACCTAGCCATGAAAGAAGTTGTGAAATGGAAATCCTTCAATGGTTGAATGTAAGAATCATCTACCCTATTTCTAATAGTGTTTGGGTAAGTCTTGGTTGACCTCATTTATATATGAGATCATCAGGATCTATCCAGACTACTGTGTGTTGATCTGATAGTTGACAATCATCCAACTGTTAATCATTCAAAACTCAACCCACAATTCAAACATCAACCTACACCCCTACAGCTACCCATCCTTCATTCAAACTTTAAACAACCAGAATTAAATCAAGCTTCAATCATACATGCAATAAAATTAAATAATCCAGTCTATGTCAACCTATAATCACTTGAAGCTACAGCCTACACTATGGCTAGATGACTCAATACACTGCTTAGCTCAATGCACTGGCACCTAGTGACAACCACTTGATTTTCTTTATTCAATCATCAAAAATCACCTAATTGATTGCCATTGATGTAGATAATTCAAATTCAAGCTGCATTAAAATGCAAAATTCCAAACCAAAATTCAAGGTTAAAGGCCCATATCATATTACCATTTTTAGGTGATTTTTCAATCACCTCAAAACCTGGTCAAATGATACCTGGTTCATGATCTATAAATTATATATTCATTAGGTATGTCCCTAGGGTCAACCCTTAAAATTTGAATCCAATCCGAGACCTCTAACCCTAGAAACTAGATTGAAATACAAAGGCTGCAAAACCTTTAAATATCTACAACATATGCCACTAGACCTTCCAACTTGTGGAATTTGACCTTGGGACCTTTCCCAAAACCTTTAGCCATGTCCATAACTATTGTTATGAAATGTTGAACATTAAACTGTACTTTGGTGGACCCTGATTGACCCAGAATTGACCAGAGGCCCAAATGACTAAAATGCCCTTTAAGGAGAAAATTAAAGTTTTCTCCAAACTTTAACATGGCCAATCCATATCAAGCCATGGAACTTCCTCTAATTCATCCTAAACATCATTAGGAGTGCATTGAACTCAAATTTAAGCTTTGTTCATGCATGGTTGACCAAGTCAACTCATGTTGACCAAATTGACCCTTATGGGTCCAAATGATCATTTCAAGCCAAATAGCCATTCCATTTCATGAGACCACCTCCATTGATATTTTTAAACTTATTGGATCCAAATCCAACTCTTCATTTGACATGGTTGACAAATCAACCTTAACTCATGATCCTTAGGTTTAGTGTACTCTCTAGCACAGTGTACTAACCATTTGACCTCAATCATGTTCAAACCTGCTAACTAGGAACTCCACATATCAAATCATGCATCGCTGACCACTTGAGCTAGTGGTTGACCAAGTTTGACCTAATTGAGCTAGTGGTCACTTGGTCTGGTTAATTACATTTGACCTCCAAATTAACCCTTATCTTCATCAAACTCATTTGAACATCTCTCCTAGTGAATTGCTCATGATTGGTCTCCTTGACTCAATCAATAGTTGACTTGGTCAACTGAACCCAAGTTTAATCAACTTAACCTATTTATGTCAAATTACCATATATATCCAAATCAAACTCCACCAAGCCTTCAACTCCATGTCACTTTATGGTTTAAATATATTCAAACTCACCATGAGTCACCCCATGGGTGGTTTAACTTTGTCAAACCACCATGTGTGGTCAACCCTCACATATAATTAATCACTCACTCAAACTACAATCTTATGGTCAAAACCTTTAACCATTACCCTTAGCAGCAACTTAGACTCCTTTAAGTCCATCTCACCAGTTAACTTAACTAGTTGAGTGGTCAAACTAGTTAACTCAATGCTTAAAATCTTCCTTGGTGGTCAACACACCCCCTAAAACCATTTCTCTCAAAACCTATTACCCTAATATGTCTAAACCAGCTCTAAAAGACCCTTTAGCCTCCCTCAAACTAAGCCTAAGCCTTGGCTTGGCTAAAAATGGCAAAAAGTGGTACCCTTCCCATATAGAGCCACCCAATGGCAATGAGGCTTAGCTAGCCTTCCCCTCCACTCCCTAACCATTTGGGACACATGTTAATGATTAAAGGGAGGGTCTTGATGCATCTGAGCCATCCAATTAGGCCTTATGGTTTAAAATTTTTCAAAACCTCAAAACCAACCATTTCAATCTAACTCAATTCCCATATCCTCTCTCTCTCATTTTGTTCTTTCTTTCCTAGTTCTCCACTACATTTCCCTAGTTCAAACCCACTGGTGAAATGCCTCTAATGATGAGCTTCTGCCCACCTCTCCCTTGGAGTCCGTCCAATCCCTCTAACTCTCAATCCAGACTATTTTAGCTGTTAATTTCTTCTAGGAGATTAAACTAGGATAATCTACAAGATCAATAAGTTTTGAACATTAAAATCCACCAATCCAATCGTGGTATATCTCAAACCCTAGTTTAAAATTATTATAGTTAAATAGCTTCGTGAAAAGTTCTTTTCTGTTACGACTCGAGCTCACGCATCTATGCTTTTGATGATAATAAATATTATGGCTTATATCTTTATGTCTCCTAGCATTTTTATTCTATACTTATTTGTGTGTATACTAACATTTCAGAAACACCATACACTATCCAATGAAGAATCAGAGCTCAAGATTGGGTAGAATAGGTTAAGCTGTAAAGAGTCTGTAATATTCATTGATGTAATTTTTTATTTCTTAAGTTGATTCCTGTAAAGGTGTTTGCTAGCTTGGTGACCATGCACACACACACTCAAGGGAGTGAGATCTAGTCAAAACCAAAAGTTTAATTTTTTGAACTAATCATACTGGATGATTTTGATCGTCCGGGATGATTAACTCATTGAACTAATCGTACTGGATGATTTTTATCATCCAAGATGATCCTTTATGATCATGAAAAATAGTCTCCAATGATAAGTTATACAAGGTTATAAGATTTAAAATTTGTTCTAATTATTCACGATGATATCATGCTTAACTTGATCCTATGATTAGGGAACTAATTATAGTTAATTTATTCAATCTGATCGTCCAGGATGATCCATGAAGATCATACTGGATGACCCGAGAGTTTCATGGGATGATACTTGATCCTCCCAGATGAAATACCATAATGTTTTTTCTAATAATCCAGGATGATCCTCAATATCATCCTGGATGATCTATTTAAATTTGAACTGATCGTCCTGGACTATCCATGGATCGTTCAGGACTATCAGGTCAAATTTTGTACATTATCCTAAATGATCCTGAGATAGTATAGGATGATTCTTGGCAGTTGAATTGAGTTTTTAGGGTTTTTCTGAAGACCTCTATTTAAGCACATCGTACTGGACAATCCTGTGATCATCCTAGATGATCTTAGTTGATGGAATTAAGTTTCTAGGGTTTTTAGAGCCCTTTATTTAAACTTTCATAAGGCACTTGATAAGTATCTTTGGAAGCCATTGAGGCTTCATTTTTTTTGAGAAAACTTGAAGAGATAGCCTTAAAAGGGAGAGAGAAAAGGGTGGAGTTTGAGAGAGGGAGAAGATCCTTGGAGAGGATTTCAAGGGAGTGTAGAGGGGGTTTCACATGGTTACTCCGGGAAGCTTGCGCCTTAGTACTATCTAATTCAAGATTTTTCTTGAGGAAAGTTTTCGAAAGAAGAAGATCTCTTTGGTATCAAAGGACCAGGTTCTCTGTCTTCACCGAGAGGGTGAAAAGGATTCTAGATTCTCTGCCTCACCAGGAGGGTGAAAAGGATTTCAGGTTCTCTACCGCACCGGGGGAGGTGGAAGAGATTTTATAAGGGCTTCTCCGCCTAGCTGTGAGGGCTAAAGAAGAGTCACTAAAGGTTTAGTGCAATACCTAGAATGGAACATTTTATGGAGTGGACGTAGGTCAGGTTGGACTGAACCACTATAAATTTGGTGTGTTCTTTCTGATTATTTTCTGCACTTTATTTTTACTGCGATTAACTGCTTGGGTGAAATCTCTGATTTATCTTTTTATTATTTATTTTATTTGTTTCCACTGTAAGATAGAAAAATAAATTTCTTTTTGTTAAAGTTTTTAAATATCCAATTCACCCACCTCTAGGTTAGCCTTGGGACTAGTTCTAAAGGGTTTAACACCCCTCACAAACTTTCAAGTGGTATCAGAGTGGGATACAAAAATTAAGTTTTTGAAAACTTTTGAATTTTGATCAATGGCTAAGTTTGGAAATCATAATATTGTAGAAGGATATTCAATCACCCGACCACCGTTAGTTAAAAACATTACTTTTAATTTTTGAAATATTTTCATGTCTACTTTCTTGAAATCAATAGATTATTGAATATGACGTATGATTCAAACTAGTTATTCTGTATCATCACGTGTTATAGATGGAATTAAAACTGATATTCCTTTTTCTGAGTGGAGTAGAATAAAGCAAATTAATGCTCAATTAAATGCTAAATATTTGAACTATTTTTTGTGTGCTTTAAATTATCAAGATTATATGTTAGTATCCACATGCACTACTAGCAAGGAAATTTGGAATCAAGTATGCACTATATATGAAGGTACTAGTAAAGTTAAGCAATCTAAGTTAAATATTCTAATGCATAATTATGAACTTTTTTGCATGAAATCTTATGAGACAATTTTAGATATGTATACTAGGTTTACTCAAATTATGACATTATTACATACTTTAGGTAAAGAATTTTCAAATGCTTAAAAGGCCAATAAAATTTTATATTGTCTACTTGATAAGTTTGAGGCCAAAGCTATTGCTATTTATGAATCAAAAAATTTGAATGAATATTTTATTGATAATTTGATTGGCTCACTCATTGCCTACGAGCAAGGTTTGGTGGATGCAGGTGAAACAATAATACTAAAAGCTGAAGACATAAATAAAAGTGGCTTAGTAGATAATGAAAGTAAAAAATTAGCATCAGTAATGAGCAAATTGGAAAGTCTACTAAAGCACAAGCAAAAGCATCAACAAAAGTATAACAAAGGTAAAAATGGTAAGAATATTAAGATTTTATCTGACGTTATTTGCTTTGGATGTAGGAAACCTAGACATATGAAAAATTAATGCCCTAATTTGAAAACTCTTCCTATAAAGGAAAAGGGTAAAGCTAAGCAAATTGTAAATAGAGCAAATAATGAAAAGCAAAAAATCTCCTGGACAGACCTAGCTTCTAAATCATCAGATTATGAGAAAGATGATGTTTAAAGCTTTGTTGGTGTATTTAAATGTTTTTATGTGCATGTATATTTTTATTCATTGTATTTTTTTATTTTCTGTGTTTTCTTTGTATTTTATTTTTCTTATTATTTTATGTTTATTTTTTTAAATCTTTAATTAGCCTCCATATTATTTATGAAGTTTCTCTGATCAACACACATACATCATGTTTTATTTCGTTTATGCTTTAGAAAATCAAATCACTTTTTCTAAAAATAAAAAATTACCTCCTATTTTCTTGAAATTCTATGTAAGTTGTGGTTGATTTCCTTAAAATCAATCAAACGAAGGAAACTCATGATTTTGTCTCTCTATCTCATTTCTTTTATGAGGCTATTTCACTTTTGATTCAAAATCTTTATCAAATTATAAATTGGATTTTGAAATTAAACTGTTTTTATCTCCCTATATTTTTTCTATCTCATGGGGATCTTTTGTAAGTTGTTAAATTCACTTCATTATTTTCGTAATCAAGCTGTTCATTTTTGTCACTAGATTGGGTTTGCTTTAGTCTTTAAAATATCAGAAAAGAAGTATATTTGTAAAAAGAAAAGAGGCACAAAATGAGCTCAAAGCTGAAAAGATGCGTAATATCGCCAAAATGAAAAGATACACAGTGTATTAAAAATCAAAAGATATGCAATGTCGCTAAAATAAAAAGATACACAAAGTATATTAACAATCAAAAGAAGCATAAAGTACGCCAAAAACTAATAGAGGCACAAAATGAGCCCACAATGAGTTAGCTTACCTTTCTTGTATTTCTTAAATCTTAAAAAAACCCTTATATCTATTGATATTTTTGATACTTGAGTTTGAAAATCATGACTTTTGATTCACCTCTTTGCATTAATCTTCTATTAGATATATTTTCATGCAAGGAGTTTTGAAAAGATTATTATTTCCTTCTCTAATTTGTTTCTTGATTTAGATGTTTGCTTAAAAAGGTTTTTTAGCCCTTAAGAAACATGAGCTTGGATTAATAATTTTTGAATCTCTAACATTTATAGGTTATGCATGGTCAATACATGCCTTACTAAGCTTTTGAATAAAATCAAGAGGTAACTTTCACATTCCAAAAAAAATTTTGATATTTCAAATTGATTCTTCTAAATCATCACATTCACAAGATCAGGAACCATTTAATCTTTTAGTCTATTTTTCTGTTTTGTTTTTTTTATGCTCCTCTTCATTTTGATAATATCAAAGGGGGAGAATGTATTATTATATTTTTTTACGTACTATTATTTTTATTTAGTTTATCTTTTTATTTTCTTTTTTATTAAAAATAAATAAAAAATAAAAAGAAAGAAAATTATTTTAGTTTCTCTTAGTTTTAATATAATATCTTATAAAAGGGGACATTAAGAGAAAATACTTTTAGTTTGCAAATTCACCAGTAATATTTTCCATCATAAAAAAGGGGAAGATTATTACGACTCTAGCTCACAAGTTTATAATTTTAATAATAATAAATGTTATGGCTCGTATCTTTATATCTTCTAGTATTTTCATTCTATACTTATTTATGGGTATATTAACATTTCATGAACACCATGCATTATCCAATGAAGAATCAGAGATCAAAATTTGGTAGAATAGGTTATGCTGTAAAGAGTCTGTAATATTTAATGATGTAATTTTTGATTTCTTGAGTTGAGTCCTAAAAAGGTGTTTACTAGTTTGGTAACCATGCACACACACACTCAAGGAAGTGAGATCTAGTCAAAAACAGAAGTTCAATTTTTTGAACTAATCGTACTGAATGATTTCAACCGTCTAAGACGACCACCTCATTGAACTAATTGTACTAGATGATTTCTATCATCTAAGATGATCCTTCATGATCATGAAAAATAATCGCCAATGATAAGTTAGGCAATGTTGTAAGATTCAAATTTTGTTCTAATCATCCAAAATAATATCCATAGTACTGGACGATCAATGATAACCATGCCTAAATAAATCATGTAATTAGGGGACTAATTATAATTAATTTATTCAATCCGATCATCTAGGATGATCTGTGAAGATCATACTGGATGACCCAAGAGGTTCATGGGATGATACTTGATCATCCTAGATGAAATACCATAATTTTTCTTCTAATCATTTAGGACGATCCCCAATATCATCCTTGATGATCTATTCAAATTTGAACTGATCGTCCTGGATTATCCATGGATCATCTAGGACTATCAGGTCAAATTTTGCACATTATCTTGGACAATCCTGAGATCATATAGGATTATTCTTGGCGGCTGAATTAAGTTTTAGGGTTTTTTAAGCCCTCTATGTAAGCACATCATATTGGATCCTGCGATCATCCTGGATGATCTTTGCCTCCAGAATTGAGTTTCTAGGGTTTTTTGAGCCCTCTATTTAAGCTTTCTCAAGGCACTTAGTAGTATTTTTGGTAGCCATTGAGCTTCATTATTTTGGAGAAAACATGAAGAAAGAGCCTTGAAAGGGAGAGAGGAAAGGGTGGAGTTTGAAAGAGGGAGAAGATCCTGAGAGGGGATTTCAAGGGAGTATGGAGGGGGTTTCACATGGTTGCTCCGACAAGCTTGCACCTTAGTGCCATCGGATTCAAGATTTGTCTTGAGGGAAGTTTTCGAAAGAAGAAGACCTCTTTGGTGCCAAAGGACCAGGTTCTCTGTCTTCACCAGGAGAGTGAAAAAAGATTTCAGGTTCTCTGCCTCACTAGAAGGGTGAAAAAGATTTCAGGTTCTCTATCACACCGGGAAAGGTGGAAGAGATTTTGTTAGGACTTCTCCGCCTAGCTGTGGGGGCTTAAAAAGATTCACTAAAGGTTTAGTATAATACCTGAAATGGGAGGTTCTTGTGAGTGGACGTAAGTCAGGTTGAACCGAATCATTATAAATCTAGTGTATTCTTTCTGATTATTTTTTGTACTTTATTTTTACTGTGATTAGCTGCTTGGGTGAAATCTCTGATTTATCTTTTTTTTATTAATTTAATTCATTTTTTCTGCAAGATAAAAAAGATTTTTTCTTTTTATTAAAGAAGTTTTTAAATATCCAATTCACCCCTCTCTTGGTTAACCTTGGGACTAGTTCTATAGGGTTTAATACCCCTCACAAACTTTCATTTTCAAGCCATGAAAACACTCCCCCGTTCTTCATTACCTTCTCCTTGACTTGTGTTTAAAATTTCAAGTCAAATGGTGGAGTATTTCTCGAGTTTAAGCACTTCTTCATCTTTGTTTAAGGTTTTAATAATCATTAAATTGCATTGAATCCCAGCCATTCAATCTGAATCCTGCCATTCAGATCGAGTCAGACAGACCACTCCATCCTTACATCCACACATCAGATCCATGGTCCGCTAACGCGGATAAGTGAAATGCGGCGAGCTACCGCCGTGCGACGCATGGCATGACGCGTGATGCGTGTGACTCCCACCACCAATCATTATGCTGCCAATCTATTTTATGGATTAAATGTATTTAATAATCATTCAAAATGTCAGAAAAATTAAAAAATCCATAGAAAATTTAATTTTATCCAAATTGTGCATGTAATACCTCTATGGATTTAGGGTGAGAGCTCTATCATATAAAAATTATTTTATTAGGTTTTAATGCAAGCTCCAGGATTTATTTAATTAATACTGATTTTAGTATTTATCTATTTCAGCTCTTAATTAACATCCATTTGACCTTAATTTTGGCTGGGGATAATTGAAAGGTGTTATCGACAGCTTGTAATTTTCCCAAACCTAATTGAGCAAGTGATTGAGCTCTTTGGAATTTCCAAGTAGATGGGTTAAAATCTAATCCAAATGATTAAAAATTCATTTCACCCTATGCATGTAGGATTAGACATTCATCATACTGTGGGGTGTTTATGTGTGTATGAGGGTTAGTTGACCAAAATTTTAGATCCATTGGAACACTAATGACACCTACGAAAAAAATTAAGGTCTGCATGCCTAGGAAATTAATGTCTAGATGACTTAGAAAATTCTTAGGAAATTCTACACACACCCAATAGGGGTAAAATTTTGAAGCAACAAACTTAGTGATATTATACACCCTTGGTTCAAATTTTATTGAATTTAGAGCCCATTAGGTCATAAAATTAATCAAGTTAAAAATCAATCTTTTAAGGAGACTAAAACTTCAAAAAATTATAATTAATTCAGATTAAATCCAAAAAATATAAACAATATGTCAAATTTCTCACAATTCAACTCTCTATCTAGAAAAGTTAAAATCCCTATCACTGGATTTCAATTTTGACCTTAATTTAATTTTAAAGGAATATTAATAATTAATTAAATTAAATAATTAAAAATTATTAAAAATATTAAATAAATTTCAAACCCTTAAAAACACTCCTACATGTCATCACTAACCTTTGGGAGTTATAAATTGTACATCTATAGTAAACAGTACTAGTTTGATTGCAATCTAGCAGAACACTTCCTCGTGGGGCCAACACTCACTTGTTCAATTTATTACTTGATCAATTCGTATACATGCATATCTATTGGGCAATTTCGTATCAAAGAAAACTTAAGCTTATTCATATTCATACATACAATGTTCAACATTGTAGCAATAGCAAGGAAAACTCAAGCTATATTTAATGGATAAAAGAAAGAAATTTTTTTAAAGATATAATAATATATTTTATATAAGATTGAGGTTTATTTTACGACACATATCCTTAGTTTTCTATATCACATGTTATTCCTCATTATAATTAAACTATTAGATAATATAATTAAATTTTAATATAATACAAGAAATTATATACAAAAATTTTGTTCAAATATCTTGATGCAGTTTCTATGAAACAAGGATTGAAAATCATTGAATTTGCTTTTAAATTAGTGTTGTATATGAAGAATGTATTGCACTAAAGTCAAAATAAATATAATAGTTTTCAAGCACATTATAATATGAATTATATGAGGATATTCTAAAATAATTTTATTTTAAAAATTATTTATATAACACTTTAGTAAGTTATCTAACATTATTATATTATCTAATAATTTTGTTGTGTTGAGGGAAAATATGTGATATGCAAAATTAATTACATATATAAGAAAATTAAGTCTTATCTTTTATAAAAGTATCAACATATACTTTTTTTTTCTATAAGAGAATTATTTTTAATATGTCATCAAAAAATTCACTTGATCAAGCAAGAATCTTAATGCTTATTTAAATTTAAAAAATTTAGAAGTAAGGTCATTTGAACTTTGACTTCAACAAACTTACTATCCAAATGAATTTATGACAATATGAATCCAACAACACAAAAAGTGACATGATCTGAGTCTAAACGAACCCAAATTAAGCACCTAAAACATAATTAAAACTTTGTGATATTAATTAAAGGACCAAACAATATCTAAATCTTATATACTTTGATTCAAAATCAATGTCGACGAGTGAAATCAAATAAGCCCAAGATCATCCCAAGGTCATCAAGGTACTTAAATTCTTAAATAATAAGCAATGATCATGAGCTATTTAATGGAGTGTTTTATTTTAGCTGAAATTATCAAAAAGCCACTCCCAAAAGTTAGAAATATACCACATTCTCTACATGAAAGAGATCTTTAGCTGATTTGGTAAGAGTTTAGAGATCAAAATAATTCTAGAGCCTTGTGTGATAATTGGTGCAAGCGATCACCATCATAAACCACTATTGCTCAAGTATTATTACATGGCCAGCACCATCACCTGTAGCTAACCCATCAATCATTATCTCTCTTTCATAACCTGAATATCATTTCCTGATCACTTTTGCTTAAACATTATTTCCTAATTAGCATCTCCTAGCTGCTATCACTCAATTGTGGTTGTCCTACTATTATTTCATGATTGTTGTTGCCTAGATGTTGTCGCCTAACTTTCTTTAATGATTGTTTTGATTGAAAAAGATCATTTTGAAAATGTTAATTTTTTTTGGAAAATGCTGGATTTCTGGAATTTTAACATTTGAAATCGAATGCTTATTATGAACGATATATTACCTCGAAAGGTGAACATATCGTTCCCTAATAGGTTCAAATTATAAATTTTTAAATTTATTTTGATTATCGTAGTCAAACTCAAGGAGAAACAACGTATGATCCCAAAGGATCAAAATGATATTTACTCAAATATTTAACTATAATGATCAAGATAATAGATCATTAATTTCATAATCAAATCAATAATAGAATAATATATTTTCTTGGAGAAAGAAGATATTGTTTATTATTAATCATTTGAAAATGAATTTTAATGATCATTAGGTTTGATTTTCCCAAAGATAATTAATTAAAGTTTTGAAAAAGTTTGATTTTAAAAATCTGATCTGGGTTTCTAAATCTCCTACGAGCGCAAGCCCTCGTAGTTAATTACATCGTAGGAAACCAAAAATTTCCTATGAATACTCTCCATTAAAATAGTGATATGAATTTTATTTGAGATTTTTAAAGATTGATATCAAAAGGAGGTTAAGGGACTGGAATCTTCAAATGGGATTAGATCAAAGTTGAGCATTTATTTTTGGAGTCAAAAGAAGAAGGGTATGAGGTGTTTTGAGAATCTGAATTGCTTCAAAAACACCTCAAACTATCCTAAATATTAGGCTTGAATTTGATGGAAAAAGATTTATGTTTGAGTGGTCAATTTTATTAGAAAGTGGGAATTAGATTCCCGGAAGGTTGAGGTCTTAAGATTAAAAATCCGCCTCAGATCCTAAGTCTAAAATGGGCACTAAAAATCAGTAATTCGGATCCCAGCTAATGTAATGCAATCCTGGACTTACCCCGGCCTGGATTGGGGAGCCAGCTAAACCACCTAAGTGCTTCAAAATCATGTTGTCCGGTCTTTTAAATGTAGAGTGGTTAGGGACGTTGTTTAAGATAAGTTTTAAGGAGAGCGGGGCCGACATCTAGAGTAGATCCTAATTGGCCCTTTGACTTATGTTGGGTGATATGCTTAAGCTAAAATGCAATTAAAGATTAGACACAATTTTAATTTGTATCTAATACAATACATGATAGTTGACTCGATTAAATATTTGAAATCAAAATGAAGCAGTTTTAAAATTAGGCTTAAAAATAGGTTTTATCCTAGAGATTGCATAATATCCCTTTGGACAGAACTGTACCCTAATAAGTCAGGTGGTCTACCAAAACCCGCATGCGGGGAGGTGCCTAACACAGAAGAAAAATTTCAATATGTATGCATGAAAAACTTCCGGCGGTCCCGGGCTTACTTCTTAAAGGCGTTAGAGTTTCTATCTGAGCCTAAAGTTTTTTAATTTTAATTAAAGTAGAAATAGTTTGACTGTACCCTCACGAGCCTCCGATCGGGTTCCAGGCTAAATTAAAATCGACATGCAATAATCGCCAAAAAAACTACAAAGAGCTAGCAATCCTAATATCGTAATCAACATTGAATAATTAATCAAATAATTAAATCAATTAAATTTAAAATTCAAACTGAAATTTTATGTGGCAAGTGCCACTTAATTGTACAACCGAGGGTCTGTAAGAAAAGTAAAGTGGTCGGGCACCACTGACAACAACCTGAATTTCTAATCCTAAGACTCAAGTGACTTTGAGAATGGGTCTTCTCATTCTTCACTTCTTCATCTTCTTGAAACTTCTTGGATCGTCGGCTCTGGATATCCAAATGAAAAGAAACTCTCCCTCGAAAGGGATGTTATCTTTTCTCCTTGGATATTTACAAGATATCCTAACTTGATCTTCCAAATGGAGGAAGACTCTCCCCTTAGGGATGTCTTCTCCTCTTTGGAATTCAAGTTGGATATAAATATCCCATTCTCAAGACACTTAACACTTACAACTCGATATTGAATCAAATTACATTTAAATTTAAAAGAAAAATATAGACTCAACAATCTGCAAGGTTATCCTAATAATTAGCAGTTATAGAAACATCCCAAGCAATTAATATTTAAAATGTAAAGAAAACTCAATCACAGCCACACTTGGCTATGCTCTTTAAATATTAAAAGGGGACTTAAGCATTCTGGAGCACCTGTAGAAAACAACATTAATTTAAAGCTTAATTATTTGATTGTCCCCATTAATTAATGCCCTGTATGAGCATGGCCACCTACATAAGATTGAATTAGTACAAATCATCCCTAGTCTAGGGGTAGATTTAACGTACCCTCAATTATATCACAGAATACAATAAATAAATAAACAATCACAATAATTCTACTACTAGCAAACAGCATGTAGTGAAAACTCGAAAACCCAGCACACAGCAGAAAAGTAAATACCGGCCTAACCTAAGACTAGAGTTGGTTGTCCTAGCAAAACATCTAAAGTGTGTGTAGGAGGCTGTTTGGTTTTGATATGTCCTAAATAGGGCACTTGATTGAAGTTGCTTGATGTTCTGGTTGGTTAAAAGGCTTAAGGGATTTAAGTTTAAGTTTAAGTATTAATAGCTTAAGATTGATTTTAAAATTAATTTTCGATTATTTATTGGATTCAACCTTTGTTGCACACCGAGGCCGTGAAGTTTATTTCACCTTCCTTAGGGCTAACTTAATAGTCTCGTAGGCCTGGGTTACCTAGTGGTACCCGGTATAATTAAGTGATTTGAATTTAATTAAGGTTGGAAGTTAATTAAAATTTGATTAGAATTGATTGGTTGCTGGTTTTAAAGTTAAATTGATGTTTTCTAGAATTTTTGATGATTTGTTGAATTTTAGAGTTTTCTTGATTATTTTATTCATTTAATTAAGGGGGGTTAAAAATTGACATTTTGATTAAGCTTAAATTCTAGAAATTTAATATTTTATTAAAATACTAGACCTTAATACGATCAGTTAGACAGTAAGTACGCTAAAATTAGATTTTTCTAGATTTTATTATGAAGGTTTGAAGTTTTGACTTGATTTCGAACTAAGTTTAACCAAAAGTTGACTTTTTCAAATTTGTTTGATTTCTGAAAACTTGACATTTTTTATAAATATTAGACCCTAAGATGACTTGAATTCCATTGAGTTTGACTGAGTTGGAGTTTATTTGAATTAGTTATGAATTTTTAAAGTTTTGAGTATTTATTGAATTATTTAATTAGTTTAATTAGAAGATTTTTGATGATTTGAATCCAAATGACCTCCAAACTTCTTGGAATCACCTCCAAAGATCAAGAGTGATCTAAAGAGTGATTATCAAGTGTTTGAGAGATTTTTATAATTTTTAATTAATTAAATTAATTAAATATCAGATTTCAATTAAAATTAAATTATTCTTAAAATTGATGTCAAATCTAGTTGATTTTAATTTTCACATGTAGAGCTTTGAATTCTGGTCAGTTATAGGGGTTATTTGTATTTTTATGATTTAAATTTGATTTATTACATTTTCTGAAAGGTTTAAAGGTTTAATTTTGATTAAATTAATTAAGGGGCTTAATGACTTCAAAATTCAGTAAGGATTTTTGTTTAGGCTGAGAATGTCACTAAGTTTGATTGGTTCAAGTCTAAAGTCAATAGGAGGTTTATCCTATTTATTATAATTAATTAATTATTAATGAGATTATTTAATTAATGGATTATTATTTGAATTTTTTTTAATTGTAAAAATATTTAAAAATGAATTTTATATATTTCTGATTTTATTTGATTTTAATTGAATTTATTTAACATTTTTTATATTGTTTGAGATCTATTTGAATTTTAATGAATTTTATGGTATTTGTTTAATTATAATTTAATTAAGAGTATTTAAAAAATCAATTACCATTTGAAGGATTTGAATTTAAATTTTGATTTTTAATGATTTTGTATTTAATTTAGGTTTGATTAGAGTCAATTTGTGAATTTTAATTAATTTTATTTGAATTATTATTATTTATTTAATTGGAACTTGATTAAGGGTGTTTAAGGGTCAATTGAGATTTAATGAGGGTTTGAAGTTTGATTCTGATTTTTAATGAATGTGCACTTGATTTAGAATTAATTAGAACTAATTGGAGTTATTTTAGATTTTTTTTTTAGATTTAATTTTATTTATTAGAAAATTACTAACATTAAGCCTTTAATAAAGAATTAAGAACTTAAAGATTTATTTGAAGGTTGATTGATGTCCAATCAAGGTGTATTGATCATAAGGTGTATGACATAAGTTTTCTATGTTTGAATTTCATCCCAAAAGGGATGTGTCAAATGAATCTTAAATGTGCCTAAATTCACTAAGACCCATTCCTAATTTTTGTTCCTAAGTGTCACTAGGTTATGGGAGATTGAAATCAATGTTAATCTAACCCTTTGAACACTAGTTACAATCACATCATAGCAATCATCCAAAGTAAAAGAAGGTGTCCTAATGCTCTAGGGAAGGATCATGATGAATCATTAAGATCATAAGTTATATCATAACCTATGAACCTAAGAAATCCATGAAGAAGCAATGAGTACATTAAATTGACTTGAGGGTATTAGAAGATATAGAATATATCCTCAAATAAGACTCCATTCAATTTAGAAATCTAATTATGTATAATTTAAAGGTTATGATATGATTAATATCAAATATCCTTTAAACTATACATGATTATAATCTGAACTTATTTTCTAATGAAAGATAACCTTTTAATGGTTCCATAGAATGATAATAAGTATTGGCTAGATCTGAATTAAATTGGTGATGAATTTCCAAAGATTTTGGTTCAAACTTTGATCAAGATCCTTGAAAATTCATAAACTAATTGAGTTTGCCTCAAATGGCTTTAGAAAATTTAGAGAAGCTCAAACATAGGCCCTATAATACCTCTGCCAAGTTTTGGACAAAAATATTTTGTTTATACTTATTTAAAATTAGAATAAGATTTTTGAATAATCAAAATAATTAATAAAACATTACTCAAAATATTTTGATTTTATTTTTAAAATAAAATAGATAAGAATACGAACAAAATGAGCCCAAGAACTCTAAAAATGGTTGGGAAATGAAATTCCCACAAATTTTTGAAGTTCTAAGTAATTTCCAAATTAATTTTAAGGGTTTTAAGGGTCTGGTCAAACGGCGGCGCTGACCCGAGCCAGAGCTTTCCACACGGCGAGGCTGGAAACAGCCACACGCATAGCGACAGTCAAGTGGGTCCCGCCTACTTATCCAGCGTGGCAATGAAACCATCGGATCAACTGTGTTTTCGATCTAACGCTTGAGATCAGATCCCTGAGTTGTCTTGATTTTAATGAATCGAATGGCCACCCAAAGTCCCGTGGTTTGGGCAGACGGCCTGGTTCTGGTCTAATGTGGATCTTGCTAACCCACGGTTTGAGCTTGGAAGAATAGACCATAGATTAAGCAACATCGTAGCTGTTGATTCGAAATGAACAGATCCAACGGCTACTGCATCGTCTTCTTCATCTTGTTAACCTGCAAAACCCTAGGCTCAAATTTTGATTTCATTCTATTGAAATAATGAGTCAAATGGATTTAAACTTTGAACAGAGATCAAACATGGCCTAAGAAAGAATGTGGAAATGATTTTTAAGCCATTGATTCAATATTTAAGGAGTTATTTAGAAACCTTTGTAAATACCTAGGGTTAAGGTTTTACCAAGATAGAGTTGATGGTTTTAAAAGATATTGATCTCTCTGAACTTGTAGATTGTCCATGCTTATTTCCCTTGAAGACCTCGAACCTGGAGGAAGCTTCTATATGGAGTTGAAGTAGCTTGGACGGAGCTAAATTCGGTCTCGCGTCAACTTCGCCGTCGGCAGCCTCTAAACGACAAGAAATAATCAGGGAGGAGTGGAGAAGGCTCTAGGAAAACCAAACGAAATCCCAAAGCTCTCATAATATGACTGGAATAGGAGATCGGTTCTCATTCAAAGTCCTGTCCCTCTTGCCCTATTCGAACTGCTGGAGTGAAAGGGGACGGCTGGGATCATTCCAGGGCAATACTTGGTTGGAGGACATATGTCCCTGGCCGTTAGGAGCCAGAGAGGCATAGAGCTCAGGTGAAAATGACCATGGGTCACTCTCACGTGGAGGGGACCACTAGGCACGGTTTGGCTGAGCTAGGGGGTGGGCCATGCATTGGGCTGGGTCGGGCTGAGGCCTAGGAAGGTTCTAGAGTTCACTCCATGAGCTAGAAGGGCTTAATTTTGGCTGGCCAAGGCTTGATTGGTTTGACCGTGGCACTGGGACTCTAAGTCTCTAGTTGACTGGTCTTGACTAGTCAACTTTGGTCAATATTAATGATATGGAGTTCAGGGAATGGTTAGAAGATTTTAAATATGATTTGGAATGGGTTTGAAGTGATGGATTTGATGCTTGAAGGTGAAATTGATTATTCAAAGAAAACTTAGTCATTTTGACTAGTTTGACTAGTCAAACTTAGTCAAAATGGCTAGGCTATCTTGTGAAAGCCATTTGAAGGTTAAATGGGATGAAGAATAGGGAGGCAGAGTCGTGGTATGGGTGATTGAATAAAGGGTCAAAGATATATGAGGGTTTGACCACCCATAGTGGATTGAGCAAGTCAAAATCACTGTGGGTTTACTTGAAACATGTTTGGGAGTATTTGAGTCACGCTTTGAACTAGTTTTAATGGATTGAAGAGTTTGATTTGAATGTACATAAGGAATAGGTTTGATTTGACTTGATTGCAGGCTTAATGTTTAATGTTTGGAAGATTGAATTGATTAAAGCCTGGGTGGTTAATTTGATTAAAATTCGATTGAGATTTGATGGAAGGTTGATTAACACTTAATTGAATTAAAGCTTTGATTGAGGATTTAATTAAAACTTGATTATAGTTCAAGTTGGAGTGTGATTAAATGGAAGGTTTAAACCTATATGGATCAAGTTTGACTAAACTTGGGTTTAGTTGACTAAGTTAACTATTGCTTGGGTCAAAGGTCTAATCATGCCTAAACCTTTGGGGGAAGTGATCATAAAAGTTTGACAGGGTTTTGAATGCAATCAGGGTTTGACTCAAAATGTAAAAGCTTAAAGGTTGATCTGGTCAACCTAGATTGACTTGGTCAACCAGGTTGACCCAGGGTTAAGGGTTGAGCTCAACAGGTTTGGAATGATGAATGGGGTCTGGTGGAAGTGGTTCCAAGGTTTGGAATGGTCACTTGGTCAAAATGACCTGTTTGGGCCCTTAATGGGTCATTGGGTCAACTAGGTTGACTTGGTCGACCAGGTTGACCCAGGGTCTGGAAAGGGGCTCAACAAGTTTGGTTTGATGTTTAAAAGTTGTTGGAATTGATCCCAAGAAATTTGGAGATCACTTGGTTTGAAATATGCATTTGAACCCCTAAGGGGTATTTTGGTCATTTTGACCCCGGGTCAACTAGGGGTCAAAATGAGTCCAAAAAAATGCAGTTAAATATTCAAGAGGTCAGGATTAAGGGTCTGGATGTGATTAGAGGCTTTGGGTAAGTCTCTAAGGTCAAAATCCACTGGCTGGCAGGTCTAGTGGCATAGGCTATAAATATTTGAAGGTTTTACAGCCTCTGGATTTTGATTCAGATTTTGGGGTTAGAAATCTCAGAATGAGCTCAAATTTGGAGGGTTGCCTCTAGAGATATGTCACATCAACATGCAACTGATAGACTTTGAATCAGAGGTCATTTGATAGGGTTTTGAATTGTTCAAAGATTCACTGGAAAAGGCTTTCAGGACCTGGGTCTTTAGCCTTGAGGTTTAATTTGAAAGTCTGGATTTGAACTGGATTTAATCTAGATTTTGAGTTTGATTATCTGGATTTGAATTAAGTCTGGATTGAATTGAAATCTAGATTGATCTAGAGGAATCCTAGGGTTTAAAGTAGATCCTATGATCTAGATCAGCTTAAAGGAATCATAGGGTCTAGAGTCTAGAATAACCCTAAGATCTAGAAATCATGGGATCTAGAGGAATCTTAGGATATAGAATTCCTAAGGTCTAGGATAGGTCCTAAAGTCCTAGATAAGTCTGGAGATTGAATCTAGATTGAACTAAGATCTAGATTAATCAGAAGCTGAAATTATGTTGAGAACTGGATTGATATAAGATCTTAAATTGATCCTAAGGTCTAAAATAGGTCCTAGAGCTTAAGAAGATCAAATGATCTAGAGTCTAGTAGAATCCTAGGATCTAGAGTAGACCCTAGGGTCAGGATAGATCTGAGATCTAGGAGAATCCTAAGACCTAAATTGATCTAGAGTCTGGGTAGATCCTAGGGTTAGAAATCTAGGGGAATCCTAAAGTTTAGAAATCCTAGGATTTGAGGTCTGGGAAGATCTAGAGATAGAATAAATCTGGATTGGCTTAAGATTGAAGTTGATTAGAAGTTTAAATGGGTTTGAAATTAAAATGGATTTGAAATCTAGATTGACTTAAAGTTTGGATTGATCTAAGATCAGATTGATCCTAGGGTCAAGATTGATCTAGAGTTTGAGTTGATTCCTTATGACCTCATGCAAAAATGAGGTCAACAATGATCTCTACTATAATCAAATGAAATCAAATTAGTGTTCAACTTTATAATCCCATCTCATCCAATTGAGAAGAAGATATGGAATTTGTTATCTCTTTCTATATGGTAGATCTCATCTTAGCTAGGCTCTTTGATATTTTCATTTTTTGAAACTTTTAAATTAAAAATTTGATGCCACTCATAACATTCTTTAATATATGTGTGCTCAATCTTTAAACATAACTAAGACAGTAAATTATATCTACTACAATAATTTTTTTAGCACTCAATAATTTAATTAATTAATATTTTATTTTTTTGATAAAATTCACGGAGGGGCCTACGTGTTAATATAAAAGAACGGTTACAAATCCTTAAAGGATCAAGAGCTCTTCTAAAAATATTGCATTTGAATCAAAACCTAAAGAGGCTATGATCCTACTAATACAAGAATACAACAAACAAAAAGAAAAGCCTAACAACCAATGAAGACCAAAAGGCAACACAGGAATGCTAGAAACCCATAAGCGAGCAATAGCCCAGCTGGTGAGACAAAACAAACTGCACGAACAACTGCAAGAAAACATAACCTACAGCAAAAAAGTGTCAGCTCTAAATAAAAAAAGCAAGACCACTCAGAACTAATACCAAGGTATAAAGCAACTAAGCAACCAAGCAACCAAGCAACCAGCCAATCAGATAAGCCCCAACCAAGAGCACCCCATCCAAACACCAAAAAATTATTGTACAGCTAAATCCCAACCCCCCCCCCCCATCCAGACCACAAACAACTCAACAGGCCAACCCCACCCAAACACCAAAATGAGCAGCCAAACCTAAAGCCAAGAACCCCACTCATAGCCCTTCCGCTAACTGAAAACCCAACAGGCGCATCCAAACCAAACAAAAGAGGCCCACAACCGAAAACCACACCAACCAAAAGAAAAAACCCAACCAAGAGGATGGCCAATAGCAGAAGACAGGAACACATACAACAAGCATTACTTCCTTTTAAATTTTTGCCTACCACGTTTGCCACCCTTATGGGAAAAAGCTTTTCAACGATGCGACCCACATTCAAATTATGCATCGCTTGAAACTCATCCTCAGGCCCATTGAATTCTTCCCCAACTTTCCCACAAGGCAAGGAAAAAGTCTCATCAAGCCAATCAGATTGATCCGCACAAATATCCTTCATTTTCAATGCCTATTGAGCTTTCAAAGCCTCATTAGAAATAATAGAAATCAGAACATCAATAAATGGCACAATATTAGGCGACCAGTCAGTTCCCAAGAAGCCACTAGTGATTCATTAGAAGAAACAACCAATCCACTAGAGGAATCATTCAACACCACCGTATTAACATCACACAGCCCCATGTTCACCACATAAAACTTATTATGGGCCAAACTAGGAACAATTTCCTTTAGATTCTACTCAACAATAACATGTGAAAGAATAAATTGATAATGAGAACTAGGCATAAGAGGCAATTTGTTTGCAACCAAAATATTAATACCCTCAGAAGCCTCTTGAATGGAACAAGCCAAATTCGCTAAAGGAGAAGCACATTGTAAACTAGAATTATTGTCAACAGGAGCAAGTAAATCTATTCCTACCATATTACTATTAATAATATCAATATTCTCTGAAATAGGAGCAACAACTAGAAGAATCACAGGAACATCAAAAACCAATGAGACTGGCTCAAACGAATGCCTCGCGTCACCATCAATCAAGGGATGAGATAAAAGCCTCTTTTCATGCCCATCATCACCAGCATCCACATTATCATGCAAAGATAAATCACAAACATTGTCTTGCACATTTTCTTACAAACCTTTAGAGACCTTTTCACCCACATTAAAAGAAGGAGGGTTAATAGTGGGAGTATTATCAAGATGGGGGTGTAAAGAGCGACATTCCAGTTTTGAATGCCCTAATGATGTACAACAAGTATAATAAGCAAGTAAATCTTTCATAACCACAGACTGAATATAACCCAGATTTTTAGGACCAACCCACAATCTATTAGGGAAATGTTTGGTGACATCTAACTCAACCAGAACACGAGTGACTGAAGGCCGTGAGTGTAAGAATTGGCATTATTAGCTTTAAGGGGCCGGCCAAATAGGAAATCAAGACCGTATAGGATATGGGGAGAAAAGATGTGAGGTCTGAGGTTGGGAAATGAAACCCAAATAGGAATTATAAGAGACTCCACCTCAATATCAAAAGTAGGAGTCCATCTGAACAATTTCATAAAGCAATTATTTATAAAGTAAGAACGGTGAGAGAATACCCTACAATAATCCAAGTCATTAACAAACTTGATCAACACATGCTTTGGGTTGAGAATAGTAACTGAAAATTCACTAATAAACTTTAGATTGAAGAAGAATTTTTGGATTGCATCAAGAGTGGGTCTACAACCAAGAAATTTGCTAATCAAAGCAAACTCGAAGGGGGAAGCAAGTGTAAGAATTTTATTTCTGAAATCCACAGTGATGGTAACCCACTATAAATAGTAATTTTGAGATTAGGGAAATTAGAAGATGAGGAAACACCAAATAAAGCATCTCTAAAAGAATGAGTAGAGCTCTTCCCATTCAAAAAATTAGGATCATTCAAATGGTTAACCACCTTGCACACCAGAAAACCAGGCGTCAGAGGAAAAATTGAATGAAGAGAAACAAAACACCACAGAAAACCATAATGGGAAAAATAAAAAAGACTTCCCTGTTGCCGAATCAAATGCTAGGGCAGAAAAAACCCTAGCAGAGCAATACATCGCAAGAGGAAAAGGTTGGTGGGTAAGTTTCCGTTCTAATTTTTTTTTTTTGGGGGGGGGAGGGAAACCCTCGGTGGGGCCTACGTGTTAATTAAGGAAAAAAGTACACAATCTTTAAAGGGAACTCAAGCTCACTAATGCTCGTAAGAGCTACAAAAAGAAAGCAAACAATTCCTAAGAGCTCGAGTTCCCTACTAAGCAAAAATACAATATAACCTAGGTACAATCTAAGGTGCGCAAGAAGGAGCACCCAAAAAAAGGGAAGAAACCAAAAAGCAGCAACCAGCTCCAGCTTCCCATAAACCATGACAGTAGTATGAACACCTGCACTAAGAAAATCCTGCAAAAAAAGGTGATACCCAAGATGGAAATGACACAAATAAAAACATAGGCTAGCAGATTGATAGTCCCAACGGTTATCCACAAAACAGGTAATATAAATGCAAGACATGGTATTAACAAGCACCAACCAACTTTCAGCTAAGCAGCCAAGATAACCAATAGTAGACCCATAATCCACAATAGCATAGACACAAGAAAGCAAGATAAAAGGGTTAATTAACCAGTTAACATCCAACTTAGGAAAAATAGCCAAAGCTTCAGGATCAAACCAACAACACAAAAACCCTAACCTCTCCATGAGATACCAGTGCCTAGTAAAATAACAAGGATTCCGCAGTAGCCAAGCACAAAAATAGAGAAAGTAGCCAACCCAGAAAAAGCAAATGGAAGAAAAATAGACAGTAAGCTCATAGCTCAATAGGCACTCCAGGTAAAAGTCGGCCCCCAACAAAGCACCGAGGATCCGTGCCCGTAATGGATACAAATTATAAGAAATAAATAACACAGCCAAATAACAAAACACATTAATATGAAATTGCTGGCACCCCCATAAAAACTTCTGTGAAATGATGAACAAGATTGAGGATAATTGCTGGCACACAGCCAAAAATAGCAACGCCCAGAGAAGCAACACAACGAGGAAAGCCTCTAGCAAACCAAACAAGGGGCAACCCCTAAACCAAAATAAACAAGAGCCTCAAGCTTCAGCCAAAAAAATCACATTAGAATCTAACATAAGGAAGCCTAATTTTATCTAATCTTAAGAGCCCTTTTAAAGGGGTAGGTAAGTTAGGAGCAGCAAAATCAGTAAAACAGTCCAAATCACACCCCAGATTGGAAAGCCAATCGGCACAGGTATTCCCGTCCCTATACACATGAGATAGGGAGTTGTTAACAAAGATCAACAATTGCTTAATATCTTTCACAAGATAAAAAAGAACTGGATTGCACACAGTATCATCAACAATATTTAAACAGTTAATACTATAGGTATAATCAACTTCAATCCAAATGTTAGAAATATGAAGAGAAATGCATAATCTAATCCCATGAAGAATAGTCGAGAGCTGAGAAAAGTTCACATCACACTTATGTAAGGGAATCGCAAAAGCCATAATAATATTCCCATAACCGTCCCTAATAATCCCACCACATCCCGAGATGGAACCTTTGACAGCGCCATCCACATTAAGTTTATAGGAGTTGTTAGGAGGTTTGATCCAGTAAACACACCAAGGTTCAGTCAAAGGAAGAACATCCTCCAATGTGAGACCTAAGTCAGAAGCCACAAAGAAATATATAATCCTTAAAATTCTTGATAGAAAGCAGATTAACAGAAAAAATTCTTAAAACCTTGTCTTTCACATTCTTAATAATCCTATGATGGTTCATACCAACACCATTAAAAAGGGAATTATTTCTATCTAGCCAATAATATCAAAGAATGAGAGAGGGAATAACATTTCTGATGTGGCATTTAGACTTAATAAACCAAGAGTTAAGCATAGCATTAATAGACATCTTAGCATTAAAGCAGTTTAATTTGAAAAGATCATCAAAATAAGTCCAAATTTTAACAGCTAAAGGGCCTAAAAGAAAGACATGATGCATATTCCCTACATGATAGTAACATTGGCACTTGGACGGCAAAATAAAGCCTCTTTTAATTAAGTTATCATCAGTAGGAATGAACTTATGCAAAATTCTCCATATGAAAATAATAATAGTGGAAGGGATACTTTTATGCCAGATCTTAAAAAATATATTAGTGACCTCATTCTTGGTTCTAAAAGCATGCCAAGCATCCTTTAATCTAAAAGCCCTCACTTTTTGATAAATTGCATAATAATAAATCATCCGACTCAGTGTTCAGGGGAAGGTTCATAATTTGTTGAATAATAAAATCAGGAATAACATTAGCAAGTTTATCATAATCCCAACAGTTCTCAGTAAACTGGGAGAGAGTAAAGAACACTTTTAATAAGAGTTAATCTACCCCCAAAACTCAAAAAATTAGAATCCCATGACAAAAGCTTGTTATGCACAGAAGTAATCAAATCATCAAAAAGAAAAGTTTTCTTTTTACCTTTAAAAAGAGGAACCCCAAGGTACTTAATAGGCAAGTGACCTTGCATAAAGCCAGTCAAGTCTTTGATAACCAAAATATGGTCATTAGGCACTTTGTTGGAGGTAATAAAATAACTCTTATGCTTGTTCAGAGAAAGCCCACTAACATTTTCAAACTTATGAAAGAAACCCATAAGTCTATTAATCTTGTTTAAAGAAGCATTAGTAAAAATAATGAAGTCATCAGCAAAATATAAATGAGAAATAGGAAAACCACCCAAGGTTATAAAGTAGAGGCTAGGGCAATTCTCAAAGAGGTTGGTAAGGCCTCTAGATAAATACTCAGCAGCAATAATGAAAGGGCAGGAGAGATAGGATCACCCTGTCTTAAACCATGAGAAGATTTAAAAAAACCAGTGCTTTTATCATTCACAATAATAGAAAAAACAGGATCATTTAATGCAGTTTCTGGTAAGACTAATAAAAATTGAATTAAAATTAAATAATTGCATAATATTGTAAAGAAAGTTCTAATCAATGTTATCATAAGCCTTGGAAATATCAAGTTTCAAAATAATGTTGTCACCTCTCACCCTAACATCTATATCATAACAAAATTCTTGAGCCAAAAGAATATTATCAGCAATAGCCCGCCCCTTGACAAAACCTATTTGATAGGGAGAAATAAATTTAGGAAGGATAGAAGTAAACGACTCATAAGAATTTTAAAAATTAATTTATTAAAAAGGTGCAGAGACTAATAAGTCTAAAATCATTGCAATTACTAACAGAATTGCTTTTGGGGATGAGAACAATAGAAGTAGAAGTAAAAAATTTAGGAATAATATGACCAACAAAGAAATTCAGAAAAGCCAAATAATGATCATTACTAATAATATACCAAGCTTTCTAAAAAAATTTAGTGGTAAAACCATCCGGCCCAACGATAGAGTCACCATTCATGTTATGAACGATCTCTTTGATTTCCTCTAAAGTAGGGGGTTTAGAAAGGAAATCATTATCATCTTGAGAGATGAGACTAGGGATAACACAAGGGTTATCAATATGGACAGAAGTAAAGTCCTTATTGAAACGGTTTTGAAAGTGTTGAACCGTTAAATTAGCAATTTCCACAACATCCTTAGTAACAGAACCATCATCATGAGTGATTTTATTTATGGAATTTTTGGCATGTTTCCTCTTGACCAACGAATGAAAATATTTGGTGTTATTTTCACCTTCAATAAGGTGCTTTGCAACCTCTTTTTGTTTCCAAAAGGCTTCCTCCTGAGCTTGTAATTTAAAAAGGCAATCTTTAGCATCCCTAAGTAAACTGAAATTCTCATCAGAAGGAAACAATTGACAGTTAAACTCAATAGTGTTCACTTTATCTTCAGCATTCAAGATATTGGTGAAATATTTTTAAAAATATTATGATTCCACCAATTAATGATTTGCTTAAGTCATTTTAGTTTAAACCATAATCTCTTCATACCAAAGATAGAGTTATCAGGATGCAAGGGGGCATGCCAATTTTTCTGAACCAAGTCCAGAAAAGAATCATGAAGTAACCACATGTTTTGAAGTCTAAATTGAGGCAAAGAATTCATATGCCTCGTCTTGAGGCTAATTAACATGGGAGAGTGGTCAAAAAGAGTTCTGCTAAGATGTTCAACAGAAATAGAATTAAAAGAGTTAATCCATGTATCGTTAAACATCACACAATCTAACCGTTGCCAGAGATGACCACAATTCTACATGAATTTATTACCAGAGAAGCCAATGTCCACTAAATTACAATCCATGATCATATTATTAAAATCCTTCATAGAGTGATAGATAGGAGTTGAGCCCGCAATACGCTCAGAGGGATTAGAAATAGTATTAAAATCTCCACCAACAAGCTAGGGCAAGTTACAAATACTATGGAAGTTAGTGAGTTGCTCCCATAACACTTTTCTAGTACTACGAGAAGAGGCAGCATAGAAAAAGGATGTACAACAATTCAAATTTAAAAATTTAATATTACAATGCAGAACTTGAGTAAAATTACCAATAATATCTATCCGAATAGGATCCTTCCACAACACCCAAATCTTATTGGCAGAATTTGAAATAGAATGCTTAAAACCCAAACATCTAATAGTACTAAGTAATTTAGCAGAAGTAATAAGAGCTTCAAGCAAAATAAAAATAGAAACATTATGAATACGGCATAAGTTCTTAACCCTCAACCTAGAGGAGGTGCATCCAATGCCCCTAACATTCCAAATAATAGATTTAAACATAAAAAAGATGCTAGTGACTAGTTTGCAAACGGGTGGTCCTAGGTGATTGTAATATGAAGTTCCTATTTTTCTACTCTTCCTATTATGAGACTTGGTATAACTAGTGTCATTATCATCCTTGGAAAAAAACATTTAGCCACAATATCCATGTCCTCCATATCAGTAAAAGCATCACTATGATAATGAGAGCTTGAGGGAAGCTTACTATCATTGTGCAGACCCACCTGCCTTTCCTCTTGAGGCAAATCTCCCTTTTCAAAGGTTTAACCATCCTCCACACTTTCCTTACTACCCATGTCAATAATAGCATTTTCTTCCACCAAAATGAGCTGCCATGCCTTCTGATCATTCACAACAGATTGAGAAGACACAATGTTAGTACAACTATTATTGCTCATCATAAAATCCATATCAGGCAACTTTTTATTAATAATACACGGACTAAGAGAAGATGATTTAACAATATTTTGATTAGTAGTGATAGCCAACATTTGCTCATCCACTTTTTCACTACCAATAGCTAAAGAAGAAATAGAGTTAGGAATGACTCCCTGTAAAGGAATAGGGTCATCAATATTGGTAGAGGGCGGTTCATAATGATGGGAGATTGTATTAGGTCCTCAATGTTGTCCTGCGATTTTGCCATATTTCCCTCAACCAATCCTTGATTAGGGATCTAATTATCATGAGAAGCTGAAGGAACTATATTTCCTTGCGAATGTATGGAAAACTCCTTTTCCTTTCAAAGATGAGGATGTAACCTGTAACATTCATTTAAACCATGGCCATGCATTTTACAGTGAGAACAAAAAAAGGGCAGATTTTCAAAATCAACTTTTTGGAAGTAGCCATTTAACTCCAACCAAATCCAGATTTCATTAGGATGTTTCTTAGAAATATCCAACTCGACTAAACACACGAGCCATAGACGTACGAGAGATAGAAGCAATAACTTGGTCTGTCTGCAGCGGCCTACCAAAAATTGACGCAAGACCAAACAAAACTTGCGAATTAAAGAAATGAAGTCTTAGATTCGAGAAGGAAATCCACACAGCTGCTATAGGGGATTCCTCACGAACATCAAAATTTGGGGTCCATTTGAGTAATCGCATCTAGCAAGCTTGAATATAGTATGACCTCCTAGAAAAAATGCGACTATAATCAAGATTATTAGAGAGTTGAATCACAATGTCTTTGATCCAGCAAACCAACATGAAATGATCCTGAAAGCTTTAGGTTAATGAAAAATTTGCATATAACATCCAAATTTGGTCGACGCAGAAGAAACTTGCCAACCAAAGTTAAGGCAAAAGGTGCGGCCAACTGAGAAACCACAGAATCATCGAACATCAGAGCAGGACAACTTTTAAAGGTTGTTTGGACAAAATGAAGTTTAGAAGCCGAAGAAGAAGAACCAGCCAAAACCTCTTTAAAAGAACGAGACTTGCCATCAGCGAAAGAAGAAGAGGGGGGATCGATGACGACGACGTCATTATCGCCCAAAGCCACGAGAACCGAAAAGAAACTCAAAACAAAACTCAAAACAAGCGAGGATCATGATGAGGAAACAAATCAGAGAGAAACGAGCAACAAATGAACGCTAGAAGAAGAAAAAATGTAGCTCGCGAGAGGAAATCCTAGATCGCCAGAGAAACGCCAGATAGCACGAGCGTTGTTGTTTCAATTCTTACATATTATGGAAGTTATTTAAAACCGTACAAGTTCCCCTTCTAATATCCCTCAATCCAAAATCCAATTTTAGGATTGTGCATTTGGCTGAGTTGAATAGTTTAGTTTATGAATTAGTTAAACCTATTGGTTTTGATCATATAATTTAAAAAATTGAATTTACCATATTATTTTTCAAATTGAATTAAATAGAATCAAATTTTAATTTAGTTAATTAGGTTCATTTTTGATGAATCAAAGTAAAATTAATTTTAATATCGAGCTTAATTATTTTAGCTTGAATATTATATATTAAGAAGAATATTAAATAATCTTTGAAAAAAATTATTATTTTGACATATGAAATATATGGTATCCACATTAATTTTTATTTCATTTATTTATCTGAGTTTATTGATTTAATATTTAAAAAGTCAATATAATTTAATTTTTAAATTAACTGATTAAATTAAAATAAAAACAAATAAATAATCAAATTATAAAAAATAAAATTACAATTAATAATTAAATCAATATTTTTAAAAGTCAAATCAAATCAATTTAATTCTATTTTTTATTTTATTCAAATACTACACACCTCATCTTAACTCCCATCCAACTTCTTCCTCTGCTTTTCCTCTACAATTCCTAAAGACCAATTAGAGAGGGTCCATTAAATCCCCAAAATCGAGATCTTCTCCTTCTTCATTGTCGTCCAATCCACCTGGCATTGCTCTTTCTCTCTCTCTTGGAGCCGCAATGGGATCTGAAGCGCGTATTCAAAACATCCTGGTCACCGGTGGCGCAGGTTTCATCGGAACACACACTGTCCTCCAGCTCCTCAAAGAAGGGTTTAGGGTTTCCATCATCGACAACCTCGACAACTCTGTGGAAGAGGCGGTAGACCGCGTGAGGGATCTTGCCGGTCCCGATCTGTCACGCAATCTTCGATTCCATCTGGTAATGCTCGGTCTTGTAGTTCTTGCTCGTTTAGGTTGTAATTTAGGATTTTGATGGCTGATTTGGATGGCAGGGTGATCTACGAAGCAATGAAGATTTGGAGAGAGTGTTTTCCGAGACAAGGTAAGGTTTTTTTCTCCACTAGATTCTTGTGTTATATGATTGCATATTTTGATTTTGAGTGTAAAAGATCAAAATTTGACGCTTATTTCTTGATTTGGGTGTTATGAGAAACGGATGCAAGTAAATGTGTGGTATTTCATGGGGATTTAGAGGCTGTTGGATTCAATGCTATTGATTTGTCAGTATTATTAAATATCGGTGTTGTCTATGACGCTGCATGTCACTGAACGAAACAACCCTTAAACATGACATTTGTTGAGTTTCTTACACTTTTGTGTGTGTGTGTGTGGGGGGGGGGGGGGGGGGGGGGGGTGGAGAGAGAGAGAGAGAGACATTTAGGCTAATTAAGTAAACTCACACACACAAGATTCGAACCCAAGACCTCTTCATTGGTAGCCAAAGCTCCTCCCAACCAACAGACCAAGGTGAGCTGCATTGTTTCTTACACATTAGCTTATGTTTTTAGGGTTGATGAGTGTTTTTCTATTAGTGTATTAGGCCCAATTTTAGTCTCCAAACACTTCATAGGCTTAAAAAGTTTATATTTGAAAGTGATAATCTATGTGTGGGACTCTCATCTAAGAGAGAGATTGGTGAAATTCACTTAAGTGTGAACAATAATCCCACATTGCAATTGAAGTAAGAGTTCAATTTTTAATATAGAACTTGTATGTCTTATTCATTAGATTAAGTTTTTAGGTTAAGTGGTGCCCATTTATTAGTGTAGTGAACTCAACTAGAGGCCCCCAAATGCTCCATTCTCCAAACAGGATTGATCGAATTGGGACTATTTTTTATCTGACATTATAATTTTGTTTGATTTTGTTTCATTTGAATTGGATAGATTTGATGCTGTTATCCACTTTGCTGGACTGAAGGCTGTTGGGGAGAGTGTTGCCAAACCTCTTTTGTATTACAGCAATAATTTGATCGGGACATTGAATTTATACGAATTTATGACAAAATATGGATGTAAGAAGGTATGTAGTATTGATATTTCTCATACAGCATGCCTATTTATTTGCTATTGATTTTCTAATTTTACTAAAAAGATTCCCTAAGGGATAGATCTTACATTGTTAATTTGATCTGATAATGGAAACAAACTTACATATTTTTTAAAGTTTTTTTTTTAAGGTTTTGATTCAGTTTCTAGTGAACTTTCTTTGTTGTTCTTTAAATACCGTGGACCTCTAAAATCATGTTTCCTTTTCAGTTGTTCGTACCTTTGTCCATCTAATGATTATTTTGTCTTACATTATAGATTAAAATTTCTTCCATTGATTTGGTTGCATAACAATATCTGAATCAAATGTATTAGGTACATCATTTAGACACTTGAATTTTTTTTTGCCCTTGCTATTTTTGGCTATGAATTAGAATCATTGACTACCATCCTCATGCTTTAGTTCTTATTTGCATCTAATCTCTACAATTTATTCACTTGCGTGTCTTCTTATTGTAAAGTAGATGGTTTTCTCCTCATCTACTACAGTTTATGGTCAACCTGAAAAAATTCCTTGTGTTGAAGATTTTGAGTTAAAGGCAATGAACCCATATGGTCGAACCAAGGTACATTGATGGCTTGTTTTTCTAAGTCGTTTGTGAGTTTAAATCTATAATATGTTCACGAGCTCTTCAGTGGGCACATAATGGTAGGCATGGAATCTTATACATTGTGAGATTATTTGACATTTTGGTTCCATTATAATTTTTTGGTGTTAGCTCTTTCTTGAAGAAATTGCTTGTGATATTCAAAAGGCTGATCCAGACTGGAGAATTATACTCTTAAGATACTTCAATCCTGTTGGTGCTCATGAAAGTGGCCTGATTGGTGAAGACCCTAAGGGCATTCCTAATAATCTTATGCCTTATATTCAACGTGTTGCTGTGGGCAGATTGCCTGAGCTGAATGTGTATGGCATTGACTATCCAACGAAGGATGGGACTGCAGTAAATTTGCTTCACCTTTTTTTGTTGTCACTATTTAATTGCTCATAGGGTGATGGTTATTATTCAAGCTTTCTATTTGAACTATAGTTTCTAGTTCATTTCAGCTTAATAATAACTTTTCTTCTCTTAAAGGAAGTGCAAGATCCTTTTAGTTAGTTATTTGGTTTTTTGTATTTTTGAAAGTTATCCTTCTTGTTTGTGAATTTTGATTGCTTATCATATAATTTTTTCATATAATTTTTTATTGTGCATTTTGATTCACGAATGAATGTTTATATTGCTATGCCTCTTTAGCTGGAAGCCTGGAAGGTTGTTATAGCTGTTTGTTCATCAACAGTATACTCAATATGTTCATTTAGCTTGAAGCATCCTAGCTTATTGTTCATTGACCCGTATTCATTTGACTTGTGATAGCATAAGCTAAGAATCTTACATCAATGCATTTTAGTGCTAAAATTTTGATATCGAAGATGGCAGTAGTAACTCATGAATTAAATAAAACTAACACAAGAATTGTAATAAATTATTTGAGAAATCCTTAGATGAGGAAGAAGCTATTAAATTAAAAATAGAAGATAGGGTTGGATAGAGAGCCAAAAAGGAGAGAGGATTGAGATAAGTGTAGCTTTAAGCCAACCAGAAGGAGAAGTTAGAGGATCAACCAAATATAGTTTTATTCATCATTTAAATTTGGAAGGATAAATTAATAATGATTATGTCAGAGGAAAATTTGAAGTAACATCTATTGAATATTATATAATTGAAAATATATTTAGTTGAAGCATAAGCCAATAATCTTACTTCAATGCATTTTAGTGTTATAATTTTGACATCAAAGATGGCAGTAATAACACATGATAAAATAAAATTATCATAAAAATTGCAACAGATTGTTTGAGAAAACCTTAGCTGAGGAAGCGGCTACAAAATTGAGAATAGAAGAGATGGTTTGATTAAGAGAGGAACAGGAGAGAGGATTAAGAGAATTGTAGGCTCAATACAAGGAGGAGAAGAAAGAGTATGAACTTAAATGATATCAAGTCTTAATAAATAAATTGGTGTAACAATACCAGTATATTATTAGATGATATCTTATTTATAAGTAGTGAAACATGTTTATTTGTTGTTCCTATGAACATTGTATTTGGCCCCTTTATTATATTCAAATGGCCCTCTATTGAATAATATGTAGAAAATTTTCTTTTCCTTTATTGTAGTATCAGATCAAGATAAGTCGTAGCTTTAGTTGCCGCCTTTCCCATCACCATCCTAGCTGATAACCTCCACAATGTATGCGCTTGATTTCGCTACCCTTCCTCGCACAATACCCACACCTTCATGCAATCAACATTTTGACCCTTGATTCTATCTAACCCTGCCATTTTGACAAGTTATATTGATGAAATTATAGTTTTATGTCCAAAAGTGTTTTATAACCGAACGTCATGATCATCCTGAATTATTTTTAGGAATAGAATTTGCCTACAATGAAGAAATTTTTGTCTCAAAGAAACTATACCGCCAACTTTCTTGAGGAAATTAATTTTTACTGATATCTTATTGGCACTCAGAATGTTCCTAATAAATAGGATTTTTTTTAGGGTGCCTCTCATTATTACAGGCTGGATGATAAAATGATTTTACTGTAATCAAACTAGATATCAACTTTATTGTTGGAGTTTGTAAGTCAACACATGCAAACTCTTAGAAAGGTTGTGAGAAATTTTTTGGCACGTTCTTAGATATATCAAAAAGTTACTTGGGCACCTTAATAATGAAGTCTTTTTAATGTTGATTATACTAGATCAGTTGGTGATAGAAAATTCACGTGAGTACTGCATATTTATGGGATGTAACTTGGTCCCATGGAAGAGTAAGAAAGAAATTATGGAAGGCTAGATTAAGTATTGAAGCAAGATACAGAACCATGGCATATTTAACATGAGATGTTTTAGGTAAGTTCGTTCTGGTGTTTTAGTTTTCTAATTGAAGTACCCATGTCTTAAATCGTGATAATTGTGGTGCCGGTAATCCTGTGTTTCATGCAAAAATCAATTCTCTTAAGCTGACTACCACTTCATTTGAGATGCGGTGTTATCAAAGATCATTATTACTTGTATTTCCAATTTCAATTGGCAGATATATTTACCAAGGTTTTAGATTCACTTCAAAATTTCAAACTTTCAACAAGTTAGAGCTCATTAATAAATATTCTTCATATTGAGGTGGAGTATAAGCATTAGCATATTACTGAAAAGTTTCCTATTTATAGTTTGTAGGCTATGTTTATTTTTTTGTTTTTCTTAATATGATATGCAACTTCTCTATTATAAATAACGGGCTCTCCAACTGAACAAGCTACAAAAATTTCTTTTCCCTCACTAGGCATATTGACAAATAAAAATTTAATAAAGATAACTAAACACTGTCACATGGCTTACCATCATCTTGCCGAATGGTTTTTGTTTTTTCCCTTCAGAAGTTCTCATGAATTACAAATTCTTGCTACAAAAGAGCTTTAAGCAATCAATTTTCATATTCATCATTTTAATCAGATTCGTGACTACATTCATGTCATGGACTTGGCTGATGGTCATATAGCAGCTCTTCAGAAGCTTTTCCTTACAGATGACATTGGTAATCCTTGCCAGCTCTTTTTCTTAGATGTTCTCTTTCCAGTTTCTGCTACTTCTTAATGCTTGGAACTCATGATTTGGTTTTGCAGGTTGTGTTGCCTATAATTTAGGAACTGGACGTGGTACCTCTGTCCTTGAGATGGTTTCTGCTTTTGAGAAAGCTTCCGGCAAGGTGAGTTTATTTTTCTTTCCATTTCAGAATTAAAAATTAATGTTGGTTCTTTAATTCTGTTTGAAAAAACTTTTCAGAAAATTCCTGTGAAGTTGTGTCCAAGGAGACCTGGTGATGCTACAGAAGTCTACGCTTTGACAGAGAAGGCTGAGAAGGAGCTTGGTTGGAGGTAAGTTCTTGACTAGTCAATTAACAGTATAACCATCTTTCCTTTGCACTTAGGAGCCGTTTGATTGAAAGCATTAGGAGTGTATTTTATTCCTTTTCATAGCTTTCCAAATTTTTTGGTGTTTGATTTGAAGCAAACAAAATGCAAAGTAAAATTTTTAGGGAATTGAATACCCCAAAACTCTTACTTTTCCCACATTTGAAATTCATTCAAACTGGGTGATTTTTAAATTCCACGCGCCACTCGTGATTTTTGTCTCCTAACCACTGGCCTGCTTGCCCGCCTCTCCTTCTCCACCCAACTAGTGTATGTAAGTGCATTTGATTTTGCATCCAACCAAAAATATCCATTTCTTAAATGCATGTACTCTAATTACTTAGTATTTCAAAAATAGATGGATTTGGAAAATATTCAATAATATTTTTGCTTGATGGAGAGAAATTCTATATTATACTTCAACGTAGGGAGTGTATGCGGGAAAAGCATGAGCGTTGTTTGCATTCTCTCTACATCATTGCAATCACAAGCAACAAAATGCCTACATGTTTGTTTTGTGGCCAGACAGATTGTGCCAACGAGAGACCATCATTCTTGTTGTGTTTCCACATACCTTTATCAGTCTTAGCATCAATTCAAAACCCTGAAGGTAAACCAACGCTCCCAATTTAACCTGCAAGTGGTTGGTAGTAAAGCTAGAAGAGAAGAAAAAAAAGAAAGAAGCTGGCCACCTATTCATGAAGCCAGCAACATTTAAATTCTTAGGAATACAATATCATAGTCGCCTATCTCTCCGGCGAACTAGCTTGACATTGTCTTTTGTTGGCATTCAGTTTCTCAAACCTTGCAAGAATATCTAGAAGTCATTCTCTTCGTGGATTCAAAATAATTTTAAGTATTGTATTGGTGTAATCTGCATATTATGCTTGTATCATTTCTAAGAAAAATAGGATTCTTCTAATTCTTCTTTTGCTGTGCTTTTCTTTCCTTGCAGAGCAAAATATGGCATAGAAGAAATGTGTAGAGACCAATGGAACTGGGCAAGCAAGAACCCATATGGTTATAAACCCCAAGGTACTTAAATATGACTTCAGTAATGTGTTCATATATTTGAAGGTCTTAACAGTTTCTAAAACTAAGCTTTTCTTCAGCTTTCAATCTAATAAGAAGAATCACTACTTGTGTTTGTGTAAATAAACAGTTATGTATCTTTCCTCTCTTTAATATTAATTTTTAGAAAAGAAAATAATGCAGGAAGTTTTTTTTTATTATTAAATATGAGTTTAATATTTTTAATGACTCTTTAATTTTATGAAAAGCTCTCTTATGGAGACTTGGAGCATGACCTTATCTTGTTGCCCCCTCAGCATTCACATTTACAGTAAAAAAAATTCATAAATGCATACTAATTAAAACAATCAAAATTGCATATCATTAATATTATGTACCTGTGAAATTATATATGCTGATTTGTGAAATTCGGATGCATGCATGAAAATCAACTGTAGGGCAAGCATGACATTTTGAATTTAAACATTTTCAACAAAATTACTATTCCTAAGAGAGCTTGCATGCTCATGTATGCCTATACGCTTACATGCGTGCTCGCTCGTGCACCTGGTGCTGTCGTGCGGTTGCGCATGTACTTGTGCTTGCGCTTGTATGCCCACAACCATCCATGCTACCTTTGCTGCTCTATGATGCAAGGGTGGAACCGGCTTCTTTTTTTTTTTTTTTTTTTTTTGAAAGGGGATAAATTAATTATATTAATAATGAAATGTATAAAACATAATTTAATGAAAAGTATGTTTCTAAAAATCAGAATAGTCATATGATGAATCAGTCATATGGCCGATTCAGTCCGCCTTAAAAATCAGCCTAGCAGTTAACCGATTTGAAACGTCAGTTTAACTAGCCAATCGTTGAATCGGTCTTAGTTTTTAAGAATTAGTTCCGATTCAATTGATATCATATTTAATTGATTAAATAAATTAATTTAATATAAAATATTTAATTAAATATTAGTTAATAAATTAATTTAAATATAATATATTTTAATTTTTAATAAGACTAAATTTTTGTAGTGATTATTTACTATCTAAGTACTAATATAATATGCTCACATGGTCTCATCATACCATGTAAGCTTTTAACTCAGGGAAATAAAAAAAGTTATGTAAACAAAATAAAACAAAGCTCCCAATGGATTTAGGGTTAAATAGCTTAATTGAATTTTTTTTACTTCAAAATAAATTCATTATCTATTTTTAAATAGATTTTTTAAATATTTTTTTTAATAATGAGAATAATATTTATTTTGTTATTTAATTATATTTTATTGTTTATCTATTTTATTTTTAATTTTTAAAATATATATCATTAAAAGATACTTTTTATTTATTAATTAATTATAAATAATTTAAAAAGAATAATTTATAAATGTAAAATTATAATGTGAATTTAATATATAATTCATGGTTGTAAAATTTATCTAAATATATAATTTAATTAATAATAATTTATTATAATTTAAATTTAATTTAACATAAATTAGTAATAATTATATTAAATGTATAAGTTTTTATATAAGTTAAAATTATTTCTAGCTACAAATTTATATCATTATATAATTATTACATATTATTATGTCATTTATTTCTTATTTTAATAATTATATTATTTATTATGTCATCTAGTTTAACCCCCGATTCAACCTCAATGGAACTGTTGAAATTTGAATCTCTCATTTTTTCGGTTCGACGTCCGGTCCAATTTTGATAACCTTGATGAGAAGTTTTATGTTTTATTGCAATCTATGAGTTGAACAATAATTATTTTCTTTTTAATTTATATTGTAATTTTTATAATGTTATATTATAACTTTATTGAAAATCGGTAATACCAAATGAGAGGATATTATTATCAAATCCATTTCTTATATAACCGTCACTTAATTTTTTTTTTTTGGATATTTAGGTCAATTAATGCAAATTCACATACACATCATATATGCAAGACTCGAATCTAAGACCTCTTGGTTTGTAGCCTAAACTCCTAACTAACAAACTGTCACCTAAATAAATAATAGGTATAAAATATTAAGTGTTTATATAGTAGATATAATATATTATATTTGATTTAGAATTTAAGTGTGATGTAACAATAAAAAATAGAGCCTAATTTTATCACCACCACCAACAACAACAACAACATCAAGCATTTATCTCACTACATAGTCAGCTACATAAATCTTTTTTCTCTATTGTATATAATGAAGAGTTAAATTCTCATTTAAATCTAATAAAAACTATCATTTATAATATTTTATGTGACCAAACCTTCTAAATCAACTCTCTTTGATCTTATCTTCCACCAGAGCTATTCCAATCTTTTCACTTATGTACTTGTTTCTCATTTTGTCTTTTAAGTGTAAAGCCACCATCCACTTAAGCATCCTCATCTCTAAAACACCTAATTTTATGTTTCTCTTTTAGTGGCCAACATTATGTGTCATAAAGCATTGCAGGTCTCACCATCATCTTATAAAAAATTTCCTTAAGTTTGAGGGGTAACTTTCTATCACACAATAGGCTCAATGCATTCCTCAACTTCAACCAACCAACTTGACTTCTACTATTGATATCCCCATCTATCGCTTTGAATAATAAACCCGATATATCTAAAATGTGTGCTCATTTTAATGGTTTGATCGCTTAAAGTCACAATCCCTCCACTAGATCTATTACTACTAAAATTACACTGCTTGTATTCAATTTTAGATGTACTCAAATGAAAACCTTTAGACTCTAAGGTTGACCTCCATAATTCATATTTTCCTTCAACTCCCTCTCTTATTAAGAAGAAGAATATCATTAGCAAAAATTATACATCATGGTACATTCTCTTGTAAATGTCTATTAAGAACATTCATGACTAAAGTAAAAAAGATATGAGCTTAAAGCTGACCCTTGATATAATCCATTTGAAATAGAAAAATACTTGGTTAAACTACCATTTATTTGAATACAAGTAACAACTCCTATATACATATCCTTAATGGCTTACAAATAAGCATTATTAACTTCTGTCTTTTATATAACTCTCAAGAACACCTCTCTTATATCATTGTCATATGTTTTCTCTAAATCAATAAATATCATATGTAAAAACCTCCTTACTCTCCCTATACTTCTTCATGAAACCTCTCAACAAATGTATAGAGTTCATAGTAGACCTACCTAACATTAATCTAAACTGATTTTGATAAGCATTAGTATCACATGATAACCTATGCTTAATTATTCTCTCCCATAATTTCAATGTATGACACATTAGCTTAATTCATCTATAATTTACACACTTTTATGTGTCACCTTTATTGTTAAAAATAAAAACCAACACATTCCTTTTTCACTTATCTGACATCTTTTTAGTCTTCAAAATAAAATTAAAAAGTTTAGTTAGCCAAGAAATTTCTTGACCTCCTAAGAATTTCCACACCTATATTAGAATATCATCTTGGCACATTGCTTTTTCGCACTTCATTTTTTTAAAGTCTCTCTAACATTGGTTTTACTAATATGATGATAAAAACAAAAACTTCTATTTTTATTTAGGATGCTAAGGTCACAAAATGCAATCGTATTCCTACAATCTTCATTAAAAAAAGTTATTGAAGTATCTTATCCACCTATATTGAATATCCATTTATAAGAAAAATATTTTTTAATCTTTATCTTTAATACAATTCACTTAAATCAGATTCTTACTTTTTTCTATCTCTTTATTTGGTTAATTTATACATACATCTTTCATTCTCCTCAGTATCTAATCTATTATATAAATCACTAAAAATCAAGGTTTTAAAAATCTGACTGGTCTGTTCAACCTGTTTAGAACTGAACCGGTAACAAGGTCAGTCCAGTCCACTCTGAAAACCACTTATGTAACAAACCAGACTTAACCGGCCAGAACCGCCGGTTCAATCGAGGAACTGGTGAATTAGTCTCGATTCCTTTGAATTGATCGGTTCAATTATTGCATTATTTAAATAAATAAATTTATTACATGACTGATTAACTATTAAATAATATTTATATATAAATAAATTAATTTATATTTAAAATATTTAATTTTAAATTTGCATGAAATTCTTATTTTTTTTATTTGCCCCAAAGCACTCTATATGAGTTTTTAACATATGAAAATCCAAAAAGCTATATAAGCAATAGCAAGAAAAAATTTTCAAGTGATGTGGGACTGAATAAATGAGTTGAGGTATATGAAACTCACAACATATATATTAATATTTTTTAACATATTTTTTAATTAATTTTTATGTGGTGAATAATATTTATTTTTTAGTTAATAATAATAATAATTTATTTATTATTTACACACCATAAAAATATTTTTTATCTATTTATTCATAATAAATTATTTAACATAAATAATTTTTAGATGTAAATTTATAAAATAAATTTGGTATATTACTTATAGATGTAAAATATTTAAACATAAAACATAAATTAATAATAATTTATATTAAAATTATAAATTTACATGTGAATTAAATTTATGTTAAATGTGAATCAAATTTAAAAACTAAATGTCATTAAATTTAAAATTACAAAAACTATTGTTTATGTATGACTTTTTTTAGTTTAAGTCATAAATTTATATTATTGCATAATTATTATACCATTATTATTTTATTTAAATAAAAATTAAATTATTTTTTTATATTTATTATATCATTCTATTTAATCCCGATTCAACCTCAATCGAACCATTCAATCTTGAACCTCTCCTTTTTCCAATTCAATGTCCAGACTGATTTTCACAGCCTTGCTAAAATTAAATTCTTTGCATCACATTAATTTCTTAGACTCCCTATGAGCTCCTCTATATCTTTTCCAATTTATTGAGCTTGTACTTCTAAACTGATTTTCATAATGTAGCTTTTTTAATCTCTTATTATACATTTTGATTCTATCACAAACTATTTTTACTATTAAGAACTTTTACTTTTGATTCTTCAAACACATTTTATAGTACTTTTAACATCACTGTCTACTTTTTCTCACGTAACATTAGTTTTTTCATAAACAATCTAAATATTGAGATCTTAAATCTTATTCTTAAAAAAATGTTAGCATTATTTAAATGCCCATATCTAATTCAAGAATAATATTTTATTTTATTTTTCATATTCCTTTCTTTCATATTAAGTTTCAAAACTAGTAAATAATGCTGGGTATTCAAATTTTCACTTCAAATAATTTTACAAGTTTTGCAATTTAAACAATTTATTTTTTTTTATAAGAAAATAATCAATTTGAGTTTTATTATATTCATTCTTATAAGTAATGAGATTCTCCTCTCTCTCTCTCTCCTTTTTTTTTTAATAAGGTATTTGTGATTACAAAATGATAATCTAGAGTAAAAATTAATATGATCCTACCACCTTCATTGATTGCTACAAACTCATAACCATCATAAATATTTTTAAAATCTTATACCACTCTACTAATATATCTATTTAAATCTCTTCTAATAAAAATTCTTTCTTCAACATATCTTTTTTTTAGTTCTTATAAGTAACTTTAAAATTTAATTTTGAACACATATCTAAATTTATTTGAGAAGCATAAGTTTTTATAATATTAATAATCTTAGTATTAGTAATAAACTTTAAAGCTATCATTCTCTCTATAATTCTATTAATTTCTACAACATTATCATTGAAACTTTTATTTATAATTACATCTACATCATTTCTAGTATGACTCATACCTGGATATTATAGAAATCCTAACCTATCAATCTCTTCAGCCTTTTTCTTAAGCCGATTTAGTTTCTTGAATAAATAGGCTATTTATTTTCCTATGAATTATTTCTATTAATTTTATTAATTTACCCGTCAAAAAATCTATATTCCAAGTTTCTATCTAAATTATAATTTCATGGACTAACTTTTTTGCCACATTCATCTATGATGTGGGAACCCTTGCTTATTTAATAGTGCATCCTGACGTCGATGCACCAGCCCTTGCACAATTTTCATGTATTTAGATAATACAGCACGTCGCTTTTAGGAAACACCTGAGTATTAACATAATATATTAAATGATTCAAATCATGATTATTCAATAATTTTTACACTAGCTTTTGACTTCATAAAGCAATCCTCCACTTTCTCATCCAAAGCTTAGGAATTGACAATGATAGATTTAGAGCCTATTTTACCCTTATAAAATAATAATTTTTTTATTTCTATTTTAATCTAAGTTAAATCATACTTTACAAATATACAAAAAGTATTAATTGAATTATGCACTTTTTAAAAAATATATTTAACTAATTTACTTAATATATAAAATATTTATCTATTTTAAAATATTTTAAATTTGTTATGTTCTAGAATATTACGATGGTAGAAAGAAAGTGATTAACATCATAGGTTTGTACAAAGTTCCAACACACATAAAAGAAGAGTTGTAAGAAGATGTCAAAAATTTTATGTGAAAAATAAAAAAAAAAGGGGCAGTGCCTGATCCATTTGAGATAATTTAGTTAAGAGTATTTTCTTAAATACAAATAATTTCCTTTCTTATAAGTAAGGGGTGTTGTTGATACAATATAGTGAAGATGAGCTATGAAAGATTGATTTCATGGTATATGTTGGAGTAGCCTTGAGGCATTATTATTATCTTTAAGAGATTATTTGCAGTATGCCCAATCATTCTCTTTTGAGGAGTGTAAACCAAAATCAAGAAGTTTAGTATAAATATTAGTTTTGACATTGAGAGTCAGAGTTGGTTTTGATGGTATATATTGGCTTTATAGGTGATAGTTTGTGTTAATGTTAATGGCGATAGAGGGCGATGATGGTTGGGAAATTGTAGTCATTAATGACATTTTGGAGATTGTAACTAGGTGGTGGTGGTTAGAATGTAGTAGACAAGCAAAAGTAGTTGGGAGACTGTAGTCGAGCAACTGTACTCAGGTAATCATTGTCGAGTGAAGATGGTTAGGAGATAGTGATTAGGGGATTTTAGATTGCCGGCAATGGTAGGGAGAGCATAGTTGAGTCACGTTGTTTGGGTGATCATAGTCAGGCGATGGTAGTCGAGAGATTATAACTAGGCAAAGGTGAACAGAGGATTTTAGTTGAGCGATGGTCGTTCAAAAATCATAGTCATGTGATAGTATTCATAAGATAGAGGTCAGATAGTGGTGTTTGGATGATAGTAGTGTTTGGATGATAGTGGTTTAATAGCAGTAGTTTGAATATAGTGGTTAGACGATGGTGGTTCCACAATAATAATTGTAATGGCCAGATAGTGATTGTATGGTTGAGCAATGATGGTTAGATACTAATGGTCGAATAGCGATTATCCAATCGTGATGGTTGATTATCAATAATTTGATGTAGTTGGTAGTGATTGACAAAAGTTATCCTATAATGGTGGTTAAATACCTAAACCTTAATAATAATAATATAATATTAGTTAGACTGTAATGGCCAAAAGGTTATGATTAGACGATATTGGTGGCTGGGCATGTAATAACCCAAAAATATGAAAGTTCTGAAATAAAGCGCTTTGACGTTCTAATGAGTGTAAGGCCACGAACAGTATATATATATATATATATATATATATATATATATATACATATATATATATATATATATATATATATATATATATGAGAAGAAGAGAAAAAAGAGAGAGATTTTTGAGTCATATTTGCCCGCAGTTCCTGTTACGAATTTTATTCTATTCATTATAAGTGATTAATCTCTTCTCCTATTTTCAATGGCTTTGATTTTTTGCGGATTTCATCTCTCTTACATCTGTCAAAAATGCACTATCTCCTGATCTCGTAAGTTTTCACTATTTAACTTTTGATATGTTATAGATTTGATCATTCTGAAAGATTTGATATGAGTTTATCACATTTTCACCGGTTAAATCTGTGTATATAGATTTTTATGTGAATAGCAAAAAAGTATAGTGAAAAATGGAATGTACTTATATGAGTGATATGTATTGGAATGTACTATTATTGCGGATAAAATGATGTACTAATTAATATTAGATATATAACATAATAATCCCACGTGATACTTTACTTATTCAAGTGATTCACTGATATGAGTCATAAAAAGCTTGAGACTGATTGAGAATTATAAGTAGTCGAGGCGATTGATTCACATGATTCAAGAGGAGCACACTGATTGGGAGTTATAAGGGGCGACTGATTGAGAGTCATAAATGTAGGAGCAAGATACCCTCATATGAATATCTAATAGAACACTGATTCATTGATATAATTGATTGCCTATGATACCTGCAAACTCAAGATACCCTTATCTTAATGTCAAATACAAAACTGATATTGCATTGCTACTGTAACTTATACTATTTATTGATACAAATAACTAGTATAGATACATTGATTCATATATTTTTTTATATGATTTATAACATATACTATTCTCTTTAATCTTGCATTTATTTTAGTTGTATGATTTTGGTTATTTGCTGGACTATGTGCTCATTACGTGATTTTACCTATTTTCAGGAAAGAGTAAAGATCCTGAGGCTCTAGATAGTATGCATAATTCTTTCCGTTGTTCACAAGAAATTGGTAAGCTCTAATTAAATAGTTAAACTGAAAGACAAATGCAATTCTTCCAAATTTCATTCTAGGGCATTACACGACAACACCGGTCTAACAACAGCAGCTAGACCTTAGTGGCCCGACAATGATGATCAGGTAGCGGTGGTATGATGATGATTGTTGAAAGTGTGTAATAACTCAAAATATTAGTAATAGTAATACTAATACTATTAGTATCAATAATAATAATAATTGTCATGTAATTATTATTATTATTATTTATTGTCATATTTTCTATGCATATATAAAATAAAGGTTATAATAAAAAATTGTCAAGTTATTTATGACTTGTATGGACAATGATATGGTAAAATTACTTTATTTAAAGTATCTAGATGCAGAATTATAGATTTACTGTTTGTTTTTAATAATTTTGTGGAACTTAGAGGTCAAATTTAATAAAGTCATCAACATGAAAACTATGAATGTATACTCGCATATATCTTTATAGGTATTTAATAAATAGTCGACGGGTCTTGCCAGAAGAACTTTTTAATACTCACTCTATCTCTTTATTTAGAGAGTGAAGGCCTATTTATAAATTTTGATAGTGAAATTCTTTATAAATATACTCTAAATTTCGTATTGATCACCTTGATCACGGACCATTTTTAGCATTTAAGTGTTTTAACGATGCCATAATTAAGTAATTATAGGCTTATTGGATTTGTCTTATCGAGACACTCAATTTGATTATAAGCATACAAGATTTAGATATCATTTGATCATCCAATTATGACCTAATATTTTCAACTATACTTTGAATGCTTGACTTCAGCTCATTTGAAGTTATATTGGAGCACCTTTTGTGTCGATAGGTTCGTCTATGTGATATTTAGTTTAACTATTAATTTTTTGAAATGAAAGATTTTAAATTTGATAAAAAAAAATGTATCAGTTAAATCTGATGGCATAATAAAATATATTTTTTTATGAATTTCCCATTGAGAGTTTGAGCCAATAAGAATATATCATTTATCAATTACACGACTAACTCTTTCAATGGCTATAACATACACTAAAATACATCATATTCTTGTTTGGAACTTATCCTGAGCTTCTTTGGACATCGGCTCCTTCATAAATTGATTGAATCTTATATCTTAATTCATGTAATTTTCTAATCCTAAAAATATAGGCACATAGAGACTATACTTTTCCCATTTTTTATGATAATAAATCAATATATGATATTGATAGGGAAAGAAGTGCAAATCCACTTCTCAAACTGAATTTGATATTTTTCTTCTTTAATTTATGCATAAATTTAAATCTAAAAAACCAACATGCATGCATATCTCTCTTTATAGAAACCATAGTTTTTAAAACCGCATTGGACCTGCCGGTTCGTGCATTTAATATAACCAAATTCTCTTGAACCACTTGAGAAATGTTGAACCGGCGGTCGACCGGTAAACGGTTTCGATTTTCAAAAAATAGGCTAAAAAAATATTTATTATAAATTTAGTATTTATTACGTTATCCGATTCGACCCTGATCGAATCATCGAACCGTAAACTTTTCTTTAATATGATTTATTGTTCGATCTGATTTTCAGAATCTCGATAAAAAGAACAAAAAAAAAGTAAAGAAAAAAAAATTCACAAGTATTAGCTAGTTTAGAAACGTAGAAAAGATGATCAAGTCAAATAATTGAATCTTAGATGCCTAATTTGCATTAGCTTTGCACGAAGACAAGGGTTGAAGAAATTAAATGACTAGAATGCCCTTCATATTTAAAATCGACAAGACAAGTTGAATTGAAACTTGTTGCTGCCATAAAAATAGGATATGAAAATAAATAGTTGGCATAAATACGTATATTATCTTTCTAGAAGTTTTAAAGCGTTTTTTAAATATTATCAAATGGCTACTGTGTTGCTTACTATTCTTAATTAAACTATTAATAAATCCAACAAAAATAAATGAGAAAATTTAGTGCAAATTTTTTATTTTTATATATGACATAAATTAGCAATCAATAATTTTATTAAAATGTGCCATGTTAGAAAAATCTTAATTTTTTATCATTAAAAATTAATATATATATATATATATATATAAAGAAAAAATATATGTATATTAGAAATTTTATTTTTTATAAAATTAACAGCTAAATATTTAAAATGAAATAAGATAATTATAAATTTATGTGTAGCAACTAATAGAATATAGAATTTAAAATTTTATTACAAATAAATATTAATATTCTTAAAAGATAAAAGTATTATTTCACTATAGGCTGCTAAATAGAGACAAAAAATCTACTAAAAAAATATTGAGTATATTAAAATTGATCAATTTGTGGCCCCACTAATAAAAATTTCTAGTACCGCCCCTATATATATATATATACCAACTTTGCATTTAGCATAATAGCTTCAAAGTAAGAATTAAGGCTTCATTTAGGATACCTTTTTTACTTGTAAGGTTGTTATAGAGAAAATAATCTTTTAAGTTTCGTTTGGGATAGCTTTCTTATTGCTTCTTAAAACAGCTTTTTAGTATAAAAAATTAAAATTGTTATACTAGAAAATTGCTTTAACAAGCAGTAAAAAAAATTTGTCCCAAACGAAGCCTTAAAATTGTTATATAAAGCAGCTTCCTAACACAAATTTTTTTTAAAAGAAATGAAAAATAGAGGACGACCAAAAATTATGGTTGCGGTCTAAAAGATAGCAGTTTTTTAATACAAAAATTTTTATACGAAAAAGTTGTTTTAAAAAGTAATAAGAAAGTCGTACCCAATGAAGCTTAAGACTTCGTTTGGGACAGCTTTTTGTTGCTTTCTAAAACAACTTTTTAGTGCAAAAATTTTTTGAATTAAAAATTTTTATACTAGAAAGCCGTTTTAGAAAGCTGTCCCACACGAAGCCTACTTCACAAAATAGTACTTTTTGTATGCGATAAGTCTAATCAAGAAGTGTCAACATAAACAATGAATGTATACTGCATACACAAATAATAAATATAGAATTATTAATATATAAAAAATGAACATTTTCTGCTCCTATAAATCTTATTGCCTTTGAATTTTCTTGATTCATGCAAATTAAATTTAATGGCTTTGCTCATGAATGTCTTATTAAATTTGAAAACATTCTTGTCAAATCTCTTAAATAATTTATTATACTTAATTTGATAAATGAAAATATCATTTCATTTGAAATTCAAAAAAAAAAAAACTTTAATTTATAAGAAATCCAAACTCATGACATAAAATTTTATAAGTACTATCAATAAAATATCTAATCTAAAAAATTATTATATCATCATGTATATGCACAAATGTTTTTACATGTGTTTTAGCAGATAGTTGTCGGATTGTAATGAGGACACTTGCCCTCAAGAAGAATTTCCTTGGGATAGTCACCTGAGCCAACCATGGAGATCACCCTATACGAGATGAATCAAAGATCATTCGCCATGCAAGCAGATCTTTTATCATCGCTACCTCAATCATTAGCTCTCACCTTAGAGCTATCATCCTCTCATCCAAGCTTAGCTATAGGAATGCTCTTACCTAGGGCTGCCTACTGACTCTACCAATGCCAACGACAATATATTCACTCAACTACCTCAGTTCACTCTCGCATTCTCTCACGACAACTCAAGACGACAACCCAAGACGACAACCCTACACGACAACCCAAAACTCCATACAGGTTGTCCGCAACTTGAAATCAACCTCACACTACAAAGTCCATCCAACTTTGCATCAACTCTCAAACTCACCATTTATAGAGCTTGCCCTTTTACCTCATTAGCCAAGTACATACTCAGCATTATCTCCTCATTTACCAATAGGAAAATCCTCCGTCCTAGCTCTCCTGCCAATCAGGGGGGTGAAGAGCGACCTGTGCATAAAATGTGGTGTAATGTTATACAAATAATATGTGTAGCATTATATTTTTACTATTTTTCTATATATAATCTTTCATATAACCCTAAAAATCCTATAAATAAGGGAAAATAGAAATTGTTTTAGATAACCTCAAAATCCTATAAATAAGAGATAATGGAAATAGTTTTAGATAACCCAAAAAGAAATACAAAAAAAAAAAAAATCTGGAACTAATAAAAAATATTCTACTTATTTGAGAACTCCAATTCTCTTCCACTCCCTTTGCACTCTCTTTTCTCATTCACAAGTTTCTCAACTCTTTTGAGTTGGCTTATTTGAAAAATTGAGTATCTTCTGCAAACATATTTGAATTCAACACATCTTTTATTATTTTAATAATAAAATAATAATTATTTAATCATTAGTAACCATTAAGAAAACACTCGACCTATCATACAATATTTCTGAAGGTATTTAAATTCATATAATAATTTCTTTAATTCAAATTCATTCAAAATTTTGATACTCACAAATTATGAGTTTTTATAAAAAACATGCTGATCAATTACAATTAAAAAAAGATTATGTATTTTTTTATTATTTTTGATCGATTACTGAAACTTCTGTAGGCGATTTTGGAGGAAGAAGATGACGATGGTGATGATGTTATCGTGAATGAGCTGATTGTGCAACACTTGAAGCGAGAGCATAAGTGGAAGTAGTAGAGCAAGCTCCGCCCGCAACCTTGCAGTCAAAAAGCCAATTTTTTACGGGAGCTGGCTCCAAATTGCCAGAGACATCTCCATGTCCACCGTTGCTCTTGTTCTACCGGCCAACCCCATCTCGCGTGAACGAATGGAAGACGATGACTCGACGAGATTTCAGAGGGGGTTTAAAGGGAATGGTAGAATTGAGGGAAATGGGGGTTTTAGATGATATATTAGTAAATACAATAATTTGAGTGTTGAATATGTATTTAGGATAGTTTCAAGTGTTATGTATGTAAAAAACCCAAAGTTTTATCCTTTATTTATTCAATATTTTTCACATTTATCTTTAACGAAAGATCTTTATGTAAGGTAAAATATAAATTTAAATCTCTATCCTCTCAAATGTTATACTTTACTTAAAGTAATTATAAAAATAGTATATTATCCCAAAAAAAGAAACGCTTTGTAAAACGCGCGTCACGCTCGCTTAGCAGAACACAAATGCTCTATCATTAAAATCTGTAATTTAAGTTTAATTACAAATTCCATCCAGCTTTACAGTTTACACCCAACAAACTACCGTTAATCCCTAGTCCCTCCCATCACGTGGCCGTGCGGCACCGCGTCACGTGCCATCCTTCCCCTTTGCGATCAAACGGCTCCGGCTTCCCGGCCGGCGATCGCCGCCATCTTCGGCCACTGCTCACCACCGTCATCATCCCTTACTCTCTTCGATCCCACCGCTACCCCAAAGATCTTCGTGCACTTCTCCGTCGTCTCCGGCTTCAGTGATCTTTTCGCCAGCGACATCAGATCCAGCTCCGGCGATGCTTCATCCGCCGGCCATCCACCGCCGCCAACACCGATATCGTCAGTGGCGTACTTGGATATAAGGCGGACGATGTTCTTGCAGACGGTCTTGATCTCCGCGAGATCTTGCGATAGTTGTGCGTTCTCGCGCCGCAGCCGTTCGTTCTCCGCCCTCAGATTTGCAGCACTACTGCACGCCGGAGCTGATGGGGACGAGGTAGAAGAAACCACCTGTTCCTCGCTGGAGTTCACGGGCGAAGCCGACCTGCACACCGGCATAACCGCCGGCGGGAGCGCACTGTTACAAGCAACACCAGGCAAAAAATTTGAGCATTCACACCGATAAACAGAATACAAGCAAATTCTGATGCAAATTTAAAGTAGAAATATAATCTAAAGTATTTATTGTTCAAATATACATATAATTTTAATATTGTATTTACAATATATAAATAATTTACATGATATAGATTTATCTCTCAAATTTAAGCATAGAAATATATACATAATCCTTGTATTATGTATTGAAGTTGAATATTATAAAGAGATATTAATCGTTTATTAAAAAAAAAACTAATACTAAGGCTTGTTTGGGATGATTTTTTTATTGCTTTTTAAACAGTATTCTAATATAAAATTTTTTATTTTTTATTAAAAACTATTTTAAGAAGCAATAAAAAAACTGTCTCAAACGAAACCTATGACTAAGAACAACAGCATGAATATTAAAACTTGAGATAAATCTTAATTTCAAGATTTCACAACGAGTGTGACCATAAAATACATTATATTTATAATACAAAGTTATATGTTCCTTCAACAAAGAACTTTTCGATAGCATAAAAACATAGCATGCACTCTGGTTGTCAAAACAAAATTTTTATTGTCTGTTTGAACATGTATAAACAGCCACAAAAAACATGAATTTTATGTACAAATTCAGGAAATAAAATAGTCACTAAGCCTACTTTCAGAAACAACCCCACTACATTAGCGGAAGTGGCATTACAAGGCATGAACTTTAGAGGTCGTCTCTTCCAATGATAATGATGAATGTAGGAATTGAATTACATGAACTGGTAAATGGCGCCCAACATTAGACATCAACACATGCAAAAGAATGACCGACACTAGCGTCGGAGAATGAGCGAAATTAGGCATCAACAATAAGAGATGATGACAATTGTTGGAGGATGGGTGTTGGCAATCAAACAACAATGATTATAACAAAAAAAAGGTGTCAACAATTATGTGACATCGATCATCAAAAAATAGGTTGTGATCATCGTCAACAATAATCAATGACAAGGGATGACAAATGTTAGAAGTACGAAAAAAGTTAGAGGAAGGGCAACAATGATTATCGTTGCTAGTGAATGGTGATCATAACATTGATTGTTGGAGGATAGGCAGCAATAGATGTCAGTGTCAGTGACATTGTATGTCAGCATTAAAAGTTGAAAGTTAAAAAGTGGTTGACACTATGGTCCTCCTAATCGTAGGAGGATGAAAAGTATGGACATGTAACATCTCAAAGATCAAACAGTAGGTGTTCCAAGCAAGAGTTGAAGTTCTGGAATTTTCGAAGTTAGAGAATTCTCTCTACCCAAAAGTTATCCTAATATGTAAGGTCTATAGCCAATTTATAGATTTTTTCAAAGGGCATTTAGAGTTGAGCAATATTCTACTGGTTGAACTCATTTCATGGAAACTCATTATAACTATAATCATACAAGATACATAGAACTTTTGACCCTTCAAATGGCCTCAAGCATATTTTCAATCATCCTCATGAGAGCATGATTTAGCCCTAGTGGAACTTATATTCAGAATTTCTTGATATTTTGGGGTTCAACTCATTGAATCGCAATGTCTTGACTATCATTGTCGCTATAAACAACGTTTGAATTAGCTCAAATAATCGTCTTCTGTAAGATTTGAAAAAGTATCAAAATAGAAGCTTGATAAATCAAATGAAACCAGGTGATGTATAATAATAGTAGTAGTCCTCTTTTGCTTCAATTTAACTCATTATTGGAAATTAAAAGTTGAGCGGAGTTGATGTTTTGGGAAAGTTATTTTTACTAGACTCAATTTGATTCTAGAAGAGTAAATAGATAACATTAATCAAACGAAAGAGGGCCATTCACTGACAATGACATTTTGCTCTAAATGTCAAAGAGCTTGTACCACAGTTGAGAAAATCATTATTGAAGGAACAGTTGACTAACATCTCCTAGTCTCCACCAAATAAGCTGTCAATTCTCCCAAATGAAAGTTTCTAACACAATCACATGGATCTTACATAGCATGGGTTCATCAATTCTTAAACTTACTCGATTATGAAGACTCATGACAATCACAAGAACTACTTGATTCAATTGAACCATCCATCAACTCTGTTATTATTTATTTGAAGGAACGAACATCAAAAGTACAAATTAAACCCAATAAGGTAGTAAATAAAAATTTATATGATTTTCAAAAATCTTAAACTTATAAATAAGAAATTAATATAAATAATAAAGCTATACATATTAAAAAATAACTGAATTTGTATGAAATCATCAAAACCTAGCTTTATTTTGGAAGCCTATTAATATAATTAGAGGGCTATATTAAAACATTATTAAAGCCAACACAAAATTAAATCCTCTTTGTCAAACTGTATGGTATGCTCCAATTATTCTGTTGAAATTACTCTTATTGTTACTTGGTGATATTTTCCTTACCCATTTTTTTAGCATCAAGCAACACATAACTACAGGAAAGCAGTTCTATACACTCACCAATTTTCCTATTATATTAACTTTGTGTGGAAGCTTTGGGTGGGTAAAGCATCAATTATTCTTTACTCATCTAAATTTAATGCATCAAATCAGTACATATATAATGAAAAAAATTTGTATTAGAATACCCTGATGCATTAGAATGGACTTCAAAATTTTTGAATTTTCACTAAAATTTGCATTATATATAATAATCTGAATCAAACTAATCTCAGCGTAATCTCAGGGTAAATTCAATAAATTCTAAATGATGAGGATATCCTGACACAGTCTTTATTCATTATTAATGAAAAAATAAATATCTTCCAATAAACATATCGCTTTTTTCCTTTCAAAATGCGTGTATCGCTATCAATATTACCTGTTCACCGGAGCCGCCTCTAGCGCCACCGCCGATACCACCGGCACGGCCATCTTCCGCCGGTTAATCTCGCAGAGCAGCCACTTCTTTCCTCTCTTGAATGAATCATTCGAGAACTCCCATCGATCCGGCACAACCTTCTTAAAGCCCTAAAATCCAGCAAAAAACAATCTACTCATCTTCTCATTTTCACAAAACCAAATATCCAAGAAGAGGAATCCTGAATAAATCAACTTACATAGGTATTCAGCTGTCGGACGAAACTTGAGAAGTTATTGTGCTTGAAGTATTTGGGAAGCAGATCGCGTGCAAACTCAACTGGCTTCCATACGACGAACGTCGATCCGTCATCGTTCCACGAGATCACATCATCGATCGTCGGGTCGTCGACGAGCTGATACGTCTTCGTCAAGAACGGCGTCGGCATCGATCTCTGCGCTTCCACCGTCGCCGGGGGTTCTATTGCCGGCGGCAGAGAGACCATCTAGTTTTCAGGAGAGCGGAGAACGAAAATGCCTTGCAGAAATCGCTAACAGGAAAAGAATGCACGAGAAGCGTCGAAGCACTTTTCCTTTCGAGAAGGTTCGGGGATGAGAAGTCGCGCTTTAAGGGCACATGGCGGTTTTAACTGGGAAAAAAATTCGTTTGAGTCTCGATTAAAAATTAACAATGGCGGATTTTTAAATTTTTACATGAAAGTTACATACAAATTATTTACATTATACTTGTCTCAAAATAGATTTATAATATATTTGATACATCACCTAAAATTATTTTAATCGGATATGAATATCAGTGTATATTAGAATTGAAATTTTTATAGGGTCATTCGAATTTCAATTTTAGCAAATCTATTATTGAACTGAATTTCTCTGCAAGATGAGTCCAACGATACAAATTGGTCCGATCTGAATCTGGATGAGTATAGATCAAATGCATGAAGTGTGATTAAAAATTTCAAACATTAATTGCTGGATCATATGATCTTCACAATTGACATTCTTATAATCGGATCAATCGGCTACAATATTCCAAAAATTTAAAGGTAAATGCGATGCTAGAGAATTTTGTTAATTTAACTTAGCAATTCAAAATGGTTAAATAGTATGAAGTTGAGTTTACCTCCTTGTCCAAATATGCCCCATAATTAATGAGACCCTTAGCGAGAAACGTTATATGTTTTTGAGAGGGCTAAGGTATAAGTTCCACCAATCTTCAATTCCTCTGCATATTAAAGATTTTATTCAGTTGGTTGAAAGTGCAAAATTATTGGAGCATAATATGGACATGGTGAGACCAGGATGGGAGAGTAATAGTAAAAAGAGACCAATTAACAGTAAAATTGATACATCACAAAAAAATCACCTTGATCGAGCATGAATCTTGAGGCATGTTCATGTTGCCATCTCCCAAAATTAAATTCAGGACAATCTAACTCCAATTTTAGCAAACCTACAGTCAAATTGAACGTCTCAATAAGATGAATCCAACGACACTAAAATCGGTCCAATCTAAGCTCAAATGGGCCTAAATTAAGGGACCAAATCATATCTGAAAGCTTAAGAGTATTAATTGGATGACCAAATGATATTCAAATATGGCATTCTTATAGTCAAATCGAGCGACTCGTCAAGAGGAATCCAATGAGCCCCCAAGATTGCTTAATTATAACATCATTAAAGCACTTAAGTGCTTAATGAATGCTTCATGATTGAGGGAATCAATATGGGTTTTCCAATGAAGTACTCTTAATTTACCCTGAATCTTCTTCATATTTACGGAGCATGCGACTCTCAAAATTTATAAATAAACTCCCTCTTCCCACATGAGAGGGGATGAAACCTTGGAAGACTAAGACCATGGGATAGAGATTCAAGAGAACTTTGAGGCTTCAAGAATCTTGGAGATCCACCGTGGCTCCACTGCCAGTAAACCCGCACTGCCATCTATAGCTGTTAGGCCTTTGCCCATCCATTATTGTCGGACCTCTATTTGATAGCCACCATCAGGTCTTCATCCGACCTCCATTGTCGGTCTACCATGGTGTGATGCCTCCAAGTTCAGCATCTGTATTGACCTATTTTAACCCGATTGAAAAAAAGATAAATATTTGCAATTTTATGTTGTGAACTCATTTGCATGTGTTTGAAAGTATTTTGATGTATGAAAAAGATTTGCATGTGTTCTAAAATAAGTCCTAATGTTTGTAATGCATTTTGGCCAAAAATATGAAATTTAACTATTTGAGAGGCACAATGTTGGGTGTCCAAGTGTCAAGATGCTGCAACAATGCCAATATGCCAAATAGTGACATTTCAATGCCATCAGCCTAGTTTGGAAAGTTATCTAGATCAAGGTAGGGTCACATTAAGCCTATCTCAATTTTTTAAAATAAAAAAATGAGGATAACTTTGAACCGGAAAAACTTTCACTATGAAACCTTTTATACATTATAAAGATTAAGATTCAAAATATTTTGAATATTTTTTTAGAAATTTCACAGAGGGGATTAAGAATTTATATTATTTTTATTGAATAAAAAATAATATTGATTGAAAAATAATGTTCTGGTATGATTAAAGTTTTATAATATTATTTTACATAATATCTGGTAACTTGGTTATGTTTTAAAAATGTATATTTATACTTAGCAAGATTTACTGTTGCCCACCATTATAAAAATTATATAACTATATAATGTGCTTAATTATGCTTAAATTACTATTATGAGATGAAATTTGTGTTTATGTTATTGTTTGATATGAAAAGTATTTGCTGAGAGATGTAAGTGTCATAATCCTTTGAGATTCGATCTGTGATAAAAAAATTTGGTGCCAATAAGGCATATTCTAGTGGGTAAAAAGTCATATTTTGATTGCTATAAGTTATATTCTAGTGTCTACGGACATGTTCTCGTGCTAGAAGCACAAAGGAAGGCATAAGGGGCAAGGATCCTTTAGAATTCTATTTGAGTTCAGAGAAAATTGATATGAATTCTTTTGTAATGAGTTTCAGTTTATTTAACTGCTCAGTGTTATATTATTTGAATTTTATTAACTGCTACACCCTTATTACTTTGTTCAGCGTTGTGATTTATTATACTACATTTAACTACTTTTAAATATGCTAAAAAATATTTAATAAAAAAATTATTTGAAAATTTAGATCAATATTTGTGGCCTACTGAGCAGTTTAAGCTCATTATGGTTTTGCTTCTAGTTTTCAAAATCTAGGGAAAAGAAAGAGCAAGTTGAGTAGTAGTTTCAAGATTTGACATGAATTTATAAGTATTTCTCTATTTTTATTTTTATACATTCATGGATAGCTTTTATTTTATTTAGTTCTTTGATTAATAGTTGTGTACTATAGTGTAGATCTTGTGCATGCCATTTTAATTATAAAAAAAGAGATTTTATGGATAAGTTTATTTTTAGTACTCTACATATTTTTAGTAGCTCTATAGTATGCAGATTATTTTAAAGTTTAACTTTAGAGATGAAATCTGAAATATTTCTAAACTGTATCTTAGGATTTACCTGTAAAAATTCAATATGATAAGAATCTTGTTGGGCTGGATTGTGATAAGTTTATGGTGGTATCAATGTAATAATTTTGAAAATGGATCATATGACCAGGCTATAGGAATTGATTTATAACTTAAGTGAGATAGTTTTAAGTCTATCTAAGTGCTCATTATTATTTGCTTTAATGCACAAATAGATTTAATTGCATATTTTATGTGATTATAGATCAACCAGACCAAGATATAATAGATGGAAAGAGTGCCACTCAGGAAGCTTCTATATATAGTATTGCTCCAATAGTTTATTCTAACATAATTTCTATGTGTACTAGTATGATAGCCCAGATGATGGGTGAAGTATAGAGTAGAGTTCTTATTGTTCAATTTGATGATACAAATAGACATCTACAGATGTTTTTGAGATTTAAGCCTCTGAGGGTTGAGGGTGCTATTGAGCCTAGGATAGTAGTGGATGGGTTGAGGAGACTAGAGAAGATATTTGATAGTATGCAGTGTCCTCTTGAGAGAAATATTTTATTAGCTATATTTCTATTAGTTGGTGAGGTAGAGCACTAGTGGATGGGCCAGCAGGAGGAGAAATTTTAAGGGAGATTAAACTTTTTGATTAGTTGGGATTAATTTTTTGAATGTATTTTGAGCCAACCACCTTTTGTATGACAACAGATGCAGGAGACCTTTCTAAGACTAACTCAAGTGAGTAGGATTGTGATGCATTATAAAATAGAGTTTACTAATAAAATAGAGTTGACTACTTTAGCTTGATATATTTCATACCTGGTTAATGCTCTTGCAAAAAGTGCTACAAAATTTTGAAAGGATAACAAGATAGTATGAGACAACCACTAGTACCATTTCATATTTTTTTATTTTTCTAAGATTATAGAGAAAACTCATTTGTTTAAAAATGATCTGATAGCTACTTAGTAGCGGTAGACTGCTAAAAGCAAGAGGTTCAATGGTGGGACATGTAGTAGTTAATTTTTTGAAAATAAGAGTATATCTATACTTAGAGAGTCCAGGAAAGGTGGAAAGTCAATATTTATGGTAGCTTTGAGTTGGGGTAGTATTGCTAGTTGTAGTAGCCAGTATTTTAACTCAGGTAAATAAATTTTTTCATAAGCCATTATAAGTCTAAATCATAAACTATCTTTACCATAACGTAGATATTATAGTGATTTAATTACACTAAATTTTTTATAATTTTTGGGCACTGATAAAAATTCTTTAAAAATTGACACATATCATTACAAGTGAGAATTTTGGCACCGTTAGGTGCCCATTTTCCAACCAATTTCATCAATTTTTTTAAATAAAATGGGTTATTTTATGAATAAAAGGTAGCCCTAGTTGTTGTGTAAATTAAAAGATAAAAGGATAATTCTTCTAAATTAGATTATGTGACATCACACTAGTTTTATTAGTTTTGTTAGTAGGGCACCTATATGTCAAAATTATGATAGATGTCATTTTGTTCAGTGTTATAGGATGATTGGACAGTATTTGTGATGTCAATAGACTAAACATAGGAAGGCAATGTGTCCACAGACAGGATTTAATCGACTATATTAGCCTAGATCTGAATGTTCTGTTAGACTGGTAGGGATATCGAGGGCAGTTCCACTCTGTATATTTTTTAAGGGACCAATTGGTAGAGGCAGTAGATCATGTTCTATGACAGATTACAGGTTAGAGAGAGTATGGTATTTCTTTTACTCCATGTCTAATGTAAGCGCATGTATATAATTTAACTCAACAGGAAGCTCAAGATGCTCTAAATGTCATGACTGATATGACTAATAATTTTGAGCATCCATGTCATATTTTATTTAATTCTAGAGCTAGTCATTCATTTATTTTTAAAAATTTCTTTAATTTATTATACTTACCTTCAATTTTATTATCTTTTTCTCTGTATATTACTTACTGATTGAATATAATATGATAGCTAGTAGTGTCTATTTCTATAACAATGAGATTTTTGATAAGAAAAGAAGGCCTAATTTGATTTTATTACCCATTTATATATTTGATATCATTTTGTGTATGGACTGGTTGAGTCGAGATGAGGCTCTGATTAATTAGTTAAAAAAGTGAGTTACTCTATTTTTGGGCTATGAGAGTTGTGTATTTCAGAGCGTTAGACATTATTGTCCTATTTGATCTCTTCTATAAAAGCAGATAGATTATGAAAAAAGGGTAGTATGATATTTCTAGCATTATGTTGGGATAAGAGTATAGATTAATGTCCTAGTAATGCAAGAATTTTTTGGATGTGTTTCTTAATGAGTTAGTCAATTTACCTTCGAATGGTAACATAGAATTTTGTATTAATATATTTTTGGGTATGGCCCTGATTTTTAAAGCTTCATATAGGATGGAACCTAAGGAGCTTCAGGAGTTGAATGTGCAGCTCCATGAGTTAGTTAATCGAGGATTCTTCTATCCTAGTGTGTTCCATGGGGAGCACCTATTCTATTTATGAGGACAAAGGATGGTATGATGCATATATGTATAATTATAGGGAATTGAATAAATTCACTATCAAGAGTAAGTATCCTCTACCATGGATTGATGATATAATTGATCAGCTTGCTAGAGCTTCTATATTTTTAAAGATTGATATGCGATTAGGATATTATCAAGTAAAGGTGAGAGAGACTGATGTGATGAAGATAGTTTTCAGTACGAGGTATATACACTAAGAGTTTTTAGTCATGCCTTTTGGGGTAATGAATGGACCTGCCATCTTTATGGATCTAATAAATAGAGTATTCAAAGATTTTCTAGTTTAGCTTATTATTATTTTTATAGATGACATTTTGGTTATTTTGCTTCTTAGAAGTAAAATTAATTATTTGTTAAATTTCTTAAATGTGAGTTCTCACTGAGAAGTATTGCTTCTTTGGGGCATATGGTGAGTAGTGCTGTTAAATCTATAAATCTCTAAAATGTTTAGGTAGTTACTGACTGGCCAAGGTATGACCAGATATTACAGGAAGTTTGTGAGTGAATTTTCTCAGATTTGTACACCTCTGACAAGATTAACTCATAAGTTAGTGAATTTTATCTGGACACAAGAGTGTGAGGCTAGTTTTCAGAAATTGAAGGATTATTTACCTTCTACTCTAATTTTGGATCTTTCATTTGGTACAAAATGATTTCAGGTATTCAGTGATGCTTCACTAAAAAGACTGGGATGTGTATTGATGCAGTATGGAAAGCTGATAGGATATGCTTCCAAATAGTTGAAGCCACACGAGAGGAATTATCTGACATGTAATCTGAAACTTGTTATTACAATTTTTGCTCTAAAGATCTAGAGACTTTATCTGTATGGTGTCAAGTGTTATATTTTCACTGATCATCAGAGTTTGAAGTATATATTACTCAAAATGATTTGAATTTAAGGCAAAAGAGATTACTTAAATTGATTGAAGACTATAATATGATTATTCAATATCATCCCAACAAGGCTATGTGGTAGCAGATGTTTTAAGCAGTAAGCCTTCTAGATTTTCATGTATCAGCTTACTTCTGATGAATCCCTAATACAAAATATAGAGTAATTACAATTGGAGGTGATTTCTTTTAGTGATCAAGATTATGGTATATTGGTTTAGATGATCATTCAACCTTTTTTGTAAGAAAAGATCCATGAAGCTTACAAGTCAGAAATAGAATATACAAAACTGATTAATCAGATCAGTTCTAATAAAAAATTTAAACTATGAGCATCTGATTCTTATATTATTCTCTACAATGATAGATTTTGGATTCCTAGTTTAAGATATTTTAGAAGAGAGATTTTGCATGAGGCTCACTATTTAGACTATATAATTCACCAAAGAAGTAGTAAAATGTATAATGATTTGAAAGGTATATTTTGATGACCTGGATTGAAAAAAGATATAATATATTTTATATCAAAATATGAAGCCTGTTAGTTAGTGAAGGCAGAACATTGGTGATTGGGAGATTTTCTTTAGCCATTTCCTATTCCATAAATGGAAATGGAAAGAAGTCACTATGGATTTTGTTATGGCTTTTCTCAAGTTGAGACAGGCATGATGCTCTTTGGGTTATAATTTATCATCTGATGAAGTCCGCTCTTTTTTTTTTTGATTTGATAGTCTGATTCTATAGATAGATTGGCAAAAGTATATGTGTGTGAGATCATCAAATTATATAAGATGCCAAAGATTATAGTTTTTGATAGGGATGGCAGGTTTACCTTCAAACTGTGGAGAGGTATTCGACATGGTTTGGGGACTAAACTATATTTTAGAATAACATTTTATCCTCATACTGATAGATGATTTAAGAGGACTATACATATACTAAAAGATTTATTGAGGATGTGTGTTTTAGATTTTGGTGGTAGCTGGGAGGATCCCATTCCTCTGATTGAATTTGCTTATAATAATAGCTTTTTTGTCAAGTATAGGTATGACTCTGTATGAAGCTTTATATGGTAGAAAGTGTCACACACCGCTATCTTGGATAGAGGTGGGTGAAAGGCCATTGATCAGGCTAACCTTAGTAGATAATGCTACTAAGAAGATCTATTTAATCAAAGATAAATTAAAAGCTGTACAGAATAGGCAGCAAACATATTTTGATGCTAAGCATCAGACTATATATTTCTAAGTAGGAGATTTTAAATACATGATGATTAAGCCGATGAAATGTATTAGTAGATTTGGTAAGGAAGAAAAGTTTAGTCCAAGGTACATTGGACCATTTAAAGAGATCAAAAGGATTGAAAAGTCAATCTACAAGTTACAGTTGTTAGATTACATATATGAGATTCATAATATGTTTTACATGTTACCTCTGAGGAAATGGATATCCGAGTCTGAAAATAGAATATCTGCTGAAGACATCAAGGTATGTCCAAATCTGAGCTATAGGAAAGAAACATAAAGGATTCTAGCCTATGATGTCAGAAAGTTAAGAAATAAGTAGATTTCAATGGCTAAAGTCCAATAGAAAAATAGAATTGAAAGAAGCTACTTAGAAAAAAGAGTCTGCAATGAAACGATTATATCTTGATCTATTTATGTAATCTAAGGTCTAAGTTTTGAAATGTCAAGTATAACATTTTTTAGAAGAGGGGAGAGTTTTGACACCTTTAGGTTCAACATCTGGAATGACCTATTTTGACCCGATTGGAAAAAGGTAAATATTTGAAATGTTGTGTTATGAAATTATTTAGATGTATTTGGAAGTGTTTTAATGTATGAAAAAGATTTTCATTTTTTATTGAAAGAGTCCTAAGGATTTGGAGTGCATTTAAAAAAAAATTAAAATTTTACTATTTGAGTGCCACAATGTTAAATGTACGTGCGTCACGATGTTGCAATTGTGCCAATGTGCTAAATAGTGATATTTCAATGAAGTAGTCTCTATTTTTTGAAAAATGAACTTACACAACTACACTAGATAGCGGTGCTATAGTGCTAGGCCACTATATGCACTTTAAATATGAAATAAATCCATTATTCTATTACATTCAGCTGTTGATAGCGGGTGTTGAGGATAGAGAAGGAAAGGGAATTTGAGAGAGAGGAAGGTTTTGAGCTGCTTTGGGTCATTTTTAGTAGTTGACCAAATAGGAAAAGTTATCTAAATAGAGGTAGGTCACATTATGTCTATCTCACTTTTCAAAAATATAAAAATTTTCCTAAATTTTTGATTAAATTTCTATTTTTATTACTGAAAAATGAGGATAACTTGCACTAAAAAATTTTTATTGCATAACTTTTTATATAGTATAGAGATTGAGATTCTAAACATTTTCAATATTTTCTAAAAATTTTATGTTAGGGGATTTAGAATTTATATTATTTTTATTGAATAAAAAATAATCAGGACTAAAAATGATATGGACTCTGAAAAATAATATTGTAGTATGATTAAAGTCTTAAAATGATATTTTACACCATGTATGATAATTTAATTATATTTTAAAACTGTGCGTTTATATTCAGTAGAATTTTTTGTTGCCTACCATTATAAAAAATTATATAATTATAAAATAGGCATAATTATGCTTAAATTGCTACTATTTGATGAAATGTGTCTATGTGATTGTTTGTTATGAAAAATGTTAGCTGTGAGATATAAGGGCTAGAATTATTTGAGATTATATTTATGATATGAAATTCAAATCTTATAAGGCATGTTCTGATGGCTAAAAAGTCATGTTCTTATGGCTATAAGCCATGTTCTAGTGTCTATGGGCATGTTCTGATATTGTAAGCACAAAAAAGAGTCATAATGGACCAAAATTCCTTAATATTTTATCTCGGTCCGAAGAAAACTAATATGAATTATTATGTAATATGAATTTCAATTTATTTGAATGCTTTGTATTATATTACTTAAATTTGATTTACAGTTATGCTCTTATTACTTTGCACAGTATAGTGCTTTATTATACTAAATTTGATTACTTTTAAGTAGTCTAAAAAATATTTAATTAAAGAATTATTTAATAATTTAGACTGGTATTTGTGGCATGTTGAGCTATTTATGCTCATTGTGATTTTGCTTCTATTTTTTATGATTTGGGAAGGGGAAGGAGCCAATTGCTATTGGAGCTAAAACAATTTCAGTTTCACTCTAGATTTTCTCTGTCCTCATTGAGTTCATTGCCCTCAAACTTTTTTGTGTTCATCCTAAACTCCTGTTAAAAGAAGAAAAACTCCAAGACTATGCATTGGAAAGAAGAGTGCTTCATTATTTTTCAAAAAGAAATGCTTCATCTTTATAGTGGCAGAAGAAAGGTATGTGCATTCTTTTATGCACAAATAGTTGATCCATGAGAGAGGCTTTCTTATGGGGGCAATGGAGTAACCTAAAGAATTGTGAAAATGATTTAGGGCTCTATCAATCCTTAAACAATGCTTAGATTTTCTTTGATATAAAAATTATGAAAACCCCACGTAATATACACAAGTATATGCCAAATCAAGTAATAAAGTGATAAAGTAGAATATTGATTCCACGTGAAAAAATGTTTACTTGCAAATACTAGTACTATCTACTTCAACTATAATAATTATCATACTCTGTTAAAATAAGTTTTGGTGGAGATTCAATCACTTAATTTAAAATAAAAAATAATTAAAGGAAACACTATTTGGATAAATTATTTTAGATTGATGGATATAAACATAATTTGTTTCCTAATGATACTATTTTATATTAATGCTATTCAGAGCGTAAACATCACCGACCACTAAGTCAAGTGTGAAGAGACAAATGATGGATTAAACTCTTCCAATCTCAGTACCACTTTAAACTCCCATAGTTTGTCACCCTATGAAAATCTTAGCAGAGTAAGTAAAGCATGTACTATTACAACCCCCTTATGACAATTCATCTCTATAAATTTGATACATGATAAGCACAATGTCTATGCTTGCATCATACCAATCTAACATACATGATTATGCCTGCTTTCCTATTCTTAGGCTCTACATTACACTTAATATTAACTACACATATGGCCACTATATGTATTAAATAAAGACCTAGTATATTGAAAATGACATAAAATTATTGATGAAGGGAACCATTAGTACTCCATATTTCATTTTAAACTGATGTCCACGTGTCACTCCTTTGACTTAGCGATGCTGGAATTTGGCACCGCGGCACTATGCAAACAAAGATTGGGCTTTATGATGCTGACTCCTCTGATGCTACGTTGCTGTCAAACAGAGACTGGGCACCACCATGTCTATTTTTGGGCGCTCCAGTAGTTTTAATGATGGGGCCGCGATAGTATTATGTCTGATGCCACGACACTATATCATACTTTAAAATTTTTCTCATTTCTGATATTTTTTGTATAAACATAACTAAAACAACATGTTTTCAGTGATAGATTAGCATATATAATATAACATTATTTACACTTATTAGGTACCCGTCTACCTCTCACATAACATTTGAAATCAGAAGCCTTCTTTTCATTGGTAAAAAATTCTTGTACAACATTGACAATGGCCACAAATGGTTCCTCAAAGAAATGAGCCCAACCTCTAGCAGAAATGGTTTGAAGGATTGGTTGGGTTGGGTTAAGAAAACCATTCTCAAGAATCAATGGTTTATGATTACCCAATCTATATACCTAGCCTTGGCTGCCTTGGAAATCTATCATAAGTGGAAGCTCTCTTCTTCCCTGGTCCACAGTTTTTGGGGTCCATTTCTACATAGAGAAACTTAAGAGTAGAGAAGAGAAATGGATGGAATGCAAGGTGAAATGAAATCAAAATGATATGCCTATTTATAAACATCGAATCACTACAATGCTGATAGGTATGGTGCTGCGGCGCTTGGTGCATACACTAAATGACAAAATGGCCAGATTCAATTGTTCTAGCGATTCAGGCCATATGGCATAATGGTGCTAGTTCTGAGAAAATGAAATGACTTTTAGGAATCACGTGTCAGTGTAGCAGTGTTCCTGTCAAATGATAACTATGGTTCTATCAATGTTGTAATGATGAAAATGATATGGCATTGGGGTGTTAGTTTCAAAGCAACGGCACTTACCCCAAACAAATAATATGATTATTAATCCATATGATTCATTTAACAAATGACTTAATAATGCTTAATGAATTAGTTGACTGGTATTGCAGCACTTCGAAGATAAATGCTATGGCACTAACTTATATAATTATTAAAGCTATTAAATTTTAATTTATCATATTGAACTGTACTAGAATTAAGGCAAGCACTGTAGCACTGTGATATCTAGCATTGCGGCACTGTAATGATATAATGCAAACATGACTAATGAATTAACTATTAATGCAAAATGTAATGCAATGTAAATAATAACAACACCAAATACAATACAAATATATTATTAAAAAAATATGAGTACATCTAATTTTATAATTAGTTTAATAAAATAGTAAATTTATAAATAAAATAATATCTTCTCTAGCAATGGCACTAAAAACTTGATGGGGGAAATAGAGTAACCTAAAGAATTGTAAAAATAATTTGGGGCACTATTAATCTCTGAATAATGCTTAAGTTCTCTTTAATATAAAAATTATAAAAACTCCACGTAATATACACAAGTATACAAGCAGATTCAAGTAATATAGTGATAGAGTAGAGTATCGATCTCACGAGGAAGAATATTTACTTATAAATTCTAGTACTATCTGCTTTAACTATAATAATTATCCTACTCAATTAAAATAAATTTTGATAAAGATTCAATCACTTAATTTAAAATAAAAAATAATTAACAAATACTATTTGGATAAATTATTTTTTATTAATGGAATGTAAATACAATATATTTCCTAATAATTCTCTTTTATATTGATATTAATCAGAGCATATATATCACCGATCGCTCAGTCAAGCGTGAAGAGACAAATAATAGATTAAACTCTTTCAACCTTAATACCACTCTAAACTCCCATAGTCTATCACCATATGAAAATCTTAAAAGAGTAAGTAAAGCATGTACTACTAAAACCCCCTTATGATAATTTATCTCTATAAATTTGATACATGACAAGCACTATATCTATGCTTGCATTATACCAATCCAACATACCTGGTTATGCATAATTTTCTAATCCTAAGCTCCATATTACACCTGATATTAACTATACATATGACTACTATTTATATTAAATGAAAACCTGGCATATTAAAAATATCATGAAATTATTGATTAAGAGAACTCATTAGAACTCAATATTTTATTTACGTTATCAATTTTAAACTAGAGAATTTAACTAGACATAAAGAACAAGTGAATCGTATTCATTTTCATTAATTACAAAAAATTAAGAAAGTACATAAGAAAAGATATCATCGGATAGTTTAATGATCTCCTCTACACTCCTCCTTAAACTTATAGAATTGCTTCCACAAACATAAGCCAAACACTCTAATGGAATGTATCTAGTACTTCTCTGAATTTTCTTAGTTTTCACCCCTAAGAAAAATTCAGAGAAGCACTGTAAAGACTAAAATTAAACAAGTGACTAAACTTCTCTACTAACATTATAGACATACTATTTACATAAAAGTATAAAAAATAGATTCTGGTATTATAACGCTTGAGATACTTGCACCACGGTGCCCATAAAATGAATAAATATCGCAATGCTGAAGGGTTTCCCCCGCTATGGTGCTTGCTGATATAGACCCTCTATTTAATTAATCGATGTGTCACATTACTAACAGATCGTGGCCCGAACAGTTACAACTGTAGCACCGTAGCGCTACTGACAGTTGAGCACTACGACATCCATGTGGCACTCCCTTAACTTAGTGGCACTAGAATTTGACACCATGGTACTGTGTAGACAGAGATTGGGCTTTATAGTGCTGACCCCTCTGACATTGCGATGTTGGGATAGTTGGCTAGTCTTTATGATGCTTACTCCTCTGACATTACGGTGCTTTCAAAAAGATACTGGGAGTCGTTATGTCCATATTTGGGCACTCTGGCGGTGTCAATGATGGAGCCACGGTGACATTATGTCCAACGCCATGGCATTGTACCATACTTAAAAATTTTGCCCATGTCCTATATTTTCCTACATAAATATACCTAAAATAATATATTTTACTTACAAATTAACACATAAAATATAATATTATTTACACTTATCACTTTCTTAGTCCTCGAGGGCTATTACTTATGCTATTATCCAACGGGTTGGGAAAATTTTTGTGAGGAGCCCATTACTTATGTCATTTTATTGTAAAGGAATTCTTTGCTAATGTAAAGGAGGCCTAAGACAACAGTTGCTTTGTTAGGGGAAAGTAGGTACCATTTGATATTATGAGTATTAATAAAGTGTATAAAACTTGTGAGTTTGAATGTAACAACTTAAAAATATAAAAAGTAAAGATTTGAAATTTTAAAAGGTTAAGATTTGAAATCTTGTGTTTTGAATTTGTTTGCATATATTTAGAAGTATTTTAAAGCTTAAAAATGGTTGTATGTGCACTATAATGAGTCTCAAGGGTTTGAAGTGAATTTTGAAAAAAAATCTAAGAAAATGTAATTATTTGAGCGCCTCAGTGCAGGGTGTCTAAGTGCCTCGGTGTGCTACAACAGTACCAGATGCTAAATAGTGATATTGCAATACTCCATTTTTTATATTTTGAAAAAGTTAAAATAGTGCCATAGCACTAGGTGATAGTGCCGCAGCACTAGGCCATTATCTTCATTTTTATATATTTTAAAACCACTAATCTAACTCACTCAATGCATGCAGTCAGCCCAAGTAGAGAGAGATAGGGTTTTTAGAGAGATAAACTTTTATTTAAGCCACTTCAGGTAATTTTAGCCATCGAGCAATTTAGGAAATTTGTCCGGATCGAGATATGCCACATTATGCCTATCTTTGTTTTTAAAAATTAGATGTTTTAGAGATTTCTTTGACTAATTTTTTTTGTTACTGAAAAATAAGGATAATTTTGCACTGGTAAAACTTTCACTGCGTGACTTTTTATATGTTATTGAGGTTGTTATTTTGAATGTTTTGAAAATTTTTAAAAATTTTATATTGGGCATTTTGTAATTTTTATGATTTTAATTGAATAGAAAATAATTTAGACTTTAAAAAATAGTATTATATTATGATTAAAGTCTTGAAATGATATTTGACACAACCGTTGATAATTTGGTTATACTTTTAAATTGTACATTTTTACTTAGTTGGTATTTTTATGCATATTATTAATACAAGAATTAAGAATGGAAATGAATATGTGATTGGGTAATAGTTGGTTGATAGTGCTTTTATTGGAATGTGTAAAATATAAGTAAAAACTAGTTGACCCATTGGTTGAAGACTAATTGACCTATACAGGATGGTGGGCCAACAAGCTTTTCTTTAAATACTATGATTTGGTGTTATCCTTAACGAAATAATGATATAATGATTTCAGAGCACCAAATGAGAGTTATAAGGAGTTATTACTATGCCGACGGGCAAAAGAGTAATGACTCTATTTATTGAGCCAACATTTTATTGATATTGATATAATACTGAAAAATATCTTGATAGCTAGGACTTCTTATTTAGTGTGACTACTAAAATACATGTTATAGATTTATTATTCCTATATAACCTTACTAATACTGTATTGATTTACTATCACTGTATGGATTACTGTTATAAATATTATTTCTATTAGATTTATTGATACATATATAGACATCAATATTGTTACTGAACTATACTAATTACTAATATTAAGTATGTGACATACTGAGTATGTGATATATTGAGCATGTGATATACTGAGCACATGATATACTGAGTATGTGATTAAGATACTGATATGATATTGATATAAACTAATTGGATAATATATGTACATTATTATAAGATTTTAATGCATTAGTTTGAGTTCGAAAATTCTTTAATCGGTACTTTGATTTTACCATTTTATATGATTTCTTTATTGATTGATAGTACTGATATGATGACTACTTCATTGATTTGATTCAACACCCATACTATTTTATTGATTTCCCCATTGTATTGATGTACTAGCTTATATAATGTACTATTTTAATATTTATAGATTCTACTGCTATTGTGTGTGTGTTTTATTATTTCTATACTATTTATTGATCATATGACTACTACTATTATAAAGTGACTAAGGACATGCATATTTCTCCTTTATCATACTTCGAATTCAATTATAAGATTTTAGTGTCACCTGTCAGGCTATTTAGCTTATTATATATAGTTTAAATGATTTCAAGTTAGGACAAGAGAGTAGGAGTGAGAGATTAATCAGGATCACTCAGGTTCCTTTTCTTCTATTTTATTTTTATTATTTTGTACTTAGAATTTGGATAAATATGATATGATTGTATGATTGTTAAGTATTGTATATAATTTTTGGAGTAATGAACACATATGTACATTGATGTTTTAAATTATAGAGTTTTTTATTATTTATTACTAATAGATGATATTAGATAGCTCTAGTTGTTGTATAATAAAAGATAAAAGAAAGAATTTTCTAAATTAGATTCTAGGGAGTGACATTGAATTTGATGAATATACCACTTTTTTCCATTCTCCTCTTAACCCTTAAGAGATCCTTAAAAAATTAACTAATCCAAACTATGGGGCTATTTGGAAGAAAAGGGAAGGGAGAGTGATTAATTTTGTTGCTTCTACATTGGCCCAGATTTCAAAAGCTTGTCATTATATTGTTTCATTCCATTTTTAACTAGCATAAATATTAATGAGGTGACCTGAGACCAATCCCTTCTCAACTTTATTATTTAGGTGGGTCACTTAATAGATGTATGGAAACTTATTATTTGATATATATATGATAAGAGGTTCCTTCTATTAGATTAGGTGACCCTCTTTAATTTACTCTTTATGTGTCTCCTTGGTTTATCTTGGGGAGGAGCAGCTCTTTCATATTTTTTCTCTCACCTAGTCTGAAATTGAGAAATTTAAGGAAAGCACCTGAGAGGAGGGAGTGTGATCGAGTCATCCTAGTTTGAGTCAGCCTAGGACTCGCACCCTTAGGACTTTAGGAGATCTGGTAGCTAATCTCAGGGGTCAAATGTTCAACATGTCATCATACTTTCATGAGAACCATAGTGGCAGCAGGGGGTGACACATAAAATGGATTATATGTTGGATATATAGCAACACCAATGCACTTATACTTTATAATTCAAGTAAGTATTAGTTGGGATTTTTAGGAGTTTTCTATTTATTGAGAATCCCAGCTAGCACTTTTTCCCTACAAACCCCTATATATGATCCCTATATATATGGTAGGAACCACCACCACCACCGTTCCCACCAGCAGTAATGACAATGACAAAAATGATGATGATGATGAGGAGTGTTAAGTATAAATTTTGTAATATTTTATTATCTTAAATATCAGTTAAAATATTATTTTTAGTTGATGCTACATAAGAAATGCTAAAATAAAGGAGAAAAATTCATAAGTGATGAACTAGCGCTGCAATGCTCTAACTACAAGCAGTGCAGTGTCTATAATGCCTTGGTACCAGATCAGAAAATCATAGCACTAGAGTCTCAAGAAAAATGATAATTAATTTAGTGCCCTGATGGAGCCAAGGTCAGCACCATAGTGCTTCCTAGAACTGCGCTAAGTACCTGAGTCTCAGGAATTTGAGAGACGGAGCACCAAGCTTTACTATATTACAGTGTTGGATGACACTTTAAAGTATCACAAAGCTCAACTTTTATAGTGCCATGATGGAGTAGTTACCAAAATGAGGAGTCTCACTAACTCAACAAAAAGATGCACTGATTCAACCATTAACCATGCCAGGCTAACCTGGCACTACAGCCGAGCAAGCACGGTAGTGCTAAAGTGATAGTTCATCTTATAATGCCGCAATGAAATCATGTCAAGCATTACAGTGCTTGAGTTTATTTTTGTATTAGCATAAATAGTTTTTCAGTTTGTGGATTATTAGAGTTTTTTCATTTTCTGTCATTTTTATTCTTGCGTTATATTTTTCTTTAGTGCCCCCTAAGAGTTGAGTCTAAGAGAGACTAGGGAAGAGAATGATACTATCTTTGAAGATCATAGCCTATCTTATTGTGAGAAATCCTACATTTAGAGAAGAAAGGAGTGTGGAGAGTGCATTGTATTATTCGGGTGACATTTTACTTTACTTTTCCTTCTGTATCTTATTTTTTACAAGGAATGGAAATTGGTTTGCTTTCTTTCTTTATAATATCTTGCTAATTTCTTAGTTTTGGACTAATGGTGTGATCTCAATGCTAGTACTAATATAGACTCTTATTCTTTAACCTATGTAATGGATATTTTTAATATCTATCATACTTAATTTAATGTATACAATGGTTATGTGTGTTGTTAAAAACTAGTGTGATATATTACCTCGATAAAGAAATATTGGAATAAATAGAAGTATTAAAATAGAATATTTGCATGCTTAGATATAGGATGTTTAACCTTTTAAATTCTATGGAGATATAATCATTAAAGCAAGGACATAAAACCACCCATTACATCTCTACAAGCTTGACAAAAATCTAGTGATGCATATGCTCTGATCCACATCAACAAATAAGGCTTATTAGGAAAAATTAGGCAATTCACATTCATTAGTTCAAAATATTTTTACCATCTGATCTGTTATCTTTTATTTTGTAATTCATTATAGTGACAAAATTAAACCCTAATTTTCATTCAGTAGGATAAGCATTAAAACTATAATATGCAACACTATTTTACTTTCATGTTAATAGAACACTTCCTTTTGGGATCAACACTTTCTCATATCACTTTATGACTTGATTGACATGTGCACTTACGTATTTAGTGGGTAATTCATATCAAAGAAAATCTAAGTATATTTCAACCCAAATTATAGCATATACATATATACATATCATAATACGTGTTCATACCACACCTGCGCATCAAGTTTCCTAGCACTATTGCTGAGAAAGTAAGATGAGTATTGCAAGTTGAGAAATATTATTGAACTAGTTGCATATTTAATCCTTTTTGTATCTTATATCTTATATTTTTTTTATTTTGAATCAATAATTTTTTTGCATGTTATTTAACTTTATTTTCTATTATTTAATTTTTATATTATTGTTGCATGCGTAGTAGATCTAGTAAGGAGCCCTTACTGTTTTACTTAGAAATTGAAAGGACCCTTACAAAAATAAAAAAATCTATAAAAAAAAGATTTAGGAATGGTTGAACAAGTTTGAAATCAAGACCATAGACCTCTTAGGGAATATGACAATCCTGTAATAGATGGAATCCACCAGAGTATTAATAGACTTACTATCCACGATAATAACTTTGAGCTAAAATCTGCCATAATTTAGATGGTTTAAAATTCTTAGTTTGGGGGAACTCCTACTGAGGATCCTAACCTACACTTAGTTAGCTTCTTATAGATTTATATAATATACAAGTATAATGATGCCAATGATGACGCTATTAGGCTTTATTTATTTCCATTTTTGCTAAGGATAAAGCTAAGATGTGATAGAATTCTTTCCCCATGCTCTATAATAACATAGATAAGTTGGCACAGAAAATCCTAAGTAAATATTTCCCATCTTCAAAAATTATCAAGCTTAGTAATGATATCACATCTTATTCCCAATTTGAAGGATAGTCAATATATAAAAGTTAGGAGAAATTTAAGAAAATGCTTAGGAAATTCCATCACCTAGGATGTTCAACCTAGATTATTTAACCTCACTGGTTCACTCATATGTAATACACAATTTATCCTAGATTTCCTTTCCAGTGGTATAGGTAGAGACTCTCACATAATCTTTTGATTTAAGAGCGTAGAAAAAGCAATTTAAACACTTTGCATTCAATTTTTGAGTACCGCTCTGGAACCAATTGAAAGTTCGATATAGGATGTTAAGCCTAAGTGAATTGTCCCTAAGCACATCAAGAGGGGGGTGAATAGGTGAATTTAAAAATTAGTCACTTGCTTAAAAATCAACCAATATGCTTTTGGTTTTATTTCAGTAATTTTAAAAACTGTTATTAGTTACTGTGGAAGCAATTAATGTTATCAAAACTTGAAATAATAATGATGATTTTCTAATTAATAGAGCAAATCATTTATCACCAATTTCCATCAAGCAGTTATCAGAGAAAACTAAATATGAAAATGTGAAATATAGAAAAGAAAAAATTAGAATAAATACAACAGTGATTTATAGTAGTTTGGTTAAATGATGAGCTATGTCCACTCCCCGGAGTCCTCCACTCCAAGTATTGCACTATCACTATAGTGTCTCTTATTTTTCTCTTACAGTAAGGCGGTGAAGCCTTTACACAAAACACTTCCACCAAACTAGGTGCAACAGAGAATCATAAGCTTTGTTACCCTCCTAGTAATAGTAGCGGACTTCAATCTTTTCCTCCCTCCTTGAGAAGGCAGAGATCCTTAAACTCCTTTCTCACACTCCTAGTGATGGCAGAGAACCCCGAAATACTTTCTCACCCTCCTAGTGATGGCAAAGAACCACAAAATTCTTTCTCACTCTCCTGGTGATGGTAGAGAACCATGACTTTGAGCTGAAGAATTTCTTCCTAGAGCTACCCAGGAAACATAGACAGACACTTGGAGGAAATGAGGAAAGACACTTGCTTGGAGCAACCGTGTGAACCCTCATACTACTTCTCCCTCACACATAAGCTATCCCTTTCTTCTTCCCAAAGCTCTCCTAGATCTTCTTCTTCCAGCTCTCACTCAAGAACACTCAACAGCCAAAGACTTGAAACAAGTCTATTGAGAGAGATTAAATACAAGGCCTCAGAAAAAGCCCTAAAATTCAATTCTATCAATTTTGATCATACAATATGATCGAATATCATATGGTATGATCAATTTAAATCACCCTCTTAGTACTATATGAATTGTAAAGTATTGTATGATTAGTTTAACTGATTGTGCTGATCATCCAGTATGATATGAAGAGTCATCCAGTACGATTAGTTAAAGTGATTTAGTTTTTTATCCCGTATGATTAACAACGATAAATTATCATCTCATGTAGGGATCTGGTCATACATTATGATTGGCTCTAATCATCATGTACGATCTGATTGAGTAAATTAACCAAAAATATTTTTGTAATTATAAGATTAATTTAGGCAAGATTTAATTATATCATCCAATATGATACATATTATACAATATGATTAGTACAAATTCTGAATAACAAAATATTACGCAAATTATGATTGGTGGCTAGGATCTTGATTTCAACTAATCGTCCGGTATGATATAGATCGTACAATATGAAGAGTTCAAATTATTTTAATTATAATAATTAGCCATTTTAATAATTTTCTGATTAGCTAATCGTACAGTATAATTAGTTTAGAAAATTCAACTTCTAATTTTGTCACTAACTTACTCCTTTGTGTGTGTGTGTGTTCATGTTCACCAAGCTTAGTATCAACCAAATACAGAATTTTGACTCAAGAAATGTAGAAAGAGCAAAAAGTAAAATTACTGACTCTCTAAACACTTTAACCCTATTTTACCCAGTCTTGAGATGATCAAATTTGCATAGTGTACAGTGGGCCTAAAATTTTAGTGCACAGTAAAAGCAGATATACAATAATAGCAACTAACTGGAGATAGGAAAAAAGAAATCTAATAATATTTATTATCATCAAAATTATAGGACTTATGTCTAGATTCGCAACATACTTTCCTTGCAATATTTAGTTTTATTCTTTTTGTTAATTGTGTGTTATTTTATTATTAACTTATATGTTTATATTATTGTGTTAATTTAATTTACATTTCATGAAATCTCCAATATTTTGTTGATAAATGCCCTCTACATAATGCTTGTACATTTATTACTCATTTAGCCAAAATAAAAATATTAATAAAAATTATTTAAAATTTAGAATAATACTCAAATATTCAAGATCATTATTTAATACTCAAAAGATGAAACATATGAAAACATGAAAATTAAAAGAAATAAAGAAAAATAAAAAGAAATATGAGTACTTTAAATGTTGATATATGATAAAGCTCAATTCCTAAATATTCTAAATACTTAAATCAAATAGGAAAGAGTAAGTGAACTAACACATATGAAGGTACACTAATGAATTTCTTAATTTAAGTACAATTCAAATGAATATCTAAATGATATAGTGTTCATATCTAGAATTATTTGTCATTATTACACTAATACTTATATGAATAAAATTAACTCAAGCAATAACAAGGATGATTGTTTAGGATAATTACTACTGATCATTCAAATTAAAATTGAATAATTTTTATCATTCCAAATTACATCTAGATAGTGAAGTATTTTTTTATATTTAAGTAATTTAAATTTAACAATTTTTATTTGGGCAGTAAGTTAATCAATAAGTGATTACATCATTGCTTGAAGGCAACCAAGAGTTTAAACTGGGAGAAATTTATTAAATATAAATTTTATAGTATTTTATTATCTTAAAAATAAGTAAAAATATTATTTTTAGTGGATGTTTGTGTAGGAAGTGCTAAAAAAAAGAAAAAAAAAAAGATCATAAATGTTGAACCAGCGTCGTAACACTCCAACTACTAACTCCACAGCGCCTATAACACGTCGGTGCCAGATCATGAAATCATACACAAGATTCTCAAGAAAAATGATAATTAATTCAGCACCCCAATGGAGCCAAGGTTAGCAATGCAATGCTTCATACCATAGTAGTATCAGAAATCAGCGCCACATCACAAAAAATTAGCACCGTAGCACCTAAGTCTCAAGAATTTTAGTGCTAGAGCACTGAACTTCAACATACCATAGTGTCGGATGATACTTTCAAGCACCATAGTGCTCAAGTTTTATTGTGCCATGGTGGAGTAATTACTAAAATGAGGAGTTGTGTTGACTCAGCCAAAAAATGCACCAATTCAACCATTAACTACTCCAGATTAGCCCAACATCGTAGCAGAGCAAGCAGAACAGTGCTAAGGTGATAATTCTTCTTATAATGCCATAGTGCAATCATGTTGAGCATCATGATGCCCGAGTCTATTTCTTTATTAGTATAAATAGTTTTTCAGTTCGTTTGAGATGAGGATTATTAGAATTTTATCATTTTTTATCATCTTTCAATCTTGTGTTGCATGTTTCTTTAGTGCCCCCTTAGAGTCAAGTCTAAGGGAGAGCAGGGAAGAGCAAGGTACTATCTTTGAAGATCTTAGCCTATCTTATCTTGAGATATCCTACATTACGAGAAGAAAAGACCGTGGAGAGTGCATTTATATTGTTTGGGTGACATTTTACATTGTGTTTCCTCCGGTATCTTATCTTATTTTATACAAGGAATGAAAATTAGTCTACTTTCTTTCCTTATAATGACTGGCTAATTTTTTAGTTTTGGACAAATGGTATGGTCTTAATGCTAGAACTAATATAGACTTTTGTGCCTAATATATATAATGGATGTTTTTAATATCTCTCATACTTAATTTAATACATACAAAGGCCATATGTATAGTTAAAAACTAGTGTGTTATATTGCCTTGACAGATGAATATTTGAATAAATAGAAGTATTAAAATGAAATATTTGCATGCCTAGACATAGGATGTTTAACCTCCTAGGTTTTATAGAGATATATTTATTGTAAGAAGGCCATAAACCTCTCTATACATCTACACAAGCTTGATAGAGATCTAAGGATGCATATACTCTGATCCGCATCAACAAATGAGAGTCTTATTTGGAAAACTTAGGTAATTCATATTCATTAATCTAAAACATTTTTATCATATGATATATTATCTTTTATTTTATAATTCAGTATAGTGAAAAAACCAAACCCTGACTTTTATTCAATAGGATAACCATTGTAGCTATAGTAGGTAGTACTAGTTTACTTGCATGTTAGCAGAACACTTCCTCGTAGGTTTGAAACTCTCTCATATCACATTAGTACTTGATCGACACATGCACTTGTGTGTTTTATGGGTGATTCATATAAAAAAAAACTTAAGCATATTGCAACCCAAAGCATAGCATATACACACATTCACAACACCATAAGTGTGCACACCACACCTGCGCATCAAGGAGGAGTGATTGTTATTATTTTTTCTTTTATTTTTTTCTTATTTTATTTTGTATCTTTGAGTATTATTATAGTGATTATACTTTATTGTTGGAATATTAGACTTTTATGTTAGTGAGCATAGCTCACTAATTTATGGATGTATGAATATTAGCACTATCACATTTTATTTTGTGCACTTATATTTATATCAATTTGTTGTTAATTTAGTTAAATATCTTATTATGTTATTTGCATTCTTTTTTTTTTCTACTAGAAATCTTCATGATGCTTAAATTATTGATTACTTCAAATGCTTATTTCAATTGCACTTAATGATTATTCATTTAACTACTATAAAAATTACAAATTGGAGTTGATAAAAAATAAGAAAAATATAACACTTCAAGTGCTTGGTTGAATAAGAAGAGGAAAATAATTAAAATTAAAACAATATTAACATCAACTAATAAATGTTATTTAAGTTATTAATTCAACTTCTACAACACTTAAATGCACTTGATTTTTAGTTCTATGTATGAGTAATTAAAGTTAGTGAAAAGGTATTACTCATATTAATTCTAAAATACATTATAAACTAAGTATGGCATTGTGAATTCTTACAACTAACCTTAATTAAATCAAAATTAGGTTACTTTAAGGGAAAAAACAATCAGGTATTCAACATCATTGCTAAGATACTATAAAAAACAAAAGAAGAAAAGAAGAAAAGTGAAAAAGTGAAGAAAAAGAAATGAAAATAAAATAAAAGCTTCAATATAAAAGTTGGTACATTAAAATTCTAACTCTACTTAGAAGGATCTAAAATTAAAATTAATAAGCGGAAGTGTAAGCATTATAATACATATTGATATTTGTAACTGAATTGTAAAGTTAATAGTAGTATGAAAATTTTCTAAATGATAAATCATTCTATCTTGCTAAGTAGTCAACAATTACACATATACACGTACACTATAGGAAAATCATCCATTATGGCAAATTTTTTTATGGCTTTTCGACAGACTATTTTCAAGTAACTTTCCAACAGATTTCTGGTAGTTTACGATGAAATATTTTTGATTGATTTTTCAACAAATTTTCTAACAGCTTTCATGCGGATTTATTTCCAACGGCTTTTTATAATTTTTAAAAAATTCATATATCTGTAATTTAATTAATTATTAATTTTATGGTCTATTTTAATTAATTATTAATTTAATGATCTATTGTAATAAATTCTTAATTTAATAACTTATTTTATTAATTATCAACTTTAATAATTTATTCTTCTGACAAACTAATTGGGACTTTGGAATATATTTCGAACTCAGTTCGAATCCCTTGGCCTTCATACGGCGAGCAATGCGCGCGAGCAGGCAGCGCTGTAGAGCAGTCGGGTGGGTAAGCAACAGGGCAGTATGGGAAGGTAACTGGGTGGGCAAGCAGCGTGGTTGGTCCGCTGGATAGCTGGTAGCTTGGCGACTTTAGTTTTCAATTTTTTTTTTATTTTTCTGCGACATTAGTGTGCCAGATAATTGCCAGAAATATTTTTCGGCGGTATTTTCTACCGAAAAGCTTTTCTAGAGGTGAATTTCTCGACGGTAATTTTTTCCTACATGGGTTTTATCAGCGAAAAATTTTTCACCGGAAATCCTCTAATAAATTCCAAATCCGTCGAAAAGTGATGAATTTTTGCCAAAAAAATTCACCGGTAATAGGTGATTTTCTTGTAGTGGTAGAAGATGAGCTTAGTATGAATATTAGTGAAAATGATTAATTAGGATGCTTATTAATAACCTCTTTAATGGAAATTATCATCATTTAGTTTATTGTAATTAACATCCTGAGTGAAGTATTCTTCTACTTTCAATCATTCTGACAAGTAATTTCACAAATGTAAGATGATATAATCATAAGTGCATTAAAATTACTTGAAGACAAGCAATAGCTTAAGTTGTGGAGAATTTGTTAAGTGAAAATTGTGTTAACATTTTCTTGCATAAATTTCTATGAAAATGTGTGTTTTGATTGATGTTGTGTAGGAAAATTTTGGAAAATGGTCAGAAAATAGGAATCTAGATCCAGCACCACTGCACCCATTTACATTGCAGTGCCGTCAATGTCCTGGTGCCACTCTGGAGCATTGGGGCACAACTATATTCGAGAATTTTGCAAATTAATTCAACACCCCAACATTGAACTTTCAAGTGTCACAACATCCGAAGTGCACTAGCACCATCATTCAGAGAGTCATTGCATCACTCAGTTCTAAAATTTACATAATTAATTCAGTGCAATAGCACCATCTTCTAGAGCACCCTAGCACCATTGTATCAGCGATGTAGAATCATTAACAATTTCATAGCGAGGAAGTTGGAGTGATTTATTACTAAAGCATCGTATCAATTCAACCTAACATCACAGAGGATAACATTAGCTAGTTCCACAATAGTTGTTCAATTAGTAACGCAGCGGTGCATACCTATACAGCATCACAGCGCCAGTGTTAGTTTTGTGTATGAAGTATAAATAGTCTTTATTTCTAATTTGTAAGGGTGAGCCATTTATTTTGTGCACAAAATAGTATGTGAGCATGAGTAAAGTTTATGGAGAGTCTGTGCTTCAAGGAAATCATTTTAGAAGATCTCTAGTGTTTGTTTGTTCTTGTAAAAGTGATTACATGTTATATCTTAAACCACTTTGTATTTTATTATTCTTGAGTAATTGAAATTTGTTTTGTGTGAATCTCATTCCATGGATGGATAAACTTACTATTTTGGACTTATGATGTGAGACAGTGTATGTTTTTACTAAATAGACTCTTGGTCTAAAAACTATTGAATAATATTTTCAATTACTCCCATACTCCATTAGGTTAGTGTAATGGCCATGCTCTAATTTAAAATATAGTGTGATTCATTGTCTCGATGGAGTGATGATAGAATAATTAGGAGTCTTACAATAGAAAATAACCATGCCTAGATATAGGATGGTTAAGATTTTAGGATCTATGGAGATATGATAATTATAGTAGGGTGAAAACTTTAAACTCCTACAAGCTAGATAGAGATCTAAGAGTACATATGCTCTAATTCACAATAAATATTAGGAGATTCAACTTATGAAAATATTACATTTATCACAATCATAAGTTCAGAATGCTTTTAATTTTTTGAATCTTTTCTTATTAGTATATGCCATAGTTAAAATTTAGGAAATCATTTTCAATTAGATTTCGTAGGATAAATTTTACAACTCAATTAGACAGCATTAAGGCAAACATAGGATATTCTTTTTTTCTCATGGGATCAACACACTACTCTACACTTTATTACTTGATGAGCATATACAGTTGCGTATCGTTCAAACTCTGCATGATTTACACTTTCAACTTATTTTTTAGTACATGCTTAGAGCCACCCATCAAGCTTTTCACATATACAACCTTATTATATACATATTAGTCATATCATCATTATGTATCATATGCTCATATCAATACTCTATTTGTCTAGCTGTATGCCAATTATGTCAATCAATTAATTTTATCACCAATCAACCTATCTTTATCTATCATATGTCATATACATCATCTATTAATCACCTCTTATCTATTATTGATCATATCAATAATCTATCATACATCATATCAATCAACTTGTTGACCTCATTTTCATACGCTTTTTTTCCTCGAGCGTCTTCGATCAATTTAATTGGACCTAGCCGAGTCTAATTCAAACTCGGGATGACTCGAATTGAGTCAAATTAGACTCGACAAGGTTTAATTATCCTTGATCGATACACTCGAGCCTTGTCGAGCTCCATTTGATTGAGTCGACAATTAATTTGGGTTTAATTTTATTAGTTTGGTAGAGTCGAGTTGAACCTAAATCGACCTAATGCGAGTCAGGCCGAGTTCAATTTTAAACTCAGTTTAACCCAAAATTATCCCCAGTGAATTCCAATTTAATCCAAATCTGCTTTTAATGAGTTGTGAATTTAATTTCATATCCGGTATTTAGATCCAACAGCTCTCATTGCGTTGAAATTTTGGACTCTACCGTTATCAGATTCTTCAAACGCACGAGTTGCCAATTTAAGATGAAATGCCTGGCTTTTGAGACTTGCGTCGTTCTGTAGGATTAGAATCCAGGTTGTTGTCGGTGGGGCCTGGCCACTTTTACTTTTCTGCAGATCCTGGGTTGTACTTATATGGCACTTGCCATGGACTGTGGACTCTTTCTTACTCTGCTCTGTGGATTTATATTGATGTGTTTATTTTATGTGCGCAGTAGAAATTGCCTGCTTTTTTTAGATTTCTTTCTTGCATATGCTTGGCCTAATTTCGTTAGGCTCCTTAGGAACAAATCTTTTCTACTCGTAATAAAATTCTAAAATTTTAAGAATTAAATAATATAGAAACCTAACAAACTAGGGAATAGTTGGAACCGTCCGGGGTCGCATGCATAGTGATGCATTCTTTCCTCCTTGCTATAAGACACTTCCCCGCCTGCGGGTAGAGTCCATATAATCTGACCTATGAGGATGAGGTGCTGGATCTAGGGAAGCCTAATCTTTTCTAAAAACTATTTTATAAGCCTTTTTAAAATTCTATGCATATTCGATTTGAGATCATTAACCAGCATGCATTGCATTAAAAACTAATTAAATTAAAATTCTAATTGTATTAGTCTTAGGAGCATACACCCTACATAAGTCCAGGGCCAATTAGGAAACTCTCTAGACGTCGACCCTACTTCCGATAACCAAACTACCTACCCATCTTTCATAAAGACTTGGACAACATGGATTTTATATGATTAGGTGGTTAGCTGGCTTTCCTTTCAGGCAGGATATAAGCCCAGAATACATTAGTTAGGACACGGGTGTTAGTGTTGCGTAGAATACTAAACCCATTAGATTTAGGATTCAAGGCTACTATTGTTTCGTAGTACGCCTCATCAGTAGGTAGGTCTTCTGTCTTTCAGAGACCATAAACCCTACATATCCGCGTCACACGGATGACGCCACCTCCATCTTTCTCTCCTATATTCTTTGAGTGCATGATTTATTTCTTTTCTCCAGTTTCTTCTCACCACCTTAGTTCCTCCGGATGCTGATCTGAGCTGTGCAACTAAGCCTAGTTGAACCTTTCTTTCTCTTTGAGTAGGATTTTCTGGTCTTATCCCCTTATGCCAATCCCAATTTAGAAAGTATAATATAGAATCCTTAATCGAGAGTATTCTCAGGCTCCGGCTTGAGATGTAATTAACCACGGGGGCTTACGCCCGTGGGAAACTGAATCCCACTCTCAAATAAACCCCATTCGAGCTAATGTATCAGGTGGGGGAAACCCGTTGTGATTAGATCGTACATATTATTATCCATCGAGGTGCGCTGGTGAGAGTCACTATCCTCAATGGTTAATCCTATGTGTGATCGAATCTGCCCTCCCATTGGCAACATATACTGTCTCCCTGCGGGGCAATGGTTTTTGTGTCCTTTTGGAGGTCCACAGGTTTCTGGCGACCACGGTGGGACAGGTTTCTCTCTCCATCTTTGGATTCTATATTATTCTTTCTTGTGTGTACTCCGGGATTGGTACTCCCTAGATTAGGTTCGTCCTACTCTTAGTTAGGGTCCTTCCTTAGTTAGGATCGTTCCTCCTTAGTTAGGGTTTCCCCCTAGCTATGTTCCTTTCCTTCCGGCCTATTGAGCCATTCCGTCCCTTATCCATTCCTTCTCCTTTCGTATCATTATCTTCTACTAATCATTATAACTTTCTCTTTTGTTCTTCTTAGCAAGACAGTGCTATGGCTTCCTTCGTGCCTTCTGTTACCTTTCGCTTTGGTACTGATGCCCATGTGACACTTCCTGAGTCCCTGCTGGCCAGTCCTCCTGCTGGAGGAATCACTTTTGATTCCTTCACCGACTCAGCCTTCGCCACTCTTGGCGGGCCGACCCCTACTGAGGCTGCTGCCTACTCTCCTCCCTAGAGGAGAGCTCGCGCAGCCATGCGACCTTTTGGACGTCCAGTTGCTCGACGGATAGCCCAGGCACATGCTCGTCCTACTCCTGTTCTACCTGTTGTTCAGACTGCCTCGACCCCTCAGCGCCGGCAGGCAGTAATTACCCCTGTTGTTGTTCTAGCAGAGGTAGCTCGTATTCGGGTTTCCCCTCCTTCTTCCTCTAGGAAGAGGGGTTCTCAGACCGAGTCTCCTTCGCCTTCCTCCCATCAGGTTTCTGTTTTTGCTCGTTTATCTCACCAAGAGACTGTCGAGCAGACCCCGACACTTCCTGTAGTCCCTGTTCCCCCTGTCACTCAGGTAGTGGGTTCGGATGTTGCTTCATTTTTCACCTCCGGCCTTGGGAGAAGGGCCAGGAGGAATAGGAACCATAGACTCCGGTTGGCTGTATCCGAGGCAGATAGACAACGGATGATAGATTTGTTGGCTCACTGGGAGCCAATTCAGAGGGGAGTGGTCCCCGAGCAGCGGACACCACGACCAGTTTCAGTTTTGCCCACCCCAGAGGTTGTAGTAGCACCTGAGATAACAATAGTTCAGGGAGGATGCTTCTCTCCACTGACACTCAGTGGAGATGAGGAGGACGTCGCTCGCATTGCGTCGGCCCCTCCTGTTACCACTACTTTACCACGTGCTAGGGTCCCTATGGATGATGCTGCTCGAACCCTCTCTCAGAGGATTCGAAGCATTATTCGCTTAGCGCGGGGTCAAGGCCCTATCAGTCGGGAGAGGTTACTCCGCCAAATTTCTCAGGCATCCGTTCACTTGTAGAGGCAGAGGTACCAGTGGCGGAGAGGACAGCCGCCACGGCAGCCAGTTAGTTCAGTTCCTTCAGTTAGACCGCAGATAGTTGCTCCCGCTGTTGGACGACCCCCACGTCGTCATGGACGAAGACAGCAGCTAGAGCTTACTAGACCTCTGTTTAGTTCAGTTATGGTAGCCACTCAGCAGTTAGTTGTTCCCACTGGGTCCCGTCGTAGCGGACGGGTATGGAGACGACGACAAGCAGACTCTCCTGTCGAGGCAGTGCAGCCAGTTCAGATAGTTGGGCAGTTAGAGACAGTTGTTCCTTCCGGATCAGAGGCAGTTCCGATGGTCTATGATACAGTGGCAGATGTTGATGTTATAGTCCCTCCCGATGGTTCACCAGCCCGGGGAGAGGTAGTTTCAGCTCCTAGCCCTCATAGGATTTCTTCCCCTATGGGTCCATATATAGAAGCGCTTTGTCAGACCTTCTCCGAGGAGGACATACTCGAAGAGTCAGATGAAGATATACTAGTGCACCGAGTGTGTGTGATTACTAGACGAGGTCTCTCGGATGAGCAGAGAGAGGCAGATGATGATGATGGTGAGCAGGGAGAGCCCGAGGTGGGTGAATCTCCTAGGTCAGTTGATACAGAAGCTACAGTTTTAAACATTCAGACTCAGATGGAAGAGATGGCTAGAGCCATGGCAGCGATGACCGCTCAGTTGACAGCCTTGGGGATCATGCCCAAGTTGCGGGCGTAGGCACTCCTACTACGTCCAGGGATGAACCAGTAGTACCACCTGTAGTAACACTAAACCCTATGGGAGTGGACAGGGTCCAGAGAGCAGTTCCAGTGGCACCTACGGTAGTTACTTTCACTACCCCAGTTCAGAGTCAGTCAGCTCAGTTGTCAGCAGGATAGATTCAGGATTTGATTGCCCAGAAGGTCGAGCAGGCCATTTCCTCCAGGAAGTCTGGAGAGGTAGTTAGTAGGGGGAGACCTTACCCAGTTGAGTACGAATAGGAGCCTTACCCCCTGGTTTTTTCCCATATAGGTTTAGAGTTTTTAATGGATTTGGGAACCCAAGGCAACATGTAGCTCAGTACCGGGCTATATGTTGCAACATAGGAGGGAACGATGCTCTGATGTTAAGATTGTTCGTCAGCAGTTTAGTTGGGGTGGCATTTTCCTGGTACGCTAACCTCCCCAATGACTCAGTTCACACATTGGTAGAGTTAGAACATCTTTTTGTTCAGAGATTTATTAGTGCAGAGCACCGGGTTACAGTTGGAGAGTTAGTTGTGGCCAGGCAGCGGCCCCGTGAGACTCTACCGGATTATATAGTCAGATGGAGGAATCTTAGTTTGCAGTGTGAGCCCCAGTTACAGGAGCAACATGCAGTAGAAATCTTATTGAAGAACATAGATGTCCCAATAGCTCCTTATTTGAAGGGTTCTAACATCAGAACCTTTCAAAAGTTATTGACAAAGGTGATTAGTTTACAGGACAGCATACCCGATGCAGTCCCTCCTAAGGTTGAGAGTCAACCCTCGCGTAGACCTCAACGGCAGGAGTCTTCAGGGGCACCTCTGCCTAGGAGAGGGGAGGTACACAGTACCTATAGACCATCAGATAAGGGCAAGAAGCCCTTAGTCAGTTCAGTACTACAACAGTCGTCGTACACACCTGGGCAGTCAGCAGTACAGGATAGATCCTCCCATAAGACTTTAGAGGGTCAGTTGTCCTTACAGGAGAGGCTCGACAAGGAATATCCCTTTAAGAGGAAAAGTGTACAAAAGATATTTAAATCCCTTGTTAAAAATAATATCATAATATTTCCATTTAATAAGAAAAAAAATGAAGAAGGACTGATAGAGCACCCGTTATATTGCCCCTTTCACCGGCATACTGGCATGTCCTTGAAGATTGTTTTGTATTCAAGGATAGGGTGGAGAGCCTTATGGTTAGTGGAAAGATTCACCTGTAAGATAGTGATTTAGTGCAGCCTCAAGGCAAAGTGGCTCAGGATGTGTAAATGAATGCAAGCCCTAGTCAGTGTGATGATTGATAGTAGTTGGCAGAATACCCCTTAGTTCTGGGGGGAGTGGTAGCTCGCACTCTCTCGCAAGACAAGGGATATGACCAGACACGCAGTTCAAAGTTCAAAGACAGTTGAGAGGAGGCCTTGATAGGCCAAGTCGACAGTTATCACTTCAGCTCTTTTACCTGTTTCTTTTTCTTTATTCACTATAGTGCCCATTGAGCACACTTCCTTTCTTTCATGTACTAAAAAAAAAGAAAAAAAATATGATGATAAAAAGAGAGAAGCTCTCAATTGAGCAAAACTGGTTGCCCTTGTCACAGGTGGAACCCTGTAAAACTCTCTAAGAGCTCAAATTCCCCAAGCTTTCATTTTCCCCTCCTTTGAAGCGTCTCAGCAGTTGCTTCAAGGATGACCCTACACTTGCATGGTTATGATTCTTTATAGATGTAGTAGTCTTCATTAGTGATGTGGTACATCTTGTTCTGGATGTTAACATCACTTCTTTGTAGGCTTAGATTTTTTTTAAAAAGAAAGATCAGCCTCCTCCTCTACTCTCAATCAGTAACTCACTTTCCCATTCATATCTTGCTCTCAGCTGCTAGAGTGGTCTTATAGATGTAGCGATGTTGCTTTCATCTCTCACAGGGTCCCACCAATCAGTGTGGGTGTTACCGCTGTGAACTGTTGATGATTATTATTCTTATTCTTAGTTATTATCCTCGGTGATGAGTGTGTCCCCTCGCTACCTTGAGTTGTTTCCCTAGTTGTGATGTAGTATATCTTATCACAGATGTTAGCATCACTTTCTCAGGAGCTTTGATTTTCTAGCAGAAGATCAGCTCCTTGATTTCTTTACCGACATAATTCATCATTCATGCCCTACTCTTAAATAGTAGAGTAGTTCTGTGGACGAGTTGAGATCACTCTCACTTTTCACAGGGTCCCACTAGTTTGTGTGGGTGCTACCGCTGTGATCTTCTGTTGATTGTTAATCTTATTCATATTTATTATCCTCGGTGGCAGGTGTGTCCCCTTGCTACCTCGACTTGTTTCCCCAAACGGTGATGTAGTACACCTAGTCCCAGGTTTTAGCTTCGCTTCTTTGTGAGCGTTGATTTTCTAGCAGAAAATCAATGCCCTAATTTCTTTGTCTACATACTTCCCTATCGGGACCTGACTCTTGGCTGCCAGAGAGGTCCCGTGGATCTGTTGATGTTGTTTTCACTTCTTACAGGGTCCCCATCAGTTAGTATGGGTCCACCACTGTAGTTTCTTGATGATTACTTTTCTTAATATCATTTTATTCTTTATAGCGGGTGTTCCCCCTCGCTGCTTTAATTGTTGCCCACCTGGGATGAGATTGCCCCTCTTGTACTCTACTGAGGGCGTATCTCTTCCTGTTGTCCCTTGAGGCATCAATATGATGTTTTCTTTCTTTTCATGTGATATTAATGTTGCCTAAGGAATTTCGCCGGCATTCGGATGCTTATGGCTACGACGATTTGTCCTCTACCACGTGGTAACCAAAGCGCTAGCTCGGGGTTCCTTAGAAAACTTCTCCCTCAGAGTTCTTCTACTTACCTTTCCTTTCTCCCTCACATCCCTACACAGATCTATGTTAGGTTGGTGTTGAGGTGACTCTTTCCTCTTCAATTCACTGTAGGCAGATGCGCCAAGTGATTGTGTAGAGCGTTCTTTTTTTATCCTACTGCAGGCATATGCGCCGGGTAGGGACTCTGCTGCAGGCACATACACCGGGCAGAGGTGACCTTTTCCTCTTCACGTCACTGTAGGCAGACGCGCCAAGTGATTGTGTAGAGTGTTCTTTTTTTATCCTACTACAGGCATATGCGCCGGGTAGGGACTCTGCTGCAGGCACATACACTGGGCAGAGGTGACTCTTTGCTCTCCACATCACTGCAAGCAGATGCGCCGGGTGATTGTTGAGTTTTCCTTTATCGTACCGTCAGACATATGCATCGGGTAGGAACCCTGCTGTAGGCACATACACTGAGCGGGGGTGGCTTTTTCCCTGATTGTCCTACTGCAGGCATATGCGCCGGGTAGGCATCAGACTTTACTTGGTTGAGAGAGCCCGACAGAGTCCCTGGGAGGCATTCCTCACCACTCCTTTTTCCCTGATTATCTTATTGCAGGCATATGCGCCGGGTAGACATCAGTCTTTACTCTTTACTTGGTTGAGAGAGCCTGACAGAGTCCCTGGGAGGCATTCCTCACCACTCCTTTTTCCCTGATTATCTTACTGCAGGCATATACGCCGGGTAGACATCAGTCTTTACTCTTTACTTGGTTGAGAGAGCCCGACAGAGTCCCTAGGAGGCATTCCTCTCCACTCTTTTTTCCTGATTGTCTTACTGCAGGCATATGCGCCGGGTAGACATCAATCTTTACTCTTTACTTGGTTGAGAGAGCCCGATAGAGTCCCTGGGAGGCATTCCTCACCACTCTTTTTTCCCTGATTGTCTTACTGCAGGCATATGCGCCGGGTAGACATCAGTCTTTACTCTTTACTTGGTTGAGAGAGTCTGACAGAGTCCCCGGGAGGGCATTCCTCACCACTCTTTTTTCCTGATTATCCTACTGCAGGCATATGCGCCGGGTAGACATCAGACTTTACTTGGTTAAGTGTGCCCCACAGAGCCCCTGGGAGGCATATCTCACCACATTTTTTCCCTGATTGTCTTACTGCAGGCATATGCGCCGGATAGACTTCAGACCTTTTCTTGGTTGAGTGAGCCCGACAGAGTCCCTGGGAGGCATATCTCACTACACCTTTTTTCCTTATTATCCTACTGTAGGTATATACGTCGAGTAGACATCAGACTTTACTTGGTTGAGTGAGCCCGACAGAGTCCCTGAGAGGCATACCTCACCACATCTTTTTTTTCCCTGATTTTCCTACTGCAGGCATATGCGCCGGGTAGACATCAGACTTTACTTGGTTGAGTGAGCCCAACAGAGTCCTTGGGAGGCATATCTCACCACACCTTTTTCCTGACTGTCCTACTGCAGGCATATACACCGAGTAGATATCAGACTTTACTTGGTTGAGAGAGCCCGACAGAGTCCCTGGGAGGCATACCTCATCGCTCCTTTTACCTTATGTTCTGCTGTTTCTATAGGGTAAGGCAGATAGATGGTCTACCCTCTTTCTTTAATGATTCTCCTTACTCTTCTTTGATTGTTATCATTTATTGTTTTGATTTAATCAAGTGATTGTTGGATCTCCTTTCTCCTTACATCATCTTAGACCCTTGTTCTAGATGACCATTGAATTTTTCTTAGCTCTTTATGACTTTATTTCAGTTTTGCTCATGCGAGCATGAGTTCCCTTTCTCCTTCTCCTATTCTATCATTTTGACCTGGTTAGGCAGATAGGTGATTTTCTTTCCTTGGCCCTCTCTCACCGTTCTGAACCGGTTTAGTGAGCGTTGAGCCTCATTCATTCGTTGTTTCGAGTCGATCAGGCGAATGTTAGGTTTCTCCTCTTCTGTCCCACCATGCCCGCATGATTGTATAATTGTTGCATAATTGAGTGGTTGATTGATCGAATGCATGATCATTATATAATTGTTTGATCTTGATGTGATTGTTACATTTTAGATTACTCATTGCATGATTAAATGATTGTTGCATTATCGTGTGATGACTGCATAGTTATATGATTTTTGTATGACTATTTGCCTCATAATATTATATGATTTGACTATGATTAGAGGATTGTCATACAATTATCATATGGTTGTGTGGTTACTGTGTGATCGTATGATTGAAGTGTGATTAGATTATTGTTATATGATTAGTTGATTGTGGCATGGTTATGTGATATCTGTTGGAATATATGACATTATAATTTGGTGATTTTTTTTTTCATACGACTACTTCATTGCATAAGTATGTGAATGAAGCATGAATGTATGAGCATAGTGTGATGGTGTGATCATCGCATGGTGGGATACCTGTTGCATGATTGTTGTATTATTGTATGCTTCCCGAGTCTCATTAGTGAATTATAGGTTTGCATCTTTCTAGTGAGTCTCGTCAGTGGATCTCAGGGTTGCACTTTCCTAGATGAGGAGAGGTCAACGCCAACACATACGGTTCACTGGTCGTTTGCCGCACCTGTTGGGGGTCCGTTTGTTGACCTCATTTTCATACGCTTTTTTTCCTCGAGCGTCTTCGATCAATTTAATTGGACCTAGCCAAGTCTAATTCAAACTCGGGATGACTCGAATCGAGTCAAATTAGACCCGACAAGGTTTAATTATCCTTGATCGATACACTCGAGCCTTGTCGAGCTCCATTTAATTGAGTCGACAATTAATTTGGGTTTAATTTTATTAGTTTGGTCGAGTCGAGTTGAACCTAAATCGACCTAATGCGAGTCAGGCCGAGTTCAATTTTAAACTCAATTTAACCCAAAATTATCCCCAGTGAATTCCAATTTAATCCAAATATGCTTTTAATGAGTTGTGAATTTAATTTCATATCTGGTAATTAGATCCAACAGCTCTCATTGCATTGAAATTTTGGACTCTACCGTTATTAGATTCTTCAAACGCACGAGTTGCCAATTTAAGATGAAATGCCTGGCTTTCGAGACTTGCATCATTCTGTAGGATTAGAATCCAGGTTGTTGTCGGTGGGGCCTAGCCACCATTACTTTTTTGCAGATCCTGGGTTGTACTTATACGGCACTTGCCGTGGACTGTGGACTCTTTCTTACTCTGCCCTATAGATTTATATTGATGTGTTTATTTTATGTGCGCAGTAGAAATTGCCTGCTTTTTTTAGATTTCTTTCTTGCATGTGCTTGGCCTGATTTCGTTAGGCTCCTTAGGAAGAAATCTTTTCTACTCGTAATAAAATTCTAAAATTTTAAGAATTAAATAATATAGAAACCTAACGAACTAGGGAATAGCTGGAACCGTCCGGGGTTGCATAGTGATGCATTCTCTCCCGATCTTGAGTTGGCTTGAGTGGCTCGCGGTCTTTTGTGCCTGAAATAGATTAGCCAAGCAAAACACACTGGAAACATGTTTGTCATCATCAAAAATAGATTTGCAACAAGGAAGAGGTGCTGGATCTCGGGAAGCCTAATCTTTTCTAAAAACTATTTTATAAGCCTTTTTAAAATTCTATGCATATTTGATTTGAGATCATTAACCAGCATGCATTGCATTAGAAACTAATTAAATTAAAATTCTAATTACATTAGTCTTAGGAGCATACACCCTATATAAGTCCAGGGCCAATTAGGAAACTCTCTAGACGTCGGCCCTACTTCCGATAACCAAACTACCTACCCATCTTTCATAAAGACTTGGACAGCATGGATTTTATATGATTAGGTGGTTAGCTGGCTTTCCTTTTCAGGCAGGATATAAGCCCAGAATACATTAGTTAGGACACGGGTGTTAGTGTTGCGTAGAATACTAAACCCATTAGATTTAGGATTCAAGGCTACTATTGTTTCGTAGTACACCTCATCAGTAGGTAGGTCTTCTGTCTTTCAGAGACCATAAACCCTACATATCCGCATCACACGGATGACGCCACCTCCATCTTTCTCTCCTGTATTCTTTGAGTGCATGATTTATTTCTTTTTTCCAGTTTCTTCTCACCACCTTAGTTCCTCCGGATGCTGATCTGAGCTATGCATGTTGACTAAGCCTAGTTGAACCTTTCTTTCTCTTTGAGTAGGATTTTCTGGTCTTATCCCCTTATGCCAATCCCAATTTGGAAAGTATAATATAGAATCCTTAATCGAGAGTATTCTTAGGCTCTGGCTTGAGATGTAATTAACCACGGGGGCTTGCACCCGTGGGAAACCGAATCCCACTCTCAAATAAACCCCATTCGAGCTAATGTATCAGGTGGGGGAAACTCGTTGTGATTAGATCATACATATTATTATCCATCGAGGTGTGCTGGTGAGAGCCACTATCCTCAATGGTTAATCCTATGTGTGATCGAATCTGCCCTCCCATTGGCAACAAATACTGTCTCCCTACGGGGCGGTGTTTGTTGTCCTCTCGGAGGTCCACACAACTATGAGATCTATCATGTCATATCAATCATCTATCATAATTATCATATCTTGTATGTAATTATGTATACTATCATGTGTGTATATTAATGTTGAATTCATAAAGATAAGATATCCAGCTTTAAAGCTGTGTTTTCATTCTCTTATCAATCCATCATCATCGGTTAATCGTAACTTTTAATTATTTTTATTTATCATTTATTTAAATTAGTGGCTTCAATAAATCTATAAAGAGTTGTCACTCTCAATCCATTGGTGTCATCGGCCAATCTGTTATACCTAAAACTAGGATTATATCACAAACCTTTTATTTTAAAGAAAGTTCATCGACCCACCCCCTTGTATAGGGTATTATCATTTTATGATCCAATATGTATTAATTATATTATTGGCAGTCAGTCTTTCTTATTTACATGCAAATGTATCATATACTAGTCTTATCATTTTCTCTATCTAGATTAATATTCAACTTCATGTAGAAAAATGTAATGATTTATGAAATGCAGGAAAATATTTACACTATTTATTAACTTTAAAAAATCATAACTATCACTTTACCTGGTGAAAGTTTCATACAAAAAAGTCAAAATTTTATGAATAGTGATATCTATCAAATACCAAAAGTTATATGGTGGAAGTTCACTAGAATGAGAGATATCACCTTGTTATCATATTCAAGTGGGAGAAATATACCAAGCTCAAAATCATTGAAAATAGAAGTAGAATATAAGTCACTTATAATCGGAGCAATGGACAATGAATCTCTGAAAAACTTTCTCTTTGTTCTCTCGCCCTTCTCTTCTCATTCTCCTTCTCATTTTTTTTTCTTCCCTAGCAAGTAATGGAATTAGGGGGGGGGGGTATGGGGTGGGGGTGAGGGATATTTATATTAAATATATTAAAAAGCTTTATTCAGTACCCAACGCCATTGTCCCCAACTTCTTAGTGCTGCTGCGCTGCATGTCGATCCAATAGTTGCGGTAGAATAGGCTTGAATGCTATGGTCGTGATTCCATAGCATTGTAGCGCGACTGCGCTGCTGCGCTTGCCAGCATTATGTTGCAAATCTGGTTTTGATGATGACAAACATGTTTCCAGTGTGTTTTGCTTGGCTAATCTGTTTCAGGCACAAAAGACCGCGAGCCACTCAAGCCAACTCAAGATCGGGTCTAAGTGTGTCAAATGTATGATTTTTCCTTTTAGTGAGTCAATTATAATGTAACTGATCCCCTAGCTAAGTAACCTTGCACACACACACTCAAGGGGAGAGATTGAGTGAGTTAGAGTTTATGTTCAATTTTTGTTCTGATCGTCCTGGACGATAGTTGCATCGTCCTGGACGATCCAGTTAAAACAGAAACCCTAATTAGGGCGACTAAGTTAAGAAGGTCTGATTAAGCAGATCGTCCTGGACGATCATTGGATCGTACGGGACGATAGTCTCAAATCAGAAATTCCCAGCCGCCAGATTAAGTTAGGCAAGTTTTATTTTAAGTATTTTGGTCTGATCATCCCGGACGATACGTGTATCGTCCTGGACGATTCGCTACAATCATGCCTAAATTAGTCTGGTAATTAAGGAAAGCAATTAATGTTTAATTGATACGATCACATCGTCCTGGACGATCTCAGGATCGTCCTGGACGATCGTGATCGTCTTGTGCATTTCAGCTGTACGACCCGAACTGTGTACAGGACGATTTTGAGCCTTTTTGAACTAATCGTACAGGACGATGTACCAATCGTCCTAGACGATCAAGTCATTTTTTGGTCGTCCAGCACAGATTTCTCTGGACGACCCGAACTGTCTTCTGGACGATTTTCCTCAATTTGTACTAATCGTCCCGGACGATCGCAGTATCGTACGGGACGATATGAACAACTTTTTCTACTGATCGTCCAGAATAGCCTAATCGTCCAGACTGAATCAGTTGATTTTAAACTGATCGTACAGGACGATCTACCGATCGTCCTGGATGATCTACCGATCGTCCTAGACGATCTTGGCCGACCAGTTGAGAATTAGGGCAAATTTTAAGCCCTCCTATAAAAGAACTTTTTCTAAAATTAAGAAAAATCTTTTGCTACCTTCTTTCCCTGAGAAACCCTAGAGAGAAGAGAGAGTTGGGAGAGAGAGAAGAGATCTTGTGAGGGGGAGTTAGTGAGGGATTCACTAAGGTTGCTCCAAGCACGGATCAGAGTCGTCTTCTCCGCTCGTCGTCTGTCGTCTAGTCGGTGTTCTTCGTGGGAGGATCGTTCGCAAGAAGATCCGGGGTTCTCTGCCTGCTTCAGGTGGAAGCAAAAGGAGTTCGAAGGTTCTCTGCCTGCTTCAGGAGGAAGCGAAAGGAGGTCAGGTTCTCTGCCTCACCGTGTGGTGAAAAGGAGGTGTTTTGTACAGGCTTCTCCGCCTTGCTGTGGGAGCAAAAGGAGAGTCACTTTCGTTTAGTGCAATACCCGGAGGGGAGGCTCCGGGGAGTGGACGTAGGTCAAGTTGACCGAACCACTATAAAATCTGGTTTGCTTTTCTGATTCAGTTTTGCACTTTACTTTTCAATATAAACTGCTTGGGTGAATATCGTTGGTTGATCTTTTCGTTATTGTTTACTTGTTTCCGCTGCTAAGTATCGAAAAGATTTTTGTAGTTATCGTGAAATTTTTAAATAACCAATTCACCCCCCCTCTTGGTTAGCCTCGGGACTAGTTCACTAGGGCTTAACATCCCTTTCGAACTTTCAAGTGGTATCAGAGAGGGATTCAAAATTTCTGTTTAAAAACTTTTGAATTTGATCCAATGGCTAACTGTAACAATCGTAATACTGCTGAAGGTTATTCTATTACCAGACCACCGTTGTTTGACAATATTCCTTTTGATTTTTGGAAAACACGCATGTCTACTTTTCTGCAATCTATTGATTATCGCATGTGGATGTTAGTTAAGGACGGATACGAACCACCTTTTCGAATGATTAATAATGTGAAAACTGAATTGCCGTTTGCTGATTGGACGTTTGATGATCGTGATTTAGCACAGTTGAATGCAAAATGTTTGAACTGTTTCTTTTGTGCTTTGAAATCTGAAGACTATATGCGTGTTTCTACTTGTACAACGGGAAAGGAAATCTGGGATAGGTTATGTATAACATACGAAGGTACAACTGAAGTCAAACAATCTAGGTTAAACATCTTGTTACATGATTACGAACTTTTTCGCATGAAACCTAGTGAGACTATTTCAGAAATGTACACAAGGTTCACTCAGATTGTTACCTCTTTGCATGCTTTAGGTAGAGAACTTACCAACTACGAAAGAGTGAACAAGATTCTTAGATGTTTGCCTGCTTCTTATGATGCTAAGATTACTGCTATTACTGAATCTAAAGACAAGAAGCGGATTCAGAAGACGTTCAAGGGTAAGTTCAATAAAAACTTTAAGGGTCCATGTGGAACAAGGGTAAGTTCAATAAAAACTTTAAGGGTTCATCTGAATCGGTTTGTTTTGAATGCAGGAAGCCTGGACACATTAAGGCTGATTGTCCAACACTTAAAGCTCACCCAAGCAAGGAGAAGGGTGAGGAGAAACCAAAGTTCAGAAAGGACAAGAAGCGGATTCAGAAGACGTTCTGGGCAGACTCTGCATCCGACTCTTCTGAGACTGAAGCTGAAGAGGAGGAAACAAACTTGTGTCTGATGGCGGATGATCACCTTGGTCAGTCGGACCAGGAAGAGGTATGTGAGCTTACTTACGATCAGTTATTTGAAGTTTCTGAAAAGATTCATACATCGTATAGGAAGCTTAAGAAAACTCATGCTAGTTTGAAATTAGATTATTTGACTTTACAAAAAGAGCATGATTCTACAGTTAAAGATTATTCCACACTTGATTCCAATCACATGTCCCTGCTTGATGAGTTTGATGAATTGAACAAAAATATTCTGATTTAGTTACTGAGCATGATTCTTTGAAAACCACGCATGTTGATTTAGAAAAAGCTTTTAAAGAGTTATATATAATGGCATGTGAAGTAGAAAGTAACAATGGCGCTTTAAAATTTGAAATTACAAGTTTAAAGAAAGAGAATGAGTTTTTGGAAGTAAAAATCAGTGCTTTTGAAAAGAACAAAACACCGCCTACCTTTGAACAGTTTTATGCACCGCCACCTTTTAAAAATTCTGTTGCAAGTTCATCAAAGCATGTTTCATACACTACTAGGAAGAGGCACTATCACTCACGACGTTTAGTTAATCCTTTTCCTGGTGTTAGATGCTTTTCATGTGGCATGTTAGGACACATATCACACACTTGTACTGTTCACCGTAGTACACATTGGGTGTGGAGACCCAAACTGCCTGTTTCACAGCACAGCACGCATGCATCGCATTCTTCTTTTCATAAGAAGGAACCCAAACCTGTTTGGGTTCCTAAGACTGACATTTGATGATTTTGTAGGTGTGCTCTCACACAAGACCTCGTGAGAGCATGTGGTACCTGGACAGCGGATGTTCTAGACATATGACTGGAGATGCAAATCAGTTCATTTCGCTGGAGGCCAAAGCTAGAGGCAAGGTTACACTTGGAGATAACACCACCAGGAAGGTGGTAGGCACAGGTATAATTGGTGATTCAAAGAACTTTATGATTGATAATGTTTTGCTTGTAGATGGACTAAAACACAACCTGCTGAGCATCAGTCAACTCTGTGACAAGGGATACAGCATCAAATTCCTGCCCACTGGCTGCATTTTAAGCTTAAATGATGAAGTTGTTTTGCAGGGCCAAAGGATCAACAACGTCTACAAGCTAGATGTAAGTAGCATTAAATCTGATAATTCAATTTACTTAAAAACTGCTGCTGATGAGTCTTGGTTATGGCATAGGAGATTGTGTCATGCCAGTATGAAAACCCTTAGGAGAGTCACCCAAAAGGACTTAGTTAGAGGTGTGCCCAAGCTTAAGTTCACTAAGGATCACCTGTGTGATGCCTGTCAGTTGGGGAAGCAAGTTCAGTCCTCTTTTCACTCTGTTAAGGACATTAGCACCTCTAGACCTTTAGAAGTTCTTCACATGGACCTCTTTGGACCCATTAGCACTGCCAGCTTAGGGGGGAGAGTCTATGGTTTTGTGATTATTGATGATTATTCAAGGTTCACTTGGGTTAAGTTTTTGTCACACAAATCTGAGTCATTTGATGAGTTTAGATCTTTCTCTACTTGGATTCAGAAGAAGTTAAGATGTGAGATTATTACCATCCATAGTGATCACGGAGGGGAGTTTGAAAATGAAAGATTTGGAAGTTTTTGTGAGGATCATGGGATTAGTCACAATTTTTCAGCTCCTAGGACCCCTCAGCAGAACGGGGTAGCTGAAAGGAAGAACAGGACCTTAGTGGAAGCAGCTAGAGCCATGCTTGCCGAGTATTCACTTCCAAAATACTTTTGGGCTGAAGCGGTGAACACTGCCTGTTATGTGCTGAATAGGGTGAATGTGAGAGTCAAACTGAACAAGACACCTTATGAGATCATTAAGGGTAGAACACCAAATCTGTCCCACCTCCATGTTTTTGGCTGTAAGGTTTTCATTCTGAACAACGGGAAGTCACCCTTAGGAAAATTTGACCCCAAATCTGATGAAGGAGTGTTCTTAGGATATTCAAGTGTGGGGAAATCCTTTAGGGTGTTCAATAGGAGGACTTTGGTGGTGGAAGAAACAACCCATGTAGTGTTTGATGAATCTGATCCTAAGGAGTCTAGATCTGAAGTAGAAGATGAAGAGATTGTTGAGGTTACCCAAGGAGTTGGAAATACAAATTTGGAGGAAAGGGTAGAACCTCAAACCCCCTTGCCTAGAGATTGGAGATATTCTTCGAGTCATCCTAAAGAACTGATCTTAGGAGACCCTTCTGAAGGTGTTAGGACTAGGCATGGACTTAGGAAGGAAGTAAACCATTCTGCCTTTATCTCAATGACTGAACCCACCAACATCAATCAAGCCCTGTCGGATGAATTTTAAATTTTAGCTATGCAGGAAGAATTGAATCAATTTGTAAGGAATGATGTTTGGGAGTTAGTAGAAAGACCTAAAAATCAAAGTATTGTGGGAACCAAGTGGGTCTTTAAGAATAAGATGAATGATTCTGGTGTGGTGGTGAGAAATAAGGCAAGATTGGTGGCTAAGGGGTTTAATCAGATAGAAGGCATAGATTTTGAGGAAACTTTTGCCCCTGTAGCTAGATTGGAAGCCATTAGAGTGCTACTAGCCTTTGCCTGTTATAAGGGATTTAAGCTGTTTCAAATGGATGTCAAGAGTGCCTTTTTAAATGGGGTAATTAAAGAAGATGTTTTCGTAGAACAACCCCCAGGTTTTGAGAGTTCCCAATATCCAAATCATGTCTATAAATTAAAAAAGGCCTTATATGGATTGAAACAGGCACCCAGAGCTTGGTATGAGAGGCTTAGCACATTCCTGTTAGAAAGAGAGTTTGTTAAGGGGAGCGTAGACACCACCCTTTTTCTGAGGAGATTAGGAGATGACTTACTCATTGTCCAGATCTATGTTGATGATATAATTTTTGGATCTTCTGATAAATACTTATGTGAAGAGTTTTCTAAAACAATGAGTAAAGAGTTTGAGATGAGTATGATGGGAGAATTGTCCTACTTTTTGGGGTTTAGCATAAGGCAAACGGATGATGGAACCTTTCTCAATCAATCAAAATACACTAAGGACATTTTGAAGAAATATGAAATGGACAAAGCCAAGCCAATCAATACTCCCATGCCCTCCTCAGTTCAGTTAGATAAGGATTCAAATGGAAAATCTGTTGATCAGAAGAAGTATAGAGGGATAATAGGGTCACTGCTTTACCTGACTGCTAGCCGACCTGATATCATGTTTAGTGTCTGTCTTTGTGCTAGGTTTCAGGCTGATCCTAAAGAGTCCCACCTGACTGCTGTTAAGAGAATTCTTAGATATCTTTTAGGGATCCCAAACCTAGGAATTTGGTACCCTAGGCACAACACCTCTTTTGAGATCATTGGATATTCTGACTCTGACTTTGCGGGGTGTAGGGTGGATAGGAAGAGTACCTCTAGGACTTGTCAATTCATAGGACAGTCGTTAGTCTCCTGGTCCAGTAGAAAATAGAACTCAGTTGCACTTTCCACTGCTGAAGCTGAGTACATTGCCTTAGGGAGTTGTGTGGCCCAAGTTCTTTGGTTGAAGCAGCAAGTCTTGGATTTAGGAGTACCTGTTGGCACAATTTCTGTTCTGTGTGATAATACTAGTGCCATCTGTATCTCTAAGAATCCAATCCAACATTCTAGGACCAAACACATTAACATTAGGCATCACTTCATTAGGGACCATGTTACAAAAGGGGACATTGAGCTACATCATGTAGCAACTGAAAATCAGCTGGCTGACATATTCACTAAACCACTAGCCTTTGACTCATTCAGAATTTTGAGAACCAGATTAGGAGTGATTGATATAAATGCTTGATTCTGATGACTGCTGATTTATGATTGTTATGATTGGTATTCTGATTTCTGTTAGTTAGTTTTTGTATTCTGATTTCTGATATTTGTTAGTTAGTTTTGGTTTGATTATTTGCTTTCAGTTGATTTTATTTCTTCTGCTGATGTCTGTGTTACCCTTTTTTGTTAGTTTGATTTGAGTATTTACTTTGCTATGATTTTCTACCTATTTTTATTTATTTACGGGTTCATATCTTGTACTTACTATTTTATGCTTTTCAAGATCTGATCACCGCTCACTACTTCTGGTGATCTGAATTTTTTACTGGGAGTTTTTACCTTGTTTTGGTTTGGAAGCTGATAAGCAGTGATTGACTTCGCTGAATCTGTTAAAGGGAAGAAACATTGATAATTGTTTCTCTTCCTCTAACTCCTTTACTGGTGTGTAGTTTCTTTCGAATAAAAATTCTTTTCAAAATTAAAATGTTAGTTTTTGAAATAGAGATTATTTTATCTTCCTACAGTAATCTGCCTCATATCAATAATATTTTTCAAAGTCTTGAGTCATTATTTTGATTTTCTAAACCAAGTGATTGCATTTATCATATGTTGTATGGATTTTGTTTTGTGAATCGTTCTTCCTTACTGCGGAGAGTCATCTCCTATGTCTGGAAGATAATTTCACAGCTGAGACTCTTTAATGATTATGAAAAGGAGAAAGCTTATAAAAGATGCGCAGTGCGCCAGATAATTTGAAAAAGAGGCATAAAATGAGCCCAAAACTGAAAAGATGCGAAATTGCCAAACTGGATACACAAAGTGTATCAAAAATCAAAAGATGCGCAAAGTGCCAACCAATTTGAAAAAGAGGCACAATATGAGCCCAAAACAAGCTTTCTTTCCTTTCAGATTGTTAAATGTCTTAGAGGAATCTGTGCGCCACTTAATATTTTCAAAAGCTTGGGTTTTGAAAATCATGATTTCTGATTTTTTACTTTGTAACACTATTATATCAGATATTTTTCTGGAACGAGGCTTGAAAGGATTTCTTTTCAAATATAATGTCTTTTATTCTGAATCGGATTTTTATGTTGAAAGAGGTTTGCATCGATAAGGTGCCCGGGGTCGGCGCTACGAACGTTGATTATTTCCAACCTTTTCTGGATTTCAGCGCTGTCAATCGTCCTGTCATTGGTTTTCGAATCTAAAGTCAAGGAAAAATTCTGATTTTCTAAGAGCAGCTTAATCAAAAATTTAAATAAATAAAAAAAAAACTTCTATGTATTTTTGACGTAAGTTTTATTCGTCTTTTTGTTATTTTGATTTCATGGTTGTGTTTTTTGGATCCTGATCGATCATCTTCATCCTCCATTCTTTTCTGCTTTTCTTCACATTATCTTGGACGATACACCTATCGTCCTGGACGATCCGCTTCGTCCTGGACGATCCAAAAAATCATCCTGAACGGTTCATTCAAAATCATTCCCACTGCTCCTGATGCTGAAACTACCCCAATTATTGGTGATCGTCCTGGACGATCCTTACATCGTCCTGGACGATATGATCCATATCTTCCTGATACGATCAAACGGCTGACATTGCACCAATTATTGCCCATCGTCCTGGACGATCCCCTTATCGTCCCGGACGATCCACCTGTCAAGCCACTGGACGATTCAAATTCGGCCCGTCCGACATATTTATTGTAAATCATCCTGGACGATCCACCTAATCGTCCGGGACGATACCTTTTCGTCAACGGTCGTCCAGCTGACTCCTCGGGACGATCGCCTGTGTCTAATCGTCCCGGATGATATCTGATCGTCCCGGACGATAGGACCGCTTTTTTGACCAATCGTACAGGACGACATAAATGCACCGATCGTCCCGGACGATGTCGCGATCGTACGGGACGATCAGTCCGTTTTCTTTATAAACAGCAGTTTTTCTTCAATTTTTTCCACACCTTTCTTCCTCCACTCTTCTTTCATCTTCTTCTCCCTTGGTTTCCTAATGGCTGGTGGCAAGAGGTCTCGTCAAAAGGGTGCCAGTTCCTCTCGGGGGCCGGTCGATCCTCGCTTCCCTAATGCAGCCGATCAGGCTGCCTACGAGCGATACTGCGAAGTGGGGATAACGCCTTCAAAAATAGTAAATCCTCGCACTCTCACCTATCCAGTCCTTGATCTCTTCGCACACACCTCTCTTACCTTCATCCTCACCCTCACTTTTCCCTTTAGTTCCGAACTTCTTCGCGTTTTCTTTGCGAACCTGCGGATTTCCGCTGACTACTCCACTCTCCGTTCCTATGTCAATCAGCGCCCTGTCGAGCTTACCTATCAAGACTTTCACGACATTCTCCAACTGTCTATCACTGGCCACAAACTCCACACCCTTATCACAGACCCAGATTATAATTGGAGTGTCGCCAATCATTTCCTCCGCAATACCAATGCCCCTTATCATGACAATGCCTCCTCCACCCTTCTTAAGGACGCCCGAACCATTCAACATGTTCTTCGTTCCTCCATCGTTCCAAAGGCGGGGGATCGCATTCACATCACCCCCCTCCTGTCCTTGACCACCTACTACATCATGGCCCATCGAGAATTTAATGCTGCCGATCTCATTATCCGGTACCTCGAGCACCTTACCACCATCCGGGATCCAGGTCATCACCGTCGCCCAAATCTAGCCTTAGGACACCTCATTGCATATGCTCTTGAAACCAAGTATGACTTGCAATATCCCGCAGCCCCAGATGTTCCTACCTCCTTCCTCACCAACAATGCCTTCCATGTCCTCCACAGCACCCGACTACATCCGGAGCCCGCCCCGGATGGTGAGGAAGAGGAGGAAGCGGCCATTCCCGCTCCTGCTGCACCCGAGGCACCTGCTCCCCTTCGCATTGCCTCTCCCCTTGACC